>CM033712.1:60749890-62003989 GCA_019671005.1 Hibiscus mutabilis
ATCTTTAATTTTTAACTAGCTCAAGAAGTGGAGAAGAATCCTCGTCATCTCTCTCAAATCTAGGTGCCAATGAGTCGTAATTCGAGAGCTTTGAGAGCTTCAGAATCAAGGTGAGTATAGTTGTGTCAAAGGAGATGCAAGGTTACATCCATTGCATTTGTTTAAAGGTTCAAGTAGAACAAGCATATATGGGTGCTAATGGTAAGCATGGTAAGTTCTCAACATTGTGATATGTTGTAAAGTTCGTATATGACATTTGAAACATGCTATGTGTAAATTTTGATATGTACATGTTATGGTATGTTATGTGGAGCTAAGGCTCAATTTGTGATCCGATATGATATAGCCTACGGGCACAAAGGTAAGAACTATGATGATATGTGTAACCCTTGGACACTTATTGACTTTGGATACAATTGGCATATCATAGGGTTATTTGAGCTCACTAAGTAAGGGATTGGACTACGGTCCGGGGCTACGGCCTATATGTGGTGAGATAAGGCTAGTTTGTCTAATGGATATTTTCTGGAGCTACAGCTTAAGGCTAAGGTCTACTTTCGATATGATTTGGTGTATAGGGGAATCTGTGTATCCATTGGTTACTATGTCCAAGGAAATAATATGAGTTTATGTTGTGCATTTGGTATATGAAATATGATAATTGACTTGTGCATGATTATACATGATTAATGATACACCTAGGTCGTTCAAGCATGTATATATGTCATTTATGCCTTGTATGAACTTATTTGCATTTGTTATAACTACCTCACTAGGCTATGTAAGCCTAACATGTGTGTGTCTCATGCATTTCATGACATTGAAGCAATCAAGCCTCGATCATGTTGTCGGTTGCAAGTCACTCATGTCAATCATATGTATGTTACGTTTTGTTCTAAACTCCTAGTAGGGTGGCATAGGGCTTAGACATGTTAAAATGGTCTATTTTGATATGTATATAATGGCCCTAAAGTGCCTAGGTGTAGGTGTAAAATGGGAAACATGATATGTTTGCAAATTGATAAACTAGCTAATTTTGGCCTAAAGGGACTCAAAGGTAAAAATTAGTAAACATATTTGAATTGCCCTAAAATTTGGTATGCTATTAGAATTATGGATTAATAACTTGCTAGTAAAATTGCATTGCATTTGGACTTCATTCAACAGATTAGTTCGGATAAAAACTAGATAAAATCTATCATTACAAGATTGGCATATCGATACGCGTCAAGTTGTATCGATATAGCCTTACACATAATTGGACCTAGGAAAATAAAGCGTACCAATACGGGTCAAGTTATACCGATACAAATCTTGGCAGTGAGGTCTAGGAAATTAATTGCATCGGTACGGCCTTGAGGTGTACCAAAACGGGTCAACCTTGGTCAACGCGTATCGATACAGGTCTGGATGTATCGATACGGGCTTATCGCCCCTAGCTCTAGAATTGAGAAATTTGGCTTAGAATACCGATACGGTCCTAAGTGTATCGATACGGTGTCAGTTAATTATGTTAAAAGACTTAAACCATAGTTTTAAACAGTTCACAGAAAAGTCACTAAATCTTAAGAAGGTTAGTCTTATGGGTAAATGACCTCCGTTAATAACATTTACAGGCTAATAATTTATAATTTTAATTGAAGGCTAGGAAAAAAATTTGATAAAGACCCTTAATTTGTAAAATTTACAATTTAGTCCCTAAATTTGAAAAAAGTTAAAATTGACCCCAAATTGAATAAGCTATTAATAAGTTAATCCGTTAGGTATTAAAAGAAATTAATAAGACATTCCAAATAAGGTTTCCGAACTCCAAATAAGCTTCTGAACTCTGGATCAGTTTTCGATAACACTTTCTGACCCGATTCCCTACCGAGCCGGGAAGGGGGTGTTACATTTGTGGTATTAGAGCTAGAGTTTAGTCGATTCTACGACTAAACCAAGGCTTGTCATGAGTCTGCATGTGCATATGCCACCTAGGAGTTTATTTGTATATGTTATTCGTGACTTGCAGCTAACACGGTTTACTTTTTTTTCTTTTCGACTAGCTTTAAGAACGTTCGCATCTGGTGATAAACGTAATCCAAATAAACCTCATCCGAGCTTCTCCTCGACATAAGGAGATAATTTTGGAGCAGAGTCCAACGAGCAGGTGGGGCAGAATCACACACCTAATTCCCCTTCGACGTCTCCCGCTTAGCAAGAGTACTTTATGTCCATGGCGGAGATGATTAAGTAGGTGGTCGTGTCTCTCAGGCAAGAGCCGCCACCGCAGCATGTTGAAGCACCCATATCTGTCTAGAGAGCCCCTATTGATAAGCTCTGACAATACCCGATCTACACTTTCTCCGGCCAAGATTAAGACAATCCTGAAGTAGTTGAGTACTGGCTGGAAAACACTCTTAAAGTTTTTAATAAGCAAATGAAGTGTCCGGACGAACATAAGTTGGAATGTGCTCTGGAATTGATCTCCGAAAAGGCTCAGAGTTAGTAGGACACTGTGACACTCACCATACCTGAGCATAGAGTCATATGGTACTTCTTCCTTTAGGAGTTCCGTAAGAAGTACATCAACGACCATTACCTTGCTGAAAGGCGTAAGAAGTTCCTCCATCTGAGACAAAAAGGGCGACCCGTGGAGCAGTTTATCCATGACTTCTACAAATACTCAAGGTATTTTCGGATATCATACGCACTGAGAAGGATAAGTTTAGAATGTTTATTGATGGCCTATGCGATGATTTATGCCCTCTCTTCACTACTTTGGAGTTGGAGGACTTCAAGAACCTGGTCAACCAGGCGATTACTATTGAAGCCTCTTAGCAGGCTTGTAAAAGAAGGAAATGTAACCAAGCCCGATCCGATAAGAGGTTACAAGACGATTCTAGACCACCTGTGCCTCAGAAGAAAGGTAGACAGTAGACCAGAAGTCTGCCACTTTTCAACAGCTACCAAGAACGGGATATGTGCCACAATCCCAGTCTCCAGGAATATATGTTCCTTGTACAGCTTCGATTGATAGCACGGGTGGTTTTGGGTGAAGTTCGCAGATTCCCTTGTGCAATTTGTTAGAAGAGACATCCTGGGTAGTGTCGCAGGCAGTCCGGGTCTTGTTATCTTTGTGGTGAATCTGGCCACTTCGTCAAACAATATCCGTAGAATCCCAACGCTCCTTCCTCTGTGGCTTCTCAGAATAATCCTAATAAGGGAAAAAGAGCAAAGCAAGTATAGTCTGGATCAGCATGAAGACCCCTCAACTTGAACACTCTTGCAGTTGGACGTGACCCTCAGACCTCCGCTTAGATGTACCATGTTCGAGGTCGAGAGCAGGAAGACGACCCTGATGTGATTGTAGGTATGGTGGAATTATGTTATGATCTTATTTATGCTTTGGTGGATCCTGATTCTACATATTCCTTTATTAGTGAACCATTGATCGAGAAGTATGCCTTAGGACCTGAACCGGTCACTTCTAAGATAGTTATCTCTAACCCACTAGAAGATAGGGTGGTTATGCGGTTGATCTGTAAAGCTTGCCCTCACGAGGATCCAAGGGATCCCATTTCGCTTGATTTGATGGCCTTTCCTTTCCATGAGTTCAATCTTATCCTAGGTCTTGATTGGTTAGCTGAACATCAAGCCCTGGGTAGATTGTTTGAAAAAGAAGTTGTACCTATGCGGACTCGGCAAAGAGAGCATAGCCTTGATGAAGACCAAACCCGAGCCTAATAAAGCTATCATGTGTGCTATGGAGTTTAAAGAGGATGCAAAGCTTGAAATGTGCCAATAGTGAAAGAATTTTTCTGATGTGTTCCTAATGAATTTGGGACTTTCTCTGTAACACTCCTTTCTCTGTGCAGTAGATAACAAGGTCGAGAAAGTGTTATCGAAAACTTATTCAGAGATCGGAAGATAGAATTGGAGTTTGAAACTTGTTCGGGATATTTTATTAATCATTCTTAAGACTTATTGAATCTATTCGTTACTAGTCTTGTTAGAATCGGGGTCAATTTTAACCTTTTTCAAACTTAGGGACCGAATCATAAACTTTGCAAATCAGCGATCCTAATCCAAATTTTTTTACCAACTTGTAATTAGACTTGCCAATTATTAATCCGTGAAATTTCGTTACTACCGGATGTTGTTAACCTAATCAATTAGGCCATATAATTTTTAGTGACCAATTTGCAAACTGCCTAAAACTTCTTTTTACTCTTTATAACAGAATTAACTAACACCGTATCGATACCCTATGGGTTGTATCGATACACCATGCTTATTTCCAGATTTCTAGATTCAAGGATGTCAAACCCGTACCGATACAGCTAAGCCCGTATCGATACCAGTTGACTTGCGTTGACCTCGTATCGATACGTTATATGACCGTATCGATACCATTTTGCAAACCAAATTCTAGAGACCAAAATCCGTACCGATACGCCCACATTGTATCGATACGCCCTGTTTGACCAATATTGATCAGATCATTTATGCAAGCACTGTATCGATACATCATCACCCGTATCGATACCCTCATACCTATAATGACAGATTTTTACTGGTTTTTATTCGAATTAACCTAGCAAATGTTGTCCAAACATTACCAAATTTTACCAGCAAACTAATAAACAATAATTCTAATAGTATGCAAATTTTTAGAGTATTCTGAATTCATTTACTAAGATTTTGCCATTTACGGCATTAAAGCTTATTTTAACTAGTTTGCTAAGTCCAAAACACACCAACATGCACATACGTCACCTAAACACCATTAGGCTTATACAAACATACCACAATAGGTCATTACAACTTATCTAGCCTTATGCCACCTTACTAGGAGTTCGGAAGCAAAAGTAAACAAACATATACTTGCAGAGTGAGTGGCTTGCAACTGTAAAATACACGATCGATGTCCGAAAAGTTTTAAGATCCTGAAATGCATGACACACACACATGTTAGGATTACATAGCCTAGTGAGGTAGTCATAACAAATGTAAAGCAACCAAATGACATAAATGGCATACTATGGTTATAAATAAAATAGCATCTTACTAAAATATCACAATTACATTATTAATCACATAAGTCTCATGCATAAGTCATTTATCATAATTTCACATAATCATAATGAAGCTTATACTCATTCAAATTCCCTTGGACAATGTAACAAATGGATACGCGGATTCCCCTGTACACCATATGTATTTCGGAAGATAGGTCGTAGCCTTGAGACGTAGCTCCGGATAGTATCTCTTACACAATCCATCCTTATTTCACCACACATATAGGTCGTGGCTCTGGACCGTAGTCCAATCCCTTACTTATACAAGCTCAAATAACCCTATGGCATGCCAATTGTATCCAAAACTCGCAAATGCCCAAGGTTACACATATTTCATCATATAACTTACCTTTATGCTCGTAAGCTATAGCATATCAGAATTGGAATTGAGCCTTAGATCCATATAACGGGTCATATCATATACGTATCATATCATAACATATTCATATCAATTTTATCATATCATATCATACCTTACTCATAACAATCTCACATGTAACATGTCTCGATCATAACATAATTGTTTGTAGAACATCAACCATATCAAAGGCTTACCATGCTCACCTTTAGCATCCACGCGAACATTGCTCTGCTTGAGCCCTTAGCAACACACATATTAACATGAAAATCACAAATCAAATACAATGGGATGGCTCCCATGCCGATCTCTTGACACGACTACACTCACCTTGATTACGGGATTCTTGGATTACAATTTCGTTGTGCCTAATTTCCATTAAAGACGACAATGGATCCTTCTCCACTAGTTTAGCTAGCACAAAATTAGGAGTTGTATTAGAATTCGATCTAAGGATTCGGAAACATATTTCAAGCTTACCAAAACTTGTAGATAACATTGGAATAACGAAATTAGCTTCTTAATCCATGAGCTTCTACTTGAACATTGAAACCTAATCTTAAGATTAAACCTTCAGGAATCATTGAATTAGCTTAGGGATTTTACACATTGAATCGTAGGTTTTCAAATGGTATATCGGATTCAAATGAAGATCAAAGATTGCACTGAGGTGCTAGCTTAGCTTTGAGGTTGAAGACAACAATGGAGGAGCTTGCTTAATTGAAGACAAGGTTTTTTGGGTTTTTCTTTCGGGAGTTCAAAGATGAGAGCTTCACATTGTTTTATTGTTTTAATACTTATTTGGCTATCCTAATCATGGCTCGCCTATCCTTCAACCAATAGGAACATTTCCTCTATCCAAGGGTTTTCCTAAACCCAATGGTCATTAGCTTTCCAAGTTGACTATTGACTTCAATAGTCATATTTTCTGATGGTGCTCATATGAAGGAGGCAAGCTAGGAGGTGACTCAGCACCTTGCTTCCCATTTCCTTTAATTTGAGCTTCAAATAGATTCGAAACAGAAGACCTGTATCGATACACCTATGGTTGTATCGATACGCTCTCACTAAAACAGGTAAGTCTATTATTGACAGTTAGACCGTATCAATACTAGCTTGATCGTATTGGTACGCCTAGCTCAAAATTTACAATTTGGCATTGGAATTTCATACAAGGAAGACTTAAACTATTCAAATGGGACCAAGATGTGATTTCATTATAAAGGAATGGTACAAAGGTCAACTATTACAAAGTTTTGCACATCGGATTCAAAATTTTCGGTCATCGAAACCAAATTTTGACTAGGCTGGTTTTAAGGATGTGATATTCTCTGACCCGAGAAGTAGAATTTGGAATTGAGGTGCAACAGGGGACTACACCAGTCTCCATTGATCCGTATAAAATGACTCTAATCGGATTGAAGGAATTAAAGGCCCAAATCTAAGATCTTTTGGATAAGAGATTCATTCAGCCGAGTTCTTCACCCTGGGGAGCATTGATCTTGTTTGTCAAGAAGAAAGATAGATCGATGCGATTATGCATTGACTATCGTCAGCTAAATAAAGTAACAATCAAGAATAAGTATATGTTACCGAGGATCGATGACCTTTTCGATTAGTTAAAGGATGCTTATGTCTTCTCTAAGATAGACCTACGATCCAGATACTATCAAATGCTAGTGAATGAGTCTGATGTTCCAAAGACTGCCTTCCGAACTAGATACGTCCATTATGAGTTTTTGGTAATGCCTTTTGGGCTTACCAATGCACCTACAGCCTTCATGGACCTGATAAACCGTATGTTCCAGCCCTATCTAGATAGATTTGTGGTTGTGTTCAAAGATGACATCTTGATCTATTCTAAGGACACTGCCACTCATGAAGAACATCTCCGAATTGTGCTTCAGACTCTCCGAGAGAAATAGCTATATGCTAAGTTCAGTAAATACGAATTCTAGCTATTTGAAGTATCTTTCTTGGGTCATGTGATTTCTTCTGCGGGAATTTAGGTAGACCCAAAGAAGATTCAAGTGGTTCTTGATTGGATTCCTCTGAAGAATGTTGGAGAAATACGTAGCTTTCTAGGCCTTATAGGCTACTACTGTAGATTCGTTAAAGGGTTCTTAATGATTGTTGCACCCTTGACGAAGCTTCTCCATAAATAAACTCCCTTTGTGTGGACAATGGAACAACAAAGGAGTTTTGATCAGCTTAAGTAAGTCCTAACCCATGCCCATGTTTTGGTGCAACCTGAGTCAGACAAGGCCATATACAGTGATACATCCTGCCTAGGATTGGGTTGTGTGCTTATGCAAAAAAAAAGTCATTTCTTATGCCTCACGTCAGCTTAAACTACACGAGCTGAACTACCCGACGCATGATTTGGAGTTAGTTGCCGTTGTGTTTGCCTTAAAGATTTAGAAGCATTATCTTTACGGTGAGAAGTGTTACTTGTACACTAATCACAAGAGCCTGAAGTATCTTCTAGCTCAGAAAGAGTTGAATCTCCGTCAACGATGGTGGATTGAACTTTTGAAGGGTTATGATTTGGTCATTGATTACCATCCCATTAAAGCCAATGTTGTGGCTGACGCTCTTAGTCAGAATCCCACTCCCTCCCCGAGATGTTTGAATGCTCACTTCCGGCTCAAGAAGCGTGGCAAACTATTGTCCGAATTGAGAGTTCAGTCAACTATAGTGTCTCGAATTAGAGCACTTCAGGAATCTGATGAGGAGTTGCAAACTCTCATTACTAAGATCAAAGATAAGCTGGATCCTGACTTTGCTATGAATTTCGAAGGTTTATTGTGTTTCCGAAATCGTATATGTGTCCCTGACGATGATGATCCTCGGAACCAGATTTTGAGTGAAGCTCATTCGAGTCATTTCTCTGTTCATCCTAGAGCTATCAAGATGTATAAAGACTTGAAAGAGCTATATTAGTGGTCAGGTATGAAAGGTGAGATTACAGACTTTGTGACTAGGTGTCTGACCTGCCAATGGGTTAAAGCCGAGCACAAGGTGCTTACCAGTCTCTTGCAACCTATTAAGCTTCCACAATAGAAATGGGAACGTATTAAGATGGATTTCGTAAGTGGTCTACCAAAGACACCGAAGAAGAATGATGTTATTTGGGTCATTGTAGATCGATTCACCAAGCCTGCTCATTTTCTTCCAATAAGAATGGACTTCAGCTTGCCTAGACTCGCTGAGCTGTACGTTCGCGAAGTTATTCATTTACAGGAGTTCCTGTATCCATCATCTCCGACCACAATCTACGTTTTGCTTCCCAGGTTTGGAGAACCCTACACGAAGCTTTGGGAACTCAAGTGCACCTAAGCACCGCCTTCCACCCTCAAACAATGGTCAATCTGAAAGGGTTATTCAGGTAACTTTATGTCATTCCTACTCATGTGTATAAGTATTTCATATCAATTCTGATTCTTCCTTGTAGATCCTAGAAGATATGCCAAGAGCCTGTGTTATCGACTTCGGGAATACATGGGAAAAGTCCCTACCTTTGGTAGAGTTCGTGTACAACAATAGTTACCAAGCATCGATTCAAATGGCTCCCTATGAAGCTCTTTATGGGAGAAGATGTAGAACTCCTCTCTGTTGGACCGAGCTTGGTGAAGGCAAGGTGTTAGGCCCTGACTTACTTCGGGAAACCAAAGAAAAGGTAACTGTCACATCCTGAAAACTGGCCTAGTTGAAATTAGGTTCCGGTGATTGGAAATTTTGAAACCGATGTAATAATGTTTGTAATGATTGACTTTTGTACCCCTCATGATAAATGAAATTACATTTTGACCCTATGTGGGTAAATAGACCCCTGTATGAAATTCAAAGCCCAAAGTACAAATTTGAGCTAGTCATATTGATACGGCCATGTGAGTATCGATACGGTCTAACCGTCAATAACTAATTTTCTTATTTTGGCGTGGGCGTACCGATACGGCCATAAGCGTATCGATACGGGTCCCCTATTTTGAATCTCTTTGAAATCAAATTTGAAAAGGGAAGTAAGCAAGGTGCTTACTCACCTCTTAGCTTGCCTCCCCACTTGAATTGTTTCAAAAAAGGGGGTAGTAGGCAGCCATTAATTGCCTTGGAATATCAAAAAGGACGTGAAATGATGGAAACAATTAAATAAGCTTAACTTTGCTTGGGGGAAAGCTTTCTATTGGATCCTTGAAAGGTGAATAATGATTCTTATAAAGGAATAAATAAAATCAGAAGAAGCTTCTATCTTTTCAATTGCGAATCTCCTAGCAAACCAAACATTCACCCTTGTTCTTCACTAAGCAAGCACCACCATCTCCATCTTCTACCTTGAGCTAAGCTAGCACCTCGGTGCAATCTTAGATTCTTGTTCAAGTTCAATATACCATTTGAAAGCCCACGTTACGGTGAGTAAAGCCCCTATATTGATTCTATGACTTTACCTTCCATTAAAGTTTAATTTCAAAATTAGGTATTTTATATTCAAGGGAAGACCCATGAGTTAGGATGGTGACTTCATCAATTCGATGTTGTCTTTAAAGCTTTGGTAAGCTTGAAACACGTTTTTGAACTTTGAATTAAATTCTAAATTCAAACCCCTAATTTTGTGCTAGTTCAAGAAGTGGAGAAGGATTCCTCATCATCTCCAAAGAAAGCTAAGCACAATGGGAGTATGATTCAAGAGCCTCGTAATCAAAGTGAGTGTAGTTGTATCAAGGGATAGGCACGGTGCCATCCCGTTGCATTATTTGGTGTATATGTTTGCGTTTGATTAAGGGCTCATGTAGAACAACTATGTTGGATTTGATTGGCGATTTCGGTAAGTGTCTTGTATTGCTTTGATATGTGTAAGTTTGGATATGACATGTTTGATATGTTAGACATGTGATATGTGGAGCTAAGGCTCAATTTTGATATTTGATACGTTATGATCTGATAAACATGGAATATGTGATTTTGTGTAAATGTGGACATTGGATACAATTGGCATGCCATAGGATTATTGAGCTCGTATAAGTAAGGGTGGACTACGGTCTGGGGCTACGGCCTATATGTGGGGGAAACAAGGATGGTTTGTGTAAGGGATTCTCTCTAGAGCTACGGCCTATTTTTTGATATGATTGGTGTAAAGGGGAATCCGTGTATCCAATAGTACCAATTCAAGAAATAATGTATGCATATGAAGTATAACTTGATGATTATGAATTTGTATGATTTGTGGATTAAGCATGAGATTATATGTTTCAAATCATGCATATGTTATGCAATTGATAACTATGCCAATCATGACATTAGCTATTATTTGCACTTGTTATAACTACCTCACTAGGCTATATAAGCCTAACATGTGTGTCTCATGCATTTTCAGGACCTTGAAAGAATTTAGACTTCCGATCGTGTGCTTTCGTTGCAAGTCACCTCTTCATAAGTATATGTATGCCTATCTTTTGCCTTAAACTCCTAGTCAAGTGGCATATGGTCCGAACATGTTTTGTATGAGCATTTTGATGTTGGTGTAATAGTCTATAATGACTTAGTTTTGTATGCATGAAATGGTATGTTTTGGAAACGGTTAATTAGTTAAAATGAGCCTAAAGTGAAAACTAGGTAAACGGATTCGAAATAATATAAAATTTGGTACGACAGTAGAGTAATGGATTTTAGGCTTGCTGGTAAAATTTGGTAATGAATGGATAACATTTGGGGGGTTAAATTAGGTAAAAAACCAGATAAAATCTGTCTTTACAAGATAGGCGTATCGATACGAGGCTAGCTGTATCAATACGGCCTTATATAATTGGACTTGATGAAGAATGGAGTATCGATACACTAGGGAGTGTAGCAAAACAAACCTTGACAATAAGGTCTAGAAAAATAATTGCATCGGTACGACCTCATGCGTATCAAAACGAGTCAACCCAAGTCAAAGTGTATCGATATAGGCATAGACGTATCGGTACGGGGTCATTGACCTTGAACCTAGAAAGTATGAAATTTAACATAGCGTATCAATACGGCCTGAAGTGTATAGGTACAGTGTCAGTTAATTCCATTAAAAGATTTGAGAAACAGTTTTAAAAGATTACAAATTGGTCACTAATAATTATATGGCTCAAATGGATAGGTTAAAAATATTCGATAACAGCGAAACTTCTCAGGTTAATAATTGGTGAGTCTAATTATATGTTGGTAATCAAGAATTCGGATTAGGGTTGTCAATTTGTAACATTTGCAATTTTGTCCCTTCTGGTTTGGAAAGTTTAAATCTAACCTCAATTCTGATTTCGATCTCCAATTTTGTCTTCCGATAACACTTTTCGACCCAGTTCTCTACCAGACCAGAGAGGGGGTGTTAAAGTTGTGGTATCAGAGCCTAGGTTTAGTTGATTCTAGGACTAAACAGGTATCTGTTATGAGTCTGCATTTGCATATGCCACTTAGGAGTTTATTTGTATATGTTATTTGTGACTTGCAACTTACACGATCAAACCTTTTTCTATATGAATAGATATGAAAATGTCAGCACCTACTGATAGGTGTGCCGTAAATGAATCCTACCCTGGTTCCTCGTCGATGTAGGGGGACAATTTGAGGGCAGAAGTAAGACCCGAACAAGTAGGGCAGAACGACCCACCTCATCCTCCTTCGATGCCTCCCTCTCAGCAGGAGTATCTAATGTCTATGGCTGAAATGATCAAACAGGTGGTCGTGCCTCTCGGGCAAGAACCATCATCTCAGCCTACTAAAGCATCTTCCTCTGTTCCGAAGGCTCCTATTAGCGAGCTCCGTCAATATCCAGTTTACACCTTTACTAGTCAGGACCTGGATAATCCTGAGATAGCAGCGTATTGGCTAGAGAATACTCTTAAAGTTCTGAATAAACAAATGAGGTGCCCTGATGAACACAAGCTGGAGTGCGCTCTAGCACTAATCTCTAAAGAAGCTCAGAGCTGGTGGCACACTGTGACGCTCACGGTACCCAAGCATAAAGTTACGTGGGACTTCTTTCTTCAGGAATTCTGCAAGAAATACATCAGTGAGCACTATATTGCCAAGAGGCGTAAAAAGTTCCTCCACTTGAGATAATGAGGAAAACCGGTAGAGCAGTATATCCATGATTTCTGCAAATATGTGAGGTATGGTGCTGAGATCAAAAGCATGGAAAAAGAGAAATGCATAATGTTCATTGATGGTCTCTGTGATGAATTACGTCCTTTCTTTACTGCTTTGGAGATAGAGGATTTTCAAACATTGGTCAATCGAGCCATTGCCACTGAAGCTTCCCAAAAGGCTCATGAAAGAAGAAAAGGGAATCAAGCCCCGGTCTGATAAGAGATTTCGAGATGATTCCAAGCCTCTTGTGCCTCAAAAGAGAGGAAGATAGTGGGAATAGAAGTCTGCCACCTATCAGCAACTACCAAGGTTAGGATATATGCCCAACTCCCAATCTTCAGGGGCATCCGTTGCTCGTACGGCTTCAATTGATAGTACGGATAGTTCCGAAAGGGATTCACAGCTTCCTTTGTGTAACTTTTGTCAGAAGAGGCACCCTGGACAGTGCCGTAGACAGTCTGGATCCTGTTACCTCTGTGGTGAGTCTGGTCACTTCATCAGCAATGTCAGAAGAATCCAAATGCCCCTACCACTATGGCTTCTCAAAATAATCCAAACAAGGGAAGATGAACAAAGCCAGTGCCATTCAGATCAGCAGGGAGACCTTGCAACACTAACACTTTCTCAGTTGGATGTGACCCACAAACCTCAGCCCAAGTGTATCATGTTCGAGGTCGAGAGCAAGAAGATGATCCAGATGTAATAGCAGGTATGGCGGAACTATGTTCTGACCTTGTTTATGCTTTGGTAGATCCAGGCTCGACACATTCCTTTATTAGTGCACCGTTGATTGAAAAGTATGCTCTAGAATTTGAACCAGTTACTTCTAAGATTGTTATCTCTAACCCACTAGGAGATAGTGTGGTTATCTGATGGATCTATAAAGCTTGTTCTCTGAGGATCCAAGGGATCTCGCTTCTGGCCAACCTAATGGTCTTACCCTTTCGTGTGTTCGATCTTATCTTAGGCCTCGATTGGCTAGTTGAGCATCAAGCCTGGGTAGATTGCTCAAAGAAGAAACTATACCTCCATAGACTCAGAAAAGAGAGTATAACCTTGATGAAGTCCAAACCTGAGCCTAAAAAAACCCTTATGTGTGCTATGGGGTCTAAGGAAAACTTAATGCTCGAAGATTACAATTGTGAAAGATTTCCCTGACGTATTTCCCGATGAGCTTTTGAGACTCCCTCTCACCCGGAAAGTGGAATTCAGGATAGAAGTACAACTTGGGACTACTCTGGTCTCTATTACTCTGTATAGAATGGCTCCAGTAGAGTTAAAAGAGCTAAAGACCCAAATCCAAGACCTTTTGGATAAGGGATTTGTCCGACTGAGTTCCTCGCCCTGGGGAGCACCAGTTTTGTTTGTTAAAAATAAGGATGGATTGATGCGCCTGTGCATTGACTGAATAAGGTCACCATCAAGAAAAAGTATCTGCTTCCAAGGATCGATGACCTCTTTGATCAATTGAAAGATGCTTCGGTCTTTTCAAAGATTAACCTTCGATCTAGATACTATCAAATGTTGGTAAAGGAGTTTGATGTTCCAAAAACTGTTTTCCATACTAGATATGGCCACTATGAATTCTTAGTGATGCTTTTCGGGCTCATGAATGCACCTGCATCTTTCATGGACCTAATGAACCGTGTATTCTGGCCCTATCTCGATAAGTTTGTGGTTGTCGTTATAGACGACATCCTAATATATTCTAAAGACTCTGCTGCTCATGAAGAACACATTTGGATTGTGCTGAAAACCCTTCGAGAGAAACGACTCTACACCAAATTCAGTAAATATGAATTTTGGTTATCCGAAGTATCTTTTTTGGGCCATGTGATCTCCTCTACAGGAATCCAAGTTGACCCAAAGAAGATCCAGGCTATCATTGACTAGATTCCTCCCAAGAATGTTAGAGAAGTTCGTAGTTTTCTCGGGCTTGCTGGTTATTACCGCAGATTCGTTAAGGGATTCTCTTTGATTGTTGCACCCTTAACGAAGCTCCTTCGCAAAGATACTCCTTTTGCATGGACTGTGGATCAACAAAAGAGTTTTGATCAGCTCAAACAAGTCCTCGCTCATGCTCTTGTCTAAGTGCAACCAGAGTCGGGCAAAGACTTCACCGTCTACAGTGATGCACCCCACTTGGGATTAGGTTGTATTCTGATGCAAGAGGGCAAAGTCGTAGCCTATGTTTTACGTCAAATCAAGCCACATGAGCTAAACTATCCGACCCATGATCTGGAGCTAGCCGCGATTGTATTTGCTTTGAAGATTTGGTGGCATTATCTTTATGGTAAGAAGTGTTACTTATACACCGATCACAAGAGCTTGAAGTATCTTCTAACTCAAAAGGAGTTAAACCTTCGTCAACATCAGTGGATGGAGTTGTTGAAATACTACAATCTGGTCATTAACTACCATCTCGGTAAATCCAATGTGGTGGCTGATGCTCTTAGCCAGAAACCTATTCCATCTCTGAGATACTTAAATGCCCATTTTTGACTTAAGAAGTGTGGCAAGTTGTTAGCTGAACTGAAAGTACAATCAACTATTGTGTCTCAAATCAAAGCACTCTAAGAATCTGATGAGGAGATGTAACCTCATATTGCCAAGGTTAAGGATAGCCCAGATCCTGAATTTGCTATGAACTCCGAGGGCTTATTGTGTTTTCACAATTGCATATGTGTTCCAAACGATGATGATCTTCGGAATCAAGATTCTAAGTGAAGCTCACTCTAGCCATTTCTCCGTTCATCCGGGAGTAATCAAGATGTACAAAGACCTAAAAGAGTTATATTGGTGGTTTGGTATGAAGAACGAGATCACAGACTACGTGGCTAGGTATTTGACTTGCCAACGAGTCAAAGTCGAGCACAAAGTACCAACTGGCCTATTCTAGCCTATCGAGCTTCTACAATGGAAATGAAAACGCATTGCGATAGATTTCGTAAATGGTCTGCCACTGACACAGAAGAAGAATGATGTTGTTTGGGTCATTGTGGACCGATTCACCAGATCTGCTCACTTCCTTCCGGTGAGAATGGATTTCAGTTTACCTAAACTCGCGAAATTATATATCTATGAAGTTATTCGGTTACACGGAGTTTCTGTATCTATCATCTCTGATCGTGATCCTCGGTTTGCATCTAGGTTTTAGAGAACCTTACACGAGGCTTTGGGAACTAAAGTGCACCTTAGCACTCGCTTTCCATCCTCAAACCGATGGCCAATCCGAGAGAGTTATTGATTCTAGAAAATATGCTCGAGCTTGTGCCATTGACTTGGGAACACGTGGGAGAAATCCCTACCCTTAGTCGAGTTCACTTACAACAATAGTTACGGGCTTCAATTCAAATGGCCCCGCATTTAAGCCCCTATGGAAGAAAATGTATAACTCCTCTTTGTTGGAACAAACTCGGTGAAGGCAAGATGTTAGGCCCCGATTTGCTTGGGGAAATCTGAAAAAGGACAACCATTATTCGTGATCGACTTAAGGCTGCCTTTGATCGACATAAGTCTTATGCTGATCTATAACGAAGAGACATCCAGTACGAGGTTGGGGAAAGAGCTTTCCTTAAGGTATCTTCGTGGAAGAAGATCTTTCGCTTCAGCAAAAAGGGGAAATTAAGTCATCGCTTCATCGGTCCGCTCAAGTGATCGAAAGAATTAGACCTATCGCCACCGATTAGCTTTTCTTGAGGAGTTAAGTCAAATCCACAACGTCTTCCATGTGTCTATGCTACGTAAATACCAGTCAGATCTCTCACACGCGATTAAACCGAAATTTGTAGAGATTCGATCCAATCTGACGTACGAGGAAGAACCTGTACAGATCCTCGTATGAGAAGTTAAATGACTTCGTAACAAGTCTGTGCCCTTAGTGAAGGTTTTATGAATAAGTCATTCCGTTGAACAGAAAACATGGGAACTTGAGGAAACTATGCAAAAGCAATATCTCATTTGTTAAGTTAAAGTGAAAAATCGAGGATGAATTTTCTTAAGAGGGGAGAATCGTCACATCCCGAAAACTGGCCTAGTTGAAATTAGGTTCCGGTGATCAGAAATTTTGAAACCGATGTAATAATGTTTGTAATGATTGACTTTTGTATCCCTCATGATAAATGAAATTACATTTTGACCCTATGTGGGTAAATGGACCCATGTATGAAATTCAAAGCTCAAAGTACAAATTTGAGCTAGTCGTATCGATACGGCCATGTGAGTATCGATACGGTCTAACCATCAATAACTAACTTTCTTATTTTGGCATGGACATACCGATACGGCCATAAGCGTATCGATACAGTCCCCTGTTTTGAATCTGTTTGAAATCAAATTTGAAAAATGAAGTAAGCAAGGTGCTTACTCACCTCTTAGCTTGCCTCCCCACGTGAATTGTTTTAGAAAAGGGGGTAGTAGGCAGCCATCAATTGCCTTGGAATGTCAAAGAGGACATGAAATGATGGAAACAATTAAATAAGCTTACCTTTGCTTAGAGGAAAGCTTTCTATTGGATCCTTGAAAGGTGAATAATGATTCCTATAAAGGAATAAATAAACTCAGAAGAAGCTTCCATCTTTTCAATTGTGGATCTCTCGACAAACCAAACACTCACCCTTGTTCTTCACTAAGCAAGCACCACCATGTTCATCTTCTACCTTGAGCTAAGCTAGCACCTCGGTGCAATCTTCGATTCTTTTTCAAGTTCAATATACCGTTTGAAAGCCCACGTTACGGTGAGTAAAACCCCTTTATTGATTCTATGATTTTACCTTCCATTAAAGTTTAATTTCTAAATTAGGTCTTCTATATTCAAGGGAAGGCCCATGAGTTAGGATGGTGATTTCATCAATTCGATGTTGTCTTTAAAGGTTTGGTAAGCTTGAAACACGTTTATGAACTTTGAATTAAATTCTAAATTCAAACCCCTAATTTTGTGATAGTTCAAGAAGTGGAGAAGGATTCCTCGCCATCTCCAAAGAAAGCTAAGCACAACGGAATTGTGATTCAAAAGCCTCGTAATCGAGATAAGTGTAGTTGTGTCAAGGGATAGACTCGATGCCATCATGTTGCATTATTTGGTAAGTGTCTTGTATTGCTTTGATATGTTAGACATGCGATATATGGAGCTAAGGCTCAATTTTTATATTTGATACGTTATGATTCGATAAACATGGAATATGTAATTTTGTGTAAATGTGGACATTGGATACAATTGGCATGCCATAGGATTATTGAGCTCGTGTAAGTAAGGGTGGATTACGGTCCAGGGCTACGAACTATATGTGGGAGAAATAAGGATGGTTTGTGTAAGGGATTCTCTCCGGAGCTACGGCTCAAGGCTATGGCCTATTTTCTGATATGATTTGTGTAAAGAGGAATCTATGTATCCAATGGTACCAATTCAATAAATAATGTATGCATATGAAATATAACTTGATGATTATGAATTTGTATGATTTGTGGATTAAGCATGAGATTATATGTTTCAAATCATCCAATTGATCACTATGCCAATCATGACATTAGCCATTATTTGCACTTGTTATAACTACCTCACTAGGCTATATAAGACTAACATGTGTGTCTCATGCATTTTCAGGACCTTGAAAGAATTCTGGCTTCCGATCGTGTGCTTTCGTTGCAAGCCACCTCTTCATAAATATATGTATGCCTATCTTTTGCCTTAAACTCCTAGTCAAGTGGCATATGGTCTGAACATGTTTTGTATGAGCATTTTGATGTTGGTGTAATAGTCCTATAATGACTTAGTGTTGTATGCATGAAATGGTATGTTTTGGAAATGGTTAATTAGTTAAAATGAGCCTAAAGTGAAAACTACGTAAATAGATTCAAATGCTATAAAATTTGGTATGATAGTAGAGTAATGGATTTTAGGCTTGTTGGTAAAATTTGATAATGATTGGACAACATTTGAGATGGCCTCTGTGATGAACTACATCATCTTTTCACTGCCTTGGAGATAGAGGATTTCCAGACCTTGGTCAATCGAGCCATTGTTATTAAAGCCTCCCAAAAGGCCTACGAAAGAAGAAAAGAGAAACTAATCCAGATTCAATAAGAGATTTCGAGATGATTCCAAACCTCCAATGCCTCAGAAAAGGGTAGACCATGGGATCAGAAGTCTACCACTTTTCACCAAATGCCAAAGACGAGATATGTGCTGCAATCCCAATCTCTAGGGACATCTGTTGCTCGTACAACTTTAGTTTATAGTACGAGCGGTTCTGGAAGAGGTTCACAACTTCCTTTGTGTAACTTTTGCCTAAAGAGACACCCTGGAGAGTGTTGCAGATAGTTCGGATCTTGTTACCTCTGCGGTGAGTATGGCCACTTTATCAGGCAGTGTCCTTAAAATCCAAACGCTCCTAACCTCTGTGGTTTCTCAGAATAATCTGAACAAGGGAAGATGAGCGAGACAAGTGTCGTCTGGATCTGCGGGGAGAACTCGCAACACAAATGCTCCTTTAGCTGGATGCGATCCTCAGACCTCAGCCCAGATGTATCATGTACGTGGCCAAGAGCAAGAGGATGATCTAGATGTGATTACAAATATGGTGGAATTATGTTCCGATCTTGTTTATGCTTTGGTAGATCCAGGATCTACGCATTCCTTCATTAGTGAACCATTGATCGCAAAGTATGTCTTAGAATCTGAACCAGTCACTTTCGATATTGTTGTCTCTAACCCACTAGGAGATAGCGTGGTTATTCAATCAATCTATAAAGCTTGTCCTTTGAGGATCCAAAGGATCCTATTTTCGGCTAGTTTGATAGCCTTGCCCTTCCATGAGTTCGATCTTATCCTAGGCCTCGATTGGCTAGCTGAACATCAAGCCTGGGTAGATTGTTCGAAGAAAAAGCTATACCTCTGTAGACTTGGCAAAGAAAGCATAACCTTGATGAAAACCAAATCCGAGCCTAGTAAGGCTACCTTGTGTGCTATAGAGTTCAAAGAAGATCCAAAGTTTGAGAATGTGCCGATAGTGAAAGAATTCCCTAATGTATTTCTCGATGAATTTTTGGGACTCCCTCTGACCCAAGAAGTGGAATTCGAAATTGAAGTACAACCGGGGACTACACCAATCTTCATTGCTATGTACATGATAGCCCTAGTTGAATTAAAATAATTGAAGGCCCAAATCCAAGACCTTTTAGACAAGGGATTCATTCAACCGAGTTTCTTACCCTATGGAGCACCGATTTTGTTTGTCAAGAAGAATGACGGATCAATGCGACTATGCATTGATTACCGTCAGCTGAACAGAGTAACAATCAAGAATAAGTATTCGTTACCGAGGATCGATGACCTCTTCGATCAGTTGAAATGTGTCTCTATCTTCTCTAAGATAGACTTACGATCCAGATACTACCAAATGCAAGTGAAGGAGTCTGATGTTCCAAAGACTGCATTCCGAACTAGATACGGCTACTATGAGTTATTGGTAATGTCTTTTGGGCTTACCAATGCACCTATAGCCTTCATGGACCTGATGAACCGTATGTTTTGACCATATATAGATAGATTCATGGTAGTTTCCATAGACGACATCTTGATATATTCCAAGGACTCTACCATTCATGAAGAACATCTCTGGATTATGCTTTAGACTCTCCGAGAGAAGCAGTTGTATGCTAAGTTCAGTAAATGTAAATTTTGGCTATATGAAGTATCATTCTTGGAACATGTGATTTCTTCTGTCGGAATTCAGATAGACCCAAAGAAGATTCAAGCAGTTTTTGACTGGATTCCTCCGAAGAATGTTGGAGAAGTTCGTAGCTTTCTGGGCTTTGCAGGCTACTATCATAGATTCGTCAAAGGGTTCTCGATGATTGCTGCACCCTTGACGAAGCTCCTCCGAAAAGAAACCCCCTTTTTATGGACAGCCAAGCAACAAAAGAGTTTTGATCAGTTCAAGCAAGTCCTAACCCATGCCCCTATTTTGGTACAACCCAAATCAGGCAAGAACTTTACCGTATATAGTGATGCATCCCACTTAGGATTAGGTTGTGTACTTATTCAAGAAGGAAAAGTCATTGTTTACGCTTCACGACAGCTTAAACCACACGAGCTGAATTACCCAACGTATGATTTGGAACTAGCTATCGTTGTGTTTGCCTTGAAGATCTGGTGACACTATATTTACGGTGGGAAGTGTTACTTGTACACTGATCATAAGAGCCTGAAGTATCTTCTGATTCAGAAAGAGTTGAATCTTCATCAACGATAATGGATGAAGCTTTTGAAAGACTATGACTTGGTCATTTATTACCATCCTAGTAAGGCCAATGTTGTGGCTGACGCTCTAAGTCGGAAGCTCACTCCCTCTCCAAGATGTTTGAATGCTCACGTAAGTGGTCTACCAAAGACACCGAAGAAGAATGATGTTATTTGGGTCATTGTAGATCGATTCACCAAGCTCGCTCATTTTCTTCCAATAAGAATGGACTTGACTTGCCTAGACTCCATTGAGCTCAGACGTTCGCGAAGTTATTCATTTACAGGAGTTCTGTATCCATCATCTCCGACCACAATCTCGTTTTGCTTCCCAGGTTTGGAGAACCCTACACGAAGCTTTGGGAACTCAAGTGCACCTAAGCACCGCCTTCCACCCTCAAACAATGGTCAATCGAAAGGGTTATTCGGGTAACTTTATGTCATTCCTACTCATGTGTATAAGTATTTCATATCAATTCTGATTCTTCCTTGTAGATCCTAGAAGATATGCCAAGAGCCTGTGTTATCGACTTGGGAATACATGGGAAAAGTCCCTACCTTTGGTAGAGTTCGTGTACAACAATAGTTACCAAGCATCGATTCAA
This sequence comes from Hibiscus mutabilis, assembly GCA_019671005.1. Lineage (NCBI taxonomy): Eukaryota > Viridiplantae > Streptophyta > Magnoliopsida > Malvales > Malvaceae > Hibiscus > Hibiscus mutabilis. The sequence continues at coordinate 60,771,269 of CM033712.1, forward strand.
ATGGCTCCTATGAAGCTCTTTATGGGAGAAGATGTAGAACTCCTCTCTGTTGGACCGAGCTTGGTGAAGGCAAGGTGTTAGGCCACGACTTACTGGGGAAACCAAAGAAAAGGTAATGTCACATCATCTGGCGCCTAGTTGAAATTAGGTTTCAGTGATCAAAAATTTTCAAACCGATGTAATAATGTTTGTAATGATTGATTTTTGTACTCCTCGTGATAAATGAAATTACATTTTAGCCCTATGTGGGTAAATGGACCCATGTATAAAATTTGAAGCCCAAAGTGCAATTTGAGCTAGTCGTATCGATACGACCATGTGAGTATCGATACAGTCTAACAGTCAATAACTAACTTTCTTATTTTGGTGTAGGCATACCGATACGGCCATAAGTATATCGATACGGGTCCATTGTTTCAAATTTTTTAAATTCAAATTTGAAGGAAAAGTAAGGAATGTGCTTACTCTCCTCTTAGCTTGCCCCCCACTTGAATTGTTTCAAAAAGGGGGTAGTAGGCAGCCACCAATTGCCTTGGAATATCAAAAGGAATATGAAATGATGGAAACAATTAAATAAGCTTTAACTTTGCTTGGGGAAAGCTTTCTATTGGATCCTTGAAAGGTGAATAATGATTCTTATAAAGGAATAAATAAAATCAGTAGAAGCTTCCATCTTTTCAATCATGAATCTCCCGGCAAGCCAAACACTCACCCTTGTTCTTCACTAAGCAAGCACCACCATTTCTATCTTCTACCTTGAGCTTCTATTTGAGCTAAGCTAGCACCTCGGTGCAATCTTCGATTTTTGTTCAAGTTCAATATACCGTTTGAAAGCCCATGTTACGGTGAGTAAAAGCCCTATATTGATTCTATGATTTTACCTTCCATTGAAGTTTAATTTCAAAATTAGGTCTTCTATATACAAGGGATGGCCCATGAGTTAGGATGTTGATTTCATCAATTCGATTTTGAATTTAAAGCTTTGGTGAGCTTGAAACACGTTTCCAAACTTTGAATTAAATTCTAAATTCAAACCCTTAATTTTGTACTAGTCCAAGAAGTGGAGAAGGATTCCCCGTCATCTCCAAAGAAATCTAAACACAATAGGATTGTGATTCGAGAGCCTCATAATCAAGGTGAGTGTAGTTGTGTCAAGGGATAGGCTTGGCACTGTCCCGTTGCATTATTTTGTGAACATGTTTTGCATTTGATTAAAGGCTCACGTAGAGCAACCATGTTGGACTCGATTGGTAAATTTGGTAAGTGTCTTGTATTGCTTTGATATATGCAATTAGTTTGATATGACATGTTTGATATGTTAGACATGAACATGATATGTGGAGCTAAGGCTCAATTTTGATATTTGATATGATATGATCCGAAAGATAAACATGGAATATGTGATTTTGTGTAAATGTGGACATTGGATACAATTGGCATGCCATAGGATTATTTGATCTCGTATAAGTAAGGGTGGACTACGGTCAGGGCTACGAAAATATATGTGGGGAAACAAGGATGGTTTGTGTAAGGGATTCTTTCTAGAGCTACGGCCTATTTTTTGATATGATTGGTGTAAAGGGGAATCCGTGTATCCATAGTACCAATTCAAGAAATAATGTGTGATATGAAGTATAAATTGTGATTATGAATTTGTATGATTTGTGGATTAAGCATGAGATTATTTGTTTCAAATTATGCATATGTTGTTAAATTGATAATAATGCCAATCATGACATTAGCTATTATTTGCACTTGTTATAACTACCTCACTAGGCTATATAAGCCTAACATGTGTGTCTCACACATTTTCAGGACCTTGAAAGAATTCTGGCTTCTGGTCATATGCTTCCGTTGCAAGTCACCTCTTCATAAGTATATGTATGCCTATCTTTTACCTTAAACTCCTAGTGAAGTGGCATATGGTCCGAACATGTTTTGTATGAGCATTTTGATGTTTATGTAATTGTCCTATAATCACTTAGTGTTGTGTGCATAAAATGGTATGTTTTGGAAATGGTTAATTAATTAAAAAGAACCTAAAATGAGCCTAAAGCGGAAACTAGGTAAACATACTCGGAATGCTATAAGATTGGGTATGAGAGTAGAGTAATGGGTTTTAGGCTTGCTGGTAAAATTTGGTAATGATTGGACATCATTTGAGGGGTTAAATTAGGTAAAAACCAGATAAATCTATCATTATAGGATAGACATATCGATACGAGCCTAGCCGTATCGATACGGCCTTACATAATTGGACTTGATGAAGTAGGGAGTATCGGTACACTAGGGAGTGTACTGATATGGACCTTGGCAGTAAGGTCTGGGAAAATAATTGCATCGGTACGACCTCAGGTGTACCGAAACGAGTTAACCCAAGTCAAAGTGTACCGATACGAGCATATACGTATCGGTACGGGGTCATTGACCTTGAACTTGAAAATTATGAAATTCAACATAGCGTACCGATACGGCCTAAGGTGTATCGGTACAGTGTCAGTTAATTCTGATAAAAGGCTTGGAAAACAGTTTTAAAGATTACAAATTGGTCACTAATAATTATATGGCTCAAATGGATAGGTTAAAAATATTCGATAACAGCGAAACTTCTCAGGTTAATAATTGGTGAGTCTAATTATATGTTGGTAATCAAGAATTCGGATTAGGGTTGTCAATTTGTAACATTTGCAATTTTGTCCCTTCTGGTTTGGAAAGTTTAAATCTAACCTCAATTCTGATTTCGATCTCCAATTTTGTCTTCCGATAACACTTTTCGACCCAGTTCTCTACCAGACCAGAGAGGGGGTGTTAAAGTTGTGGTATCGAGCCTAGGTTTAGTTGATTCTAGGACTAAACAGTATCTACATTATGAGTCCGCATTTGCATATGCCACTTAGGAGTTTATTTGTATATGTTATTTGTGACTTGCAACTTACACGATCAAACCTTTTCTATATGAATAGATATGAAAATGTCAGCACCTACCGATAGGTGTGCCGTAAATGAATCCTACAGGTTCCTCGTCGATGTAGGGGGACAATTTGAGGGCGTAAGTAAGACCGAACAAGTAGGGCGAACGACCCACCTCATCCTCCTTCGATGCCTCCCTCTCGCAGGAGTATCTAATGTCTATGGCTGAAATGATCAAACGGTGGTCGTGCCTCTCGGGCAAGAACCATCATCTCAGCCTACTAAAGCATCTTCCTCTGTTCAAGGCTCCTATTAGCGAGCTCCGTCAATATCCGATTTACACCTTTACTAGTCGGGACTGGATAATCACGAGATAGCAGCGTATTGGCTAGAGAATACTCTTAAAGTTTGAATAAACAAATGAGGTGCCCCTGATGAACACAAGCCGGAGTGCGCTCTAAGCACTAATCTCTAAAGAAGCTGGTAGCACCTTTGTGGCGTGACGCTCACGGTACCCAAGCATAAAGTTACGTGGGACTTCTTTCTTGTGAATTCTGCAAGAAATACATCAGTGAGCACTATATTGCCAAGAGGCGTAAAAAGTTCCTCCACTTGAGATAATGAGGAAAACCGGTAGAGCAGTATATCCATGATTTCTGCAAATATGTGAGGTATGGTGCTGAGATCAAAAGCATGGAAAAAGAGAAATGCATAATGTTCATTGATGGTCTCTGTGATGAATTACGTCCTTTCTTTACTGCTTTGGAGATAGAGGATTTTCAAACATTGGTCAATCGAGCCATTGCCACTGAAGCTTCCCAAAAGGCTCATGAAAGAAGAAAAGGGAATCAAGCCCCGGTCTGATAAGAGATTTCGAGATGATTCCAAGCCTCTTGTGCCTCAAAAGAGAGGAAGATAGTGGGAATAGAAGTCTGCCACCTATCAGCAACTACCAAGGTTAGGATATATGCCCAACTCCCAATCTTCAGGGGCATCCGTTGCTCGTACGGCTTCAATTGATAGTACGGATAGTTCCGAAAGGGATTCACAGCTTCCTTTGTGTAACTTTTGTCAGAAGAGGCACCCTGGACAGTGCCGTAGACAGTCTGGATCCTGTTACCTCTGTGGTGAGTCTGGTCACTTCATCAGGCAATGTCCGAAGAATCCAAATGCCCCTACCACTATGGCTTCTCAAAATAATCCAAACAAGGGAAGATGAACAAAGCCAGTGCCATTCAGATCAGCAGGGAGACCTTGCAACACTAACACTTTCTCAGTTGGATGTGACCCACAAACCTCAGCCCAAGTGTATCATGTTCGAGGTCGAGAGCAAGAAGATGATCCAGATGTAATAGCAGGTATGGCGGAACTATGTTCTGACCTTGTTTATGCTTTGGTAGATCCAGGCTCGACACATTCCTTTATTAGTGCACCGTTGATTGAAAAGTATGCTCTAGAATTTGAACCAGTTACTTCTAAGATTGTTATCTCTAACCCACTAGGAGATAGTGTGGTTATCGATGGATCTATAAAGCTTGTTCTCACGAGGATCCAAGGGATCTCGCAGCCAACCTAATGGTCTTACCCTTTCGTGTGTTCGATCTTATCTTAGGCCTCGATTGGCTAGTTGAGCATCAAGCCAGGTAGATTGCTCAAAGAAGAAACTATACCTCCATAGACTCAGAAAAGAGAGTATAACCTTGATGAAGTCCAAACCTGAGCCTAAAAAAACCCTTATGTGTGCTATGGGGTCTAAGGAAAACTTAATGCTCGAAGATTACAATTGTGAAAGATTTCCCTGACGTATTTCCCGATGAGCTTTTGAGACTCCCTCTCACCCGGAAAGTGGAATTCAGGATAGAAGTACAACTTGGGACTACTCTGGTCTCTATTACTCTGTATAGAATGGCTCAGTAGAGTTAAAAGAGCTAAAGACCCAAATCCAAGACCTTTTGGATAAGGGATTTGTCATTGAGTTCCTCGCCCGGGAGCACAGTTTTGTTTGTTAAAAATAAGGATGGATTGATGCTTTGTGCATTGGTGAATAAGGTCACCATCAAGAAAAAGTATCCGCTTTCAAGGATCGATGACCTCTTTGATCAATTGAAAGATGCTTGGTCTTTTCAAAGATTAACCTTCGATCTAGATACTATCAAATGTTGGTAAAGGAGTTTGATGTTCCAAAACTGCATTTTCCATACTAGATATGGCCACTATGAATTCTTAGTGATGCTTTTGGGCTCATGAATGCACTGCATCTTTCATGGACCTAATGAACCGTGTATTCGCCCTATCTCGATAAGTTTGTGGTTGTCGTTATAGACGACATCCTAATATATTCTAAAGACTCTGCTGCTCATGAAGAACACATTTGGATTGTCTTTGAAAACCCTTCGAGAGAAACGACTCTACACCAAATTCAGTAAATATGAATTTTGGTTATCCGAAATATCTTTTTTGGGCCATGTGATCTCCTCTCTACAGAATCCAAGTTGACCCAAAGAAGATCCAGGCTATCATTGACTAGATTCCTCCCAAGAATGTTAGAGAAGTTCGTAGTTTTCTCGGGCTTGCTGGTTATTACCGCAGATTCGTTAAGGGATTCTCTTTGATTGTTGCACCCTTAACGAAGCTCCTTCGCAAAGATACTCCTTTTGCATGGAGTGTGGATCAACAAAAGAGTTTTGATCAGCTCAAACAAGTCCTCGCTCATGCTCTTGTCTAAGTGCAACCAGAGTCGGGCAAAGACTTCACCGTCTACAGTGATGCACCCCACTTGGGATTAGGTTGTATTCTGATGCAAGAGGGCAAAGTCGTAGCCTATGTTTTACGTCAAATCAAGCCACATGAGCTAAACTATCCGACCCATGATCTGGAGCTAGCCGCGATTGTATTTGCTTTGAAGATTTGGTGGCATTATCTTTATGGTAAGAAGTGTTACTTATACACCGATCACAAGAGCTTGAAGTATCTTCTAACTCAAAAGGAGTTAAACCTTCGTCAACATCAGTGGATGGAGTTGTTGAAATACTACAATCTGGTCATTAACTACCATCTCGGTAAATCCAATGTGGTGGCTGATGCTCTTAGCCAGAAACCTATTCCATCTCTGAGATACTTAAATGCCCATTTTTGACTTAAGAAGTGTGGCAAGTTGTTAGCTGAACTGAAAGTACAATCAACTATTGTGTCTCAAATCAAAGCACTCTAAGAATCTGATGAGGAGATGTAACCTCATATTGCCAAGGTTAAGGATAGCCCAGATCCTGAATTTGCTATGAACTCCGAGGGCTTATTGTGTTTTCACAATTGCATATGTGTTCCAAACGATGATGATCTTCGGAATCAGATTCTAAGTGAAGCTCACTCTAGCCATTTCTCCGTTCATCCGGGAGTAATCAAGATGTACAAAGACCTAAAAGAGTTATATTGGTGGTTTGGTATGAAGAACGAGATCACAGACTACGTGGCTAGGTATTTGACTTGCCAACGAGTCAAAGTCGAGCACAAAGTACCAACTGGCCTATTCTAGCCTATCGAGCTTCTACAATGGAAATGAAAACGCATTGCGATAGATTTCGTAAATGGTCTGCCACTGACACCGAAGAAGAATGATGTTGTTTGGGTCATTGTGGACCGATTCACCAGATCTGCTCACTTCCTTCCGGTGAGAATGGATTTCAGTTTACCTAAACTCGCGAAATTATATATCTATGAAGTTATTCGGTTACACGGAGTTTCTGTATCTATCATCTCTGATCGTGATCCTCGGTTTGCATCTAGGTTTTAGAGAACCTTACACGAGGCTTTGGGAACTAAAGTGCACCTTAGCACTGCTTTCCATCCTCAAACCGATGGCCAATCCGAGAGAGTTATTCAGATTCTAGAAAATATGCTCTGAGCTTGTGCCATTGACTTCGGGAACACGTGGGAGAAATCCCTACCCTTAGTCGAGTTCACTTACAACAATAGTTACCGGGCTTCAATTCAAATGGCCCCGTACGAAGCCCTCTATGGAAGAAAATGTATAACTCCTCTTTGTTGGAACAAACTCGGTGAAGGCAAGATGTTAGGCCCCGATTTGCTTCGGGAAACTGAAAAAAGGACAACCATTATTCGTGATCGACTTAAGGCTGCCTTTGATCGACATAAGTCTTATGCTGATCTATAACGAAGAGACATCCAGTACGAGGTTGGGGAAAGAGCTTTCCTTAAGGTATCTTCGTGGAAGAAGATCTTTCGCTTCAGCAAAAAGGGGAAATTAAGTCATCGCTTCATCGGTCTGTTCGAAGTGATCGAAAGAATTAGACCTACTGCCTACCGATTAGCTTTTCTTGAGGAGTTAAGTCAAATCCACAACGTCTTCCATGTGTCTATGCTACGTAAATACCAGTCAGATCTCTCACACGCGATTAAACCGAAATTTGTAGAGATTCGATCCAATCTGACGTACGAGGAAGAACCTGTACAGATCCTCGTATGAGAAGTTAAATGACTTCGTAACAAGTCTGTGCCCTTAGTGAAGGTTTTATGAATAAGTCATTCCGTTGAACAGAAAACATGGGAACTTGAGGAAACTATGCAAAAGCAATATCTCATTTGTTAAGTTAAAGTGAAAAATCGAGGATGAATTTTCTTAAGAGGGGAGAATCGTCACATCCCAAAAACTGGCCTAGTTGAAATTAGGTTCTGATCATCAGAAATTTTGAAACCGATGTAATAATGTTTGTAATGATTGACTTTTGTACCCCTCGTGATAAATAAAATTACATTTTGACCCTATTAGGGTAAATGGACCCTTGTATGAAATTCGAAGCCCAAAATACAAATTTGAGCTAGTCGTATCGATACGGCCATGTGAGTATCGATTCGGTCTAACTATCAATAACTAACTTTCTTATTTTGGCGTGGGAATACCAATACGGCCATAAGCATATCGATACGGGTCCTCTATTTTGAATCAGTTTAAAATCAAATTTGAAAAGGGAAGTAAGCAAGGTGCTTACTCACCTCTTAGCTTGCCTCCCCACGTGAATTGTTTCAGAAAATAGGGTATTAGGAAGCCATCAATTGCCTTGGAATGTCAAAGAAGACATGAAATGATGGAAACAATTAAATAAGCTTACCTTTGCCTGGGGGAAAGCTTTCTATTGGATCCTTGAAAGGTGAATAATGATTCCTATAAAAGAATAAATAAAATCAGAAGAAGCTTTCATCTTTTCAATTATGAATCTCCCGGCAAACCAAACACTCACCCTTGTTCTTCACTAAGCAAGCACCACCATATTCATCTTCTACCTTGAGCTAAGCTAGTACCTCGGTGCAATCTTCGATTCTTGTTCAAGTTCAATATACCGTTTGAAAGCCCACGTTACAGTGAGTAAAACCCCTATATTGATTCTATGATTTTACCTTCCATTAAAGTTTAATTTCGAAATTAGGTCTTCTATATTCAAGGGAAGGCACATGAGTTAGGATGGTGATTTCATCAATTCGATGTTTTCTTTAAAGCTTTGGTAAGCTTGAAACACATTTCTGAACTTTGAATTAAATTCTAAATTCAAACCCCTAATTTTGTGCTAGTTCAAGAAGTGGAGAATGATTCCTTGTCATCTCCAAAGAAAGCTAAGCACAATGGGATTGTGATTCAAAAGCCTCGTAATCAAGGTGAGTGTAGTTGTGTCAAGGGATAGGCTCGGTGCCATCCCGTTGCATTATTTGGTGTATATGTTTGCGTTTGATCAAGGGCTCATGTAGAGCAACTATGTTGGATTCGATTGGCAATTTTGGTAAGTGTCTTGTATTGCTTTGATATGTGTAAGTTTTGATATGACATGCTTGATATGTTAGACATGTGATATATGGAGCTAAGGCTCAATTTTGATATTTGATACGTTATGATCCGATAAACATGGAATATGTGATTTTGTGTAAATGTGGACATTGGATACAATTGGCATGCCATAGGATTATTGAGCTCGTGTAAGTAAGGGTGGATTACGGTCCAGGGCTACGAACTATATGTGGGAGAAATAAGGATGGTTTGTGTAAGGGATTCTCTCCGGAGCTACGGCTCAAGGCTATGGCCTATTTTCTGATATGATTTGTGTAAAGAGGAATCTATGTATCCAATGGTACCAATTCAATAAATAATGTATGCATATGAAATATAACTTGATGATTATGAATTTGTATGATTTGTGGATTAAGCATGAGATTATATGTTTCAAATCATCCAATTGATCACTATGCCAATCATGACATTAGCCATTATTTGCACTTGTTATAACTACCTCACTAGGCTATATAAGACTAACATGTGTGTCTCATGCATTTTCAGGACCTTGAAAGAATTCTGGCTTCCGATCGTGTGCTTTCGTTGCAAGCCACCTCTTCATAAATATATGTATGCCTATCTTTTGCCTTAAACTCCTAGTCAAGTGGCATATGGTCTGAACATGTTTTGTATGAGCATTTTGATGTTGGTGTAATAGTCCTATAATGACTTAGTGTTGTATGCATGAAATGGTATGTTTTGGAAATGGTTAATTAGTTAAAATGAGCCTAAAGTGAAAACTACGTAAATAGATTCGAAATGCTATAAAATTTGGTATGATAGTAGAGTAATGGATTTTAGGCTTGTTGGTAAAATTTGATAATGATTGGACAACATTTGAGGGGTTAAATTAGGTAAAAACCAGATAAAATTTGTCTTTATAGGACATGTGTATCGATACACTAGGGAGTGTACCGAAACGGACCTTGACAGTAAGGTCTGGAAAAATAATTGCATCGGTACGACCTCAGGCGTACCGAAACGAGTCATCCCAAGTGTATTGGTATGGGCATAGATGTATCGGTACGGGGTCGTTGACCTTGAACCTGGAAAGTATGAAATTTAACATAGCATATCGATACGACCTAAAGTGTATTGGTACGGTGTCAGTTAATTCCGTTAAAAGACTTAAGAAACAATTTTAAAAGATTACAAATTGGTCACTAATAATTATATGGCTCAAATAGATAGGTTAAAAATATTCGATAACAACGAAACTTCTCAAGTTAATAATTGGTGAGTCTAATTACAGGTTGGTAATCAAGAATTCGAATTAGGGTTGTCAATTTGTAACATTTGCAATTTCATCCCTTCTGTTTGGAAAGTTTAAATCTAACCCCAATTTTGATTCTGATCTTCGATTCTGTCTTCCAAAAACACTTTCTGACTCGGTTCTCTACCAGACCCGAGAGGGGTGTTATATTAACCATTATTCATGATTGGTTCAAAGCTGCATTCGACCAGCAGAAAGCTTATGCTGATATGAGAAGGAGAGACATCCAGTACAACGTTGGTGAGAAAGGTTTCTTTAAAATGTCTTCGTTGAAGAAGATTCTTCGTTTCAGCAAGAAAGGAAAGCTTAGTCCTCGTTTCATTGGCCTGTTTGAAGTGATTGAGCAAGTTGGTCCTATTGCTTACTGACTAGCTCTCCCTAAAGAGTTAAGTCGTATACATAATGTCTTCCACGTATCTATGTTGCGAAAGTACCGGTCCGATTCGTCTCATATGATCGAGACGGAGTCTGTGGAAATCTAATACAATTTGACATACGAGGAGGAACCTGTGCAGATCCCCGCACGAGAAGTCAAGAGACATTGAAACAAGTCTATGCCATTAGTGAAAGTCCTTTGGAGAAATCACTCAGTGGAAGAAGTAACCTGGAAGCCAGAGGAGGCGATGCAGAAGCAGTATCCTCATCTCTTCAGCTAGAGTGAAAATTCGAGGATGAATTTTTGTAAGAGGGGAGAGTTGTCACACCCCGAAAATTGGTCTAGTCAGAATTAGGTTCTGACGATCGAAAATTTTGTGTCAGTTATGCCCGAATGATGTAATTACTCGATCTTGTACCCAAATTTGAAGTAATGAAAGTTATTTGGGTTAATTTAAGTTGTGGGGACCTTTTTGTAAGAAATTCAAAGCTGAAAATGTTAAAAATAAGCCAGGCGTATCGATACGGTAAGACCAGTATCGATATGGCCTAACTGCCCATAACTAACTTACTTGTTTTAGCTTAGCCGTATCAATACGGCCATAAGTTGAATCGATACGGGTCCCTGAAGAAATCTGTTTTGGCGACTAAATTGAAAAGATATGGAAAATAAGGTGCTGAGTCACCTACTTGCTTGCCCCTCCCACGTGAAACACCTCAAATAAAGTGATGGATGGTTGCTAATTGCCTTCAAATTGTAAAAGGGATATGAATTGATAGAAAATGGTTGTTTAATCTTTCCTTTGTTAGTAGGAAAGCTTTCTATTGGTCCATAAGTAGGTGGGAGAATGATTAAGAGTGGTAAATGGTTTTAAAATGAGAAATAAAAGCTTTCTTCCTTGCTTTGAATTCCCCGAAAGCAAAACTCACCCTTGTCTTCAAACAATCAAGCATCACCATTATTGTCTTCAACTTCAAGCTAAGCAAGCACCTTGATCTAATCTTTGGCCTTTGTTCGATTTTGACACGTTGTTTGAAAGCTCGCAACTTGGTAGTAAAACCCCCTTATCAATTTAATGATTCCTTCGATCTTTGAGGTGTAATTTCAAGAATTAGGTCTTTGATCATCCAAGCTAAGCCTATGTATTAGGTGATCAAATCCCTTATTTTGATGTTGTCCACAAGCTTTGGTAAGCTTGAAAAACGTTTGTAAGTCATTGTGTTTGATTCTAATGCAATCCTTAATTTTTGGACTAGCTCAAGAAGTGGAGAATAATCCCTCGTCATCTCCCTCAAAAGCTAGGTGCCAAGGAGTCGTAATTCGAGAGCTTTGAGAGCTTCAGAATCAAGGTGAGTGTAGTTGTGTCAAAGGAGAGGCAAGGTTACATCCATTGCATTTGTTTTTGTGATTATAATTGCATTTGTTTAAAGGTTCAAGTAGAACAAGCATATATGGGTGCAACATGGTAAGTTCTCAACATTGTGATATGTTGTAAAGTTCGTATATGACATTTGAAACATGCTATGTGTAAATTTTGATATGTATATGTTATGATATGTTATGTGGAGCTAAGGCTCAATTTGTGATCCGATATGATATGGCCTACGGGCACAAAGGTAAGAACTATGATGATATGTGTAACCCTTGGACACTTGTGGACTTTGGATACAATTGGCATGTCATAGGGTTATTTGAGCTCACTAAGTAAGGGATTAGACTACGGTCCGGGGCTACGGCCTATATGTGGTGAGATAAGGCTGGTTTGTGTAAGGGATATTTTCTAGAGCTATGGCTCAAGTCTAAGGCCTACTTTTGATATGCTTTGGTGTATAGGGGAATCCGCGTATCCATTGGTTACTATGTCCAAGGAAATAATATGAGTTTATGTTGTGCATTTGGTATATGAAATATGATAATTGACTTGTGCATGATTATACATGATTAATGATACACCTAGGTCATTCAAGCATGTATATATGTCATTTATGCCTTGTAGGAACTTATTTGCATTTGTTATAACTACCTCACTAGGCTATGTAAGCCTAACATGTGTATGTCTCATGCATTTCAAGACCCTGAAGCAATCCGAGCCTCGATCGTGTTGTCGAAGTTGCAAGTCACTCTCATCAACCATATGTATGTTCGTTTTGTTCTAAACTCCTAGTAGGGTGGCATAGGGATTAGACATGTTAAAATGGTCTATTTTGATATGTATGTAATGGTCCTAAAGTGCCTAGGTGTAAAATGGGAAACATGATATGTTTGCAAATTGATAAACTAACTAATTTTGACCTAAAGGGACTCAAAGGTAAAAACTTAGTAAACAGATTTGAATTGCCCTAAAATTTGGTATGCTACTAGAATTATGGATTAATAACTTGTTGGTAAAATTGCATGGTATTTGGACTTCATTCAATAGGTTAATTCGAATAAAAACCAGATAAAATCTGTCATTACACGATAAGCGTATCGGTACGGGTTAAGCTATATCGATACGACCTTACATAATTGGACCTAGGAAAACAAAGCATACCGATACGGATCAAGCTGTACCGATACTGATCTTGGCAGTAAGGTTTGGGAAATTAATTGCATCGGTACAGCCTTGAGGTGTACCGAAATGGGTCAACCTTGGTCAACGCGTATTGATACATGATTGGATGTATCGATACAGGCTTATCGCCCCTAGTTCTGGAATTGAGATATTTGGCTTGGCGTACCGATACGGTACGATGTCAGTTAAGTATGTTAAAAGACTTAAACCATAGTTTTAAACAGTTCACAGAAAAGTCATTAAATCTTAAGAAGGTTAATCCGATGGGTAAATGACCTTCGTTAATAACATTTATAGGCTAATAATTTATAAGTTTAATTGAAGGCTAGGAAAAGAAAATTATGATAAAGACCTTTAATTTGTAAAATTTACAATTTAGACCCTAAATTCGAAAAAGGTTAAAATTGACCCCAAATTGAATAAGCTATTAATAAGTTAATCCGTTAGGTTTTAAAAGAAATTAATAAGACATTCTAAATAAGGTTCCAAATTCCAAATAAGCTTCTGAACTCCGGATCGGTTTTCGGTAACACTTTCCGACCCGATTCCCTACCGAGCTTGGAATGGGGGTGTTACAGTACCTTGCCAATTAGTCCATAAGGGTCGGACACCCATATTTCAGGGCCATACAATCCTGTTACATGAAATGCGCCACAGCTAAAGCAAGCAACTCCTAAGAGAAATAAATGAATTCCAAAAATTTTGGGCAAATTCAAAGAACGTTTTCTTGTGCGCTCAACACAAAAAAATTCTAGATCTCAATATACCCAATGCCAGATAGCTGCCAAGAAGCACAAGCCAGAAAACACAATATGTACTCCGACCACACCTTCGTAACTTCAAATACTCGGATTTGTTATAGTCCTCCCTGCGCAAAATTTCCTCCTATGATATAAGTTACCACCCCTTAATCACTTATATTACCCTAAACATTTGACTGCTTTTCAACTAAAATAGAATATTACTACCAAAATTGAATTGTACATCCAGAATAGTCCTAAAAAGACATAATCCCAAGCAGATATTTGGCATGTCCCCTCTTCCAAGCCCATCGCAAGGAAAACAAAAACTGAAATTTACTTTATTTGATATCAAACGCCAGCTGCGGGCAAATAAAATACCTTTCAAGAGTATTGATACCGTGACATAAATCATAAGAAACTTTTCATTTTATTTTCCTTAATAATTAACCCAAATAATTATTTTTTACCAAATAATTACATTCCTTATCACTACATAAAACTTATAAGTAATTACAAGAGATATAATTAATATCTAATAATTACATTTACTTCCAACAGAGAATTAAGAGTTATAGTCCTCCCTGTGCAAAATTTCCTCCTATGATATGAGTTACCACCCCTTAATCACTTATATTACCCTAAACATTTGACTGCATTTTCAACTAAAATAGAATATTACTACCAAAATTTAATTGTACATCCAGAATAGTCCTAAAAAGACATAATCTCAAGCAGATATTTGACATGTCTCCTCTTCCAAGCCCATCACAAGGAAAACAAAAACCGAAACTTACTTTATTTGATATCAAACGCTAGCTGCGAGCAAATAAAATACTTTTCAAGAGTATTGATACCGTGACATAAATCGTAAGAAACTTTTCGTTTTATTTTCCTTAATAATTAACCCAAATAATTATTTTTTTACCAAATAATTGCATTCCTTATCATTACATAAAACTTATAAGTAATTACAAGAGATGTAATTAATATCTAATAATTACATTTACTTGCAACTGAGAATTAAGAGTTTGGGCTTTTGTTTTTCATTTTGCCCACTTCCTCCCGTTCTCTCCCGTAAATCCAACATCTCTCTGCCGGCGGCGAAGTAACATGGCAGCGGCTGCTGCCAAAGAAGAAGAGGATGTATGGGTAAAAGCCGGAAAAGCAGCCGATGATTTGTACGAAATTAGAGACACTTTTTTCCCTCAAACCCCAGATGATAAGACCTCTAAACTGCAACACGAATCCGATCTCGCTCTCAAGCTCCTTGATTCCATTCCTGCTGGTATTTTTCCAATTCCTACCTTGTTTCTTCTTTTTCTTGTTTGATCCTCCTGGATTAAGTAAAGTTGGGTTTGAAAAATACTTGTAATTTTCTTTTTTGGTTGCTAGCAAATGAATTCGGTTCTACATTTTATGTATGCAATCAAATTTATTTCTCTATTAATTTGTTGTCGCCATCGTCTTTGCCTTGAAAGGAAGAATTCGAAGTTGAAGCTTGTTTCAAATACTGTGAAAACTGGAATACCTATTACTAGACGTTTATACATATATTTTGGTCTAAGAAGTTTCAATTTGTGCCTTCTAGTAACTCGAAACTATTTTAATTTGAGGTTTTTGATGATGTTTGTGCTCCATTTTTTTTGAATTTAATACTTATGCTTTTATAATATTTTTTCAATGGATTATTATTCCATATACCGGCGGTGGAAACTTTAGTTTCCACAAGTGGGTTAGTTTAGGGTTTTAGTTTAGGTTTAGAGGTTAGGGTATAGAATCTAAGGTTTATGGTTAGAATTTAGAATTTAGAATTTAGAGTTTAATGTTTAGGGCTTAGTATTTAGTGTTAGGGATTTCAATTTTAGATTTTAGCTTCGAATTAGGCATGCTTGTGTAAAAAAAAAAACTTTACACAGCCTGTGTGTAGAATAATTGTCCATTTTCAATATATATATTTAAAGAAAAATAACTGAAATGCTGGTATTTTGATTTCATGCCATCACCAAAATGCTGCATTATCCAAATTGACAAGTGAAGTTTTAACTTGGGTTCTCAAGGGTAAGGATTATATCCATTAATATTGAGGTAGAGACTTGAGAGTCTAAATCGTCGAATTAAAGTAGTGAAGGGACAGAATTTGGTCCTCCACCTTTAGATTTCTGTTAGATAGGTGTTGGTTGAATCCACTGATGTGCAATGACACCATGGAATGAAACTAACAGAAATGGAAATGGAAATTTTCATCTTCTCTTTTTTTAGTCTTATCTTTATATCAATTTTTTTCGCTCATTAAACATTAAACTGAACATTTTTTTACTTCAGAACAAAGAAAATTGCCTGTACAGCGCGCAACATACGAGTATTTAAGAGGGAAGATACTAGATGTAGTTCCTGACTATAGGAAGGAAGCCGAGGACCATCTCTCAAAAGCAGTAAGTAGGAACATAGTTTTGTCTTTCTTTTATGGCTTGCCATAATGCTTGGATTTTGAATAAGGCTTGTTTTTTTTATCTAATATTTTTTCTTCTCCAGGTTAAACTGAATCCGTCTCTTGGAGATGCTTGGCTCTGTTTGGGTAATTGCATTTGGAAGAAGGGAGATTTAACTTCAGCAAAGAACTGCTTTAATCTTGCACTAAGCAAGGTTATCACCCACATTAGATTTTGACTTTTAAGTGTGTGCTATACTAGTTGAACGTATTGTTTTTGTATCATACAGGGCCCGAATAAGAAGATTCTTTGCCAACTATCAATGCTGGAAAGAAGAATGTCTCAAGGCAAGGGAATATGTACTCCTTTTTCATACTTGCTTTTGGTTTTTCTGTTGTGCATGCTTTTTGGATACTTATGGAGTTAGGAATCCAGATAATCTGTTCGACTTAAAATTATCAGCCTTTTGGGAATTAGCAGTAGTCAATCAGTCATTTTTATATTGTTGTTGAAATGCTTAGGTGGGTTGTGGAAATTAGAAGCTAAGCATGAGAAAAGGCAAAACACGTTAACAAACTTGCTCTTTTAAAGGGTATTTATCTTCACAGAGAAATTAGGGAAAATAACAAATGTGTAAAATAATTTCTTTTGATTTAAGTTGACCCGATTTGTTTGAGCTGATGAACAAATTGAACAAGCTTGATATTTGTATAAGCCAAATCGTTTCTTGATCTACTGTATGTTTTGGTTTCTTTTGATTCTTGATTCATGTCTAGAAAGCATAGCTTCCTTAAAGCTGGGTAACCTGCTGCTGGTGCATGCAGCAATTTTTATTGGATCCTTGCTTTACTACCAAACCAATAAAATGTTGGATTTCAACTAAGATAGTTGCTATTCTACTTTGACCGTTGGACAGTCACAAATTGTTTTTTTTTTTTTCAGTGGCAGTTTAAAATAAGACAACTGTAGAATAGCAATTTGTTGATGCTTTTAGGTCATGACATTTCCTCATTTTTAGTGCCTGGTTGTGTACTCCCAATATTGGTGGCCAAACTTTGGCATGAGCATCAATTCACTTTAATGCAATTGGATTATTGATTTCAGGGACGGATCTCATTAAAGAGAATCTAAATTCTAAAATGAAATTATCTTGTTTGGTTACTAGAAAATTTGAGCTGTCATTTTTTTTGAATTTGGATGAAAATATTGGAAGGCAAGAAACAATATAAATATACTTAACTATTATTATGTGAAGTTAATGCATTTTAAAATGCCTTTATTTAAAAATTACCCATCCAAACAAATTCTTAAGGTTTTGAAAAGGCATGGCTTAGGTACTTGAGCATAAGACAACTGCCTTGAGTTTCCCCCCTCATGCAAAACAAATTAATAAATGACTTGAAAAACTATATTATCATCTGTCAAGCACTATGGTTGCTCTTATTTGGGGCTTGTTTCTGGCTTGATCATGAGCAACGATGCTTCATTGTTTCTTACAAAGGTTTTCTGCCTTCTGTAGGTGCTGATAATCAGGCAGAAATGGTTGAGGAGAGCATTCAACATGCCAAGGAAGCTATAACTTTGGATGTCAAGGATGGGAATTCTTGGTGTAAGATTCTTCAAACCTCTATAATGCTTTAACCCTTACATATTTAACTTTCTTCAGCCTTCGAAATGAGTCAGAAACAGAGCGTGTAGCAGGTCTGCACTTTGAGTTAAATTTTAATTTTAACTAGGGATAATGTTCGAATTTACCATTTGCCTAGATTGGACTTCAAAATTTACCTCTACTATATTTTTTTGGGTTGAGGTTAATTTATGTTTTTGTTTTGGTAAATTCCTGTCACATTGGGATGAAAAAGAATATCGTGTCAAAGATTTTATATTCTTATGCTATTATTTGTTAACATAAAAATAAAATGTTTTATATATATTTTAAAAAATCCAACTAGAATAATATGTAAAGTACCGAATAGCATTATTTGGTTTGGGGTAAAAATATAATTGAATCCTGCAATCTGAGACGATGAGTTCTTTTCCTAAGCTAATAGTTAACCGTTTTAGTCTCCCCCAATTCCAAACTCAGCAGTTGAGTTCAAGCACATGTGTGCATGTTTTTCATTTCTTGTTGTATGTGCATGTTGAAAATGCTATTGTTGTCTTTACTCCTAATTCTTAACCGTGCAAACTGTGAACTTTGAATAATTCTCCTTTGACAGATAATATGGGAAATGCTTGCTTGACAAGTTTTTTTGTAACTGGAACTTGGGATCATAGCAAACTTCTTCAGTCCTTAAAAGCATACCAAAATGCCGTAAGTTGGTGGCTTGAGAGCTTCACTTCATTATTCAATTATTTAGGCTTATCATATGATTGACAGTGTAGCAACAATAATGTTTCTTCTGTATTGGTTTAAATGTGCTTCTTTTAATATTTATGTAATTATGTTACAATGTAGTCGTGTTATTTTATGGGATGTGGTTAAATTATTGATTACATGTGCCAGGAGAAGGATGAAAGAATGAAGTCAAATCCAGACCTGTATTTTAATTGTGCAACAGTGAGTTTACTACATCATCAACCTTTTACTTTGATCCTATGCTTGGAAAGATGAATTTGAATTTCATTTGTTATATAAGTTATGAGAATGAAATGACTACATATGCACAAATTAGTTGAGAGTTAATATTGCTATTGGAAGGTATGAAAAGATGAATTTTAAATTAACAAATACCTATATGGATTTGAAATTCACTACTAAGCAGGCTTCTAGCAAATCCATAAACTCGAAAAAGATTCATGAAAGTTTTATTTAAATGTGTTTTATCACACAATTTATGTTATTTCTTAACTTCAATTTCTTTCTTTTAAATCCTATTAATCAAAATATTACTCTCTTGTTAGATGAAATGTCTGCCCCACTTTAATTTGTTAACTATCTTATGTAGTAGTCAACAATCTCTAGAGCAAGTGGTTAAAAGCTCTCAGTTGACACCCTCTCCTCTCCCCTAGGTTGTGGGTTCAATACCCATTAGGAGCAAATTTCCCCTCCCCCTCCCCCTAGGTAGGGTTGTGCTGCTTGTCATTTCTGCTCTGGATTTGATGAACCTTCTACTTTCAGGTAAACAGATATCTAGAGAATTATGATAGGGCTCTTGCTGGTTTCGAAGCCGCCGCCTTGAAGGATCCAAGTCTCAATGCTTCCCAGGAGGTTGAAAAGATGGTCAATCTTCTCGACAAACTAGATAATTTGCTGAGAGTAATGTTATTCTTTTTCTCTGATAAGCCAATAGAATGGTCATGGATAAATGCTGAATCCGTTGTCTTTTGCAATGGCCCTTATACCGGTGATAATACTCTTTATGGAGAAATTACTCCCCACATTAGCTTACGCAGATTTTTTACTTTTATATATATATTTCGTATGTGAAACATTTGTTGCCTTTTCCATATTTAATCTTATTAGAAAAGCAAATTAAAGTTGCCATTTAAATTAAAAGCATATTTTCTCTCATACTTATGTATTCATCTGGTGCTTGGAAGAGACAGAAGGAAAAAGGGGGACATTTTCCAACTATTTTGACTCGTTTGTCTAGGGTTCTATTGATTCTCTTCCTATTGGTCTTGTGAACATCTATTTCAAATTTGTTGACTCTTCATTTCACTTTCACATTGTTAATGCTACATGCGTTTATTGATTGCTATTAATAGTGAGGTGTGGCTGATTCAAACTTGTTTTGTGAAATTGCTAGTGTAAATTATAGTTTCCATGGTCTATAACATCATAGTGAAAGTTGCTTTTCCTTACCGTTATTGATTAACATTCTGTGGTGGTTGTGTAATATCATTTTCCACTGAAAATTTGATAGATAGGTTTATACAGGGACATGCTAAGGCAAAAAGGCTTGCTTCATCAACAATTGGGGCTGTTAGTTGTAAGCGACCTGATCCTTCTACTTTGTTTGTCAATGGTTCATATAAACTCCAACTGTGCTGCTTACTAAATTTATTAGTATCATTTTTTGGAATGCACCGAGTACCTTTTATTTGCATCTTCTTGTGTTAGTGGATTCCTCGTATAAAAGGGCATCTGTAGATGTGCTATCCGAAGGTCTGAATAAAGCAGTTGCTGTTCTGGGAAAAGTGCTATTGTTTGTTAAGCATGAGAATATCACCCCCCTGTAAGAGTTCTACTTGACATCTCCATTTGTTCTATTTATTGCGTTTTCTTTTTATAGTGCTTAAAAAGTTATGCTATGTTTGCTATATAACTTGTATGATTTGTCCTTTGAAACCATAATCTCAAAATGTTATGGATGTAAGCACATTAGAATGTCATTCTTGTTGTTAGACACTCTTAAAAGCGTGTTTGAATCGACGGGATTCATTTTTTATCGAGTCTGTCTCCTTAATCACTCGGACATATCACATATCGATGCTGACAAATCCCTTATTTAATACCCGCCTATATAGGTGGTTTTTTTTAAAATTACTCATAACCTTATTTTATTTGAAGCACTTTGTCCCACACTATAAAATAGAAAATTTGAACTTTAAAATATCATTTTATTTAACTATAATATATATTTTTGATATTCTATATCATGAAAACTATTTATATATAGCAGTTTGATTTTGGTTGTAAAATTCGGCTTCGTTTTGTTGTGTTAGCTAAAACCAGTAGTTTATTTTCCTTTCCTATCTGATAAGTTATTGGGGCAAAATATGAGATAAATATGTTTTGGTTTAGCAGTTACTATTTGGTGTGCGATTCAAATCAAAGTTGCTTTGTTCTATCAGTATATGGCATCCGCAACGATGCGGTAAGTGTTCTGCTCCACTGTTTACATCAACTTTAATCTCTGTGCTTTTCTTTTCCTTCTTTTGTTCGAAATTGATTCTGATTATTAGACATGCCAATCGTGTATCTGAATCTATTAAACCTTCCGGTCGCAGATTAAAGAAGGAGATCAACTAACTTTATTGGAACCCCATTTCCGTCCGGTCAACTTTTCTTGGAAAGGAAAGGTATTTTCTCCTAGATTATACTCTTTTTCTTTTTGATAGGGAAGTAGGGACTCAAAATATGAACATGCTGCTGCGACTAACATGTTCATGAAACCTGTATCGGCATTGATTTCATAAGCTATACGTAATTTGCAATTGAAGTATTTGATGAGTGAAATGATTGCAGTGTTACAAGTTAAAGTCGATTCGCGTCGATTTCTTGGAGCAAGTGCTTGTGAATGGCAAAGTTCTTCCCTCTCATCAGGCCATTCGCACATCCATTTATGCTCAACATAAACCATGAATGTTGTTTTGAGGAGTTTGATAATTATTTGTGTCTATTGCTTACGGTTAACTTTTATTTCTTCCTACTTTTTTCTCATTTGTTCTACATTTGTACTTTTGTGTAAATAGATCAGCTGAAAAAGGGAGTGATTTGTTGCCCATGCCATATGGTTCCAATTGCAAATGCAAAATGATAGTCAAGTTTCACATTATGTCTTTTGATGTTATAAGTAATTTACAAATTTCATCACTTAATTTTTTTTTCACTCCTATTTAGGCCGTTAAGGTTTAAAAATTTTCAATCTTATAAGTTCATTTCTATTTGCTCATGTTTTAGTCATTCGATCATTGTATATTTAACGAGGTTATGATTGATCACCTATTTTTTTAAAATTATGAAATGACCTTACTTTTTTTGGAAAATTTCATGGTTTTGAATTCCTTTGATTTCTTTACGATGAAGCAACTTTTTCTAAATCCTAATAATGGGGAGATAGAGGAGGGAGTGAGTTGTATATCATAATTTTATATTGATTGGATGGTAGATATTGTAGATTAGAGTGGTTTAAAATGATTTTGAAAAATCTAAAAGTTAGAGTGTGAGATGAGTTTGCTAGTGTCTTGAATGATTGGAGAAAATGTTATAGATGAAACTGTATAACTTAATTTTTTGAAAAAAGAAAAAAATTGGGGAAATAATGTGGATGCATTGTAGGGTTGTTTATTGTTGGGTATCCGAAAATCGAGTATCAGGTTCATCTGAGTAGCTCTTCTGCTGGCTTGTGCCTCGGCCTACTTTAGTCAGGTATTTGCTACTCTGATATTCGGGTATTCAAGTAATGGGTACCCATTTTCTTTTTTAATCATTTAATTTTATAAACAATACACGTACTTAATAAAAGTTCTAATTATCTAATCTCAACATAAAGTTTAAGATCCAAATTATTATCAAACACAAACAACTTTAAAAATACAAATTCTATAATCCTAAAAAGAAAATTTAAACAAATTTTCAAAACACAATTTTAACCTAATATATATATATAGGGATTTCAAATTGGTGATTTGGGGAAAATAAAATACCACAAAGAACTCGTGGTTTAGCCGTTAGGGTGGGGTCCACTCCCTCTAATTTTTATTTGTAATTAATATATATTAAATTAATTATAAAATAAAACTAAATATATTAATATATATATATATATTATCATGTAGTTGGGTACCCGACAGGAACATGATTTGTGGTCTAAGCCCAACCAAAGTACCTGAGAAAATTATCGGGCCAGGTACTTGACCCGAAAAGAATCTTAAAATTACCTTGCTATTTTGTATCAGATCATCAGGTAGTTGGGCCAAGTCAACCGAGTCGGGTACTTTTGAACACCCCTAATGACACGTGGTTGTCATATCAGTAAAAAATAGACCATGTATATGTGATTGTTATGTCATTCTTTCATTTTTGATTTAATATTCGAGTAATTAAAATATGAGCAAATCAAAAGTTCATTGTTTAAATTATTTTTTAAAATTTTTATCTTTCCCATCTCTTCTAGAAAGAGAAGTGAGATATTTCTTTGCGGTGACTAAAATAAAAATAAATAAAATTTGAGTGATGAATTTTATAATTTACCCCTAAATGCACCATTATTTAATCGCACGTTATACATTTAAATGCACAATTATTCCATCACATGTGGTACATTTTAAGTTTTCCCCTAAGCAGTTGTTTGTGTTGTACACAAATAAAATACATGTTTGGTTATATGATTTTTTATATATTTTTGTATTCATTCTACATTAATGTTATTTTTTCTCGTTCATGTCCTATCCCTGAAATTGATAGGTTAAGATGTAACATTACCTGTGAAAAAACAGAAAGAAAAAAAAAAAAAAAAGAAGAGAAGAGAAAGGGCAAGGAATAAAAGTAGAGAGTTTGAGCCACCTAGCAACTAAAATGGAAGAAGACAAGGCAAGCGCAATGCCGGCGGGCTGTCTAGCTGGCATGGTGGCTTGTTCTGGGCCCTATCTGTGATCAGAGATGGAGTTGGGATCCAATATCGAAATGGGCTAAATTATTAAACTTAAAAATATAAAAATTTATTATAATTTAAATTTTAAATTGAGTGCCAATACTTCTTGGACACTCATTATACTCCGTCACTGGCCGTGATATACTTTCGGCATTAGTCTATCAATAAATCCGATAACGATGATTGGAAAAAGTGCAGGACAGTCCAAATCTGTGAGGGTAAAGTTGGTGGATGAGAAAGAACAATCGAAGTCTGACAGGCAAAGTGTAGGGTCCAAAGATGTATCGAGTACCAGCAGGTGTGCCCAACACTACAGTGGTTAGGGGTCTCCCCTTTGGCCTTTATGGCCAAACCACCACAACAGCAAAAAGGTTATCTGGCATTGCATTTGCACTTAAAACACTAACCATAGAGGCAGCTCCCACAGTCCTCTCTTCAGGGAACATTACAACACAACACCCTCCTACTGCCCAATCATTTCAACATTTTTTTATTATTTTCTTTCAAAATAATAAAAAACTAAATTATTTATTAAAATTAGTCACAACCCCGAGACGTATTACCTCTGTTCGTGACACGATTTTTATTTGTTTTTACGATAGTTTAATTTTGTCAATGCACTCTCTAATCAGAAAAGGTTAATAGTTTAATATAATTAAATCTACTTTTGTAATAGTTTGTTGACTCACTTTATCTTTATAAGATTGACTCACTCGATCATTATTCATACATTAATATAATGTCTAGGAAGAGATATAAAAATTTTCATAATAATTTTTTGGCTTTCTATAAAAGATTAACGATATAGTCAAAAAAAAATATTCAATTTTTTTATTCACACCCCTAATTACATGTTTTAATTATTTTTTAAAAAAAATAATAAAACCACACTAAATCTTAAAATAAAAAAATCAACAATAATATTCTAACAATTATCCTCCTATATTTTTTTAATAATGTGAGTGTTGTATTTGTTATAACTTTCCTTATTTTAACAAAATCAGTTTTTTTTGTTAAAAAAATGTTTTCATATTATAAAAAAAATTATATATAAAATAATGTAATTTATACCTACAATCAACATATCAATAACAAAAAAAAAAACATGTAATCTTTATAAAATATTCTGTAATTTACCAAAATTTTAATCTGAGTTAGCATCAGTAACTGGATTTTGTTACATTATATAGTTCATAGATCAACAGAATAAAGGAGTACATCGAAAATTTTGATTGGATTGCAAAACGCAACAAAACCGTTAAAATCCCAACGGAGAATTGCAGTGGGGGAATTTTCAATTTTTATCAGTAAAAATATGCTCTTCAAAGCTTGTCATTTTCAGACGTCTGGTCGGAGAATCCAGCGTCGATGGTGCTGTTGGCGACGATGAAGATGAAGACGACGACAAAGTGGACGGCGGCGATGGCGAAGACCGATCATCGCCGTCGTCTCTCAGCTTCCTCTTGTTGATTCCTCTTCTCCTTTCTTCTCCCTCCATGAAATCCGTGGTCATATAATCTATTATACGTTTCACATCGGATAATTTCACCGGTTTCACGATGAAATCCTCCGCCCCTTCCTCTAAACATCTGTCGATTCGAGCTATAACGTTCTCCGATGACATGATTACCACCGGAATTTCTCGAAAAGCGGAGGATTCCTGTTCAAGTTTAAGCTCATTCATTCAGATAAAAATTGCAAATTTCCGGAAGAAAATGGATTCCGGGAATCGGAGCTTTCTTTCTAACCTTGACTTTCTTGAGCAACTCGTAGCCGGTCATCCCCGGCATGCAATAATCTGTGATAATCAGATCGACCTTTAAACCCTGAAAACCAGAAACAAAAGCTAAAGAATGAGCTGAAAAATCATGGATTCAGAGAACACCAACGGCGCCGGTGAAATTCAAATTCCAAGTACGCTCACATCAAAACCATTAGCTTCTTTCTCCTCATCCAATCCCAGGAATTGCAAAGCTCTCCGGCCACTATCCACTGCCGTCACTGCAACAATCCGAAATCCAAACCCGCTCCCATTCAGTTCAAATCCAAAGAAGAAAGGAAATTATAAATTTAGAAAGTGATTTTTAGTTTGACCAACCTTTACAAGAAGTAATTTTTAGCAACCTTTCGATTACTTTCCGATCAACGAGACTGTCATCGACGGCGAGTACATGGACTTCCTCTGAATCAGAAGCTGAAAGGTCGTAGCCGTCGATCTCCTCCGCCCTCCTCAGCCAAGTAACGGCGCCGTTCACCGCCATCCCAGGGAGAACAGAAACCCAGAAATTTCTCTTGAAAAAGAAGAAGAAACAGAGTTGCGACTTTAATAAACAGGGTTTCCCATTGCTCTATGCCTGGCATTTTATATGCTGTAATATTTGCCTTGGATTTCATTTTCTTAATTTATTATTTTTTGTTTTTGTTTTTTCTCTCTCAAATCAAATCTTTCTCTCTCTAAGAAATCACCGCAATCTAATTTTTTATTATTATTACAAAGGAAGCTTAATAGTTGCTGGGATTCCGAAATCCACTTCGGTGCCTCTGATTTTCTCGTCTAGGGAATTATTTTCTCGAGAAATTGGTCAAAATTCTCGAGAAACGTGTAACTGCTTGGTTACAAATGAGTCGGGAAGGTGACCGGAGGTCAATGCGGGAACGCGCCGTCAAATCCGACATGGCTCCCCGGCGGCATGAAGAAAACAGCTTAAAAAAATCTGTCTTTTGAAAGGACTGATTGAATTGGATTTGTCTAAAATTAGACGACTTAAAATTAGGTTAAAATAAAGCATGTTTTTTGTAGTTATAATTTTTTTTTTTTAGTAAGAATTTGTGTAGGATAGATAAAAAATTGTGTAACTACAAAATTTATTATCATTTGTATAACTACCTAATTATTGTGTAACTACCTAATTATTGTGTAACTACACAATTCTTATATGATAACTTAAATCCTTACTATTTTTATAAGAAATTGTGTAACTCGCGCCATTGTAAGGAATTGTGTAGGTACTTAAATCCTTACTATTTTTTATAAAAAATTATATAACTCGCGCCTAATTTTAAGCTAATAGTAAGGGTGTCTAACCCTAAAAGCTCCCGATTGAATTGGACAAACATCATCTTTACTATTTCTGGGCAAAGTAAAGTGGTTTTTAATTTTTTATTAAGGAAACTTAAGCTTCGTTCAGCGCCGCTGCGAGAATCCACGTTTGGGTCGAGAATCCGTGTTTGAGGAGAAGCTGAAATTTTTCGCTTCTTCAAAAGAAGCTGTTGTAAGCAATTTCGGTGGAGAAGCAGCGTACGGAGGCCCCAAAAGCAGCTCGTTCGGTAGAGCTTTTATAAAAAACTGATGGAAAAGCTCTGTCGAGCAGAACCTTAGTGTAATTTCAAGGTTTAAATAAAAAATAAGCATTAAAAATATACATATTTTGAACTTTAGGTATCTAAAGTATTTTTTGTAAAAATAGGTGTCTACAGTTTCAACCGTTATAATTTTAGGTGTCGGCCGTTTAAAAAAACTCGTTACCTAATCAAAACACGACACATGATAGGATATTGATTTTTTTATTTAAAAAAACTTTTTAATTTATTTCTTTTAAAAATCCTAAAAATCTAAAAAATATTCAAATCAATCTCTAAATCCCTAAAAATAACAAATCTCAAATCCCCAAATCTTCACCACTGTCACCGTCGGCCGCCATCGTTGACCCCACCTAGTCGGTCGCTAGACCCAGCAGGCTAGTTTGTTGAGTTGATCAAACAATGGCAATTGGCCAAGATGGGGGTGAATTGGCTATTTAAAAATTGAAGGGTGCAAGATGGAAATGTAAAAATTAGACACAAGCATTTTTAGAGTGGTTCAAGCTTCTACATCCACTACCTCAGCACCCTACTGAGGATTTCAACAATCCACTCAATAAATTCATCTCTTTTTCTCAGATTAGGAGAAAACTGTTACAATCGATCAAAACTTTCTACCCAAAGCTTGATCAAAGACACTCTTACAAAGAGAAATTGTGGTAAATAGAAAAATACCTCTCAAAAGTAGATAAATTTACCCAATTACAAGTTCACACAAATCTAAACTTGAATAAAAATGAATACAATAAAATCTCTCAAGAGGGTTACAAGAATTTGACTCTATAAGGCTTAAAAGGATTGGATTTCTACTTGAATGTGCTTGACTTGTTCAATTCTAGTTGTTGTATCTTTTTAGGCTTGCTTTTATATCCCTTCATTGATTTCCATTCGTTTGGGTAGTTGGCATCATTAATAGAGCCCTTGGGCTCTTTTTTTCCCACCATTAATGCACTTCTGCAACCTACCGTATCGGTACACGAACAGCCGTATCGATATCTGTCTCAAAATAGAAAGAGCCGTTGTGTATAAAAATACAAGGGCGCATCAATACGCGAGAATGCGTATCGGTACGGTCTTAGTGTAAAACAAGGGGTGTATCGATATGCGAAAAGGCGTATCGGTACGGTCTTAGTGTAAAACAAGGAGCGTATCGAAACAAGCAAGGTCGTATCGATACAATTGTGCTCACTTGGGCTACTGCCAAAACATGTTTCGGTACGCCATGTAGGCGTATCGATACGGTTTAACTGATTTTCAAAATCGTGTGTTCCCAATAAGTGACAATGTAGCGTTCGAATAATAAATAAAAAGATTGGAAAATCTTAACCCCGTATCGAAACAAGCTTTCCTGTATCGAAATGGATTCTTACAGTGGCTTATTTCTTTAAGGTCGTATCGAAATGCTCGAGGGCGTATCGATACGCCTGGGCGTAAATGTTGAATTTTGCTTGAAAACACTTAGAAAAATTTTATAGGGTTTAAGTTTTTGACTTTGAATAATTTTGTACTTGAAAAATCCTTGTCAATTGTGAGTCTTTGAGATACTTAAATTTTTTTTACAAATAGGTCCTTAAACAACTTGTTATATCAAAATCAAACTTTGATTTTACATATTTTCCTCAACTCGCCGTCGTCAAAAACTGGCGAACGGTGTACCAATCGAACGATTTTTTTACATTCGACGTTCAATGTTCGACTGACACACCATTCGTCGGTTTCTGATGACGACAAGTAGGGAAAATGGTCAGTTGGGTCTGACGACCGAACGGGCGGGGTCGGCATTGGAAGCGGTGAAGATTTGGGGTTTTAGGATTTTTTGACTATTTTAGAAGTTTTCAGAATTTAAAGATTTTTTTGAAAATTTTTAAATTATTAAAAATAAAATTAATTAAAAGAATTTATAAATTAAAATATGACATGTGTCTAATTTTTATTGGTTAACAAATTTATTTTAACGGTAGTTAACTACCGGGTACCTAAAATTATAATGGTTGAAACTTTAGGCACTTTATCTTTACAAAAAAATACTTTAGGCACCTAAAATTCAAAAGATGTATACTTTGGGCACTTATTTTTCATTTAAGCCTAGTTTCAATAAATATTACTCTTTCTATCTCATAAAATTTCTCCCTTTTTTGTTTTAAAATTGCCCATTTAAATTGTTTTTTAAAAAATTCAACAATTTTTACTAAACACATTTATTTTTCTACCATCTTTTTAATTTTCCAACAAAATAAATTTTAACTTTTCAAGAATAAAATTGTCATTTTAATTACTTTACAACACATCTATTACACAAACATTTTTTTAAACTACGTAAAAAATCGACAAGGAACAAGATTTTAGGGACAGAGAGAGTAATTATATCAATAATTTAAATTTTTAATGATTTTTGCTTTATTATAAAAAACAAAGTGTACTTATCGTTAATTTAAATATTTAAATTATTTTTTATATTTTAGGTATATAATAATATGCTTTCATTTATGAACGGAATTAGAATCAAACATTGAGATGGACAAATATCTATTTACCTTCTAAATCTAAAAATTAGAAAGGTCAAAAATTTTATTTTACTACTGTTTCCAAAAAAAAATTGAGAAGTACAAAATTCACTCTCAAGCTAGCTCTACGTGGCTTCATCCATGATCTCACTTGACTTGTTTTTAAGCAAAATCTGCTTACTATTTATTGGGGCTTCCAGCACTAATTCACTAACCTCAGACATTATCATATGATATAATTTGAAAGTGTCACATGGTTAAAATAAACACAAATTTAAAATATCATAGTAGAAAATTAGAAAAAAATAATTTTTTAAAAAAATTAAACTGTTTTAAAATATATTTAAGAATCTTATGAATTTTTAAAATATATCTTTAAAAAAATATGTTTTAAAATTGAATTTTTTCAAAAAAAAAGTATCAAATATATTTTATGGTTTTTAGAATATATATTTGTGATTTTTACATTTTTTTAAAATTTCCTTTGTTCTTTTCCATGAGATAGTATAACGTTTCCACATCAGTCTGATGAATGAAAATAGGGTGGAGTGGCAGTAAGAATGGTGGAAATGTTACGCATATATGGAAAAATAACTAAGATACCTAAAATTGAAAACAAAAAAGTCATATTATCAATAAAAGTTGGATGCGATGGCAATACACATTACTAGAAAATTCGAATTTGAACCATGGAGACGACATTATTAGGAAGAAGAGTCACGAACTCCGAACACGAACCATAAAATAGACATGAACTAAAAAACAATTTTCATGATTTTTTTATAATAAAGTCTATACTTTTTGATGAGATACAAGTACAATATATTTAAAAAGATAAATAATTTTAATAGATTATAATTTTTTTGAACATGTTAATAGGTTATAATTACGCTGATACATATAATAATTGTAATTTTAATAGACATTATCATATAATCACACTAAAATATTAAAATAATATATTATATGCATTAAATTGAATAATTAATTTAACTCAACAAATCAATTTAAGTAAAAAATCATGAATCACTTAATTCAAACTTAGAATCTCAAAATAACCAAAGACCTATGTTGGCAAAGGGTATTTGTTAGGCAATACAATTTCCAAATGAGTACTAGAAATTATTTCTTTATTGTTAAAAAAGAATAAAAGAAGGGAAATGAAAAGAAATAAAGATTTGGAGGGATAAGGACATGAAAGGGAATATATAAAACGCAAAAATGGGGAAGGAAAAGGTGGCCGAAACGACAAAGAGAGATCTGGAGGACTGCCTAAGGAAATCTTGGGGGAATGTGGGGACCAACACAGCTTTTCCTCACCTTTGCCTTTGCCTTTGTCTTTGTCTTAAAATCAACAATGATCCGATCCGTTGTTAAAAAAAACGATCCGATCCGATACCTTTTTTCTCTCCATTATTTTATCTCACCAATCTACTTATTCATATTTCATTATTAATTACTCTAATTTTAAAAGGGTAATTACTCTGAATCCAACAAGTGTCTTAATAGAAAAGCGGATGATATTCATCCTAGGAGACACGAGTTTAAATCACTTCGTTTACAAAGTGCATGTACTTTGTTAAAGGGTTATGAATATGTATAAACAGATACTACCTTGTAATCACTTTTAAACTATTAAAAAAGGTAATTACTCTTAACCATAGTCGCCTAAAAACCCTAGCCACCTTTTCCATTTTCTCTCAAACTATAGCGGCTTTTTGTCTTTATTTAATCGACGGTGACACCAATTTTTGTATTAATTATCGACCGCCGGTGATTCATATTTTATTTGTTTTCAGTTATTTGTCAAGTTATTTTTGCACATTTTGTTGTGTTTTCCTCTGCTTTTGTGATACGTTTTCTCTGTCTTTATGGCACGTCTCTGCCTTATAGCACGCTTCTATGGTTACTTTTGTAGGTTTTTGGTGTTCGTACGGTAACCCTCACATTGCTTGTTTATGATTTGTGTTTGTCGGTGGCCACGTAGAGTTTGACCCTCTTATGGGTTGTTTGTCGATTAATCTATAGCGAATCGTTGTTTTTTAGAAAAGACGTGAAAGGTTGTTGTCGATTTTGGAGTTTTCTTCTAGTTTGTGTTTTGACAACTCCCCATGAATCCTTCCTTCAATGGGCCGTAGAGATTTTCTTTAGTGCAAAGAGAAAGTGTCTAATATGACCGGTGCAACGATTATCTTTTCTTTTTAAATTTATTTTCTTTTTTTGTTGTTCTTTTAGATGTTCTAAAATTTCTATTATATTATGTTCCAGTTTTATTTTATTTATCAATAAAGCTATCTGGTTAATATGTCAAAAAGGTAATTACGTGAGTAGATTTTTCTTGAAAAAATTTACATATAAGATTAAAAAATTAATACGTCTTTAAATTATATTATTTTTAAAAAATTATAAATAAATAAATAATATTTTTAGTATTTTAGTAAAATTACAAGGTAATATCTTAAAAATATATTTTGATACACAAGCTTGTAAACTAAAATTTATATAAACCCTTTAATATTAGGGCTTAAGGGTTTAGGTTAAGATTTAGTGTTTACGGGTTATGTTATATGGTTTAAAATTTAGGGTTTGAGTTAAAATTTATAGTTTAGGATGTCAGAGTTTATCTTTTAGATTTTTTATAGTTTAAATATGAATGATTGTGTACATTTTTACACAACTTGTGTATCATAATATAACTTAATATCTTAAGAGAAAAACTTTGATACACACCCCGTGTAAACTAAAGTTTACATGTGTTTGCCAAATTTAAGGTTAGAGATTTAGTTTAGGGTTTAGAGTTTAGAGTTTTAGGTTGTATGATTTAGAATTTAATATTTAGGCTTTATAATTTATGATTTAGGGCTAGAGTTTTAGAGTTTAAAGAAGGGTTGTGTAAAAAAATACACGAGTTGTGTATCAAAATATAACTCATATCTAAATCTAATTTTAAATTGGAAAAAACTTTAATACACAAGTTGTATATCAATTTTTTTACCCTTTTAAATTTATATAAACTCACACATGTCAACAGACTATAGTACTTAAACTTGGGTCACCTACGAGAAACATGTCATCCTAGGCCACCACAACCACTCAAAGAGTTGATAAATAATACTTATTTATATAAATATTAATATAATTTCGAATTCATTACATTCTGAAATAATAGATTCTAAATATGGATATAAATAAACAAACCTATGTTTATATTATTTTAAATACGAATATAAGTTTAATTTGTAACCAAGTAATTAATTTCAATTTCTCTAAATTGTATTTCGATTTTGGGATGTAGTTTCAATTCTGATCTTGTATTTGAGTTATGTATTCTTTTTCTTCATTTAGGCCTTCATTTATGCAAAAAAATTTAATGAAACATACAATCGTAGGTCTAAGACTTTGTATGGTTTCTATTAATACTTTGCCGAGTAAAAAAAAAAATCTTATAAATAAATATTATGGTTTACAAGGACATAAGTGCATGAGGTTCTGGGGTTGGTGACACAATTTTTTTATTAAAAATATAACGTATTTTTTTCTAATTTGGATCCCAATTTCAATTTATTTAAACTTTATCCTTTTTTAATGGTTAGTTATTATTGTCTTGTATCTTGATTTCTAACTCCGTCACGGACGGTTTAGGAATTTTAAAATGGTGTTGTTTAAAGAGCGAATAGTGAGCCACACAAACACAATTCTCTTGCAATATTTGACATTATAGTGAATTTCACCTCATTAACCCATTATTTTTTTGTCAAGAATTTTCCACATAAATCTTTATGTTTTATTATTTTTTGCAATCGTTGTCTTGTTGTTATCTTTGTCTTATACATGTAACACCTTCCACCCGGGTGCCACAATTGGGCCTCAAGCCTAATTGAAAAATCATAAAATTTTTCAAACTAGATTTTGCCCAACAATGTATTTCTCAAAAACATTTAGATCCAATAGTTGAAAACATATATAAACAATTTAAATTATTACAAAGGAGCTCCATATTTATTTAAAACATTTAAACATTTGATTTGATTAATACAATTTCAAAAGAAAGATTTACAGACTCGATCACGTAAGGTCCTATGAATACATAGCCCACTAAACACAAGTACAGTACTCTGAAAGCCTCCACATGTTGAAATCTCATACTGATTGTGCTCCTCGATCCCACGATCAACCTACGCATGGAAACAAAGATTTCGAGCGTTGAGCTTACAAAGCTTAGTGGTACACATCTACTCTACTATACTTCATGCAAATCATAAACAGAAGTATGCAAGCTAGTACGAGCAATAAGGAAAGATAAATAAACACGTTGAGCTACTACTAGTCGCTTAAACACATGCTCTCATATCATAGTGAATCATCACACATGGCTCACAAGGCCCAACCATACTCGAGATCTCACCAGATCATCCGAGTGAAAGCACACAAGTCATACCACAAACCTGGAGTGACGACCGTGTCCACACAACATTGGGATCCTACACTCCGAGCGAGGCTCGCGTCCACACAACATCAGGATTCTACATTTGAAAATCTTCAACCATGGTGTTGCAACACACTTAAACTCTCAATGGGTATCCAGATCCCATCAATCAAGTGACTCAACCACACAAGTACCCTTACTTGGCACGTAACAACACACAATCCACCAAGGACCCCTATGGTTACTATTACAAACAAGTCACTCAACATTTACCGATTGATTACTCATTAGGCTCGTATATAATTGATCTCTTTTATTAGCTCCATTAATCCATGTTATCACATTTATCCAAGGCTTAATTCAATTATTAATATTCGCATCGATTTCCATCCTTAATTTGCATTTATAGATTATTTATCGTATTGCATACTGGTACTCGTATACGAGTATTGATACGGTACCCTCGGGTATCAGTACCCACACGAGTACCAATATTGAAATTGCTCACTGAAAATCTTTAATTTCCATAAGTACCGGCACGGGTTGACCCGTACCGATACGGCCTCTAATCGCGTACCGATACGACCAAAGCTCATACCGATACCCTATTCACGAGTTTGCACAAATTCTTCGAATTACGATATTACAACGCTTATTCAACCCCTAAAGCTTATGAAAGTCATTAGGATTTGTTTACTAATGCAATCATTCAATTAATATTAATTATCAGCTTCATAATCATTTATTGAATATTACCATTATTCAACATTTACACAATTTCTATCGAATATAATAATCTATTCGAACAAATACACAAGACATCACGATTATCAATCAATCATGCAATCATCAAATAATTATACGGGCATCTCGAACGACCCTACATAGTCTCTAAAGCCTCCACAAGTCTCAACATATTCACATCATCTTCATGCATCCCATAAATATTGAGTCTCATAATACCGGTCTCTTCTCATGCTTATTCATCGTCTATCTATTAATAAAATTATACTTTGCCCAGCAAAAAAAATCCTATAAATAAATATTATGGTTTACAAGGACATAAGTACATGAGGTTCTGGGGTTGTGGACATTTTTATTTATTAAAAATATAACGTATTTATTTTACCTATTTGGTTCTCAATTTCAATTTATTTAAAATTTGTCCCTTCTTAATGGTTAATTATTATTGTCTCGTATATTGATTTCTAACTCCGTCACGGATGGTTTAGAAATTTTATAGGGGTGTTGTCTAGAGAGAGAATAGTGAGCCACACAAACATAATTCTCTTGTAATATTTGACATTATAATGAATTTCACCTCATTAACCCATTATTTTTTTGTCAAGAATTTTCCACATAAATCTTGATGTTTTATTATTATTTGTGACCATTGGCTTGTTGTTATCCTTATCTTATACCCTAACAAACATATTATGTAACTTATAATCACATAAAGATTTAAATCTTGCAATGTAATTATTGAATAAATTATTAAGTTAGCCATATAAATTTTAATTAAAAAATATAAAAATTATTAATAAAAATAATATGGGCAATATTGGATATGAAGAAGCTTCTGTTTTTTTTTAATAGAAAGAAGCTTCTGTTCTAAAAATGAAGCTTCTAGATATTTTACATTGTTTATGAAAAGCTTATTAATTTTTAAGAGTAAATTATATAAATGGTCACTGAATTTTTAGAACACTTATATTTTGGTCATTAACTTTTTTAAAATTTTCAATTCAATAATTAAACTTTTAATTCGTTATTGTTATTATTATTGTCACTGTCGTTAGTTGCCGTTAAAAAAATTAACGTGACATCTTATCTTATTTCCTCTACAATGAAACCTTCCTCTATTAGAACTTCCTTACAAAAATCTCCAATGTATACATTCCATTCTTATTATTTACATTATAAATAAATTTCAAGTTCAAATTATAAAATCCAAGTAATTCCCAAACGCTACCTAATGAATTTGCAAGGAATTTGTAAGCAAACCTAGAAAATTCTATAGTCTTGTTTGTTCTCTTTTTCTTTTTCTTTAGAAAGAAAAGAAAAGAAAATTGGAGATTCTAATTTTGCATTTCAGAGATATGTGGCCCTCTTTCTCTTCCAAGTTGCTATTGCTAAATTGCTCACAAGCTCATTTATTTGTTAATTCGTTATCATTTGATTTATTGATGGTGAGATTTTTATTTTACAGATAATTTTAATATTTTTAATTAAATAAACAATTAAATATATATAATGGTGGACAGAGACAAAGCCGAGAACTTAGTGTGGAGGCAGGATAAAATTATAAACATTTCGAGTTTCCAAAAGTAAAAAAAAAATATTTAAAATGATTAAAATTAAATAAGAAATTTTTAGGAGGGTCATAAGTACAGTATTTCCACTTAATTAAGTGTTAAATGCCTTAAATTAAATATTTAAAAGTAGGGAGGGATTACAAACGAAAATTACCCATTAACCGGGTAAGGGCAATGTCCCTGCTTGTCCACGCTTTTGTCTCGGACGTTGAGAATTATCTAGGGAAAATATTTTGTGCATCGAGGTTGAAAACTTGTTGTCTACAAGAATTAAGTTTTAGGGTTTAGATGTTAGAGTTTAAATGTTAGAGTTTAAGGTTTAGGAATAAATTTTAGGCATAGAGTCAAAAAATACCCTCAACATTTGGCTGAATAGTCATTTTGACCCATGTTCTTTTTTGCAACAATTCAACCCTCAACGTTTCATTTTAGATCAAAATGACCCTTCTACGGATGAAAATTGTTATAAAACTAATGATAAATAGTTTTCAATGACTTGAAATAATGATAAGTCAGTAGAAAAAATTATTTTATATTTTATATAATTTTACAAAATTATTTTTTGATTGATGTAATATTTTCCAAGTCAACACATTTGTTTATATAATATTGTCATGTCAGTGTGCACTATTATATATGTTTGTCACGTCATTTTAAGCCATTTACCGTCAGTTGACTGCATAAGAGTCATTTTGACCCAAAATGAAACGTTGAGGGCTGAATTGTTCCAAAAAATAAGAGTCAAAGTGATTATTCAGTCATACGTTGGAGGCATTTTTTGGCTTTATGCCTAGATTTTATGATCTAAAGTTTAGAATTTAAGGATTAGGGCCTCTAAAAGAGACATGTGACAGTTTTAGAAGCCCCTTGTGGATTTGAAACTTTCCACTAGCGCTAGGGATGGGAACATGTCAGGTTTTTAGCCCATCGAAAATAAATACACTAAACTCGAACTCGACCCGAACGCATTCTTTAAAAAATCTGACCCGACCCTATCCGAAAATAAATACCCTACACCCGACCTAGCCTATAGGAAAAAAAATTAATTTTAGGGACCTAATTGTAAAAAAATAATTTTAAGGGACTTAATTGTAAAAAGTAAAAATTTTAAGGACTAAATTATAAATAAAAAGTCAATTTTAAGGACCTAATTATAAAAATATATATAAATAGCGGTATTGTTATAAATATCCCTAAAACATTTATGAAAAATTACACAATTAATCTCGGGTCGAGTCGGATATTTTTCACCCTAAACCCGAACCGACTCGACATGACTTAACCCTCAATAAAAACCCGAACTGGCTTGATTTTTTCACTAAAAAATCTGACCCGATCGAGACGGATCGAGTCAGAACCCGATCGAATCGGGTAAAATGCTCATCCCTAACTGGCGCTGCATCAAATAATTTTCCAATTATTTATCATTGTATG
Organism: Hibiscus mutabilis; assembly: GCA_019671005.1. Classification (NCBI taxonomy): domain Eukaryota; kingdom Viridiplantae; phylum Streptophyta; class Magnoliopsida; order Malvales; family Malvaceae; genus Hibiscus; species Hibiscus mutabilis. Next base: position 60,808,751 of record CM033712.1, read on the forward strand.
AATCAATAATATTAGGCCTGGTAATTTGGTATCAATATGAAAAATAATTAAAATACAAAATAACACAATTAATATGTAATCTAAATCTATATGGTAAAAAATATAATATCATTATATGAATATCTCAAAATTCATATGGCATAAATTAATAATGTTACAAAAATTATGTAAATTTAAAATCTCTTGAATTCTAGTAAGAATACTACAAAATATACAATCACAAAATAAATACATAACCTTTTTTGGTAGACAAACATCTATAAAAGTGAGGTTGGGCAGATTTATTTCATTGAATTCGACATCAACATGATATTTTACTTTACCACAAAATCCAAATTGAATATTGATCTTGATTTCATAATTAGAATTGAAAACTTATAGTTTTCGTTTTGAGAAAACTTAGCCGCTTCTCATCTTTTCTTTTCTTTTTAAGTGGCTGGTAGCTGATGTTGGTTGTCGACCATTTTTATTTTTATTTTTTTATGCTATTGTTTTTAATTTTAATAGCTCTTTTCTTGTGATACACTTTATCTCTATTTTTCGGTATTTATCATCTATCTTTTGGCACACTTTTATTTTTTATTCGATCGTTTTGACCGCTTTTTTTCTTTGATTTCTTATCAAGGTTGAATTTGACGTCAAATCGATTGATCAAGATAGAGCTATTTAATTATCCTATTGATCTCCTTCTTTTGGACCCTCGAACTAAATTCGGATACAAGCTCACAATCATCGTTCTTGTTCGAGATTGAGTTTGTGGTAAAGACCGTGTTGTCAACGTGCCTTATCATCGTTCATGATTTTAAGAATATGTCCGGACCAAATTTATTTGCTAAGTTGTAAACTCTTATTGTATTTTGAATTTTTTCTCTTTTAATTAAACTATTGTACTCACATTCAAAAAAACTATTTTAATTAACCTTTAATTTTAAATCTATATTATATATTAAGTTACGAGTTAGTTGACTATCGATTCAATCGAGAAATTATTGAAATGTTCCATTTTCTAAATAATAAATATTATTATAAGAGTGGTTATGTCTTTTCATACCTATTTACTATTTAAATAAAAGAGTAATATTTATGATAAAAACAAATAAAAGAGCTTTATTTTGATACGATAAACTTTAATCCTAACACATTTAATTTTAAAATTTAAATTGCAATCCTTAAATAGTCAGATTAGTGAAAATTAAAATTTATACACATGTAACTATTTAAGGATGAAAATTATATTAGTGAATTTATATACAAATATTTTACTACTACAGTTCCAAATATTATTATTTTAAGGTAAAATATATTAAAACTGAAATAGATTTGCATGAATGAAATATTCTTTTTTTATGTCTCTTTATACTCCCAACTAATAATTTTATGTTATGTATATTATCAATAAAATATAAATAATCAATAAAATATTAAAAACAAACATATAAAAGGCACCAAAAAAAAAAAACATATGTATTCTATTCTAAAATTATATCTCTCATCTTTTCAAATCTCAGAATTTTTTAAAATTAAGTTATAGACAAAAACAAAAACAAAAACAAATATAAAACTAACACGTCCAACCATCGGACATGAAACTACCTTATAATAAGTGAGAGTACGTGTGAATTTTGAATAAAACATGAATCTAAACAGAATTTAAAATCTATGAAGTGCAGTAGTGCACCATCACTTTACTTTCCCCCACTTTGCCACTACCACATAACTACTTTTTTTTTTCTTTCATTTCTCTCATAACAATTGCTTTATCTCTCATCAATTTACTTTTCTCCTTCAATGAGGTATCCTGCACTCAGGTGATGACACATGTCATCACCCGATTAGAGAAGAAAAATAAATTAATTAAATTAAATAAAGTTTTCTAATAAGGTGGTTCATGTCATCACCTAATTGAATAATTAATTTATTTTATTAAATTAAAATTAAGACTAAATTGATAGATTGTGTAAATAATAGGGACCAAATGTATAATTATACTGGTTTATTTAACAACCACATCAATCTCTCCATTATTTTTTAACGGTTGGTGGCCTGGTTGGAGCCAATTAAATAGTTTAGTGGTATATTTGTTAAAATTGAAAGTATAGTGGTCATATCGACACCAGCCTTATAGTTAGGTGGTCATATGTGTAGTTTACCTTAAAATTTTAACTATTTGACATTGTTATTAAAATATGATTTTAAATAGATAAAATATATATTTTAAATATTAGTTTTAAGAATGTAAAAGAATTGATGATCTAAATGAGTAATTTTACTCGAAATGATTTTTGATAAAAATTAAAATTTTGAATTTTTTAAAATTTACTTTTCAAGTCAAGCTGAAAAACACTTTGAAAAGCTATGACTCTGTTTTGCAACTAACGTATAACTAATAGTGGATTGCATTAACTGATTTGATTAACTAATCACATTAAATGTTTGTATAGAAATATTTGATAAAATAAACTAATAGTTGTTTGCTTATTTAAACAAGTAAAATATCATATGAGGATGTGATTATATTCAATATTTATTTGAATAGTTTATTGATTATCAATTTTTGTTATCTATCAATATATATATATATTATAAAAATTAATGTCTTTTTGGTTGCCCTATTGATTCTCCAGGGCTTTGTTCCGACTAATCTAGATCGCCCCGCGTCGCTCACCCGATTTTGGTGGGTGAGTCATTCAAATTTTTTTTGTATACGCAAGACCTCGAATTTGAGACATGCTTAAGTGCTACCAAGCTGCTTACCACTTAAATCAATTCCATCAATAAAAAAATAATATTTTTAATACAACGTTATTAAGTATTTATAAATAATGTATATATTAATTTCTTATTGGTCTCATATGCTACACCAAACAATAGTTATCCGTCCCATATGAACGTCATGTAGAAATAAATCAAAGATCTTAGCCTCTAATCACTTTCTAAGTACAGAATCGGAAGAGATATTTAACATCAATTTCCAAAGAAACATAAAGAAGAGGTTGACTTTTGTAATGATAATAATAATAATAAAAAGCAACAAAACAAAGAACAAAGAACAAAGAAATCACGAGGATATTTGATTAATTAGGATATGTGCATTTTAGTCAAACTGAATCTAAAATTGGGCTACCTTTAGGCCCTACACATTTCTATTCCCTCCTTTACTTTGCTTACCAAGACAAAGATATGAATCTAAGTCACAAATATTGTTAAATTTTTATCATTCCACACTTGGTGGGACAAACAATTAACATAAAAATTGTTTGCCTCCTAATTATGTTTTTTTAGTATCTCATTAAAAAAATGAATTAGAGTTTAGAGTTTAAGGTTTAAAGTTTAGGTTTATAGTTTGAATTAAAGAAATTATTGATAGTGTGTATTTTAAGATGTAGAATTTATGGTTTAAGATGTGAAACTTAGAGTTAAAATTTAAGGTTTAAAGTTTGGGTTTATAGTTTAGGGTTTGAATTGTTTACCGGAAACAAATGGAAGCTTTTAACTTGCTTTTGATAATTTGTTCTTTAAAGGAATTCAAACAAACTCTTCTTTGGAATCAAAACCCCCCTTAGTTCCCAGTCTTGTTGAAATCAACCAAAGTTTCGAGTTTTCGGTGCAAAGTTTTACTGGGTTAAAGGGTTCACATCAGAATCCGTCACGAAAGGGGATAAACCCGTTAATGGCGAAATACATTACGTATGAAACTGAGAATTTTAAAATATAATGTATGAAACTGAGAATTCAGTATAGTTCATTTATTAATGGAGTAATTAACCCTATTATAATTAAAGTAATTGTTTGATACACATATTGTGTAAAATAATTACACAGCCGTGTAGATTTACTTTTTAAAAACTAAAATTCAAATCTCTAATCTTAAATTTTAAATTTTAAACTCTATAAACTAAATTCATAATCCCCTAAAACATAAAGAGATGTGTGGTTTAAAGATTATTTTAGATAATTTGTTTAAAATTCATCCCCCAAAGAAGTAGAATCTGCTTTAGTATGTACAAGAGCATAAAAAAACTCTAAACGATGTTCTAAGTTATACAAAGAGAGGAATTTACGTGTGTAAATCTATATATACTCACATATAATAGTTTAATTCTAACAATCTCTTTGACAGTGCTCAAAATTTCTTCAACAGTTCGAGAATCCCCACAAAATCGTCTTTTATTTCTTTCTTCCCAATGCTGATAAATCACAACATTCCACAAAACATGGGGTGGGGTTTTATTCTTTTTTGGCGGTGGCGGAAAAATCGTGTGTTAAGCAGCACTTTGTAAGGTATTGTTTTCTCCTTTATTGCCACTGATACTTTTTATATGAATTTGTGCTGGAAATCTCATTGAACCTTTCATTTCGGTGCAATTAGGTAGTGTTCATGTGCCTGGTTTAGAAACTCTTCTTCTGATTCAAGAAAAAAAAGTATCTCTGGTACCATGCATATGACACTCATAACTCATTATTGCTGAACTAGCATCAAGAGTGGACAGTCTGAGAATAATAGTCTATTTTGTGGCTTATTAATGAGAATTCTGTCTCGGCTTTCTGATGTACACAGGAGACTAAGGTAAGGCCCGCACATTTTTAAATGTGGAATCCACTTGCTTTTGTTTTCTGCAAATTTCTAGAGATCTATCTATCTATCTGCCAAATAACGTCATAAACAAAAGAGTCTATGGCCAAACTTTGGGTTTTAGTAGTCCTTAAGCAACAATAATTTATTGAGACAATGAAGCTTCGTGGAAGTAGGAAATGGGGTTTCCAGTTACCATAGGAAACATGCATTGGTCTTAGAAGAAACTGAAAGGGTAGATTATAGTTTATATAACTTGGGAAGTCAACAGATTAGGAGTAATGGGTTGGCAGATTATGCTTTAGGCATTTAGTTATTCAAAATTAGAACTTTAAATTATATTATTTAGTATGCTGGAAGATCATCAAAGACCATATTTTTAAATACCTTCAGCAATTACACATGGAAGAAGTTGAGTTAAGTTTGGGTGTTTACCAAATAAGATGAACTAAACAATGGAAGTTGTATCAACAAATGTTGAAGCTTTTGGTCTGGTCCAAAAGAAGAAACTCATAAAAAGAAGGAGAGAAGTTTAGCTTTTGGTTTCCATAGTGCACCGAATTACTAATGTATGGATTGGTAGTCAAAGCCTCGCTAATTGAATCATAACCATCTATAAGGTTGCAACATGTTGCTGTAGATAAATAGTTTGTTGTTTACACCAGCACTGCAAGATTAACCATTTGGTATTCGAACCGATGAGCTTATCTTCTTTTAGGGTTAATCTTGGACATAACGAATGGATGGATTGAGTTCATCGATCCTTGTAAGCAGAAACACATCACAGCATGGAGTGGGAGCTCAAACCCTAAGTGGTGTTAATGGTGGACCATCTATTTGTTACTCCAAGAATACCCTACATCTTGAAATTTGGCAGGAAAATTTAGGACAACAGCAGCTTCTGTCGATAGAATGCTCAAGTCAGGTAAGAACGTGTGATTCACTCGGAATAGTTTACTGCTCGGTTTATTCCTTAAGAGTCACAAGAAAACAATATCTTAACAAGCCTTTCTCTTGTAGTTCCAAAATGAAATGCAGGTACCCTATAGAATGGGAATTGAACAACACCTAGTCTTGAAGATCTATTTAATTTTTGTAGTAGGAAACTATCATTGAAGTCAGTTCCCATGCTTGCTTATCAAATGGTAGCCTTTTGGAATTTCATACTTCGGTAGCTTCAATTCATCTTCCTTTATTGTCTTGTTGCTTGATGTTATTTTGCTTTCTCTCAGATCAATCGTGTTGAATTTGTTCACTCAAAATCATTTCTACATCGGGATATTCAGCAGCACGGTCTCTAAATCCTATGTGAAGAGGCTGATATTCCCTATATTTATGTTCCTTCAAAAGAAGTAAGCTTCGAACCTCATCTGTTTTGCTGTCTAAATTTGGTGACACTGCATGCTTCAAGTTGTTATCCTGCTTGACTATCAAAATCCTTAAACCCTAATTTCTTGCTTATTGATTTTCTAACTTTCAATGTTGTATATTGCTGTACCTTTATAACAACACGGCCTAATCTATCCGAGTTTTCCATTTCATTTTATTTCTTTATTTATAACAAACAAGCCAATCATATTTATTTAAATATGATATCAATTCTCGAATGAATCTAATTTCGAACTTATTGTGTTTCTTTTATTTTTAGTTCAAGGTGTCTGAATCAGATTTTGTATAATTTTGTGTATCATTTATCGAAAATGTCCAATATATTCCAACTGCAATTGATATAAATGTTGTTAAAGTGCTTAGTATATACGTGTATTACATAAAATTCAAATATTAGTTTTCCTAGTTTAAACTATCAAATTCTGATAAAATTATCAATTATGGTGGATTAATTAATGGCAAATCTATGCTTATTCCTAAAAATAGCTCTGGTGAACTGACATCTAACATTTTTTGCAGGACTACAATAATATACTGGCACAACTTCGGACTGGGAAAAGCAGCAAAAGCAAGCTTTGATTGCTAAGTTCAAATATTAAGATTCATTGAATTCGTCATCTTAGTTGATATTTTAGGTTTATGCTTTGTTTATTCTAGTGAATAATGTTGAATTACATTACATTTCACTTTAATGTTTATAGACTTTGATTTATTTTTTGTTAAGCATTTCTACTTGATTTGTGCCATAATTAAATTTCAAGTTTTCTGTTATTGAATAATGTTACAGGTTAATTTTGGGTAGTACATAGTAGAAAATTATATTTGCAGATTAGCCAATTTAGCGGCTTTTGTAAAAAAATGCCACTTAAAGTCACGCTCATTTGCGGCGTCTCAATTAGAAAATGCCACTAAATATCACAAATATCCCGTCCATCCATCACTTTTAGTGGCGTTTAGAAAATAAAACGTCGCTATATATTAGCATTTAGTGGCGTTTGTCTATTAAAACGCCGCAAAAAGTCATGGTTTTTAGTGACGTTTAGAAAATAAACGACATTTAGTGGCGTTTGTCTTTTAAAATGCCGCTAAAAGTGACGGTTTTTAGTGTCGTTTGTCATCTAAAAACGCCACTACTTTTTGCAGCGCTCGATTCAGCGGCACTTCTTGCGGTGTATTTTAGCGCCGAAAGAGTTTTTAGCGGCACTTAAAAACAGCGCTAAAAGGCTAAAAACACCGCTAAAAACCTATTTTGCTGTAGCAACTCTAAAATATATGTCAGCAAAGACATGTAGTTTACACATCACGTGAATAATTTTTGAAATTAATTATATTAAAATATTTTATATAATTTTTGGTATGAAAAGGAATCATATTATATAGATTGTGATTTATTTCTACATGAGTATATTACCTTTTCATATAAAATCATATTTTACACGTTTTTTTAAAAAGGAAAATATTTTGATACACAAGCTTGTGTAAAGTTTAGGGTTTTAAGTTAAGATTTAGTGTGTATGGTACATAATTTAAAGTTTATGATTAAAATTTAAGGTCAAGATTTAAGGTTTAGGTTTTAGAGCTAGAAATTTAAGTTTTAAATTTACAGCTTAAATATAAAGGATTGTATAATTTTTTTTACACAATTTATGTATCAAAATATAAAAAATAGCGTGCCATGCCTATATTTACTAGTTCTATTTCAAACATGAGTTTGATTGGTGTGAGAAAAAGAAACACCTATTATGTTTTCCCTTTCCGTGAGCTTGATAAAGGGATTACATAGGTCAATAGGCTCATACATGAGGGATTGGTGTTGTTAGGTCATGGCCGACCAAATGAACTTTGCTAAATAAAGTGGATCAGATTCGAATTAATATTTCAAGGGTTATAAAAAGCAACATAGACTTTACTGTAATATAAAAGGGTATTTATTCCGTATACTAACGGTGGAAATTTAAAAAAATTACAAGTACCATAGTTTTAAAGTTTATAGATATAATTTAGGGTGTAAGATTTATGTGTTTAGAATTTATGAGTTGTGATTAGAATTTAGGGTTTGTAGATTAAAACATAAATTATTCACCATATTACCTTAAACCCTAATCTTTGAACCCTAAATTATAAACACATAAACTTAAACCCTAAATTGAATACCTAAACCCTAAAACTAAGACATTTATAGAAATTTTTAATTTTCATCGCCAGTGTATTAAATATAAATTCATATAAAAATATGATGAAGTATTAGTTTGACGATAAAATTATTTATAAATAATATGTGTAGTGGTAAGGTACAATACACTCTTAATAAAAGTATTCAGGTTCGAACTTTAGATATAATATTATTAAGAGACAATCATAAATCCTAAAAATAAATCATTATCTTTCTATAAACTTTAAAATTAAGAAAATGAATGATTGTGTGAATGGATTGAGCTTCCCTTATTCTTTGAAAGATTTGGCATCTTCTTTTGCAAATTTGTGTGTGATTTGGGGTATTTTGTGTTTTTTTTTTGTAATAGCATTTTCTTTTTGCATGAGTAGGTGAGAGGATCTTCTCTCCTCTTTTACCAAACAACTAATCAGCATTTCTTTTCCACCTTTTCAAACACCAGGACCTAAATCAATTTAAGGATATGGTATAATATTGAAATATTATTGATGTCAATCAAAGATGCCTTTGGATCGTACATAAAACAATTACTTTGAAGTTTTCTATAAAGTAAAACCATATCAAGTATTTTATTGATTAAAACCCTAAATGTGCGGTGGAATTCTTCATAATTTTTTTAGCATATTTATGGATAATTATTTTATACGCTAATAGTAAAATGAAAGAATTCTTAGCCGCTCATTAATTTTTTTTTTAATTATAGAGCCACTCACTTTTATTCTTTTTTTAAACACTGGCGGCAGCGTCATCGTTTCATTTGTTTTATTTTTTAGTTTTCAATAAATTTATGCTCTTGTGGCACGATTTTACTTTACCTTTTGGTACGTTTTTCTTTGTCTTTTGACACGTTTTTTCTGTTTTGTTTTTGATTTTCTATTAGGGTTGGATCTTACAACGCCACGACTGATCATGATGGTGCTCCTTTCATTATGCTGCTGATCTCCCTGTTTCAGATCCTCAAACTAGATTTAGATACGCGATTACATCTATCGTTCCTTATTCGCGATTGAGTTGTGGTAATGACGTTATTGTCACCTTACCTTCATTGTAATATGCATTTTTATGGTGTTTGTTGATGGTTTTACCTATCATCGTCGATTTTGGTGATGTTTGTATCATTCTTTTATTTCGAGTCTTTTGGTTAGGTTCTTACCTTTTCTCTGTATGGTCCTCTTTTGATCTCGAGGCGCTAGTTTTGTTTACTAGGATTATGTCTGAATTTAGGTGTTTTATTTACTAAGTTGTGAAGTTTTATTGTAATTTCAAATATATCCTCGTTTAATAAATTAGTGGATTTCAAATTTTCAAAATTAAAATTCTACGAATGAATTATAATGTTATCGTATATATTTAAGAGAGAAACTTAATATATATACGGTAGGGTTAGAGTTTGTCAAATTTAGAGGGTTAGATTTTTAAGGTTTAGAATTTAAGATTTAAGGTTAGATTAGGGTATAACCCATATTTTAATATAATTAAAGATGTGTAATGTTAAAATTTCGTTTGTTATTTTTTATTTTATTGTCATCTATTTCTTCTATTCAACGATCTAAAAAATATGTAAAACTTAAAATTGTTTACACTGTAAGTAGATCCAAACCCTGTATGGGTTGGGATATATCTAGGGGAAATCACCATATATTTTGAGGTTAAGTTTGGCTTGATTTGATTCTTAGGAAGTGGTGGTGGTGGAAATGAATCTTTTCATCTCTGTTTGTTTCTTCCTATCAAACCTCCATGTTATGATCCAAGGAAAGCATATGCCAGATTTGATCTTTTGCTTGTTGACTCATCCCCATAAAAAGGGTAAAATAAAATAAAAATAAAAAAGTTAGGCTAAGTTCAAATATAAAGCTGGTATCATTTTTCTAACTCGAGCTCCACCACATAATTTATTAATGAAGGCTTATATATTATATTAGTACTTAAAATATATCAACTTTTTCATTTTGGTACCTAAAGTATTTTTTGGTCAAAATAAGTACTTAACGTATATTTTTTGGTCAAATTAAGTACCTAAAGTATTTTTCGTTAAAATAGACATAATGTATTTTTTAATTAGGGTAATTATTCTATACACAAGCGCTTGTGGAAACTTTTTTATACAAGTGCCTTAGTTTTAGGGGTTAGGGACTATGTTTAGGGTTTAAGTTGATAGAATTTTGGGTTTAGGGTTAAAATTTAGGGTTTATAGGTTTAAACCTAAATTCCTACCCATATTACCCTAACCCTAAACCTTAAATTCTAACCCTAAACCATAAATTATAACCATGAACCCTAAATTCTAAACCCCAACACTAAAACTCCTAAACTCTAAACCTTAAACCATATAATTGAGGCGCTTGTGGAAACAAAAAATTTCCAACGCCAGTGTATAGGATAATAATCCTTTTAATTAATGTTACATGACAATTTTTAGGAACCTATATAAAAAAATATGTATACTTTAAGTACCTATTTTGACTTTAAAATACTTTAGATACCAATTTTGACTAAAAAATATATTTTAGATACTTTGACGAAAAAACACTTTATGTACTTATTTTGACCAAAAAATACACTTTAGTACCCAATTTAACCAAAAAGTATACTTTAGGTACATATTTTGACCAAAAAATACTTTAGGTACCAAAATGAAAAAGTTAGTATACTTTAGGTACTAATATAATATATAAGCCATTAATGAAACTTAAATTTTAATTTTCAAACATATGTAAGATATATTAATAAAATAAACATCTCCCTAAGGCCTTAGAAGTAGAGCAAACATTTGATTAAGCCGAGTTAAAAATTTGAGTAAATTAAACTTACAAATCTTATTTTATAGGTCAAATTTCATTTAAAAATTTTTCGAGTCAAATTTGAAAAATTAGTAGTACCAAGACAAGTTATTCGGATTTTTGTTTAAATTTAATTTTACATACTTATAATGTTATGTAGCAATTAATTCTAATTTAAATAGCTTTCTATTACCATATATATATATATTCATACGGATATACATATATCAAACAAAGTTGTAAAACTCAACTCTAACTTAAAAACTAATCCATAAACTACTAAAATTTTGAGTTAATTAAATCTTCATTTTATAACTCAAACTTAATTTAAAATTTTTTCGAGTCAAATCGAATTTATGAAATTTCGATTCAAGTCTAGAAAAATTTAATTTTTTTTTAGTCAAATTTTGTTTACTCCTCGGAAGTACCTATTCGGGTTGGACTGATGTAATATGATATGACAGTAGTTCATCATCAGAAAAAAAAAATCCAGAACAAAAACAAATCACTGCTTTTGGCGCACGAAACCAACAAATCCACCCACGAAGTAAGCCCCCCATTGTAGACTTTATTTTCTTTAACCCAAAAATATAATCCCAGCAAAAAGAGTGCACCAGAGTGTGATTTCACAAGTACAGGCAACCCAGGCACGATCCATAATGGAGTTTTATCAAGCCTTATTGTCCAAGCTGCCAATTAATTTTATGCCAATTTACAGGTAGTATTCTAGTTGCGATTACTGAACGGGAGGGAAAAAGAATAAGATATGACCGAGGAATAAAACCGAAAAAAGGAAGAAAGAATCATACGATAACAATGAGTTGTCATCCTTGATATGCTGGAGAAATGGTTAAACCATCTTCTTCACTTCATGATCAACATATATGGTAATTGTCTTACTTGGTGCACGTATGTTGAACTGCATACTTAAAGGTTTAGATGCACAAAGAGAGAATTTTCAGACCCCAAAAGTTGCTGAATTCTTTATAACCTGATACAAGAATCGACGGGATTTAAGCAATCGTTAATCGCTGTTTGTTCATCCAAATAGGAGGGAATCTTCCTAGAGAACAAAATACCATACTTTACCTGTTCAGCATGACTTTCTCCTGTCTACTTTCAAGTGTATATTATACCATTTCTTCTTGTTAGTTCTATCCCTCGTAGAATGTTTCCCGTCTCTTACTTCGCTGTCTTCTTTGGCCTCTTTGTGGGAAGCCTTACTCTTGTTCCTACTTGAACTTCGCTTAATTAGCGGAATAGTTGTGTACGAGGCATGAATCTCGTTCCTTTGTTTGAGAAGCTCATCAATCTGCAAAACCAACATATATGATGTGATCGAGAAATTTATCCATTTAGTTGTAAATTCATTTCTCAACAAGCTTAGACGCATAATTCCCGCATGTTAATCTCACCTCTTGCATTTCCTTTGTGTATCTGCTTGTCATCTCAGTAAATTGTGCCAGGACCTGTCAGCACTTTACATGAATATCAACGAAAAAAAATGGTTTAATACAGGCATGAACATTGTATGTGCGAAGGTAAATACTTCTCTGTATTCGGTTTCAAACTTTGACAGTTCCGCTCGTTTGGACAGAATCTCTGCTTCCACTGCTCTAAGATTCTCCTTTCCCTCTATGAAAGGGGCAGCACCAATAGCTTCTATTGTGTAATTTACACTTCTGAAAAAGTTGTCACCTAGAAGTTATGTGCCAGAATTATTAAAATGGGAGTGAGCTTCATCCATGCATATAAACCAACAGGCACAAGACCTCCGCGAGGCGTATAAATTAAAGAGCTAACCATAAACAGCAAATACATGTGTGCCCGGTTTTAATTCAGTTATTTCACATGGTTGAAATCCATCCAGCTTTTTGAAGAAAGCTGCATCTGGATTCTTAGCGGCAGATACCTACAGTGAATCATTTCCAAAAACCAGAAGAAAAGCGACAAAATCAAACTTCAATTTCATTGCGAAGCACAACCATGACATATCCGTTAATGATAACTCGCCGAGTTTACTTTTTGATCCAAGCAATAGACAGGGAAGCCAAGAAAATACATTCCAGCAGATGTAACTTTTCCTGTTTTGGCACTGTCCTCCTACACAAAAAAGAAATAAAAGTAGCTTTAACACGTGCAGTGGAGTACCACGAGACTTAGGAAAAACCTCCTCTTTGGAAACATAACCTGGTAATTAATTACCAAGTGTTATTGTATCCGTTACTGTTGTTTTGCTCCAATATTGTGAGGTGAGAAGGCTTTAAATTGTTTTAGAATTAATAATATATGGCAAGTTCATGAAACTCAAAAATCTAGATGCTACAGATAAACAGAATGGAGGAGCTTTCGATGTAGATTAAAAGATGTAATTATGATAGCTCATCTGAAGAAACTTGTTATGTAACATAAACAACGGATAACTTGTGAACTTTAAAAAGAGAAAAGCTGAAGGGAGCTCATTACCTGCAGTGCAAGGCTTAATCCACCAGTCTCTTCTAGATCAAAATACAATAACTGCAATCAATGACAAATACGGGGGGAGTAATTAATGATGCACCGGGAAAGGTTTAAGAGAATATAATTTATTGTTTTGAGTCTTCATGAAAACGATAATTAGTTAGCTAAGTATGTATGTGGATCTTTATGAAAGTCGATAGTTCTAAGCTTCCATACATCAAAACCCAGGGTGCCAAACATGTTATAAGGCTATTGAATCATAAATTATATTAATTCAACAGTTTCGATAGAACTCAATGAAACAAGGCAAGAGTACACTAACACGCTTGCTATGTAGCCTGATTGAACAAAAGGTAAAACCACACGACATAAGAACTTTGCCCTAGACCACATATAAAACCACCTAGAATGAGATCACAAGTACACAAATAAATTATCACAATTCACAAACAAAAATTCATCTCTCTATCCACTGTAACGCAACTAAGCACACCATAAAAGGGATGAAACTCTAGCATACAGTATCAATTCTATGTGACTTAGACTAAGGGCTTCAATGATTCCCGATTCAACAAATTCTTATAACCTAAATAAACAGAATACTCCCATGGTGATGGTTATTTTCTTTCCTTTTTCCTTTTATGATAGGTAGGAAAAGATCTTCCATAGATCTGTTGATGGGAAGTGAAGAAATGTCTTCACAAACAAAAATTCATCTCTCTATCCACTGTAACGCAACTAAGCACACCATAAAAGGGATGAAACTCTAGCATACAGTATCAATTCTATGTGACTTAGACTAAGGGCTTCAATGATTCCCGATTCAACAAATTCTTATAACCTAAATAAACAGAATACTCCCATGGTGATGGTTATTTTCTTTCCTTTTTCCTTTTATGATAGGTAGGAAAAGATCTTCCATAGATCTGTTGATGGGAAGTGAAGAAATGTCTTCACTGTTTAAACCCTTCCTTCAAAAAGCAATAGTAATAATTATAATGAAACTGTGGATTCTTAATATCTAATACACACGTTGCAAAAGGCTGAAAAGGGATGCAGTTCAAATTTTGTTTCATTAGTACGATAAAGATTAAAGGAATCACAGTTTCTATCAATGAAACCTCCAAACGACCCCCCCTGAAACACACACTAGTATCCATATGCAGATTCTATTGAATCCATAAGTTCCAACTCATAGTCTATCCACCTTGAACTTGCTCTTATCAGATGACAGTACTCGGCAAACGAATCCATCTCTTGCTTCTTCTTCTGTTATTGCAACAGAGTAGAAGTGAGCACATTGTTTTTCAACCTGTTAAATGCATACAAATTCAGTGATTGCATAAATAATCAATAAAAGTACTAGAAAAGAATGTGAATATAATTATCTCACCTTCCTAGAAATAGGTTGCCCCAGCGGAAGTGAGCGAATAGCGACTGCACCATTAAGTGTCTCCTCTAAAACAGTTGCAGATACAGTGGTCTTAATTGGCACACCAAGTTTACTATTCATAGGAATCAGTTAAAATAATATCCAATGCATACCACTTATAAAGGCGACAAAACAATGGAACACGTTAACTAATATAATAAGGACAAGGAGATACCTAAAAAGTGCAGCAAACAAGGTGTTCACAGCCCCCAAACTTGAAAGATCTAGCTCCAATTCTTGGTTATCAGCTTCAACAGCCTATTCAAAGGGAAAAAAAACATCATGATCAATTAAATTTCAAGTTTCATCATTAAAATCATGTTTGGTAATACACAATGGAACATAAACAATTTGAAAAGTGGAAGAACTGGATTCTTTAAAACTTCCATGTGCAACCAACATTGTTAAGGTGCCATACTTTAACCATGGAAGGTACCTTGATGAAGCCCATGCAAGATGCACCTAGCACTTTTTATAAGGCACAAAAAGCTCACTTGATTTAAGTTCTCTTTAACAATTAACTTTTATTTTGTTTAGTTGACTGTATAAGGAAATCATGCATATTGGCAAACAAAAGAAAGGGAAAAGTTAGCATGTTTTGTAGGATAAATAAGACTATTCCTTAAAGTTTATTTTCATGATTATATATCTTAAGTTTACTTTTTATATATAAAGAAACAGACCTACAAAAATACACTCATATACATATTCAGCCCAACTTCATTTAGAAAGGCATTTCTTTTACAACTTACACCTCATGCAAAAGTTCATAGCGCCTAGATGCGCCTTTTACTCTTGGCACCACCAAATACAACGTAAATGAACGTAACAGTGTGCAATCAGAGATAACCATCAGGCTAAAAATGCTTCAGAAATCATATCCATATATAAGTTACCTCAAAACCAGCGGTGTCATACTGGCGTCTTTTATCTGGATCAGACAAGATATTATAAGAAAACATGACCTCCTTGAACATATCGGCTGCAACAGGATCATTTCCATTCTTATCAGGGTGGTACCTGAAACAGAGTAAGAGTAGCATTTACAAATTATAATAGCTAAGCCACCTTAATAGAGCAAGAATTTAAGTGTACAACCAGAACTTTATGTGCATAATTTCAAGAGATATACAACATTATAAAAGAATCCACCTATCCGAAAAATAGTCCATGCAGTGCAACATAGTGTTGCACTGATACATGGTCAAGAAACAGATATTTCCAAAATTACAAGGTACGGGTATGGCGAAGGTACGGCAAATATAAAATAAAATCATTAAAATTAATAATAAATTAGAAAATAAAATTCATAAAAAACCAAAATATTAAAGTTTCAAATCTCAAACAATAAACTAAGTCCAGAACAACACTAAACAAAGGAAATCATTCGTTGTTAACATCCTCCGAGATCAACTCGCTCTCCAAATCAGGTTCATCAAGTGAGAGTTCCACAAACTCTAAATATCCCACATCTCCCAATGAATCAAATGCATCTAAACCAACATCTCCAATACATAAAAATGACCTTGGGTATGCACATGAAAGTCAACAGCCGTACCTGATACGTCCCTATAATCTCTCAGACGTACCAAATTAAACCCAAGTCACACCCGTCCCTATAATCTCTCAGACGTACCAAATTAAACCCAAGTCACACCCGTCCCGGGGACGTATCGGGCACCTGGGACGGCCTTGGACTGCGTACCCTTGCTTCCTAGGTACAACATATGTCCCAAATCACATATTTCATTTATCATAGCAGCTAGCTGGAAAGGAGTATCATTAGGGAAAATAAACTATTCTCCACAGCTATTGTTATACGTTGAAAATGACTGTCCTACACACTACCAATAGGAAGAACATATCATCAAACCAAACCCCAATCACTCATAAATCTCTGATTACCGTTGGCATTCCCTTCCCAATCCTCAATACTTATTCTCCCACTATACTCCATTTATGCATGTGAATTTACCTTGTAATTAACCATAATTATAACTAAGCTTAAATCAGTGAACCCTAATGTATTCTAAAGTTATCACTAAAAACTTGAACAAAAATACCAAAATCGAGTATTTCAGAACCTTTCAATTTATTAAAAAAAAACATACTTTAGAGCCATTTTCCGGTAGGCGCTCTTAATTTCATGATCCGTTGAGTTTCTGGAGACACCAAGCACCTCATAAGGATCTCGACGAAGATGCTTGGCCAGGCCGTCGTTCTTCTCCGACTTGGATCGATGTGGCGGCATTTTCTACGAACACCACCAAACAAAGAGGAAAGGAAACTATAATTTTCTTCTTCTTTTACGTTTTCCAGTAAAAAAAAAGAAACCCAGAATCCAAAAACGTCAACTAAAAATGGAATGACAATTAATTCCCTTATCTTTTCCAATTCAACAAAATACGAAACTAATTGGGGTTTAAAAAGCGGTGAGAAAAAGGAAATTTTCAGGTGCATTGAGAAGAGGAGAGAGAGAGAGAGAGAACAACCCGATGGGACCTGAAACCTGGAGCTTTGGAGAGGAGAAGAGAGACAAGCAAAGAGGACGATAAATTGGAGGGGATAATTAATTAGGTTGTATTGCTAATATTTTTTTAATATTTTCTTCTTGGCATTATACGTTTTACAATTTTACGCTATTCTACCTGTTATTGTTAAAAATATTTTTTTGAATAAAATGGTAAATTGAATCCAGGTCACTCGAATATTAATAAATTACAAATGGATTACTCTATTATTGATTGTAACAAACATGTCACATTTATTGTTAAGTGTGTAATGAACATTAACTTTTTAGTTTACAATTAAGTGAACTGATTGTTATAGTTGGTAAATAGAGTGATATGATTGTTACAATTGATATGGCCGTAAGATTGTAATTAAAAAGTAAACATATGTTACACACTGAACAACAATGTGTCATATTTTTAGCAATCGAAAAATAAAATAATCTATCTATAACTTTTTAAAATTTAATGATAGAATTAATAAGTAAGAATATTATATAAGAATGAACATAATATGAAAAAACATAAAATAACTTAAAAATCATTAGAAAATACACGAAAAAGTAGTTAAAATATAATATGACACGATCACGATAGGGACGATAATTTAATTTAAATTTGATCTAATTCGAAAAAATTGATCCAAATTTGATTATAAAAAAAATTGAATTTGAATTCAAAAGAGAATGTCGGAGTCCTAATTGGAGGCAACTCGGATGTATACTCTGCCATAGGTTCAATCTAAATATGATTATAGTCTACGTCCAATTAATATCCAATTCGAATTTGATCCATATTAAAATTCAAATTGAAACATTTAAGACGTTAATTCTTCATTGAGCCATTAACTATCGTTAAACGTTCGACAGTCGTTCACTTTCGTTCAAAGTCGTTAATTAACAAATTATGTGTTCCATGTTTTTTTATTTATTCTCAAGACCCCTAGACACCGCCTCCACTATCACGTCCCCGTCCAGTAGACTCACACATCTTTTGGCGCATCTGTTGGCACCAGATCGTACACCCCTCTGTTTCATTTGTGCGCTTGAATTCAATGAAGATAGATATGTTGAAAAAAAAACTTGTATGAGACAAAATAAAAACTCATTAATTTAGTATAAGAAAATCTGAAAGACTTATTAAATAAAGAAAAATAAATTATTTTTTGATAAAGAAAAATAAAATATTAGATATACAAAACAAATAACAGATTCATTAAAAAGATATGTAAAATTAAGATTATTGGTGGTTGAATCGTCTATCAACCTCAATTATATCTGGTGAGATGATCACACTATGGCAAAATGGCCAAGAGGGGATGAATTGGCTTTTTAAAATGAAATGGTGCAAATTTGAAGATGAAAAATTGAGACACAAGGATTTTAGAGTGGTTAAAGCATAGAACAAGCTCTACATCCACTACCTCAGCATCCTACTGAGGATTTCAACAATTCACTCACTGAATTCGTCTTCTTTTCTCGGCTTTGGAGGAAACCGTTACAAACGATTAAGCTTTCTACCCCAAAGCTTAATCAAAGATCACTCTTTTACAAAGAGAAATTTGGCAAACTAAAAAAGACCTCTCAAATAAGTTGATTTATTGCCCAATTACAAATAAACATTCCCCAAACTTGAAATAAATAGATACAATAAAAATTACACTAGTGGGGTACAAGATTTGACTCTAAGAGCTCAAAGGGATTGAATTTGTGCTTGATTGTTTTTCAATTGATCATTGGTTGTTGCTGTAGCTTTTTGGGCTTGCTTTTATACCCCTTTCATTGATTTCTATCTGTTTGGGTAGTTGCATCATCAATAGAGCCGTTGGGTCCTCTTTTTCCCACCATTAATGCACTTCTGCAACCGACCATATCGGTACACGAATAGTCGTATCGATACTTGTCTCAAAATATAAAGAGTCATTGTGTACAAAATACATGGGCGCACCGATACGTGGGAAGGCGTATCGGTACTGTCTCAATGCAAAACAAGGGGCGTATCAAAATGGGCAAAACCGTATCTATACAATTTTGCTCACTTAGGCTACTGCCAAAACCTGTTTCGGTACACCATGTATGTGTATTGATACAGGTTAACTGATTTTCAAAATTGCGTGTTCCCAATAACTGACAAGACAACGTTTGAATAATAAATGAAAAGATTAGAAAAATCTTAACCCCGTATCGATACGGTGGTAGCCATATCGGTACTATGTTCTTAAAATGCCCGTATCAAAACAGGCTTTCCTGTATCGAAACAGATTCTTACAGTGGCCTATTTCTTTAAGACCGTGTCGAACCGCTCGAGGGCGTATCGATATGTCTAGGCGTAAATGTTGAATTTTTCTTGAAAACACTTAGAAAATTTTTATGGGGTTTAAGTTTTTAGCTTAGAACAATTTTGTACTTGAAAATCCTTGTCAATTGTGAGTATTTGAAATAATTAAAAATTTGTGTTCTTTTTTAAATAAGTCCTTAAACAATTTGTTATATCAAAATCAAACTTTGGTTTTACAATCTTCCCATTTTTGATATAACAAAACCATGTTAAATTTTTAAGTCTATTTGAAAAACTCCCCCTTACTTTGAGATAGGTTTTTAAAACGTTTTTGAAAATTTAAGCTCTTTTACTTCTCCCCCCTTTTGTTATATCAAAATCAATGATAATTAGAGGCAATAAATAAGCAAGATTAAAGCAAAACAACATAATATTTCATTGAAGTATAAAGCAATAATCAAAGCAACATATTAATCCAAACTTAAAATCCTAACAACATAAGCATAGATTCAAATATTAAAGAGCATAGGTGCATAAAATAGAAATCTTAATATGACATGTATGATATGCATTGAATGTCTAAGGAGTAGCCTCATCGTCCTCATCCTCGTCCTCTTCATCTTCATCATGGGTTTGAGTAGCTTGAGATTGTCTCCATTCCCCATGGAAAGCTGTGAGAGAGATATCTATTGATCCTTGTTGGCTCTCAATTGCTTGAACTTGTTCCTCCAAGGAAATAAAACGAGTGTCAATGGCCATAAATCTTTCATTCATGGTTGTCTTCAATGAGGTCATAAATGTGTTTAATGTAGTGAATTGCTCATTGAGATAAGCCATGAGAGTATCTATAGCCGATGGAGCTATCGGAGCTTGAGGAGCGGCTTGTGGATGAGCTTCCGGTTATTCGGTTATTCTGGTTATTTGGCTCGAGTAAGGAAGCACTCATCAATGGGATATGTGAGGGGCTCAGCAAAGTCATGAGAGCAAACAATCTCCAAGTTCAAAAAAAGATAACTTAAAGTCGTACCATAAGTAAATGAAGATACCAACGAAGTGTGACTGTGTTGAACGAGGTAAACAAGCTCCACAAATATAATCCGAGCAAGGTTCAGTTGCTTGTTATCCCGAAAACATCTAATCCAAAAATCTTCCACTTGTTTGATAGTGGAGAATTTACCAATGGATGGCCGAAACCACCAAGTGATCATCAAGTGTAGGATGCGATCGTGCACGTCTAATACAGTTACGGAGCCGCTAAGAACATACCCCAAAGAGTCCTCATCATCAATACCTTTATTATCCAATCCAAAAATATTTTTCAAGGTATCGATGTCAATTCAAAATCTGTTCCCCATCAAGAAAGATTCAATGGCTATGACCCTAGAACGGTCTTGGTTAGGGATACACCGGGCATTAGCAAAGAAAATCAAGAAAAAATTACGGTATAAAATCTCGAGTATAGCCAAAAATTGAGTAAAATTACAACGTCTCAAAAGATGAAGATATTTAAACTTGAAACGTTTAGAGTTTAAAAATGGAAGAGATGTTACTCTTTCACGACGAATTTTTTAGTTTTGGTATTGCTTGAAATGATTTAAAGCCGTAGGGGTCGAAAAGCTCTTTTGGTAAATAACGCTAAGGTTGGGACGAGCCGAATTGTCTTCGGTTGAAGACTCGCCAACCTCGACTGTTCTAGCTCTCTTTCTCGGTACCATAGATAATCTGAAAAAACAATTTTAAGGCACAAAAGCAATGTATGCATAAATCATCATATTCAACCCAATATTCAATCCAATAATTCAAGGTATTGTTTAAAAATCTATAGTTTAAAACATATACAAGTATAAAATATAATTTTGGTAAAAAGAATTTCGAAAAACAATTTAGAAAAATATACGATATAATTTTATATTCGAACAAAAAAAATTCAGTTTTGAAATTTTTTTATAAAAAATTTGAAACCCATGTTATATATAAACTAAAAACACAAAAATTGTTTGAAATCAGTAAAGAAATTAAAACGTAAATAAAAAAAGAAAGAAAAAGAATTTATAGCTTGATGAGAGGATTATGGACGAATGGAGATGAATAATGCACAATCTTGATGAAAAGAGCCTTTTGATGTTGTGTGGAGTAAAAACCCTCAAAATCTTTGATGAATTGATGAGAAAAACTCAATGATTTAGGGTGCTTATATGGGAAAAACGGCTAGGGTTTTGGTTGAAAAGTTTTGGTTAAAGTTGAAAACCCTTTAATGACTCTTTTAATGACAGACGACTTCGCGTATTGATACACCACGTGGCGTATCGAAATAGGTGTACCGGTATGCCTAGGAGGTGTACCGAAACATGAATCCTGTATCGGTACAAACTCGACTGTACCGAAACGCGTTCTTGAACCCGTATCGATACGAATGGAACCATATCGATACATTTGTACTGAGAAATGCACTTTGGGCAGATATTCAAAAAGGTGTATCGAAACACGTTCACTCGTTTCGATACACGTGTGCCAAGAAATGCATTTTGGGCCATAAGTTACTCAAATGTTTGATTTTATTCGAACCGAAATGCATGTAAATGATATATGAACATTATTTATGGTCTAAAATGGATACATACCCCTAGCAACAAGCATAGATGCATCAAGAGGCAAAATCACATAAGCAAGGTAATCAAATAAATTCAAGCAAGTTTTTGTCCTTAAAGGGCTCTAAAGGGTCAAGAAAGGCTAGTTAGACCCAACTCTCTCCTAAGAGACAAAAAATGCTCTTTATCTAAAGGTTTGGTAAATATGTCCGCTAATTGATTTAAGTTATCAACATATTGTAGAACTATATCATTTTTCAAGACATGATCTCTAATGAAATGATGCCTTATTTCTATGTGTTTGGTTCTAGAATGTTGGATGAGATTCTTAGTGAGACAAATAGTACTAGTGTTGTCACGCTTAAGAGGTATGGTACTTACGTCAACTCCATAATCTAAGAGTTGTTACTTCATCCAAAGGACTTGAACACAACAACTCCTGACCGATATGTACCCCGCTTCGGTGGTAGATAAAACTACACTATTTTGTTTCTTAGAGAACCAAGATATGAGCATACTACCTAGGAATTGGCATGTTCCGGAAGTACTCTTTCTATCTATTTTACATCCCCATAATCCGCATCCGAGAAAGCATGAAGATCAAAGGAGGAATCTTTAGGATACCAAAGACCTAAATTAGGTGTATCTCTAAGGTATCTAAAGATTCTCTTAATGACTATAAGGTGCGATTCTCTTGGGCTAGTTTGAAACCTAGCACACAAGCAAACACTAAACATAATATCAAGTCTACTTGCAGTAAGGTAAAGCAAAGAGCCAATCATAAAACGATAAAGCTTAGAACTGACATACTTACCTCATTTATCTTTGTCAAGCTTTATGGATGAGCTCATTGGTGTGGCTTGAGGTTTCATATTCTCCAAGCCAAACTTCTTGAGCATATCCTTGATGTACTTAGCTTGATTGATGAAGATGTCATCTTTCCTTTGTTTGCGTTGGAGCCCCAAGAAGAATGAGAGCTCTCCCATCACTTTCATCTCAAACTCACCTTGCATTAACTTAGCAAACTCTTGGCAAAATAAAGCATTAGTAGAACCAAAAATTATATCATCAACATATATATGAACTACTAAGATGTCTTTGTCATTTCTTTTAATGAAAAATGTAGTATCCACCTTGCATTTTTCAAAATCTTTTTCAATCAAAAAGTTTAAAAGCCTTTCATACCAAGCTCTAGGAGCTTTTTTTAAACCATATAAAGCTTTATTAAGTTTGAAAACATGATTTGGAAATTTTGGATCTTCAAAACCGGGTGGTTGCTCTACATACACTTCTTCATTAATAAAACTATTTAGAAAATCACTTTTTACGTCCATTTGAAAAAGATTGAATTCATGAAAGCATGCAAATGTAAGAAGCATCCTAATAGTTTCCATTCTAGCTACGGGTGCAAATGTTTCATCAAAATCAATTCTCTCTTCTTGAGTGTAACCTTGACCAACAAGCTTAGCCTTGTTTCTTACTATGTTACCACTCTCATCTAGTTTGTTTCTATAAACCCATTTATTTCCTATTGTAGACTTATTACTAGGTCTATCAACTAATGTCCATACTTTACTTCTCTCAAATTGATTTAGTTCATCTTGCATGGCCAATATCCAATAGTCATCTTTTAATGTTTCTTTGATATTCTTAGGCTCAATGTATGAAATAAATGCAACATTATTAACAAGTTTAAAAGAAGATATAGTGGTTACCCCTTTGGATGGATCACCCAAAATCTCACCACCTTTGACATAGTTGAACTCTCTTGGGTAGGTGACCTCCTTTTCCTCTAGAGCCATGTCCTTCAAGGCTTCAAGAGGTGGATCTTGTGTTTCTTCTTCTTTGGTTGGAACCTTATCCATCTTTGATGTTTATCCTCCATCAATGGCTTCAATGATTCCTACATCATCATCATCACAAGAATCCTTCCTCGAAAGGAGGTTATTATCGAAGGCAACATGAATAGACTCTTCAACAACTAAAGTTCTTTTATTAAATACACGATAGGATTTAAAGTTTAAATAATATCCTAAGAAAATAGCTTCATCACTTTTTGCATCAAATTTACCTAAATTATCTTTTCCATTGTTTAAAACAAAACATTTACAACCAAATGGATGAAAATAGCTAATGTTAGGCTTTTTTGAATTTCAAAATCTCATAAGGTGTTTTCTTCAAAATATGCCTAGTCATTACTCTATTAATAATATAACAAGCCGTATTAGTGGTTTCCGCCTAAAAATATTTAGGTAAATTGTTTTCACAAAGCATGGTTTTAGCCATTTCCTCTAAAGTACGTTTTTTCCTCTCAACAACCCCATTTTGTTAAGGAGTGTGAGGAGCTGAAAAATTATGGCTTATACCATTTTCATTAAAAAAAGCCTCAAAACCAATATTTTGAAATTTGGTTCCATGGTCACTTCTAATATGTGAAATCTTTTGACCAAGGTCATTTTGAGTAATTTTTGAAAATGTGTTGAACTTTTCTACAGTATCATCCTTAGTACTTAAGAATAGAACTCAAGTGTATCTAGAGTAGTCATATACTAAAATATTAGCATAAGATTTACCACCCAAGCTCATAGTCCTAATTGGACCAAAAAGATCCATATGGATCAATTGTAATACTCTACAAGTTGAAACATCATTTATAGGTTTAAGAGAAACTCTTTTATGTTTACCCTTAGCACAAGCATCACAAATTTTATCTTGAGAAAATTTTAGCTTAGGTAAACCTCTTAATAGATCTTGGGAAACTAACTTCTCTAAAACACTCATGCTAGCATGTCCTAGTTTCCTATGCCATAACCATGAATCATATTCATTTTGTGCAACAAAACATACATTGGAAATGTGAATGTCATCTAAATGCACCATATAAATATTACCTATGCGATGACCTATGAGCATTATTTTGTTAGTTTCAATGTTCAATATTTTACAACCATTTACATCAAATAGAACATTAAAACCTTTATCACATTAATTGACTAATGCTCAATAAATTATGTTTTAGACCATTGACATAAAGCACATTATCAATGAGAATATAAGAGTGATTACCAATAGAGCCAATCCCTTCAATGTGGCCTTTGAAGTTGTCATCAAATGCCACCACTCCTCCACTTTTTGGTTTTAGCTCTAAGAATCTACTCTTGTCACCGGTCATATGTCTTGAGCATCCACTATCAAGGTACCATGTATTTTGACTTGCAGCTTTGGCCTTGTAGCAATGCTCCCCCTACAAACAAAGAATTAATTCTTGATTTTTGGTACCCAAATCATTTTGGGTCTATGAACATTAGCTCCCAAAATCTCGGTTCCCTTGGGAATCCAAGAATCAATAGCATGTAAATCATTAGAAATAATTAGGTCCTTGGGAACCTAAACACTCCTAATCCTCTTACCTTTAGAAGGCCTTTGGAAGCCTCTTTGTTTGTAACCATCAAAGTTTCTCTTTACATAGTTGGGTTTTGAAGAATTTTTTTTTCAAAATTTTGTTTCCCAACTTGGTTAATGAAACTTTAAGCTCATTCACCACTTTGTGGTGATCATCATGAAACTTGGAAAGAAGATTATTTAAATCAACATTTTCTTTTTAAAAATATTTTTGATCATCTTGTAAAACCAAAATCTTTTTTTCAAGTTTCGAGTTGGTTTTAGATAGGGAGTCATTTTGGTTTTTCAAATCAGAAATCATTTTTTTATTTTTGAAAACCAATTCCTTAATTTTTCAACCAACTCATCGTAAACCTCTTGTAACTCATCATAAGTTTATTGAAGCCCATCAAAGGTAAAATCAAATGTAGATGGATTAGGGTTTACCTTAGGATCTTCTTCAAGAGTCATGAGGCAAAGGTTGGCAACTTTTTGATCTTCCTCATCGGATGATTTCGAATCGCTCCAAGTAGCCATATTTACCTTGAGCTTCTTCTTCTTTTCGAAGCTCTTCTTTTTAAGTTAGGGGCATTCGGTTCGGATGTGCCCCAACTTCTTGCACTCATAGCATATGAGTTGATCATTTTCTTCCTCCTTGGTTTTGCTCTTGAAGTCTCCTCTTTTATTAAACTTTCTTCCCCGATTGGACTTCATGAACCGAGGGAATCTTTTGGCTAACATAGCCATCTCCTTATCTTCCTCCTTACTCGAATCACTTTCTTCTTGTGAAGCTTTGAGGGCGATTTTGAGTTTCTTCCTCTCTACCTCTTGCTTCTCCATTCTTTTCTCTTCTCTCTTTTCTTCTTCTTCTCTTCCTTGCTTCATGATCTCATGAGTAAGGAGAGACCCCACTAGTTCATCGAGCTTCAAAGTCTTCAAGTTTTTAGCCTCAATGATGGCGGTTCTCTTCCCATCCCATGATTCGAGAAGAGAATAGAGAAGTTTCTGAACAAGCTTGTCTTCGGGAATGATCTCACTGAAGCCATTGAGACCGTTGACGATGACGGAAAAACGATCGAACATCTTGGAGACGCTCTCATCGGGATCTATCTTGAAATTCTCATAGCTCAAATTAAGGATTCCAATTTTGGTCTCCTTTACGTCATTGGTTCCTTCATAGGTGGTCTCGATCTTGTCTTTACGTCATTGGTTCCTTCATAGGTGGTCTCGATCTTGTCCTACACATCATTTACGCTTGTACAAGAGGACATCTTCGCATACATGTCCGGTCTAAGTGTACAAAAGAGGATGTGCAAGGCCTTGTCATTAACTTGTAGTCTCCTTCGATCATCATCGTTTATCTCCACCTTTGTTTTAGGAATGAGTCTTCCTTCTCCATCTCTCTTCATTGGGATTGTTGGTCCGTCTTTCACTACATCCCAAAAGATGTAGTCAATTGATTTAACGAAGAGCATTATCCTATTCTTCCAATAGGGATAGTTGTCCCCATTGAAGTAAGAAGGTTTGGTGATCGATTGTGACTTGTAGAGGTTGTGACCGGAGATAGATGTCATGGCTTCACTTGTAGGATGATCAATTTCTCCTAGAATCAACTCAAGAGGATATTAATCCTTCCGATGAGTGTAGCTCTGATACCAATTGTTGAGATGCTCACACAATGGAAAAATGGCCAAGAGGGGGTGAATTGGCTTTTTAAAATAAAAATGTAAATAAAAATGTGCAAATTCAAAGACGAAAAATTGAGACACAAGGATTTTAGAGTGGTTCAAGCTTAGAACAAGCTCTACACCCACTACCTCAGCACCCTATTGAGGATTTCAACAATTCACTCACTTAATTCGTCTCCTTTTCTCGGCTTAGGAGGAAACCGTTACAAACGATTAAGCTTTCTACTCCAAAGCTTAATCAAAGATCACTCTTTTACAAAGAGAAATTTGGAAAACTAAAAAAGACCTCTCAAATAGGTTGATTTGTTGCCCAATTAAAAATAAACACTCCCCAAACTTGAAATAAATGGCTACAATAAAAATTAAACAAGTGAGGTACAAGATTTGACTCTAAGAGCTGAAAGGGATTGAATTTGTGCTTGATTGTTTTTCAATTGATCATTGGTTGTTGCTGTAGCTTTTTGGGATTGCTTTTATACCCCTTCATTGATTTATATCCATTTGGGTAGTTGGCATCATTAATAGAGCCGTTGGGCTCTCTTTTTCCCACCATTAATGCACTTCTGTAACCAACTATATCGGTACACGAACAGCCGTATCGATACTCGTCTCAAAATAGAAAGAGTCATTATGTACAAAATACATAGGCATATCGATACGCGGGTAGGTGTATCAGTACTGTCTCAATGTAAAACAAGGGGCGTATCGAAACGGGCAAGGCCGTATCGATAGAATTTTGCTTAATGGGCTACTACCAAAACCTGTTTCGGTACACCACGTAGGTGTATCGATACAGGTTAACTGATTTTTAAAAACACGTGTTCCCAATAACTGACAAGGCAACTTTCGAATAAGAAATGAAAAGATTGAAAAAAATCTTAACCCTCGTATCAATATGGTGGTAGCCGTATCGGTACACTGTTCTTAAAACCCCGTATCGAAACATGCTTTCATGTATCGAAACGGATTCTTATAGTGGCCTATTTCTTTAAGACTGTATCGAAACGCTTGTGGGCATATCGATACGCCTGGACGTAAATGTTGAGTTTTGCTTGAAAACACTTAGAAAATTTTTATGGGGTTTAAATTTTTGGCTTAGAACAATTTTGTACTTGAAAAATCCTTGTCAATTGTGAGTCTTTGAAATACTTAAAAATTTGTATTCTTTTTCAAATAAGTCCTTAAACAATTTGTTATATCAAAATCAAACTTTGGTTTTACAATATCGATATGGCCGGTGAATGAATGTAAAAAAAAGAAAATAAAGGATTAAAAAAATGGAAGAAAGAAAAACGTGAAGCAAGAAAATTGGGGGAAAGAAGAATGTTAGCTTGAGAGAGCCTGGGGGTCGTCAATGATAATATTAATAATCGACTACAACTGTTGTTCAACAATTTTAAAATTAATGATTATTTAAGATTTAGTGTAAAAGGGATACCAAATCTTATCTTATCTTAAAGGTTAGTTAAAGAAATTGAATTAGAATTACTATTCAAAAAAAGAAATTGAATTAAAATTTGTTTTTAAAATATAAGGTGGGAGACATTGTTTTTCTTTTCTTTTCTGTGTTTGGTATTATCCTGAGAAAAATACTCTAATGAATTGAAATATAAAAAACATACAAGTACACAATAATAAAGTTTCAAAATAAATCGTTTGAATAAAATTATATTATTAAAAATATATATTTTTTCTTCACTCGCGTAATGTTATGCTATATTTTGTTTTTTTTTTGTTTTTTAAATCCAGATAAAATTAAACTTTTAATTAAAAACGTGTTTACATCACACAGAACGTAGGTTTAAATTTTGGACAAAACAATATTTTTTGAATATATTAATATGATTATGTAGTAGTATGTTCATATTTTTTTATAATCCTTTGATAAGACACGCGTTTTGTACACATAAATGCTCGAACCTAGGTCTCATATGATAAACATCACCTTTTTTTCTGCCGGAGCCACTCATTAGGTTCCGGAGACAACATTATTAGTAAGGTAATTATAAAGCTCGAACATGTATTGTAAAAAATATATGCAAAATAAAAAAAAGCTTAAATCACAAAATGTTAAAGAGCAATTGAATATCATGTTGTTCTATTTTGTATATAATTGTCTGTATTCAACCCACTGTTCGATTGATCCAGATTAGATATTGTATAGATTTATTATGGGAGCGTGATCCTTCCAATTT
Source organism: Hibiscus mutabilis (assembly GCA_019671005.1). Classification (NCBI taxonomy): domain Eukaryota; kingdom Viridiplantae; phylum Streptophyta; class Magnoliopsida; order Malvales; family Malvaceae; genus Hibiscus; species Hibiscus mutabilis. The sequence continues at coordinate 60,838,197 of CM033712.1, forward strand.
AGTTTGCTTCATTCACAACGTCAGAATTCAAACATCTAACTTTATTTAAGGGACCTAACATCTCATCCAACTAGATCAACATGCACTTAGTATAATATTGAATATTCAAGAAAAAAGTTAGAAGTGGTTATCAACCCAACTACTGAATACCCAATGTGGGTATCATCCAAAGCTTAAAAGTTAAAACTCATTATCAATCAAACCTTAATCTTTTTTGTTACCAAACTATACATATAGCATTTATGAAATCAAATTCCAAGGGTTTTGTTAGAGTGGGGAAGCAAAGTGGTGACTTATCACCTAATAAATCTCCATACTAACTTTCAATTCATTTTCTATGGCTTTATACAGACAAAGATGTATCAACCTTTGTTGTCTTTCTTAGCTTAAAATAAAATTATTTACTTATTACTTGTATATGATTGGTTTTTAGGAGATATCAACTTGGAATTTACTTCAATGATTGATAAATAACAGGGATATATAGATAACAAAAAGCCTAAATGATATATGAAATTAGATCATGAAATTCATGGTTGATAACTATTACAAAGTCATTTAATATATATATATATATATATTATTAAAAATTAAAAAGAATAAAAAAATTATTAATGCGACAATGCAGTTGGAGTGTAAGTTGTCTATAGCAAGGCCGGCTACATGGTTTAATAATGTTTAATGAAATTTTATAATTCTTTTAACATTCTTTTATGATTTTTATAATCTTTTATATTTTTAATAATATTCAGTTTTTATAATTTTCAAATAATTTTCTAATATTTTAGAAATTTTTATTTTTAAAATTCTTTACAAAATTTTACAAATTTTAATAATATTGAATATTGTTATAGATTTTGAATAATTTTGTTGGATAAGTGCAAAATAATATTTAAACTTTTTTAATTTAAAAGTATTAAAATAAAAAAAATCGGAAAAATTCACATGACAACTCACAATACCACACTGTGCTATGGGGTAGTGATAATTCTAAGGATGAGTCTGCCACGCTCGACGAGCACCGCTGAGCACCACTAATGATGAGCATCGCTGAGCACCATTAAATTAATTAATAAAGATTAAAAATCTAAATGACTCAACGTATAATTATAAATTATTTAAATATATAATTATAAATTATTTAAAATAAAATATTAATTAAATTATTTTCTATATATATAATATTTTTAATTTTTTAAAATAATTGGATTAAATACCAACCTTAGTTAATTTAAAAAAAATAAAAGCCCTAAACCTTAAACCCAAAACCCAAAATTCTAAACCTAAAACCCTAAACTCAAAACCTAAAACCTAAAATCCTAAACCATAAACCCTAAACCTTAAAACCTAAATCTAATGTTTGAATTTAGGGGTTAGTATTTAGGGTTTATGATTTAGGGTTTATAGTTTATGGTTTAGCATTTTATGTTTAGGGTTTAGGGTTTATGGTTTGGGGTTTATGATTTAAGGTTTATTGTTTATGGTTTATAGTTGAGGGTTTAAGGTTTTTTATTTTTTAAATTGACTAAGGTTGGTATTTGATCTAATTATTTAAAAATGTTTTAAAAATATTATATATATAGAAAATAATTTAATTAATATTTTATTTTAAAGAATTTATAATTATATGTTTAAATAATTTATAATTATACATTGAGTCCTTTAAATTTTTAATCTTTATAAACTAATTTAATGGTGCTCAGCGGTACTCGTCGTTAATGGTGTTTAGCGGTACTCGTCGAACGTGGTAGAATTTTCCTAATCCTAAACTGTTAAGACTTAACACTTAAAATTTGTTAAGAGACTTAATAAATGTAATTTTTTAGGTTGAGGGCTTCATTAAGTTTCACGGGTTTTAGGGCTTAGTTGAATGAAAAAACTCTCATAAACCGAATTGATTTTTTCAAAAGCCGGAGAGCTTTTAGAATTAGGGGTGATAATGAGCCTGACCGGCTCGCGAGTTACTCGGGTTCAGCTCGGTCAAAGCTCAGTTAAAGATCGGCTCGAGTGAGGTCGACTCGGGCTCGGCTCGAGACCTTAACAAGTCGAGCCTACCCAAATTCGGTTCGAAAAGTTCGTGAACAGGCTCGGAATAATTATATATATGCTACATATGCACTAAAAGTAATATGTTTAGCAAAAGAAAAGTAATAAAATAAATTAGAAAAATCCACTAAAAGCAAATTAACTAAAATAAATTGTGCATTTTCCTTAGTTGGTTGTTGTTTGATTTTGTATTTTCTTTAATTATGTGTTTGTATTGTAAGAATATTTATTGGTTATTTGGATTAATCTAATTTTTGGCACTCTTTTTCCCTTTCCGGTCATTAAATTTCGATTCATTGTTGGTTGCGAGAGGGGCTTTTAATGAATCTTTTATGTGAAAAACCTATAGCAAAATTGTCTATTTCGAGCTGAGCTGAGCCGAGCCTGTCGAGCTTCAAGCCCGAGCCCAATAGTATTATTTTCGAGCCGAGCTCGAGCCTAAAATTTTGAGTTTGACGAGCTTCGAGCACGAGCCGAGCCCAATAACACTGTTTTCAAGCCGAACCAAGCCTGGCCAGGCTCAGCTCGGCTCGTTATCACCCCTATTTAGAACCTTCAGCAACTCACAAACAGGGCGGTTCAAAAATTTCAAGAGGCTCTATTTAATTTATTAAAATGAGACCCTTAATTTATAATATGAAAGAAGTATAATGTCTTTTTTTTCAAATAAAGTTCCTTTAATACAAAAATTATCACATATATTTTACATTTTTTGAGAATATATATTAGACAACTCATTTGAGGTCCTATTTCTGGGGCCCTGTTAAGTCGAACCTATCGAACCTGTTCAAAATCACCTTTGCTCACATACCGACCTATATTCTTTGAAAAAAATTAAAAGGATTATATTTCTTCTTTATACTTTAGTATTAATCATTTTTTTATCATTTTATTAAGTTTTAAAACATAAAAAAGTTTGCATATTTTTTAAAATATTTGTTGTAATATTATATATAAAGTACATATTTCATTAGCCCTGTAAATGAACCGAACGAACACGAATGAGGGTATGTTTATGTTTGTTTGTTTAATTTTAACCGAACAAATGAACGAACACGAACAACTAAACAAACATCATTACTTGTTCGTGGTTGTTCGTGTATTATTTTCATTTCATAATTTTAATATACGTTTTTAATTTTTTAAATATACTAATACTTTTGTTATGAAAAATAATAAATATAAATATACATATGTGAATAAATTTAAACAAACATAAACAAATGGATTGCCAAACGTCCACAAACGTAAATGAACTAACAAGTTATCTGTTCGTTCACAAACCTAATTAAAGTTTGGATTAAGATTTTTTTATAAAAATATCACATATATTTTACATTTTTTGAGAATATATATATCAGACAATTCATTTGAGCCACCTATTTCGGGAGCCTTGTTAAGTCGAACCTATCGAACATGCCCAGAACCACCTCTGCTAACAGACTGTCCTGTATTCTTTGAAAAAAATTAAAAGGGTTATATTTCTTCTTTATTCTTTAGTATTAATCATTTTCATCATTTTATTAAGTTTTAAAACATAAAAAAGTTCACTTATTTTTTTAAAATATTTGTTGTAATATTATATATAAAGTACATATTTCATTAGGCTGGTAAACGAACCGAACAAACACAAATGATGATATGTTCTTGTTTGTTTGTTTAATTTTAACCGAACAAATAAATGAACACGAACAACTAAACAGACATAATTACTTGGTTCGTGTTCGTTTGTTTAAATAATAAACAAACACAAACAAGCATTGAGTATTGTTTAGTTTTTTCTTAAGAAATCTGAAGCAATGTACATCGTGTATTGTTTAATTTTTTTCTTTTCATTTCATAATTTTAATATATGTTTTTAATTTTTTAAATATACTAATATTTTTGTTATGGAAAATAATAAATATAAATGGACATGTGTGAATAAATTGAAACGAACACAAACGGAAGGATTACCAAACGTTCACGAACGTAAATGAACGAACAAATCATTTGTTCGTGTTCGTTCATTTAACTAAAGGAACGAAAAATCTTGTTCATGTTCACTCATTTAATAAATAAGCGAACATAAACGAATTTCCCGCTGAACGGTTCACAAACAGTTCGATGAACGTTGAGTTCGTTTACAACCCTATATCTCATCAAAAATAAACTTGATACATGTTATTATATAATAAAAACGAGGGCTAAATTTGGCTTCAAAACATTAATTTCTTCGATGCGAGTTTTATTTCTTGATCTAAACCTATATCATCTACGATGATAAAGAATTTCCGCTGAAACAAAATTTTAATTGACGTCAAGTTTGATTTCAAATAATCTCGTTTTTCTTTTTATAAAAAAGATATATCAAATGTAATACCAACCCTTTTCTCTCTTTATATATATATATATATATATATATTAGAAAATAGAGTTTAAATAGAAGAAGTGTATGCCAACAACTGGTTGGTCTAATAAGACATTAAATCTTTTAAATAAGATTAGATATTCGAATTATGATATTATAAATTAAGAAAATTGAATTGATAGGGCTGCGATTGTAGCATTAAATTTAGTTTCCACAAACTACTTATTTTTTTGGCATACAATCAAGCATGAGTATGTAAAATAGCTAGAAAGGTATCATTATATTTAGTTTCCGAAAAAAACATGGAAATGCAACGAAAAAATTAAAAGTACGCGATTATAAGGTAGCATATGTTCATACATATTCTTAATTATTTAACAAAGTACGTACAATTTGTAGATAAAGCGATTGAACATGAATCACTTAAAATAAACATCATATGTTTTTCACCGAGGGGCTACGGGTTGGGTTTTTGAAATGCAATCTTTGCTTTATTGTTTTTACAATACTCCATATGGTCAGAAAATTTTAGTGTTTAGAAAGAGAGAATTTGATTACCTGGTGTCGAAGAAGAATAACGGGGAAATGAAAGGTGGTAAAAGATGAGGTGTTCTATATAGGTAATTTGGATTCCAGCAGCTTACTCTAAAATAAGTTTAACTAAATTTGAAAGTAGACACATATATGACTTGTACTCCAATAAAAACCTTAGCCCTAAGACTAAGAGTAATACGAAAGATAGGTGATTGTTATTTTTTCCAATCTTATCCAAAAAATTAATATTGAATTCGACTGAGTTAATATATATTAGAAAACCATATATTTTTTTTATCAAAATAAAAATATTTAAATAAAATACTAATTTATTAAATTTAATAACATAAAGTAAAAGTAAATTTTAATTTAGTATCATAATTCTAGTGCCTTATATGTCAAGTTTTAACATATATTTTTTACCAAAATCTTTTGTCACTGTATTCGTATTTTAGTAACCAATTGTTGTGTATAAACAACAATTTTTTTTTTTTGCGGAAATAGGAAAAGCAGCAAATAAATTAAGTGATAATGACACAAATAGCCCCAGGACTTTGCCAAATGTCTAAAGTGATGTACGTACTTTTTAAGTGTTTAATGTGCTATCTATTCGTTATTTTCGTCTACTAAAATATCCCTAGAGACTAGCGATGTTAACCGGTGACGTGGTAAGGACACATGGTGCTCTCCTATGCTGCCGAGTGGTACTTTTTTTTTCGAATAAAAAAACTTAAAGTAAAGGGACTTTGAAATAGTTTTAACCTTTTTTATTTTTCATAACAAAAATACTTAAAATTGAGGGCATGAAAATAATTTTACCTTTTCCTTTTTAGATTAAGTTATTCCGTTTTTTTCTTCTTCATTTCTTTCTTCAGAAAACCTAGAAGACTATTCTTCTCTACTGTCGTCGTCGTCTCCATAGATTCAACCCACCAATGGACTTGTGTAAATGAAGACTAACGTTGCCGACGACGACACACGACCGCTCAGCCTCAGAAAAATGGTTTAAATTCCAGTGAATTAAATTAAATCAAATTGGGGTTTTCTTGCAGGCGAATCGAAGAAGATGTTGATCGGACCATCTGTATTACACCATCAAAATCAAAAGCTATTATACGTAGACAAATAGAGGGATTCCAAGGCGTTTCTGGATGTGGCAGATCTGAAGGACAAATCCAAGATTGTTTTGATCGAAGATGCAATTAGTCAAGAAAAAAGATTATTGGAGATGAGGAAGAATGCTAAGATGGAAGAGGCTTCAAAATTGATCTCCGAAATCAGCTTGGAAGTTGATCGGTCGGACAAGACTATTTTGAAAATTTTGTATATTATGCGGTCATTTTTCTGGAATTTAATTAAAGTCTGAATTAAACTATTTGCCTTATTTTTTAATCTTAGGTTTTAGCACTTGAATCAATCATTTCAAATGTTGGTGAGAAAATGTGTTAATTTGATTGAGCTGCTGATGAACCAGGCTTAAATTAGATAGGATTATGGCGGAGGGATATGCCAAATTTCAAGTTTCCTGAATTAAATGCAGCAATTGGTAATCGAACCCATAATTAGAGGTGTCAAATTAACCCGAGATTCAAACCGATTTTACCCGATCCGAGACTTGATATCAACACGAACATGATGATCCAAACTTGATCCGAAACTCGAAATAAACCAAATCAAATCGATTTTTTGTTGAATCGATATGGACCCGATCCGATTTTCAACTGAACCGAATAGACTTGAACCGGTTTTATTCGAACGGAAAGCAACACGAACTAAAGGCAACCCAAAATAAAGAAAATATATTAAAGAAATAAAGAAAGATTTGATGTGACTTGTCCCACAACTCACCAAAAAGTCAAATATATTGGTTTTATAAAGTCATGCATAAGTGTAAAAAATTGATCTAGCCTGAAAACCCGACTGAAACATATCGATCTCCTATTAAACCGATCTTGACTTGACCCGAAAATACCTGACCCAATATCAATTTGTAACGACCCAAAATTTTGAGTCAATGATTGGGTGTTGACCCGAGTTATGGACCTACGTGATAGTTTGGGCCATTGGACCCATTGAGCCAAGTTTGGGCTTAATTGGGTGATTTTTGGATCTTGCAACCTTAGGAGGTGACCATTTTGTAATAGGGGAAAACCATGGGAGTTGGGTGTTGTGATTACACCATTTTTTTAAAAAGAAATGGTTGACCACTTTCAATTCCCCTTTTTCTCGCGAGATTATAACCGGAGGGGGGGGGCAAGGTGTGGGTTTGTGATATCACCCTCTTTCTCATATTTTCTCCCCACGTTTTTCTCCATAGAAAACCATGTCCACCAAGGTTTAAAGATCAAATCTTTACCTCCCAAATTACATTTCGGGATTCATGATAGAAGAAGAAATTAATCTCCTCTTCAAGAGCTTCAAGAAAAGCCTAATATCTCTTGGAAAGGTAAGATACCGATTTATGGGTTTTTGAGGAAGTTAAGCTTTTGGAGTTTTTTCTTGAGTTAAAGGTTGTAATTTCTTGGTTAAGCCCATATATATAATTAGTCTAAGTTTTGGTTTGATTTCCATGTTTTATGGACATGTGAGAGTGGTTAAAGAACATTTCCAAGCTTGGAGCAAGGAGGAAGCTTGAGGAAAGTTGAGGGGAAGCTTGAGTTCAGGAATCTTTGCTAAAGATTAGTACACTACTAACTCCCTTATATTCTTGAAAATCATCAATGTGATTACCTTGTAGCTAGATTGATAAATTAATTGTTTGAATGCTTGCGTCTTTGAGTTTTAATCCAATTAAGAAAGATATGATAATGAGAAATCTAAATAATAAGGTCATAATCAATAAAAGAGATTGATTCTTGGTCCAATACTTTCAAAATAAGGGAAATATCCATAAAAGTGAGCTTTATCTCAGATTTGATTCAAAAAGGCAGATTCTTCACGTCAAAACCAGACCTGCATCAGTCACAAGGCATGGTCACGCCTTATCGAAGACAAGCTTCTGTCTAGTTCTACTTTCTTCCAAACAACTTGATTTTCACATGGGAAGCTAAAAACATGCTTTTGAGCTGTTTCTCACCATTTCATCCATATTTCACCTCCTAAATCAAAACAAACATAATTTTTACAATTAAGCAGATATTATAACTAGAATACGGAGGGTTTAATCACAACAAAGTGTATAATTATAACCTATCAGCCTTCATCTATGGCAAATCTTAAATTTAGTGTTAGTAAGGTTTAAAAACGACAGGAAACCACTTAAACTACCTTCCATAAATTGTAAGTTTGATTTGGGATCTTGCCTTTGGGTTCTGGGTGACTTGTTTGAATAGCAACCATAGGAATCCTTGGTGGTTCATGTGTTGTTACGTGCCGAGTAAGGGCACTTGTGTGTTGGAGTTACCTTGTTTGGTGGGATCAGGATACCCAGTGAGAAACACCATGGTTAAATATTTCGGAATGTATGAACTCGATGCTTAGTGAGACCGGGACTCATTCGAAGATGCTTGATGAGAGATTTCGAGCATGAGTGTATGTATCCAACGCTTAGTGGTATCGAGCCTCACCCCAAAGAGTGTATGTATCCCGATGCTTAGTGGAACCGAACTTCACTTAGAGTGTATGTATCCCGATACTTAGTGGTCGCGTGACACACTCTTATATTATGGTATGATACTTATACGCTCGATGAGAGATTCTGAGCACAAGTGTACAATCCCGATGCTTAGGGGACTTGGGTGTCACTCATATATTGTGGTACAATGCTTGTATGCTATATGATTTGGCGGCTAGAGGTAGCGCCATAATTTTATGATGTTATATTGCCATGTTATGAGTATGATTGGACCATGTGTACCATGTATGATGATTGTTATGATGAGAGCATGTGTTCACTCATGAATATATATATATATGGTTAAGGACCTATGCTTGAGATGCCCTGTTCTCTTATGGTTTCTATGTGGTTAGGCGGATAGAGGTAGCACCACATTTGCATGATGTTTAATTGTCATGTTGTCATCTTAGTTACATGCTCATATTTATGATTTGCATGAAGCATGGTTGAGTGGAAATGTATCCACTGAGCTTTGTTAACTCAGCGTTCGGAATTGTTGTTTCTGTTCACAGGTTAGTAGGTTTGGCACGTTGCTTTGAGGAGCACTACCAGTGTAGGATTCCAGCGCCTCGTCTCACCAGAGTACAATACTAAGGTCTTTAAGCTATGTATTTGTAGGACCTTATTGTATATTTGTAACTTGTGTTTTGGATTTTAAATGTGAGTCGAAAGCTTTTATAATGTAATTTTAAATGGATTTCCCTTGTAAACATTTTTAAAACTAAAATATATGGTTAAGTTATTAGGCTTTAATGGTTTTTGTGGAAATTGGTTTATGGACTGGGCTAAACTAGGTCAAAATTTTATGGTAGTGGTTTAGGCTTGATGCCCAAATGTGACATCTAGGTCGAAGGTGTTACATAACTGACTCGAAAAGCAACCGAACTGATATGACTCGGCCCGATATCAATTGACCCCAAAAGCAAACGAACCAATATGACGATACCTGACCCGAATCACTATAGACCCGGATTAAAACCAAATCAGACTAGATTTGACTCGAAATCGAAATAATGTAGTGAAAACCAAACTCGGCCCAAACTGAACCTGATCCGAACTACCCGTTTGCCATCTCTACCCATAATCAAGGGGCAGTAGAGAAAAAGACTAAAATAGTTGCAGGAGAGAAAGGGATTGTCTAATTTAATCTTAAAATATGTAAAATTATTTTATGTCCTCCATTTCTGTTATTTAATCTTTTTGGCATGAAAAAAATTAAAAAGTTAAACCATTTCAAAGCCCAGGGGCGGAAGCTCTTATGGACCGGTGGGGGCCATGCCCCACCCTAAATTTTGAAAAACTCAAATTTTACCTCTAAAATTAAAAAAAAATTAATTTGATCCCGTCAAGATTTTTAAAAATTCATATTAAGCTTCAAAATTTTAGATATTTTTAATTAAATTCCCTCTCATTTTTAATTTTTGTTAAATCTCTCAAATTTATTATAAATTTTAGCTAAACCCTCAATTTTTTTTTGAAAATTCTCGTTTAATCCTTTAAATTTTTTTAAAAATTTAAGTTGGCCCCCTCAAACTTTTACTCCAAGTTCCACCCTTGTCAAAGCCCTTAAACTTTAAATATTTTTTATAAAAAATAGCACATAACATCACATGAGAGTGTCAAGTGTCACTACCACGCCACCAATTAACATCATTAGTCTTGGAGGCATTTTAGTAGACGTAGAATACAAAGTATAGGGGCACATTGAATATTTAAAAGTTCAAATACTACATTGGAATATTTGACAAAGTATAAGGGGCATTTATGTCATTATCCCAATAAATTAACTACACTGCATGATTATGGGATCCATCTCTCTGCAGCATCAGAAAGACCTCAACCGACGGGTTAGAAAATCAGGAACAATCTAACGCATCTGTACGAGTGAGTTTCTCCATGCCATCTGCAACTCTATTGACACTCTGAGGGATATGCTGCAGATGAACCTCTCATACTCGACGCAACATATCCATCACATGCGTCTGAATCATGGGAAAACTGGGATTAAGACCCTTTTCTTGCACAGCGTGGAGGGCCTTCATGCTATCAATTTCCACAATATTTTTTTTGATACATCAACCAAAAAACTTCATTAATAAAAAGATAAAACAAGAATGCAACATATTAAAGATTTTATAACATAAAAAAAGAAAAAAATAAATTTTAAAAGAAAAATTAAGCCTTGCACCGGTCAGATCAAACTCTTTCTCTTTGTACTAAAGAAATCTATGTGGTCAATAGTAGAAAAGGTCGCTGAGGAGTTGTCAAAACACAGACTAGATGAAATCCCCAAAACCAGCAACTACCTTTCGCATGTATGCCCAAAGGCAACGATCCACTACACAGTTCTAATTATATCGGCCAACAACCTAAAAGAGGATCAAACTATCCAAGACTAACAACAAACACGAATCAGAAACAAAGCCGTGAGGGTCACCGAACGAATACCAAACGTCTAAAAAAGTAGTCATTAACCATGTCATAAGGACAGAGAAAACATGTAACAGAAACGGGAAAATGCAACAAGATTTATAAAGAAAAAAACAAAATAAATAGATTTAAATATAAAAAAACAAAAGAAAAAACATGAATTATTGGCGAAGAGAGCAAAGCAAGCAAGCAGATAAGGTTTTTATTTAAGTGGGATTTGAAAACGTGTTGATAATTGGCTGCCAAATTATTGTGTATAAACAACAAATTGAGTATTGTTTTTTTTTGTAGAAGAATAATGTTAGACTTAGATTATAGCATGGGAGTGGAAAATGATTCATGAGGTGGTGTGGAGTAGTGGGGGATCTACAATTTTTTTCTAAGCGTGAGCACACGTATATTAAGTATTAATAACATAATTTTTTATACGTAAATGGGCATAAATAAAATGATTCATGAGGGGTGTTACATTTATTGGTATCAGATATTAGGTTTAGCCGATTCTCGGACTAAACCGGAACTCATTGCATCATTATTAGTTATTGTGCCACTTAAGAGTTTAAATTCTCGATTCGTATTGGCAACTTGTAACCAATACGACGTGTTTACTCAGTTTCACATTCAGAATAAATAGAAATATTCTAAGTTTGATAACTTGAGCTTGTTGTTGTTAAAGAAATTCGAGGACGAGTTTCTTTTTGAGGGGGTGAAATTGTAATACCCCTAAAACTGGGTTAATTGTATTTGACGATTTTCATACTTGATTTGGTCCCTTGAGATAAAATAAATTTGGGTGAATTGATTTGGTAGTAATTGGACATATACTGAATTAATTTCAGGTGTAAAGTTAAATACCCCAAACTTGACTAGAGATATACTTGAAATTCAATTAATGAACAAATGGTTTCGATGTGTCATTTAATTGACCAAATAAGGTGTCTTAGGACCATATTAAAGAATTAAAACAAGTAGGCGACCAATTATTAGAGGACCAAATTGAAAACTTATTAAAACTCAAGGATGGCATGTTGATAAGGATTTTATAAGAAGGATTTTACACATGTCATTAGAATATGGATACATGTATTTGTGGGAACCGGTTTTGAGGAGGAAGAAAACAAAAGATATTATCATCTTCCTCACCTTAAACAACCGAAACAAGAGAGAAAGAGTGAGAAAATAGAGAGATAACCATGGGAGCTTGAGTTTGATTCTTGCATGTTCTAATTCTTGGAGTTATTTGATTTGATTAAGGAAGGAGGTGATGAATTTGTCCTTTATCTTTTAAATTCCTTTGCCATTTATATATATGATTGAGAATTTCTTTGATTTTTAGAATTTCTAGCTTTGATTGAATAGCAAGTCATGTTGAAATGCTTGTTTGAATTCGAATATTATGTGAATAGGTTTCCTTGCTTTGTATTATATAGCTCGGTTGAAATGTATTTGATTCCCTCTAGATTTTTAGAAAGATTGCTGTGATAGGTTGAATGTGGATTGCTTGAAAATGGAAAGCATGTTAGAATTTGTTTCATGAATTTTTGATTTGAATTGGGACTGACTTTTATAGTCGAAAAAACCACTGAATATATATATATATGTAAAAAAACAAAACAAAATTGTATAAAACTGGCGTTATATTGGGTTGTTTTGTGACATGAGTAAATGATACATTAAACAGGACTATTTTTGACTGTTATGGGTTGTTTAATTGAGCTGAAAAGTATTCAGATGTGGCTACCTTGTTTTGAGTTTAATTGGACTAATTTGAATTTGTGATTGAACATATATGAAATGAAAATTGTGTGGTTGATAAGTGAGTCAATAATGGACTGTTTTTTAATGAATTAAGTGAGGGAATGACAAAATTATATCCTAATGCATAGTTATAATGTTGTTATAATAGATAACGAAGGAATTAATCAAGTTGGTAAAAGGTCAAAGGGATTTGGATAAGTAGCAAGTTTTAGTTAAGGATTCGGGTATCCCGTAATTTCGGGATAAGAGGTGAGTGTAGTTTAAAGACTCGGGAAAGGTTAAAACCCCTCCCGAGCATTGCATTCTAGTTTTAATTGTCTAAATTTAGTTAAATTATGCTAAGAATGCGCAAGCATGGAAGCAAGGTAAGTGTTTTTAATTATATAAAAATTAATGTGGGAGCATGACTATGATTTTTGAATGCTCATTGTGCTATGAGTCACTTGCTTGATTCAATAGAGATATTCATGATTAGAACTAAAGAAATTGTGAAAAGATGGACAATTCTTGATCATGCTTAAATTATGTAAAATTGGATGTCTTGAATAAGAAAGATGTGCATATGAATTGACTAAAGAAATAATCTTGGAAAAAAGGGCCATTTGAATGAGAAAAGTAAAAATTGAGTTCACATGTGGTGAACATATCTAAAAACCCGATTTGATAAAAAAGGTAATGAAGTAGTGATATGAAACTACTATATGAGTTATACTCATAAGTAATTATAAAGATGATACATGTTGAATCCTTGGTCTCGAGTTAGTCTTAGGTATAGTTGGCATGCCATAGAGTCTATAGAGCTTTTTGATAGTTTGGACTTCGGTCCCCTGTTTGGACTACGGTCCCTTGTTTGGTATTTCGAGTACCCTTGTTTGACGACATACGTCATAAGATTCGTGTACCTAGGTTGTTATTCGATTCTCAAGGCTATGTAAAAAAACATGAAATTGTAAATCAAACTTGTGAATTGTTTTGATAACTTATGTGATAAGTAAGTTACTTGAAAGATACATTATGCCTTGATAACTTATGCGTTAAGTAAGTCACATATAAGAGATGTTATGTTTTGATAACTTGGATAAGTAAATCATGTTTATAAAATAATATGATTGATAATTCATAGGATAAGTGACCCAAGTATACAAGATGCTATGAATCGAACCTAATGAGCAGATTTGAAAGTATATGATCATGTTGGACTGTTTTGAGTATGTTAAATGTATATACATGTAATGTTGCCCTGATTAGGTTGTATGCGATCATGTTGGACTGTTTTGAATATGTTAAATGTACATACATGTAATGCTGCCCTGATTAGCTTGTATACGATCATGTTGGATTGTTTTGAGTATGTTAAATGTACATACATGTAATGCTGCCCTGATTAGCTTGTATACGATCATGTTGGACTGTTTTGAGTATGTTAAATGTACATACATGAAATGCTGCCCTGATTAGCTTGTATACGATCATGTTGGATCATGTTGGACTGTTTTGAGTATATTAAATGATTACTGTTTTGAGTATGTTAAATGTACATACATGTAACGCTGCCCTGATTAGCTTGTATACGATCATGTTGGACTGTTTTGAGTATGTTAAATGTACATACATGTAACTATGCCCTGATTAGCTTGTATACGATCATGTTGGACTGTTTTGAGTATGTTAAATGTACATACATGTAATGCTGCCCTGATTAGGTTGTATACGATCATGTTGGACTGTTTTGAGTATGTTAAATGTACATACATATAATGCTGCCCTGATTAGCTTGTATACGATCATGTTGGACTGTTTTGAGTATGTTAAATGTACATACATGTAATGCTGCCCTGATTAGCTTGTATATGATCATGTTGGACTGTTTTGAGTATGTTAAATGTACATACATGTAACGCTGCCCTGATTAGGTTGTATACGATCATGTTGGACCTGCCCTGATTAGCTTGTATACGATCATGTTGGCCGTTTTGAGTATGTGAAATGTACATACATGTAACGCTACCCTTATTAGGTTGTATACGATCATGTTGGACTCTTTTGAATATGTTAAATGTACATACATGTAACTCTACCCTGATTAGGTTGTATACGATCATGTTGGACTGTTTTGAATATGTTAAATGTACATACATGTAATGCTGTCGTGATTTGGTTGTATTCGATCATGTTGGACTGTCTTGAGTATGTAAAAGGTACATACACTCAATGCTTCTCTGATTAGCTTGTATACGATCATATTGTACTATTTTGAGTATGTTTAATGTACACACATGTAATGCTGCCTTGATTAGATTGTATATGATCATGTTGGACTATTTTGCTATGTATAAATATGTATACATGTCTAAGGGACTGTTTTGACTTGGATTGAAAATATGTGGACTGTTTTGCTATGTGTAAATGTGTGTATATGTCTAGAGGACTATCTTGTCTTGAAATGTTGGATCAATCAATTGCCTATGATTGGATGGAATGAGCGTCCAATTGTGTGAATAAATATGCTAATTCGATTATTCATTTGCATTTACATTTATGTGTGCTGTATCCGAACATCCCTGTGAGAATGTGAAATTACCTTTTCTTAAGAATCCATGCGTATATGTATATGATAAGCTCTAATTGAATGTTTATGTGTAAACCTAAACATGTAAACGTGCCTAGTTAGAATCACCATGTTTAAGTGTGATTACTTAGTTGAATGTCTTGCCCTTGAGTGGATAATTTCTTATCCAAGTTTAAAATATATGAACATGTCTAGTTAATCTAAGTGAAAGAATGGATTCTTGTTATATACTCTAGATACCCGAAACTACCTCTCGAAGCTTATGTTTACTCTATCCTTTCAATGCATTTCAGGATGAGCATGTTTGTGAGAACTTGTAATTTTGTTTCGGACGAGACCACAGTATCATGTTGTTTGTGGGTATTCTTTAAGAACTCCTAAATGGTGGCACATATATTTGTTAGAAATCATTGTGCATTACAATCCATATTGATTTCACATGTTATAAGCCTGAATGTAGTGTTAAAGGTTTTGTAATGGGCCTATAATTATTCTTTAATTGCTTCAAATTTATGATTTGTATGGTTAGTATGATCGTATGGATGATTAAATATTTACTTGTGATCTAAGTTGCTAGACCACCTTGATGACATGTTTGTATGAGGACTAATATATATATATATATATGATGTTATTAGATGATTAATCTTAATTACGAATGGTTATTTGCATAGATAATTAAATTGAACATTTGGCAAGTAAGTGTTTAACTTTCAACACTACAACATTTGCAAGTAAGGCAATGCTATGTCAAAGATAAATGAAAGAGGTTATGATTGGTGCAAGTTTGAAGTGACTTTGGTCTTGTAATTTTGTTTGTAACCATCACCTTAAGGACAGTTGTTAAATGCCTTGTGTTTGCTGGATGGATTAAGGTATGTTATTTATGAAAATATAATATGCCTTAGAAATCGTTTGAAATATGCAAGATTGTAACATGTCTAAGATTAATAAGGTATTTGAATCAAGAAATTGAATGTAATAGTTAAAGTTCTTGCTTATGCATGTAATCTTGTTTGTACATGATTAAAAGTTGGGTTAGACCTATCAAATTTATAAAAAGTTTTAAATTTACCGATGATAACTACCCGAATGCATACCCATAATCTATGTTGTGAAAAAGATTAAAATATTAAAAAATTCGAACCATTTCAAAGTCCAGGGCCCAAGCTCTTAGGGACCGGTGGGGGCTATGCCCCACCCCAAATTTTGAAAAACTCAAATTTTATCTCTAAAATTTTTAAAAAATTTAATTTGACCCCCTCAAGATTTTTAAAAATTCATATTAAGCTTCAAAATTTTAGATATTTTTTATTAAATTCCCTCTCATTTTTAATTTTTTTGTTAAGTCTCTCAAATTTATTAAAAATTTTAGTTAAACCCTCAATTTTTTTTGAAAATTTTTGTTTATCCTTCAATTTTTTTTAAAATTTAAGTTGGCCCCTTCAAACTTTTTGCTCCAAGTTCCGCCCCCGTCAAAGCCCTTAAACTTTAAATATTTTTTTATAAAAAATAGCACATAACATCACATGAGAGTGTCACGTGTTACTACCACGCCACCAATTAACATCATTAGTCTTGGAGGCATTTTAGTAGAAGTATAGTACGAAGTATAGGGGCATATTGAATATTTAAAAGTTCAAATACCACATTGAAATATTTGACAAAGTATAAGGGGCATTTATGTTATTATCCCAATAAATTAACTACACTGCATGATTATGGGATCCATCTCTCTGCAGTATCAGCAATATCTCAACCAACGGGTTAGAAAATCGGGAACTATCTAACGTCTGTACAAGTGAGTTTCTCCATGCCATCTGCAACTTTATTTACACTCTGAGGGATATGCTGCAGATGAACCTCTCATACTCGACGCAACATAGCCATCACATGCGTCTGAATCATGGGAAAATTGGGATTAAGACCCTTTTCTTGCACAGCGTGGAGGCCTTCATGCTATCAATTTCTACAATATTTTTTTTGATACATCAACCAAAAAACTTCATTATATAAAGATAAAACAAGAACACAACATATTAAAGATTTTACAACATAAAAAAAGAAAACAATAGATTTAAAAACAAAAGTTAAGCCTTGCACCGGTCATATCAAAAACTTTCTCTTTGTACTAAAAAAATCTATGCGATCAATTGTAGAAAAGGTCATTAGGGAATTGTCAAAACACGGATTAGATGAAATTCCCAAAACCAGCAACTACCTTTCGCATGTATACCCAAAAGCGACGATCCACTACACAGTTCTAATTATATCGGCCAACAACCTAAGAGAGGATCAAACTATTCAAGACCAACAACAAACATGAATAAAAAACAAAGCTGTGAGGGTCACCGAACGAATACCAAACGTCTAAAAAAGTAGTCATTAACCATGTCATAAGGGCAGAGAAAATATGTAACAGAGACGGAAAAACGCAACAAAATGTGCAAAGAAAAAAACAAAATAGATAGATTTAAATATAAAAAACAAAAGAAAAACATGAATTATCGGTGAAGAGAGCAAAGAAAGCAAGCAGATAAGGTTTTTATTTAAGTGGGATATGAAAACGTGTTGATAATCGGTTGCCAAATTATTGTGTATAAACAACAAATAGAGTATTGTTTTTTTGTAGAAGAATAATGTTAGACTTGGATTATAGCATGAGAGTGGAAAATGATTCATGAGGTGGTGTGGAGTAAGTGGCGGATCCACAATTTTTGTCTAAGCGTTAGCACATGATATTAAATATTAATAATATAATTTTTTTATACGTAAATAGGCACAAATAAAATTTTTGGGTGGACACGTTTAATAAAATAGATAACCAATAAAAATTTTATATTTGCAAAGTACGCACAATAAAATTTTAAGGTGGACACACTCAATAAAATAAATAACTGATAAAAAAAATTTTAAATTTTCAGGGGAACACATGCTCACCCAACACAATCTACATCCGCCACTGTGCGGAGTTATAAGTTTGTTGTAAGTTCCAATTGCATATATTCCCACCTAAGTTGGTTGGGGATTAGGTTTAGCAATTAAGAGGGCTCATTGTTTCTCTCCTAACTTTTGGCACAATTTATTCAAAATTCAACTTGATTGTTGCCCAGTTTTTGTACAACTTTTTGGTGAATCTGTACCCAGAGCAAACCATGGCTCCTTTTGAAAGCAGGCTGTGTTTGATAGTCTTCAAGACCCAAAAAAATTCTTTTAATGGAGTGAAAAATTATTCGAAAATCGTAGAGTAAATAATTCATTTGATTTTCTATAATCATTAATATACGATTTATTGATCCACTAATCTGAATCGGATACTGCAGATGCCTTGCTAATTTAGGGCTGGACGTTCGATCAAGTTGAGTCAAAATATTTCGAGTTATTCGAGTTTATAAGTCATGCTTTATGATTCAAACTTTATTTGAAATTTTTTCGAATTGAGCCGAACTTTCAAATTTCTGTACAAATTTAATAGTAATTATTTATAATATAATAATACATATTGATTTCAATTTAAACAGCTTTCTATATCCATACAGTATACATATATATTTCTTAATGTTTTCACATGTGATATACATAATATATCAGACATAATTCAGAGACTCGACTCGAACTTGAAAACTAATTACTAAAAATTTCGAGTTATTCGAGTGATTTGAATTTTTATTTTACAACTCAAACTTTGTTTGAAAACTTTTTTAGTCGAGTTGAGTCAAAACGAAATGGGTTTTTCGCATCGAGTCGAATAATTCGAATTTTAGGTCAATTTGAGTTTTTCCCACCCTACTTATTATGAACGATCATCTCAATCTAAATTTTTCTATTCACAACGTAAAATTTTATATCTCTGATATTGTTTCAGGGACTCATCTTATTAGACCAACCGGTAATATATAAAGTTTTCTTCGATAAACAAAAAATTATAAAAAAAATGATACTATTGTTGCAAGTAATATGTTTTCTTTATTTTGATAAAAATAAAATTATTTATTATTTCTAAAATATTTATGTGTTAAATTTTTATTAATGAAATAAAATATTGAAGACAATAAATTGTAATTATAACGGGATTAACCAAATATTGAAACTCTTATCTTCGTTCTTGTGAATGGGATTGGAAACACGACCGATCAAAAATTTTAAGGTTATACCATTAAAAAAAGGTTATTATTGTAGAGGGATAAAGGGCTGCAGGTGGATATTAAATTTGCATCCCACGGAGGAAAAGCGCCGGTTTAAAAAAAGTTTGGTCAGGACAAACCACTAATTTGATGATGTATTATATTTTTAAGTTAAAAATTTAAATTTTAATGTTATAAATGAAAAAATTAAATTAGAAGGGTTATTTTTATATTGAATCTTTACAAAATCTGGTTTAATTTAATCAATTAATGAGTCAAATATCGATAGTAAAATAAAAAAAAATATGTTCAGAAGTATGAACTATTAAAAAATATATTAGAGATTTAAAAAATTAAATTATAATTTTTTTGACATATTTTAAATTTAATCATACTCCAAACGAAAGAGGAGTGCTTCTAGTCAGCGGTGGATCTACGTTAATGGGTGGTTTTGAAGTTTAAACTTATAGTTTCATTTTTTAATTTTTTTTATGAATTAGTGTATTTGTACTCTGAAATTTTTTTGATATATATGACTTGTCCCCGCATTTAAAACTATTTATTTTGTGCAACACTTTCAAAAAAATTTTGGACCGGCCATTATTTCTAGTGTGTCTATAACCCATGATCTAAGAAAATATGATAAAACAAAGATAAACAGCTTGGTCAACTGGTCAAAATTACTTCGGTGAAATTATAAAATTTTAAGGATATAAATTTAAATAATTGATATAAAATACAGAAAAATTATATAGATTATCTGAAAATTGGAAACTTTTGAAAATACGACTTTTCAAACACTCCTTCGCCCATCCTGATCTGATGCGTTTAAAATATTAGAATCATCTCAACTGTATTAATTGCCCCTCAATTGGATGTTTCTCAAACAGATCGCTACCCTCAATCTCACTGCTATAATAGTAATCTATTATTGTTATATTTATTTTTTTTAGAATCAATCTAATAAAAAACATTTAAATGAACCATTTATCTCACCATATTAATTTTTTAAAAATAATCTTTTAAATATTACATGCAGATTATTTGAGTTTGAATCATCGAATTTTGATAATAAAAAAAAAAATCAAGTTTACTCTATTTTCAAGTTTCAATCATTAAATTAAAAAGAAAAAAAATTCATTTTGAAGATTCGAAAGAAAAGAGAGAAACAACAGGCTAGAGGCTCACTAGTCTACAATGATATGCTACGAAAGAGACAGGCATAAAGCATCATGTGCTATGATGTTGGGTTGGTAAAAAGGAAAACAAAAGCAGATCATGAGTGGACTGTTGGAGGTATTGATTATAGGATTCCCACAGCTTTGACATTTTCCTACCTACACTCCACTTAGTTTTATATAAGAATGAACATTCCATCGAATTAAATTAATCTAGTTAATGAATTTTATTTTATAATTTAAAATTTATTTAAAGTTTTAATCGGATCATATTTATAAAATTTGAGTGTAATTAAATTGAGTTATTTAAATTTTTGTTTAAATTTAATTGTAAATATTTATAATATTATAATATTAATTAATTTTAATTTAAATAATTTTTTATATCTGTATATACATATATTATACAAAAATGAAAAATTCGACTAAAACTTAAAAGTTAATCTAATAATTATCAAAATCTTGAGTTAATTCAAAATAAGAGTGTTTATTTTTAATTTTTTATAACTTAAATTTTATTTATTTATTCTGAATTGAGTAGGTCAAAAAAAATCGAGCCAAATTTCCTAACTTCTGAGACTGTTTCATCTTTTTTCACAGTTGCACAAAAGCAAAATAAAAGTCGTGAGTGGTTTGGTCTCCGCCAGTTCTTAGAGAATACTGACGATCACCACCAATTCAGTATCGGGGATTTTTTGCAGGCACTGGCGTGATTCTTAAGCAAACAGGAATAATGTGTGTAGGCTTTATGGGATTCCATCAAAACACAGCTTACATACAAAAGGACAAAGACGAAGAATAAAAAAAACACAATGATTTTTTATGTACACCAAGTGTTTACTTAAATGACTCAATTTACCAACTATTTTTTGTACAAATTCCCTCCTTGATTTCAGACTCTTAACAAAAAGATAACTACTTTTAAAGGAACTCATATACTTACAAGAAGACATCGTTTCAATTCACACAAATGAACCAGTCTTCTTTAACCATACATTTACACTAAAAAAGGGTTCTTTGCGACTTCAAAATTCTCTTTTCTTTTTAATCTATGTACTCTTTGTTGGTTGAAATGGGATCTAGCCATCTAGGCCAGCGCCGGGATGCTGCAATTCCGGCTATCCTTGTCGAGGCAATCGAACCCCTCAACTCTCACTGCCGGTTTGTTTCCGAAATTCGCTCGGATGTAGCCTCCTTTCCTTGAAGAGGATGCCGCAGACGGTGAGGGCAAGCCGGACAGAGACGGGTTCGGAGACGGCTGTGATAGTGGGGCGAGAACCTTCTCCTCCCCAAATAGAGGATCTTGAATTAATGGGTTAGCTACTCTACTCGGCGGCGACCCACAAAAAAATGGGGGCGACGACGCTACTTGTTCCACTCTACAACCACCCTGATAAATCCCAAAACCAATCATCAGATACATATATAGAAGAAACTATTCCCCTATAAATTAATGGCTCTTCTTGTAGATGATATTTGGAGCACAAAAACCTAAGATTATTTTATTTTATGATTTATGAATAGTTTATTGTTTCCTTAAAACAAGTCCATTAGACTAATCTTTGCTTAATCGTTAATTTAATTAGGAGAAAGAAGCACACCTTTGGAAGAATCATATCCAAAATATCAGTTCCTGCTTTCGAATCACAAAGCTCGGTTTGATGGCTGAAAATCATCATACAAATTTGTTACTATTTATCTACTTTAACTTCTTTATTTTAAAAAAATACAAACAAAATAAGAGGAAATTACCTAATTTGCCATCTGAGGGACCTAACCGGGTGGTCGTTGAAAGAGGTGTTAAGGAGCCCAAAACGACGTGGTTTCGGGCACACCACGGTCTCTTTCCGATCCGAAACCATAGTGGAAACCGAAAAAGTGCTCTGCAAATCCTCACGGCTACTTCCGGTAGCGGTTTGTTGGATCGCACACTGCTGCATCATTTTTTTCCTTTGAAGTTTTTTAACTATTAACGCTTGATATCCCTATTTAGCATGAAAATAAGCTTAATCAAACATTTCTTCAATAGAAACCAAAAGTTTAAACGTAGACTTGCTACGGTTTTCTTCCTAGAATTGAATTTCCAAAATCACTGTAAATCAGTTATAGATCGCTAGATCTACATAAACAAATTGAAATAAATATTAAAAACATTAAAAACCTAACGAACCTTATAGAAGCAACTTATAAAGAAAAAAATCAGCTTAAATTCTAAAACTAGGTTTTTGTAAGGAAATGATTCAGATCGAGGGAGAAACAAAGGAAATCTCGAAAAAGCGTTGTTGGAAGCAGAGAAAATGGAGGAAAAACAAGAGTAAAAATTAAAAGAAAAAACGAAAACGAAGAGCTAATACCTTTGATTTAACTGTACAGCGGCGTCGAGGAACTGCTGGAGTAGGCAGTGAACATGAACAGAGAACGATGTAAAGAAAGTGGAAAAAATTTGAAAAGAAAGAGGGGAAGAAATGGAGCAGAGAAATTAGGCGAGAGAACAAATAAGGATGGATGAGCAAAGGTCGCGTGTGATTTATAGAATAGAAAAGGAGGGGGAAATAAAAGACAAGAGAATCACGAAAATTGCTAATAAAATGAAATTAATTAATTAAAAAAGAAGTCGTAGGGGGGAACGTGGCAACATCACAGCTAAGAGTAGAATATAAAAAATATTTCTTTTTTATAATGAAAAGGAAAAGAAGAGGAAGAAGTGTGTACTTGAATAGTGAAAGCTTTGACTTCGTTTTCAATTTTGAATTTTCATTTTGAAATTTTGTCATAATTAAAAAAATAAAATTGATTCTCATATTTAAATTTAAATTTAACGCTTCGTCAAATATTATTTTGGCGTAAGTGTGTTCTGAAGCCATTTTTTTTAAATTAATTAAAAAAAATTATTTCTAAGCCCAATTAAGCATTTAATTTTTTTTCCTATTCAATTAAGCGTTCTAACTAATAAATTACATCAATTATAGCCTTTTTCTGGAAGGGAACTAGACCGAGCTGCTACTTTTCTGAGGGGAAATCATTCGTTGTCTTTCATCCTCAAGCTTGCACGGCATGCATATGTTTATTATGTTTGGAAAGAGAGGAACCATAAACATTTTAGAGGTGTATCGGAAAACAGTGGGATTTTGTTGAATTATATTAAAGGATTTAAATTCGATATACATACCTGCTTATTTATATTAATATATTAAAATTAAACTTAAACTTTAAAAAATTAAACCCTAAACTATAAATTCTAAACACTAAACTTAACTTCTAAATCCTACGAACTAAACCCCTAAACTCTAAGCCTTAAACTAAACCCCTAACCCCTAAAACTAAAAGACTTATAATTTACACAACTTGTATATCGAAGTTTTTCTCTATACTAAAAGCATTGTTTGTATTAGAATACATAACAAGGATATAAAATTGGAAAATGTAAACATACATTTCTGTGCAGCTTCGGAAATTCTCTAACGAAATGGCTACTCAAGGGCCCATATAGGTGATTTGTAGCCGTATTTGTTGCTCATTTAGATAATAAAATTAACACTTATCTAAAAAATTAAGCTATTTGACCAATTTTAACCATCAATTTTGACGAGTTTTTCTTGAAATATTACTGTCACATACTACAGTTCGGTCATGTAAGATTTATATATATTTTTTAGAAAACTATTTTTATAAGTTTTTTTAGAATATTAGAAATTTTAAAGATTTTTTAAATAAAAATTCTGAAAAAATGTCAAGTGACAACACTATAACTCGACACATTGTACCAACTGATAAAAATATAAGATTTTGGTCGAAATGGTAAATTGATGAAATTTTAGAGTATATGAGCTTAATTGGGTGAAAAATATATAAACCTTAATTAATTTTTTTTCGAAAATTCAAGGATTGATGATACCTTTAAGTCTATTATTTTTTTATTACATTGATGATTGAATTAGAATTAACATTGTATGTGAATAATGAATATAAAAAATTTATTGTGTATTGCCAAAACTAGTATCTTCTTATCTCATAATGTTCATGTGCAACTTCAGGAGGATATTAGCTCGTACTTTGGGTTCCAAAGTGTGAATGACCTGGGAAAATACTTAGGGGTACCTCTTCTTCATGGTCGTGTGAAAAAGTCGACATACCAATATCTTATACATAAGACTTTTGATAGCCTATCTGTTTGGATAAAAAATTCCTTGTCCTTTGTCAGTCGTATCACCTTGGCAAGGTTGGTTTTGGCGGCCATTCCGATGTATACTATGCAATCTACAATGATTCCTAAAAATGTTTGTGATGAATTGGAGTGTATAATTTGAAACTTTATATGGGGTCATATGAGCGAATCAAAAGGTTTGCACCTAGTTAATTGGGGGATCATATGCACGCCTATTGGAAGTAGGGGCTTGGGTTTCCGCAATCTTGCTCAAGTGAATGAAGCGTTTATCATGAAGCTTGCTTTCATGCTTATCTCGTGTACGGACAAACTTTGGGTTAAGGTGTTGTGCGAGAAATACAAGCTTCACGATCTTGTTTCAACATCTTGGCCGCAATGTAGGAGCTTTTGGATTTGGAGAGGGATTCAGTTGGTGTGGGAAGATGTTCATCGTTGCATTGGCGATGGGACCTAGTTGATTTTCAAAACGATGCATGGGTTGGAAATATTGGTCCTTTATGACAATTTAGAATCAGTGGGGATAATGAAAGTTTGCATCATGTCCCTGCATGTGATATGGTCCATGAGGATGACGACTAGATGTGGCATGAGTTTGATGAATCTCTCCCTCAAAATGTTGTTCACAGCATTGCTGCAATCAAGCCACATGTTTCTTCGAGAACTGTTGATTTTGTAACGATCCAAATTTCAAAAACTAAGAGTCGGTTTAACCCGAAGTGTGGCCTTCACGTTTGGTTCAAATGTTAGGCTTTAAGGGCTTTAGTAGGCTATCTTTTGTTTTGGGCTTTAGGCCTTGAGTGGTTATTTTGGTGTAGGATGATGAGAGAGGGGTATTTGTGTAACTTACCCTTTTGGAAGAAGAGGAAATGGGTGTTTAATTTTTCTGCAGAAAGTATGTTGGTGAGATCATCTTTTCCCTCATTGTCTTCTTCTTCCTTTCATTCTCTCATCTTCTCACCCCTAAAGTTAAGTGAAAGGTTGAATCTTTAAGTTTTGTAATATGAATCATGTTTTGGGCTTTGAAGAAGAGTTGTTTATCAATCAAGGATCTATAATTCAAGGTAATAATGGCTTAAAATGGTGGAGGGAGAGGTTTTGGTAAAAGTGTGTAAGGAAGAACGAGATTGAATCTTAGGAGCTCAATCATTGAGTTATGTTTGTGTTTTTACTACCTAGATTCCCCAACAATGTTATAATACATTTTGCAACCTCCCTTTGTAGTAAAAGAGGTGGAAGAGGCATCTAAGGTCCAAAGGAGGAGCAAGGCTTGAAGCTTGTGTTTGAAGGTCTTTTTCTCAACTTTAATCCAAGGTTAGTACACTACTAACTCCTTCGTTTCCTGGAAATCATAAAATTTGATTGCTTGTTGCTTGGTTTGATGATTTGGGTTGTTTAAAAGCTTGAATCCCCTTTAATGGTTAATTACGTATTTGGTGTTAAAACAATGTAAAATTGATACAAAATCACCTAAACCATCTTCCATAACTTGTAGGCTTGTTTTGGGGTTTTGCCTTTGGATATTAGAGGTTGGGGAGGGAATTTACAAAGTCTAGAAAACGGATTTTGGGTTTGAGTATCGATATTGGTTGAACTTGTATCGGTACCATGTATTAATCGTGATGAACTCCGGTAGTTCTTGAAGGGCGTATCGATACACCTTAGGAGGGTATCGATACCCATTGTGCTATGATAATTCCAGTAGCTAAATTGTGTATCGGTACGCTTAATAGCGTATTGATACCGATGGGCATATCAGTATATGATCTCGTGTATCGGTACGAGATTACTGGCTAACCCTTGTATGTGCATAGCTTGGTATCAATACGCCTTATTGGGTATCGGTATCCTGAAATGTGTATTGATACTTGTATGAGGGTATCGATATGTTCTGGGCAATCTGCCCAAAAAATGCAATTTGAGTTCGAAGGACCTATAATTCGAGGACTAAGGCCTAATGAGCCTCTAATATGGTATAATGAATAGTAAAATTGGGAAATCAATAATATAACCTTATGCATATACTTAATGAGTAATAATGTGTTAAAACCTTGTATGGCTTGTTTGTACGAAACAATAAAGATCCTTAGTGGATCGTATAAATGTGTGTGCCACATAAGGGCATTGTATGTTGAGTACCTTATTTGATGGGATCCGATTATCCAATGAGAGTGTTGCAACACCATGGCTAGATGTTTCCCGAATGTACGTTCTCAAAGCTGTATGGCACCGGGGCTCATTCGAAGATGCTCGACGAGATATTTCGAGCATGACTGTACGTTCCTGAAATTGTGGCACCGAGCCTCACCCGAGAATGTACGTTCCCGAAGCTATGTGGCACTAGGCCTCACTCTAAGTTTGTTGGTATGGTATTGGGTGATGTGTGAAGGTTTAGTATCCCCCTTTGCTTGCTACGTGTCAGGTGGCTAGTGGTAGTGCCAATGTTGTTATTTATGCCATGACTATCATTATTAGCTGTTGCTCATATTTATGATTTGCATGAAGAATGGTTGAGTGGAAGTGTATCCACCGAGCTTCGTTAACTCGGCGTTCAGAATTGTTGTTTTCGTTTGCAGTTTAGTAGGTTGACGTGCATCGTCGGAGCACCATCCAAGTAAGACCCTATGTTGTATTGTAACTTTATTTTGGATTTTAACTTATGTGTCGAATGCTTTTAATTTTGTATTTTAAATGGAGCTCATATGTAACGTTTTAATGGGTTTATCGAATTTGAAATATTAGTCTTAATGGATTTTATGAAATGTTTGTGTTGGGCTAAATCTAGTTGAAAATTTTGGCGTTGGGTTTGGGCTTGAGTCCCAACTTGTGACATTTCTAGTTAGAGATGTTATAGATTTACCGGCTGAAATTTGGAAATGTCGTGTAAGTTTTCTGTACCATTCGCGTACGATTTACGCACAGTGCTTGTTGGTCATGGTGATGATCATTTTTGGCTATCCTTATTTAAGTACCGTGGGCTACCGAGAATTAAAATGTTCATTTAGACTGTCTCTCACGATCGGATTCTAACTAACGTTGAACGCGTCAGGCAACATTTAGAAAATAACCCTAGATGTCGTCAAAGTGCCTTTGTTTCAGGTAGACTTATTTCGGATAATGTTATTGTAGCTCATGAACTTTTTCACTTTTTAAAGGGTGCAAAAAATGGACCTAATAAAGGGGCAGCGATTAAAATGGATATGGAAAAAGCCTATGATAGAGTTGAATGGCATTTTCTTGCGGATGTTATGACCAAAATGGGTTTTGCCTCTAAATGGATTGACACAGTTATGACTTGTGTTTCTACTGTTTCTTACTGTTTCAAGATTAACAGTGCCATTTCAGATCCTTTCAGGCCTTCTAGAGGTTTAAGGCAAGGGGATCCCCTATCCCCGTATCTTTTCCTTTTCTGCACACAGGGGCTCTCGGCTTTGCTACTAAAGGAACAATCAGAGGGGCGTATTAGAGGTGTTCGTACAAGCCAAAATGGACCAAGGGTCAACCATCTCTTGCATGCCGATGACTGTCTTTTGTTTATCAAAAACTCGAAGAAGGAAGCTATGATACTTAAGCATGTACTGGCGGTTTATGAATCTTCTTCAAGGCAAAAGATCAATGTGGAGAAATCCTCTATCTATTTCAGCAATGGCATGAATGACCAAAGCAAATATGAAATCAAGGCTGTTTTGAGCATGAGGGAGGATGAAGTTTTGGGGCAATACCTTGGTCTCCCCTTAATCGTGGGTAAAAGCAAAGTGGAAACTTTCGGGTACTTAGATGAAAAAGTGGACAAGAGGATGTGCAATTGGACCAAGAACTTACTCTCCTTTGCTGGTCGAGAGATATTCATCAAATCAGTGGCACAGGCCATCCCTGCCTATGCAATGTCGTGCTTTCTCCTCCCGGATTGCATCATTGATCCGATGGTGTCCACTACTAGAAAATTTTGGTGGTCTAGAAAGAATAAAGAGAGGGGATGGTCTCATGTGGCGTGGCAAAACCTGTGTATATCGAAAGGATTTGGGGGATTAGGATTCCGAGATCTCAAGACATTTAATCTTGCACTTTTGGCCAAGCAAGTTTGGAGATTGCTATGCAACAAAGAGTCACTGTGTTTCAAAGTGCTCTCGGCAAAATATTTCCCCAATGGGGACGTGCTTGAAGCAAAACATGAGGGGAAAACCTCATTTGTGTGGAGCAACATCTTCAAGGCAAAAGAAGCAATTAAAGAAGGCTTTCATTGGAGGATTGGGACCAACAGTCAGGTCCGTATTTTTAAAGATAAATGGGGGAGTACTAAACCTATCTCGCTGAAAGGAAGTCACTTGGACAATGAACTTAACCCGATTCGGTGTAGCGAGTTTATGGTGCATAATGTTGCTGCTTGGAATGTTGTCCAGCTTAATCAAGTTTTCTTTGATGAGGATGCGAATGTGATCAGTCGGTGCCCCATTGCACCCCATTCTGGTGATTTGATCGTTTGGGGACACCACTCGTCCGGTACTTATACCACTCGATCTGGTTACAATTGGCTCCTTCTGCAAAAACATGAGGTAAGAGACTCCTCGACAATTTGGAAGGCAATGGCAAAGCTTCCCACTTTGCCCAAAATTCGACTGTTTGGGTGGAGATTGTGTCATGAAGCCCTCCTTTTGGGCTACAAACTTAAAGCGGCTGGGCTGGACCCTGGTACTTGTAAAATGTGTAACAATGACATTGAATCTTGCCTTCATGCCTTTCGGGAATGCCCAACCCTTAGAGAAGCCTTTGATCTTTGCTCATTATCGACATCCTTGCCAAATGGTCAGTTCTCAAGTTGCAAGGCCTGGCTGGAGGAAGCACTCAAGAACCTTGACAAGGAAAAGTTCACACTTCTCATCATTCTCCTGTGGAACCTATAGAATCGGAGAAACAAATTGACCCACGAGAATAAGGTTCTCCCGATTCGAGCTGTTGTTGATTATGTGCAGGTTTTAGCTTCGGATTACAAAGCAGCCCAAAAGCCCATAAGTAATCTTGTCCCTTGCAGTCGAGCTAAAAGATGGTCTTGTCCACTCGAGGGTACCATCAAGGTAAATGTTGATGCAACATTCATGCCAAACTCGGGGCAGCCTCAATTGGAATAGTGGTTCGAAACTCGCAAGGACTAGTCCTTGATGCGAGAGCCCATAAGCTACAAGGGGTGCACACTGCTGAAGCTTGCGCCTACTCTTTGGGCCTCAAGATGGCAGTAGAAAATGATTGGCCAAAGGCCTTAATTGAAGGAGATTCTATGGCGGTGGTTAACAAGCTGAACGCTACGTCACTTGATAGGTCGATCACAGCAGCATACTTAACCGAAGCACATGTCATACTGGCCGAACGCAACAACTATAAGGTCACACATATAGGCCGAGAAGCAAATAGGGTCGCTCACTCACTTGCACATTGGGGCATAAATTGTATTGAGCCTTTTACTTTCTCGTATGAAGTTCCGGATTGTATTGCTAACTTTGTAATTGATGACGCCATTTATGGCTAATGAAATACAATCCATATTTCAACAAAAAAAAATAGAGTCGCTGTGGAAGACGCATCGCATGCTCTTCGAAACTGTACAGAGATCAGTGATGTTTGGCATCAACTTATAAAGTTGGATAAAGTTGATGAGTTTTTTGGGTTGGATTTAAAAGAATGGATACACAAGAATTTGCAAGACCCTTATTATTTCCCTCGGTCTGTTGACAATTGGGATTTGTTGTTTGGGTCTCTGCTATGGAACGCTTGGTTGCGTCGCAACCAGTTTATTTTCGCCTCAAAGGATTGTTCTTCGGAGAGCTTGCTACAGCAGAGCACTCGCATGAACGGCGAAGCCGTACGAGCCCAAGCCATGATGCCTATCGCTCGTTTATTACCATAATCGGGGGTTGGCACACAGCTTTGGAAAAAGCCTCCCTCGCGTTGGATTAAAGTGAACACCGACGGTGCTAGAAATCCATCTACAGGTGTTGCGTCTTGTGGCGGTGTTGGAAGAGACGAGGATTCGCGGTGGTGTTTTGGTTTCTCTAAGAAGATTGGAATATGCTTTGTTTTTTATGCTGTACTTTAGGTCGTTTATGAGGGTTTATCGACAGCTTGGTCTCTCGGCTACCCTCGTGTTATTATGGAAATAGATAGTAAGAAGACCTATGATTGTTTGGTTTCTAATGACCCGATGCAGATAGCTTCTTCCCTTCGCGTGCATCTTGCTATACTTCTGAAGAGAGATTGGGAGGTGCAATTTAGTTGGGTGAGTCGGTGGTGCAATCTTGTAGCCGATAAGCTTGCCAAGTTGGTAAAGGATCTTCCGATGAACTATTACAGGTCTCTTGATCCTCCATCTGCTGTTTGTGGAATTGCTCCATGATGACGCTGCTGCAATTTCATGACAATGGTGATGGCATAGCTTCATTTGTTCATGGCTAGTTTGGTTTGTGCAGTGTGATTGGTTGTATTAAGTTTATTTCTTTTACGATTAGTTTGATATTGTAATTTACTACCATGAGTACTCTTTTTTTTTATTTAGATTGGAGAGATTTTGAACGAGGCTCAAGGTAACAAACCCCTTCCATTCACAAAAAAATAATTATTTTTATAGACTATTTATATATAACAGAATAAAAGATTTGACCAAATTTATAATATATAATTTATAAAAATATCATTCTAATAATAATTAGTATCAAATTTCAAATTTAATTTTCAAGTAAATTATTTGAAGCATTAAAAAAGTAAAAAATCTTTATAAATATCAACGGGATGAAAAGAAAACCTGTTACCCGAATAGACTTGCTTTACATCGAGGGATTTGTAGATTGAAAGCGGAATTGCCATGTGATTATAACATGTGTCCCTTGATATTTATTTCAAAAAGTTTGGGTGTAAGCAACGTGGTCAGCATGAGCGTGGTCTTTATTTTCTCTTTTCTTTTTCATGTGTTTTTTTAATATTTTTGGGGACAAAGTTGTAATGTGGATTGCAGAGCGTGTGAATAAAGTATGAACAATTGAAACGCAAATATTGGTAGTGTTTCCATTTGTTTTTTATTTTCCAAAAATGGCTTCAGGCCCATCATCCTTTTTAAGTTTTTTTTTTAATATTTGTTCATTCTTGAATTGACCTTTATCTTAAAGTTTGAAAAAAAACTATAAGAAAACAATAAACTAAAAAATGCCAATAATCTTTAGAGTATAGGGTTAAAACTCTCAGTTGACGCTCTCTCATTCTTCTAGGTTATAGCATTGTGGGTTTATATAAAACTTATATTTAATTTTGATATAACAAAGAGTTTAACGACTAATTTGTAAACTTGAATAAATTTTTAAGTATTCAAAAAATCTCACAAAATGATAAGGATTCGAACTTAAAATGGTTTTGAGCCAAAAGCTTAAACCCCAAATATTTCTAAGTATTTTGATACTCAAATAACCAAAATCGCCCAGGCGTATCGATACGCCCTTAGGTGTTTCGATACGATATTTGGCTACTGGAAACTGGTTTTAACTTAATAGTCAAAATGTACTGATATGGCTGTACCCGTTTCGACACGGCCTTCAACCTGGGATTGTGTTATTGGTTACGAGTATCGGTACGGGTCTCAGCATATCGATACAGGGTGTTAAGATTTTCAAAAATCTTTGAATTTAAATTTTGACAGTTACCATGCCAGTTATTGGAATCACCAAACTTTGAAATTTGGTTACACCGTACCGATATGCCTCTAGGCATACTAATGCATTTTTTCATGGACTTTATCCTCAGATTCTAGTGAGCAAAATCCGTACCGATACGGTCCTACCATTTTGATACGACTATGTTTTTATACACTACTCGTTTTGACATGCCTTCAAGCGTATCGATACCCCTTTGTACAATGACTCTTTCTTTTTATGGCAGGTACCAATACATAAGCTCCTGTACCGATACGGTAGCCTACCAAACATCATTTAATGTGGGAAAATGCAACCCAATGGCTATATTCAATATCTTAACTACCCAAACGGCTAGAAATAAATGAGAGGGGTATAAAATCAAGTCTCCAAAGTTTCAACAACAACAAGTCAACAAGTCTTAAGCATTCAAGCAAAAATCGAACACCTTTGAGCTTATTAGAGTCAAATTCTTTGTAACCCACTTGAGTGTTATTCATTGTAATCTTTTGATTCAAGTTTTGGGTTGAGTGTACTTGTAATTGGGCAAGCACATTCTTTTGTGAGGATTTCTTTGTTTGCAAACAACTTCTTGTAAAAGAGTAAACTTGATCAAGCTTTGGGTAAAAAGCTTTGATCATGTAACGGTTTCCTCCTAAGCCTAGAAAAGGGCAAGAATTTCTTAGTAAATTTATTGAAATCCTTAGTGGGAAGCTAAGGTAGTAGATGTAGACCTTGTTAGAAGGTTGAACCACTATAAATTTCTTGTGTTACAATTTTTATTCTTCCATTTGCTTCCCTCTATTTTTTAAAGTGCCAATTCACCCTCTCTTAGCCAAATTGAAGTGATTGATCATCCTAACAATTGGTATCAGAGCCTAGCTCATTTGAAGGATTAACATCCCATTGAGACGATCCTAGAGGTGATTCAGTCAACCGATATTCAAGCCATGACCTTCACTTCCGGTAACAATCTCTATGAGTCTCAATCCATCACTAAGCTGCCTTATTTCAATGGGGATAACTACCCCTATTGGAAGAATCGTATGAGGCTCTTCATCAAATCCAACGACTACTTCCTATGGGAAGTAGTGAAAGATGGACCAACAACTTTTATGAAGAGAGAAGGTGACTAGTTGATCCCATAGACCAAGCTAGAGATGACCAATGAAAATTATAGGAGATTACAAGTCAATGATAAAGCTATGCACATGCTCTTTTGTGCGCTTGGACTAGATGAGTACTCGAAGATGTCTTTTTGCACAAGTGCAAAGGATATATGTGACAAGCTCGAAACCACATATGAAGGCACAAATGATGTAAAAAAAACCAAGATTGGACTCCTCAACTTGAGCTACGAAAATTTTAAGATTGAGCCATATAAGAGCATCACCAAGATGTTCGATCGTTTCTTCGTCATTATCAACGGTCTCAAAGGCTTCAGAGAAGTCATTTCGGAGGACAAGCTTGTCTAGAAGCTCACCTACTCCCTTCCCGAGTCATGGGATGGAAAGAGAACCACCATCATCGTGGCTAAAGACCTCAAGACCTTGAAACTGGATGCACTCATAGGCTCTCTTCTCCCTCATGAGATTATGAAGAAAAGAAGGGAAGCAGAAAAAAAAGATAGAAGAGAAGATGGTGGAAAAGAAAGAGGTGGAAAGAAGAAAGTGAGAATTGCTTTCAAGGCTTTATAAGATGAGAGCGATTCGAGTGAAGAAGAAAATGAAGAAATGTCAATGCTTGCCAAACGGTTTACTCGGTTCATGAAATCTAACTGGGGAAGAAAGTTCCATCAAAGAGGGGATTTCAAGAACAAGAACAAGGAGGAAGATAATGATCAAATCATATGCTATGAGTGTAAGAATCCGGGGTACATCAAGACCGATTGTCTCCAACTCAAAAAGAAGAGCTTCAGGAAGAAGACGAAGCTCAAGGCTCATATTGCTACTTGGAGTAATGAGGAATCATCTGAGGAAGAGGAGCAAGTAGTAGCCAATCTTTGTCTCATGGCACTTGTAGAGGATCCTAAGATAACATCTAACTCATCTACATTTGATTTTACTTTTGATGAGCTTTAGAAGCTTATGATAAGTTACAAGAGGTTAATGATGAGTTGGTAGAAAATATAAGGAATCGATTTTGAAAAACAAGAAAATGATTTCCGATTTGAGAAACCAAAATGATTCTCTTTCCAAAACTAACTCAGAACTTGGAAAGAAGGTTTTTGAAATACAACAAAAACAAAATAATTTTGAAAAGAAAAATCAAGATTTGAACAAACTTCTTTCTAAATTTTATGATGATCACCAAAGGAAAGTTGGTGATCTCAATGCTTCTCTAAGCAAAGTTGGGAAATCAAGTTTTGAAAAAGCAAATTCTTCAAAACCCAACTATGTGAAGAGAAACTTTGGTGGCTACAAGCAAAGAGGCTTCCAAAGGTTCTCTAGAGGTAAGATGATTATGAGTGTTTGGGTTCCTAAGGAACTAATTGCTTCTAATGATGTTAATGCCATTGATTCTTGGATTCCCAAGGGAATCAAGATTTTGGGAGCTAATACTCATGGACCCAAAATGATTTGGGTACCAAAAATCAAAGCTTAATCCTTGTTTGTTTGGGGAGCATTGCTACAAGGCTAAAGCTACATGTGCAAATTCGTGGTACCTTGATAGTGGATGCTCGAGACACATAACCGGTGACAAGAGTCGGTTCTTGGAGCTAAAACCAAAGTTTGGAGGAGTAGTGACTCTCGGTGACAACTCCAAAGGCCATATTGAAAGAATTAGTTCCATTGGTAATCACCATTCTATGCTTATAGACAATGGTTTATATGTCAACGGTCTAAAACATAATCTTTTAAGCATAAGCCAACTTTGTGATAAAGGTTTCAATGTGTTTTTTGATTTAAATGGTTGCAAAATTATCAACATTGAAACTAACAAAATTGTTCTTGTTGGTCATCGCATAGGAAACATATACATGGTGCATTTAGATGACATTCATATCTTAAATGCATGTTTTGTTGCAAAAGATGAACATGACTCATGGTTATGGCATAGAAAATTAGGGCATGCAAGCATAAGTATTTTAGAAAAAATTAGTTTCAAATGATCTTGTAAGAGGTTTGCCAAAAGTAAAGTTTTCTTTTGACAAAATTTGTGATGCTTGTGCAAAAGGCAAACATAAAAGCGTTTCTTTTAAACCTATTAATGATGTTTCTACAAGTAGAGTTTTATAATTGACCCACATGGATCTTTTTGGCACTATTAGGATAGTTGATGATTACTCTAGATTTACTTGGATTCTATTCTTAAGTACCAAGGATGAGGCTTTAGAAAGATCTATCATGTTTTCAAAAATAACTCAAAATGATGTTGGTCACTCTATTTCTCACATTAGAAGTGATCATGGAACCAAATTTCAAAATTTAGGTTTTGAGGATTTTTATAACTCTAATGGTATAAGCCATAATTTTTTCGCTCCTCGCACTCTTTAACAAAATAAGGTTGTTGAGAGGAAAAATTTTACTTTAGAAGAAATGGCTAAAACCATGCTTTGTGAAAATAATTTGCCTAAGTATTTTTGGGCAGAAGCCACAAATACCGCAATTTATATTGTTAACCGAGTAATGATTATGCCGATTTTAAAGAAAATATCTTATGAGATTTTAAAATCCAAAAAGCCTAATATTAGCTATTTTATCCTTTTGGATGTAATTTTTTATTTTAAATAATGGAAAAGACAATTTGGGCAAATTTGATGCAAAAAGTGATGAAGTTATTTTTCAAGGTTATTCTTTAAATTCTAAATCCTATCGAGTATTTAATAAGAGAACTTTGGTAGTTGAAGAGTCTATTCATGTGGTTTTCGATGATAACCTCCTTTCGAGGAAGGGTTCTTGTGATGATGATGATGTAAGAATTTTTGAAGCCAATGATGGTGGACAATCATTAAAGATAGTTAAAGTTCCATCTAAAGAAGAAGAATAAGCACAAGATCCACCTCTAGAAGCATTGAAGAATATGACTCTAGAAGAAAAGCAAGTCAGCTACCCAAGGGATTTCAACTATGTCAAAGGTGGTGAAATTTTGGGTGATCCATCCAAAGGGGTAACCACTAGACCTTCTTTTAAAAATGCTTGTAATGTTGCATTTATCTCATTCATAAAGCCTAAAAATATCAAAGAAGCATTAAATGATGATTATTGGATATTGGATATGCAAGAAGAGTTAAATCAACTTGAGAGAAGTCAAGTACGAATATTAGTTTATAGGTCTAGTAATAAGTCTACCATATGAACTAAATGAGTTTTAGAAACAAACTAGATGAGAGTGGTAACGTAGTGAGAAACAAGGTTAGACTTGTTGCTCAAGGTTACATTCAAGAAGAATGAATCGATTTTGATGAAACCTATGCACCTGTAGCTAGAATAAAAGCTATTAGGATGTTTCTTGCATTTGATGTTATCATGAATTCAAGATTTTTTCAAATAGATGTAAAAAGTACTTTTCTAAATGGTTTTATTTTCTAAATGGTTTTATAAATTGAGAAGTGTATGTAGAACAACCACCTGATTTAGAAGATCCAAAATATCCAAACCATGTTTTCAAACTTTCAAAAATTTTATATGGTTTGAAACAAGTTCCTAGAGCTTGGTATGAAAGATTATCAAACTTTTTAATTGAAAAAGGTTTTGACAAAAGAAATATGGATACTACACTCTTCATTAAAAGAAAAGGCAAAGACATTTTATTAGTTTAAATTTATGTTGATGATATTATAGTTGGTTCTACTAATGAATTGTTTTGCCAAGATTTTGCTAAGTTAATGCAAGGTGAACTTGAAATGAGCATGATAGGGGAGCTCTCATTTTTTTGGGACTCCAAATTAAATAAAGGAATGATGACATCTTCATCAATCAAGCTAAGTACATCAAGGATATGGTCAAGAAGTTTGGCTTGGAGAATGTGAAACCTCAAGCCACACCGATGAGCTCTTCTACAAAGCTTGACAAAGATGAAGGAGGTAAGTGTGTTGATTTAAAGCTACAAAGATCAATGATAGGATCTTTGCTTTATCTTACCGCTAGTAGACCGAATATCATGTTTAGTGTTTGCTTATGTGCTAGATTTCAAGCTAGTCCTAGAGAATCACACCTACATGTCGTGAAGAGAATCTTTAGATACCTTAGAGACACACATTGTTTAGGCCTTTGGTATCCTAGAGATTCATCCTTTAGTTTGCATGCTTATTCGTATGCAGATTATGGAGGTTGTAAGATAGATAGAAAAAAATACCTCTAATACTTGTCAATTCCTAGGTAGTATGCTTATATCGTGGTTTTCAAAGAAACAAAATAGTGTAGCATTATCTACCACCGAGACGGAATACATTTTGGCCAGAAGTTGTTGTGCTAAAGTCTTTTGGATGAAACAACAACTTTTAGATTATAGATTTGATGTAGGTATCATCCCTCTTAAGTGTGACAACACCAGTGCCATTTGTCACACTAAGAATCCAATCCAACATTCTAGAACCAAGTACATAGAGATAAGACATCATTTCATTAGAGATCATGTCTTGAAAAATGAGGTAGTTCTAGAATATGTAGACACCTTGAACCAACTAGTAGATATCTTTACCAAACCTTTAGACAAAGAGCGTTTTTGGTCTCTTAGGAGAGAGTCAGGGCTTACTAGCCTTTCTTGAACCTTAGAGCCTTTTTAGTGTCTAAAACGTACTTGAATTTGGTTGATTTCATTGCTTAAGTGTTTTTGCTCCTATATGCATCTATGTTTGTTGCTAGGGGGAGTATGTATCTTTTTTAGCTCATACATGATGTTCTCATATCATTCTCATACATTTTGATTTGAGTAAAATCAAATTTTTGAGCACATTGCTGCCAAAAATGTCATTTCTAGCACATCCGTATTAATATGGGGTATCGTGTATCAATACGAGTATCTTGGAGCAGATTCGGTACAGGTTTGCTTGTATCAGTACGAGGTCGAGGATCATTACAGCTAATAACCGTACTTGTACGCTATTTCGATAAGCATAGGTGGCGTATCAGTACTGTTGATCTTTAAATGGGTTATTACATCTTTTGGGTTTCTCATCAAACCCTAGCAAAATCATCAAGTTTTGTGTATCATTATCTCCTCATTCATCCCCAATCCTCATTCAAGGTATAAAACCTACTTTTTTATTTTTGTT
Organism: Hibiscus mutabilis; assembly: GCA_019671005.1. Lineage (NCBI taxonomy): Eukaryota > Viridiplantae > Streptophyta > Magnoliopsida > Malvales > Malvaceae > Hibiscus > Hibiscus mutabilis. The sequence continues at coordinate 60,876,848 of CM033712.1, forward strand.
TTTGTTATTATTTATATACTGATTTTGTTTTAAAATTATATATTTAGTATGTATATAACATAGTTTTCAAAGTTTTTTTTATAAAAATTCTTTCAAAACTGAATTTTTTTTGTTCAAATATAAAATTATACTCGTATATTTTTTCAACACTATTTTTCAGTTTTTATTTTACCAAAAATTCTTTTTTATACTTGCTTATGATTTTAAACTATACGATATAGTTTTTCACAATACATTGATCATTAGTTTATTTATTGGATTGAATGTGGTGTTTATGTATACATTGTTTTTTTGTGGTTTGATTTTGATTTCAGGTTTTTACCATGGGTCCTAAGAAAAGACAAAGAAAAGAATTGGGACAATCTTCCAATGCTCCTAATCCCAATCTTGAAAACGATGGTACAAGACCTAACCTAACCCATATTTTTCAAAATTGTTTTAATGAACCTCGATATCGTAATGCCATTGATCGTTTTAAACATTACAAAAATTTTAAAATCCACCGCGAGCGTGTGGTTTCTATCCCTTTCATGTCTTCCGAACAATATAAGTTTAGATATCTTGATTTAATGCATCAATGGAAGTTCATGACTTTTTTAAACATACCCAACATTTTATACCGAAATCTTGTCCTTATTTTTTACTCCAATTCCCGGTGAATTTTGTCACATCTCGAAAACCAGCCTAGTTAGAATTAGGTTTCGGTGATCAGAAATTTTGAAGACCGATGTGATAATAATTTTAATAATTGACTTTTGTACTCTCTCGATTAATGAAATCATATTTTGGTCCCATGTGAATAAATGGACCCTTGTATGAGATTCGAAGCCCAAAATACAAATATGAGCTAGTCGTATCGATACGGCCATGAGAGTATCGATACGGTCTATCCGTCAATAACTAACTTTCTTATTTAGCATAATCGTACTGATACGGCTATAATCGTATCGATACGAGTCCCATGTTTTGAGTAGATTTAATGTCGTTTTGCAGGGAGATGATGTAAGGTGATGAGTCACCCTTACGTTTGCCTAATATCATGTGAAAACCATCAGAACTTATGACCAAATGAAGTCATTAGCCAACTTTGGGAGTTGTTACTCTTGGATTTAGGAAACCCTTCAAGGGAGGAATGGTTTCTATTGGCTAACATGTAGGTAGGAAATGATTAAGGTCATAACCCTTTTTAATTGAATAGAACAAGAGAAACTTTCACCTCCCTACCTCACATCCCCGACAAATCAAACTTACCCTTAACAAGCTAACACCTTCATTTTCATCCCTTACCTCAAGCTCAAGCTTACACCTTTCTCTCTAGTTGCCTTAAAACCATATCCTCTTCAATCTAAAGGCATCATATCAAAGCTATCCATCAGGTAAGGAAAAGCCCCATTTCGGTTGTTGGATTCCATAAGCAATTAGAGCTTAATTTCGAATTGAAATCCTAAGCTATTCTTAAAACCTTAATTATTCTATTGTTTGATGATTCTATATATTTTTTCCTAGCTCAAAACGAGAAGGAAGATAACCCATAATCCCCAATCAAAACTAGAAACGAGGGAACTGAAATTCGAAAATCCTAAAAGCTTTCGTGCTCTAAGGTGAGTGTAGTTGTGTTAAGGGATAGGCTCGGTGCCATCCCGTTGTATTATTTGATGTATATGTTTGCATTTGATTAAGGGCTCATGTAGAGCAACTATGTTGGATACGATTGGTGATCTCGGTAAGTATTTTGTGTTGCTTGGATATATGTAAGTTTGGTCATGACATGATATGTGATACATGGAGCCAAGGCTCAATTTTGATATATAAGATATTACGATTCGAAAGGTAAGAAATATGTTACATATGTGATTTTGTGTATATGTAGACATTGGATACAATTGACATACCATATGATTATTTGAGCTCGTATAAGTAAGGGTGGATGGACTACGGTGCTACAACCTATATGTGGGGGAAATAAGGATGAATTGTGTAAGGGATCTTTTTCGGAGCTACGGCTCAAGGCTACGGCCTATTTTTTGATATGTTGGTGTATAGGGGAATCCGTGTATCCATTGTCACCGTAGTCAAGAATTAATGGGTGATATGATATGCACATTGATGATTATGAAATTATGTGATTATATAGAGTAAGCATGAGATTATTTGATTGTAATTATGCTTATGTTGTCAAATTGATGATCATGCCATACATGTCATTACTTGAACATTTGTAATTGTTAGAACTACCTCACTAGGCTATATAAGCGTAACATATGTGTCTCATGCATTTTCAAGACCTTGAAAGATTTCAGACTTCGATCGTGTGTTGCGGTTGCAAGTCACATCTCCGTAAGCTATATGTATGCTTATCCTCGCTTTAAACTCCTAGTCAAGTGGCATATAGTCTAAACATGTTTTGTACAAGTATTTTGATAGTTGTGTAAAAGTCCTATAATGATTTAGTGTTGAATGCATAAAATGGTATGTTTTGGGAATGGTTAGTTAGTTAAAATGAACCTAAAATGAGCATAATGTAAAAACTAGGTAAATTGATTCGAAACTAAAATTTTGCATGCTATTAGAACTATGGATTTGTAACTTGCTGGTAAAATTTCAGGACAATCGAACATCATTCAACAAGTTAAATTGAATAAAAACCAGATAAAATCTGTCATTACAAGTCAAGGGGTACCTATACGGGTGATGGCGTATCGGTACGGTCCTTGCATTTTAGGCTTGGTCAACATTGGTTAAACATGGCGTATCGATACGGTGTGGGTGTATTGGTACGAATTTTGTTCATTGGAATCTGGATTGAAAAATGGTATCGATACGGTCTTAGAGTATATCGGTACGAGGTCAACGCGTATCGATACAGGCTTAGCTGTATCGGTACAGGTTTAACATCCTTTGAACCTGGAAATCTGAGACTAGGCTTAGTGTATCGATATGGCCCATAGGGTATCGATACAATGTTAGTTAAATCTGTTATAAAGCATAAGAACAAAATTTGGACAGTTTACAAATTGGTCACTAATAACTATACGGTCTAATTAAACAGGTTAACGTTATCCAATAGTAATGAAACTTCTCAGGTTAATAATTAGTGAGTCTAATTACAGGTTGGTAATCAAGAATCTGGATTAAGGTCACTAATTTGTAACGTTTACAATTTAGTCCTTTTAATTCAGAAAGTTTTAAACTAACCCCCAATTCTGATTTCGATCTCCGGTTCCGTCTTCCGATAACACTTTTCGACCAAGTTCTCTACCGGACTGGGAAGGGGTGTTACATATTTATAACCAAGATAAATTCGAAGTTATTGCTTTTGAATTTTATAAAAATTTTCAAATTGATTCCTCTATTTTAGAAACTTTTTGGGTTTTGAGGATGTGGGAATAGATGATGAGAACCCTTTGGGACATGTTCAAAGTGGTTCCGTGACCGCGCTTGATGCTTTCGGCTGCTTCCTTCACTTTCTTATCACTTGGTGGTTTCGACCATCTGGTGGTAAATTCTCCACGATCCGCCAAGTCGATAACTTTTAGCTTCGTTGTTGCTCAAATTATGTTTGGCGAGATTGTATTCCTTATGCAAAATCATCATACTACTCTTGTTTCATCCTTCACCCATGGCACCGCTTTAAGCTACTTGTTTCACAATATTGGTGTTGATTGCTCCTATGATCTTGCCGAACCTCTCACCGATCCTATTGATGAGCTTCCCTTCGTCAAGCCAAGTTCACCATCTATAATGGACAATGGATTTGTATTGCGGATCTCCCTCAAGATGCTCAACCCGATCCGGTGGCAATTCCTCAAACGGTTCCTCTTGTTCTGAAAGCTCCGGTTTCTTAACCTTCCCTTGATGCACTTATGGCTTATATTGATGGGAAGTTTGCTTATTTGAATACAAGTATGAACTCGGGTTTCACAACTCTTGATACTCGTTTGACATCCTTAGAGGAGAGAGTTACCTCGATCGAGAATCGTCAAGCTCCGATGGAAATATCTCTCACTGCTTTTCATGGAAAGAATGCCTTCGATGAAGATGAAGACGATGAAGACGCTCCTTAGGCTCTTGCATCTCATACATATCATATCATATTAGGATTTAAGTTTTATGCACCCATGTCTTTGTTTTATGAACTCCTATGTTTTATGCTTTGGTTTATTTCCTTTGATTTATGTTTTTAGGATTAAAGGTGGATTTTAATGTTGCTTTGAATATTATGATTTGAATTTTTTTAATGATATATATGTTGTTTCCTTTAATGTTTGGAGTTATTTATTGTTTTATATCTTATTGATTTTGATTTAACAAAAAGGAGGAGAACAAATTGAGATTAATTATTTTAAAAGTTTTTTTCAAAAAGAAATCTTTTAGCCTTAAAGTAAGGAGGAGTGTTTTTCAAAACTTACTTAAAAATGTACTTTGGTTTTGTTATATTAAAAAGAGGGAGATTGTAAAACCTATATTTGATTTTGATATAACAAAGAGTTTAAGGACCAATTTGTAAACTTGAATAAATTTTTAAGTATTCAAAATGTCTCAAAAAATGACAAGGATTCAAACTTAAAATGGTTTTGAGTCAAAAACTTAAACCCCAAATATTTTCTAAGTATTTTGATACTTAAATAATCAAAATCGCCTAGGCGCATCGATACTATATTTGGCTACTAGAAACTGGCTTTAACTAAATAGTCAAAACGTACCAATACGAGTGTGCCCATTACGATACGACCTTCAACTTGAGATTGTCTTCTTGGTTACAAGTGTCGGTGCGAGTCTCAGCGTACCGATACGGGGTGTTAAGATTTTCAAAATCTTTGAATTTATTTTTTGACCGTTACCTTGTCAGTTATTAAAATCACCAAGCTTTGAAATTTGGTTACACCGTATCGGTACACCCTTAGGCGTACCGATGCATTTTTTCACGAGCTTTTTCCTTAGATTCCAGTGAGCAAAATTTGTACTGATACGGCTCTACCGTTTCGATATGACTATGTTTTTATACACTACTCGTTTCGATATGACCTCAAGTGTATCGATACCCCTTTATACAATTGATCTTTCTTTTTATGGCAGGTACTGATATAGAAGCTCGTGTATCGATATGGCAACCTACCAAACAGCATTTAATGTGGGAAAAATGCAACCCAACGACTATATTCAATATCTCAACTACCCAAACGGTTAGAAATCAATGGGGGTATAAAATCAAGTCTCTAAAGCTTCAACTACAAGTCAACTAGTCTTAAGCATTCAAGCAAAAATCCAACATCTTTGAGCTTATTAGAGTCAAATTCTTTGGAACCCACTTGAGTGTTATTCATTGTAATCTTTTGATTCAAGTTTTGGGTTGAGTGTAATTGTAATTGGGAAAACACATTCCTTTGTGAGGATTTCTTTGTTTGCAAACTTCTTGTAAAATAGTGAACTCGATCAAGCTTTGGGTAAAAAGCTTTGATCGTGTAACGGTTTCCTTCTAAGCCTAGAAAAGGGGAAGAAATTCTTAGTGAATTTGTTGAAATCCTTAGTGGGAAGCTAAGGTAGTGGATGTAGACCTTGTTAGAAGGTTGAACCACTATAAATTCCTTGTGTCACAATTTTTATTCTTCCATTTGCTTCCCTCTATTTTTTAAAGTGGCAATTCTCCCCCCTCTTGGCCAAATCGAAGTGATTGATCATCATAACAGTTCAAGACCCGTTAGGAGCAAAAATTTCTTTCCCCTTCCCATAAGTATAAATTGTTCAAAAAACCCCCGAAAAGATGTTTAAACCATGCCAAGTTCGAACATTTAGGGAATAAGGATTGTCATGGATTGAATTGAGTTTTAGATGTTTTGAACTTGATTTGAAAATCAAAAGTTTCATTCGCCTCGATATTTTAATGACCTAAACTCGACTTGGTATTTAGGTAAAGTTCTTTTGAGAGTGTGACCCAACCTACTTTAATGTAATTTTTATTTTAATTCGGTAAAATAGAGAAATGTTTAAAAAATATTGAGAAAAACATCATACTATCTCTAAATATATAGGGAGGACTACACTATTATCCTAAATCATATTGAGAAATTTTCACCATAAACTTAACTCAATCCAACTTTCACCTTTACAAAACTCGACCCAATTTGAACTTACAAAAATTTGATCCTATCGAATCATATTAAAACTCATCGGATTAAAATAATTTAACTAGCCCTTCGCGCACACGCTCGGATTAAAATAATTTAACTAGCCCAATTTGAACTTTCACCTTTTCCACTGGGACTACTTGTTGAGTTTATTATAATTATAATTTTATTCGTATATTATGTTGATTAAACTAATTACTCTAATATGAATTTGTATTTATTATACATTGCAACTGTAGCTAAAAAATCATTTTGTAATTTTATTTAAGACAGTTGATTTATCTTTTTAGAATTTTAATTAAATTGGTGTTATTAAATTAATTGACATAAAATGTAATGAACAGTTATAATAATATAAATTATATGAAAATTGTTCAAATCACGAAGTCCAACTGGAAACTCGTCAACTTTTTGCAGTTTTTCTCCTAACAACTGGTGGAATTTTATTCATCAGACATGGTTGGTAACTTGATGTTTGAAAATATCTTTAACATGTATATATACATATATTAAATAAAATTAACCTTACTTCTCAAAAATAAATTTTATATTTTTATGTAATCCTTGATTTTAGGGATGGCAATAGAACAACGGGGACAATGATTATACAAAATAAAATGAATTATTTATATAATTATTTTTAATATAATTTAATTAATTATTTTTAATATAAATGTCACAATGTAAATACGTGAGGTGAAGAATTAAAATAAAAAATATTAATTTAGGTTATTTAGATATTTTTGATAATATTGTTAAGGGTAAAAGAGTCTTTTTAACTTAATGTCAAAACCTCTAATTTCAAAAAACTCATATTAGTAGTTTTTTTAAAATTAGAGATTTCACCCCAATCCGATATTCACCAAACATCTAAGTTAGTATATTTGACTAGCCAAACCTCTAATATTAGCTTAAACTTCTAATTTTGGCTCAAGCCGCTATTTACTAAACATGGCCATAATCTACAAAATTAAATTGAAAAAATTAAAAGCGCAAATTTAAATATAATTTGGGTAAACTTCATAAATGTTCTATTAACTTTTAAAACATTTGTATCTTTGTCATTGAACTTCTAAAACTTACAATATAATTATTAAAATTTTAATTTAATTTCATTACGTTCTTAGTTGTTGTTAAAAAATGTCACACTAAAGTCATTTTTTTTCTCCCAAACCCTAAGTTTTTCATAATTTAAACAAGCATGCACTCCTCTTTCTTTCGTCGTTATTTTTGTTAGAAATTTTTTCAATCGAAAAAATCATCGAACTACTTATACAAACGTTTAGTAAAATTATACCAGTCTACGAGAAGAGATGATGAATAAGTAGGCTTTCCCTTTCGATTCGTGAAATGCAGGACACGATAAGAGTTTGTGTGTTATGGTAGGAAAGAGATCGTCGAAGTATAGCACAAGATCACCTTTTTCTTGTTGCCATGTGGTCTACATGTAAACAAGGTACACCCCATGGGAACCAAAAAATAGGAGGGCACCGCTTTGGGCAAAAGACCGCCAGCTCAAATTTGTCAGAATTTTTATTTTTTAAACTCCAACGAAAATTAAAAGCTAAGTTTTTTAATCAACTACTATCAACTGTCGAATCAATTTAAAATTAAATTATGTTAACCTTTTGATTTAACAAAATTATTTTATTGTTGAAATTGACCGATTACCATTTCTTTCATCAAAAACTCGTCAGGATCGAGATGAAAAATTTTTATTTAAAAATTTTCTCATTCTTTTGTTGTGGTGGACTTAAATGGAATGATGATGATAAGTGATTCCACGGTCGTGGGAATATAATGGAACTCTTATGTATGGTGGATGTTGTATTTAGAGACAATAATGCTTAAAAGAACATCGGACAGTGTAGGCGAAAAGAGATAGATGGATACCAATAGTCTGGGAAATTTAAGGGTTTCAAGGAAAAAGGTGATTTTAATGTACCAAAACAATATTTCTTATGCATTTGATAATAATTATTATAATAAAAACAAGGGTAAATTACACCATATGCCACTAAATTATTACCAGTGACTCAAAAATTTGTTCGAACTTAAAAATATTCAAATCTAACACTAAATTTTACTTTTTGACTCGTTTATGCCACTTCTCTATTAACTCTTAACGGAACCGTTAACTCAAAACGACGTCGTTTTGGTGTAGCTGTTTTGAAGCCTAATTTAGCATAAAATGTTGTTTGTTGGAGGAGAAATAAGAGAACTCATGCACTTAGGGGGATTGAACCCAATACCTTTAGATACAAAAAATAAGCCTTAATCACTAAACTAACATAATATTATGTAAACTACACTTGAGATTAATTCGAATTATTTTATGAAATAAATAATACTATAATAATATAAAATATATTACTTTTATGAATATTTTAGTTTTTTTTTAAATATATTTATATTATAAATAATATATATAAATATAAAATATTATTTTTTATTTATATACGTAAATAATATACTTTATATTATTTATATATTAATATTAATTATAGTATTATTTATTTCATAAAATAATTGAATTAATCTCAAGTGTACTTTGACATATATAATTTTTGTGGTAAAATATTATATAATTTCATGTTAATTTAGTGGTTAAAGCTTATATTTTCTATCTAAAGGTCATGGGTTTAAACCCCCATGTGCATAGTTTTTCTTATTTTTCTCCAGCAAACCGACCCTATTTTGGACTAAATCAGACTTTAAAAAAACCGCACTAAAATAACGTCGTTTTGAGTTAACGCTTATGGTAAGAGTTAACAACGGAGTGACATAAATGAGTCATAAATAAAGTTCAATGTTAGATTTGAATATTTTTAAAATTTAGTGTCCTTTTAGAGTCACTGGTAATAACTTAGTGGCATATAGCTTAAAAACAAACTAAAAAGTTAAGTGACTAACGCAAATTTTAAAAGGGGAATACTTTCATTACTAGTTTCTTTTTCTTGAAAATAACGTAGAATACTTTAGTTATCCAACAAGAAAGAACGTAGAATACTTTATTAATTAGAAACATAAATAGATTTTCCAGTTTAGGCAAGACCATAATGAGACGCATACTTTTGCATGACCTAACGCAACCATACGAAAACACTAGGGGAGAAAGCAAAGCCCTAAATTGAATTAAATTCAGGGAAGTTGGAACTAACAGATCCATAACTCAACAAGCAAGGCAGCGGTGCTGTCATTCTCAACGATTTCCCATTCCCAGTTGAGTAGCCAATCCGCCCAAGCAAACACCATCTCACTCTCACCATTAATGAAATCTACCCAACTTGTTAGCTCTTAGAGACCACTACATGAATTCACTTGGGTACAAAAGCTCAGCTTTCAAAAGGTGGATGGTGACCCATCAATCAGTTTGATGCGGAGTTACAGATATTGAGATTCGAATTTCGGATTGAAACGTATGATTGCATGAACAGATCGAATAGCGAGTCATTGGTGTCTAACTTTGTATCTATATTTATGAGTTGATGAAGATTCATTTTTAATTAGAATGTCGAATCTATTGGTTCGATTAAAAAAATCTATTTAACCAACTTTTAAAAATTAAAATTGATAATCGAGTTGAATTTTATCCTCCCGTGTTTCCAATCTATAATACTTAACCGAGAGTTTCTTATAATCACATTTTTAATGAGTTAAGCGTTCGTAACCTTGTGGAAACCCAAATCAAGTACTAATTTGTTTTTTGTTTTTTTTTTTGGATGGGGCGATTGAAAAAATGATTTCATAAAATGGGGTGATAGAGTTTTTATTTCACGAAATGCGGTTGTTTGAACAATGTAGAGAAGAAGTTATTAAGATATCCCGACGAATTTAATTTTTCTTTAAAAAAATTATTTGAAGTCGTTGAAAATGAAGAAGACTTTCCTTCTCATGCATGTAAAGATAGTCCAACTTTTAACTTTAATATATCAATAACCTTAGATCGTGAAATAAAAAAATACTTAAAATCATGAAATTGTTATGAATATCTTTATTTATAGTGGATATCTATATATTAAATGAGACTTTAATATACTTTATTATTATGGCTTAATACCCATTGAAATTAGGGCTTCCATCTTATGCATATAAATATAGAGTTTGGATAAAGCATTGTACACAACCTTACTTTGAGAATATAATACAAGTCTCTCTCTTTGTCTCTCATCTTGTTCTTGTTCATCTATTTTGTTCTTGCTCTTTACTTTATTCACAACACGTTATCAACACGAGACTCTAATCAATTGAGGTCTTCATTGTTCGAATCCAAAAGCAGTTACTGGAAAGAATTCGATTCTAGGATAAACCAACGATAAGTTTTCCCCCCTTATTTTTTGGTTATTGATTGTCTTTCTCTTTATATATTTTAACTTGTTTTTTTATTATTTTTGAAAGGCATGGAAGCATGTTTTATTGTATTTAGATTTTGAGCAATGGGCAGAGATGAGTTGGTAACTCCTCACAAATCAAAAGATGATTTGATAGAGATGATCCGATCGTGTTTGATTTGTATTTAATCGATATTATGGTATGCTTCTTAAAATATCACTTATTATTATTATTATTATTATTTTACTTACTTTAATGCGAAAGAATTCATTAAATATTAGAGGGAATGAGTTGTTTATACATTAATCAATATAAAATCATTTTAGTGATTACATTTATTTACGTCACTGGAGGTTAGTAATTGCATCGATTCATCATTCTTACTTATACATCCTTATAGTTTTTTATTTGTTTAAGAATGACAATTATTCTTATAATGATAATACTTATGTTATTTTATTGATTAAAGTTGGTATTTTTAACCATATTTTGAGTTTTACATGATGGCTTGAAAAGAGATATGACATAAAGAGATTATGAGGAGCTGTCTTGGTCATTTATATCTCTATTGGCCTCGAGAGAAAATTTAATATCGATAAACTATATTTTTATTTTTATTCTTTAAATTACAATTTTAAAGTGCAATAAATTATGGTGATTTATGATCTATAAGAAGACTGTTATAAATTATGGTGATTTATGATCTACAAGAAGACTGTTATAAATTGTGGTGATTTATGTTCTCTGTTCTGCTGGTTTAATCCAAGTATATTGGTTGGACATCCCGTTCTGCAAAGCTATTGGTCTCAAAGAAGGTTTCTAATGGATCTTGTGAACTGATTTAACAATGCCTCGTACGAGGACTAAATCTTTAGAATAATCTGCTCAAAATAAGGCCAGAGCCATTATACTTCTTCGTTGTCACCTCCATGAAGGGTTGAAATCTAAATATTTAACGGTGAAAGATCCTCTTATTCTTTGGAATAATCTAAAGGAACGATATGATCATCAGAAAACTGTTATTCTACCTAAAGCTCAATATGGTTGGTTGCATATGAGATTGCAAGATTTTAAATCAGTGAGTATAACTCTGATTTGTTTCGAATTACTTCACAATTGAAGTTATGTGGTCAAAATATTATTGATGAGGATATGTTAGAAAAAAAACATACTCCACTTTTCATGCAAATAATGTTGTCCTCTGACACAATATCGTGAAAAATATTTTAAAGACCCACTAGCTTCACTCCATTCCCTGAAGTGAATGTGAGATTTTATAATAAATGTCACATTAGTAGTTGTAGTCATGGTCAAAACTATGAACATAGATATTATGGTCATTTTAAGAATACTTATACCCACCAGAAGTGAGATTATAAGGATGACAAGAATGATAGAGAGATCATATTAAAAATTTTATGTTATCAATGCGATGGTACAAACCATTGATCTCATACTTGTCAAACGCTGAAGCATTATGAACCTTTATCCGCAATTATGAATGATAAAGGAAAAAAATATAAACAAATTTTGTTTACGAAAATGGATATCCAATAGGGAGTGTTATGAATATCTTTATTTATGGTGGATATCATATATGAAATGAAACTTTAATGTACTTTATTATTAAGGCTTAATACCTATTGAAATTAGGGTTTCCATCTTATGCCTATAAATATAGAGTTTGGAGAAAGCATTATACATAACCCTACTTTGAGAATATAATACAAGTCTCTCTCTTTGTCTCTCATCTTGTTCTTGTTCATCTATTTTATGTTTGCTCTTTACTTTATTCACAACAGAAATAAAATATTCTAACAACATTATTGTTGTACCTACTAATTTGGTGGGGCAATTGGCCAAATATTCCCTTTTGGGAATTTATTTGGCCAATTACCCCATTTCAACAACATTTGAAAAAATACCCCCTATTTGGCCCACGTAAGGGTAACTCGCGCCCAGCAAGACGCGATTTCCAAACTCGCTTTCCCCAGAACGCGTCTTTAGTCCGATGTGGTTTTTATTATCTTAATTTCAAAAAATAAAAAAAGACTGAACTCGCCTCCTGTGGGACGCGAGTTCTACGAGAAATTATAACGGGACACCGAGATGAACTGCAATTTAAAAGTTTTAGATTAAATTAGGTTAATATTGATTATAAGTAGTTCAAATTAATGGTTTAAAAATTATTTTCAGCGTATTGTTTTATGGTTTAGGGTGATTATAAATAATGTAGATTCAATTTATTGTACGTTATTGATTTTTTTAAAAAATAACTTAAAAGAAGATCGTTAAAAATAAAAAATATTGTTTACATATTATTTTGGACTCTGATAACATCATCATCATTAGAAAATATTGTATACAACTCAAGCTCAAGGTCCGCCCTAAAAGGAGTTTGTAGGTGAGATTCCACCATCAATTCCACGGCAGCGTCGTCTACAACGTGGAATAATGAGTACTTTAATGGTTCTAACGACGTCTGCAATCGATACTTCAGCGGTTCCAAATTTTTCCCACGACCATGTGGAACATGTTTGTTCACTTCATTCAACAACTTCTTATACGTTAAGTTAAATGGTAGCGAAAGCAATATAGCACTTGAGGACTGGAATACGACTCTGAGAGATTCATCATCGATTATCTGCCCATCATAGTATACCAAAGCATTAATATTTTCTTGTATCGACATATTATATCGATGTAACAAACACAAATAATATTGAAATGTAGAGTAAGAAGAAGAAGAACGAAGATGAATTGTGAGAAAATTTGGAGATTGCGGTGCTCTATTTATAGCAGAATCGGCGATGTTTTGAAATCGAATTCAAGCAAACTCGCGTCTTACAAGACACGAGTTCAGTGTAAATTATGGTATGTATTAAATGACAATAATATTGATTATAAAAAGAAGAGTGTTTAAATTAATGTAGTAATTTTTAAAAGTTATAGATTACACAAAGTTGTGAGTTATGCCATTGAAAACGCATTAATTCTAAAAAGCTTTTTAGAATCCTGAATGGATTAGAATTTAAATTAGTTGTCAATTAGGAAAATGATATATTTTAAATTAATTGAGTCGATATTATAGTAAGAATAATGGAATACAAATAGTGTATATAATAAATACTTACATTTTAATATGGTAAATAGTTAAAAGTAATGTGTTTTTAAAAGTAATTAGTTAAATAGAATATAAATAGTGTATATAATAAATACTTACTTTTTAATATGATACATAGTTAAATGGAATACAAATAGTGTATATTTATTATATGAACTTACTTTTTAATTTAAAAAGTAAGATTTATCTTGATTTTAAATGAACTCGCATCATTGCAGAACGCGATTTATGCGTTAAGTGAAACTCGCGTCCTGTAGGGTGTGACTTTCATCCGAATAAATTTTACAACGGTTGAAAATTCATTTACGCCGTTTAAGGTACGAAAAACTCGCACTCTGTAGAATGCAATTAATGGAACTCGCGTCCTGCAAGGTGCGAGTTTCATTTAATCCTCGCACCCATGTCGGTACGATTACGAGTATAAATAGGTCCCCACCCCCTATCCTTTTACCACACCAAACAAATTCACTCTCTTTCAAATATATTTTCTTTCAATTTCTTGGTTAATTTCTCGTGTTGCATTAATGGTGAGATTGATAAGATTGGATCACAAGCACGTGTATCATGGGAGACATGTAAGTTTTATCTAGTTTAATTTCATTTTTATTTTATTCTATTATATATTCTAATTTTACATAAGAGTATTTTAAATTTTTTATGTAGTTTAATTTAGACTTATTTTTTTATTTTTTAGGGAGGGGAGGAACGACGTCTAGAGGTGTCTTACAACTGGATGTCGAACTTACCTGGCCCATTGATCGCACCGTATTTAGCGCAGGCCAGATTTCTGCATGCATCCAGTATTATTAGAGGTACGAAATTAGACGTTGATTTAATCAACGCTCTTTTGCAGAGGTGGAGGCTAGAAACGCACACATTCCACCTTCCGTGCGGCGAGGCGACGATTATCCTGCAGGACATTTCTTATATCCTTGGTTTGCCTATTGATGGAGAGGTGATCACCGGTCTTGACACTTTTGATTAGGGTGCCCTATGTTTGAATTGGTTAGGGGTTGCGCCGGAGAGTTTTGACGGTGAGAAAATACAATTGAAGTGGCTGCGGGATAATTTTCAAAATTTAACCGCTGACGCGAACGAAGTTGTAAGGAAGGTATATATATTTTTAAAATTTTTATTATTGAAATATTAAAAATCTCTACATATGCTAATATATTTTTATTCCTATTTTAGGAATATGCTCGTGCTCATATTTTGCAAATGATTTGCGGGGTATTGATGCCTGACAAATCTCGCAACAAAGTACACACGATCTGGTTGTGACATTTAGAGGATTTTGAAGATGTCGGTAAACTGAGCTGGGGATCCGCAATTTTGGCATGTCTGTTCAGGGAGCTGTGCAAGAACACAGATCCCGACAAGTGTCAGATTGGAGATTGTTTGATATTGCTCCAGTCTTGGGCATGGTGGAGAATGCCGTTTTTACGCCCTCAGCTTAGGGAGCCTACTCCATATGTTTTTCCGCTGGGCCGGAGGTGAGAAAAGGGTTTTCTTCTAATATACGAATTTGTATAATTAAAATTTAATTATCTAATAAACGTATTTAATTCTTTTACGTTTTGTTTTGTAGGTGGACCGGTCCTTTAACTCATGTTGGTGTTGCTCACAGTCTAGACCTTATCAGACAAGATATTGAGAATCAATCTATGGATAATCAGGTAACACTTTGGTGTATTTATATATAATTTATTACATATTTAACTTTAATTATATATATTTTATAGTTTTTATGGACACCATACGAGGATTTGGAAGTGCACGAGTGTATCCCAAAATTTTTGGACGAGATGAGACAACTTTGGACGGCTACTATACCACTCGTCCAGTACGCCGTAGTTGAGTGGCATCCAACTGACCGCGTTTTACGGCAGTTTGGCTGTTTCTAACATATCCTCTTGGCGCCATCAAAGCTGGACGAGTTGTACAAACTCACTCGATAGGGGAAACCTGAGGTAATATTTATGTACATTATGCATTCTTTTATTACCTCGGATGGAAGTGACATCTAAAAAGAATAATATTTTTTTTTGTATAATAGTTTGATTGGTCGGTGTATCACCAAAACTTATATCGCTCACTAGAGGGATAGGGCGAACCTGCGATGGCAACCCTAGCGTGATTTACAATATGTTTGATACGATGGTCAGCCATGATTACGAAGACTGGTTTATTACCAATGATAAGCCATTTATTTTGACTCTAGAGGAACAATCACGAGTCTTTTGTTAGCAACGCAACTGGCCACCATCTCAGCGTACGAGGGGAGCACGAAACACCTCTGGCGGTGCATCATCATTGACAACAACCCGCGGTCCTACCTCCAAAGTAGTCGATGAACCCCACCACCGATGCGGCCACAAAACTTTAGTGGATCGATGCAGTCATCGTTTGAACTGGGCCTCAGTCCGAGTGTAGGTTGTTTCACGCCTTCTATGTTTGACCCCTATGCTCAGTTTGCGGCGATGATGAGTGGCGCCTCTTGCACTTGTCCAGCCTATGTGCCCTTTATGCAGTTTCTCCCGGGGCGACCGTATTTGGAACCAGGATTGTCCAACAAACGCCACCGAATCCCTTTTCTACCTTAGCGGGCTCGGTGGACTAGTGGTATTGTTGGAAGTGCAACTGGGAATGATGGTGGTGGTGATGATGATGATGATGACAACAACGACGCTGATGAGGATGAGCCCGTTCAAGATACTCGTCCCTGACGCAATCCCGATCGAGCTCGCCTTCCACCGCGTTGTGGTACCGGTGGACGTATGCGTCATTAGTTACTTACTTTATTATCTTTGAAAATATTAAACTCTATTTTTATTTTATTTTTTATTTTTTATGTATTATGTATGAATTGTTCATTTTAATTAGTATATATTTAGGGTTTTAATTTTTTGATTTTGTTTTTATTCGTGATTAATATTTTTTGTTTTTATTTTATTTTTAATAAATTACAATTTTAAATTCCTAGATCAAGCACGAAATCCCAACCAAACTCGCATCGCATAGAACGCGAGTTTCCCGACTCGTCAAGAATCTCAACCAAACTCTCATCTAATAGAACGCGAGTTTATTGACACGTCCAGAATCGTACCTAAACTCGCATCCTACAGAATGAGAGTTTGGTCCATAAATACCCCTAACCAATCGGCATTGCAATCAGGTAGCTTTGCATGATATCTCACTTCAATTGTAGCTACCAATGACAACAAACCACATACGCTGAAAATACTTTTGCAAAGAGATTTTTTGAGTATTGTGGTTTATTTGTTATCCATAGTTGCATGACGAGTATGTGGTTTTCCAGGGTGGCCAAATGTTGATCGATGTGTGTACCATGTTTTTGTTGAAGATGAACGACAAATCACAATATTCGAAAACGTAACTTCAGTCAAAGCCCCTACCATTTCTGACGATGATGAAAATGCCTGTAAAATGCAGCATGATGAGGTCAACCTCAAAATCCACGACTGTGAACATCGACGACGAATGGGAATGTGTAGGGGTACAATTGGTCAGTTACAACGTTGCTGACCCCAGCCCACTAATATACAAGATGCCCTCTTTGTTGGGGGTGCCATCTTTGATCGGGGTCAGAACTAAAAGTTGTATTCCAACCCGGACTTGACAGCTGATAATGCATAGCAACTCTTGTATGTTGATGCCGACCATGGTTATGATTGGTAACTCAAAATCTACGAAGCTGCATCTTCACCTGTTATGTCTAGGGTTATAGCTGGGGGATACAATAAAATAGGTGTTCTATTCTATTCTTTCTAAGGATGTAATATAAGTTTATGATGGAATGTAAGTTTTATTTTGTTGATAAGGATGTAATATAAGTTTATGATGGAATGTAAGTTTTATTTTGTTGATTTTGCCGAAATTAAAATTTATTTATTGTTGGTTTAATTAACATATACGAACACGAAAATTTTCGTATTCTTTCCCTACGTATTATTCTTTATGAATCTTTGTTTTAATTATTATGTATTAAGAATATGAGCCACAATTTCAGATGTTTCATTAATTTATGATGTTATAAGAATATAAGCTAGAATTTTAATCGGATAGATGTAGTTTGAAAATATATTAACGCAAGCCATTCAAATAAGTACACCAACCTCAAATTACTAAGCCTAGTTAAAATAAATAGATGAGGAATCTAATGCGTTGTCCTTGTAGTTTGTACTATGTCAGATGTTAGGTTTAGTTCCTTTATTATTTGTTCTTTCTCCTACCACCTCCTATAATTTCGCATTGAGACCGCGTCTTCATCTTTGAAATTGAGGGCCTTCGATTCCCTAGTTGATGAACTGGGGCCCTCATCAAATTGTACAGTCAATTCAATGTTTGTACCCCCAACATGTTTATACGATTGAAACATCTTGCACATATTTTTCTCAATCAATATTTTTAGCCTGTAATGTTCTTTAGGGCCAGGCTCAACGACTGGCATTTTGACAAGCAGGGCAGAAATTTTGTTGCTTGTATATTCCCTAACCTGTATTGCAATCAACTCAAACAAAGCATCTTTTGTGATTATCTCGTCGAAAGATGTGTACGTGTACGTTCCAAAGTAGAAAACATTAGCGGAAAACCGGGCCATATTTTATATTCCGGTTATCAATGAACCTAAATTTGCTTAAGAATATGCCGTTCTTGTAAGATCAAGCCCGTGGTATATATATACCACAGGGAGTTGGCTGCAGAACTCGCACCCCAAGAACTCGAGTTTTCCTGACTTATCAGGAATCCTGCAAAGCTGAGAAAACTCGCGTTCCACAAAACGCGAGTTTCCCTGACACGTCAGGAATCCTGCAAATTTGGCGTAACTCGTGTTCTACATACCACGAGTTTTGCTTGTCAAAGGTCCCATCTAACCCAATAAAACGAATGAGGGGGTAAGCCGATTTGAATAAAAGAAAGACAGCTTCGTACAAACGTTCAAAGTAATTCGTGTGCAGAGAAGAAAGACAACTTCCTTTTCTCAATAAATAATGAAAAAAAAGTCGTTGCTCTTGTTCACTATGATGGTGAGATGATCATTGATGTCAAACTCAGTGTCATATTCTAGTCTCCCAACAATGTTATGGTAATGATTCCGAGGGGACTATCATATGAAAGGCTTAAGCGATCCGTAACGAGGATGGTTCCAGATGCTTCTGGGACGTACTTACAGGTATTGAGGTATCGACTACCTACGTCGTTAGATCCGTTTTATTTCATAATATTCGATGTTCGTGACGATGGGGATGCAAAAATGATGATCAATACCCATACCCAATATTTCATGGGATGGGCCCTAGAGCTCCTTGTAACATTTTCTGAACGAAATGTTAGAATCCAAAGCGCTGTACCAAATTGGATACGGGAAAATCTTGACTTCGACTCAAATGCTCATAGTTCAACATCAAGTTTGCGACAAGGCTTCAACTTACTACATACAATAAATGACCAGGCTTCATCGTCTTCTACCCCGAGGCAAAGGCATTCTTCTGTAGGAAGGTTTGATTTTAACCTAAACATGCCGCCAACCCAGCACTCAACGTACAATCCATGCAGTGCGGGTGTAGGGTCGTCATCATCTATGGGGCCATCTAACCTAGAAGAGTTTAACTCGTTTGATGATTTATCTTCCGGACAATACTCAACTTATATCCAGTGAGATAAACGTAGAAGATTTCTCATACGGATGACACTCTACTTATATCCCGAGCGTTAGGTCGTCATCATCTATGGGACCGTTATACCATGATGAGTTTTACCAGTTTGAGGACTTCTCTTCAGAGCGTCACTTAACTTATACCCCTAGTGAGGCAAACGCAGTTGATTTCTCATTGATAGTGGGACATTCGTGTGTTGCTAATGTCGACCTACATATTGGACGTAGGCCTCATCACTAGTCTCCTGATCGGATTCCAGTTGCAAAACCTAGCAGGGTACATGTTGCTGATGAATCAAAACTATACAGTTTTGAAGGGTATAATTTTGATTAGGAACCGCCGAGAGAGCCCAGGCCCGAAGGTGACGAGATGGGTTTATTTCTAGAAGAACTAGCCGACCTTGACGAGCTAGTGAATGTCGAGGATCCCACAGACGATGTTCAAAGGATGTTGCAGAGGAAGAACCTGTGGAAGTTGTTACCCCGTGTAGGTTTACTGGAACTGACAGTAGCGTTGTGTATTACGATCCACCATCCCACTTCATAACAGTAGATATAGAATGATTCTACACTACAGAATTCTCAGAATTTCCATAATTGGAGCAGTTCAACGAACAGAATAATGGTGAACTACATGTTGGGATGGTTTTCAGGACCAAGAAACTGGTGAAGGCTGCCATCAAGCATTACAACATACGCAACTCAGTTACGACCACCATCAGGAAAACTGAAGGGGACAAATATATTGCTGAATGTCCCCACAAGTACGATGGATGTAATTTGAGGGTCTATGTATCACGTTTGAAGAGGATGAACAACCTGTGGCAGATAACGAGATACGACGAATCTCATACATGCTCCGTGGCAAGCCTTAATCAATACCATCCTAACTTGGATGTGCACGTGCTCTCTGATCATATTCTCCCACTTGCGAGAGCAAATCCACGCGTATTTGTACTGGTATGTATAGCCTCAATCAAAAACCATTTCACGTATACAGTTAAATACGATAAGGCATGATATGCAAGATATCGCGCCATCCAACAACGAGTTGCGAACGTGGCTGAACGTGATGCAGCAATACAATCGAGGAATGATTGTACAACTAGAGACAAAGCCAAGATACTACAATGATCGAGTCGTACCTGGGGAGTGTGAATTTTTTTTGCCTCTTTTGAACATTTCTGCAATGTGTTAAGGCATTCTGCCACTGCAAGTCGATGATGTAGATCGACGATACATTCTTGTACGGAAGATATACCTAGATTTTACTACTAGCGATTGCACAAGACGATAACATGAAATGCATTATGGTAGCGTTTGCAATTGTTGAAAAGGAAGATATCCCTTCATGGATGTTTTTCCTCCCAATCTGCTCACCCATATCTTACGCCGGGTCTTACAGACAAGAGAAGACGGTATATGCATTATTTCAGACAAAGGCGTAGGGATCTGGGCATCAATCCAACATTTGGGACCATCTTGGGAACCTCCGAATATTCATCATCGGTATTTTCTGCGGCACATTACTGCAAATTACTACCAAAAGTACAAGAATAATGATGAACGTATAATGGTTCTTCGCATGGGTACGCCATCCACTGTCATTCTGTTTTATTTACCGTTTCTTTTATTATTATTTATTGTTAACTATTCCATTTGTTATTGAATAGGCAACACACACAGGGTTCACGAAGTTAAGGAGCTGCTGGAAGTGTTGCGTGTAAAAAATCCAGCTGGATATGGCTATCTTCTTAAAATCGTGAGGGAGAAATAGCCGCGATATTATGACGTGGGTCACCGATATGGTCATATGACGACGAACTTGGCTGAAGCAATCAATTCGTCTCTGAAGAGAACACGTCATTTGCCTATAACATCCGTTGTGAATGCGACATATTATCGACTGGCTACCCTTTTCGCAACCCTAAAAAAACAAGCTACGAACTGGATGGCAAGTGGCCACAGGTTCCATCCAGATCTCCAGCAATAATTTCAAATATACCATCAGCACAGAAACACGATGAGTGCCATATCCTTCTCTCGGTACGAAAATCGCTTCACGGTTACTCAATTTTCACGACCACTGGAAGGAATTATGTAGCACGACTACGTTGTTAATCTATAAGAGAGAAGATGCGATTGCGGAGTTTTCCAGACATTCAAGTACCCGTGTGCGCACGTCTTTGCTGCATGTGCATCCGTTTATTTGGACGCAATAACACTCATTGATCATGTATACCGACTTGAAAACGTTTTTAAGGTATACCGATCCGAGTTTCCTCGATCGAAAATTACAGTGATCGTTATATGGTCGATAATGAACCAAAGATACGGCCAAATGAATCTCTACAACGCAACAAAAAAGGTCGCCCAAATTCAAGTAGGATTCATTGTGTCGAGGATATGGTTCCTAGAGTATGGACCGACCAACTACAACTCTGCAGCAATTGTAAGAACCCTGGATACGACATCAGAAAATGTCTTTATAGGACCTACCCTCGAATAAACGAATTGTAACTGTAAGTTCAATGAGTTAATCATAAATAACATTATCAACCTTCCTACATACGTTACCTCGGCACCATCATAAACATGTGTTCTCCTCTTAAACATGTGTTCTCGTACTCCTACGAAAAGTTAAAAAACAAAAAAAATAGAACTTACCACGAAATCGACTAAAACATGACTATCGACCCATGTTTCCAATTTCTTCATGCAAACGAATACACCAAGATAGCGTTTTCAACACGATTTTCACACCCTTTAGGATGTCTTATATGCGCAAAATGTTGCACCATTATAAACATGTGTTCTCCTACTACAACGTGAAAGTTGTACAATAAAAAAAACCGCGAAGATACCACAAGATCGATTAAAACATCACTACCGACCCATGTTTCCATTTTTTTCATGCATAGGAACATAGAAAGATAACATTATAATTTATACACCGCTTTGGCTGTCTTATACACGCTGATTTTCACACCATTTTCAAGAGATGTATCAATATTAAGAGGTAAAATTCAAAAACCAAGAAAAATTATCGTCTTTGCCCAAGAAAATTAACCACGAACAAGGCTATCGAGCATTGTTTAAGTAGCAAGATCGCGAAGAACTCGCGTCCTACAAGACGCGAGTTCTACCAAGTCTCGCGATATATTCGCGCATCTTTATTATAATTTTTCAGTCTTTTTTTTTTTGAAATTAAAGGATAACAAACACCACGTCGAACTAAATACGCGTCCTAGGGAAAGCGAGTTTGGAAATCGTGTCTTGCAGGGCGCGAGTTACCCTTACGTGGGCCGAATGAGGGTATTTTTTCAAATATTGTTGATAGGGGTAATTGGCTAAATATTTCCAATTTGGCCAATTGCCCCTAATTTGGTTGGTAATAACTATAGGGTCCCACTTTCATCTTGTCCAAACAACAACCGGTAACTAAATCCTTCCGTAAACAGCTTGATTTGATTTAGAAAAGGAAATGGAATCCATGAATGACTGATATAAAATCAAAAGAAAATTCCATATGCCTGATGCCCACCACCACCATTATATATGTGAGTCGATGACAGAGTGAAAGGTGTCGGTCATGATGATTCGAAACGATCAATGTAGATGGATTTATATTTGATGTACTGGTCGGTTAAATCTGTTTTGAATTTGTGATAAGACATCTGTTGAGAAAAAAATATTGTCTTGTTCCTATCAAGCAAAGTCTAAACTTAGAAGTCAAAGTATGTGTTCTTTTGATAGAGGTTGCATAATTTTGCATTAGTGTTTTCTTTATCTATAATTTATATATAAATATGAATTTAGAAAAAATTATGAATGGATGAGAATATTTTTTATTATTCATTATATTACTAAGTTGACATTAGAATAATAATTTATCACCATATTACTAATTATTTACTAGATTGCAGATTCATTACATACTAAAAAGTAAAATTCTCCTTCCATCTGTCTTTAAGTAAAAATTGTTCAAAAAAACAAACAATTTAACTTTTTAGTATTATTTGATAAGTTTTGTTTTACCTCAAAAACATTATTATTATTTGATATTTAATAATACTTACTTACAGAATTGTGAATATTTTTCCATGATTATTTGAAGAGGAAATTTAGTTGGACTATAATGACAATTACACTTGAAAGAGGTAGAGGACGATGATGAGATAATAATAGGATATTGATTATTTTATTTTATATGTTCAGAGTTTTCAATTTTAATTTTGTACAAGTATTGTTTTATTTTATTGTGAATATTCACATAAAAACAATTCTATCTTTGTTTAGCTAATTAATATTTTGCTATTAGTTGCTTTGTTTTTTTTCTATTCTTTTTGTTGCCCTTTCAGTTTTTAGGGCTTCGTCTGACTAATCCAGACTGACCTGCGTCGCACGCTGGTTTTGGTGGGTGAGTCTCTTAGCGGGAATTTTCTGCATATACAACGCCTTGAACTCGAGATCTGCTTAAGTGATACCAAACTGCTTACCACTTGGACCAACTCATTGGTATTTTTCTATTTTCAAAAACATTATTTTACTCTCTCAATATATTTTAAAATTAATTAAATTTTCCTAAATAAGATTTATTTTTTGTGTTATCAAATTTATTATAAATATAGAGTTGTTCAAAATATATATATTTTCCTTAAATTCATTATTTATGACTTAGGGATTCTTTTAATCTATTAGGTATAGTAAAGGAATGGTAGATGAGTAGATAATAAACAATGTAGTTCTTACGATTCATGCATAATATATACTTTTTTTCGTATTAAAGTATGGAAAAATGTTTTATGGCGATGGAAACAAAAACAAAATTATAAGTGTTCTAGTTTAAAAATGTTCAAAAAATGTTATATCAGGAATTCAGAGGGGCTTGTAATGGCTTCTAGTACTTACCCAAATCGTTTTATTGCAAACCCTAAATTGGCTGAGGCTCCAGCTTGTAAGCAGGCAGTAGCTCTTACAAAGGAGTTAAGTTTTCGTCGAGCTATTGTTGAAGGCGATGCTCAAACTGTCATCTCAAAAATATCTTCTGCAAAACAAGACAAATCATGTATTAGTCCGATTGTTCAAAATGTTCAACAATTGAAGCGGAGTTTTGAACACTTATTCTTCAGCCTTGTTTGCCGTTCGCTGAATTCGGTTGCCCACTCAATTGCACACTTGGGCCGTTCCATTCCGTCGCGTATGGTGTGGATTGAAGAGGCTCCTTCAGAAGTTGAAGAGTTGATTTCATCGGACCATTGGTGGATTGACCCACCTGATTAGCTTTCTTTTTAAAGCTTTTTTCGGAGAATTGCTCATCTTCTACTCTGATTTTCATTCAAAATTCATCTACATGTCAAAAGTTATATCTTGACTTTGATTTCTCGAAGCTCGCCCTCAGATGAAGATGATTGATTGTTCTTTTCTGGTTTTTTTGGTTTTCTTTTGCTTTGTTTTTAGTTTTGTCCTTTGCTTTTTTTATTTAATAAGTTTGGTAACTGGTTGGTCCTAAAACCGGTTACCCTTAAACCCTTTCTTTTCCTTTTCTTCTTTAATGATCAGCTATTTTGATATAAAAAAAATTAGGAGTTTATAATTTAAGGGTCATGATTAAAAATTTAGGGTTTGGATGTTAGGGTTTAGGTTTTATGGTAATATGGTTAGAAATTTACGTTTTAGCTTATAAACCCTAAATTTTAATTACTAAACCCTAAAATTAACTATACCCCTCAAATTCAAACCCTCAAACTTAAACTCTAAACCCTAAACTAAATACTTAGACTCTAAAACTAATATGCTTATAGAAACTTTTTATTTTCACCGCTAATACATGATATAATTAATGTAAAATCTTAATTCTCTGTATTTTTATTCTTATTTCTAAAATAAGGTTATTTATCCCACCAAACATGGAAAAAGTCAATTTAATCCTTAATTTCACATTTCTTCTAGTTTTCTCTTTCTTTTTCACTCTTTATTTCATATATTTTACATTTTCTTATTCAAATAATAATAGGAAAAGGTTTTAATTTTTTTTTCTTATATAAGATCAATATTGACTATTTCATGAGCATCTTACCTCCACCAACATCCACACATATTTTAAGAGAATATATAATAATATAAATATATTATTGCTTGTTGTAAATCACTCAGCGTGACTAAACTTCTCGATTAAAAACAACAACAATATTTACACATGGTAATTTTGTGTATAATACAAGAAAACTCATTTTGGCGATTTTGTGAAAAATATTTATTTTTTAAATGTGTTTACCTAACTTTTAATTTTTTTAATCAAGTATTCCAATCATGTTACAGATTAACGGCAATGAAAGTGCTTTTAATTGGAAATTAACATTCAATAATATCTAAATCCAATGAGTGATTTTGGTAAAAAAATGATGATTTTTATCTTAAGAAACCAGGTTCGAACATTTTTGTGATAAAGCATGAGACCACTTTTAAAAATACTAAAAGTATTTTGAGAACATTTTTATATGAAGCCAGTTTGAGATCCATCATTCTTTAGCCTTTTATTCTTTTGGATCTTAAAATTGGATAATGGATTAAACCTTTTGGACTGGACCAACCCTTCTTCAAAATAAATAAAATATTAATGAAAAATAAGAATGAAATAATTCCCTCAATTTAATTTTAAAAACTTTATGAATTTGTTTGATAAATAATTTTTTAAGTTAAAATTAGAGGTTTGAACTACTTTTAGAGGTTTAACCAGTCAAATCTATTAATTAGGGTGTTTGGTGAATAAAGGTTTGTAAAAGTGGATTGAGGTGAAATCTCTCGATTCAAAAAAAACTACTAATATGAGCTTTTTGGGTTTAGAATTTTTGACATAAGAGTTGTGAAGACTCTCTTACCCCTTAGTAATTTGAAAAAGTCTTCAAATTAATACATATGCTTCCAATATCATTTAAATTTGTTAATTAATTAAATTATATTAAAAAATAATTATATAAATAATAAAATACTATTTAAATCATTCAAATATCTTAGTAATGTTATAATAAAAAATAATTTTCATAATCTAATTAATATTAATAAATACAAAATATTGATAATAAACTATTCAAACAAGTATTGAATATATATCATGTCCTTATATGTCATTTTTCTTGTTCAAATAATCAAACAGCTATTAGTTAATTTCACCAAACACTTTTATATAATCAGCTAATGCAATTTGCTAGTCAAATCAACTAATGTAATTTGCTAATTAAATCAGCTAATATAATCAACTAATAACTATCAGTTATCCGCTAATTGTCAAACATGACCTATTTCTTTATTGTTTGAATCATGTCTCAATTATTGTTGCATCGATTTAAAAGTTATAAATTTACAATTCAAACATGTAATATTTATCTGATCAACTGATTTTGAGGCTTAGGGCTTATGAATAAGTTAGGAAATGGGTGTAAAAGAAAACTTGATTCCTTTATGAATTATTTTCCCTTCCCAAAGGAGGCATGCAAATGCTTAAACCCATTGTTCCTCATCGTGGTTGTAAAAAATGGTTACTTGTGCCGATGAATGTTGTCTCATTAAGCATTAAAGATGTATCAACAACTTGTTGGTCTAGCAGGAATGCAGTATAATGCGTTATGCAGGGATTGTCTGCTGAAAATTTAAAATTAGTATATATATATTTATATATATTTTTTATTAAAAAATTATTTTCGTCCTCTATATACTTTTATAAGTTTCTCCCCTAGAATTTTATAGATTCATAAAGTCATGAGTTAGTCCATGGCGCTATGTTCTTTAAACAAGGTTAGAGGTTCAAATTCTGACGTTGTGCATGGGAAAAATTTGGGTTGAAAGGATCATCGTGGCTGTAAAAAATGGTTACTTGTGCCGATAAATGTTGTCCTGTTAAGCATTAAAAAACATATAGATGTATCAACAACTGGTTGGTCTAGTAGGATAATACGTTATGCAGAGACCGCCTCTTAAAAATTTGAAATTTGTATATATTTTTTATGTATTTTCTATTGAAACTTTATTTCCGTCACCACTATACTCTTATAAGTTTGTCCCCTGGAAATTTATAGGTTCATAAAGTCTTGGGTCCGTCCATAGCGCTATGTACTTTAAACAAGGTCAGAGATTCAAATTCTGATGCCGTGAATAGAAAAAAAATGAATTGAAAGAATTATTTTATATTGGAACTCTGCAAAACCTTATTTGAATTAGTCGACCAATAAATATTATATAAGGATGGTTAAAAAAACATATAGATGAGCAGCCGGAGAATAGGATCATGCGCAAAGCAACCGCCCGTGGACTGGCCGACTCACTGCTATATGATATAGCGATGGTTAAAAAAACATATAGATGAGCAGCCGGAGAAAGGCCGAGTCATAGGATCATGCGCAAAGCAACCGCCCGCGGACTGGCCGACTCACTGCTCCTCGTCTCGGTTTTTGCTGAAATAACCAATCATATTTCCCCCGCAGCAAATGCAATATTCAAATGAATGTTAAATTATGCCTAATATTTTAATGAATGCTTCATAGAAATTGAGTCACTCTTTTCTCCATAAATTTTGTATTTCCTTCCTAACACTTTTCTATCAATTGGGGAGAGTGCGAAGGATATTTTTTTCGCACTCATCTATGTCAAGAATTTTCATGTGCATTTCCGCTCTATGACATGTTGTGAATATAAAATTTAAAATCATCTATGCCTCGCAAGACTTAAATTATCCCCGCCCCATCATTCACATGGGTCCTGAGACCCACTTAATTCCCTATTTATCAGCTTCATGACCCATTCATATAATATATTTATAAATATTAGTTAAAAATATAAATTACATTTGTTATGAAAAAAGTATGAAATATTCGACATTCAGGCTCCAACCACATATGTGACATTATTCTAACTGACATCATTTTTAAAAAAATAACATATACGAAATTAAATTTTGTACAACAAAAAAGTTTGTACTAAAAAATACTAAAGTCTATCGTAAATGACCGAAAAATAGCATAAATAATATGTAAAATAATATTTAAATTGTTGTAATAAATAAACAATATAGAAAAAACTAAAAAGAAAACAACAATGAAAACAACATTTAAAAAATAAGAAAAATACCAATAGAATCTAAATAACATACAATATTAGGAAAATAAAATTAAAAAATAGAAGAATAACATATCTACGGTGAGGACTAAGGAGAAGAAAACAAACCTTAGAAAGAATGTTTAACGATAGACAACAATAAAGAAAAAACTAATAAAAATAAATCTTATATATATATATATATATTTCATAAATATTCCAAGATAAGTCAATATAAATTATCTTAAATTTGACTCTAATTCAAACTGATATTTTAAGAAATATTATATAGTTGATCTGATCAACCTCAAACTCAATTATATACATATTGAACTTTTCATTAATATCCCTAGACAAGTCCATATGATTTACCTTAAATTTGACTATCATCCAAACTGATATTATATTTTTAATAATATTTATAATAATATGTTAGGGCGGGTTGGAATGATGCGGGTACAAAGGCATATTCACGCATTCCTCACCTAGGGATGGTCATGGGTCAGATTAGGTCGAATTTTTGGCCGATCCGCACCCGACCAAAAAATTTAACACCTTCATCCAAAGTCGACCCGACCCGATATAAATAAAAAATTATCATTTTTATTATTATTCGAAAAAATAGAGAGCTAATTGAAAAAAATACAAATAGAGAGAGAGAGCATTATAATAATTATTCCATTTTTATTACACAAAATATGGAAATAATTGAAATATATATAAAGAGAAGAGCATTGTAACAATTATACTTAAATATTTAGAATAAAATTAAACTATTATTTCAGGTTGGGTAGGGTAGGGTATTTTTCACCTTAAACCCAAACCCGACTCGACCTGACCGCATAGTCAAAAAATCAGACCCAAACCCAACCCGAACTCGAAGTGTTCTTTTAAAAAAACTGACCTTATAGGATTGGGTCGAGTCAAAACCCGTTAGGTGTGGGTCAAATGACCATCCTATCCCCACCACCCATAGTGAATCTAATTATTATTTTCATCCCTGTCCCACAACCCGCGAAACTTATAACCATCTCTACTCAAATTGAATGCGAAGTGGGGCGAATCTTCGTAAAGCCTGCCCATTGACATCCCTACTCTTTTCCTTGGATCTTCCGTTTTCCTTTCTGTCGTTATGATTTGCATTCGTTTAAGGTAAATATACATTTTAGTACTTGATTTAGTTTTAAGATTTAATTTGGTACTTAAGTTTTTTCAATTAAGTATATGAACTTCGTTTATTGCTGTAATACCCTAATTTTTTCCGGGTCATATATATATATATATATAATCGAAAGTATATATAAATATAAATATAAATAACAATCCCTTAAAAATATGTATCAGTCCATAAAAGGTCCAAAATACAAAGAAATGACCATTTACAAAAAAAAAACAAGCTTATTTACATATTCACGGCCCAAAACCCAATCCTAAATAGCTGGCTATAACCTATTTTCAGATAATCACAGCCCAACAAACACAAATTTGATCCTAAGCCCAATTTTTTCTGCCCAAATCTGCTACGTAGCAGCTTCTGATTAGCTGAAACCAAGAGCAACGAATTGTGCTCTTTCTCCTATTAGATGGCACTAGCTGGCATGACGTCATGGTAGTGACATTGCCATGACGTCAGGATCTACTATCGGGTATAAATACCTAAAGAGAGAGAAAAATGCAATTAATTACACAATAATTGCGCACTTATTACGGCAAAGAGAAAAAAAGGAAATCGAAGGGTTACCTAGCATTCGAAAGTCATCGAAAAGGGGAAGAGGTCACCTGAGACGACAACTGGAGTATTGTTTCGACATCAGAATTTTTGCCGAAATATCAGAAGGTAACTTTTGATCTCTTCTTATATTTCCTGCATCAAAATAAGAGAAAATGTTAGATCTAAACCCTAAATCCAAAAGAAAACAAGTTTAAACCTAAATCTAAACAAACACAATAGCAAAACCTAGATTTAAAGTCAGAAATCTAAAAATCTAATCTAAAACAAGAAACAAAGTTAGATCTGGAAAGGAGAAAGGTTACAAATACTTATCTTGGCTCTATGAGTGATCGAAGAGGGAGGAAAAGTAACCGGAATGATAAGAAGTTGTGACGGAGTTAAAAATGAGCGAGATTGGGGCTTGGTTAGGTAGATTTAGGTGGGGA
The DNA here is from genome assembly GCA_019671005.1 of Hibiscus mutabilis. NCBI lineage: Eukaryota > Viridiplantae > Streptophyta > Magnoliopsida > Malvales > Malvaceae > Hibiscus > Hibiscus mutabilis. The sequence continues at coordinate 60,907,353 of CM033712.1, forward strand.
AGATGGGAGTTTCTGCCCAAACGGGCTTTAGATTAAGGTTTAGGTTGAAAAATGAAGGCCATTGGTGTTTTTAGGGTTTTGATCAAGGCGGCAGACGGCAGCCAAAAATCATCTTACGGCAGTGACCGATCGCTGGAGTTGAACCAGACGGTGGTTGGGGGTAAGGTTTGATCGAAAAGAATGACAGGAGACGATGGCCAGTGGCCGGCGTCGCCTCCGGCTGCCGGCAAACAGGCTAGGGTTTATCGGAAGTGGTGGAGGAGGATCGAAGGTGGAATGATTGAAGAACAATGGAAGAACTGAGAGGGTTTTTATAGTTTTGATCTTCAAAAATAGAAAAATAAGGGTAATTTGGTGTTTTTGAGGATCAAAACGGGGAAAAAGGGATGAACTAATGAAGAACACGGGTTGAATAAGGGGTTTTGATCGAGTTAAGGTTGATTTTCTAGGAATTTGGGTGTTATAATTGAGAGAATTCTGAGGGTGTATAAAGGGTTAAAATCCAAAAAATGGGAAAAAAGAAATAGATGGGTCCAAGATGGTCTTTATATAGGCCGAGGGGACGGGCCTTAGGGCCTGCGAATCCCCGTGAGGGCCCGGCCCTACTTATGCGAGCCTTGCATCGCGACCCTTTAGTTTCTTTTCTGTTCAATTTGATCACTAAAGGCTTGTAATTTGGCACTTCTTCTTTAATAACAGTTCAATTTAGTCCCTAATGCTTTGTAATTTGATCCTATAGTTTATAATTCATTTCAATTTAACCTTGATTTCCTATGTTAACTCATTTAATTTATTTTAATTACTATGCTTAGTCTTAATTTATTTGTAAGTTGCATAATTTTAAAACAAGCGTATAGTATATTTGTTTAGGAGATTTTAATCACTTAGAAACTTAATTAAATTAGAGCTTTTAGGATTAGGTACTTTAATTAAATTAACTAATTTGATAGATGAGAAAATTGTAGAAAATAAATGAATATTGAATGGAAACTTTAATGCTCTAAGTTGACTAGTGTCACATTGCAATGTGATGTTAAACAAGGAAACATTTTAGTCGAAGATTCAATATCTCATTTGAACTTAGAAAATAGAAATCACACATAGTTAGTTTAATGTAATTAAATTGGAATTAGACATAAATAATTAGGATCACAAATAATTAGGAATATTATTGATTAAGGGCTAAATATGGGTAGTGCCCAATTCTTTGGGTGTTATCACATAAATCCTAAATTTAGTAATATTCGTAGACTTTAACGAACTAAATTAATTGGGGCCTTAATTAGATTTAAACTTCAAAATGACAAGAAAATAATTTGTCATGCAAACCTTTTATGTTGAGGTATATTTTTAAGAATGGACCGAAATGCCCTAAAGCAATTGGGTGATTCCAATCCCATACTCGATAAAATATATTTTCTGATAAAAGGATATACCAATTTGGAATCTTAATTCAAATAATAATTATGGTTAAATTAAATTCAAATTGTTACTCAAAATGCCACGTAAAGTTAAAAGGTACCAATAACGGGCGTTCGTAGGGGGTGCTAATCATTCCCCACACGTAACCGACTCTCGAACCCATTTTTTAAGAAATGAATCTCTGTTCATTTTTCAGTGTCCGGTCTTCCTCAAAGTGATCGGTGGCGACTCCAAATGATTTTAAAAAATCAAATTTTAAAAGGCAAAATCCTAATTTTCAAAACCCTAATCATCGTGCTGTTTTCCACACTTCAATTTTAAAATGGTCGCGACAGCTTGGCGACTCTGCTGGGGATATAGTTTATAAAATAAATTCGAGAGTCAGGCCTAATTACTTTTACGTGGCATTTTGGCATTAAAAATAGTAATTTGAATTTAATTTTTCCACAAATTATGGGATGAATTATTAGAAAGAATAGGGGTAGTTTTGTGTATGATATGAACTGGTATTCATGCATAAGCTCTCGACCTGGCTTTTCACCCTTAAGTGGGAGAAAGACATTATCCAACGTTATGCTCTCTAGCTCTGAGTTTGGATTTTTGTCTTTTTCTAGCATTACTAACCTCTGCGTCGTGGGGCCTACGCCTTAGTTACAAGGGACCTATGCTACCGAATCGATGTCTTGCTGTCAAAGTAGAGAGTAACGACAGTTCAAGAACCCAATGTCTAGAACAAACACCACATGATGTTTTAGAAACCCACACCGCTAGAGCCAGACATGGACTTAAGTTAGGTGCTGCCGGTTTAAATACACTTCTCTGGTTATTTTCTCTGCTAATATTAAATGTTTATTTTGTGTTAATATTTTTAGCTTGTTTTCAACATTAATTCACCGTACTGACACAAGTTTTTTTGTTGTTTTGTTTTATTTGTCTTTCTTATAAAATTGCATCATGCTGCATTATTTGACATCGGTTTAGGAGTTAGTTTAAGCTAGAAGTGTTCAATATGGCAGAAGGGTCCAAGCAATTAGGAGAAGATAATGCTGCAGTTTGGGCATGGTCAAAACAGATTCAACACGAGAAAGGGGACAGTTTAAGCAAAAATGATGTTTCAGTAATGAAAACAAGGTAAGGATAAACACCAATCAGAATGCTTGTTTGCCAAAAGTTAAGGAAATATGGGAACATTGGATAAGGAAATGAAAGAGTCATTCTAGAGAGAGTTCGGAGATACCGCCTTGCTGTTATACACTTCGATAGATCATGTTCTTTTTATAGCAATGGGCCAATTCTGGAATCCATCTTATAATTGCTTTACCTTTGGACAAGTAGATTTGACACTGACGCTTGAAGAGTATGAGGCCTTACTGCATTGCCCTAGGGTTAAAAGCGACATGGTTTATACAAGGCCAAGCAATAATTAGGGATTTCTAAAGAAATTCGGAATGATTATTGGGAAAACTAAAGAATGGTTAGAAAGGAAGATAGCCAATAGTGACAGCATTGATCAGAACGAGGACAAAAAATGTCTGAATTAGAAGGTTTTGAAAGAATTAATTCTGACAGGAGATGAGTCTGGTAGGATGCGAAGTTTATATGCTTTGTGCATATACAGGTTAGTATTGTTCCCTAGAACTCCTGAGCACATAGATCCATCTACAATGGAACTGTTTGAAAGGCTAGTGAAGGGGGTGAATCTAGTGCCAGCTATCCTGACTGAAACATACAAATCATTGACTGCATGCAAGAAATCTAGAGAAGGGAAATTTTGGCGTGCAACTACTTGAGATATGGTTTCGAGGACACATATGGGATACGCCATACAGAGTGCTCAAGTACCTCACCATTTATTCACCAATCGAAGAACATTTGGCTAGCACTCGATAGAGAAAAAGAGCGAAGAACAGTAGAAAGAACACTTTAAGGAAATGAAGGATGCTAATATCGTTTGGAAGGAACCATGGTTGGGTAAGGGAATGTCTTTCTTATATTTATGTGGAGATAAGGATTGGGTCCCACTACCAAGAAATTGGGGAGGGAGCGCTTACTGCCCTTTATTGGTGCCAAGACAATTTGCTTCGAGGCAATTTATCCCAGCCACTGCAGGTATGCCCCGTTTTGAATATCCACACAAAACCAATGACTACAAAGCGAATGTAGCTCAAACTGCAAAGTCGTGGCAAGAACCAAGAAGAGTACAACCATATCAGGGATTCGAGGTAATACCGAGGTATGAAGAATGGAGAGCTCAAAGGGTAAATGATAATTTGCCTTGAAAGGGACAGGAAGACATAGGATCATCTACTTCGTTTGATATGAGTGCACCATCTGTATTGGAAAAATTGCGACATGACCGTAAGCTAGATTTGAAGAAATATGAGAAGGGAATCAGTGACCTCAATAACGAGCTGACAATGAAAAATTACAAGTAAACGTTCATGAAGGTAAAGAAAAAGAGCTGCTAGAAGAGAACAAGAAGATTAATCAAGCTTTGAAAGATTTGCAGGAGATTTATGACAACTATAAAGCAAAACAAAATGGTGGTATAAGCAAAAAAATTAAAGACTTATCAAAACAACTGGATGATATGACCAAGGAGAAGAGTGACTATAAGAAGATGTATGAAAAGAAATCTAAGGAGCTGAAGGAATCCAACAACAAATTAAAGAATAAGATAGAAGAGGAACAAGCATGAAATTTTGAATTAATGACTCAGGTATCACAATTAGAGCAAATGATCACAAAATACCATAATGAGGACAAGATAAAGATGGAGCAAGAAAATGAAGGAGCACAGAAGAAGATATCAAAGTTGGAGAATGCAGTGCAAGGTTTGAAGGAGAAGCTCGCAGCTTATGAATGAGCATTCTACCAAGAAAGTGGAGCGTGGAAGGATAAATATGAAGTGGCACAGAGCACCGTCTGTCGCCAAAATGAGGAGTTGGTAAACTTCAAGAGACAGGTCCGGGGCATTGCTTCATATGTGTAGATATTATCAAGACAAGCAATGAGTCTGCTGGAGCAAGAGGATATCGAGTTGGAGCATGGAGAAGTTATTACTCGTCTGCTTCACAAATTAGTCAATCTAGGAGTTAGAGCTACTAGTTTTCTGTAAAAGAAATTATTTTTTCTTGTATTTGAACATTTCAATTAATGAATGTTTCTTAAAAACTAGTTCCTGGATCCGATGACTTTTTCATTCATGCATCCATTCATTTAAATATGGCATTATATTTTGCAATTTTTTAATACAAATAGGTTATGTGATAGTTTGATTTACAAATGTAACCATTCTGCATTCGTACGGAACTCATCTACGCTCTAAGTCAATAGCTATAGAGGACATACTTACAAGTTTGGAAATGATCGTACGGAAACACAAAACCGTTTCGATAGGATTGAACAATCTATGAAAGACCAATTCGTTCAGGCTCAGAGAGAGATAATCAATCAACTCACTGCTCTGTTGGGGTCAAAGGAGTCCGGGAAAGCTAAAACACACGAGGTTGCTTCTAATGACGAGAATGATCATGCTGAAACAACATCTCACATTAGGGTGCAGCAAGAGGGACCTCCTCATACGAAGAAGGTCCAAATTAATCTAGCAAGAGCTACACCAGGTCAACCAATACATGTCGGGGCTAATTTTGGAAGCGGAGAGGAAGTTCCTGACCTAAACACTCTAAATGAGATAGAAAAGATCCTTGCGGAGATTTAAAAGAAGTACAGGGAACACTGCAAAGCTTTAGAAGATCGATTTTTGGAGATGCAACGGGTAAATGAGATAGGGCCGGGTGCAGTGGAAATGAGTTTAGTGTCTGATCTGATTCTTCCTCCAAAGTTCAAGGTGCCTAATTTCGAGAAGTACGATGGGACCACCTGTCTGAGGGCTCATCTTACAATGTACTGTCGAAAAATGGTTGTTCATTTGAAAGATGAGAAGTTGCTGATACATTGTTTTTAGGACAGTTTGACCGGTTCAGCAGCACGATGGTATACACAGTTGAGTTGTGCAAATATTCAGTCATGGAAGGATCTTTCTGGGGCCTTTGCTGAGCAATATAAACATGTGGCAGAGATGGTCCCCAGTCGTGTTATGTTGTCAGGCATGAAACAAAAGAGTAATGAGATGCTCCGACAATATACCCAGAGATTGAGGGATATTACAGTGCAAGTGCAGCCGCCGTTGCTGGAGAGTGAGGTTACCCACATGTTTGTGCAGACATTAAGAGGTCCATTGTTTGATAGATTGATCAATAATTCTACTCAGAATTTTGCTGATATAGTAATGACGAGAGAGCTAATTGAAACAACTATTAAAAGTGGCAGGATTGAGAGTGTGGAGAGCTCCCGTAGAAACTTCAAAAGAAAAGATAGTGAGGTAAAAATACTAGTGCATAGGAGGCCCCAAAGAATATAACTATTACTTTGCCTGGTTCTACGTTAGGAGGTTCCCAAAACTCAAATAAGAAAGATTCTCGCAACCCCATGAATGATATGATCAACTTTACACTGATACCAATGACATATGTTGAGTTATACTCACAATTATATGAATCGAATCTGGTGAGGCCATATCGTTTAACCCCCTATGCAGCCTCCTTATCTCCAATGGTACAAACCTGATGCCCATTATGAATTCCATGCCGGAATACCGGGGCATACAATTGAGACTTGTACGACATTCAAAATGATGGTTCAAAATTTGATCAACAATGAGATTTTGAAATTTGATGAGCCTAGTATTGCAGAAAATCCATTACTTAATCACGGTGGGCGAGGGGTGAATGTTATTGAGGAAGAGGACGAGGCAAAAAGATTGAAAACAGATATCTCAGAAATCAGATCTCCGTTAAAGTGGGTATTTGAACAGTTATATAATGCTGAGATGATTGAAATAGGCATGAGAATTGAAAAAGAAGTGCAGTATGATGTATATTGTGAATATCATCAAGAACATGACCATGAGATTCAACATTGCTCAGAGTTCAGAAGTCTGATACAAAAGATGATGGATAACAAGGAAATAGTGTTCTTTGATAAAGTCGGGGAGAGGAAAAAAGTGGATGTATGCGCCTCTGAGTCTTTTAGAGTCAAGTATGGAATCCATAAGCCCTTGGTTGTTTCTGTCAGATCCAAGGCCGGAAGCTCGTTTGCCTTCAAAAGTACTCATAAGATTGTGATTACGCCACCCGCGTCGTTTGCCTTCAAAAGTACTCATAAAATTCTATAGAACTATGCAGCCAAGATAGTTATACCAAAGGAAGGCAAAACATCAGAGGAAGTAAAATCACCAGTAGAGAAAAATTCAATACCAAAAGTGAAGAAGGAAGAGCAGTCCAGTACATAAGTAATAAATGAAGTAGGGCACTTTACACGTAGTGGTAGATGCTATTCTCCTGAAACATCAAAAGAAGCGGAGAAGATAAAAGGGAAGGCTGTGGTAGTGCCCGAGGAAAGTTTTGGGGAAGAACCCGCCCCCAAAATAAATGTGCCAGTAACTAAGGAACAAGCTCAAGAGTTTTTGAAATTTCTGAAACATAGTGAATACAACATTGTCGACCAGTTGAAGAAACAACAAGCTAGGATTTCTGTCTTGGAGCTGCTGCTAAGTTCTGAAGGGCACCGTAATGCCTTAATAAAGGTGCTCAATCAGACGTTTATGCCAAATGATATATCTGTGCACAAGCTAGACATATAGTAAATCATATTACTGCTGACAATTACATAAATTCACTGATGATGAAATACCTGAGGGTGGAATAGGATCCGTGAAAGCCTTAAACACCACAACACATTGCAAGGGCTATGTTCTGTCGGGAGTATTAATTGACAACGGGTCAGCACTGAATGTTCTACCGATGGTTACCCTGTAAAGGCTGCCAGTCGACGATTCACATATGAAGACATATAAGAATATTGTAAGAGCTTTCAACGGTACAACAAGGGATGTTCTCGGAAAGATTGAGGTGCCGCTACTTATTGGGCCCACAGTTTATAACATAGAGTTCATGGTAATGGATATCAAGTCGACATACAACTGTTTTCTTGGAAGGCCCTGGATCTATTCCGCAATGGCAGTACCGTCTTCCCTACATCAAAAGCTCAAATTTGTGATAGAAGGGAAATTAGTCAATGTGGGAGCTGAGGAGGACATTATTGCTTCAGTGTCTACTGACGTACCGTATATTTAGACGAATGAGAATGCCATAGAATGCTCGTTCAAAGCTTTGGATTTCACTAACGCAACATTCATAGCTGAAGGGAAGCAATACCGCGACCTAAATTGTCAAACTGTACCAAGAGGACAGTCTGAGAGACGCTTGGTAGGGGATCAAGAACTGGAAAAGAACTTGGCAAATAACTTCAGGGATGTTTGCGGCCAAAACCGATGATAATGAAGAAAGACCATTTTGGTCTTGGATTTAAGTCCAATCTTCAACAAAGACAAACATATTTGAAGAAAAGAGAAAATCAAAGGAGAGCCTGACTTTTGGGAGGAGAAATATTCTTTGAGCCAATGACCTTCCCGAATTTAAATAATATCTTTAAATCCTAAGGGTTTAAAAATATGGAAAAACAACTTGAAGAGGTCAATTTGGGAAACTGCTAGGCTGCATGAGGAAGAAATCTTTGGCAATAAATTGGAGGGGCTCTTTGTTGGAGGGATTTTCGAAGGGACTCAGCCTGGTAGATATCTGAAAAAGATCCGTCCATGCCTCCCTGGCGAAGTGCTCAGCAACTGGACAACTGAAGATATCTCACTAGTATCTAGGTTCAAAACAGAGTAAATACAATGAACGACCATATACCTTTGCCCATGGGTGTAAGGGATTCTGTAAAAGGGTCATCATATTAGTTTATTTTAATAAAAATGCTTTAATGTTGGTTCACAAATGGCAAACATGTTTCTTGTTTTTTGCATCCTTTCTAAATGTATATTATTATTTTCTTTGTAGGTCTTCAATTATTAATTGCATGAATGATCTTGAACCTAATCCTGGGGTAGATCCTAAGCGATTAGTGTGTCTAATGAAAGTCAATGAGGTCAAAGATAAAATAGAATGTGAAATCTCGGAAGAATTACTAAGGTTGGTGGAAAAAAGAAGACAAGCAGATCTTACCTCACAAAGAGGATATAGAAATTCTAAATCTCGGAACAGATGAAGTCAAAAGAGAGGTTAAGATAGGACTGCTTTCTCGCTAAAAACCAAGCAAAATTTGATTAACTTGTTGCGATAATTCAAAGATGTCTTCGCCTGGTCATTTCAAGACATGCCAGGATTGAATACTGATATTGTGGTATATAAATTGCCTATAAGGCCAGAATGTAAACCGGTTCAACAGAAGCTTAGAAGATTGAGGCCGTATTAAAAATCAAAGAGGAAGTACAAAAACAAATTGATGTTGGTTTTCTTAAAGTGGCTCAATATCCAAAATGAGTGGCTAACATAGTCCTAGTACCGAAAAAGGATGGAAAAGTACGTATGTGCATAAACTACAGAGACTTGAACAAAGCCAGCCCGAAGAATAACTTTCCTTTGCCTCACATAGATATCCTGGTTGACAACACTTCAGGACATTCATGGTTCTCCTTCATGGATGGATTTTCAGGATATAATCAGATAAAGATGAACTTTGAGGATATGGAAAAGACAATATTCATAACTTTATGGGGCACATGTTGTTATCAAGTGATGCCTTTTGGACTAAAGAATGCTGGGGCAACATACCAACGAGCCATGGTGACTCTCTTCCACGATATGATGCACAAGGAAATTGAGGTATACGTAGATGATATGATAGCCAATTCCCAGATTGAAGAGGAGCATATCCAGAACTTAAGAAAGCTATTTTTGAGATTGAGGAAGTACCAGTTGAGGGATTGAAATTGATCCAGACAAGGTAAGGGCAATTCAGAACTTACCACCACCAAGAACACAAAAAGAATTTCGAGGATTCTTGGGAGGCTAAATTATATTTCCTGATTCATTTCACAGTTGACTGATAAACGTGACAAAATCTTTAGGCTACTTAAAAAGAACGATCCAGGAGTATAGGATGAGGAGTGCCAAGAGACGCTTGACAGAATTAAGAAATACTTGACAAATGCTCAAATACTGGTAGCATCGGTTCTACATAGACCACTCATCCTTTGTTTGACGGTCTATGAAAACTCAATGGGGTGTGTACTGGGACAGCATGATGACACAGGAAGAAAAGAAAGAGCCATTTATTATTTGAGCAAAAAGTTTACAGAATGCGAAGTTCGGTACCTGCCAATTCAAAAGTTATGTTGCGCCTTGGTTTGGGTAACTCGCAGATTAAGACAGTACTTGTTATATCATACAACCTGGTTAATATCTCAGCTTCAACCATTGAAATTTCTGATGGAAGTGCCAGCATTGACTGGGAGATTGACTCATTGGCAAATGTTGTTGTCAGAATTTGACATAGTATATGTGAACCAAAAAGCAATAAAAGGAAGTGTCATAGCAGATTTCTTGGCTAGTCGTGCTTCAGAGGATTATGAGCCTTTGAATTTTGATTTCCCAGTTGAAGATATGATGAGTATCTCCATGGAGGAAAATAGAACTTTAGAGAATAATATTTGGAAGCTATATTTTGACGGGGCCGTTAATGCCCTAGGACGTGAAATTAGGGAAGTACTAATTTCCCCGAGTAACGTACATTATCCTTTCACAAGCAAGTTGGAATTTTTTTTGCACCAACAACATGGCAGAATATGAAGCTTGTGTCATGAGTTTGCAAGCTGCTATTGAAAAAAGGATAGAGAATTTGAAAGTATATGGAGATTCTGCACTAGTCATTTACCAGCTCCAAGGAGAATGGGAAACAAAGGATTCCAAGTTGATTGAATACCGAAAGTTGATCCTTGAGATAATAAAAGAATTCAAAGAAATCACTTTCACATATATCCCTAGAGAAGATAACCAAATGGTGGATGCCCTAGCTACACTGGCTTCGGTATTCTTGTCCAACAAACCTAAGGATATGATGACAATTCGAATGCAAAGTTACAAAACCTATGCTCATTGTTAGGACATATAAGAAGAAGCGGATGGAAATCCATGGTGTTTCGATATCTTGCAGTACATCAAATACCAAATTTACCTCGAAGAGGCAAATGATAATGACAAAAGAACCATTAGAAGGATGGCTTTAGGATATGTGCTTGATGGAGAAATCTTATATAAGCGGGGCAAAGATCAAATCCTCTTAAGGTGCTTTAATGCTCAAGAAGCCAAAGAAATTTTAACAGAAGTGCATGATGGAATTTGCGGGACACATGCTAATGGCTTTTTGATGGCCAGAAAAATAATGAGATATGGCTACTATTTGACAACTATGGAGGGTGATTGCATTGAATATGCTAAGAAGTGCCATAAATGGCAGATATATGCTGACGAATGCTCCGCTAGTACCTTTACATACAATGAACTCACCATGGTCGTTTGTAGTATGGGGCATGGATGTTATTGGGCAAATTCACCCTAAAGCTTCCAATGGACACCGTTTCATCCTTGTGGTTATCAATTATTTTACCAAATGGGAAGAAGCAACTTCATATACCAATATCACTAGATCTACAATTTGTAAATTCTTGAAGAAAGAGATCATATGTCTATATGGATTACCAAAAAGAATTATTACTGATAATTCCACCAACTTCAACAACAAGGTAATAGCAGAGCCATGTGAGCAATTCAAAATCACTCATCACAATTCTGTGGCCTATCACCCTAAGATGAATGGGGCAGTGGAGGCAATAAATAAGAACGTCAAGAAGATCATATCGAAGACGACAGATACTTACAAGGATTAGCATGAGAAGCTGCCATTTGCTTTTTTTGCATATCGAACTTTAGTACAAACCTCAACTAGGGAAACACCTTATTCCTTAGTCCATGGAATAGAAACAGTGCTCCCAGTAGAGGTTGAAATTCCATCTCTCCGAGTTTTGACTGAAGTAAAGCTAGACGATGTAGAATAGGTACATGCTCGATTTGACCAATTGAATCTTATTGAGGAAAAAAGGCTGAAAGCTATCTGTCACAGCCAACTGTACCAGAAAAGAATGGTGCGAGCCTATGATAAGAAAGTTTGGCCTTGAAAATTCTGAGAGGGTGATCTAGTGATGAAAAAGATCTTGCCAATACATCGAGATTTCCATGGGAAATGGATGCCTAACTGGGAGGGGCATATGCTGTCAAAAAGGCTTTCTCCGGAAGAACATTGATCTTAACTAAAATATATGGTAAAGAGTTCCACAAGCTAGTGAAGTCAGATTCAGTTAAGAAATATTATGCATGAAGAATTTAAAAAAGAGAGAAAAAAGAAAAGAAAAGCTAAGTGAAAACCCAAAAAAGGTGTTTCGCAAAATGAAACATCTATGGTGAAAACCCAAAAGGGCACCTTAGGTAAAGAAGGGGAAAAGGAAAAAGAAAATTAAAAGAAAATGAGGGTTCAAGATGAAAACCCGTAAAGGGCGTCTTGAAACCAAGGGAGGATATGGGTTGAAAACCCGTAAAGGGTGACTCAAAAGCATTCAATATAGGTATCTGACAATCAGAACCTCTCGGACATCTAGTATTTTGGAAGAGATTTCACATTTGTATACATCTTGACAATTTTCGAAGTCTGTTGGGCAAGGGTTCAAGCTTAAGAATACATCTTGTCTATAGGGTGGTTGTATCCTTCATGCTATGGATGCTCGAAGATCTGTTTTTTTTTTCTTGACTTTGTTGTTTCAGTTTTCCATGACTTCTTTCAAAATTCCATTGTATTTTTTAAGCTTCAATAAAATTCGTGAATTCTCTTCCGAGCTTTCTTAAAAATTCCAAAGCATCATGAAATGGCTGATATAATGAATAAAAACATATAATTTCTTGGTATTTCTATGTTGTGAAAGTTGCAGGTAAAACTTTAACACTCTGGGTTATTGAAGAAGAGTATATAAAATGAAGATGATACTGAATCCCACACTAGCAAGAGTATGGACATTGAAAGGTTTGCAAGCACCTTAACAAGAGATAGAACTCAAAATTTATGGTGATTGTCACACAAAAGCATCATGATAAAGATCTCTAGATGAAGTGTAACCAAGAACTGCATTGACAACAAAGTCTGTTAACCAAAGAACAATGATTTTTATCTCTAAACTCATGATTGGAATCAGAAGAGCGTTAATAAGATTGGAACTTGTCCATTTTCTGGCTTATGTGTATCAAAGGAATATTATTGATATCTCTGTGAAATTTGAAGATGCTTCCGAGATATCATAGAAGGGTGACGATGTCTCCATACATAGGACCATTGTTGTTTGTCAGCTTCTCAGATTGAATAAGAATGTTGGCAGTTCTTTGTTTTTCTGTTAGGAAATGAAATTTGAATTGTCAAGTCATTGATGTGAAAAGAAAAGAAAATGAAAAAGGGAAAAAAGAGAAAAAAGAGAAAAAGAAAGAGTAAAGGAAAGAGAAAATGAAAGAGGAAAAATAAAAAACAAAAGTGAAAACCCGAAAGGGCACTTTGAGAAAAACAAAATAAAGTGAAAATCTGAGAAGGGCGCTTTAGAGCAAAGGGCCAGAAACGAAGGAAGGAGGTTTCGAAAGTCGACCCTGAATGTGAGATGAAGTGGCAAGACTGAGAGCTGATGAAGGAGCATAGCAAAGAAGAATTAAATTGATTATATAGAAAGCAAAAGCTGTCTAAACAATCTCAACGAAACATGGTTCATGCATCATGTAGAAATTAGGATCATATTAACCCTCATTCAAACATTTTAGCTTGTTTTGACAGGAAAATTAAGCAGGAAAGAAGAACTCTAAATGAGAAGAGTTCATCCCTAGCAAAGAAGAGCTCCTAATGAGAAGAGTTCGCCCAACAAAGAAAAGTTCCTAATGAGAAGAGTTCACCCAGCAAAGATAGAGTTCCTAATGAGAAGAGTTCGCCTGGAAAAGTCAGAATTCCTAATGAGAAGAGTTCATTGAAGAATCCATGGATGAGGAAGTTCACAATGTGAAGAACTTGCTTGTTTGATATCTTTACAGAAAGGGGTCAGCAAAAAAGAGAAGACTGAGGAATTTCATAATCAGAAGAATAGCCTCAAGCTTCGGTGGTCAGATGGTTCAGACAAAATTCGTGTCTTTTTCAGTCTTTTCCCTATTTCTGCTCCACAGCAATGAGCAAAGAGGGGCAGTTGTAATACCATAATTTTGTCTGGGTCATATATATATATATATAACTAAAAGTACATATAAATATAAATAACAATCCCTTAAAAAATTAAGTATCGGTCTATAAAAGGTCCAAAATTCAAAGAAATGACCATTTAAAAAAAAACAAGCCTATTTACATATTCAAGGCCCAAAACCCAGTCCTAAACAGCTGGCTATAACCTATTTTTGGATAATCACAGCCCAACAAACACAAATTTGATCATAAGCCCAATTTTCCTGCCCAAATCTACTACGTGGCAGCTTCTGATTAGCTGAAACCAAGAGCCACAAATTGTGGGTCTTTCTCCTATTAGATGGCACCAGCTAGCATGACATCATGGTAGTGACATCGCCATGACATCAGGATCCACTATCGGGTATAAATACCTGAATAGAGAGAAAAACGTAATTAATTACACAATAATTGCGCGCTTATTATGGCAGAGAGAGAAAAAGGAAATCGAAGGGTTACTTGGTCATTCGAAAGTAATCAGAAAGGAGAAGAGGTCGCCTAAGACGACAACCGAAGTACTGTTCCGACATTAGAATTCCCGCCGTAATATCAGAAGGTAACTTTTGATCTCTTCTTACATTTCCTGCATCAAAACAAGAGAAAATTTTAGATCTAAACCCTAAATCCAAAGGAAAACAAGTTAAAACCTAAATCTAAACAAACAAAATAGCAAAACCTAGATTTAAAGTCAGAAATCTAAAAATCTAATCTAAAACAAGAAAAATGCTCAGATCTGGAAAGGATAAAGGTTACGAATACTTATCTTGGCTCTGTGAGTGATCAGAGAGTGAGGAAAAGTAACCGGAATGATAAGAAGTTGTGGCGGAGTTGAAAATGAGCGAGATCGAGGCCTGGTTAGGTAGATTTAGGTGGGGAAGATGGGAGTTTCTGCCCAAACGAGCTTTAGATTAAGGTTTAGGTTAAAATATGGAGGCCATGGGTATTTTTAGGGTTTCGGTCAAGGCAGTGGACGGCGGTTGAAAATCGCCTTGCGGCGTGACTGGTCGCCAGAGTTGAACCATACGGTGGCCAAGGGGTAAGGTTTGATCGAAAAAGATGATCGGAGACGACGGCCGGTTTTAAAATGGTCGCGACAATTGCTTCAATTTGATACCTAAACTCTCTTTTTATCCAATTAAGTTATTTATCGTAAGTATCAATTTAGACTGAAAAAATTAAGTTCATGTATCAATTTAAATCAATAAGCCATTTCACGTACCTAATTAGACCAAGAAAATGCTTATGTATCAAATTGAACCAATAAGTTAAGTTCAACTTTCAATTTAATTTCCCCCCAAGTGTTATGGGTTTTTTCTTTTATTTCGAAACTTTCTTCTTCAAATTGTACCTGAATTTGGCTTTGAATTAAATAAGTCATTTATCGTAAGTATCAATTTAGACCGAAAAAATTAAGTTCATGTATCAATTTAAATAAATAAGCCATTTCACGTACCTAATTAGACCAAGAAAATGCTTATGTATCAAATTGAACCAATAAGTTAAGTTCAACTTTCAATTTAATTCCCCTCCCCCCAAGTGTTATGGGTTTTTTTCTTTTATTTCGAAACTTTCTTCTTCAAATTGTACTTGAATTTGGCTTTGAATTAAATAAGTCATTTATCGTAAGTATCAATTTAGACTGAAAAAATTAAGTTCATGTATCAATTTAAATCAATAAGCCATTTCACGTACCTAATTAGACAAGAAAATGCTTATGTATCAAATTGAACCAATAAGTTAAGTTCAACTTTCAATTTAATTTCCCCCCAAGTGTTATGGGTTTTTTCTTTTATTTCGAAACTTTCTTCTTCACATTGCACATGGACCAAGCAATTCACTGCACACATACACGATGCAAGTGGAAACTGAGTTTGACTGTATACAAGATCCCAATTTCCAATTTCTTTTTAAAAGCTTTTATTAAAATACCAATATATATTTGCCCGAGTATTGTTTCCTATTCCAGTTGAATACGAACAGATAGCAAATTTGTAGTACTAACGAAAAAAATCTTACAGATATAGTTGGCATTTGTAGCAGCAGAAAACAACTAAATATGGCCTTTCACAGTGAAAATATCCCAAGCCACTGTCGGCCAGTTTGCTGCCATGATAGACTTATTTTCCCAATTGAACACGAACCCATTGAATCTGTCCCCAAAACTTACAAGTTGGTCCGATATGCATTCCCCGTTGATGGTGGTTTTGCCGCGTTTATGACTGAAGCAGATGTTCTCAAGTTTTTCGAGTTTAAGATTTAGAGTTTGCATGTATCAACCTAGTGTTTTTGAATATCTGTTTTTTTCCAGGTGTAGCTTTCTACGTGCGGACCATGCATACGGGTACAGTATACAAATAGTAGCTTCATAGAACCTATGGGGTCAGGCATTAGAGGGGGGATAAAAAAAATGAAGGCAATAATGAGTTGATGATAGCAATGATTGTCCTAATCCAAGCTGGCTCCATTGTTTAATTGTTTCTTCGGCAATATTGGCCAAATATTCTCTTTTGAGAATTTATTTGGAAAAACACCCCCGAAACAAGATTTGAAAAAATACCCCCTTTCAACCTATATTGGTACTACTCGCGTTCTGTCAAACGCATTTTCTAAACTCGTTTTCCGTACAACGCGAGTTCCGTCCGATGTGGATTATATTAGACGTTATTCGAATATTTTAAGAAATAAAACGAACTCCCGGCCCACAGGACGCAAGTTTTGTGTGTTGCAGTTGTTCAAACAGGGCTCGATAGGCATGTTTAAGGTGAATTTGCATGGTGTTGGGGAATAAATTTTCGTAGCTTTGTACTTTTACAGCATACTACTGATACATCTCTTGAAAATAGTATGAAAATCGACGTGTATAATGCATTGTAAAGGCTATGGAAATCGCGTTACAAACGCTATATTGCCATGTTTTTTGCATGAAGAACATGAAAACATGGGTCGGTAGTCATGTTTTAGTCGATATTGTGGTACGTTGTGGGTTATTTTTCCTTGTTAACTAACTTTCACATCGTAGTACGAAAACACATGCTTACAATGTTTCAGAAATCGGAGCATATAAGTTATCCTAAAGGTTGTAGAAATCGCGTTAAAAACGCTATCTAGCCATGTTCAAAAGCCTTAAAAACATGGGAACATGGGTTGTAGTTAAGTTTGAGTCGATTTTGTAGTATGTTTGGGGATATGTTTTCTTCTTATTTAACTTTCACCTCGTAGTACGGGAACACGTGTTTACAATGATTCAGAAATCGGAGCGTAAAGGTTGTAGAAATCGCATTAAAAATGTTATGAAAACAAGAAAGCGTAGCTTGGAAGGTTGTTTATGATAATTAGGAATAAAACAATACACTTAGAAGTACAATTAGTTGAATCGAGGGCGGGTCCTATAAGGACATTTTCTGATGTCGTGTCCAGTGTTCCTACAATTACTGCACAACTTAGGTTGCTCGGTCCGTTCTCGAGGAACCATATCCTCGGCTCATTTTAAAATAAAATACAAAAAAGAAATAATAGTAAACCCAATTAAAATAAAAAAAGGAAGAAAATATGGTTCATAAAACCCATTTCTAAAAAATAATAACCCAAAATAAATCCATTTAAATAAAAAAAAACACTAGAAAAATAATAAATAAAGAACCCATTTTATTTTTAAAAGGCCCAAACTAACCCATTTATCTTTTTTCAGGCTTATTCGAGATCATTGGATGTGGGGCTGAAATAATGGATGGCTTGGATCGAATAAAGAAAAAAGGGGAAAATGGAGGATCCCCCAAATCCCCAGCCAAAACGGTTAGGCCGGCTGCCTGTCTTGATCCCGTCGTCCCTGGGCCACGACGACCGCCATGGTTGGTGTCGGTCGACTCCCCTCGGTCGGCTGAGTCCAATGTCGCCGACCCCGTCCCTTGCCGTTGCTGGTAGCTCGTCAATTGAAGGGGAAAAGGGTTCGAACCCTAATTTAATTTGGGGCAAAATCTCCCAAATTGGAGCCGAATCAGATGAAATTCGGGATGAATTTCAACAAATCAAAGCTGTGCTAATCATTTTGGATGATTTTATGGGACGAAAATGGGGATTTTGTCCCCATATTGCCTTGAATCCCAATCCCCCAAACCCTATAAATAGTGCCCAATTTTCCATTGTTCAACACACTGAAATTCATCCGAAAATACCCAGAAAATACTTTGAAAATTGTTGGAAAGTTGCTAAAATTTGTTCGAGTTTGGAGCAGCTCCGGTTCAAATTTTTTAAGAAGAAACAACCTTTTCCGGTGGCATTTGGAATCGGTTCGAGAGGAAGAAGCTTGCGAATTCTCCCTTTTCGGTATAGTTTTCTTTTCTTTTCTTTACGATTCAAATTTATTTTGTTTTGTTGAATTGCTTATGATTTTGAAGTTTGAGTTTTGTGTTGTGGTACTCTTTCTTCATTTTTGATCTTTAATTCGAATAAATTTGTTCTTCAAATTTGATTTTGATATGAATGTGTTTGATCTTTGTTTTCTTTAAAAAAATATACAAAAAATGTTCTTGTGGAAACAAAAGATTTTTAGAAAGAAAAAAGAAAACAAACAAAGAATAATAAAACAAGTTTTTTTTCATTAAAGTAAAAAAGTTTTAATTTTCAAAAAAACAAATACAAAAGTTTTCGAAATCTGAATAATGATATTTTTTAGAAAATTAAAAAAAGGTTTAGAAAATTAAAGAAGTGTTTAGAAAATTAAAAAAGGGTTACAAAAACATATAAATTTTTAGGAAGCTTTAAAGTATAAAAAAACACTTTTCAAATAATAAAAATAAAAGTTTTAAAACTAAAAATGCTCCTAAACAAGAAATAGACAAAAAAATTCTCAAAATAAAAATAATATTTTAAAAGTTTCAAATATAAAAAAGTAAAAAATTTAAAAGTGGTTAAGGTTTTAAAATTTAAAATAGGAAAAGAATAAAAGAATTTAAAATTTAAAAAGAATTTTCAAAAAACAAAAAAATAACAAAGAAGTGGTGAAAAATAAAGTTTTTCAAAATAGACTCGATCTAAGTTCAAAAAAATTTAAAAAAAATTGTTTTTTTTTTGCCTTTTAGTAATAATTTTGAACCTTAGGGATAAGTTCTACAAACCTTAGTTAGAAATTTTTGTTTGAACAAAGATTCTCTTTACAAAAAATAAAACACACTTAATTAAATTTAAAGCCCCTAAATAGGTTAAAACATTTAGAATTCTTAAGGTTTGTAAATATTAATTTCGGATTAATAAGAGTCTCAGCAAAATAATTGTTCCTTTGTTTGCCTGTAAAAAAAGTGGAATTTAATTAATGTTGTGCCTTACTAAACGGAAATGACGGGTTAGCGCCAGAAGTGTTGGAGGTGATTGGAGTTCATTTTGGGGTGGTAAGACCGTTAAAATGGAATTTAATTCATATACGGACAATAATTTAAAGCACTATACGAATTCGCAAAATCCGGCCTTTTTTAAAGCCTTTTGTAATCGACAAGGTACCGATTTTCGGGCGTTGTGGGGGTGCTAACCCTTCCCCGCGCGTAACCGACTCCTGAACCCGGTTTTGTATTTTTGCAGACCAAAAAATGTTATTTTTATGAAAATAAAATGTTTTTATTAAAATAACCCAATTTAGGTGATCCAATCACACCTTTTAAAAAAAGATTGGTGGCGACTCCGTTGATTTTAATGTTTTTGTCGAAACGTCGAAGCTCGAGAGGGTTGCGACAGCTTGGCGACTCCGCTGGGGAAACTTTTTGTTTTTACAAAAAAGGAGAGTCAGGCCACAAGTCGATTACACTTTGTTTAAAAAGTCAGAATTTGCGAACTAATATAGAGCTTAAAATTATTGTCCGTTTATAGATTTAATTCCATTTTACGCATTTAAAATTTGGTTACAAGTTCTAGACCCGAGCTTCGTCCCGTTCGATTAAGTGGGGGGGGAAAATGCTATTGCTCTCATGGGAATACTGATTCTCCGTATGGGCCTAGTAAGTACCTCCGGGGCTCACGCCCCATGTCTTCGTGTGGATACTGATCCTCCGTATGGGTATATGAGTGGGTCCCCCTAAATTGAACCTGTTTCGTTTGAAGCCTATAATGGGCGAGAATTATGGGCCTTGCTACCCTTTAGTAGGGGACAACGAGGAAAATTTGAGAACCTTTTAGAACTAAACCCGTTTGAGAATCTAGAAGCCCACCCCTCTAGAGCTATGCAGAAAACCTAGGTGTAGAAGTTTGGTCAAAATTATTTCGTATGGATAGTCCGTGGACACATGTCCAGAAGTGTTGGAATACGCTACCCAGTTACTATTCATGCAATGGAACTATTTTGGACCTTTATGTCTAATCCTGTTTTTAAAAATGTGTTCTAATCATTTCTCTTTTTGTATTTTGCATGTTTTGTGCATTATCATTCCATAATAAAGATGGGGTTGTTTCTTAAGATACTTGCTCGGTTAAAAAGATAGCTTTGTGATCATGGATAGGAGACTTCTTCAGAAAGAGAAAGACAATGCAGATGTGTTTCACTGGTCTAAAGTCAACCAGCATGCATATGGGGATATTCTGATGAGTGAACACGTGACTGAAACTTTCGAGTACGCCCATGTCAGTGTTAAGCAGAATAGTGTGCAAGAATTACGGGATATCTAGAAGCATTTCAACTACTCAACCAAGCAATTTTTCTTTGATGCATATAGCGATATAGCTTATTTGTTGAATGTACAAGTAGATGAGTCGTTTCTGAAAGCACTGATCCAATTCTGGAATCTCGGGTACTGTTGCTTCACATTCAATGGTGAAGATATGATGTCCACCTTCGAAGAGTATGCTGCACTTTTCAACCTGTATGGGATAAGGAGAAACCAGGTATATGCTAAGCCGCCCAAGAACAAGAATGCACACCTGAGACTTAAAACATTTGCTGGAATGGGAGATGGATGGGTCAAGGGGCTGATTTAGAAAAGAGGTGGTAGCTTTTCCTTTCCGTGGTGAAGCATCCGAAACATCATCTCTAAGCACCCCGATAGAGAAAAGAGGGTGGATTTGTTAGCCATTGTGATCTATGGTTTGGTCATTTTTCCAAGAGTTTTGGGTAACATCGATGTGGCTATGTTGGACCTTTTCGAGCAGTTTAAAAGAGATATTAATCCAGTACCAGCAGTGCTTGCTGAAACCGTCATTTCTTTAAATGCATGTCGTAAGTTGGAAGGCATGCGTTTTAAAGGTTGTGCTCAGTTGCTTCAGGTTTGGGCCCTTAGCCATTTCTGGAAGTGTCCAACTCTAGTCCTGCCCACGCTCTCCCTAAATTTCTCTCCACTTTACAAGTTTCTAGAGAAGAATTGACCAGTATTGAAGAGGAAGAAATGGACCGACATCTTCAGAGATCGCCGGGAATAGGATATTGTTTGGAGGGTTCCGTGGTTAGGTCACACCAAGATCCTATATAGATGTGGAGACTTTAACCATCTTATGTTACTTGGAATATGGGGCAGAATTGGCTGTGCTCCACTGTTGGTTTCATGGCAATATGGTTCGCGACAGTTTGTTCTTTTCACTGCAGATCTTGATTCCACATAGTTTGAGTTTCAGGGAGAGTTCAAAGAAAAGGTCCACGCCATCAACGAATCCTGGAAACAATGCTATTGAGTGAAAGTGGAACATGACAGTAGATGTATGATTACCCTTATTACGATGTCTGGAGGCACACGAGAGTGAATGACAAGGTTCTACCTCTCACTGACCAAGTCAAGCCTATAGAAGAGCATCTAAAAGTGGTTCCATCTGAAGCTGATATTTTGAGGGCTGAGCTCAAAGAGACCAAGGCCAAAATGGACTCCTTGCGGGAGCAGCATGTGAGAGAATTATATGAGGCGAGTCTGGATGTTGAAAAATACAAGGGAGAGATAGACCATGTGACGAAGATGTACAAAGACCTAGAGCGAAAGTTCAAGATTCAAAGGGTCGATTTTCTAAAATTCCAGACTACAGTCAGAAATGCAGATTTGAGGAAGAGCCCAGAATAGTAGAAGCAGGAAATAGATCAAGCTGTGAACAAGGAAAGAGAACATGGCAAACGGGAAATAGAGAAATACATGCGGGTTTTAGCTGAAGAAAGAAAGAAGGGTAAGCAACCAGTTGAAAATGAAAATGACAAACGGGTCATCTAGAAAGAAAAAGATAGTGTGGCCGCGTGGAAGAGAAAAGCCCACGACAACAAAACCCATTTGTTAGAGTCACAAGCTGCATACGATGAAACCAGCAAGAAGTTGAAGCAAAGCCAGGCTTTCTTGACTGAGTTGCAAGCCAAGGTAGCAGACTTGAACCATTCACTGTATGAGCTTCAAAACGATGACACCTATACTGAGCTTCAGGCCAGCTTGAATGAAATTAACTCTATGAAAGAATGAGTTGAAGAGATGGATGGCATCATTCAAGAGTACAGAACGAAGATCCTAGTCCTTGAAGATGCAATTGATGGAGGAAATAACTATTGGTTCACCCATCTTCGAGACAATGCTAGAAGATTCCAAGAATAGGAGGAGTTTGATAGGACAGTCATGACTCAAATCCAGGATGTGGCTAAACATGTGACGATGCTGGCTACAGAAGCTATTGCTCTACGCCAGTACATCACGCTAGTCGGAAAAGTTAGCCCCAGGCTTATGTGGTTGATTGAGGAAATGAAGGAACTAGGTGTTAGGGCAGAGAAATATCTGTAAACATGTTTAAAACTTTGTAATAAAGAATCTTTCTTATTCTAATAAAGAGTTGTTTGTTGAGCAAAGTTTCACGGAATCAATGGCCCTTCGTTTGCATACACTTGAATCTTTTTTTTGTTGTTGTTTGTTTGTTATGTTTTCTTTGCATTAGTTTAGTACATAACATTCCATGACATGATAAGAAACTAACTTAATTAAAACATGTGACAGAAAATCAAAATAGCAAACCCGACTCATAGCTATCGTACCCATTCCAGAACCAAAACCATGAATACCGAAGAACGGTTAACATCACTGGAAGCTACTTGCAAAAGCACCCAGAAAAAGCTAGAGAAGTTAGAAAGTGATCTGAAATAGGAAATAGATGTGTCACACATGAAGACAGTCACCCAGATCGCAGCGTTATTCGGGTTCAAAAACCCAGAAGAAGGAGAAGACGTAGATGCTGCGCTACAGTTTCCTGAGAAAGCTCTTGGAAACTAGAAAAGGGGCTAATCCACCTTGAGTTAAGTTCCCTTTTCATTTTGTTGAATCATCTGTTAGGGCATCGGTAGAACCCAGAGTCAATCACGGTGAAGATCAGAAATTTAAGGTCCCAGATCTTGACGAGATTGCTGACAAGGACAACGCAAACAAGAAGCTGGAAGAGCACTGCAAAAAGTTAGAAGAAATTATGAGAGCTTTCCAAGAAAGAAATATGCATGGTGGTTCAGAAGCCAAGGACCTGAGCTTGGTGACTAACTTAATGGTCCCACCGAAATTCAAGACCC
This sequence comes from Hibiscus mutabilis, assembly GCA_019671005.1. Classification (NCBI taxonomy): domain Eukaryota; kingdom Viridiplantae; phylum Streptophyta; class Magnoliopsida; order Malvales; family Malvaceae; genus Hibiscus; species Hibiscus mutabilis. The sequence continues at coordinate 60,930,517 of CM033712.1, forward strand.
TAACTTTAACAAATATGACGGAACCACTTGTCCAAATGCTCATCTAACCATGTATTGCAAGAAGATGTCGATGTACCTGGACAATGAGAAACTCCTGATTCACTACTTTCAGGATAGTTTGATTGGATCTGCATCCCACTAGTATACCTAGCTGAGTCGAAAGAACATCCGAACGTGGAAGGATCTGTCAAGGGCGTTCGGTGAGCAGTACAAGCATGTCACTGACATGACCCCAAGTAGACTAGTCCTACAGAGGATAGAACGAAGACACAATGAAAGCTTTTGCCAGTACGCCCAAAGGTGGCAAGGTGTCGCTGCATAGGTTCAACCACCGCTGTTAGAGAGTGAGATTACCCCAATGTTCGTCGAAACCTTCAAGGGTGCATTCTACTATAGAATGATCAACTATGCGACCAAAAGTTTCACAGACCTGCTGATAAACGGCGAAATAATCTTAGCCGATATCAAAAGCAGAAAGCTAGATGGGGGTGACGCCAAGAAGCCTTACAGGAAGAAAGTCAATGACGTGAATATGACGAGCGCCTACAACCCCAATTATTCGAAAAGGGTAGTCTTGAATAAGCCCGCTGCTCAAGTAACCAATCAGGTGGCCTCAAATCCACAAAAAGACGAACGAAGTACCAGGGAAGCAAGAAACCCAATTTTTCGCTCATCCTCATAGCGTATGCTGAACTCTTTTCGAAGTTAGTTCAAGCACAGATGGTGCTGGAACGACATGTTCCACCTTTCTCTCCCCCATACCCACCATGGTATGATAAGAAGGTCCAGTGCGAGTACCACGTCAGGAATAAATGATACACTATTGAGAATTGCATGGCTTTCAAGAGGGTGGTTGAAGATTTGTGGAAGTCAAGAATGTTATCTTTCGACTCGTCTGACGAGAAGGACAACCCACTACCCAATCACCAAAAGAATAGGGTGAATACAGTGAATGAGGAGGAAGATAGACAGATAAAGAAACATGTTGCAGAGATTAAAGCACCTATGGCTTGGGTATATACCCAGATAGTGGAGGTCGAGATGATAGAAAAGCTAAATTCAAAAGTGAAGGACGGTGATGAGCTCTACTATGAGTATCATCAAGGAAAAGGACTCGAGATTCAGTATTGCGGGGATTTTAAATAGCTTATCCAGGCCAAAATGGACAGTGGAGAATTGGAATTCTCTGAAAAGGGAAAAGAAGACTATACACCATGTGTGTGCACAATAGACGAGACTCCTGCCAGAGGGAATTATGCAAGATGAAGCCTTTGGTGATCAAAACCAAAGCAAAGGCTGCAGAGCCACAGAAGAACACAACTCCCCGGCTTATTATAAAGAAACATGTTTCATTTCCATATAAGGATAACAAACAAGTGCCCTGGAATTATGCCTGCTCGGTGACAAATCCGGGGAGCACATCATCAAAGGAAGAATTAAAGGAAAAACTAAAGGAAGAAACAAAAGAAGAGCAGTGAATCAGATGAGAAATTCTACAAGAAATGGATGATGTTATTCGCCACTTAAACCAGAAGACAAAGATGTTGCTCAGAGAAGGGCAGCGAATAAAGAACCAGAAGGAGAAAGGGATTTCTTTATGAAGAAACCCAAAGTAGGACTTGAGCTGATAAAGGAGTCAGAGGCTCAAGAATTTCTAAAAATTTTGAAGCACAACGAATATAGTGTGGTGGAGCAACTTCACAGGCTCACAGCTAGAATTTCAATGCTCTTGTTGCTGGTGAGTTCTGAGGGTCATAGAGATGCCCTCCTAAAAATTTTGAACCAGACATTCGTACCAAAAGAGATATCGACTAACAAGATAGAATGGTTGGTTGTAATATTGTTGTTAACAACTACATCGCATTAAGTGATGAAGAGATTCCAGCTGTTGGGAGAGGATCATACAAAGCTCTCCACATCTCTACGCACTGCAAGGGACACATCCCTACGCACTGCAAGGGACACATGCTGCCAGGAGTTCTAATTGATAATGGGTCAGCTTTAAATGTACTGCCCCTAGCCACCTAAAAGAAGCTACCAGTCGATAACTCTCATATGACTGCCTACCAGAACTCGGTGAGGGCATTTGATGGAACCCAGAGAGATGTTCTGGGCAAAATTGAAGTTCCTCTACAAATCAGACCGTCAACCTTTGAGGTAGATTTCATAGTAATGGACAAATGGCCCACTTACAGCTGTCTTCTAGGACGCCCTTAGATTCACACAGTAGGGGCTGTCCCTTCTACTCTCTATCAAAAATTAAAGTTCATAGTTGGAGGCCAACTGGTAGACGTAGGAGCTGAAGAAGAGATCATAGCCTCGATATCAGCAGATACTTCATACATTCAGGTGGATGAAGGCGCACTAGGGTGCCACTTCAGAACCCTCGATATTGTCAATGGCACATTCGTGTCTAAAAGAAGCAAGGTCCTAGAGCCAAAATTGTCGAACAATGCTAAGATGCAAGTAAAGCAGACCCTAGGAAAAGGGGCGAAAGCCAGAAAATACCTTGGCAAATAGCTTTAAGGGAGGCCATATCCAGTGATGATCCCCGACAAACGAGATAGATTTGGGCTAGGTTACAAACCCAATCCCATGGAAAGGAGAGTTGCAATTAGAGAGAAACAAAAAAAGAGGAAAGCCCGATTAAATGGGGAAGAAGTGAAGTGGAAACCAATGACCCTCCTGCCGCTGAGTCAAACCTTTATATCATGAGGAATTATGAATCCCGACACTTCAAACAAGGAGGAGGAGAAAGGAAAGAATAGTTTAGAGAAGGCTTTTGGGGAGCTGAACATTAACACAATATCAGAGAAGGATGAGGGAAACAAGTACCTCTCCATGATTCGCCCTTGCTCGGAACCAAACAACTGGACTGCCGAAGATATCCCTATAGCTTTTAGGTCATCCATAGAGTAATACTCGAAACCAACTCATTTTCCTTTGGCCCAAGGGCAATTTGAGATCTCTTGTTAAGGGCTCATGTTTAACCATTATGGTTCTACTTATCAATAAAATGATGTTTTTTTCAATAAACTTCGTGTGGCAAACGTTCTTTCCCTAAATACTTTAATATTGAAAACAAACCATAAAACAGAATAAAAATGTTAAAAATACCAAAATCAAATCAAAACAAAACAAAACAAATCATTTCATTCATTTCTTTTTTATTCATTTCTCGTTGTATATTCGATCCTATCCCTTGCAGGTATTCAGATATCAATGGTACTCATAACTTTGTATCTGACCAAGAAATTGACTTCAAGCTTCCTATGTGATTAGAAGAGGTAAGAAACTATAAAGACGAGGAAGAATATGATCTTCCCAACGATATGCTCAGGTTAATAGAAAACGAAGGAAAGCAGATTCTGCCCCACAAAGAAGAGTTGGAAACTTGAATCTCGGGACTGAAGAAGAAAAACGTGAGGTAAAGATCGACACCTCTATCACTGCTGAAACCCGATAGAGTTTGGTCAAGCTTTTACGGGAATATAAAGGCATTTTTTCTTGGTCGTACGAAGATATGACTGGATTGGATACAAACATTGTTGTGCACAGACTCCCTATTAGGCCAGAATGCAAGCCCGTACAACAGAAGTTAAGAAGAATGAAGCCAGAAATGCTTTTGAAAATTAGGGATAAAGTCAAGAAGTAGTATGATGCCAGATTCCTAGAAGTTGTAAAATACTTAGAATGGGTAGCAGATATCGTCCCATTTCCAAAGAAAGGTGGAAAAGTGTGCATGTGCTTCGATTATCGAGATCTTAATTGGACGAGTCCTAAAGATAACTTCCCACTACCGCACATCGACACCCTAGTAGACAATACAGCGGGGCATTCTCTCATCTCCTTTATGGACGGCTTCTCAGGGTACAACCAGATCAAGATGTGCCCAGAGAATATGAATAAAACCATATTTATAACTCTGTGGGGAACCTTTTTTCTACAAAGTCATGCCTTTTGGCCTCAAGAATACAAGGGCAACATATCAGCGAGCCATGGTAACTCTATTCCATGATATTATGCACAAAGAGATAGAAGTTTGCGTAGATGATATGATTGCCAAATCCCGTTCAGAAGAAGAACACATAGAGAATCTGGAAAAAACTCTTCAAAAGGTTAAGAAAGTTTCAATTAAAACTCAACCCGACCAAATGCACCTTTGGAGTTTGGTCAGGAAAATTATTGGGGTTCGTCGTAAGTGAAAGAGGAATTGAGATTGACCCAAATAAATTCAAAGCCATTCAGGAACTCCCACCACTTCAAACGCAAAAAGAGGTTCGAGGATTCCTTGGAAGGTTAAATTACATTGCTCGTTTCATCTCTCAATTAACAGAGAAATGTAGTCCTGTATTTAGGCTACTTCGAAAGAATAACCCAGGGACATGGAATAAAGAGTGCCAAGCTGTGTTAGAGGAAATCAAGAAGCAGTTAAAGAATCACATATTCTAGTACCGCCCGTTCCAAAGAAATCCATGATCCTATACTTAACCGTCCATGAAGATTCGATTGGATGTGTATTAGGATAGCATGACGAGACGGGAAGAAAAGAAAGAGCAATCTACTACCTGAGTAAGAAGTTCACAGATTGTGAAGCCAGATATTCCTCAATCGAGAAATTGTGTTGTGCCTTAGTATGGGCGGCAAAGAGGCTAAGACAGTATATGTTATACCATACCACGTGGTTAATATGGAAGCTGGATCCTCTGAAGTTCATGATGGAAGTGCCCGCTTTATCAGGAAAAATGGCCCGTTTGCAAATGTTACTATTAGAATTCAACATTCAGTATGTAATCAAGAAGGCTATAAAAGGGAGTGCAATAGCAGATTTCTTGGCAAGCCGTGCCTATAAAGACTATGAGGCATTGAATTTCAACTTCCCAGATGAAGACCTGATGTGTATTTCGACTGAGGAAAATGATGACTCAGAAGAATCATGGGTAATAAATTTTGACGGTGCTGCAAACGTCTTAGGACGAGGTATTGGGGCAATCTTGGTTTCGCCAGAAGGGAACCATTACCCATTCACGAGCAGACTGGAATTCTTTTGCACCAACAACATGGCTGAATACGAGGCTTGTATACTCGGTCTACGAGCAGCCATTGAAAATAAAATTAAAACCTTAAGAGTCTTTGGTGATTTAGCACTAGTCATTTATCAGATTCGAGGAGAGTAGGAGACAAAAGACACAAAACTGGTGAAGTATCATAAACTGGTTCTTCAACTGATTAAAGAATTTGACAAGATTACCTTCAAATACCTCCCGAGAGAAGATAATCAAATGGCTGATGCCCTTGCTACTCTAGCTGTCATGTTCAAGGAAAGTGAAGGCACGGAGATGATGCCAATTAAAATGCAACTTTTTAACTACTTCACCAAATGGGTAGAAGCTGCATTTTATGCAAATGTCACAAGGTCTGTTGTCTGCAAATTATTAAAAAAGAAATTATCTGTCGCTATGGCCTACCTGAAAGGATCATCACCGACAACGCCTCAAATTTAAACAACAAGATGATGGATGAGGTTTGTGAGCAGTTTCAAATCAAGCATCACAATTCAGTGACTTATCGCTCGAAAATGAGTGAAGCTGTAGAGGCTGCAAATAAGAATATCAAAAAGATAGTGGCAAAAATGGCTGACACTTACACTGATTGGCATGAGAATCTACCTTTCGCATTATATGCCTATAGAACTGTTGTACGAACCTCTACTAGGGTAACGCCATTTTCTTTAGTATATGGGATGGAGGCTGTGCTACAAATTGAAGTTAAAATACCATCCCTCCGTGTCTTAAAAGAGGCAGAGTTAGAAGAGACTAAGTGGGTCTAAGCAAGATACGATCAGTTAAACCTCATCGATGAGAATAGACTGAAAGCAATCTGTCATGGTCAAATGTACCAAAAAGTGATGATATAGACGTATGACAAGAAGGTCCACTTGTAAAAGTTCTGAGAAGGGGATTTGGTATTAAATAAGATATTACCAATCCAAAAGGATTCTCGAGGAAAATGGGCACCTAACTAGGAAGGGCCCTATATTGTGTCAAAAGCCTTTGACGGAGGAGCATTGATTCTGGCTGAAATGGATAGAGATGAGCTCAAGAATCCAGTAAACTCTGATTCAGTTAAGAAGTACTATGCATGAAGAGAAAAAAGGAAAAAAAGAGAAGAAAAAAGAAAAAAAGGGAACTTAAAGTGAAAACCCACAAAGGGCGCTTTAGGTCAAAGAAAAAAGGAAAAAAAGAACTTAAAGTGAAAACCCGCAAATGGCGCTTTAGGTCAAAGAAAAAGAAAAAAAAGAAAATAAGGGTTAAAGATTAAAACCCGCAAAGGGCGTCTTGAAACCACATGAGGATTCGAGTTGAAAACCCGCAAAGGGCGGCTCAAAAATTTTGCAGTCAAGTTGGCAACAAAAGATTCCCATATAGACTCGGCATTTCAGAAAGAAGTTCATACCTTCATACGTCCTTACAGTAGACGAAATCTTCTTGACAAGGGTAGCACTCGGGGTCGTCTCTAGGAGGTTCGGGACTTTGATATCTGGATACTTGTCTTTTTGACCTTTTCCTTTGTACCTTTCTTTTATGTTTGCCACAACATTAATAAGAATTTTTTTGACCTTTTCTTTCAATTTCCTTCTTTTCCTTTATAAATGTCTTTTATTGGGATAAGAATAATTTGGTTGAACATTATTAAAATGAACAAGAGATTTTCGCGTATTACTCTATCAATGGTCTGAGAATATAGGGACTATGACATAGTTCATTGCTTAGTTTTGAGCATTCGGTTTATTATGGTTGGGGGCATTTGATACCCAATTCAGAAGGAAGGGAATTTAAATCCAATATCACTCAAGGTGATGATTTTGATGGATTCATAAAGAGCCTTAATTGTATGCAAGATTACTTGAAAGGCCTTTCACTCGATATTGATGTATCAACTACAATGATAGTTGAATTTGAGAAAACAAGGGATTCTAGCGTGCAAGGATCAAATGTTTTCCATGAAGCAAAGAGATAGTGAATTAGAGACAACTGAAGAAGTCTATCGTCCCCACCATGAACGCAAGATCATTGGATTGAATGAGCAAACATCCAATGATCAAATGTTTTCCATGAAACAAAGAAGCATAAGAAATGAGAATGATGAAGCAGAAGATGACCGTTCCATGAAGCAAAGAGACATGAAAAAATGAAGATGGTGAAACAGAGACAGTGGAGATGGCCACTAATTTGAGTTAACAAGTTTCAAAAGACTATAAAACTTGACATGAATTCATGTTTTAGACATCCTTAGGGGCTTGCTCGTCATGATTGCGTCATATATCAGGTTTTTGCAGGTATGCAGAAACTTTTTAGCAAATGAACTTGTCTATCCGTTCAGGCATAAGGATAATGGAACCTTGCTCATCTATTCGAGCATATGGAGAATAGAACCCATCTATCTGTTCAGGCATGAGGGGAATGGAACCTTGCTCATCTATTCTAGCATATGGAGAATAAAACTCGTCTATCCATTTAGACGTAAAGAGAATGGAACTCTGCTCATCTATTCGGGCATATGGAGAATAGAACCCATCCTTCCGTTCGGACGAAATGAGAATGGAACCAGCCTATCTATTCAGGAATTTGGAGAATGGAACCACCCTATCTATTCAGGCGTTTGGAGAATAGAACCTGCCTACTCGTTCGGGCATAAGGAGAATAGAGTTGACAGGCAAATTGGTAAATGGTGAAAATTAGTGCCACATGTTCTTTGCTATATCCCTGTTTCACTGGAATAAGCGAAGAATGGGCAGTTGTTGTCACTAATTTTTTTTACCTTTTTTAAAAAAAATAAAAAATTTTAATACATAATAAAAATGAATAAAAATAATAATAATAAAAATATCCTTTCAAATAAAATCCATCTTCAAAGGAAATAATAATAATAATAAGCCCATTTTAAAATAAAATACAAAAAAAGAAATAATAGTAAACCCATTTAAAATAAAAAAGGGAAGAAAATATGGTTCATAAAACCCATTTCTAAAACATAATAACCCAAAATAAATCTATTTAAATAAAAAACACTAGAAAAATAATAAATAAGGAACCCATTTTATTTTTAAGAGGCCCAAACTAACTCATTTATCTTTTTTTCAGGTTTATTCAAGATCGTTGGATCAGGGGCTAAAATAATGGATGGCTTGGATCGAATAAAGAAAAAAAGGGAAAAGGGAGGATCTCGCACAGCCACGTGCCAGCGTGTGCCCTGCACGCACGCGGGATCATCTCCCCCAAATCCCCAGCCGAAATGGTTGGGCCGGCTATCGGTCTTGATCCTACCGCCCCTAGGCTGCGGCGGCCGCCATGGTTGGTGTCGGTTGACTCACCCAGCCGGTTGAGTCAAATGCCGCCGACCCCGTCCCTTGCCGTTGCTGGTAGCTCGTCAATTGAAGGGGAAAATGGTTTGAACCCTAATTTAATTGGGGGCAAAATCCTCCAAATTGGAGCTGAATCAGATGAAATTCAAGATGAATTTCAACAAATCAAAGTTGTGCTAATCATTTTGGATGATTTAATGGGACGAAAATGGGGATTTTGTCCCCAAATTGCCTTGAATCCCAATCGCCCAAACCCTATAAATAGTGCCCAATTTTCCATTGTTCAACACACTGAAATTCATCCGAAAATACCCAGAAAAATACTCTGAAAATTGTTGGGAAGTTGCTAAAATTTGTTCGAGTTTGGAGCAGCTCCGGTTCGAATTTTTGAAGAACAAGCAAACTTTTCCGGTGGCATTTGAAATCGGTTCGAGAGGAAGAAGCTTACGAATTCTTCGTTTTCGGTATAGTTTTCTTTTCTTTTCTTTACGATTCAAATTTATTTTGTTTTGTTGAATTGCTTATGATTTTGAAGTTTGAGTTTTGTGTTGTGGTACTCTTTCTTCATTTTTGATCTTTAATTCGAATAAACTTGTTCTTCAAATTTGATTTTGATATGAATGTGTTTGATCTTTGTTTTCTTTAAAAAATATACAAAAATTATTCTTGTCGAAATAAAAGATTTTTAGAAAAAAAAACAAACAAAGAATAATAAAACATGTTTTTTTCATTAAAAAAGTGTTAAAAAAATAAATACAAAAGTTTTCGAAATCCGAATAATGATATTTTTTAAGAAATTAAAAAAAGGGTTTAGAAAATTAAAAAAGGTTAAAAAAACATATAAATTTTTAGGAAGCTTTAAAGTATAAAAAAACACTTTTCAAATAATAAAATTAAAAGTTTTAAAACTAAAAATGCTCCCAAACAAGAAATAGACAAAAAAAATTCTCAAAATAAGAATAAAAAATGTTTAAAGTTTCAAATATAAAAAAAAAGTAAAAAATTTAAAAGATTTTAAAATTTAAAATAGGAAAAGAATAAAAGAATTTAAAAATTAAAAAGAATTTTGAAAAAATAACAAAGAAGTGGTGAAAAATAAAGTTTTTCAAAATAGACTCAATCTAAGTTCAAAACATAAAATTAAAATTTTTGTTTTATTTTCCTTTTAGTAATAATTTTGAACCTTAGGGATAAGTTCTACAAGCCTTAGTTAGAAACTTTTGTTTGAACAAAGATTCTCTTTACAAAAAATAAAACACACTTAATTAAATTTAAACCCCCTAAATAGGTTAAAACATTTAGAATTCTTTAGGTTTGTAAATATTAATTTAAGATTAATAAGATTCTCAACAAATTAATCGTTTCTTTGTTTACCTGTAAAAAAGTGGAACTTAATTAATGTGGTGCCTTACTAAAGAGAAATGACAGGTTAGCGCCAGAAGTGTTGGCGGTGATTGGAGTTCATTTTCAGGTAGTAAGGCCGTTAAAATGGAATTTAATTCACAAACGGACAATAATTTAAAGCTCTATAAGAATTCGCAAAATCCGACCTTTTTTAAAGCCTTTTGTAATCGACAAGATACCAATTTTCGGGCGTTGTGGGGGTGCTAACCCTTCCCCACGCGTAACCGACTCTCGAACCCGATTTTGTGTTTTTGCAGACCAAAAATGTTATTTTGATGAAAATAAAATGTTTTTATTAAAATAACCCAGTTTAGGTGATCCAATCACGCCTTTTTTTTAAAAAAGATCGGTGGCGACTCCGTTGATTTTAATGTTTTTGCCGAAACGTCGAAGCTCGAAAGGGTTACGACAACAGGGATTTATCTGGCCGTATCTTAGGTTCATCATCAACCACATCATAATCACATTCATTTTTTATTGGAGGAAACTTGAATTGGAATACCTTGAATACGTTTTCAAGTCGGTATACATGATTAACGAGTGTCATTGCGTTGAAATGAACGGATGCACATGCAGCAAAGACGTGCGCACACAGGTACTTGAATGTTTGGAAGATGCCACAATCGTATCTTTTCTCTTCTAGATTAACAACGTAATTGTTTTACGATATTCCTTCAAGCAGTCGAGAAAATTCAGCATCCGTAAAGTGATGTTCGTGACAATAGAAGCATGTTGCACCCATCGTGTTTGCGTACACACGGTATATTTGAAATTTTCGCTGGAGATCTAGATGGAATGTGTTTCCACTTGCCATCCAATTCGTTGCTTGTTTTTCGAGGTTTGCAAAGAGTGTAGCGAGATAATAATATGTCGCCTTGACAACGGATGTGATAGGTAAATGACGCGTTCCCTTCAGAGACGAATTTATCGCCTCAGCCAAGTTTGTTGTCATGTGACCATATCGATGACCCCCATCATAACATCGCAGTCATTTCTCCCTCGGGATATCAACAAGATAGTCATATCTAGCTAAATTTCTATCTCTCAACTCTTCCAGTAGCTCCTGAACCAAATCTACTCAGTGTGCATTGCCCATTCAATAAAAGACATAATAGTTTACGAGAAATAATAGTAAAAGCCATATTAATTAATAATTTTGAGAGTAAAAGACGTACACATGCGAAGAACCATTATATGCTCATCATTATTCTTATATCTCTTGTAGTAATTGGCAGCAATGTGTCGTTGACACTACCGGTGATGAATATACTGAGGTTCCCAAGACTGGCCCAATCATTGGATTAATCCCTATATCCCTGAGCCTCTTTCCGAAATAATACATATCCCGTATTCTCTTGATCGCAGAACCCGGTGTAAAAAATGCGTGCACAAGTTGGTGAGAAAAAACGTCCACAAAGGGATATCTTCCTTTTCAAAGATTGTGAATGCTACAAGAATGCATTTTCTATTATCGTCTTGTACAATTTCCAGTAGAATGATCTGGGTGTATCTGCCATACAAGAATATGTTGTCGATCTGCAGCATCAGCTTGCAGTGGCGAAAAGCCTTAACGCATTGCGAGAATGTCTAGAAAAGGAAGAAAATTTGGCACTCCCCAGCTATGACCCGATCATTGTAGTATCTAGGTTGTCTCTAGTTGCACAACCGTTCCTAGGTTGTATTTTTGCATCACCTTCAGCCACGTTCGCAGCTCATTGTACGATTCCTCCCACTGCCCATACAATTGTTGGACAACACGATATCTTGCAAATGCCTTATCGTATTTAACCGTGTACGTGAATTGAGATTTAATCGAAGCTATACATACCAGCACAAATACGTGTGAATTTACTTTCACGAGTGGGAGGATATTATCAGAAAGCACGTGCACATCCAAGTTAGAATGATCTTGACTCAAGCTTGCCACAGAGCATGTATGAGGTTTGTCATATCTCGTTATATACCACAAGTTGTTCATCCTCTTTAAACGTGATAGACAGACCCTCTATTTACATTTGTCATACTTGTGAGGGCATTCAACGATGTATTTGTTCGCTTCATTTTTCCTCACTATAGACGTAACTAAGTTGCGTATATTGTAATGCTTGATTGTAGCCTCCACCAGTTTTTTTAGTCTTAAAGACCATTCCACTTTTGAGTTCACCATTATTTCGTTCGTTGAACATCTCCAACTGTGGGAATTCTGGAAATTCTGTAGCGTAGGATCCTTTCATATCCACTATTATGAAGTGGGATGGTGGATCGTAATATACTAAGTGATTGCATGATCTAGTAGAACTGCATAGGGTAGCAATTTCCACAGGTTCTTCCTTCGCACCATCCTCTGAAACAGTGCCTACATCATTCTCCATATTCATGGGCTTGTCAAGGTCTGCTGGTTTTTCAAGAAATAAACCTATTTTGTCACATTCGGGCTCAGGCTCCTTGAGTGGTTCCTCATTAGAATTATCCCTTTTAGAATGATTTAGTTCTGATTCATCGGTAACATGTACCCTGCTAGGTTCTGCGGCCGTAACTTGATCAAGAGAACGTTGACGATGCCTATGTCCAATATCTAGGTCCACATTAGCAGGGCATGAATGTCTCCACATCGATGAGAAAACATATGCGTTTGCATTTTTGGGGATATAAGTTGAGTGCCGTCTAGAATAGAAATCATCAAACTGGTAAAACTCTTCATGATAAGACACCCCGTAGATGATGACGGCCCTACACCCATGATATAAGTTAGGTGTCGTTCGTCTAAGAAATAATCTACATTTGCCTCATTGGGATATAAGTTGAGTGTCATTCGACTGAGAAAAAATCGAATGGGTTAAACTCCTCGCGGTAGGACGGCCTTGTAGATGATGACGCTCCTACACTCACACTGTATGTATTGTACGTTGAGTGTTGTGTTGGTGGCATGTTCAAGTCTAAGCCGAAGCTAGCTGTGCAAGAATGCCTTGGCCTAGAGCAGAAGACGTTAAAGTCTGCTCATTGACCGTACTTAGTAAGTTGAAGCCTTGTCGCAAACTTGATGTTGGACTATGAGCATTTGGGTTGAAGTCAAGATTTGCTCGAAGCCAATTTGGCACCTCAGTTTGCCCTCCGATGTTTCATTCAGAAAATGTTACGAAGAGCTCTATGGGTCATCCCATAGAATAGTTATTATGGGTATCGACAACATTTGGACATCTCTGTCGTCCCGAACATAGAATAGTGTGAAATACAACGGATCTAACGACGAAGGTAGTTGATACCTCAGTGACTGTAATTCTTTCATGGTAACATGTGGAACTTTCCTCATTAGCTCTCGCTTCAGCCTTTCATACGTTACTCCCCTCAGAATCTGTATTGTAACATTGTTGGGGAACTGGAATATGACATCAATTTCGGCATCAGGGATTATCTCACCATCGTAGTATACTAGAGCATCCACTCTTTTTGCCATTGTTGAAAATAACAAGCGGTATTTCTTCTTCGCAGACGAAGTGCTTTAAATGGGTGTCACAAAACATTTAATGTACCTATTTATAAGAGGTAACTTAACATGACGTGTGAGCAACGTGTAACATAGAGGGTTGACATGTCAGGCAAACACACGTTTAGATGAACGCGAGTTTGGTCAGATTTGCAAGAACATGCGTTTCGTAGAACGCAAATTCTGTCAGCTTTGTAGGATTCCTGATGTGGCAGGTGAACTCGCGTCTAGCCAACCGCTAGTTTGCCTAGGTTTTATCAAATATAAAGAAGGCAACATCATCAACGTGTAACATTATTCCAAATTTCGTTTCCTCGCTTACAAAATACAAAGTATAGCCCGATTTTCTACTACCGTTTTCTTTTGTGGAACTTATACCTACACATCTTTCAACAAAAGATGCTCTATTTGACTTGATTTCAACACAGGTCAGCGAGTCAACAAACCAAAAAATTTCTGCCTTGCATGTCAAAGTACTAGTCGAGCTGGCCCGGAAGAATATTACATGCTAACATTATCAAATGAGAGAAATATCGCAGGATTTTTTGGTCATACAAACATGTCGGGTGTACAAACATCGAGCTCTTTGTACAATTTGATGAGGGCTCCAATTTATCTACTAGGGCATCAACTACCCTCCCATTTCGAAAATGAATACGCGTTGTCAATGCAAAATTATAGGAGGCGCCATGAGAAAGAACAAATAATGGAGGAACTAAACTTAACATCTGACATAAGTATAGACTACGAGGACACCGAATCAGATTCCTCATCCATTCATTTTAACTAGTCTTAGTAATTTAAAGTCGGTGTAGTTATTTCAATTTACTATAGTGTAGCACATTTCGTTAATCTATTTTTTCTACATCCCACCAATTAACAAAATAACTAGAAGAACTAACATTTTGATTAACAAAATCAAAAAAAGATGTTTACTTACATTACAAAATAAAACTTACATTTCAACATGAACTTATAAGCATCCTTACAAACAACAAAATTAAACAAATATTTTCTTATAATCGATAACCCACCAAAAGTTGTAACCTGCAATATAAAATGTAACCAATGCCCTACCAAGTTCTGTAACCCCCTAAATTCGATCACATGCAAAGCTTCGTGGATTTCGTGGTACCTATCATTTTATATCTGCAATCATGACCCCGACCACATCAAATGCACTTTGTTGCGGGATTTGTCTAGAATCAAGACCCCGACCAAAGATGGCATCTTGTACAGCATCGGGACGAGGTCGGCGACATTGTAACCGATCAATTGTATCTCTAACACATACCCATTCTTCGATGATGTAGACAGTCAAGGATTTTGAGATCCCCAAGGAGGGCACCATATCTAACCCGCTTCCATCATCATCCTCAATGGTAGGGGATTTGACTACGGTTACTTTCGGTGATCTTCACCTAGCCTCAACGATGCAGGCGTGAAAATAAGTTATCGGTACCCTCGAGCAAAAGGTTAAGAAGTATACCGACACTTTAAGAAGACCACACATTTCTGAATATTGTGATTTGCCATTCATCTTGAACAAGAAAACGCAACACACATCTCAGCATAACTGGTATCCCACCAATACCATGTACTCATCATATAAATGCAACTACATATACCAACAAATCACAATATTTGGGAAATCTCTTTGCAAAAAAATTTTTCGGATATGTGGTCTGTTGCCAATAGTAGCTATAATATAATCAAAACATCCACTACATACGATACTGAGTTCAGGTTGTGTTTTAAAGAGCGAACTCATGGTTGGTAAACCACGAGTTCCCCTAACACGTCAAGAATCCTAAACTCGCGTCCTACAAATCGCGAGGTTTATCAGAGCCTAGTATTGTGCCCCTAAACATGTTTTCATGAAGTGGGCAGATGACCAAGCTTCGTAGATTTCATGAGCCCACTAAGACAGCCAATTCTACCCACTAATCGTGTACTACGACCATGATAGGGGCTTTGACTACGGTTACATGCATAGGTCTTAACCTAACCTCTAATATTGAGGCATAAAAATAAGTAATTCGCGGCCTGGAACAAAAGGTTAAGACCCCCGCATGCACTTTAAATAGACTTCGATTTTTCGAATATTATGATTTTTTGTTGTCATTCCTAGTGGAAAAAAAACATCGAACAGTCATCTGACCAGAACTGGTAACCTACCAACATCTACTCATCATATAGATATAACTACAAATACCTACAAACCACAATATCCGGGAAATTTTTTTGCAAAAGAATTTTCCAGATACGTGGTTTGTTTCCATTAGTAGATACAATATAATCGAACACTTAAAGCACTACAACACAATTGATTTTTTTTGCTCCGAATCTGCATGAAACTCACGTTTGGGCAACAACGAATTTTGCACAGGATTCGCTTTCTTCAGGATGCGAATTACTTATGACATGTCATTTTTTATGTGTCAGGCGCAGGAAAATTCGCGTTTGGCAGGACGCGAGTGTAGTCTGCATTTTTAAAATTTAAATACTGATATAAAAAAGAATAACGCTTTCGTTACCCGCTCGCATTTGGCAAAACTATTTCGGCAAAATCGTTCAGAAAAAATAAATGTGAAATATTTAATACTAAAAAAATATAAACTAAAAGAAATATTTCATTTGAAAATAACAACAATGTACAACTAAAATTATTAAATAAAGGATAAAATATAACTATTGATGCCAATGTCTATCGGTACCACAACTCGGTGGATGCCAAGGTCGATCGAGATTGCGTCGACGATGAAGAAGCTCAACTTGTTGCTCATCATCGTCGTCATCATCATCCTTATTCCCAGTTCCATCTCCAGCAGTACAACTCGTTCCACCTAGCCCACTTGTGAAGATTAAGGACTGTGGCGGTGTTTGATGAACAAACCCGACCCCAAAATCGATTGCCAGCAGTTGAAACGGATACAAAGGTACGAAAGTTGTAGGAACACTTGGTGTCCCATTCATCAGGGCCGAAAATGAATCGTAGGGGTTGCCCACAAAAGGCGTGAAAAAACCTTCTGTCGGACTTGGCGACGGATGAAATAATGAGTGCATCGAGTAGGTAAAAACATGTGGTCAAATCGATTGGGTGGCCTGCGATGGTGCCGGTGCTAAGGAGGCAGAAGCATTTCTCCTTCTCGACGTTGAAGCAGCGCCAGAAGTCGTACGTGCTCCCTCGTATGTTCAGTCCGAGAGCGGTTGCGTTGCACACGCTCAATAACGACTGCTTACTTTTTTGGAGTCAAAAGATTTGGCTTCCCATTCACCAAGTACCACGTAAAGTAATCGTGGCTAACCATCGTATCAAATATTATGCAGTCACGAATGGGTTGTCGTCGTGGAAGATCATTTTCTCTCTATTGAGCAATCCATTCTATGTGCCTCACCGACCAATCCACTTACCACGCAATATCAAAATTTTAATTTTTCTTTATAAATATAAACTAAGTTTAAATTGATAAAAAAAATTAAAACAATTAAAATTATTTTACCTCGAGCTTCGCTTGTCGTATGAGCATAGTAATTCGTCAAAATTTAGAGGGTTCTTCGGGATTCTTTGGACACAACCAAACTGTCGTAAGACGCGATCGATTGGATGCCACTCAATTGTAGCGTAGAATATGAGTGGTACCTTTTTCGTCCAAGCAATCTTCGTCCGGTCTGAAAATTTTGGCAGACATTCGTGGATACTCGGATTCGCTTACGGTGTCCATAAAAACTGTATAATATAGAATTATAACTGAAATTAATAAACTTTATTTTAAATAAATACATCAAATTTAATATTAAATTCAAACTCTAAATATTTACCTGATTCCCAAATTCATTCTCAATATCTTGTTTGATAGCCTTTAGACCTTTGGCTAGACCAACATGACTTAAATTACCGCTCCACCTACATAACAACAAACATAACTTTAATATTAAAAAAATGGCTATTAAAAATATTTACTTTTTTTAAAAAATATATTTACTTTTTTTACTTACCTTCGGCATAGTGAAAAAATATATGGACTCGGCACGCTCAGTTTAGGGCGTAAAAACGGTATTCTGAACTACGCCCAAGACTATAGCAACAGAAGACAATCTCCAATGTCGTACTTCTCTAGATTGGTGGTCTTGCACATCTCCCTAAAGAAAAATGCTAGTACCTCCGATCCCCAGCTCAATCTACCGGTATCATCAAAATCTCGCAAATGTCGCAACCACAATATGTGTACTTTATTGTGGGATTTGTCGGGCATCAATATCCCGCCGATTATTTGTAAAATATGAACGCGATCATAGGTCTATAATAGGAAAAAATATATTAAATATGAAAATTTAATTATTTCATTAATATTCATAAAAATAATATTTTTTACCATCTTCACTTCTTCGTTCACGTCATCCGATAAATTGCTATAATTTTCCCGCAACCACCTCAGAAACATAGAGCCACCATCCATACTATCTGGCGCAGCCCCCTAGCAACTCAAAACACAGGCCACACCAGTCACCACTGTTATACTAGTGTGGCCGGTAATAGCCTCTTCGTCAACCAACAAACTGAGAATATGTGACACGTCCTCCAAGGTTATAGTCGTTTCACCGCACGGAAGGTGGAAATGTGTGTCTCCGACCTCCATCTCTACAAGCGCATTGATCAAATCAACATCTAATTTTGCACCTCCAATGATTTTCGATATGTGCAGAAATCCAGCCCTCGAGATATAATCTTCTAGACGCGGATCAGGTCCTTTCGTCACCTGGTTGTAAAAAACCTCCAGACGATGTTCCATCCCATTCTAAAAAATGTTAAACAACCACAAATTAATTTCAATTTCAAACTACCATACAATTTTTTAAATAAAATATAACAAAATAAAAACTGAAAATACTAATTTAAAATAAACAAAACTTACATTTCTCCGCCAATAATCGAAAACATATTTCTCATCCAACCTTATCAACCCCGCCATTACTTCAAACTCGAGATATTAACCGAGATATTTTCACTAAAAATTTACTAGAGAGGGAATTGAGAGAGAATTTTTTTGTGTGAATAAAGGGGTGGGGGTAAGGGTCAATTTATAGCAGAACTCTGCACCAGTTTAAATGCGAGTAATTAATAACTCACGTCCTGTATAACGCAAATTTAGCAATTACCCAAGAACACGCGTTTTGTGCAGCGCGAATTCTTTGTATTTTCAACGCGGTCATTTATTTTTCAACCGCTCATATTTTACTGTGATAAATTCTCGTCGTTTCGTCTGATTATCTCGTTGAACTCGCGTCCTATTATGCGCGAGTTCTTTTAACTGAATATTTAAAAGACGCCACCGGATAAGACATGCCACATCACAAGCAACTCGTGTCCCGCGTATCGCGAGTCCTTAATTCGTGCCTTCTGAAACGCGAGTCGTTCTTACGTGTACCAAATTTGGAGTGTTTTTCCAAATAATTTCTAAAAGAGGGTGTTTTTCCAAAAATTTTTCCTAAAAAAAATATTCAACCAATATTGTCTGTTTCTTCCACTTCCCGGTGCTACACGAAGACGAAGGTTGGTAACGCTGGATTTAGGCAATTCGATTTACCTGCACGGCTCGTCACGAAAGTTACGTTCTTTCGGACTCAGTTGATTGAATATTCATTAACAGAATATACCGTTAACCCTTTCGGGCACGTCATATTCGTATATATGAAAGAATGATTGTTTTGGAAGTTGGAAGCTGTTTATATCTGCAATTTCTGGGTTGTGCCAGAAAATTGACAATTCGTTCATCATTTTGAAGAGTTTAATCACCGGAATTGACATCCCAAAAGTGACGAGAGAAAGAACGGCCGTTTCTTTTTTAAAAATTCTTGTTCTAAAAATAGATAACAGAACATTAAGGCCATTGGCTCTGCTGTTCCAAGAATCCAGGGCTGCCATTTGGTAATGAAGATGTTCACACACACATATATTATCAAGTTTCTAATGTGCCCTCAGAATCTGTATTGTAACATTGTTGGGGAACTGGAATATGACATCAATTTCGGCATCAGGGATTATCTCACCATCGTAGTATACTAGAGCATCCACTCTTTTTGCCATTGTTGAAAATAACACGCGGTATTTCTTCTTCGCAGACGAAGTGCTTTAAATGGGTGTCACAAAACATTTAATGTACCTATTTATAAGAGGTAACTTAACATGACGTGTGAGCAACGTGTAACATAGAGGGTTGACATGTCAGGCAAACACACGTTTAGATGAACGCGAGTTTGGTCAGATTTGCAAGAACATGCGTTTCGTAGAACGCAAATTCTGTCAGCTTTGTAGGATTCCTGATGTGGCAGGTGAACTCGCGTCTAGCCAACCGCTAGTTTGCCCAGGTTTTATCAAATATAAAGAAGGCAACATCATCAACGTGTAACATTATTCCAAATTTCGTTTCCTCGCTTACAAAATACAAAGTATAGCCCGATTTTCTACTACCGTTTTCTTTTGTGGAACTTATACCTACACATCTTTCAACAAAAGATGCTCTATTTGACTTGATTTCAACACAGGTCAGCGAGTCAACAAACCAAAAAATTTCTGCCTTGCATGTCAAAGTACTAGTCGCTGAGC
The DNA here is from genome assembly GCA_019671005.1 of Hibiscus mutabilis. Lineage (NCBI taxonomy): Eukaryota > Viridiplantae > Streptophyta > Magnoliopsida > Malvales > Malvaceae > Hibiscus > Hibiscus mutabilis. The sequence continues at coordinate 60,950,377 of CM033712.1, forward strand.
CTGGCCCAGAAGAATATTACATGCTAACATTATCAAATGAGAGAAATATCGCAGGATTTTTTGGTCATACAAACATGTCGGGTGTACAAACATCGAGCTCACTGTACAATTTGATGAGGGCTCCAATTTATCTACTAGGGCATCAACTACCCTCCCATTTCGAAAATGAATACGCGTTGTCAATGCAAAATTATAGGAGGCGCCATGAGAAAGAACAAATAATGGAGGAACTAAACTTAACATCTGACATAAGTATAGACTACGAGGACACCGAATCAGATTCCTCATCCATTCATTTTAACTAGTCTTAGTAATTTAAAGTCGGTGTAGTTATTTCAATTTACTATAGTGTAGCACATTTCGTTAATCTATTTTTTCTACATCCCACCAATTAACAAAATAACTAGAAGAACTAACATTTTGATTAACAAAATCAAAAAAAGATGTTTACTTACATTACAAAATAAAACTTACATTTCAACATGAACTTATAAACATCCTTACAAACAACAAAATTAAACAAATATTTTCTTATAATCGATAACCCACCAAAAGTTGTAACCTGCAATATAAAATGTAACCAATGCCCTACCAAGTTCTGTAACCCCCTAAATTCGATCACATGCAAAGCTTCGTGGATTTCGTGGTACCTATCATTTTATATCTGCAATCATGACCCCGACCACATCAAATGCACTTTGTTGCGGGATTTGTCTAGAATCAAGACCCCCGACCAAAGATGGCATCTTGTACAGCATCGGGACGAGGTCGGCGACATTGTAACCGATCAATTGTATCTCTAACACATACCCATTCTTCGATGATGTAGACAGTCAAGGATTTTGAGATCCCCAAGGAGGGCACCATATCTAACCCGCTTCCATCATCATCCTCAATGGTAGGGGATTTGACTACGGTTACTTTCGGTGATCTTCACCTAGCCTCAACGATGCAGGCGTGAAAATAAGTTATCGGTACCCTCGAGCAAAAGGTTAAGAAGTATACCGACACTTTAAGAAGACCACACATTTCTGAATATTGTGATTTGCCATTCATCTTGAACAAGAAAACGCAACACACATCTCAGCATAACTGGTATCCCACCAATACCATGTACTCATCATATAAATGCAACTACATATACCAACAAATCACAATATTTGGGAAATCTCTTTGCAAAAAAAATTTTCGGATATATGGTCTGTTGCCAATAGTAGCTATAATATAATCAAAACATCCACTACATACGATACTGAGTTCAGGTTGTGTTTTAAAGAGCGAACTCATGGTTGGTAAACCACGAGTTCCCCTAACACGTCAAGAATCCTAAACTCGCGTCCTACAAATCGCGAGGTTTATCAGAGCCTAGTATTGTGCCCCCAAACATGTTTTCATGAAGTGGGCAGATGACCAAGCTTCGTAGATTTCATGAGCCCACTAAGACAGCCAATTCTACCCACTAATCGTGTACTACGACCATGATAGGGGCTTTGACTACGGTTACATGCATAGGTCTTAACCTAACCTCTAATATTGAGGCATAAAAATAAGTAATCCGCGGCCTGGAACAAAAGGTTAAGACCCCCGCATGCACTTTAAATAGACTTCGATTTTTCGAATATTATGATTTTTTGTTGTCATTCCTAGTGGAAAAAAAAACATCGAACAGTCATCTGACCAGAACTGGTAACCTACCAACATCTACTCATCATATAGATATAACTACAAATACCTACAAACCACAATATCCGGGAAATTTTTTTGCAAAAGAATTTTCCAGATACGTGGTTTGTTTCCATTAGTAGATACAATATAATCGAACACTTAAAGCACTACAACACAATTGATTTTTTTTGCTCCGAATCTGCATGAAACTCACGTTTGGGCAACAACGAATTTTGCACAGGATTCGCTTTCTTCAGGATGCGAATTACTTATGACATGCCATTTTTTATGTGTCAGGCGCAGGAAAATTCGCGTTTGGCAGGACGCGAGTGTAGTCTGCATTTTTAAAATTTAAATACTGATATAAAAAAGAATAACGCTTTCGTTACCCGCTCGCATTTGGCAAAACTATTTCGTCAAAATCGTTCAGAAAAAATAAATGTGAAATATTTAATACTAAAAAAATATAAACTAAAAGAAATATTTCATTTGAAAATAACAACAATGTACAACTAAAATTATTAAATAAAGGATAAAATATAACTATTGATGCCAATGTCTATCGGTACCACAACTCGGTGGATGCCAAGGTCGATCGAGATTGCGTCGACGACGATGAAGCTCAACTTGTTGCTCATCATCATCGTCATCATCATCCTTATTCCCAGTTCCATCTCAAAGAAGGTACAACTCGTTCCACCTAGCCCACTTGTGAAGATTAAGGACTGTGGCGGTGTTTGATGAACAAACCCGACCCCAAAATCGATTGCAGCGGCGGTTGAAACGGATACAAAGGTACGAAAGTTGTAGGAACACTTGGTGTCCCATTCATCAGGGCCGAAAATGAATCGTAGGGGTTGCCCACAAAAGGCGTGAAAAAATCTTCTGTCGGACTTGGCGACGGATGAAATAATGAGTGCATCGAGTGGGTAAAAACATGTGGTCAAATCGATTGGGTGGCCTGCGATGGTGCCGGTGCTAAGGAGGCAGAAGCATTTCTCCTTCTCGACGTTGAAGCAGCGCCAGAAGTCGTACGTGCTCCCTCGTATGTTCAGTCCGAGAGCGGTTGCGTTGCACACGCTCAATAACGACTGCTTACTTTTTTGGAGTCAAAAGATTTGGCTTCCCATTCACCAAGTACCACGTAAAGTAATCATGGCTAACCATCGTATCAAATATTATGCAGTCACGAATGGGTTGTCGTCGTGGAAGATCATTTTCTCTCTATTGAGCAATCCATTCTATGTGCCTCACCGACCAATCCACTTACCACGCAATATCAAAATTTTAATTTTTCTTTATAAATATAAACTAAGTTTAAATTGATAAAAAAAATTAAAACAATTAAAATTATTTTACCTCGAGCTTCGCTTGTCGTATGAGCATAGTAATTCGTCAAAATTTAGAGGGTTCTTCGGTATTCTTTGGACACAACCAAACTGTCGTAAGACGCGATCGATTGGATGCCACTCAATTGTAGCGTAGAATATGAGTGGTACCTTTTTCGTCCAAGCAATCTTCGTCCCGTCTGAAAATTTTGGCAGACATTCGTGGATACTCGGATTCGCTTACGGTGTCCATAAAAACTGTATAATATAGAATTATAACTGAAATTAATAAACTTTATTTTAAATAAATACATCAAATTTAATATTAAATTCAAACTCTAAATATTTACCTGATTCCCAAATTCATTCTCAATATCTTGTTTGATAGCCTTTAGACCTTTGGCTAGACCAACATGACTTAAATTACCGCTCCACCTACATAACAACAAACATAACTTTAATATTAAAAAAATGGCTATTAAAAATATTTACTTTTTTTAAAAAATATATTTACTTTTTTTACTTACCTTCGGCATAGTGAAAAAATATATGGACTCGGCACGCTCAGTTTAGGGCGTAAAAACGGTATTCTGAACTACGCCCAAGACTATAGCAACAGAAGACAATCTCCAATGTCGTACTTCTCTAGATTGGTGGTCTTGCACATCTCCCTAAAGAAAAATGCTAGTACCTCCGATCCCCAGCTCAATCTACCGGTATCATCAAAATCTCATAAATGTCGCAACCACAATATGTGTACTTTATTGTGGGATTTGTCGGGCATCAATATCCCGCCGATTATTTGTAAAATATGAACGCGATCATAGGTCTATAATAGGAAAAAATATATTAAATATGAAAATTTAATTATTTCATTAATATTCATAAAAATAATATTTTTTACCATCTTCACTTCTTCGTTCACGTCATCCGATAAATTGCTATAATTTTCCCGCAACCACCTCAGAAACATAGAGCCACCATCCATACTATCTGGCGCAGCCCCCTAGCAACTCAAAACACAGGCCACACCAGTCACCACTGTTATACTAGTGTGGCCGGTAATAGCCTCTCCGTCAACCAACAAACTGAGAATATGTGACACGTCCTCCAAGGTTATAGTCGTTTCACCGCACGGAAGGTGGAATGTGTGTGTCTCCGACCTCCATCTCTCTACAAGCGCATTGATCAAATCAACATCTAATTTTGCACCTCCAATGATTTTCGATATGTGCAGAAATCCAGCCCTCGAGATATAATCTTCTAGACGCGGATCAGGTCCTTCCGTCACCTGGTTGTAAAAAACCTACAGACGATGTTCCATCCCATTCTAAAAAATGTTAAACAACCACAAATTAATTTCAATTTCAAACTACCATACAATTTTTTAAATAAAATATAACAAAATAAAAACTGAAAATACTAATTTAAAATAAACAAAACTTACATTTCTCCGCCAATAATCGAAAACATATTTCTCATCCAACCTTATCAACCCCGCCATTACTTCAAACTCGAGATATTAACCGAGATATTTTCACTAAAAATTTACTAGAGAGGGAATTGAGAGAGAATTTTTTTGTGTGAATAAAGGGGTGGGGGTAAGGGTCAATTTATAGCAGAACTCTGCACCAGTTTAAATGCGAGTAATTAATAACTCACGTCCTGTATAACGCAAATTTAGCAATTACCCAAGAACACGCGTTTTGTGCAGCGCGAATTCTTTGTATTTTCAACGCGGTCATTTATTTTTCAACCGTTCATATTTTACTGTGATAAATTCTCGGCGAATACGTCGTCAACTCGGGGGTCAAAGGTTTCCACGAGGAGGGCATGGATGAACGAGTTGGACCCGCCGACGAGGAGCGGCAAGTTTCCATTCGAAGCGATGCTGGCAATAGTTAAACCCGCCGCCGAACGGAACTGCGACGGCGAAACGTCGGATTCGATGTTGTAAACGTCGCCGAGAAGATAGTGGGGGACCCCTTTCCTCTCGTGGAGAGGGATTTTATTGGTGGTTATGTCCAGGCCGTTGTAGAGTTGCATTTTGTCGGAGTTTATGATTCGAGCGTGAGGGAAATGGGTAGTGGACAAGTCGATGGAGAGACGACTCTTCCCGGTTCCGGTAGTCCCCATGATGACGACGAGTTTGGTCTTGCTTTTATTACAATCGCCGTGGTGGGCAGGCGACGACTCCATTCTAGCCCACCGTGGACGGCGGTTCAGGGGAAGAAGAGGGTGGTAGACCTGAGAATGGAGAGAGTGGAAAGAAGAGAAAAAGGGTTTCATGAGGAGGGAGAAATGAAACAGGCTGGTTATGAATTTTTATGAGCTGTGGAATGACATAGTACGGAACAAAAAAACCCTTGCGCGTGTACCGCAAATAACACAAAAAAAAAAAAAAAACAGAAAAAGAAAGAGAAAATCCAAGCAATGGCTTTTTGGCCTATATATAAATCATCAGTGTTTATGCATTCTGGGTTTCATCTTCTTCCCCTCTCCATTGCCTCCATTACTGCACCTTCAGTTGAATGATATATATGTATATATCAGGTGGAAAAGCTGCAAGCGTTGATTAACAAATGAGGAATTTGAGCTGTTCAAGTGCTTAATTATAAGTTTGAGCTGGTTGTGGTTGAGATACACAAAACTAGCTCTGTATTTATATTACTTCCTAGTGTTGAACACTATTATTCAGTTTTTATAAGAAGAATAGAATTAATTGATGAGAAAATGTCAAAATAAACCTTTTTGGTTAGTTAAGAATTTGATTAATCTAATAGCACATCAAATCTTGTAATCTCAATTGTATCAAATAAAATGGTTTTAAGTGGATTAAAAGCGATTGACTAACCGAGTTTGGTCTAAACGGCAAGCAGCTTTGTATTGTTTAAGTATGTTTCGAGTTTGAGGCCATGCAGAAAATTTTTGCTGGGAGACTCACCTACTACAACCAGGTGAGGAACGCGAATTGATTTGAATTAGTCAGTATCTCTAGGAAATTAGGAGAACAAAAAAAAAAACAACTAATGGATTAGATTAAAAATTCCCCACGAGGTGCTAAGATATGGAGTAGTATAATGGTGTAGAAACCATTGCTGAATCTTTGCCAGGTATGGAGGAAAGGTTGGAAAGTGAGATTTGTTCATGCGTTAATGCCTAGTCGCTTTCAGGTGGGAACATTGTTCAGCCAACATATTTTGTGTTAAGATTGTTCTTTTTTTTAATATATTAATGAGATTCCATTAAACTAAAAACACAATTCAAAGGTAAGGAGGATAGGATGATCTAACAATAACAATCTATCCTAATCCTAAGCAGGGACTGAGTTAAGATACCATCTTTCGCCAAAATATATTTTTTTAAAAAGTAAAAAGAACAATTCATAATAAAAAAATAACAGAGTACAAAAATTATCGACGACGACGACGACAAGAAAAAAAAAGAAAGTGACAAAGGTTTAGTTGAGAAAAAAATAATTATGACTTTTGTATCTAAGTAAAAAATGTGTTAAGATTTTTTTTATTGAAGCCACTAGTTTTATTAAAAAGAGAAAACAGTCAAATTACAATAAATATTTAAAATTATAAATATAAAACTAAGCATATAATTTGGATATTTTTCAATGAGCATTAACATAAGAAAATTGTCACTTTAGATTAATAAAGGATCATACAATAAAAAGGTTAACAACACAATTAAAATACTAGAATAAAAAATATATATAGAAAAGATATGATCGCATTAGCAAACAAATAATAAAAGGGATCAAACTACTAAAAGACTACCGAGAACCATAAATCAGAGCCGAGCGTCGTGAGAAAACCATCCACAAACGCAAATCGTGTATTCAAATCCAATATGAGGGTCCAAAGCATGAAAGATCAATAGAATAACCAAATAAAGCGCCATCTTAACCAGTCGAGGCGATGTCAAATCTAACCCTTAGAAAAATTTGAAAAAGGCCAAACGACCGTTAATAAGAACTAAAAATATGCCACAAGACAAAGAAAGACGTACCACAAAAGTAAAATTATTCTTAATAAAAGTTAAAAAAACAAAAACCAAAAATATAATATAATGATGCAGAGGGAAAAAAAGATTATTAGTAGTTGACAATCAACTCTAAAATTGATAGTGTCACCGGTGACTAAATAAAATGTAAAAACAAAGTTGCAAATAAAAATGTGTTAAGATTGTTTTTGTAATAATAATAATATCTCTTAAAATTGTAATTAAATCAAAGTCGGAAGTGTTGCTGAAATCTAGTTTTTATTTCTCATATTATCTGGAAATGTTTCAATTGGATTTCAAAACAATACTAAAATAATGTAGCAGTCATAGTATATTATTTAAGAGAGATCGTATTACCTTGCAAATGATTATTCTTTCTTCAGATTTGTGTGATTGTATTATGGGTAAAACTTTGATACACATGCTATATAAAATTAATTTTATACAAGTATGTGTATTTACACTATAAAAATTTAAATTCTAAATTTCTAACTCTAACCCTAAAAAACTAAACTCCACACTCTAAATCCTAAATTCTAAACACTAACCTTAAATTCTAAACCCTACAACCTAAACCTCTAAACCTTAAACCAAAAACTAAAACTTTAACCCTTAAAACTAAAAGGCACGTGCAAACTAAAGTTTACACGACCTGTATATCAAAGTTTTTTATTGTATTATTATTAGCAACTTTTGTTCAGAAATATTCGACGCTTGGTTTTGCTTCCACCAAAGAGTTTGTTAATTGTAATTTGATCCATCTATATCTATTTTTATATTTCTGCATTTAATCAAATTAATTACGGAAACTAACACGATATATATGTATATGACGTGGTTAAATGAACATGAGGGGAATTGTCGATTAGTGGATCTCACAATTATAAAAATTAATTATTTTTTATAATTTTTATAGGTTTTATATTATTTTTAATGGTTTTTGAAATATTAAATTTTATAAATTTTGAGATCCATTAATTGGCCGAGTGGTCAAAGATGTTTATACTATCTCATCTTATTTATATGAGTTTGAATCTCGACATTTAACTTAAGCATGTAAATATCTCCCTACTCAATCAATTTTTAATAAATTTCTACATAATATAGATTATTAAATAGAAAAAAGAGAAATTGTTATTATCACATTTCTACAAAAATTTGGACATTTTTTTTAATTTTTATATCCTAGTTTAATTATAATATTTTATTGGAAAAACTACCGTCAATGTCACTTAATTATGAATTTGGTAATAAATAAGTCATTTTTCTTTTGAAAGTTACAAACATGTCACTCATCATTAAATTGAAGGACGTATTAGGGTGGTAATGGATCGGACTGTATAAAATAAGTTTGAATCCATTACATTCGGACTCAAATATTTTTTCAAATTTAGATTCGGATTTTTTTCAACCTAATTTGGATCGGATTTTTTCGGATCGGATTCGGATTAAATTGTTATCCTTAGTGTTGACCCAAGTTTGAGGGGTAGATCCGCGAATTTTAGCGTCTTTAGGGTATATTGTGTTTTGGCCTTCTAATAATTTTATTTTAATGCAAATCAGTCCATAATTTTGTGTATTTAATTTCTTGTGTTTTTAATTTGTCATTTAATTATGCACTTATTCATTTTTTGTCCCTTGTTTGTTGACTACATTTAAATTTTTGTGTTTATTATTTATGCTTTTAATTTGCTTTCTATTTTAATTCATAATTTTAGCCTAATATATCATAACTTTATCTTGTAATTTCACGTCATTTACTATTTCATTCACCAATTTCTTAAATTTTTAGTAATTCATTGATATTTACAATTATTTGTTTCTCCATTTTATTTATTTTATTGTTTGTTTATCTATAATTTTATCATTGTATTTATTTTATTGTTTGTTTATCTATAACTTTATCGTACATTTATTTTTTTCATATTTATGTATATATGCATATGGTATAAATAGATGTATTACACTATATTAAGGTTAATTAATATATATAAATCATAGTAAACATTATTATTTAACTTGCATTTTAAGACATTTATATTTTTATTATCACTTTTAATATGAATATATATAAGTTAATTTTGTTTTCACCATTATTTCAATTTACCTAATATATACATTTATGTTCTTGTCCAATATATATATATATATATATATATGTGTGTGTGTGTGTGTGTGTGTGTGTGTGTGTGTGTTTTTCTTTTAATGTATTTAGTTTAACTTTTTTTACTTTATTTATGTTATCTTATTGTTTTAATGTAAATATTGTACATGGTATTTTGTTTTAAGGAATTAAAAGTCATAAATGTTTTGATTCGGACTCAGATATGGATCGGATGTGTCGGATTCAAATTGGATCTTGGCATGATCCATATCCAACCCATCTCCTATTAAGACTCAAATATTTTTTCAGATTTGGATTCGGATTTTTTTCAATCGAATATGAATTGGATAAATTCCTTCGGATTCGGATTGAATTGCCATCCCTAGGACGTCTATTGTGATATATTGTAATAATATTTTAATCCCTAAAACATATATGTGTATTCTACTAATTGTGTCCTTATTTGTAACAATGTAATAAATTTAACATTTTATATTTAAAAATTCAATAAATTTAGTCTTTCTTTGCGATACTGTAAAGCAACAGAGCTCATCAATAAAAGTAGTTGGATAATTGCATTCTGTCATAATGTAAAAAGTATTTGTTAAGGGTACTTTAATCAGTTTATATAAGTGAATCTAAACTCATACTTTTATGGCTAAATGGTGAAATTTGTCCCTGTAGTAATTTGAAATCAGCAATACTGCCCCTACTTTTTATTTTTCATAATTTTGCCTTCAAAGTCAGTCAATTGCAGCAATGTTGTCCTTTGACCGACGATGACCGTTAAAGTGCTGACGTGGCAGTTAACGATGAAGTCATTCAATTGCAGCAATTTTGCCCTCAGTTTATTTAGTTTTTGAATAAAATTTGATAAATAATTTAATTTTTCGAGTTGAACTTTTACAAACAGAATATATGAAAAGCCGATTAACAAATTGGTGTAAATATCCTTTGAGTCCTTGGTAATTTTAAAAATAAGCAAAGTGAGAACTTTCATAAAAATTAAAATATTCTTCAATTTTTTTCAAAAAATCTATAAACTTAATAAAAATAAATAAGATATTCGAAAATATTATTGAAAATAAAAACTAATATAAAAATTAAAATGTATTGGGAATTATAAAATGATAAAAATATAAATACAAAAATTTAAAAGTATTTATAAAGTGTTAAAAATTTTAACAATTTTATCAAATGATAAAACATAAATATAAAGTTATAAGTATAAAAAAATTAAAATTTCAAAATATTTTAAAAAATCATTAAAAAAGTCTTCGACTGTTTCTGGTTATGTTAAGCCAACTAATATTCTTTGAACATATTTTTAATGGAATTATCCTTCCATTAGAGTAGTAAGAAAACTTATCAAATATTAATGAACATCAGCTTGATGTAGAAAAGAAAATTTGGTGAAATTTTCAATTTTTAATACTTTTTAATTTTTATATTTTATAATTTCTAATACATTTTAATTTTTATATTAATTTTTATTTTCAATAATTTTTTTGAATATCTTATTTATTTTATTAAGTTTATAGATTTTTTAAAAATAATTAAGAATATTTTGATTTTTTGTGAGAGTTCTCACTTTGCTTATTTCTAAAATTACTAAAGACCCAAAGGATATTTACACCAATTTGTTAATCGATTTTTCATATATTCTGTTTGTAAAAGTTTAACTCCAAAAACTAAATTATTCAAAAACTAAATAAACTGAGGGCAAAATTGTTGCAATTGAATGACTTCGAGGGCAAAATTGCATGAATGACTTCACCGTTAACTGTTATGTCAGCACTTTAACAGTCAACGTTGGCCAAAGGGCAACATTGCTGCAATTGATTGACTTTGAGGGCAAAATTACAAAAAAAAAAGTAGGGGTAACATTATTGATTTCGGATTACTATAGGGGCAAAGTTGACCCTTTAGCCTACTTTTATATATTATGTTTGTTAGGGTATTCTTAGGTCGAGGTGAGTAGGGATGGGCATTTTACCCGATCCGATCGAGTTTCAACCCGACCCGATCGGGTCGAATTTTTTAATAAAAATCTGGCACGGGTCGTGAATGAGTTTTTATTAAAGGTGCAGTTGGGTCAGGTATATGGTAAAAAATATCTGACCCGACCCGAGACTAAGAATATAATTTCCTCTAAATTTTTAGGGATATTTGTAATAATATCCCTCTTTATATTTTTTATAATTAGGTCCTTAAAATTGAATTTTTATTTATAATTTAGTTCTTAAAATTATTATTTTTTACAATTAAGTCGTCTAAAATTATTTTTTTACAATTAAGTCCCTAAAATTATTTTTTCTATATGTTGGGTCGAGTTTAGAGTATTTATTTTTAGGTCAAATTTTTTTAAAGAATGATGTCGGGTCTGATCGGAGTCGGTTTCAGGGTGGGCCAAAAACTCGACCCGTGCTCATCCCTAGCGGTGAGTGAGGACTAAAAATAATTAATACTAGTTATAAAGAGGGTCAGTTAAACTTTGTTAAATAACCATAAATAAACTTCTATTCTAAGAGTTTCTTCTTTTATCCTTTTGTGATATTGTTTTATTAGACTAATCATTTTCGGTATCTTTTTATGTCCCGACACTAAAAAAATAAATCTTAAATGCTAACCCTAAATTCTAAATCATACACTTTAAACCCTAAAAATATACCATACCCCTAATTCTTTATACTCTATCCTTAAACCCTAAACTTATTTTTCTAATGTGGAGCATAAATAGGGCCAGTAAAAATAGATGATTTCTATTCATCATTTTTTTAATTTCATTAATTTTAACTTAAAAGGTCTTAGAAATAATAAACCAAAATTTTTTGAGAGGGACAAAAACTTAATTGAAAATGTTTTAAAACTATCAATGACCTAAAACTAATTAAACCATTTAAAGTTTGAGGGGGGACAATTGCTCCTCCCACCTCCCTTTAACTCCGTCCCTGCCGCTAGGGATGTATTGTGGAATGTTGGAGGGGCATTCACACTCCTAGAACTGTCAAACTCTCATATAATTTATATATATTCTTTTTATTTTTTATTGATGATTTAAATTCACTCTCTCTAAATTTTTAATATAATTCTCTCCTATCTAAAATCCTGATTCTGTGCATGTTCTCTGCCTCTTAACTAATTATCGTCCAAGGCCAAAGTAATCGATGATTGTGTTTCGAGTACTGATGTGAGTGTGATTATTATGAATTTGACCAGAAAAAAGAAATAAAGCTGGGAAAGTATGTGTATTTGCTTGCATGCAAAGTTTTCTTTCGTGGTACTAATTGCAGTTTGAATCAAAAGATTATACGCTTTGAAAAGATGGGAAGTATTCATGTTGCAAAGATGATAGGCTGGGTCATATAGGAGAAATTATTAAATGTACTCTACTCATAATATCATTTGTAATCTCGACTAATAAAATTTATCCACTTCAAAATAATTTTTAATAACTACTCATTTTTTATTCATATATAAGTAAGAAATAAAAATTCACCTTAAAAATAAATAAGATAAATAAATTTTATTAACTGAGATTATAAATAATATAGTAAGCCGGGTCTATCTAATTTTTTTTTTTTTATAGATGGGATGCAAAAACGTCATTTTGAAAGAGACTCCCTCTTTCCGGCCTGCATGTTTTCGTCAATCATTTCAGCCGTTACTCCCTTTTCTTTTTAGGGTAAATTACAAAATTTATCATTGAACTTTCCTTTCACTATTATTTTAGCTACTGAAGTTTAAAATATTTCAATTAATCACTGAATTTTTAAATTGTTTCTGTTTTAGTCACTCAACAGTTAAATAGTTAACGGCTTATGACATAGTAGAGATTACCAGAATGACATCACTTAGGATCCCTACAAAAACCCTTAGGGGTGCTTATTGAGTTGAGAAGCTCGCAAACAACTCGATCAAAACTTAGTTAACGCTCTACTCGAGTTTACTCAACTCGAAATCGAGCTCGACTAGAGATTTTAGCGAGTCAATTTGAGCATGACCCAACTCGGCTCGATAAGTTTGTGAGCAGCTCACTTTTTTTTCTTGAATTTCTATATTTATGTTAAGCTCTAATAGTACCACTAGATTTTACCTATATTTAAAAAAATAAGGTAAAAATTTTGGCGAGCTTAACGAGAAACGAGATTTTTTAACGAGCAATGATATTTTTTAACGAGCACGAGTTGAGCAAAATGTTATTGAGTTTAACGAGCAACGAGTCGAGTCAAGCTACAAGATTTTTTAACGAGCATGAGTCGAGCACTATTCAACTCGCGACCGACTCACTCGATAAGCACCCCTAAAACCCCCATTATTTCTTCAATTTTTTCTCTTTTCTCCTTTCTTCTTCATTTTCTTTCTTTTTTCCCTCTCAAACTGCCATATCTCGGTCGGCACTAGCCACGAATGACCTTCGTGTCGGCCATCGCCGACGGTAAAAAATAAGTCCTAAAATTTTTCACCAAACTCCTTTTGTCTTCTTGAACACGAATTTGATGCTCGTTTAATCAGAAAAAGTCCTAAACTCCACGAATATAGTGTTAAACGCTTCACTTTCTTATTTTTTTGATCTACCTCATTCACCGTTGGATAAAGCTTGAACGGATATATATTCATCCCCACCCTAAGAGGGGATGCTCCACCGTAGAGATTTTTAAATGAAGACTTCGATCGTCAAAGATCTTTTTTATTTTTTTTTTATCTTCTTTTATATTTATTACTTCTTAAAAGTCACGCGCATATCCATCCTTTTATTCTTGCATTTCATTTTAGCATCATTTAAGTAATGGTGAAGGTTCTTTTCACTTTTGGTTATCATCTTATTTTTATTGTTGAATATCTTACGGTTTTTTTGGGTTAATTTTTAAATTTATGTGACATTAAATATTAAAATAAAATCATGTCATCACAATTTTTATAATTTAACGGTATAGAAACCAAAACAAAAATAATTTGAAAATTCAACAATTAAATTAAAAAAAAGTTAAGCTTCAATAATCAAAATAAGAGAGAAAAATATTCAACGGTAAATTTTATAATCAACCCTTTCTTTTTAATATTTGGCCAGGTCTTCTTATTCTAGGATATGACCTGAGTTGTTTAACATTCACACAAAAGAAAAACAAAGAGTATTCAAAGAGTTATAGTGGGTTGATTGACGACGAATGACGATTAACTGATGATCGACTGATAATGGCAGCTAAAGAAGTCGATAGTTTTATGAAAAAAAAACTAAAAAAAAGATAATAGTCACATTATCATGCTATTAATGTTTTTAACGACATAGTGAAATTTTAAAAAACAGTGTCAAACTGAAATTCTTTATAGTTCAATGACCAAAACAAGACAACACCTAAAGTTTAGTGACTAATGGTGCAGTTCAACCTATATTATTTTGGGGTAAATTGCACCACAACTCACTCAATTATTAGTAATATTACAAAAGGCACTAAAATTTAAAAATTTACAAATAAATTACTCTATTTATTGATGTAACAAATAAGTCACTCTACCTTTAAGTGTGTAACATACATTAAATTTTATTTTAATCAAATCACTCTATTTATCGATTGTATCAATAAACTTGGTTTGTCATTTATAAAAACGAGATCGCTCAATTCTAACTAAAAAATTTATCGTCTATTACACAATTAACAATAAAGCGACTTTTGTTACAATCGATAATTGATTGACTTGCTTATAACTTTTTAAAATTCAATGATCAATTTTTGATCATATCAACAATTGAGTGACTTGTGATGTAATTTATTATATTTTTATAACTTAAAAAGTAATATTTTTTTAAAACAATTAGAAGTAAAAATAGAAAGAAATGGAGTATTAGCATATTGTCATTTGTGCTTATAGATGTGATTGATGGATCAGACATAGATAGTGACAACTTCCTATCTGACCCGATCAAATGTAGAAAATTGGAAAAAGTTATTATAGATATTAAAAATGGTTAAACCCATATTAAACCCTTGAAGTTGTCTATTTTTATCATTTTATCATTTCAGAGGATATTTTTATCAATTTTTTTCCTGAAGTTGCAAAATTTTAACATAGCTAACTCACCATCTAAGTCAGTTAAAAATGAACCCCCAATCAGAAATACAAAATTAAATCCCAAAAAACCCTTATATACTTGTTAATTTTCGGTGGAATTTATATTTTATGCTAAAGTAAAAGTAGAAAAAGATGAAAACAAAAAAAGAAAAATCAACCTATTGGATTTCAATGTTGTTTACCGTTTAGCAATATATTTTTCGCCAGATCTTGACAAAATAATTTGGTGGTTCATTTTAAGCTTTTTGTCAAAATCAATAAGTAGGAAAAGTCATGGTATTGGTAGGTGTTTGTCAAATCTCAAGCACACCACGCGCATGCTTCACAAAACATATACACTTTTCTGTCCACAAACCAGCGGTTAGGGCAAAATTAAGGTAATATTATGATTGAAAAAAAATAATAAATGATGACGGTCAAATTTAGGGTTGTAAATGAGACAAGATAGATCGTGAACTACTCGAGTTCAACTCGGCCAACACCACTCGATTGGACTCAACTCAGATTCGACTCGAGCTCGAACTTGGTTCGAGTTCTTAATGAGCCAAGTCGAACTAATCGATACCCGACTCGAAAATCTCGCGAGCTACTCGAAAATATAACGGACTAGATTTTTAAATTTTTTAAATTTAAAATCTAAATTCTTAAACCTAAAACCCTAAAACATAAACCTAAATATAAGTCCTAAACCCTAAATCCTAAATTTTAAACCCAACAACCTAAATCTCTAAACCCTAAACTAACACCCTAAACCCTAAAATTAGCAAGAATTTAAATGAGACGAGACAAGTCATGAGCTACTCGAGCTCGACTCGATCAAAGTTCGGTCAATGTAATACCCCAAAATTTGGCCTAGAAATATGATCCTAATTCTAATGTTACTAAAAATTGTTGGATATATCTTTTGATGAATCAATTAAGTGAATTAGGACCAAATTTAAAGCTAAAGAAAAGTAGATAGCTAAATTCAAAGAGGACTAAACCAAATTCTAAGTGAAATCTAAGGATTGCGTGATAAATGAAATTTATATGTGGGCTTGTATGCATGTCCATCATAGATGGAGGCAAGTGTAGGAGGGGTCTCGGCCATGAGGAATGATAATCAAAAGTTGTCATCCTCTTCCCCATAAAGGCGAAACCCCAAAGTGAGAGAGGGTGGAGGAGACTTTAGCCATGGAAATTTGAGGACTTAAGCTTAGTTTGATCTAAGTTCTTTGAACCTTTGTTTGAGTAGCTTAAGGAAGAGGAGCAAGATCAAGTGGAGGACAATAGAGCTAGGAAAGATAAAGCTATGTATAATCAGCTTGGCATCATGATAAAGGATCGAAACTAGTCTACCAACTTGTGAGTGTAGTTTAAAGTCTCAGGATAGACCAGTGACCTTCCCGAGCATCTATTGCTGTTTAATTTTGTTGTTTTTATCTTTGAATTAAGCTCTGCATAAACGAGTTTGGATTTGAGGTAAGTACCTAAATGTTAGGTATTATATAATATGTAACACTTGATTTAATGTTATGCTCGTAGGGAGACCTATATATGCTTATACATGCTTGATAAGTAACCTTTGCCATGCTATCATTCGATTAAGAGATGTGCATGAGTTGAGAGTCACATGTGAATTGTATATGTGCTTGATATGATAAACAATACGCCATGTTCGTATGATACACTAATTAAGAAGCTATGTTCATTTCCGATTCTGATATAATAAGATTAAAATTAAAGCCTTGATTTCGAGTCAGTCGTAGGTATAGTTGGCATGTCATAGAGTCCATAGAGCTCGTGTTTGGGGCGGACTACGGTCCTTATTTGGCGATAGTAGGAGGGATTGACTAGTACTATTTGTTGGCAATAGTTGGTTGGGGATTTAAGTACCTAGGCTACTTAATTACCAAGGTTATAAAGAAATTATGTATAACTAAATCATTAATCAAATTGCTAATATTAAAAGATTTCTTATATGACAAGTAAGATTAAGCTAAGTTATTTCAACTCATGATTGAATTATGTTAACGTGTCTTAACCTTGTTATGATGCAAATGTATTATAAGTACTCAAATAAGTGATGTTTATATTTATACAACGGTTGAATTGGTTACATGCTTATAATTAAAGTTGTGACTATCAGATTCCTAAGAAATTTAGCGTAATTATAAATGGAAAAATAGCTTGAATAAATTCATTTCGATTGCTAATATAATCTGTGTTTTATGATTTTACTTTCTTACTATGCATAAGGTTACTTATTCCTTCGGTTATGTTTCATGGTGACGTTTTAGAAGTGGTTAATATTCGAGCTAATAATAACTATGCTAACAAACTATTTTTGATGCTTGCATGACAAGTAAAACTTAGCTACGTGATATCTAGACTTCTTTAAAAAGAAATGATGTTATGTTCGAGTGTTGTAAGTATAATTATTAAATATCAAATGTTCTAAGATGATTAGTTAACTTGAGCATATGTTTAAATTGAGGTTATGAAAATAGAATGTAATGAGAAGGTTGATCTAGGCTCAAAATAAATTGGTAGATTGATAATATATTATTACATTGCTGTGAGGATGTATGCTATTATCCCTTGCTACCTTACTTTATGTGTGCTTAACTAGTTTGTCTCGGATATGTTTCAGGGTAATAATTGTAGCAGTTACTATTGGGGAGCTCAATCAAGTTCACAAGTACTTAAGTGTATGTTTGTTAATCTTTGATTAAAACTCCTAGATGGTGGCATCATACTTGTATTTTGCACATAGTACGCTCATTATATCTTTTGGTAGCAATGCTTATAAGCATTTAATGTACTTGTAAATATTTGTAAATGGCCTCTCTAATACTTGGTGGTGGTTTAGGTATTTAAAACTTGGCTGAAATGTTTTGCTAATAGGATGATAAGGGCATGAATGAGTGAAAGATGCATTTATAAGTTTCGAGCATGATTTAAAGTATGTGCCCTAAGTGTTTAGCATGATTTTGGGATTTTTTTTGTATGCGTATGTATATAGCAACCCTTAATATGTCTAATTCGAATATCATTGGGTTAATAGCTAGTTTAATAGTTGTTTGAGATCCCTTATGACGCTAATAGTGAGCTTATCATGTTATAGGTAAAGAGTTGATCTTAATTGATAGTGTATCGAGTAGGATATATCTAACTAGCCGAATAAATGCCTAGGTGAGTTAATAGTAATTTAATGAGTTTGAATGATAACTAGTTACCTTCCATAATTCGATTTAGTCCTAAGTAAAGAAACCGAGTCTCTTCTTTGATTTAAAGAACCTTGTATGGCTATGATTAATTTTGTAATAACAAAAGAAGGTAATAATCAAGACAAGGTCACTAACGTGACTCATTTTCGAATGGATGTGCTAAATTCACTTAGTTAAACGTGTCTTTGACCTAATAAAAGTCTAAAAGCTAGGTTGAGATCATCTTTGGTGTCAAATGAAAATTTTAGTACCCGAACTTGTAAATGATAGTTATAATCTCCCTTGTTTTCGTTTATGACTCCATAAATTTGGTTATAGAACCCTTGCCATATTAGAGTATCGGAAGGTTCATCATTGAATATGTCTAAGTAAGACATGACATACTAGTTGAACCTTTATCTATGAATGTCTAAAGTTAATCAATGTGTCTTGTTTAATTAAGGTCATATTCGAACCATACTTCCCCTTAAGTGATCAATTGAAATTTAGCTTCTTTACTCGAATTGAAGTAAGGAAATCTATGTCTCATTTCTTGATTAAAAGGCCTAGTATCGTAGATTAATAAACTGGTAATAATAAATGATTATAGTAACTAAGGCATGGGTATTTAAGTGTCTTAAGTTCATGTGAACCATGTCTTTATTGTTTGGCTTAACAAGACATTGATCTAAGTATTTTTAATAATAATAGAAATGAAAAGAAAAGAAAGCTTGGCAAAATATTAGTAATGAATAGTTTTGTAGCCTACCCTAGTTGTTTATATATTCATCCTTTGAATGTTGGTTACTATGCTTTGTTTGCTTGTAATGCTTCTTAGCTCGGTTTTTCTCCTAAACCGGTTAAGGGGTGTTATAGTCAATACTCAACCTAATTGAACTCGACTCAAGCTTGAACTCGGTTCGAGTTCTTAACGAGCCGAGTCGAGCTCAAATTATTTAGGCTTGTTAAAAACTACTCAAGCTCGAACTTGACTCGAATTCTTAACGAGCTGAGTCGAGTTCAACACTACTCAAGCTCGACTCGATTCGTTTATACCCCTATCGGATTTTATTTAAAGTTTTTGGAGTGAATGTTATAACGAAGGTTAAAATTGTTATTAGATATCGATGGTTTTGTTAAAATCATTATCTTTTGTTAAATATGGAGTAATATTTTATGTGATATTTTATTACGTTGTATGTTATAATCTTATAGTATGATTTTAAGTTTTGAATTCTACAAACCTTTCTATATCATATAGCGAAAGGGAAAGATACATAAGTAGGTATAGCTTTACTTTGAACAAAATAATGTATTAAATTTGACTCGATTTAATTTGATTTGAAAAATTCAATTTAATCTCATAAACAGTTTCTATCAACGTCACATTTAAAAACCTTAATTAAAATGATATTTGTTTATATTTAATGAAGCATGGAGACGTCTAAGAATTTTCTTTTTAATGTGTTATATTGATGCTTGACACAAACGCATCATCAACGAACGTGAATACGACTAACAATCAGTTAGTCTAATGATATGAGATATTAGGTCTCTTAAACAAGGTCAATTGTTTGAATCTTAATGTTATGAATGAAAAAACTGAGTTTGGAGAGTCACCCCTTAAAGATCTCTGTAAAACCCGATCCGGGTTGGTGACCAATGAGTCGAAAACCGGTGGGGAAACAAAAAAAAAATGCTTGAATACGTATCAGCAGATTAAGACGAAAAGAAAGAACGAAAATCAAACTGAACATGGTCCTGATACAATTAAATACGTTTGAAAACAAGAAAAGGAAAGGTGTTTAAGAAAAATTATGGCCGCAAAAACACACACACGAAGAAGAAGAAGAAGAAGAAGAAGAGGGGGGGGGGGGCTGATCTAAGAAAATACATAGGGTAAATATATATTTTGGTGTCTAAACTTGACCTCAAATGCAATTTCATACTTGAACTTTTTTTTGGTTCAATTAGGCACCTAAATTTTGGTTTAAGGTTCAGTTGGGTACCTAAAGCCTTTTCGGTTCAATTTTATACCAAAACTTGATTTATTGGTTCAAATTAAACTCCATTTTTTGGTCCAACTTGATACTTATAGTAAATGGCTTATTTGAACCAATTTGAATCATGGAGTTAAAGTTCAAGTATCAAATTGAATCTAAAAGATAAGTTCAAGTTTAGGTAGCAAATTAAACGTTAAGGCCAAATTTAGGTACCAAATTAAATATTAAGACCAAATTTAGATACCTAGTTGAACAAAAGAGGACACTTAAGTACTAAATTGCAACATGAAGCAAAATTCAAGTAAGAAATTATACATTTAAGCTAGAAAGAAAGATGGGGATTAACATCATTAGTGTTTTTTATTATTATGTTTGGGCTTGGGCTTAAGGCTGGAGCCTATAACTAATAAATGTTTTGGAAGTTTTAATATTAATAAATAAAAAGAAAAACTGACATATTAAGGAATTTGGTGGAGTTCATGTTGAGCATTTTACAAAATAATAATTACTTAGATTTGAGTTTCAAAAAGATTTAACCATTTTTATTTAATAAAATTATTCAAAAATTAGTATCAACTAGGAGTGAGCGTTTTGAGTGAATTTTTTATTTAGTCGAGTTTATTAGTACTATTTCACGACTCAAGCTTTATTTTTTTTTTTATTTGAGCCAATTTTGTAAAATTCAAGTTGAGTTGAGTTTTCAAATTTATGTACAAATTTAATTGTAATTATGTATAATGTTATAGTACATATTAATTCCAATTTAAATGATTATATATATATATATCAGACAGAATTGAGAGATTCGACTCGAACTTAAAAACTGGTTCACTAATTACTAAAAAATTTGAGTTATTCGAATTTTCAGTTTGCAACCCAAACTTTATTTGAAATTTTTTCATATCGAGTCGAGTTTATGAAATTACGAGTCGATTTTTTTAGCTGAATCAAGTTAAAAAAATTTAATTTTTGAGTTGAAAGTTTTGCTCACCCCTTGTATCAATATTAAACATTTAATTTGATTGTCAAAAATATTATCATGCAGTCCGTTCCAACAAACCTAACGGATTGGTTAAGGTTGTAATAGAGAAAAAAATAGCAAAGGAAAGCAAAATGAAAATTGTCAAAGATTGTATTAGAATTGATTAAATCACCTAAACACTGAATTATTCAATGAACATCTTAAATACATATCATCTTCATGATTTTTCATCAATTCTTCCTACTTTTCTTAGTCTTAAGTCTTACCAATGTGCAACCCTTTTTCCTCTACCGACCAGGATCAGGACCATCATCATCTCTTTCGAGCCGGCCAAACCACCACCATTTTTCAACTCATCTCACTGGACGAGTACTGCTGCCCACCGGCGGATCCATATGCAGTCCAGGCTGGAATCTGAAATTCCTCAAGTTAGTTAGTTATCCATTTTATTGATTATATGCACCTTGAATCTGAATTTTCTTAGGTTAGTTATTTATTTTACTAGTTGTGCAAACCTAAGATTTATGTAATATATGTGTGTCCGCCTTAAAAAATATTTCTAGATCTGCTAATGTTGCAGCCTGCCCATTCACCGTATCATTTTTGCATATGACTTTGGGCAGTTTTGAAAATTTGCTGCATGGTTTGCCATTTTTTCAAGATCTTCCGTAATAGCACAAGTTAGAATATTTTTGGGCCACCGTGCGTCGGCGAACCCTAAAGGACAGCGATGTCTCGGCCTCCCGACAGCGGATTCGGAATCATGGTTGTTGGCCTGTGGTGGTGAGCACCACACGAGTGTGTTATTGATTTTGGGACCAACGTTCAAAGTTTGGTAGCTACATGTCCCTTTTGCAATTAAGTCAGTGCTTTGCTCAAGGAGTAACTAATGTGATAGATGTATTACGTTTTCCTTTTTGGTCCAATCTCAACATTTGATCATCGAAAGAAAATTCGGTTCTACATTGAGATGATTGTCGACATGCCGATTTTAATTTGAATCCGAAAATTTAATTTGATTTTTTTTAATTTAAACCTAATTTAATTGAAATTGACCATTAAAAGTCAACGACTTGAACTCAGAATTTCCTAACCTGAAATAACCCGAAATTATTTAATAAAAATAGTACTTATAATGTAAATAATTAAAATTTGATTTGTTTTGTAATTTATAAATTGTTATTGGCGATAATGATAGCAAACTGTAAATACAATAAACAATTAAAAAATTATATAATCAAAACACACTACAAATCTAACTATAAAGTAGTATATATTTATACTTTTCTTAATTCTTTAATAAGATACACATCGCAGAAAAAACTGTTCGAACTCGAATATCTTAAGATAAATATAATCTTTTTCATTAAAATTACTTATTGGTTTAGAAAACTATTGTTTTCTAATTAGCATGTATTTGTAATTGCCTTTATTAATAACATTTTCGGCCTAATTTCAATCTTTTTTTTGTTATTTGTTTTTTTCCCCCTTGGAACTGTTTCTTTGTTCACTTGGTTGTCGGCTCATTTCTTAAAGTAGAAACAACATGATTAGGTTGTCTGTTACAGGAACCATGCATTAGAATAATATTTGCTAGTTGCGTAGGAACATGTATCGCATCAATACAACACGCGCGGGGTTTAGAGAGTTGGATATTCAGTAAATTTGATCCGGGTTCAAGTGTAACGGTATACAAATAGTGTCAGTTAAGTTTGACGTTTTTGCAGAAGTAGACGACATTGAACCGTGGCCAATCTCAAAAGGCCCAGTTACCACTAAACGTGCGAATACACGAGCAACACACGTGTTAAAAGTATATATAAAAGCAAGCGTTTGAAGAACTTTTATTGACCAAAATACCTTTCACTTTTCATTATATTACTAAATTATTAAAAAACATGTTTTTAAAATCAGTACTTAGATAAATAATAGGGTAAACAACAACATTAGTCACTAAACTATTCCCGCTTTCTTGTCTTGGTCACAAAACTATTATTTTTGATAAAATCATTATTAATATTACATTTTTTTTTCTATTTTGGTCACCAACCGTTAAAATATTCACGAAAAAACCAATAGTTTGGTGACTAAAACAAGAACGAAGCAATAAATTGGTGACCAAAATAGAAAAATGTAACGTTAATCACAATTATATCAAAAATAATAATTTGGTGACTAAAACAGAAAAACGAGAATAATTTAATGACCAATAGTGTTATTTACACTATATAATAATACTAATTGTAGATAGTAATTCATGCGAGACTTAGAAAAATATTTTTTTTAATTTTTTTAATAGAAGTTGATTAAGAAAACAAAGGTATCATTATAATAATATTTATTATTAAAAAAGACATTTTAACAATTTTCCAATTGAATATGTCTAATTAATTCATGATACTAGCTTAATTGGAGATCAAAATGAGAAAATATATATTTAGCTATTTTTTGAATTAATATATTTAGCTATTTTTTGAATTAATATATTTAGCTATTTTAAAATTCATGATCTTATTTGATGCTTATTTAGTTTTTATTTTATTTTAAAGTATGCTAATAATGTCTCAACGAATCAGCCCTCCATTATAGAGCCCGTAAAAGCTCACTCGGAATACTTCAAATTTTTTGAAGTACGAATAGATCTAAAGCAATTCGGCTAGAATCATTGCTATTATAACAATTATGAGATTGTATTTTTTGTACAATTTAAATTTAATCCCTATAACTTTTTAATTCGAAAATTCAAGTCCAATTGTTAAGTGGTTGAATTCTTTCTATTGTACTCTAATGAATGGCTGATTCAAGTCCAAAAGTAATTATATTGATCCGTTAGAGTACAAAGAGAAAGAATAAAAGAAAGAGAGGCTAATTAGGAAGCAAAGCGTTTAGGTTCCTAAAATAATCCTTGGGAAAATCTTAGTTGCTTTGGTTGGTTTAATACACTGTTTTGGCATCTTGCAGGCTATTAAAACATGTTGTTATCAATTGGTGTGTCAAGTACAAAGTTATGTTGTTACTCACATATATTTAATATCTAAAAGTAAATGGGTAATGTTTATCTTAAGAGATTCGGGTTCGAGTACCTATGTATATGGTATGTGTGCGTTTTTTAGGGATTGTGAAAAAATATGAACATATATTATAATGTGATCATACTAATATATTAAAAAAACTAAATGGATAATTAAGACACAACAACTGAGCAATGACAAGGATTGAAAAACTATAGTAAAAGATGCTATAATTTAGGAAGGTTAAATACTACTTTGATATATGAACTTTACCCAATTCCTCAATGTCAAATATTTATTTTTCATTCTCAATTTCATACACGAACCTTTTTACTTTTAACCAGTTTACCCATTTCCATGATGGAATCTAAGTGAACCCCTTAAACCATTCACAATTTGACACATAACATTTATTTAAAAAAATCATTTACATAAGGTATAAAAACATGATTAGTCCTTAATATTTTATTATTATTATTTATTTCGCCCTTTAAAGTGAAGATGCTATATTGGACACTTTGTCAAAACAATAGGTACCGCATTGGACATTGTACAAGTGCCAAATGTGATATAATCCATATAATTTACTTTAAATTGTTGAAATAAAAGAAAAAGAAAATCCTGGATGGGGTGTTGTGACCCTGAGGGTTTCAATGCTAGGCTCTGAATGGAGAATCCTAAGTTTGAAACAATCGTTTTCATAACAAGTTTGTGTAGTATCCGATCAGAATGAATCGATAAATTAATTGAATACAAGTGATTGAAAATATATATAATATATATAGCCAATGAGCCAATTAGCCATGCAGCAGCTTTAAACATTCCCTCTCACTCGTAATTAGCATGAATCAGCAGGGCCCTATAGCCGACTGCATGCTTTTCTCTACCTCCAAATCCAATCGCTTTGTGTTTGCAACTTTTTTAGTGTAGTTCTACTCTTACCCCTATACATCCCTAAGGCCTAGATTCTCACAAATCAATGCCATTGCCCTGATCATCTCTCTCTGGTGCAATCCCAAAATATATTCGAGAAAGGTACGGGGCTGGAGGGGGTTGACAAAGATCCTCTGCATGTGGTCCGGGAACGAGAGAGGTGGTAGAGCTACAGTACCTTCACAGTGATTCCTATGTATAAAGTATGTATGTTTGCCCACGTTCCTTTTAGTGAAACAGTAGTAGGAATGGCTATTTAATTTCCTTTTGGTTTAACCATTCTCCGATTCATTGTCCGATTAATTTGAATCGAGTTTTGCAGAGATCCAAACAGAAACAACCTTCCAACTCAGTTTTCTTCATTTACAAGTTAAAATTCGAACTCCTGATTATACTCAAAGGATCTTACACCTTCTTACTAGATCAATTGATGATTGGCCATGGGATTTCACTTTTCATTGATCTCAAAAGGAGGGTGAGGGAAAGCCGGAAAGGGTTTTGGTCTACAAAATATAAAACCTTAGAGCCATGCCTTTTGGGTTTTTGATGTTATCCTCCTCCGTTCTTTTAGAGTACAGCGGGCATCTTCTTTTTCAACGTTTTTATTTATGTCTTATCATAAAAAAAAAATTATGATTTATAATTATGGATTAGGGTTTAAAGAATTAGGTGCAGGGTTTATATTTTTTACAGTTTAATCCAACACTTATAATGAGATTCAATAACTTTTATTTAAACGGGACTACTTAGGTCATGGCTCGTCCCATGTCAAAAAACATTCTCTATTTTATATATGAATATATGATAATATATGTTGAGTATTGGGTAAATAAAAAAATCATTTAATATAAAAGTTTGGTTTATTTTTTAAGCCTTGAATTAACTCAAAAATAAAATTGAGTAAAATAAAATGTAAAAAATGAAGAAAAAAATGAGGTTGTTTATATTTTTTTGGTTGCCTTCCATGTTCCTCAAGGCTTAATCCCGACTAATTCGGACTGACTCGCATCACACACCTAGTTTTGGTGGGTATCGTTGGTAGATTATTCATATTTTCATTATATTTTATAAATAATACAAAATTATTTTTAATAGAAGATAATTTATGAATACATTTTGCTATTAACTAATTAAATATATATTTTTAAAAAATTTAAAATTTCCAAATGTAGTTGGAGTTTTACTTTAATATATAATGATGAAAAAATAAAAAAATAAAAAAATATTTTTAATAAAAACCTATAGTTCGTATTCTATGTGTTTAAAAATAACTTAAAAGAGTATAACATATAATATAAAATTTAATTATTTTAGTTGATAAAAAATTACATTATTTTTTTTGGGGTTTGAAGGCATAAAATAAGTTATAGAGAGAAAAGTAAAGGAAATTGAACTATCTTTATTTGGTCATATGCATGAGTCTTCATAAAAACCCGAACTATTATATCTGTCACGACCATTTTTAAAACTGAAGTGTAGAAAAATAACTTGACGATTGATTCTTTTGAAAATCGGGTGTTTATTCATTTTAATTTATTAAATCTTGAAAATTAAGATTTTTTCATATTAAATCCTTTATTTAATTTTGAAAACCAATTTGGAGTCGCCACCGGTCACTTTGGTAGATCGGACACCATAAAATAACCAGAGATTCATTTTAAAACGATTTGTGCTCGAGAGTCGGTTACGTGTGGGGAAGGATTAGCACCCCACAAATGCCCGTTATCGGTACCTTATTAATTTCACGTGGCATTTTGGTGTTTCGAGCAATAATTTGAATTTAATTAAATCTTTAATCGTTAATTGAATTTCATTTCGAATGGAAGTATCCTTTTGTAAGAAAATACATTTTTATACGAATATGAGTTTTGAAACATCCAATTACTTTAGGATACTTCAATTCATATTAAAAAATGTATCTCAACACAAAAGGTTTAAGTGCATGTCAAATTTTTTTCTTGTCAATTTTAAGTTCAAACCTAATTAGGGCTCCAATTAATTTAATTAATTAAAGATCTATGAATATTACCAAATTTAGGGTTTATGTGATAACACCTGAATGATTGAGCACTATCCATATTAGGCCCTAAATCAATAATATTCCTACTTATTTGGTGACACTAACTACTTTAAATCTTATCCTAATTTTATTTTAATTAGACTATCTATGTGTGATTACAATATTCTAGGTTCAAATGAAATATTAAATATTCCACCAAAATACCCCCTTGATTAACATCACATTGCAATGTGACACTAATCAACTTAGGGCATTAAAGTGTCCATTCAATATTCATTTATTTTCTACAATGGTCTTACCTATTTAAATTAATTAAAGGAACTAAGTTCTAAAGGCTCTAATTAATTATACTAAGTGATTAAAATCTCCTAACAAATATACTACATGCTTGATATTAAAATCATGTAACATACAAATAATTTGAAGCAATTAAATTAAACTAAACAATTAAAGAAAGAGGCTAAATTGAATCGTATTGAAAGTAAATGAGCCAATTTACAAATGTTCAGTGACTAAATTGAAAGAAAAGTAAAATATGATAGCCCGAACTCTAAAAACCCAAGAGTAGGGCGTGGGTTCTCTATACCCGACCCGATAGCCACGCGCGGATCCTCCCCATACCCGACTCAAAACGATGCCGCATCGAGTCGCCTATAAAAGGTTTTATCCGAGTTCAACTCGGACACTTTCCCATTTCTCCACTCACTCTCTAACTCGGCTAGCCCAAAATCCTCTAAACAAGAACACCAAATTTCCCAGAAACATAGACCCGATTAGATCAAAATCCATAGTTTCATATGGCGTTCTTCATGAGTTCATACCAAACGGTATAAACTCAAAGAATATCGGCGACAAAACGCCGTGTACGCCGCCGCTAGATCTAAACCGCTACTATGCTCCGATCTTCCAACTTGTTCGCCGGCCGCCACAAGCGACGCCGACGAACCTCTGATCATTCTCTTCCACCGTCCGCCGCTGTTTCTAAACCCCAAATCCTTCTAAAATTTCTATTCGAACCCTAAAAAACCTAAACTAGTCTCGGTTCGATCGAATCACCCATCTCTGACCACCTAAACTAGGCTATATATCCCCGATCACTCATTTTCAACTCCAGTCATTTTACTAAACTCCGGCAACCAAAAAAAAACTCCAACGAACTTGTTTCTCTATCGTTTTGCCACTGTTTTTATTATTAACTCCGATCTAATCTCCTTTTCGTGTTTAAATGCAGGGAATCGAAGGTGGAGGAAGATCTTACCTTATCGACGATGTTGCGGCGGGCAAACCTCCCACTCCAGCGACTATCCATGGCTCCATCAGCCTTTTAGCTTCCCGGTAATGTTTGGCGATTCAGATCTTCCGCGACGATTCATTTCCCAACAGCGATTCATGCTCTCAGCGGCGGTTCTGGTAGCCGGGAACCCTTCAAATCCCGGTGATGGTTGGTCTCCCGAGGTAAGCTTCTCTCTCTTCTTTATTATTATTTAATTATGGTAATTATTGATTGTCATTAATTATTTGACAGCTTTTTCTCTCTCTTCTATTTATAGGGTGATGTAGGCGCTAATGTCAGCAACTGATGAAGGATTGAATCTATGTGATGTGGGCTCTGACCAATGCCAGTGCGACACGTGGCTATTTTGGCGGGCCAAAGAAATACAAATATGTTTCTTTGGGCTTTGACGGTTTTGGTCTGTAAAAATGGGCGGGAAATTTGTGGGAGCAGATTTGTGTATGTTTGGGTTTAAAGAGTTGGGACATATTTTGCATTGGGCCTTTTATTGGGCTTTTTGTATTGTAATGGGATTTCTGGTATTTAAATATAAATTGGACACTTATTTATGGACATTGGGTTTATTTGGACTGTTTTATTTAATATGGGCTTTATTTTGACTGTATATTGTATGTATTTTCGATTTTATTTATAGTGAAATATAATATATATTTATATCCGGACAAAATTAGGGTATTACAATACCGTATCCAAAAATTAAAAAAAATTGAACTAAATAAGAGGTAATCATGCTGGTAAAATTAGACCAGAACAGGACGATATTGTTCTGATAAAATTATCGGATGGATGGGATGATTACAATTTTTTATTAAATAGTTAACTCAAAATCAACAAAAATTTAAAATTAATTTTATAATTATACTGAAATACTGATTATTACTAATATTAGTACTGTTAATATAATTTATGCCATTACTTTGAAACAACTTGCTTCAAATGTCTTAAACTCTAATCTTACACCACACACCAAAAACTCAATACAAAATGAGCTTTCATATAATACATACGTACACACGTACGTATATATATATCACTAAATCATGAAGCGATAGGAAACTAAAATTTATTATAAAAATCAATGATAACCATACATGATGAAATATTGGTCACAACATTCAAAAGAGAATTGCATACTTTCAAGTTGCACCAACAACTTGCCCAATTTGATATATGATGATTCTGCAATCATTTTTTCTCAAGCCGATGATCATATCATATTTTACACTTAAATTTTAATATTATCGTTTGAAAAAAAAAAGTTCTCCCAATGAAACATGGCACTAACGTCGTCCATGCAATCTAATATGATGTACTTCAGTCGTCTTGAAGCTTGTATTAAATTTTTGGCTTGTGTTTTATTAAACGGTTTATTGTTAACTGAGTAATCGTACAAAATAAATCCATTAATCGTTTAGATGATAACTGATTTAAACGGAAATATAACGGTTCACTAAAATGTCAAAATTTTCATTTCAATAACCGTCACTACAAGAAAATGTAATTTTAGTGACATTGGAAATTGTCACAAAAAGTATTAAATTTAATCACCGAAATTCACAGTGACCATTTTTCTATGTCGTCACTAATATCTCCAACATTTTTGACACAAAAGATTAATAACAGTGACCAAAATTTAGACACTAATGTTATTTTTATTAGTAACAAATATTTTTATCACAAATACATATTGAAATAGCGTCTAAAGTATGTTGTCACTTTTAATAATAAAAAATTAATTATATTTTTAGTTTTAAACATCTTATTTAGGGTAAAACTTTGATACACAGGATGTGTAAAACTAATTTTACACAAGCCTGTGTATTTACACTATAAAAACTCAAACCTTAAATTCTTAACCCTAACCCTAAAAACCTAAACCCTAAATCTTAAATCATATACACTAAATTTTAAACACTAACCTTAAATTCTAAACCATACAACCTAAACCCCTAAACTAAAACCCGAACCCCTAAAACAAAAAGGCACGTGTAAATTAAAGTTTACACGGCCTGTGTATCAAACTTTTTTCCTCTTATTTATGTTTCATGGAGGATCGAACCTAGAACCTTTACGAGGTGAGTGCAATGTTTATCCACTAGGATAGGCAAAAACATTTATATTATTTTGAAAGAAAAATAGTATTTATGTTAAATTGCATTGAAATTAATTTTATTTATTTTAAAAATATGTATTAATTATAACACTAATTATTATTATTATTTAATTAATTTTTCTATGATTTCTTATACGAAATGCGTTTGTTGAAGAAAATATATAAAAATAATTGAGTTAGCTTTAAAATACAAACATACGAATATTATGATTTACACTTAAAATATTAAATATTAGATATTAAGTATTATATTTTCATTAATTACATAAATCAATTTAATTTAATTCAAATTATTGATAGAATTATTATTTATGTGATAATTATTTGGTACATTGACAATGCAAATTTTAACTCCACAAACAAAGTTAAAACAAATATAAGTGTAAATTTTTTTACAAGGTAAAATTTTTGCTATCACATATTATGACAAGATTACATATTAGTACTTTTACTTTAATTTGGTCACTTTAAGTTTCTGTACTTTTTAAATTTTGAAATTTTGATCTTGACATGAGTGGCAGGCTTTAAATATGTTAGGTAAAATTTTGTTTTTAGCCTATATGTTATACATAAGTTGCATATTTGATTTTTATTCTTTTATTTGATCATATTTAGTCACTGTAATTTAGTCATATTGTCATTGTCCCGTTTGAATTATGATTGAAACTTTAAAATTTGAAAAATATAGGGACTAAAACTGATCAAAATAGAATGACTAAAACAACAATTTACACATAGTATAAAGACTAATAGAATTATTTTACCTTTTCACAAACTAGTTTATGGTAACTTTAATTTTTTTATAATTGTTATTATTACTATTATTATAAAAATAAATTTATTATTGTGACAATATCTAATTTGCCAACAATTTTATTTTTTCATTGGTGACAAAATTTATCACAACAAAAAGTAAAATTTTAAGTGACAAACAATTTCATTGTCATAACAGATACCAAATAACAAGACCACTTTATATATCGTAACTATCATGTGTCAATTTTTTAGTGACAATAAAATTTGTGTCACAATTATAGACTAATAGTGTGAATTTAATTGTGAAAAATGTAACCGTCACAATTGTTACTATAATTATGACCAAATAAAAATATATCACAATTACTTATACTAATAGCGTCGTACAAAAAAATTGTCACAAAAGTTTAATATTTGTGATAAAATTACTCCTAGTTGTTGACTAAAGAGAATTGAAGGATATATGTTTGAGATAGAACTCAATTTCATTCATCAAAAGGGTGCCTTTACAAGAGTACAAAGCTCTCTATATATATGCAACCTAACTAACATAACTGCATGAACTAACTTCTTAATAGCACTAACAGCTCATATCAATGCAGTTGATAATATCTAACAATAGGCTTTAACATTCAGTGTGCTTTTCTATCTTCTAGAAAGACTTCTCGAGCATCTACTATAGACAATTTCTTTCTAAACATCTCAAATTTTTGAGCAGCAAGTGGCTTTGTAAGTATGTCTGCAACCTGACAATCTGTTGAAACGTAGTTGAGTTGTAGCTCAGATGTTGCCACTTTTTCTTAAACGAAATGAAGATCAAGCTCAATATGCTTTGTCTTGGCATGTAAGATGGGATTTGCAGCCCTAGCTATAACACTTGTATTATTACACTAGATTCTAGGAGCTCCAATTAGAGGAATTCCTATTTCAGTTAACACAACTTTGACCCAGGTAGTTTCAGCTGTTACATCCGCAAGGCTTCTATATTCAGCTTCTGCAGTAGATCTGGACACGACTCTTTGCTTTTTTGAACTCCACGTTAGCAAGTGTTGTCCACTAAATACGCAATAGCCAGATATTGATATACGGTCATCAATATCTCCTCCCCAATCATCATCAGAAAATATTATAATGCTCATCATGCCTTGAATTTGAGCAGAAAACCATAGACCATACTCCATTGTGCCTTTCAAGTATCTTAGGATCCTCTTAACAGCCAACCAATGATTTTCAGTGGGACTTTGTAAGTACTGAGTAACTTTGTTGACTACAAATGTTATATCTGGTCTTGTGTAAGATATATATTGGAGTGTACCAACCACACTTTTGTATGTTGCACATTTTCCAGTGGTTCACCATCAAACTTGCTCAACTTCAGTGAAGTAGGCATAGGAGTAGTGGCAAGATTAGAATCATGCATATGCACCCTTAGAAGAAGTCCCATAATAAACTTCTTCTGACTTAAGAAAAGTCCACAATCTAACCTCCTTGCTTCAATCCTAAGAAAAAATGTAACCTGGCCAAGATCCTTAAGAGAAAACTTATCATGCAAATCTTGAATAATTATATTAATAAGAGACTGGGAATTTCCAATAATGAGAATATCGTCCACGTATACAACAAGATATGTAAAGCTTTTACCAGACTTGAGAATGAACAAAGAGGAATCTGCTTTGGAGGAACTGAATCCCAATTGACACAAAAAAATCCTTTAATTTGAGAAACCAATTTTTGGGAGTTTGATTTAACCCATACAAAGCGTTTTTAAGCTTACATACCAAAGGTTTGCCACTGGATAAAGCCTCTTCAAACCTTAGAACTTGTTGCATGTACACATCCTCATGCAAATTGCCTTTCAAAAAGGCATCATAACGTCCACTTGCTTGATTTCCTATTTACAAGTGACAACAAGTGAAAGTGTAATGTTGACAGTAGAGAATCTTACCATATGACTGAAACTGCCCATGAAATCATAACCAGCTATTTGAGAGAAACCTTTTGGCTGCAAGCTTGGCTTTAAGCCTTTCCACAGACCTATCTACCTTCTTTTTTACCCAAAAGATCCATTTGCAACCTACTATTTTTTTGTTAGTAGGCAATTCCACAATATTCCATGTACCATTGCTGACAAGTGCGTCATATTCAGCCATTACTGCAGCTCTCCATTCATCATCTTCAAGAGCCTCATATATTGTGTCAAGTACCTTCTTGAACTGTAGATTGTACACCTTAGGCTTGATAATCCCATTTTTGTGTCTGGTGATCATGGGATAAACATTATCGTATGTAACATGTCTGCTAGTACTTGTACCTTAGGAGAAATATCTTCATGATCTACTTGTACCTCAGGAGGAATATCTTTATGTTCCTTAGACTGTGTTTC
Organism: Hibiscus mutabilis; assembly: GCA_019671005.1. NCBI lineage: Eukaryota > Viridiplantae > Streptophyta > Magnoliopsida > Malvales > Malvaceae > Hibiscus > Hibiscus mutabilis. The sequence continues at coordinate 60,984,243 of CM033712.1, forward strand.
TCCAAGAACTTCAGGATGTGTTTCTTCAGGTGCCATAGGTGCTTCAAACTGTGCTTCTCTATGCACTTCAGAATGAGCTTCTTCATGGACTCCTTCACTTGAGTCAACTTCAAAACCATCATGACCATCTTAAACTTTATCACGACCAGTACTTTCATTGGAGTCTTGTTGCTGATTTTGAATTGCAGCTTGTTCACCGTTTTCATTGATTGACACAAATGAATCAACATGTCCTGCATCACAAGGCAAATGTGACTTAGGTACCACATGAATAGAACCTGATAGAGCAAGCTAGTGTTATCTTTATTTTCCACATCTTGAGCAAATGGAAATACATTTTCATCAAAAATTACACTCATTGATATGAAAATTCTGTCACTTTTGTCCAGCAAAGGTACCCATGATGAGTAGGTGAATATCCCAAGAATGTGCATGCTTGTGATTAAAACTCGAGCTTGTGTTTGTTGAAAGGCCTGGTGTGACGAAAACATTGACATCCAAAAACTTTGAGGAAGTTATAATCTGGTTGTATGTCAAATAACTTCTAAAAGGGTGACATGTTATCCAAGACTTGTGAAGGCATTCGATTAATAAAAAATAGTGAGCTTAAGACTGCATAAGACCAATACTTTAATGGCAGTGAAGCTTGTGCTAGTAAGATTAAGGCTGTCTCCACTACGTGCCTATGTTTTCTTTCAACCACACCGTTCTATTGAGATGTGTGTTGACATGATTTTCGAAGTTTAATTCCATGTTTTGTTGCTGTAGTTTCTAAGAACCTGAATTCACCACCATTATCAGTTTGCAAAGAGATAATAGATGCATCAAACTGAGTTTTTATAACAGCAGCAAACATCTCAAATGCAGTGGAAACTTCATGCTTATTTTTCAACAAGTAGAGCCAGGTGTTTATGTTGTACATATCAACAAAGCTAACAAAAAATACCTAAAACCATTAGAAGCAATGGGAGCAGGACCCCTAACATCAATTTCAACAAGCTCGAATGGTTTATTGTACATCGAATGTGAAGAATGAAAATGTAAAACATGACTTTTTCCCATTTGACATTACTACACAAACCACAAATTTATCTACATTACCTATTTTGTTTATCAACTTGACAACATCAGCTGTTGGATGCCCCAATCTTCTATGCCATAGCCAAAATTCAGCATCACCTTTGACTAAAGCTTGAAAGATTGAAGCAGAACCATCTATTGGACAATCAAAGCTATAAAGTACTCCATCAAGCTTCCCTTTTAATAGCACAACTTTAGTGTTGATGTTCTTTACATAACAAAGATCAACATGAAATTCAAAATAAACACAATTATGTTTAGCAAACATAGCTACAAACAAGAGGTTCTTAGTCATTCGAGGTACATAAAGAATTTGATCAAGATGAAGCAATCTATCAACTATATTAATAAGAGAACTACCAGTATGATTAATACCAAGGGCAGTTCCATCACCCAAGTGTACCTTACCATTTCCTTTGTCAACAGACTTGTTTTGCAGATTGACAATGTCACTGGTCACGTGATGAGTGGTTCCTGAGTTAGGGAACCATTTGGAGTAGGAAATAGGTCCATTTACCATCAAGGCATTAACCTGAATATCTTCTCTTTCATTTGATCTCACAAAAGAATCGTATGCAACCTCAGAATGAGTAGTATGTGAACAACAAGTACAATTATTGACCTGAACCCTAGAGGATTGTCAAGACTATTGTGAAGAAATGCCTTTAAAATTTTGGTCAAATCTGTGCCAGCATCTATCAACCAAATGCCTTATTTTTCCATATAACTGACATTGTGGTCTGGATTTGTTTTTGTACTGGCCATTCTGATTATTGGTGGACTTGACTGCTCCATGACATGTTGATGTTTTGGATTATATCTCGTATAATTGACTCCCACTGGAAATCTTGAGGAATCCTCCAATCTTGTCTCCGCATCCACAAGAATGGAAACAATATTCTCTACTGCATAAGATTATTTACTAGTCGTAATTACAACAATGGACGGCTCAAACTCAATAGGCAAACCATTTAGGATTTTAGCAATATGTTCAATTTCAGAGATGAGACTTCCACAAGCGGCAAGTAAATCACATAGTTGCTTTATAGCCATGGTGTATTCATGCATAGACTGAGTGCATTTCTTCATGGATCGAAGGTGACAATGCAAGTTCATAACCTTAGTTGTAGAGAGATTAGAATACAACTTAGTTACAACATTCCATACCTCAGTAGTAGTCTCTGAACCAACCAATTGAGGCAAGATTTGAGAACTGACAGTTGAGAGTAACCATGATGCCAAAGAAGAATCTTGCTTAAAGAACTGAATGTACTGAGGATTAGGAATAGATTCACCAGCTCGATTTCTGACAACCTTTGAGGAACATGAATAGATCCATCAAGATAGCCTTCAAGACCAAGCCCTTGAATGGTGAGAACAATCTGTTGTTTCCGAAGCAGAAAATTGGATTCATTGAGACAGACGTTGACACATTTGTTGGAGAAGACTTGTGACTCAAGGATTTGTTCATCATCAGTAGAAAGAACAAGAAGTTTCGGAGGTGCCATTATAAGAAATCAAATGAGAAATCAAGAAGGAGAAGAAACGATAGAAGATACACGCAATCTGGAAGAAAAAAAGGATCATTGAGCGAATGATATCATGTTAACTAAAGAAAATTGATGGATATATGTTTGAAATAGAACTCAGTTTCATTCATCAAAATGGTGCCTTTACAAGAGTACAAAGCTCTCTCTATATGCATGCAGCCTAACTAATGTAACTGCGTAAACTGCATGAACTAACTTCTTAACTACAATAACAGCTCCTATCAATGTAGTTGATAATATCTAACAATAGGCTTTTAACACTAGTCACTGCCAATTTGTCACTAAAAGCCTATATTGTTGTAGTGCGTATTGGCATGCACAATTTTTTTTGCCTTTAATTCATATATATATATATATTAAAAATATAATAATTAGAAATTTATCCCATTTTTAAACATTTATATTTTACCCTAAGCTCTAATTTTGACTCCATCTATGCGAAAATAAAATAGCGAACTATAATCGGTCACAAAAAGTTAAATACCATCAACATCAAGTTTTGCAAAGAGGTCATCAAATGGATTGGTCTAAACAGAATTCACCTACTGTATATTAGATTAAGAAACAATTATCACAAACCATTTCTGTTATAATGTTAGAATGATAATGGCGAGATAAAAAAATAATCGCAAAAGGCATAAACGAAAGTAAATACTAGGACTTACGTGAAAAACTCAAGAAGTAAAAATCACGGGCAGAGGAGGAAAAATTTTACTATGTCAAAAATAGAAAATAGAAAATACAACTGAATGATTTCAACACTAATCCTAGTATCTATTTGTAGGAATAAGTTACTTAGTTATAAAGAAAACCTAAATAGAAAAAAAATTATACTTAAACTGAATTTCTTACTCTTCTATGGATATCCAAAGGATGAAGTAGAGTTTCACACGAATTGATCTATTTCGTTACCATAGGGTCAACCTGGGAAGACCCCCACTTTTTTACTACTTGATTAATATTCGAGTCGAACAAAAAAAATTAAATAACATCTAACAATTTCAAAGTTTATAAGGGGAAAAAAGGTATGATCCAAGATGTAGTAATTTCTCTCTTCCTCTCTCTGTTTTCTTTTCCTTTTCTCTATAGGATAATTCCATGTCTTTCCCTAAGCTTAGTCGAGAGAGAGTTAAATCTGAACTCTGAAATGCAAACGAGTGGTGGGCAGTTTCAGCAGTCTCTTCTGCTTAAAACCTATTGCTTTGAGAGGCTAGCTACCTAGGGTTAGCCTCACTTTGTGTTTCGTTTAACTGCCTGTCTTTTGAACCTGATAATACTGTTTTTATCAATCCAACATCCTTTCACTCTTGTAATAATAAATCTTTGCAATCTCAAACACCTGAAACTCTTGATTTTATTAAATAATATTTATGTTAAATCTGTTTGTCTTAAATGTTGTTTTTCAAGGCACTGCCTGCATTAAATTGTGTCAGCAGGTTAACTCGTTAGCTATTGAGTTGAGGCTCTCAAGTTCAGTTGCTAGGATTTGTTGCTTTGTTACTTTTGAAACTAAGGCATTATTAACTGAGCAGTATACTATTTAATGGAAAGAAACGAAACCGTTATTAATTGAAGTACGAAGAACAAGTGTACTACTTTTTTAACTTCAGTTCTAGAGGGACTATTGTACGATTTCCATATCTAAAAGCATACCGGATTTTACTGCTGTAAAAAAATGGTGTTCAGGATTTCCCAGATCTCTTGCTCAATATAAAGATTCCCGAATCTCATTGGATTTCATTTAGGATTAATTTATGCAACCTCAAGAATCAAAGTCTTTTTTTTATAAGGATTAAAGATTATTATCCTACACAAGATTTTAGATTTTAAAGTTAAAATAAACATATCTATGTAAATTTTTTACACCGATAATATATTAAATAATAACACTTTTTATAATAATATTGTACATATATACTTAAGAAAAATTATTTAGTACATACACTATGTAAACTTTAAATTTCGCCTATTTGAATGACATTTGTTCTGAATCTTAAACTTTACCCATCAAACCTTAAATAGGACATGACATTCTAGTAGTCATGGTGGTTGAGTATAATTATTTGGTACAAATGAGTAAAATTTAAACTCTATAATTATAGATATTTAAATGTCACATGCCATAAATTTTAAACTCTAGATAAAACATATGACATCATGAAAATGAAAATGCTACTCATAGAAAGTTTCTTCATCATTCTAATTGGGTTTAATTATATACTAGGTCCAAAAACAAAGGTGGAAACACACTTGATGATAATGTATATAGAAATAGTTAGGAGTTTCAACTGCAGTTACAACACTAGTTACAATAGATTTTGTAAGAACAATAATCGCCTGCTCCTTTTCCATGCCTTTATATATACTCTAACACTAAATAATAATGTTTAAGGTTTAAGATTAAAGTTTAGAGTTAGGGGTTATAACTAGGGTTTATGGTTTTAGAGTATAAGATTTAATTTCTAGGATTTAGGATTTACTGTTTAAGATTTATGTTTTAAAAATTAGAATTAGAGCATAGAATTTGATTTTTTTAGTGTTGGACCATATATATGGACAAAAAGGGTTTAGGATTAATGTGTAGGGTTAGAGGTTATGATTAGGGTTTATGGTGTATGGTTTTTTAGAGTTTATAGTTTAAAAGTTAGGATTTAGAATTTTGGGTTATGATTTATAATTTATTTTTTTAGTGTTGGTGCATAGATAGAGACACCGAAAATAGTAGAAAATTTTTGTTCATTTTGAACGAAAATAGTCTGCCCATTTTCGGTGCTCCTATCTATGCCCTATAATAAAAAAAATAAGATTTAGGGTTTATGATTAAGGTTTAGGGTTATGCGTTACAATTAGGGTGTAGGGTTTAGTTTATAGTTTAAAGTTTAGGATTAAAAAATTAAGGTTAAGGCTTAGAATTTAATTTTTTTAGTGTTGAAGCATATATATGGACACTGAAAAGAACAAAGTTTTGTTCATTTTGAACGGAAATCGTCTGCCCCTTTTCGATGCCTTTATGTTAACACTAAAAACAAGGTTTAAGATTAAGGTTTAGGGTTAGGGCTATGATTAGCATGTAGGGTTCAACTTTTAGATTCTAGAGTTTAGGATTTATAATTTATGGTAAGGGCTTATATTTTATTTTTTTAGTGTTTGGGCATATATAGAGATACAGAAAATGGACAAATGATTTTTGTTTATTTTGAACAGAGATCATATGCCCAACTTATAGAGTTTAGAGTTTAGGATTTAGGAATAAGGATTTATGGTAAGGGCTTAAATTTTAATTTTTTAGTGTTTGGGCATATATAGGGACACAGAAAAGGGACAAATGATTTTTGTTTATTTTGAACAGAAATCGTATGCCCCTTTTTGATGACACTATATATGCTCCAACACTAAAAGATAGGGTGTGGGTTAGTAGTTATGATTAGGGTTTAGGGTGTATGGTTCAATTTTTAGGGTTTGAGGTTTATGATATCATATTTTTGGTTAGGGACTATAATTTAACTTTTTAGCGTTGGGCATATACAGGGACACCGAAAAAGTATAATTTTTTTTATATTTTGAGCAGAAATCGTTTGTCCCTCTTCAGTGATCCTACATATGCCATGTAAAAGTTTTTTTTTTTTACTTATTGCTATTTGTATTTGGTTGAATGTTTGAATTGATCCCCAAAGTATACCGTTTTTTGTCTTTGGTCTTTTAAGATTTTCATAAGGACTTAAATTATCTTATCAATTCTTTCTCATTTAAGAAAATTGACTAAATCGTTTGACAGGTGATATTTTAAGTCTTGATCTGTACAAAAAAGTATTTAATGATAAAAAATTCATGGTAGTTAGTTTAGCTGGTTCGGAACAAAAATCTTTTGTCTCTAAGTATGTTCCTTTTTATGCCCCATGCTAAAAAGTATTAAAAATTAAATTCTAAACTATAACTTTAAATTTTACATCCTAAACGCTACACCCTAAAAAATATACCATACCCCTAATTCTCTAAACTCTAACATAAACCCTAAACCTATTTTTTTAAAATAGAGGCACCAAATGAGACATAGTTAAAGGGGCAGACGATTTCTATCCTCTGCTTGGGAGCAGATTCTGGCTTTGTTAAGGATGCCGTTTGAGCTCAAGGTTTCTGTAGTGTTCGACATAGAAGCTAGCAAGCTGATACCTGGTTTGCTTCAACTTATCTTCACTAAATATTTAGATTTCTACTGCATCTTGGAGTAATTTGAGAAGAAGGAAAATGGTTTATGAATTTAAGCAAAGGTAGGGAATTCAACAACTGAGTTAGGGCTGCACCGAGGGAAAAAGACCCCAAAGGAGAAGCATTCATGAATGTATCTCACAAGTGCATTAACATTTAATTAACTAATGATGCACGGTAGAGGAAAAAAAGAAGAAATTCAGTGCTGAAATATCAGCCTTTTTCTTCACAAGATTGATTGTTTCTGGTCAGGAAACTCTCAGCAAATAAAAAGGGTTAATTAAATAAAGAGTTTTCTCTCTAGGTCATTACCCGTATTGTGCTAACATGATGCAACCATACATGTCCCAAAAATCAAGACAATCCCAAATAAAGAGGGCTAGCCAGCCAGCCCCACTCCAACAATGAAAACCAGACAAATAAAGTGGAAAGCATTGCAATAACAAGGGATTATTTATAAATAAGAAAGATTCAATTGCCATGCAAGAAAAGAAAATTCCAAATGTAAAAAGAGGGGTTTGAAACTTTCTGTTCATATCTAACTTGTCCCACCTCCCCAGCTTTAGTCCCCATTTCTTACAGTTTGGCTTGGGGACACAACACAACACAGCACAGCCAAACTAGCTGAGAGTGTCCAAAGCTACAAAAAGCTGCCCCAATCCCTGTACATAAACCAAAAACCTTTCCTTCTCTCCTTCCTTGCATGTTCCCATTTGTCAGTTTGTTATGTCTCTCTCTTTCTTTCTTTCTCTGGGTAGCGTGTCGAAGCAGTTAATATACTTCATAAACATAATCAAAGTTTTTTGAAAGTGGAAGAAACAAGATAAAACAATCTTTAGAAGTTAGAACCAGAGATTTAAATTGCGGTTAGCGTCCATATATATATAGCAGTTTTGGCAGTTGTAAAACCGTGATACTCCCAATCTGCAATAGCATCTATTCTTTGAAAAATTCAAAATCACAATATCCGCAATGACCACATTAACATCTTCACAATCACTGGTTAGAACCCTTCGTGAAATCGATTTATCGCTGAAGGATTCTCCAAGCGCTGCTGTGTCCCTCCTGCATAGTCCCTATCCTGGTAGTTGCTCAGTGATACGTTTCTTCCGCCCTGACTCGGGCTCGGTCCAAATCCGTGTGCGACAGGAGCCCCGATGCAGGTGTAGTTTGAGTCTTGTGGACCGAGGATATGTCCTACATAGTAATCATTAATGGGGTAGGAGCTGAGGCGTGACGGTGATGGATGTAAATATGGTTGCGGTGGTGGTGGCGGCGGCGGAATGAGCGTTGATGAAGAACCGGGGAACATTCTTGGTGGATAAACTGGTCTAAATGGCAATGTTGGATCATAACTCGGATGGCAGCTGCAAATTGCAATGATTGGAACATGTTTGGTCAGTGTTTTTGAAGATGAAAACAGTGAAATGAATGTTGAAGTGCATACAGCATACCCTAGATGCCCTTGGGTGGCCAAGTTATCGTTATTGAAAACCAGCTGGCGAGCTCGGTTCAGTGTCTCTGTCTCCCTTTCTGACTCACCAAACAACAAACGCAGATCAAATCAAATCAAAACCGAGTCATCCCACACGGAAAACCAGCCAAGAAATTCAGCAAAAAAAACGAAAACCAACTCAGTTTTCATCAAGATTGACATGACCACGCTGCATTATAACAACCTCTGACGCTTCCCTAAGTGTTTGTAGTAAAAAAAAAAAACATAAAAGTGGAAGAAAAATAAACCACTGAAATGACTTGCCTTGGCGATGGCTGTTCATGTGTCCCCCGAGAGCTTGAGATTTGCAGAACTTTAGGGAACAAAACCTACATGCATAGACCTTCCCGCACTCATCTTTCCCATCCTTATCGCCGCTTTTCTTTCTCCGAGAGCCTGTTTTCAGACACCAATTAAAGCAACTTCGATGAGACCATTCTTGGCCCTAAACCCTTACCCTAGTTTTACCCGAATCGTGTAATAAAAAAAGCTAGTCTGCCCTAAAAAGAGAGGTGAAGAGAAATGTGAATATACCGGAGGAGGAGCCTTCCTCAAAGACAACTTTACCATCCCTTGCATAATCGTCGGGCAAGTTGTTGAGGTCTAAGGGGTTTTTCTCAGGTCTCCTGCAAATTACAAAAAAGAACAAGCGTCACAGTCACGGATTCAAATAATAGTCCGGTACCGACACCCTCTGAAGCCGTTATTATAGAAAATAAGAGTATGCAATGACCACAATAATATTTATTATGTCTGCAACCGCGATAAAATACTGTAATCGAAGACATGGCCACAATCACAATTTAAATCCCTGGTCACAGTTACAAGTGAAAGAGACATAGAGGTTGAAGAAGAGGGGAAGACCTACATGGTACCGACAGAGAAAGACAGGAAAATATGAGGTGAAAAATGCTTGAGATTGAAGATAACTAAAGCTTTGTAAGATTACAAGACTTCAGTTCGAGACTGCACAATGTAGAGGGGGGCTAGTTTGAGTGAAGATGTGGAGAAAAAGGGGGAGTCTTTTGAGTTTTGAAAGTTCTCATAAATTGAAAGAACAACAAGGGGGAGAGTGGGATCTCGTGACTTAGAAAAAAAAGGAAAGTGTTTTGAGTTTAAGACAAGTGATTTGGTTTGGTTTTCAGACAAGTGAAGAGCTAGAGCCTATAAAGAGGGTCTATTCTCCATTGCCCTAAAAATTAGTTTCATGAAACAATGATGGAGCCTAAAATAGTTAGAGAGATTACTAACAGGATTTACCATAAAAAGGGTTGCAAGTGAAACACAAACAACCCCATCCCCATGTCTTAAAAAGACCATTGGATTAGAAGAAATGTTTGAGGACATGGTTTCAAAGCAATCCCTAGAATTAAGCTGGGATCTACTCATGAGTCATAATTTGTGGAAGTGGGCGAATGCATGCTAAAAGTTGAGACTTCAGTGGGCATCATTGTACCCTGAGCTTTGCCATGGAACATGGAACTGTAACTATCAGGATCTCATTATCAGGTTTTTTGTGATCTAAGTTGGGATATAGACTGAAGCCCAGAAATTAAAGTGTTGTTTTATTCTTTGGAACTTATCTCTCCTTGTTTGATTCTGGTCTTTTTAGTTCAATATAAAATCTAGGTTATTGTGTTTTCTTTTGTTCTTTCTTTGCTTATTAATAATTGAATCAATCTTTTCCGGTGTAAAATTTCTCATTTTAATGGTGTAGCCTTTAAAACAGAAAAAGAAGAGAGGACGACCAAATTAGAAAAGTAAAGGGATGATCAAATTGCAAATGGATCTTTATTAGAGTCTGACTTACAAGAATAGAAAGAGATTAATCCTTCAAGAGGTGAAGAAAAAAAACCTAGCCGTTAGATTTTTTCTTCTAAAGTTCTTATCTAGTTTTTTAAGTGTAACGTCGGTTTGGCTTTTTCTTTCTTTTTTTATTTATCATTTCTTTTATTTTTAAGTCTCAAATAACAATTTTTTGTTTTAGATTCATTCTTTTCGTACATCTTGCGTGTGTTCATCTGTCTTGTGATATTGTTTTTGTCTATCTTTATAGTAGTCTGACGTTCGTGTAGCATCATCACGGCACACCAACTGATCACGGAAAGTTGACAGTCTAATATGGTTAGCTCATCTTTTGTGGTAGTTTTTCGATGCAATCAGAACCGTTAACGAAGCTATCTATAAGATTGATTTTCCGATCTCCATTTATGCATCAATTTAGCATATAGTTGGAAGAGACGGAGATTTTCGTATTGGGTTTTATACAAGATGAATGGCATATATAAGAAAAAATTTAATCTTTTTTCTTCACGTTCTTTGAATTACATGTATTAAGAGTTTTCTTGATAGATTTGGTCCATAAATTTTTTGTGTGGTTTGGACGTGTTGTATTTGCTATATTTTTTATTTTTAATGAAATCCAATTATTGATCTCGTTCAAAACTACATAGAAAATAGAAGTATATATAAATAAGAAAATTAAGAAGAGAATATATGTCTGAATTGATCACAAATCTTACGTCTCTTTTCGATTGATATTGCTTCATAGTTATAAATATTCAAAGTATTTGGAAAGAAGTGTGGCAAGTATTCGATCGTCATGGACAAGTGAGAGATGTTTTTGTACCCAACAAACGAGCACGAGATGGGTCGCGATTTGGTTTTGTACGTATGGCAACAAAGATGGATGCTTGTAGAGCAATTGAGCGGCTGCATGGGAGATGGATTTATGGATCCAAATTGAGAGTGTCGATGGCTATTCATGAAAAGCGAGTGTTTAATTGGAATTGAAATGAAGGTATGAGGGGGAAGGAAATGCGGGATTGGGGGAACGCAAACGAAAACACACAGCTTGGAATTTCGAATCGAATAATTCAAGGGGTGGAAGATGTGAGTAAATTGGAGATTCTTCGATGTTGTGCTATTGCATGGTGTCGAGAACCAATAGGTATTGCGTCTATAGCTAGAGAATTGAAGAAGGAGAATGTAAAGGGTGTGTCGTTAATGTTCATTGCGGGATCGAGAATTCTTTTGATTTGTGAGAATATAGAGGCTCGACGAGTTGTTCTTAGCAATGTTTCTCTACAGAAATGGTTCTCCAAGGTTCAGCAGTGGGATCCATCAATTTACAGGGGAAATAGGAGGTTATGGTTAGCGATTAGTGGGTTACCACTGCATATATGGTCTCGAGGGACGTTTGATAATTTGGCATCTCTATGGGGTGTGTTAATTAGATGCGATAATTCAATGATAGACCTGAGGTCATTTGAAAAGGGACATGTTTTGATTGAAACAGAGCATATGTCGAAAATTGAAGCTGAGGTAAAGGTGAGAGTGGAGGGTTTGGCATATATAGTTCATGTTTGTGAATTTGAGCCACAATTGGAGGCACAATTATGCGTGAATTGTGAAAGGGTTTATGACGTTGAGATAAGTGATGATGAAGAAGAGATGGAAGTAGAGGAGAGGCATGATGATCATACAAGAAGGAGAGGTTGGGGAAATCGCAAGACAGTGGTGGTCAAAACGTGGATGTCGAGAAAGTGGGGATATCGAAGAATTTTGGCAAGTCACTAGTGTGGCAGTTAAACCGGTTATGGTGTGAGGAGAGACAAGATATTGGCTGTGTATTAGAAACCTCGGTGGAGTAGAGAGAATGGATGGCAGAGGAAGCTGTAGGCATGGTGTCGAGGTTGGATGTTCACATTCCAAGCAGGGAAATCTGGACCGAAGTTAATGATGAAACTTTGGCGGAGTGCCCTGTGTTTTTGGGTCCGATACCTATAGAGGACAGTAGAGGTGGGATGCTTGTGGAGCCGATTCAAGCTATTGGATCTAATAAGAAAAGGTAGTTAGATTTAAGGATAAGTGATAATGGAAGAAAGCATGGGCCGATATGAGAGGAGTTAGAAAAAGCAATTTGCAATCATGTGGACTCTCCAAATAAAGATAAGCTAATGCCTTATCGCCATATCAAATTGTGAAAAATTTTAAGAAACAAGAGTAAGGTCGACCGCGGAATCACAATACGGATTATCAAGAAAGGAGAAACCAAGAGAGAACTGATAGAGATTCTGCATAGCGTCGTAAAGAGATATTGTGTGAGGTAGAGGAAACTTTAAAATTGAGGAAATTGCTCATGGCAAATACCGTGGGTAATGAAGAAGCTATTATCAAGGATATAGCCGACATTATCGTAGACAAAGATCGTGAAGAATAAGGGTGATGAAGGTGTTGTCGTGGAATGTCAGGGGGCTTGGTTCCGTGTCAAAAAAAGTGGGCTGTTCAGAGGCTCTTGCGGCAACACTAATGTGAGATGGCGTTCATTCAGGAATCAAAATTGGAGTTTGTGTTTGAAGCTGTGATTAGGAAGGATGCTGGATCGTTGATGAATGGAACTGCCGTATCAGTGCAATTTATGCGTCGTGTGGCATGGATGAGCAAGTGAGGCTCTTGTCGGTTTTTCAAGGGAGGAGGTGAGAGCAATAATGGTGGCTTTGGAGATGATTGTGGAGTCGAAGTGGGGTGCAGGATATGCGATTGTGGTTGAGTCTGATTCACGTGTGGTAGTCTCATGGGTTTTTCATGTTGAGCGACGAACATGGCGTTTGTGGCAATGTTTTCGTGTTATTGATAATGTATGGTCTAGGTTGTCAAGTGTATGTTTTGTTAATATATTTCGAGAGGCGAATGGATTAAGGGATGCATTGGCTAAAGGAGGGGTTGATCGAGCGACATGGTTTCGAGTGATTGATTAGCTAAATTGGCTTCAGTTTGTGGTTGTGTCGTCATGTTGAGGTGCGGTCATTATGGGTGGGATTGGCTGGTTATCGGTAATTAGTATTGTATGGTGTACGCACTGGTTTGGCATGATTTTTGGTGTGAGCTTCTCATTGGTTTTTGTTAGCTATGGGCGTTGCGCTTTTATGGGTGAGGCTTTAGCTTGGGGTGTGTTGTTTGTGAGGCTGAGTATCATTCGAGTGTACACTTTTCTTCCATGTTAGGATAGGAAAGTTTTTAACGAGTCACTCGAATTATTTTTGTATGATTTTAGATCTTAATAAAATCATACATATTCGGATAAAAAAATTCAAATTTCTTGATTTTGATTTTAATTTTAATTTTTTATAATCGTCTAAATTTGATTTATTAGTTGATTAATTCAAATTGATTATTGTAATTGTAATGTTTATTTTTAGACACCAACCCCAACTTAGTTTACTTTATCAATAATGACAGAATTCGAATTCTTGACTTTACTTAAAGGATCTAATGTCTCATCTTACTTACCAACTATTAATCGGTTGATTCTAAATCGTTTAATTTTTGTTTGATTCAATTTTACTTAAATATTTTTTTTTGATTTTCCTTGACTGATATTTTTGATATTAATATCCGCATATGAATTATGAAATTATGGTAACATCTATTAAAGAAAACTACCATATTCATATAACATACATAAATTAATTATATAGAAATTAATTTATCAATAAATGCAAGGATATTCAATTCTATATAAACTTATATATATCATTAAAGAAATTTAATATTGTTTTTATTTTAGATGATAATGGCTGTTTGGCAATTAGCAGATAGCAGATAGCTGATAGTGGATTACATTAGTTGATAATTGATAGCATTAGTTGATTTGACTAGCGGATTGCATTAGCTGATTGTATAGAAGTGTTTGGTAAATTAACTGATAGTTGTTTGATTATTTGAACAAGCAAAATGACATATAAAGATATGATTATATTCAATACTTATTTGAATAATGTATATATAAAAGAACCCATAACAGTACATTACAAAAAGTAAGAGCTAAACTCGAACATATCAAACTCAAAAAACATTCCAGAAAAACATAACACCATATCCAAGCCCTAAATCACTATCCGGGACAATCCTCAGCAGCCTCCCACTCGAGTAAATCCACAAGATCACTTGGAACTTGCCGTAACTCAACAACGCCCATTGGTGTGCCACGGCTCAAAGCCGTTACCCTATCAGCCAACATATTCTTCTCTCGACAAATATGATGAAACTAGAAAGTCCATTGCCGGGACAAAATCTCATGAATCTCATCAACCAACGAACATCCAACAAGCGCATCGGTTTGATGTTGAAGAATATCAGCCACCACACGATTGTCAATTTCTAATTGAATCCGCTGAAACCCAAGCTTCCACGCATAAGCTAGCGAGTCATGAACGGCCCATAATTCGGCTATGAGCCCTGAGCAGCGCCCAACACTGCGCGAGTAACCAAAAATCCATTCCCCCTGGTCACCACGCAAAACCCCCAGCAGATGTCATACTGTTCGAGGATCGCACAGCCCCATCCGTATTGACTTTCACCCAACCTACCACTGGTTTTTGCCAAGTATTATCTGTCAAAGTAGCTCGGCACACATCTGATATCAGTCGGTGAAAAACAGTAACAAACTCCATCGACAGAGTCTCACAACAAAGCCAGAAGTTTCCTTTCTGAACATAAGATTCATCAAACAAACAGCTTCACCTATGTTTCTATAGCTTCCAACAAAAAACAGCAAAATGTTCTTTCCAATTCTCTTTTTTTTTTTAAAAAAAAAAGTGTGATTGAATCACTTAAAAAATAATGGTTATTTTAATAAAACGTTTTATTTATTAAAAAACAATTTTGGTCCACGAAAAAAAGAGAAAATAAGTTCGGGAGTCGGTTACGAGTAGGGAAGGATTAGCACCACCACAACGCCCAAAAATTGGTACCTAATTGATTTCAAAATAGTATTTTGAAAATTGGAATTTTGCAAGTTCACATGATTTCGCTTTATTTGTCCGCTAAGTAAATGTAAATCTATTTTAATGGCTTTATCGCCCGGGAAATGAACTTTAATCACCACCAACACTCCTGGCGCTAACCCGTCATTCCCGCTTGATAAGACACCGCATTAATTAAGTTTTCACTTTTTAACAAACCAACATAGAAAATTAAATGGGTTAAAGTTTTTATTAAAACCTAATCAGTGATTAAACCCTAAAGAAATATCTACATTCATTTTAACTACTAAGATTTAAATATATTTAAGTGTGTTTTATTTTAAGATATGAAGGAAGTTTTTTATTACAAAATGGTTATAATCTAGTTCTTCGGAACTTATTCCTATGGATTAAACATAAAAAATATAAATACTCACATAAAAAACTAAAATAATAAAATTGTTTAAATTAAATGACTAGAGAAATAAACAAAAAAAGGGATTATTATTTTTTTTAAAAGAAAAATTTCGGTTAAGGGTTTAATTGAGAAAAAAAAGGAAATATGAAGGTCAGTTTAAAAATAATTTCAAAAAAAGGGTGCTCAATTAAAAGGAACAAGGGTTAAATTGAGAAATTGACAAAATTGGATGGCCAATTTGAGTGCAATTAAAAATATGGTGTTTAATTTTAAACAAAAAAAGACTAAATTGGGAGGATTGAAAACTAGAGAGCCACGGTACAAAACCCGGGAAAGAAGGGCGCGGGTTATAGCTGGGTACGGGTCGGGTCATCGGGTTGGTATATAAAGCCTTTATCAGAAACAAAATCATTTTATACATCCCCCAAAATGAATCAAACTCGGCTCCATTTTAATCCTCTGATAAGTTCATCTGAGTTCTTCATGAATTGAAGAACACAACGATGGTCCGCCGTGCCGACCGCCTTCCACCAGCTCCGGCTGCTGTTACCGGTGGTTAAATTTCTAGAAAAACCCTAATTTCCCAGATTTTGATGACCCCCAAATCGTATTTTTTGCTGAAGTTACGTCGAAATCAAATCGCAACGACGTTCTCAAAGAAAAAGAGGTAAAATAATCCCTTTTTCTTTATTTAAAAACGAAATTGAACATAGGAAGAAAGAATTACCAGAAAAATATGCTTTTATTCCACTGGAAATGCTTGAATATACTTGCTGAATTGCTATAACCTCTGGAATCCGAATGCTTATTGTGTATGTATGTGATTTGTGTTTTTCGTATGAATCTGATGTGTGTTTCACATGAATTTTACAATCCTATTTATAATACAAGAAATGCTTAAATTCTAAGTATAAATCCTTGATTTTTTCCTCTAAATGCTTGATCTTTGCTATGGTGCCATTTTAGGGATCGATTATTCCCTTTTTTTCTTCTGTTCTGATCTCGTTTTCCAGCTAATACTTTGTTTTAGGGATTAGTTCATGCTATATTTTTGGGATTTAACCCTTGTTCCTCTTTTTCATGTTTCTAGTGACTACAACTGGCGCCGGCAAGGAGCGGTTCATGGCGAAAATGGTGCGGAAGCAGCTTGGGTACTCAATGGAGAAGATGAAATGAACTGCCGGAGTTGAAATGTTGCGCACGTGGCTGCCACGCACTAGTGGTGATCCGCGTGTTTTGCTCTAGAGCAGTCTGAGCCGTTAGATCGTGACTTGATCTAACAGTCATGAATGGTGCGGCGCTATAACTCCTTGACGGTGTGATCTGCGCCGTTAGATCAAGATTGATCCAAGGGTCCTACTTCAGCTACGTATAACCAGAAGAACGAGATTAGTGGCTTTAAGGTTTAATTAAATTGAAACTGGGCCGAGTAGACCTCTATGGACTCATTATTCTTTTGTAATGGACTCTTTACTTAATGGACGCTAAATTATATCTAATGGATCTTATATTGTTTTTATAATAGACTGAATAAAAGCAACTGGATTTGGTTTTTTATTTAATGGATTGTGTTTTTTATTTTGGGTTTTATACTAATTTTTATATTAACTACTAACTAAAACACTAACAAGAAATGCATATAACTATGATAATGCTACCATATCAATATCACATAACAATAATGCTAATAAAAATGTAACAATAACGTATAACAATTATACTAATTACAATAAAAATATAACACAAGTGAAAAATCAGTGACAACATTTGTCCCTCTTTGGTCATTCCGGTGAAACAGGAATAGAGCAAAGATCAAAGGACACTGATTTTCACCGATTGCCAAACCTGTCGATGCCAAAACAAATTGGCGGGCTCCGCTCTCCTCTGCTTGAACGGATAAGAACGTCCTATTCTCCTTAAGCCTGAATAGATAGGCGGGTTTTATTCTCCTCGTGCTCGAATAGATAAGTAGCTTGAAAAAGGTTCCATCCTCCTTATGCTTGGATGGATAAGCGGGTTCTATTCTCCTCATGCTCGAATAGATAAGTAAGTCCCATTCTCTATATGGCCGAACGGATAGGCAGGTTCTATTCTCCTCATGCTCGAATAGATAAGCAGATTGAAAAAAGATTCTATCCTCCTTACGCTTGGATGGATAAGCGGGTTCTATTCTTCTTATGCTCGAATAGATAAGCAAGTTCCATTCTCTAAATGGCAGAACGGATAGGCATGTTCTATTCTCCTCATGCTCGAATAGATAAGCAGATGGAAAAAAGGTTACATCCTCCTTACGCTTGGATGGATAAGTAGGTTCTACTCTTCTTATGCTCGAATAGATAAGCAGGTTCCATTATCTAAATGCCTGAACGGATAGGCAGGTTCTTTTGCAGAAAAAAAACTTTTACACCTGTAAAAAATTCGACATATGGTGCAGTTATGATGATCATACCCCTAAGGATGTCTAAAACATGAATGCATGTCTCTTTTTCTTTTTATAATCCTTTTATCAGAATTAGTTTTTTTAAATCATATCATCTCAAACATTTTCTCAACTCTGGCAACAAATGGTAAATGTCTATTCTAGACCATCCCATCAGAAGAAGCAGTATGACTTCTTTTTATTTCTCTATACTGAATATCTTTCCACCATGTTCTTTGGATCACAAGAAAGCTTGCAATAACCCATCTTTCAATGCTAGTTGGCTTCACCAATTTTTTTTTGTTAAAATTCCATCGACCATTCCTTGGAAAGCAATATTTACCATTGCCTACTCTTAACCTCGGGGCTGTAGGACACGTCCTTCGATTTGGATTTCACCAAAACACCACCATGTTGTACCGTAGGTTTAATGCCATAGCTACATTCATCTTTTCTTGTGACTTCTGCCTTGATTTTTCAATCAGGGAAGCTCTTTGCGAAGTGTATAGCGTTGCTAGGACACCTAAGAGCGAAACTCTGTGGGGATATATGGGGGATGCTTAGGCTTGCCATCATTAATGAGTGGGAAATCATTTGAATATTGCGATGGTTGACAAGATAATCATAGATAGTCATCTCCATCATCTCTGCTTCATCATTTTAGTACTTCTTTGCTTCATAGAGAACATATGACCCTTTGCACATTTGCTTGCTCTATCCAGTTATCTTATACTCTTTCATCCTCATATTCTTCAACACTCGTTTAGCCATTGTCAATCTTCCATTGCAGTTGATACATCAATGTTCAGTGACAAGCTTCCTAGAATCCTGATGTTCTTCCAATGTCTTATATCCTTAGATATTTCCTCCAATGTCTGTGAAATTGTTCTTATTGTTGTAGAAAACAAACTTCCTAGTGCAAGCATCTTTGTTTTGAAATCATGCTGCCTTGGGGTAATGTCAAAACATCTCTTGAGGGTTCTCTAATTCCTACCTCCGTAGAGATCTTCGAATAGAAATCTTTGCAGCAAAACCTTTTTCCATCTTGAATCTCTTCATGTGTTTACTGCTCTTTATGCCCTAAGCTCCAAATTTAACCACATAGTTCTAATACCCTTTTAAACAAACTTTAAGGTAATGCCAAAAAATCTTTTGTATATTTTAAGTGATGTCAAATTTATTAATTCTCATTTCAATGCCAGATGAAAAAGGGAGATGATGTTAGCAAAGAAAGGAGGGCTAAGAAACAAAACTTTATCAATATTGTGGCAAACAGAAAAAAAGTTACAAATATTCAAACATCAATGACCAAAACTCCGCTTGTCAAAACGTTGTGAGATGTCCTGAATGTTACCCATGCTGAGCAGACTTTGACAATGGTGACAATGCGAGAAAGTTCATAACTCATTTGTGTTACGTTCTCGAGAGAACCTCCTCGGTTATTAACTACCTAAGCCGCCCTATGTGGGTTGTCAACTTAGGTCTTTTTTTGGGTTTTCATTTTGAACCCCCTTTTCTTTTTTCCTTTTTTTTTCTTTTTTCTCTTTTTTTCTTTTCTCTTTTTTTTCAGGCATAATACTTTTTGACTAAATATGAATTTATCGGATTCTGAAGTTTATCTCCATCCATTTCAGCCAAAATTAACGCCTCACCTATGAAAACCTTTGTTACGATGTAAGGTCTCTCCCAATTTGGTGCCCATTTCCCCTGGGAATCACTTTGAATTGGTAGTTTTTTCCTTAACACTAAGTCACATTCTTTAAATTCTCTCGGGCGAATTTTCTTCTCGTGAGCCCTTATCATCATTCTTTGGCACATTTGTCTATGACATAGTGCTTTCAATATTTTCTCTTCAATTAAGTTCAGCTGGTCATATCTTGCTTGAACTCATTCTGCTTCTTCCAACTTTGCATCCATTAAGATACGGAGCGATGGTATTTCAACTTCAATTGGTAATACAACTTCTATTCCATACACCAATGAAAATGGTGTTGCCTCAGTAGAGACTTGTACTGCGGTTCGATAGGCGTATAAGGTAAATGGTAGCTTCTCGTGCCAAACTTTATAGGTATCAGTTATTTTTTACAATTATCTTCCTGATGTTTTTATTTGCAGCCTCCACTGCCCCGTTCATCTTCGGGCGATACACCACTGAATTATGGTGCTTGTCATTAAACTGTTCACAGACTCTGGTTATTATCTTGTTATTCAGATTGGAAGCATTATCGGTAATGATGCTTTTTAGTAGGCCATACCATCAAATGTTTTTCTTCTTTAAGAATTTGCAAACTGTAGACCTGGTGACGTTTGCATACGAGGCTGCTTCTACCCATTTTGTGAAATAGTCAATGGCTACCAAGATAAAGCGATGCCCATTTAACGCCTTGGGATGAATCTGACCAATGACATCAATGCTCCACATAGAGAAAGGCCAGGGTGCTGTCATAACATGAAGAGGTTGAGGTGGTGTATGAACCTTGTCAGCGTAGATCTGGCATTTGCGAGATTAGTTGATGCAATCACCTTTCATGGTCGACCAGTAATATCCAAGACGCATGATTCTTCTAGCCATGGTGAAGCTACTGGGATGGGTTCCACAAACTCATTCATGAACTTCTTCTATAATTAATTAAGCTTCCTTTGCACCCACACATCTTAGAAGCACTTGATCACGACTTCTTTTGTATGAAATTTCTCCATCGAGAATATATCCTGATGCCATCCTCCTGATCATTTTCTTTTCATTCTCTGTAGCTTGTGGTGGGTACTGCTGAGATTTTACATATTGCAAGATGTCATGGTACCATGGCAATCCATCTATTTCTTCTTCCACATCATAATAATGGGCTGGGGAGTCTAGCACATGTAGCCTGATGGGTATCATCTTAGAATCTTCACTTGCTTTAAACATGGTTGCTAAAGTAACTAATGCACCGGCCATTTGGTTATCTTCTCTGGGGAGATATTTGAAAGTGATCTCATCAAATTCTTTGGTCAACTCAAGGACCAACTTGTGGTATTCTACCAACTTGCATCTTTTGTCTCCCATTCGCCACGTATCTGATAAATGACCAATGTAGAGTCCCTAAAACCCTTAAAGTATAGATTTTCCTTTGTATAGCCTCTCTTAGACCCATTATACAAGTCTCGTATTCTGCCATGTTATTAGTGCAGAAGAATCTTAATCGACTGGTAAAAGGGTAATAATCTCCTTCTGGCGAAACCAAAACTGCCCCTATACCTCGCTCTAACGTATTTGCTGCACCATCGAAGTTCATAACCCAAGATTCGGTTGAAGCCTCATCATCTTCTGTGATACGCATCAAATCTTCATTAGGGAAATTAAAATTCAATGCTTCATAATCATCACAAGCGCGACTTGCCAAAAAGTCATCTATGACACTCCCTTTTATTGTTTTTTGGCTTACATACTGGATATCAAACTTTGATAGTAACATCTGCCAATGTGCTAATCTTCCCGATAAGGCTGGAGCTTCCATCATGAACTTTAAATGATCTAATTTAGAGATTAGTCATGTAGTGTGATATAACATATATTTCCTGAGCCTTTTAGGTGCTCATACAAAAGCACAACATAGCTTTTCAATTGATGAATATCTAGTTTCACAATCAGTGAACTTCTTGCTCATGTAATATATCGCCCTTTCTTTTCTTCCAGTATCATCATGTTGCCCTAATACGCAGCCTATAGAATTTTTATGAACCGTTAAATAAAGGATTAAGGGCTTCCCCGAAACAAGTGGTGCTAACACGAGAGGGTTGGTTAATAGCTCTTTGATCTTTTCTAAAGCCGTCTGACATTCTTCATTCCATGTCCTTGGATTATTCTTTCTGAGTAGTCTAAAAATTGGATCACACTTATCAGTTAACTGGGAGATAAAACGGGCAATGTAGTTTAACCTCCCTAGGAAACCCTAAACCTCCTTCTGTGTTTGAGGTGGTGGAAGCTTTTGTATGGCCTTAATTTTATCCAAATCAATCTCAATTACTCTTCTGCTCACCACAAAGCCCAATAATTTTCTTGATGTGACCCCAAATGTGCATTTATTTGGATTAAGCTTTAGCTGGAAATTCCTCAGCCTTTGAAAGAGTTTCTTTAGGTTCACCAAATGTTCCTCCTCAGATTGAGATTTGGCGATCATGTCATCCATGTAGACTTCTATATTCCCGATGCATCATGTCATGGAAAAGAGTGACCATGGATCTTTGGTAAGTTGCTCCCACATTCTTTAGACCAAAGAGCATTACTTTATCACAAAAGGTTCCCCAAAGTGTTATGAAAGTGGTCTTTTCCATATCTTCTGGGCACATTTTAATATGGTTATACTCGGAAAACCCATCCATGAAAGAGAAAAGGGAATGTCTGGCTGTGTTATCCACTAACGTGTCTATGTGTGATAATGAAAAATTGTCTTTGGAGCTTGCCTTATTGAGATTCTTATAGTCAACGCACATGCGTACTTTTCCATTTTTCTTGGGAACTGGGACAATGTTGGCCACCCATTCTGGATACTTAGCTACCTCTAAAAATCCTGTGTCAAACTGTTTCTTTACCTCATCCCTGATTTTTAGGTGCATATCTGCTTTCATCCTCCTAAGCTTCTACTTTACAAGCTCGCATCCTAATTTTATTGGAAGCCGATGTACAACGATGTCAGTGTCGAGACCTGGCATGTCTTGATATGACCAAGTGAAGATATCCTTGAATTATTTAAAAAGCTCGATCAAGCTTGTCAAGTATGGGCTGTAATGGTGGTGCCAATCTTCACCTCTCGTTTCTCTTCTTCAGTATTGAGATTTAGTATTTCTAACTCTTCCTTGTATGTAAGAATCTGTTTTTCCTCTCCTTCTACCATCTTGAGCAATTCTCTAGGCAAGTCATATTCTTCTTCATTATCAAAATCATCAACTTCTTCTAAGCATAAAGGTAATACAAAGTCAACCTCAGCATCGGACTGAGAGTCATTTAAGTCATTGATACCTGAAGACCTGAAAAAGAAGAGGGATAAAGATATATACAGAGAAAGAGGGATGAATGGAATGGATGTTTTTAGTTTTAACTTTAAGTTTTATTTAGGGGAAGAGTTTGCCACACAAGATTTGTTAGAATAAAGAGAATGCATCTTTATTGAAATTTAAATTATAAAGTTTGACATAGACCATTTACATAAGATCCCTAATTGCCTTCGGGTCTAAAGGCAAAATGGTGGGTTTTCCCCTTACTTAACAATTGGGTGGAGCTCGGGAATAGAGCTTTTACGACAATTTTTTAAATGCGTAAAATAGAGTTACATTCATTAAGATGACAAATAAGTTGAAGCCTTTGTGAACTTGCAAATTCCTTTTTCTAAAAACCATTTTGAAAACAATTTATGGCCTGACCATCTTTTGTTTTTTTAGAGAAAAAAAAATTTTCCCTAGCGGAGTCGCCAAGCTATCGCAACCCTTTTTAGGAGTTTTGACTTTTTGGAAAAACTTTATAAAAACACGGAGTCACCACCAATCTTTTTGAAAAAGTGTGACTGGATCACGAAAACAAGAGAAAACAGGTTCGGGGGTCGGTTACGTGTGGGGAAGGGTTAGCACCCCCACAACGCCCAAAAATTGGTACCTAATTGATTTCAAAAGCATTTTTAAAACTGGAAATTGCAAGTTCACAAAATTTTGATTTATTTATCCGCAAATTGAATGTAAATATATTTTTACGGTCTTATCGCTTGAGAAGTGAACTTTAATCACCGCCAACACTCCTGGCGCTAACCCGCCATTCCCGTTTGATAAGATACTGCATTAATTAAGTTTTCACTTTTTAAAACAAACTAGGGAGAAGATTAGGTGTGTTATCATTTTTTTTAATTTAATGTTTAAACCCTAAGAAACATCTACATTTATTTTAACTATTAAGTTTAAATATAATTAAGTGTGTTTTATTGAAAATGTGAAGAATATTTTACAACACACACGTCTCTATTCTATGTTTTAAGTCCCTAATCCTAAAGTTTAACACACATACATATATACATATAAGAACAAAAGGAACAAAATACTTAAATTAAATTAACTATCAAAATAATTGCTAAAATAAAGAAAAGGGCAATTAATTTTATTTATCAAAAACCTGTACTATGGATCAAATTAAAAGAAAACCAAAATGTGAGGGTTAATTCGAAAACAATTAAAAATTCAGTGCCAAATTGAAATGAAAAATGACGAAATTGAATAGATTTAAAACAAAGGATCTGTGGTGCAAGAATCAGTAAATAAGGGCGCGTGTTATATCGGGTTCGGGTCAAACGGGTCGGTATATATGACTAATATTATAAAAAGTTTACTTTTCCTTTTCTTCTCAAAATGGATCAAAACCGGTTTTGATATTTCCTCTGATAACATTCATCATGTTCTTCATAAATTGAAGAACACAGTGATGGTCCGCCATGCCGGCGGCGAAATTCCCAAAACCCCCAGATTCTGACGACCTCAAAATTTTGTTTTTCCATCGGAGTTACATCGAAGCCAAATCAAACGGTGTTTTAAAGGTAAAATCAATCCCCTTTTCTTTATTAAATTCGAAACAGAAAGAAAATAGATAGAAAATGTTACCAGAAACTTGTTTCCCTTATTGCTTGAAACTTTGATTACAATCCTTGCTTGCTGGTTTTACAACTTCTGAATGCAAATTGTATGTATCTAGTGTGTGTTTTCGGTAATTGTTGTGTGTGTGTTTGATACATGAATTACAAGGGTATTTATATATGCAAATCTACTTGTATTTCGAACTTAAATCCCTAGAAATCATCTTTTGTGCTTTGAATCTGGCTCTGATTTTTTTCAAATCAGACCCAATAGCTTTATTTTAGGGGTTACTCTTCTGACGTTGCCTTGATTTTGATTTGAATTCCAGCTGATTACCCTTTTGAGCGTCAGAGAAGACGAAGCGTTCGATGATAGCTGGAAAGTCAGACGTGTGACTACCACGAGCGGGTGGCGATCCGCGTACTCTGTTGTTAGCCAATTTGGGCCATTAGATTGCTCACTGATCTACAGTCTAGATGACAGGCCGTTTGCCTCCCTCCAGCTGGAACTCCTGTGCAAGGCGTGCTTCATCCTTGCCGTTGGATCTATCCTGGTCCAACGGTCCCTTATCTGCGCAGAAACACAAAGAGTTAGAGCCCCTCTTTTAATTCAAATGTAACCGGGCCTAGCAGGCCTTTGTATAATGGACAAAGAATAGACTCAATGTATCTTTAATGGACTCTATTTTTTTATAAATTTCAATTGGGCTATGTTTTATGTTTTCGGTTTTAATGACTACCTACTATATTAACTACTAACTAACAACAAATGTACAACTATGGAAATAATACGTATAGCAATTAACTAAATACACTAAGTATGTGACACCGTTATAACACTAACATATGGCATTTATTATAATACCCTAAGTATATTAACAATATTACATGACCTTCAAATAATTCTAATACTAATTGCTACTAATTGTGATGTAACACTAACAATGTAATATAAGACTGCCAAACCAGAAATGACATGAAAGTAAAAGAAGTTAGGTGAAAATTCAGTGACAACAGCAACGAGAGGCAAATAAACAAAAAGAGAAGGCAAACGGACTTGCCGAAGAAAAGCAACACTTAGAGGGGTAATACTCAGAAGCACGTAGTAGACTCAGAAAATACCGTGAGCTGAATCAAGAACTCCAAGAGAAATTAAAGGAACAAAAGACAAAGGGTGCCAAAGCCGAATTGCTCCGTTACGATCTCAAAGAATTAAAGAAGCAGTTGCAAGCACACAAGAACCACATCTGTACTCTCATCGATGACTGGGACTAGGAGAATATCCAGTGGGCTAATACTAAGCAGGCCGTTAACCCTACATGGCAACTATACATTGACCATCTAACTTGAAAAATTCAAAAGGCAATCATGAAGGCTCGTGAGATGAAGAACCAAGCTGAAGATTTGAGAGAGAGGTTTCTCTCGGTTGGGAAGACGGACAGTAACGGCTAGAATTCCTAGACGAGGTGATGGATCAGTACCAATAGGTGAGCTAGTTCTTCGGCCATATTCAGAGAGAGGTCACACCAGTTGAGAGCTCGAGCAACCGAAACTGGAGCTTATCAAATGAGGAGAGCAATCAACATATAAGACCATTTTTTTTTATTTTTGAGAATAATGCATACTCAAACCTTATGATCGGTGAAGTGCACTTTTGATTTCAAAATATCAACAATCTTCTATCATCCTAATTTTCATCATTATTTGAATTGTATTTTCGTATCTTACTGATGGTTCAAAATATTTTGAGGTTAATCAAAAGGTGTTGTTATATGACGCCTGATTAAAGCTCATGCCAGGTAAGCTTCTTTCTTATTGGCTCAGATCATTTATAGTTACTAATGTATTTTTTCATGGCACACTGGAAATAAAAAACTTGGATTCAGACAAAAGTGATAAGTGTTCAAAAGTACTATTTTCTTACCCGTTTTACTCATATTATTGTTAGAATTAGGCTCATATTAGTTACATAATTAGTCATTCATGCATTAATCCATGTTTTCTTCCATCGTTGAGCTTGATTGCATAACTTGGTTGTTTTTGTGGGAAAAGATGTTGCTTTGGTGTGTTTTGTGTGTATGTGCAGAATCACTTGCCAAAGCAAGGCTAGAGCTAGTTGCCAAGGCAATGCATGAAGGAGATGCCGAGCTAGTTGCCAGGGCAATGCATGAAGGAGACGCCGAGCCAGTTTCCAGGGCAATTGTTGACAAAGAATAAGGTGATATGGTAGTCGAAATTGATGACTAGACAAGCCCAAGATGACGTGGAGCAAAGCTAAATCCCAAAGGAGTTTGATTTCCATGAAGAGGTTAAAGAAGAATTAAATTCCAAGAAGATATGAGAAGTTGTAGAAGGAATATAATTATAATAAAGAATTATATTCTTTAAAGATAATTTAACTCCAACTTAACTTCCTCCTCAAAGAAGGACTTTGACCTAGCCTTATAAATTAGAGGCCATGCCTCAACTCCAAGGGGAAGAGAAGAGAGAATTTTCAACAAGCTTCAAGGGGAGATCTTGATAAGAAGGCTTCATCCATTCTTCATCTTTTTCTTTCTTATTCAATTGGGTTCATGCTAGGAATTCTTTGTCTTGTGTTTCTTTGGAACCTAACCATGAACTAAATCTATTTGGCTAAGGTTATTGTGTTTTGTGGTTGTGAGAAACAATTGGATTTTGTTTAGGTAATAAGAGTTTGCACTTTTCTATTCAAGGTTTATTCATTCTTGGTTCTTATTCTTGTTTGCAAGTGAATTGGGAGAGGATCTCGTAACTTCATCTATTTATCTAATATTGGGAGAGTTAGATTCAAGAAACGAATGAATATGATCTTTATTCAATCTATTGATGGTGAAGATTAATCCGTCTTAGGAATAAGTTAAGGATTTCAACGCTAAGAAGAGCGCAAGATTGGTTGTTGTTCATCCTTGATTCACGCATGGATGTATTCTCAAGGCATGCACAAGTAGCTAGAGTTTCGACTTAGGGATAAGAAGAAACCATTGAAGAACGCTCTGTTGAACCTTGAAGGTTGCTCCCCAGATGCCCAAGTAGTTGCCCAACTAGTCGCCCAGGCAACCATTGATTAGTTGCCAAGGCAACCCCGTTTTGCAAGTTGCCACGGCAACTGAGTTGCCCTTGCACTCTTTTACCAAGACGATCCAATCTGCTATCACACCTCAACTCACGATAACCTGGCCTATCTCTCTCATTTGATCTCATCTATTCTTTTACTTTATTGCTTTCTAGTTTAGTTATTAGTTAAACTCCTATAATCTTCTATTTGTGTTTTTACTTTTTATACTGCAAGAGACTAGATTCTTGAAGTGGCACCAATCCCTGTGGAGACGATATATTTTATACTATAACTTGCGATGTGTACACTTGCACAATTGCGGAGCACTTATTACGCACAACAAGTTTTTGGCGCCGTTGCCGGGGATTGGCAATAGCGACTTTGCTTTTATTTTCTTGCACTTTCTTTTATTTTTCTTGTTTAAGATTCAAAGGGCTAACAAACATTGGTTTTGCATTGGTATATGACCAGGGCGAGACCGATTACACCAGAATATCCCTTTGATCTAGAAATCGAACGAACCTTACAAAGACTTAGACGAAGGTTAAGAGTAGCAATGGCTAATCAAGACGGCAATATGAATCAAGATGTTCCAGCAGGAGGAGGAGTGATTCTTGCACGAAACAGAACTATTCGAGACTATCTTGAAGAAGATCTTGATGGACTTAATCCAGGAGTTGTCGCACCTGAAATTGAAGCCGACCACTTTGAGTTGAAACCGGTGATGTTTAATATGATTAACATAATTGGTCAATTTGGCAGCTCAGCAACTGAAGATGCACGACAACATCTTAAATCTTTCCTCGAGATTTGCAACTCGTTCAAAATACACGGAGTCAGCCCCGATATTTTACGATTAAGATTATTCCCCTATTAACTGAGGGATAAGGCGAAAGCATGGTTGAATAGCATTCCTGCCGGATCAATAGGATCTTGGACTGATCTTTGTCGTGATTTCCTTGCTCAGTTTAATCCTACAAATTTGACTGATAAGCTTCATAACGACATTAATTCTTTTTGGCAGGCAGATGATGAATCCATGTACAAGGCTTGGGAGTAATATAGAGAACTTCTACACAAGTGCCCCCAACACGGATTCCCAGTGTGGACACAAGTAACAATGTTTTACAACGCCGTGAATACACCAACAAGGATGATGCTAGATGCCTCAGCAAATGACATACTCCTAGATAAGTCACCGGAGGAAGCAATGCAAATTCTAAACAGGCTTGCCAAGAATGATTATCAATTCCCCTCTGCTAGAAGAGAAGGAGTTAGACGCCAAGCCACAATACATGAACTTGGATCATTAGACTCAATTTCGGCACAATTGGCTACTTTAACTAAGATGGTATAGAACGTGCAGAAACCAAACAACACACATGAGGTCAAGGTAATGGATTCTTTTTGTGAGTTATGTGGTGGTAACCATGATTCTTCTGAATGTATGCAGAATCCAGAATCCAGCTTCTATGTAGGGAATTACAACCGAAACAACAATGTGATGTCCAACACATACAATCCAGCTTGGAAGAAGCACCCGAATTTTTCATGGAGTAATCCCAACAATGCTCTAAACCATAACAATCAGAATGCACAAACATCGGGATTCCAACAGAATATGCCTCGACAACAGTTGTCACAACAACAACCGACAACATCTAGTTCTTTGGAAAATTCTCTGAATGCTTTTATGTTGAAAATTGAATCTTATATGGCCGAGAATAGTAACTTCATAAAAAGAATTGATGCTTTTATTAACAGGACGGAGATGAGATTGCAAAAACAAGAGGCGACAATGAAATCATTGGAAAATCAAGTCGGACAATTTGCTCAAAACCTGAATACTAGACCGCAAGGAGGTTTGCCTAGCGATACTGAAGTCGCAAGAGGAACTGGCCATGAGCAATGTAAGGCGATCACCACTAGAAGTGGCAAACAACTTAAAGAGGATCAAGCTCTCTCATCAAACAAAACTCCACAAAAAGATCAAGATGAACCCAGCGGCAAAGCCTCGAATGCTGAACCAGGAATTGTCGCGGCAACCGGCAATAAGCATGCCTCGCAACCGGTGATAAGCATGCATCGACAATCGGCGATAAGGATGCCTCGGTAACCCCAGTTGACAATGCCTCGGCAACTCCAGTTACCTTGGAAATGCCGTCAATCAGGTTCCAGACCAATGAAAGGATCGAAGATATCCGACTTCTACCACCATTCCCACAAAGGTTGAAGCGACAAAAGTAAGAATATCAATTCAATAAGTTTCTTGATATCCTCAAGCAAGTCCACATCAACTTGCCATTGGTGGAAGCAATTGAACAAATGCCAAACTATGCCAAGTTACTTAAAGACATTGTGTCCAAGAGAACAAGGCTAGGAGAGTTTGAAATATTTGCCGCAATAGAGGGATGCATGGCCATGTTGCACAATCGTATGCCACCCAAGTTGAAGGATCCCAGAAGTTTCACAATACCCTGTTCCATTGGAAACCACTATGTCGGGAAAGCATTATGCGACCTTGGGGCTAGCATAAACTTGATGCCTAAATCGGTTTTCCAGAAACTAGGAATCGGGAAGGCAAGACCTACAATGGTTATGCTGCAGCTAGCCGACAGATCCTATGTGCATCTAGAGGGAAAATCGAAGACATACTGGTAAAAGTTGATAAATTTATTTTTCCCGCTGACTTTATTGTTTTGGATTGTGAAGCAGATGAGCATGCACCTATCATTCTCGGGAAACCATTCCTAGCAACAAGGAGAACCTTGATCGATGTTGAAAAGGGAGAACTCATAATGAGGGTGAATGACCAGCAAGTTAAACTAAATGTGTTCCGAACACTAAGGCATGCCGATGATCCAAAAGAATGCGAACTTCTTCATGCCACGGTAGAGTTTAATTTCGACGAGGAATTTAGTTGCCTCGGCAACTACATTACCGATCAAGAGGAACCTGAGGAGTATGAAGAACCTGTCAATGAGGAACAACAAGAAGAGGCAAATTGGTTAGTTAATCGACCAGGTACATTCTTTGAACCACTAGATTACTCAAGTAAGGAAGGTAAACTCGAAAAGCCCTCTATTGAACAACCACCGATTCTTGAGTTGAAACAGTTGTCAGAGCAACTAAAATATGCTTACTTGGGAACCGATAAAACATTGCCTGTAATTATTTCCTCTAAGTTACAGCCTGAGCAGGAAAAGAAGCTAATCAAAATGTTGATGCTACACAAGAAGGCAATAGGGTGGACAATTGCCGACTTGAAGGGAATTAGCCCGGCAGTGTGCATGCATAAGATTTTGTTGGAAGATGATCACAAACCTTCGATTGAGGCCCAGATGAGACTGAATCATGCCATGAAAGGGGTTGTAATGAAAGAAATCATCAAGTGGCATGACGCCGACATTATATACCCTATCTCTGATAGTACATGGGTAAGTTTGGTATAATGTGTACCGAAAAAGGGAGGTATAACGGTGGTAAGTAATAAAAACAATAAACTCATTCCAACCAGGACTATGACGGTTGGAGGGTTTGTATGGATTATCGAAAGCTAAACAAAGCCACTAGGAAAGATCACTTCCCATTACCCTTTATTGATCAAATGCTTGACCGTCTTGCAAGTAAACCTTTTTTATTATTTTCTTGATGGTTATTCAGGTTACAATCAAATTGCCATAGCACCAGAAGATCAAGAAAAGACAACCTTCACATGCCCATACGATACTTATGCTTTCCGAAGGATGCCGTTCAGATTGTGTAACGCCCGGCAACCTTCCAAAGATGCATGATGGCACTCTTTTCAGACATGGTCGAAGACTTCCTTGAGACCTTCATGGATGATTTTTCTATTTTTCATAATGACTTCGACAGCTGCCTCAGCAATTTAGAGAAGGTGTTGGCAAGATGTGAAGAAACTGATTTGGTCCTCAATTGGGAGAAATGCCATTTTATGGTAGATGAAGGAATAGTGCTCGGCCACAAGATTTCATCCAAGGGAATTGAAGTAGACAAAGCCAAGGTGGACGTAATCAAGAGATTACCCCCACCAAGTTCGGTTAAAGGATTTCGAAGCTTTCTTGGCATGCAGGTTTTTACAGGAGGTTTATTCATAATTTTTCTAAAATTACTAAACCCTTGTGAAATTTGCTTGAACAGGACAAAGTCTTTGATTTTGATGATTCTTGCACCCCAAGCATTCGAAACCCTAAAGGAAAAGCTTACCTCGGCACCCATTGTCGTTCCACCAGATTGGACGCTACCTTTCGAGCTCATGTGTGATGCAAGTGATTTTGCGGTAGGAGCAGTCCTAGGCCAACGCACAGGTAAGACCTTCCATGTGATATACTACGCTAGTAAAACTCTTAATAGTGCTCAAGTGAATTACACAACAACGGAGAAAGAGTTACTAGCTGTAGTTTTCGCATTTGACAAGTTCTGATCCTATTTGATTGGTACAAAGGTAATTGTTCATACGGACCATTCGGCAATCAAATATCTATTTACTAAAAAGGATGCCAAACCTCGTTTGATTCATTGGATATTACTTTTACAAGAATTTGATATTGAAATTAAAACAAGAAAAGAATAGAAAATCAAGTGGCTGATCACTTATCACGTTTAGAACACAATAGGGAGGAGAATGCGGATTTAGAGATATGCGATGCATTCCAGGATGAGCAACTTTTAGTTGCCTCGGCAACCATGGATGCGCATGCCTCGGCAACCCTCGACGCCGCAACAGCTTTTGACACGCACGCCTCGGCAACTATGGATGTGCATGCCTCAGCAACCCTCGACACCGCAGCAGCTCTTGACGCGCACGCCTCGACAACCCTAGAGGCACACGCCTCGGCAATTTTGGGAGCAGTCACCACGGCAGCACATGCCTCGGCAATACCTGGTACGCGGATTTAGTTAATTTCCTTGTTTGTGGTATTTTACCTTATGGTCTTACTCACCAAGGAAAGAAGCGGTTCCGCCATGATGGTAAGCATTACTTTTGGGACGAGCCTTTTTTGTTTAAACAATATGCAGATCAGGTTATACGCCGATGTGTCCCTGAAGAGGAGCAATAGAATGTACTCCGGCAATGCCATTCTTCACCCTATGGAGGACATTTTGGAGGAACTCGTATTACGGCCAAAGTTTTGCAATCCGGTTTGTATTGGCCAACATTGTACAAAGATGCCCAAGAATTTTACAAACAATGTGATCGTTGCCAGAGGACGAGCAATATCTCTATACGACATGAGATACCGCTCCATAACATCATCGAGGTGGAATTGTTCGATGTATGGGGGATTGATTTTATGGGACCTTTCCCATCTTCAATCGGCAACCTCTACATTCTACTTGACGTCGACTACGTGTCTATATGGGTTGAGGCAGCTGCAGTTCCCAACAACGATTCCAAGATCGTGCAACGATTCTTGCAGAAAAACATATTTACACGGTTTGGGATGCCGAGAGAAATTATCAGTGATGAAGGCAAGCATTTTGACAACAGTCTTATTGCCAAGATGTTGCAACGCTTCGGCGTATCACACATGATTGCCACGGCATATCACCCACAAACCAATGGGCAAGCAAAAATTTCCAACCGGGAATTGAAGGGTATACTCGAGAAAGTTGTAAATCCCTCTAGGAATGATTGGTCATTAAGACTAGATGACGTGCTTTGGGCATATCGCACTGCATTCAAAACACCCTTAGGTATTTCCCTCTTCTAACTTGTCTATGGCAAAACATGCCATCTACCGGTGGAAATCGAACACAAGGCATATTAGGCAATCAAGACCGTGAATATGGATTGAGAAAGTGTCGGACAAAAGCGTTTGTTGGACCTCAACGAGATAGAAGAATTTCGTGCACTCGCCTATAACAATGCACGAATCTACAAGGAGAAAACAAAGCAATGGTATGACAAGAAACTATTGCCGCGACAATTCACGCCAGGGCAACTAGTTCTCTTATTCAATTCTTGGCTAAAACTTTTCCCGAGAAAGCTTAAATCAAGATGGTCGGGACCATTCGAAGTTGTCAAACCATTCTCCCATGGTGCCGTGATAATCAAGTCCATCACTGACGAACATGAATTCAAAGTTAATGGACAAAGATTGAAGCACTACAACGGTGCCCATGTGGAACGTAACAAAGAAGTGGTCACCTTAGGAGATGCATGAGCATGCTCTCCTTTCGATATTTTATTTTTATTTTTTATTTTTATTTTTTATTTTTATTTTTATTTATTTTTTTATTTTTAATTTTTTTCTTCGAACTAATTAATTTTTATTTTTATTTTATTATTGTCGATTATTTGTTTTTTTAGGATAGGTTTATTTTCTTTAAGATTAAAACTACATCTTTCTTTCATATTTATCTTTTTAAGTTTAAGAATTTCTTTATACATCTTTATTTATTTTCTTTTATTAGTTTATCTTTAATTTTAATCCTTATTTGATTTGTCTTTGAATTGTAGGAAAAGAGTTCAGGATAAAGAGGAATTTTGATTCAAGAAGGAAAACATCTTCAACAAGGAAATTAATGGTCTGAATCTAAGGCTTATATAAAGCCTCCAACTTACCCTAATTAAACCCCCTAGCCGTCACCCTTCCCCTAAACTGAAACCCTCTTTTTCTTCTTTCCAAAATTAATCTCACCCACCATATTTACTACCTATCTTTTCTATATAACCCATCACCCTTAACTTCCAAGAAACCTATTCCTACTTTTCATCTTGCAACTCTTTAGTTTCTTTTATTTTCTTTTCTTTGTTTTTACAAAACTCACAACCAAGATCATCCATGGCATCCAAAATTGAATTTTTGGTTCATCCAAGTTCCTCCAAAGAACCAAGATACAAGAAGTTTGCTACACCGGTTCAAGAAAGATTTCACTCCAAGTTTGAAAGCTGTAAGATTTACGAAGAACAAGGCTTAAATACTCCAACTCTCATCAAGATTTCGGCCTTGAACCATTCATCTTCGAGAGGATTGCACATCAAAAGTGACAAATCTTTTGCCATCTATCGGAACCGGGTAACATCTCATGGGTAAGAGAATTATATGCTCACTCACCTAACCTAGATAATCCTTATGTTTTTGTTCGTGACAAGGCCATACTCATAAGCCCCGAAAACATCAACACCTTTTACGGGCTCTACATTGAGAATGATGATCATCAAGCCTTTGTTGATCAAATCACGCCTAAGCAACTCGAAAAGGTGCTTCAAGAACTCACTCAACCAGGAACTCATTGGAACGACGGTAAATACAAGGGCACGGTAAATCGCCTTCGGCTTAAACCTGAGGCAAAACTATGGAATAAGTTTGTTAAAACTTCTTTAATGCCCGCCACACACAATACTACCGTTGATATACCGCGTCTTTTTCTCATACATTCTATTTTGCATGATCGCATCAGTAACATTGGAAAAATTATCTGTGATGGGATTTTTGTATATAGCTCAAAAGATAAGGGTTCTCTTTTCTTCCCTTGCTTAATTTCCAATCATTGCAAGGAGATGCATGTCCCAAGTGAGTCCACCGATGAAAAGGCTCTACCAAAGTCCGGTTGGAATCAAGCACAAATCCGAAAGCTAATGGGAGAGGCACCGGAAAAATCCTCAATGCCTCCAATTGCCGCGGCAACTCCTGCCACCTCGGCAATCCCTAATGCCCAAGCACCTAACGCCCGGGCAACTCGGCCATCAACCCCGGGACACTTTGAAGCACTCTTGCAACCATTGGCGAGACACCTTAGGCAAATTGAAGACCGGCAACTAATGTTCATGTGGTACATGAAAGAGCACAACAAAGCCATCACCCAAGTCATCCTAGAAAAGTACCTGGAGAGCCGCGTACCGTTCCCAATCTTTCCTGCCGAGATCCTTGCCCTGGCAACCAATGAAGCAGTCACCACGACAACCGCAATAGATGATGCCGCGACAACCTACACCGCGCCTGCCCAAGCAGTCACTACGGCAACCAACCCTGAAGATGCCACGGCAACCAAAGCTAAAGATATCCCGGCAACCAGTGCAAAATCCAAAGGTAAAGCACCTATGCCCAAATCAACTCGTACGGAATCATTGTCTGATTTTTCATATTCGAACGAGTCCTCCATTACACCAATAAAGACCGCACCAATTGAATCCTCCAAGCGAAAAGCCAATAACATTGATGAAGAGGACGATGAGGACAACCCCGTACAAGGATCGATTTAACCATCGGCAACAAGGAAACAACCATCGCGTTCAAGCAAGAGAATCAAGACACCGACCAAAAGGAAACTAATCATCTACGACGACAAACTCTCGGAGTAAGTTCTCGTTTTGCATTTTATTTTTCTTTATCTTTAATGCACACATTGAGGAAAATGCCTCACTCGAGTTTGGGGGGGATTGTTAGTAGTTAGTTACCATGTTTAGTTGCATTCATCTTAAGTATTGCATTTAGGATACATAAATTGCTTGTCATGCCTTTAGTTGGAACAAGAATTGCCTAGATTTGATGAATATTCGATGATGACTTTTCCAATGCACTTAATTGATAGAATTTTTATTCTAGGATAACCATGGAAAAACTTAGAATTTTACTATGATGCTAAATTTGATGAAACACTGTTGTGGTTTGATTGATTTAAGGAATTCTAGTGAACTTAGGTTGATAATTGAAAAAATTGGGGGATTAGAATAAAAATTGGATGAATGCTAGAGGTGCTCGAAATTGGCTCTAGCATGTGCTAAAAATTGATTGCTAGAGGTCCCCAAAACCGGCTCTAGTATATGCTAAAAATTGATCGCTAGAGGTGCCCGAAACTGGCTCTAGTCGAATAAATTAATTAACTTAAGAAAACTAAAAACAAAACACTAGAGGTGCCCGAAACCGGCTCTAGTTAAAACATGTTAAAAGAACCCAATGAAGTAATTTGAAAACCTCTTGTTTGCATAGAATCCGAAAAATCAACTTGCACACAACTCCGCACACACTCACAAGCATTATAGTTTGATTCCGAGTAACTCCTAAGTTTTCTGAAAAATGAAAAGCCAATCATACTTTGTGCCCCGATTCTGAGAATTGAAATCAAGTTCAAAGCTAAGTTTGTGAAAATTGAAGTCTTCGCAGGTAATTATTAGTTTGCATTGTTTGAGGACAAGAAATAGTTCGAGTTTGGGGGTGTGATAAGTGTTCAAAAGTACTATTTTTCTTACCATTTTTACTCATATTATTGTTAGACTTAGGCTCATATTAGTTACATAATTAGTCATTCATGCATTAATCCATGTTTCCTTCCATCATTGAGCTTGATTGCAGAACTTGGTTGTTTTTGTGGGAAAAGATGTTGCTTTGGTGTGTTTTGTGTGTATGTGCAAAATCACTTGCCAAAGCAAGGCTAGAGCTAGTTGTCAGGGCAATGCATGAAGGAGATACCGAGCTAGTTGCAAGGGCAATGCATGAAGTAGATATCGAGCTAGTTGCCAAGGTAATGCATGAAGGAGATGCCGAGCCAGTTGCCAGGGCAATTGTCGACAAAGAATAAGGTGATATGGTAGTCGAAATTGATGACTAGACAAGCCCAAGATGACGTAGAGCAAAGCTAAATCCCAAAGGAGTATGATTTCCATGAAGAGGTTAAAGAAGAATTAAATTCCAAGAAGATAGGAGAAGTTCTAGAAGGAATATAATTATAATAAAGAATTATATTCTTTAAAGATAATTTAACTCCAACTTAACTTCCTCCTCAAAGAAGGACTTTGACCTAGCCCTATAAATTAGAGGCTATGTCGTCAACTCCAAGGGGGAGAGAAGAGAGAATTTTCGACAAGCTTCAAAGAGAGATCTCGACAAGAAGGCTTCATACATTCTTCATCTTTTTCTTTCTTGTTCAATTGGGTTCATGCTAGGAATTCTTTGTCTTGTGTTTCTTTGGAACCTAGCCATGAACTAAATCTATTTGGCTAAGGTTATTATGTTTTGTGGTTGTGAGAAACAATTGGATTTTGTTTAGGTAATAAGAGTTTGCACTTTTCTATTCAAGGTTTATTCATTCTTGGTTCTTATTCTTGTTTGCGAGTGAATTGAGAGAGGATCTCGTAACTTCATCTATTTATCTAATATCGGGAGAGTTAGATTCAAGAAACGAATGAACATGATCTTTATTCAATCTATTGATGGTGAAGATTAATCCGTCTTAGGAAAAAGTTAAGGATTTCAACGGCTAAGAAGAGCGCAAGATTGGTTGTTGTTCACCCTTGATTCACGTAGTGATATGTTATCAAGGCATGCACAAGTAGCTAGAGTAAGAAGAAACCATTGAAGAATGCTCTGCCAAACCTTGATGGTTGCTGCCCAGACGCCCAAGTAGTTGCCCAGGCAACAATCGATTAGTTGCCAAGGCAACCGCGTTGTGCAAGTTGCCACGGTAACTGAGTTGC
Organism: Hibiscus mutabilis; assembly: GCA_019671005.1. Classification (NCBI taxonomy): domain Eukaryota; kingdom Viridiplantae; phylum Streptophyta; class Magnoliopsida; order Malvales; family Malvaceae; genus Hibiscus; species Hibiscus mutabilis. Next base: position 61,022,267 of record CM033712.1, read on the forward strand.
GCTTTCACTCTTTTACCAAGACGATCCAATCAGCTATCACACCTCAACTCACGATAACCTGGCCTATCTCTCTCATTTGATCTCATCTATTCTTTTACTTTATTGCTTTCTAGTTTAGTTATTAGTTAAACTCCTATAATCTTCTATTTGTGTTTTTACTTTTTATAGTGCAAAAGACTAGATTCTTGAAGTGGCACCAATCCCTATAGAGACGATATCTTTTATACTATAACTTGCAACGTGTACACTTGTACAATTGCGGAGCACTTATTACGCACAACAAAAAGCTTCAAGGCTATGACGAACATGACTAACTCTAAGATAGAAGGAAATGATTCCAAAAAGAGGTATCGCTGGAGCAAATGGAAAGCAGACCATTAATGCAAATGATCGACATGCCAATGAAACAATATGACAGAATAGGTGGCATCACCTTGTGTGAGGAAGGCTTTTATCCTCTACACTTTCAAATGGGGATACCTCATAAAGACATAAAGTCTCTTTTGCACTTTCAAACGAAGAGTAAAACATCTTTTGCACTTTCAAACGAAGATATCAAGATGCCTTCCACACTTTCAAACGGGGTCGTAAAACATCTTCGCACTTTCAAATGAAGATCCAAAGTCTCTTTTTAGAGCAAAGCTATCGGGCATCATTTGCACTTTCAAATGGGGATACCTCCTGAAGACAAAATGTTCTTCTACACTTTCAAACGAAGAGAAAAACATCTCCTACACTTTCAAATTGAGATATCAAGACGTCCTTTTCACTTTAAAACAAAGATCCAAAGCCTCCTCTTAGAGCAAAACCACCGAGCATCCAACATATGCCTCTAGCCTTTTGCCCCGCTTCAAAGCATCTAGTGAGGAAGCATGAACCATCCCATCCACAATAAACTCTTTTGAGATTAAAAGCTTGGATTCGATCAAAAGCTTCAAGCTAGGTAAGCTTCATTCTTGTTGGCTCATACCATTTATAGCCAGTAATATATTTTCTCATGATGCAGTAGGATTAAAAGCTTGGATTCGAACAAAAGCTTCAAGCTAGATAGGCTTCGTTCTCATTGGCTCATACCATTTATAGTCACTAATATATTTTCTCATGGTGCAATGGGATTAAAAGCTTGGATTCAAACAAAAGCTTCAAGCTAGGTAAGCTTCATTCTCGTTGGCTCATACCATTTATAGTCACTAATATATTTTCTCATGGTGCAGTGAGATTAAAAGCTTGGATTTAGACAAAAGCTTCAAGCTAGGTAAGATTCGTTCTCTTTGGATCATACCATTTATAGTCACTAATATATTTTATCATGTGCAATGGGATTAGAAGCTTGGATTCATACAAAAGTTTCAAGCTAGGTAAGCTTCATTCTTATTGGCCCGGACCATTTATAGATACTAATATATTTTTTCATGGTTGAGTAGAAATTAAAAGCTTAGATGCGGACAATAGCTTCAAGGCCATTACAAATATGAACGACTCCAAGACAGAGGTCTCGCTAGGGAAAAGGAAAAATGTTTGGGAGATGGAAAAATAGAATGCTTATGTTTGAGAAGGTTGATGTGGGTGTATACTTTCGTGAAACTCCTTCATATTAATTATGCTTACCAAGCGATCTTCCACAATCTTAGAAATGTACTAAGAAGAAAAAAGATCCCCCTCTCAATAATGATTCAATTGATCCAGATTTTGAAGAACCATTGGAAAAAGTAAAATGTTGTATGTCATGAACATAAAAGAACTTGGAAGCCTTGATGCAACATTGTGGAGTCACGTCTCCTTGTCCACCATCACCGTGAACAGAAAAGAGCTTGCTTGTGAATATATTTTGAGACCATATTTTTGGATTGATCTTTAATATGATAAGGGCAATAAGGTTTAACCAATTTCCAGACTTTCAAAAAAGGCATACCCATGTGTTTTCCCTTTAGTTAGCCAATTTGATCCCATTTTCCCTTTGCTTTGTTTTGCTATATTTTAACCAGAAGCTTTTTTATTATCCCTTCTTTTTGCTACCCCTGTCAAGACAGGAGGAAAATTTTGTTCCAAAGAAAGATAAGAGAAAATGCAAAAAAAAAAGAAGAAAAGAAGAAAAAAGAAAAGATGAAAAAAGAAAAAAAATTAAAGTTTGTTCTTTGAAGAAATAAAGATCTTCGGAGATAGGTTTGTAAAAGCAATTGAATGTTATTTCTCCGAATTCCTTGTGCTTAAATAGGATGTGGGGATAAATTGTTCTATGTGAAATTGATATCATGCAAATAGGTACTCTTGTCTTGATTGTGAAACCTTCATTTTTGTATTTTACCATACCCTTACCCAAGCCCCCTTACTACCCTTATAAATACCCATTGATTTTTGCATCACATTCATATGTAGTGTTGGAGATTTGATTCATTTGCAAGCTTATGGTAATATCATGCTATGTTTCGATCTTGAGAGTTAAATGCACCCTAAACACTTTAAGAGTATTGAGTGAAACCATGTGAGGGTATTAAGCCTTGTTGCATTTGATATTGGTGGATTGATGAGATGTTTGACTTTTATTGCAAAATTTAACCTATTGACCTTTATTCTCTTAATTGTCATTGTGATTTAAATCCTTGATGTATGCTTAACTTTATTAGTATTTGGGATATTAAATGAGACGAAAATGAATTTGATGGGAGAGTTAGTGGAATTGAGGTATGCTCGAGGACAAAGGTGAAATAGGTGTAGGGAAATTTGATAGGTCATAATTATATGCACCTTGTTATAATTTCTAGTTATATCATATGCTTAATTCTAGAAATTATGTTTGTTTTGATTTAGGATACAAAGGAAAATATTATAAAGGATTTCTTTAAGTGAGGGAAGGAATAATGTTGATCGTAGTCACATGAATTAAAGGTTTGAATAAAGAATGAACAACAAAATGTTGGGCCAATAATTTGTTGGGGCATGAAGATCGATTTAGTACTTCAAAGGTAGAACTCAAGAAGTCGAGCAAACTTCTCTAAGAACCAAGCCGAGAATTCACATGGAACTTGGCCCACATCATATTCATGAATTAGGCATTTTTAGAGACATGCTAACCCATCACAACCATTACATTTGTTAAATTTTGATAGGAATACAAATACCATTGTCTGACTCTAAATTACTTCAAGAATGATGGGCAAGACACCCTACATAGTTTCAAGAAAGAGTAATATGGCAAGACACCCTATGTCGCTTTAGAGGCAAGACACCCCGAATCACTTCAAGAAGGAGCAATTCTATTCAAATAGAGCAAGCTACCCTACATCGCTTCAAGAATAAGCGGCAAGACACCATGCATCATTCCAAGAAGGAGAAATAGAACAAGACACCCTACATGACAGCACCAGACGAGGGCAATTACTCAAACTGATAAAGCGAGATTCCTTAAGCATTAAATACTATTCAAAGACATGTAAGGTGGAAATAAGCTTTGCTACGACGATTCCCATACAAGAGATTCAAAAGCATTCATAAGAAGCTTTGAAGAGCTGGAAAGGCTACACTACCAATCAGAAGTACAAGATTACTAGAGCGAGCAAATATGCGAAAATCAATTCAAATGTTTTCTATAAAGCAAAGAGGTGTAGAGGCATGGTTAGTTCCAGCTCAATGTTTTGCACCATTTGAAGAAACTTCATTTGATTTGTTCTCCACGGATTCGAAAGAGCAGATCACCTTACCGATTTAATGCCCGCAAGGGCAAGAGTCACCTTACCGATTCAGTGCCCAAATGGGCGAGAGTCACCTTACCGATTCAGTGCCTACAGGGATGAGAGTCATCTTACTGATTCAGTGCCTGTATAGGCGAGAGTCACTTTACCGATTTAATGCCCGTAGGGGCAAGAATCACCTTACCGATTCAATGCTCGCATGGGCGAGAGTCACCTCACTGACTTAGTGCCTACAGGGGCGAGAGTTACCTTACCGACTTGGTGTCTACAGGGACAAGAGTCATGTTACCGTTCCGAAGAAGCCGATTGTGTTACCGACTTGGTGTTCACAAGGATGAGAGTTATATTGCTGATTACCTTATTGACTTGGTTTTTGTAAGGATGATAGTCATGTTTACCCTTTTGAAGGAACAAATCACCTTACAGACTTGGTGTCCACATGGACGAGAGTCATATTGTTGTTTGAAAGAGCAAATCACTACTGACTTGGTATCCTCGGGTTTGAAAGATGAGATTCATACTTCCGCATTACCTCAAGTTAGAAGAATTGGTGTTCGATATGTAGCTCGAACATATAAAATCAGTACCTTTTTTCTTTGCCCTATTCATGTTTCTCCAGAATGAGCAAAGAGGCGCAGTTGTAGCCACCTAATTTTATCCGACCCTCGTTTTATTTTTATGTATATATATGTATTATTATTAGTATTAAACCCAATAAGCAAAAAATATATAAAGAGTCCATTTAAAAATAGAAAAAGAGAACCCATATACATAAATAAAGGCTCATTCAACCTATTTTGTTTTTTTTTGTATATATATCATTTTTATTTTTAATTTTATCATTATTAATGTATTTCCTGCAGATCACACAAGATCCTAATCACATTAGATATGGGAAGATTACAAGAGATCCTATCCAACAAGTATGGAAAGTGTAACACCCCAGTTTTGGGCCTAGGAGTTTCTAAGTTGACTAGACGGTCTGGTGGACCGGGATTAGAGATCCAAGTTGGATTCGAGATTTAAATCGAAAAAAATATTTTTGGTGTGAGAAAAATATCTAAAAATAATTATTTAATATATGGATATTTTTGGTAAAGTCAATTTTGTAAAATGGAATTTAAAAATTGGACATTTTAGCTAGTGACCAAAATGTAAAGAATGAAAACTATTTTTAGTGACTATTTTGAAAAATGGTCAAATCCTCGAATCCTTAAAGAGATATTTTACCTAATGTTTTTAATATGATTTTCCTCTTAATTGGGATTATTTTAATGATTTTAATTAAGGAAATTAATTAAAGGAGGTGATTATTTCCTAAAAATATTTTTAACGTAACTTCTTTTCTCAAAATTTTCTCTCAACTTCTCTTCAGCCAAACTCTTTATTTTGCACCAAATATTTGAGGTAATGATCTTGATTTCCTAAACTTTTGATTTCTAATGGTTTCTTCAATTTTGTTTTCCAAAATCTCATTGTCTTATGTTGTTTTTCAAGAATAAAACATCCAATTAAGAGGAAATTCACTCATTAGAGGTAAGGTTCATTATTCTCCTCTAATGAATGGTTCTTTATTGAAATTACCAAGTATTTGATCCTTGTTTAATGCTTTCTAATGAGTTTTAATGAGTTAATTGTGGAAATTGGTTAAATCAAGGTTTAATTGATGAGATTAAGTGGTTTTCATTTGTATCTGTTTTGATGAGTTCTTGATTGGTTATAATCATGATTTTGATGTTTTATAATGTTAATAAGTTGGTTTTAACATTGGAATCCTGAAACTAAGTGAATCTCTAATTTCTTAGGTTGCTAGTGTTGTGTTTTTGGCGAGTTAAGGGTATTTAATGAATGTTGGAAGTATAAGGATGATGTTAGGATATTTTTGGATGTTAATTAAAGATAAATCATGGATTAAACCTTTAGGTTTTGGCTGGGTTAAGTTTGGAAGGTGTTTGATGTTGTTTTCGGTTATTGTAGAGGGGTTTCGATTAGAGTTTGTGGAGGATTGTTGTTGAGGGGTTTTTCAATGCATTTTGATTCATTGAATCATCTGTTTTTGTATGGTTAAACCGGGGGAGGTTGATCCTCAAGCTTGCGGCATCATTACGGGAGCTTTGGAGGAGTAGTTCGCATCGACGAACGAGGTGTTGGAAGTCGGTGAGTGAGAACGTGGATTTCAGCTTTGAAATGGTTTAAAGTTTATTTTGGGAGTTTAAATTAAGCTTGAAATGCTGGTTTAAACTCAGAATTAAGTATGATGAGATTTCTCCCTCGGTCGTGCTTTGGCGAATTTGTTTTATGCACTTGTTTTTATTACTTGGTACCTACTGTTTAAGCATATTTTAAAGTATGTTTCATACTATTTTTGATCATATATTGATGATGGCTACTTTGGAAAAATGATCCATGTAAGTATGTGTAATACTTGTTAATGCATGGTTTAATGCATTGAAATGGTTTTGATTGTTGCTTATAAAAATAGTGAGGTACATGGTTAATAATCAATTATTTTGGCAAGTGATGTGGTTTAAAATGTTATCAGATATAGTTGGTCGGCCATAGGATTGATAGTGCACTATAAAAAGTCACCTCGGGTGTTGAGGTGTTTATATGTACCGAATACTCCACCACGAGTACCCTAACGGTTGAGGGGTTATATGGTACCAAAAACTCCCGTTAGTGGATTATGCATCTAACTGATGATTGGGTTGTGATGGTACTCGATTGTGATTGTACCTTGAATTCCGATTGAGATCGCATGAAGTATTGAAATGACACTTGTTGAATCCGTGTATCTGATGTAATTTTTTTTAAAAGTGCAACTTGGTTTATGATCACTTGAAAGCCAATATAATTGATAATGTATCATGTTGATGGATATTGTTGTATAATGTTAATTTAGACATGTTTACTCTTTAAGCCTTGTATATGGGTTGTTATGCATGGGAAATCTTAAATTGAGGGCTAGCAAATGGGATTTTATTGTTGATCCATGATACATGTTGCATATGGTTTAATATGTATGTTTTGGAAATGTTAAGTGCATAGTTTGAAAGGCATGATGTTTTGAAAAGAGGTTTTAAAATGTTGAACTCTTGTGAGTTGGAAATCGGTTTTAAATGCATTGATGGTGTTGTGTTTTGAGAACTCCTCACTAAGCCTTGTGTGATTAGGATATCTTTGTCTATCAATGCGGAGAATTAAGGGTTGGAGGCAGCGAGCAAGCGAGGGGAATTCCAAGGACTTGAGTAATTTAAAAGTATGGTTTTTGAACTAGACTAGTAGTAATAAAGGCAATGGGGTTCATTGTTGTTTGGGAGGGTTATTTGCTAAGCTCCCTATTTGTGCAAGTTTATATTGTTCTTCTGGTGTTGCTTGAGGCATTTTATGGTTTGTTTTGAAGTGGATTTATGTTTCGTGCTTTTGGATGGTTGGTTTTTAGGAAGCATGCCTTTAGAATCGTGTTTGAAGTATGTGGCTATGTTTTGATCATGTTTTCCTGATGTTCTAGCATGGTTTGATCTTTAGTTCAGTGGTGTACATGTATATGGCTTGTTAAAGCATGATTGAATCCATGTCTGAGAGAAAAACTAACAATTTTGGATATTACAGGTCCAAGCGTACCGATACGTGGAGCTTAGTATCGGTATAGGTATGTATTTTTATGGCCTCGTATCGGTACATGAAGACGTGTATCGGTACACCTTTTAGCCATTGAAATCTGGTTTTGGATTGTGTACCCCGCCTACCGATACGTCTTGGGATCATATCGGTACGTCTAGTTGTTATGTTAGTTATGGAGGTTCTAAGTGTTGAGATTCTTCCGTTTTGGTCCCTAGATCTTATGTATTCAATTGTATGAGTTTGGAGTATCGTTTTGAGCTGAAATTTGGCAAGAAAGCATGCAATCTGATTAATTGAGGTTTGGTAACTCAAATTTTAATTAAGTCCTTGTAACTTTCTAGATTTGCAATTTAGTCCCTAAATTGTAATTTACGTAATTGGATGTCTAATTGACGCCCGATTTAGTTGAGATTTCACTCGCTTCCAGTATGCATGCCTTAGGTTATAATGTTGCATATAGACAAGATAAAAAGAAAAAAACCTAAGTTTAATTAATCGTTTCGGGTTTTGTTTCGATAAAACCCAATGTAGATCGCTCGGTTCGTTCTGGCGTCTAGGCTGGGTCGAGGGGATTACATTTGGTGGTATTAGAGCTAGGCTCATGATATGTGGTATGAGATTATGATTGTTGAAATGTTGTTATTGGTTGATTATTGTTGTTTGCTATGCACGGTGATTATTTACGATGTCTGTTGGTTGACATATACTATTTTGGGGGATATTTGTGGAACACATTGCCTTATTACTACAGTCTGAAATGTTTTGTTTGGAAAGGAAGTCTTGGATCCTTGCTTGAATTTGGCCTGATTGTTTTTGTTTTGGTGCAATTATCATGCCTTAGATATTTTAGCACGATGGCACTAAGGAGAGAATTGAGGTCTGACACGATTCATGTTGCCATTGCGCAGGGAAATTAGGAGAATGTTATAACTCCTAGAGGGTTGCCACCTCCTCCACCTAATCTACTTGTAAGAGTGGAGCAAGTACCACTTGCGTCAGCTGGGCCAATGTTGGGTGATATGGCTCCTTTAATACATGTGATGACCGGAGCTTTTCAAGCTGCTGTTGCTGGGGTGCATGTGTCTGAACCAGCTGCTGGGCAAACGAGGTTTTCATTGGAACATTTACGTAGTTTGGGAGGAGTTAAGTTTCAAGGGTTGACACCCGAGGCATCCGAGGAGTGAATGGCCAACACTAATTGGATTTTGGTACAAATAGGGTGCAACGATGCCCGAAAACTAGGATGTATTGTATCTCTGCTGTAATAAGATGCATATAATTGGTGGACTACCATGACTATGGGCATGGAACTCGGTAATGTGACCTGTGAGTTCTTTGGAACTGTCTTTAAGAAGAAGTATCTGGGAGTTAGATACTTGGATGAAAAGAAGTGCGAATTCATGGCTTTGGTTCAGGGCAGTATGATCGTAGCAGAGTATGGGGTTCATTTTGTGTTGTTGAGCCAATATGCTCTTGAACTGGTACCAAATGAGAGACAACGTTGTGACCGATTCCATTACAGATTGGTGTAGGATGTTAAAACATATATGTTGGCTTGTGACTACACCGATTTCGACGTGTTGGTTACACGGACGAAGGACGTTGACTAGAACCTGGGTTTATCGTTTCATGTGATAGGTCTGGCTCTGGCAAGAGAGTTGCAGATTCTAGTTTCGGTGGTGGTCAGTTTAAGAAGCATTGTAATAAAAGGTATCACCCTGAGTTGAGGCAAGGTGAAGGTAGTGCTGGGCGAGGATCGTAGGGTCAGAGTACTCAGGCTAAAGTAATACATAATACCTGTTGGGTTTGTGGATCGTGTGATCACATGAGGCGAGACTTTCCATGTTTGGCTCTTGATGGACAGGCTCCTGCGCCTATTGTTGCTAACTCTTGTTGGATTGTTGCTAACTCGAGAGATCATTTGAGACGTGATTGTCCGTTTTTGGTGGGTGGTGGATAGGCTAGGGCACTTGCGGTTGCTCCACAGTAAGGTCGTGGTCATGGTCGAATATAGTTTTAGCGAAGGGATGAGGGGTAGAGTACGGTGGCTCATACCATTGCTATTCAAACTAAGAGTGGTGGCCCTACGAGGGTGTACGCACATCGTGAGGCATGCAACGACACCAACATGATTGCAGGTACATTTACATTGCAATCTTTGTCGTTGTTTTCTTTGGTTATTCTAGTTCTACGCATTCATATATCTTGCGTGAGCATGCGCATTTGCTTAATATACCTGTAGAAGTGTTGGATGTGGGCATGGGCGAATGTACATGAAACTTTGAGGGTGCAGTTGTCCCTATTTGATTTGTTTGGGTATATGGTTTTCAAGAGTTAAAATATAATTTTTCATAAAAAATACTAGAATTGACTCAACTTGGTTTGTTGGGGTACTAGGTCAACAATACTTATTCTAGTGGTATGAGAATCTCACATACTTCATACACCACTCTGACCCTACTATATGAAAATCCTGGCTCTACCACTAGACGTGGGTATGCATGTAACTAGTTCTTTCGAAGAGATGGTTGTTACGATAAGGTTGTTTAGGAGATGTCCTTTGATGGTTCAAGGTCATGTGTTTGCGGTTATTTTGATGGAGTTTTTGTTTCACGATTTTGATGGAATCTTGGGCATGGATTAGTTGTCTGAGCATAGAGCTGTGGTTGATTTTGAAACCAAGCGAGTTTCCTTGAAACTTGCTGATGATTACAAAGTGGTTCTTGTGGGTGAAAATGCTAAGTTCTTGCCCAATGTTGTTTTGGTTCTGGAAGCGAGTCATTTGATGGATTCTGGATGTCAGGCACCCTTAGCCTATGTTATGAATCCAGGATCAATGGAGGTGCGTGTTCAGGACATCCACACAGTATGTGAGTTTTCAGGTGTTTTTTCGAAGGACTTGTCGGGTTTGCCACCAGATAGAGAGATTGAGTTTGGCATTGAGTTGTATGCAAATACAGCTCGAGTGTCTATTGCTCCATATCACATGGCACCAAAGGAGTTGAAGGAGTTAAAGACACAACTTCAAGAGTTGCTTGATCGAGGTTTTATTAGGCCTAGTGTTTCACCATGGGGTACGCCAGTGTTTTTTGTGAAAAAAGAAAGATGGCACGATGCAAATGTGCATTGTTTATCGGCAACTAATCAAGTTGACAATTAAGAATAAGTATCATTTGCCATAGATTGATGATTTGTTCGATCGGTTTAGAGGTGCTTTGGTGTTTTCTAAGATTGATTTGAGGTCCGGTGTTATCAGTCAAAGGTAAAGGATATGGATGTGCCTAAGACTACTTTTCATATGAGGTACGGGTATTGTGAGTATTTGGTGATGTCGTTTGGTTTTACTAATGCCTCTACTACGCTCATGGAAGTGATGAATCGAGTGTTATATGAGTTTTGGACCAATTCATAGTTCTGTTTATTGATGATATTCTTGTGTACTCTCGTACCGAAGAGGATCATGATAAACACTTATAGATTATGCTTCAGGCATTGTTGGATACTCAATTGTATGCCAAGTTAAGCAAGTGTGAGTTTTGGCTTAGGAAGGTTATTTTTCTTAGGCATGTTGTGTCGGTCGAAGGAATTCAGGTTGATCCACACAAGATCGAGGCGGTGGTAGTTTGGAAGACACCTAACTTTGTGTTAGAGGTTTGTAGTTTCCTTGGGTTGGCCAGTTATTACCGTCAGTTTGTGGATGGTTTTTCAAAGATTGCTGCACCTGTGACCAAATTGTTGCAAAAGAATGTCTGTTTTGAGTGGACAGAGGATATACAGAGGGCTTTTGAAAAGTTGAAAAAGGCTCTGACGCAAGCTCCAATCTTGATTCAACCTGAATCAGGCAAAGAGTTTGTTGTTTATAGTGATGCATCATATGTAGGTTTTGGTTGTGTGTTGATGAAAGGAGGAAAAATTGTGGCTTATGCACCTAGACAGTTGAAGATGCACGAACGCAATTATCCTACGCATGATCTTAAGCTCGCCGCAGTTGTGTTTGCATTGAAGATTTAGAGACATTATCTTTATGGTGAGAAGTGTGTTGTGTACACGGATCACAAGAGTTTGAAATACTTAATGACTCAAAAGGATTTGAATCTTACGCAACGTAGATGGTTGGAGTTGCTTAAGGATTATGATTTGACGATTGAGTATCATCCAATGAAGGCTAATGTTGTAGGCAATACTCTAAGTAGAAAAGTTGTGGTGGAGTTGAGGGCAATGTTTGTGCGGTTAAGTGTGACGCAAGATGGAGGCGTGTTGGCCGAGTTTCAAGTAAAGTCATCTTTGTCACATTTGATTAAGGAAAAGCAACCTTATGATGAGGCGTTAGTAGCACATGTTAAGGCTATCATGGATAGAAATCCGATGGATTTTCACTTTAATGATGATAGAGTGTTTTGTTTTAAAGATCGAATAGTGGTTCCTATTGATGATGAGTTGAGGCGTACCATCTTGGCCGAGGCGTATACTAGTCCTTTTGCTATGCATCTCGGTAGTACTAAAATATATCAAGGGTTGAAAGAAGAGTACTATTTGGTTGGTTTAAAGAAAGATGTGGCTGATTTTGTTTCTAGATGCATGGTATACTTGTTGGAGTATGCCCAAAGACCAATTATGAGAAGGTTGTAAAAGATATACTTATTTTATCTTATTTATTAATAAGAAGCCATTATTATTATTTTAGTTTTATTCTGTGTATCTATAAATAAACTGAATTATAATAAAGTCCTTAGAATAATATAGTTATTCTTGAATGTCCTTAGTATAGAATTATTGTGAGCTTGGACAACAATAATGTATTAAGACTAATATGTAGTTGATTGATGACAAAGTGTTGTCATTGACATAGAGATGTCAAAATCAATACATAAGTATGTGTTAGGGAACGACATACTGGACTGACCCGATATGAGTATGTTTCTTGGATTATTATGTGACTGTCACAATATTTCTCATGGTGATAGTTACATGTATGATCCTCAGACTTGAGATCATCATTATTTCAACATCGTGAGTGACATATTTTGATACAGTCAAACGTGTGTCGTAACTGACTACACTATAAAGACTGATATTGGATATGTCACAATCCATGTAGCGAAATATGGTTGATCAAGATAGGATTTGCCCCTCATACATAATAGGGTAATATCATAGGCCACCTGATTGAGTGAGACTTGAAAATGCATGACCATGCTCGAATAAATTGATATGGGATATCATAGTTATTCATTTATAATAGTCCACTCAAGATATCAAGAAACATTAGATAGACTATACAAGTGCGACTAATCTATGACTTGTGTCTTATCTAGATATGAGGACAAAATGATGAAATACATAATAGAAGTTAATCACAGAAAAAGGTTAAATCAAACCATGATTTCATGTAACTTAGTTAGCAATGATGTATTCCTAGATGACACTCATTTCTTGTAATATTAGAATTGTTCTGGATTTTATTGCTAACGTTACATGAACCTACAAGGGTCACACCCTATGATTGAAACGAACAAATATCGACTAGATAACATTTGTACAAACTTGTTGTACACGTAATTAGTGAGAAACCAAAATTGTTATAATTATTATAATTATAGATAATTTTGTTTGTATATATATGTTAATATTTGATAAGTTATTGTAATTATCAAATACTATTAAAATATATATATATATATCTAAAAGAAACCTAATTAAAGTCAAATCAGATTCTACATATTTAATTATATTCGGTCAAATATATTGTATATTTAAAGAATCCGAATTTAATTAGAATTATGTTTTTAAATGCTATACAAAGGCATAAGGTCTAGCAGCCAACAAATGTTTTTTGTGTTTTTCAAAAGTCCTCTCTAACAATTAGAGAAGAGAAAAACTGTTCGTTTTATTCGGGTGGACTGCGTAGAGGTCGAAACGCTGCTGTGATGACTCGGATTTGATTTGGATTCTCCTATACTCGCTACAGAATTATAGATTACTTGAGGTAATGTTTTCATCCTTTATCACCCAAAATTCGTCCCTTGTACATGGATCACTGGTGGATTACGCCGGATAATTTTTTCGCTGCACCATAGGGTGTACCGACGTTTCCCAACAATACCAGCGTTTCAAGGCTGGGCATTAGTTTCCTTTCGGATTGTTGCAACCGTTGAGGATACCAAAATGGAAGTGGGAGAGAATCGCCATGGATTTTGTGTATGGGTTTCTGTTGACGCCCACTAAAAAGGATTCCATTTGGGTGATTCTTGATCGGTTTACGAAGTGTGTACATTTTGTGTCTGTGCATACCACATATACCTTGGATAAGTTGGCAGTTGTATATTTTTGAGATTGTTCATTTGCATGGGGTTCCTAAGTTTATAGTTTTGGATAGGTATATGCGGTTTACAACGAGATTTTGGGAGTGTTTGCATGGGCAGACCAGACGACCCCAGATCTGCCAGACCGCATAGGCAACAAAGGTTGTAGGAACTATTTAGGTAATCTTAATTAACAAGATAAAACATGTGTATGTTTTGGATGATATGCACGGTGTTTGAAATGCATGGTTATAGCCCAAACAGCCTATTTACTTTGGTTTTATATAAATACGGCTTGCGTGTCGTGCCTTTTTTTCTTCTATTGTAATTCTCTTCTCATCTTACTCCTCATATGTAAAATGAGTTTTGAAAAAATTGTAATATTTACGGAGAAAAGCGTGGACCAAAGGAGCAGAATGATGGGACAATCAAAGGTGGATTAGGTGCTTGAGAAGCAAGTTCTATCTTTAGTATTTTTGGTTCTCTCATTGGCTTGAAATGTGCCATTTCAGTTTTATGGGCTATAACCATTACATTTATATTTACTGCTTTACGGGTATTTGATGCAATGTATGTTTTAGCTTGATGATAAATGATTAGATCATAGTAAAATGGTGAGATTAAAATAACAAAAACCCTCCATATTTAATTGAAATAGTCATCCAATATTAGCCCTCGTTAAAACCTCGATTGGTACTATGTAAGTTTTACCAAAGCAAAGTACTTAGATCTATCTTGGTCAAACACAGAGAATAAGCGAGTGATATTCACGGTTGTAATATTGGTTAAACTAGGTTGTTCTAATAAGATTAGAAACCTAAAGACTAATGATTGTCCAAGAACTTCAGTGATTAAAAAACAATACGAAAGTGCATGTCTAGGATTGGTTCTTTGAATGACTTGGTATTTAAGCGTGCCCAGTACACCACCTCTCTTTTCATAAGTTGCCTACCTAGTGCATTGTTCATTATTGTTTTTTCTATTAGACCATATGAACTTTTGTTTTCGACAAATAGTTGTTCATCAAATATAGGAATTACATGAGATGTAATTAGCAAGTGTTGTTTACCTAAATAATTGAATTCTATGAGTAAAGCCAAAGCTGACTTAGAATGAAATGAAATATGGATCCTTACCCATTAGAAATACTTTTAGCAAGTTTTCTGATTTTTAGGGTTTTTAATAGTGGGAATGTTATTACTTTATAAACATGATAAAATGGTACTTATAAATCATATTTTATCGTTGTAGATTTCTTATGGCAAATTCAAACTCATTATTATTGCGATCCGTCCTTGAGAAGGACAAATTAAATGGCTTGAACTTCCTTGACTGGTTCCACAATTTGAAGATTGTCCTCAAACAAGAACGAAAACTAACAGTCATCAAAGAACATGTCCCTAAAAATCCAACAGATGATGCCTCTAAACATGAATTGGAAGCCTTTGAAAAATACTCCAGTGAAATGGTATATGTAGGTTGTTTGATGCTTGTGACCATGACCCCTGAGCTTCAGAAGTAACATGAGGACATAGTTCCCTATGAGATGGTTAAAAATCTTAAGGAATTATATGAGGGGAAAGCTCGTCAAGAGAGGTATGAGACCTCTAAGGCTTTGTTTTGATGCAAGATGGTTGAGGGAACTCATGTTCTCAAAATGATAGGGTATATTTAAACCCTAGAAAAGTTGGGCTTCCCTCTAAGTGTTGAATTGGCTACTAATGTTATCCTTCAATCATTGCCGGATAGTTTTAATCAATTTGTTCTTAATTTCAATAAGAATGAAATTAAAAAATCATTGCCTCAGTTGTGTGGTCTGTTAAGAATAGCAAAAAACAACATGAAAAAGGTTGGCTGCAAACCTACTCTAATGGTCCGAAAGGATAATAGAAAAGGAAAGTCCAACACCAAGGCAAAGCCAAAGCCCAACAAAGGAAAGATTGCATTGAAACCCAAATGAGGAGTTGCAAAAGAAGGAAAGTGTTTCCATTGCAACAATGTTGGACATTGGAAGAGAAACTGCCCTGTCAATCTTGAGGATATCAAGAAGGCAAGAGAAAGTGGACAGTCGGGATTAGCTATTTATGTTATTGATATTAATATATAAACATATACTTCTTGGGTATTAGATACCGGTTGTGGTTCACACATTTTTACTTCTGTACGTGGACTAAAAAGGAGTAGAAAATTGGAAAAAGGAAACGTGGACCTACGAGTGGGAAATGGAGCAAGAGTTTATGCATTAGCGATAGGAACATATACTTTGTCATTATCTAGTGGAATTGTTTTAGATTTAGAGGATTGTTATTTTGTACCTAGTTTGACTAAAAACATTATTTCAATTTCTTGTTTGGACAAGATTTGTTTTGAGATTATTATTAAGAATAATAGTTGTTCTTTTTCCCTCAATAATTTTTTATGGTACGACTCAATTAATCAATAGTCTCTATATCTTAGATAAAGACAATTCCATATATAACATAAATACGAAAAGATCAAAAACAAATGGCTCTGATCAAACTTATCTCTAGCATTGTCACTTGGGTCATATAAGTGAGAAACACGTATCAAAACTTCATAAATATGGATTTTGGATTCTTTTGTTCTGGAACAATTTGATATATGTGAACCTTGCTTAATGGAGTCTCTAAAAGGAGAAATTGAACATTGCTAGACATGGTTCGGTCAATAATGAGTCATACTGATCTTCCAACTTCTTTTTGGGGACATGCGCTTGAAACAGATGCTTTCGCACTAAATCATGTTCCATCTAAATCGGTTTAAAAGACACTACATGAGATGTGGACTGGGAAGCATCCTAGTATGTCTTTTATGAAAATTTGGCGAAGCGAAGTTTATGTTAAACATCTGATGTCTACAAAACTTGAACCCAAATCTCATAAATGTAATTTTGTAGGGTATCCTAAAGAAACTAAAGGATACTATTTCTTCAATCCATCTGAGAACAAAGTGTTTGTTGCTCGAACAGGAGTCTGTCTCGAGAAAGAATTTATTCTCGAAAAGAGAAGTGAGAGAAATATTGAACTTGAAGAAATTCAACATCAACCACAGATCACTGAGCCAGAGATTGAACAAAAACAAGTTCCACAAATAGTTGATGAACATCCAATCGTTCTTGAAACAAAACCACTACGAAGGTCTATGAGAGAACGCAATGCGCCTGAGAGATATGGATTTCTTGTCACATTACATGGAGATGTTATTCTCATGGACCAAGATGAGCCTAGGACTTATCAGGAAGCAGTGGAGAGCCCAGACTCTGAGAAATGGCTAGAAGCCATGAAATCTGAGATGGATTCCATGTTAGAAAACCAAGTATGGACTTTGGTTGCCCACCCGAAGGAATTAAGCCCATAGGGTGCAAATGGGTTTTCAAAAAGAAAACCGATACGGATAGAAATATACAAACATACAAAGGGCGATTGGTCGCTAAGGGATTTCGTCAAATTCATGGTATAGACTATGATGAAACTTTTTCCCCTGTTGCTATGTTTAAATCCATCCGGATATTGCTTGCAATAGCTACGTATTATGATTATGAAATCAAGAAAATGGATGTCAAAACCGCTTTCCTTAATGGAAAATTGGATAAGGATGTGTACATGACACAACCTGAGGGTTTTGTCAATCCAAAATATGCCCAAAAAGTATGCAAGCTACAAAAATCCATTTATGGACTGAAGCAAGCTTCTCGAAGTTGGAATCTTCGTTTTAATAAGGTAATCAAAGAATTTGGTTTTATTAAAAATGAAGATGAGCCATGTGTTTTCAAGAAAGATAGTGGGAGCACTGTCAAATTCTTGGTATTTTATGTGGATGACATACTAATAATAGGAAATGACATACCTACCTTACAGTCTGTAAATACTTGGTTAGGAAAATATTTTTCGATGAAAGACTTGGGTGAAGCAACCTACGTATTAGGAGTCAAGATCTATAGAGATAGATCAAGACGACTCCTAGGACTAAGTCAAAATACATACATAGGCAAAGTACTGAAAAGATTTAGTATGGAAGAATCTAAAAGGGGATTCTTACCTATGAGACATGACATTTCGCTCTCGAAGGAAATGTGTCATTCAATGCCTCAAGAGAGAGAATGCATGACTAAGATACCATATGCTTCGACCATTGGATCTATCATGTATGCCATGCTATGTCCACGTCCAGATGAATCATATGCACTAAGTATGACAAGTCGATACCAAGTAGATCCCAGTGAAGGTCATTGGGTTGCAATCAAAAATATCCTTAAGTACTTAAGAAGAACTAAGGATACATTCCTTATGTATGGAGGTGAGGAAGAGCTAAGTATAAAAGGTTATACTGACGCAAGCTTTCAAACTGATAAGGATGATTCTCGATCGTAATCGGGTTTTGTGTTTTGCCTTAATTGAGGTGCTGTAAGCTGGAAAAGTTCAAAGCAAGATACAATAGTAGATTCTACGATAGAAGTTGAATATATTGCAGCAAGCGATGCTGCAAAAGAGGCTATTTAGATCAAAAAGTTCATATCTGAACTAGGGGTCGTGCCTAGCATATCAGATGCTATAGATCTACATTGTATAACATCCCCAAACTGGTTTAGGAGAAAACCGTATCAACCAAGTCAAAAACAAGAGATCAAACTAACTTTAATTACGAATTAGTAACAACAACTTGAAACTAGATGCGTTTGCTCCTAAGGTATTCGAATTGGTAAGACATATGGTTAGGCCATCACTAGTTTAATCATCTACAGAGTCTATCTCTGTACTAATTATTGACATCATAAGAATTAATAGCTTAAAATACTTGTAACTTCTAGACTCATCAAGATACCCTACAACAACTTGTTTAAGTTTAGCATGACATAAGAGCTTCTAAAAAAAAAGCTAGCATGTGATGGTTCATGGCATTCGAATGTGCAACAAATTAAGCATCTAATTACAAGCATTCATTAAAGCACCACAAATGGTCAAGAAGGCTTCTTCTAACACCAATTTGATTAATTTTCAAGACATGAACCAATTGACAACCCTCATACATACTTTTCATGTAACAAATCTAAGATTTCGCAACACTAACAAGCATGCTTCTAGAATTTAGATTTAACTAGTTAAAATCATAATTAATCTCAACTATCAATCAATCATAGAACCCATCATACATCAACCAACAACAAGGCATTTAGGCAATCAAAAAACTAGCATTAGAGATTTGCATACTAACAAGTCACCCAAGTTCAAAGATTATATGCCATAGAATTTAAAAACAAAAGGATTTACATGCCATAAAAGTGCCACCATACTAGGAGTCAAAATGAAAATTTAAATCAAATCATATTCTTAAGCTTCTTGGATCTTGCTTAGCTCCTTGATTGATCTACAAGTATCACTTAAACCTGGAACACATTAAGGAGAATCAATGAGATTGGAGGCAAGAATTACTTGGATATTAGTAAAACAAAAGTGTTAGACTAGTTCTCCTAATGTGTTTCGAAACATTCATAGCATTTCCATGTTAATCAATCTATCATGCATAAAATCCATTTTCTTATGACCAAATATTTTCATAACCAAACATAAATCTAACTATTACAAGGGGCATATAATCCTTCATCACCTCAAGGGATTCAAATAATCCAACACCAAAAGAACATAGTCCATTTACTTACATCATGATAACAAGGTTCAATAATATGAACAATTTTAATTATCTTGAAACTTGATTGACAAGTCACTAGACACGCGAATCCACAATAAGTATATCATTAACAAGGGTACCTCTATTACCAAAACAAGGGTACACATGGTACCAATTCGATTTCAATGTTGAACAAGAGTACCAAAGGTACTAAAAGATCATTTTATCTTAACCACAAGGGACCGTAGTCCTAACTAGCGAGCTCGACGGACTCTATGGCATGCCAATTGTGTCTAGGACTAATTCGAATCAAGGCTTGATATATATGTAATTCTCAATCATTCGGCTATTATTTGAATGTAATCCATTGATCATGCATTTGTTTATTCAACCACTATCATGATCAATATTTTGTAACAATGAGAGTGTAATTATAGTTGTCCAATTAGGAAAACATCTTTCAGATACTTACCTCAACAACTCACCTCAAAACTAGCAAGCCATCCAGGCATAGCATAAATCAATATACATACACCATTCATCTAATGAATTTTAATTTGGTAAAGTACTAGGGATAGCCAAATGGCTTATCCCAAATCTAAATTACACTCAATGTTTAGATCCAAGCTACTAATGATCCCGAATTATGATCCCATTTTGTCTATCAGTGTTTTGATCTACGTTAGCCCTTCTATCTTTCGTATCTTCTCGGTCTAGCATATTAACATAGTAGCATATTATTAGGCATGAAGAGTGATCAGTCGAATTATGTTTCCATTTAATCTACTAGATAAATGACCAATCATCCTACTTAGAGTCCCCAAATTACATATGTACAATCATAAAATGTAACATTTCAAATCTGTACCTTGCTTAGCAATTCATCAATTTGTACTCACTTTATCCTTCCGAAACTATTATACATTTAGACTAAAAACATGGAAGCCTCTAACAAACATTAAAACAGTCCTGAAGTCTTCAATTGCTTCTATTAAACAACTCGATTAATGACCCTTTACCCAAAATTTTCTTAACAGTTCTCAATTTAGCCAATGTACACTTGATTTTTGACTTCATAACAATATAAATTATAATGACTCATACACCTATTAGAACAAACTTGAAAAATATGATCGAAACAGCCCAGGAGATGAATCAAAAGACCACCTAACTTCTTTAATTCAAACGTGATTTCCAACCCAAACATGTGTCAAAGGTTTCATGCTTCCAAAATTCTATTCATTTCATTCTAAACATTCTAACTATAATCCAATTCAATTTCAAAGTTCACCTATCAACATGCAAACATAATCCTATTCGAAACACTTCAAGTTTCACTCAACAATCAAGCAAGAACAAAGAGTAAAAGGAAAAATGTTACCTAAACTCACAATCTAAATCATTCGATGACTAGCTCTCCCTCTCACCTATTCAAGAATTCGATGGAGTTTCTCTCTCTAAGCAAACCGGTTATCACATAAAAAATGATGAAAGGAGATGGCTCCCAACACCCTTGACTGAGACTTCCTAGGACACCTAATCATGGTCCTTAACTTCTTTGGAAACTTAGCATGCAATTCATGAAATATGAATTTGTTTAGAAATGGTCCTTTCAAAATTAGACACTCAGTTTAGCTTATAATTCAATGTAATCCCTTTAATTTCGAAACTTAATTACTTAAATATATCCTTCACTTTCAGTTAAGTTATAATACTCTCCTAGGCCCCCTTTTTGGAATATTACACATTGTGACAACAGCCGAGCCATCGCACAAGCAAAAGAACCCATATCTCACCAACGATCCAAGCACATACTTAGGCGTTACCATCTCATTCGTGAAATCATTGATCGAAGGGATGTAGAAATATGTAGAGTACCAACGAATGAAAATATCTCCAATCTGCTAACAAAGCCTCTGACACAGCAGAAGCAAGAGCGTCACACTAAGTCTCTTGGTATTAGATACATGAGTAATTGGTCTTAGTGTTAGTAGGAGATTGTTGGAGTATGCCCAAAGACCAATTATGAGATTGTTGTAAAAGACATACTTATTTTATCTTGTTTATTAATAAGAATCCATTATTATTATTATTATTTCAGTCTTATTCTGTGTATCTATAAATAAACTGAATTATAATAAAGTCCTTAGAATAATATAGTTATTCTTGAATGTACTTAGTAGAGAATTATTGTGGGCTTAGACAACAATAATGTATTAAGCTAATATGTAGTTGATTGATGACAAAGTGTTGTCATTGACATGGAGATGTCAAAATCAATACATAAGTATGTGTTAGGGAACGATATACTGGACTGACCCGATATGAGCATGTTTTTTGGATTATTATGTGACTGTCACAACATTGCTCATGGTGATAACTACATATATGATCCTCAGACTTGAGATCATCATTATTTCAACATCGTGAGTGACATATTTTGATACGGTCAAACGTGTGTCGTAACTGACTACACTATAAAGACTGATATTGGATATGTCACAATCCATGTAGCTAAATATGGTTGATCAAGATAGGATTTGTCCTTCCTACATAATAGGAGTAATATCATAAGCCACTTGATTGAATGAGACTAGAAAATGCATGGTCATTCATGAATAAATTGATATGGGATATCATAGTTATTCATTTATAATAGTCCACTCAAGATATCTAGAAACATTAGATGGACTATACAAGTGTGACTAATCCATGACTTGTGTCTTATCTAGATATGAGGACAAAATGATGAAATAAATAAAAGAAGTTAATCACGGAAAAAGGTTAAATCAAACCATGATTTCATGTAACTTAGTTAGCAATGATGTATTGCTAGATGCCACTCATTTCTTGTAATATTAGAATTGTTTTGGATTTTACTACTAACATTACATAAACCTACAAGGGTCACACTCTATGATTGAAATAAACAAATATCGACTAGATAACATTTGTACAAACTTGTTGTACACGTAATTAGTGAGAAATCAAAAATTTATAATTATTATAATTATAGATAATTTTGTTTTTATATATATGTTAATATTTGATAAGTTATTGTAATTATCAAATACTATTAAAATATATATATATATCTAAAAGAAACCTAATTAAAGTCAAATCAAATTCTACATATTTAATTATATTCGGTCAAATATATTGTATATTTAAAGAATCCGAATTTAATTAGAATTAAGTTTTTAAATGCTATATAAAGGCATTAAGGTCTAGCAGCCAACAAATGTTTTGTGTTTTTCAAAAGTCCTCTCTAACAATTAGAGAAGAGAAAAACTGTTCGTTTTATTCGGGTGGACTGCGTAGAGGTCGAAACGCTGCTGTGATGACTCGGATTTGATTTGGATTCTCCTATACTCGCTACAGAATTATAGATTACTTGAGGTAATGTTTTCATCCTTTATCACCCAAAATTCGTCCCTTGTACATGGATCACTGGTGGATTACGCCGGATAATTTTTTCGTTGCACCATAGGGTGTACCGACGTTTCCCAACAATACCAGCGTTTCAAGGCTGGGCATTAGTTTCCTTTCGGATTGTTGCAACCGTTGAGGATACCAAAATGGAAGTGGGAGAGAATCGCCATGGATTTTGTGTATGGGTTTCTGTTGACGCCCACTAAAAAGGATTCCATTTGGGTGATTCTTGATCGGTTTACGAAGTGTGTACATTTTGTGTCTGTGCATACCACATATACCTTGGATAAGTTGGCAGTTGTATATTTTTGAGATTGTTCATTTGCATGGGGTTCCTAAGTTTATAGTTTTGGATAGGTATATGCGGTTTACAACGAGATTTTGGGAGTGTTTGCATGGGCAGACCAGACGACCCCAGATCTGCCAGACCGCATAGGCAACAAAGGTTGTAGGAACTATTTAGGTAATCTTAATTAACAAGATAAAACATGTGTATGTTTTGGATGATATGCACGGTGTTTGAAATGCATGGTTATAGCCCAAACAGCCTATTTACTTTGGTTTTATATAAATACGGCTTGCGTGTCGTGCCTTTTTTTCTTCTATTGTAATTCTCTTCTCATCTTACTCCCTCATATGTAAAATGAGTTTCTGAAAAATTGTAATATTTACGGAGAAAAGCGTGGACCAAAGGAGCAGAATGATGGGACAATCAAAGGTGGATTAGGTGCTTGAGAAGCAAGTTCTATCTTTAGTATTTTTGGTTCTCTCATTGGCTTGAAATGTGCCATTTCAGTTTTATGGGCTATAACCATTACATTTATATTTACTGCTTTACGGGTATTTGATGCAATGTATGTTTTAGCTTGATGATAAATGATTAGATCATAGTAAAATGGTGAGATTAAAATAACAAAAACCCTCCATATTTAATTGAAATAGTCATCCAATATTAGCCCTCGTTAAAACCTCGATTGGTACTATGTAAGTTTTACCAAAGCAAAGTACTTAGATCTATCTTGGTCAAACACAGAGAATAAGCGAGTGATATTCACTGGTTGTAATATTGGTTAAACTAGGTTGTTCTAATAAGATTAGAAACCTAAAGACTAATGATTGTCCAAGAACTTCAGTGATTAAAAAACAATACGAAAGTGCATGTCTAGGATTGGTTCTTTGAATGACTTGGTATTTAAGCGTGCCCAGTACACCACCTCTCTTTTCATAAGTTGCCTACCTAGTGCATTGTTCATTATTGTTTTTTCTATTAGACCATATGAACTTTTGTTTTCGACAAATAGTTGTTCATCAAATATAGGAATTACATGAGATGTAATTAGCAAGTGTTGTTTACCTAAATAATTGAATTCTATGAGTAAAGCCAAAGCTGACTTAGAATGAAATGAAATATGGATCCTTACCCATTAGAAATACTTTTAGCAAGTTTTTGATTTTTTTAGGGTTTTTAATAGTGGGAATGTTATTACTTTATAAACATGATAAAATGGTACTTATAAATCATATTTTATCGTTGTAGATTTCTTATGGCAAATTCAAACTCATTATTATTGCGATCCGTCCTTGAGAAGGACAAATTAAATGGCTTGAACTTCCTTGACTGGTTCCACAATTTGAAGATTGTCCTCAAACAAGAACGAAAACTAACAGTCATCAAAGAACATGTCCCTAAAAATCCAAAGATGATGCCTCTAAACATGAATTGGAAGCCTTTGAAAAATACTCGGTGAAATGGTATATGTAGGTTGTTTGATGCTTGTGACCATGACCCCGAGCTTCAGAAGTAACATGAGGACATAGTTCCCTATGAGATGGTTAAAAATCTTAAGGAATTATATGAGGGGAAAGCTCGTCAAGAGAGGTATGAGACCTCTAAGGCTTTGTTTTGATGCAAGATGGTTGAGGGAACTCATGTTCTCAAAATGATAGGGTATATTTAAACCCTAGAAAAGTTGGGCTTCCCTCTAAGTGTTGAATTGGCTACTAATGTTATCCTTCAATCATTGCCGGATAGTTTTAATCAATTTGTTCTTAATTTCAATAAGAATGAAATTAAAAAATCATTGCCTCAGTTGTGTGGTCTGTTAAGAATAGCAAAAAACAACATGAAAAAGGTTGGCTGCAAACCTACTCTAATGGTCGAAAGGATAATAGAAAAGGAAAGTCAACACCAAAGGCAAAGCCAAAGCCCAACAAAGGAAAGATTGCATTGAAACCCAAATGAGGAGTTGCAAAAGAAGGAAAGTGTTTCCATTGCAACAATGTTGGACATTGAAGAGAAGCGCCTGTCAATCTTGAGGATATCAAGAAGGCAAGAGAAAGTGGACAGTCGGGATTAGCTATTTATGTTATTGATATTAATATATAAACATATACTTCTTGGGTATTAGATACGGTTGTGGTTCACACATTTTTACTTACATCGTGGACTAAAAGGAGTAGAAAATTGGAAAAAGGAAAGCGTGGACCTACGAGTGGGAAATGGAGCAAGAGTTTATGCATTAGCGATAGGAACATATACTTTGTCATTATCTAGTGGAATTGTTTTAGATTTAGAGGATTGTTATTTTGTACCTAGTTTGACTAAAAACATTATTTCAATTTCTTGTTTGGACAAGATTTGTTTTGAGATTATTATTAAGAATAATAGTTGTTCTTTTTCCCTCAATAATTTTTTATGGTACGACTCAATTAATCAATAGTCTCTATATCTTAGATAAAGACAATTCCATATATAACATAAATACGAAAAGATCAAAAACAAATGGCTCTGATCAAACTTATCTCTAGCATTGTCACTTGGGTCATATAAGTGAGAAACACGTATCAAAACTTCATAAATATGGATTTTGGATTCTTTTGTTCTGGAACAATTTGATATATGTGAACCTTGCTTAATGGAGTCTCTAAAAGGAGAAATTGAACATTGCTAGACATGGTTCGGTCAATAATGAGTCATACTGATCTTCCAACTTCTTTTTGGGGACATGCGCTTGAAACAGATGCTTTCGCACTAAATCATGTTCCATCTAAATCGGTTTAAAAGACACTACATGAGATGTGGAGTGGGAAGCATCCTAGTATGTCTTTTATGAAAATTTGGCGAAGCGAAGTTTATGTTAAACATCTGATGTCTACAAAACTTGAACCCAAATCTCATAAATGTAATTTTGTAGGGTATCCTAAAGAAACTAAAGGATACTATTTCTTCAATCCATCTGAGAACAAAGTGTTTGTTGCTCGAGAGTCTGTCTCGAGAAAGAATTTATTCTCGAAAAAGAAGTGAGAGAAATATTGAACTTGAAGAAATTCAACATCAACCACAGGATCAGGCAGAGATTGAACAAAAACAAGTTCCACAAATAGTTGATGAACATCCAATCGTTCTTGAAACAAAACCACTACGAAGGTCTATGAGAGAACATAATGCGCTTTGAGAGATATGGATTTCTTGTCACATTACATGGAGATGTTATTCTCATGGACCAAGATGAGCCTAGGACTTATCGAGGAAGCGTGGAGAGCCCGGACTACGAGAAATGGCTAGAAGCCATGAAATCGAGATGGATTCCATGTTAGAAAACCAAGTATGGACTTTGGTTGCCCACCCGAAGGAATTAAGCCCATAGGGTGCAAATGGGTTTTCAAAAGAAAACCGATACGGATAGAAATATACAAACATACAAAGGGCGATTGGTCGCTAAGGGATTTTCGTCAAATTCATGGTATAGACTATGATGAAACTTTTTTCCCCTGTTGCTATGTTTAAATCCATCCGGATATTGCTTGCAATAGCTACGTATTATGATTATGAAATCAAGAAAATGGATGTCAAAACCGCTTTCCTTAATGGAAAATTGGATAAGGATGTGTACATGACACAACTTTGAGGGTTTTGTCAATCCAAAATATGCCCAAAAAGTATGCAAGCTACAAAAATCCATTTATGGGTGAAGCAAGCTTCTCGAAGTTGGAATCTTCGTTTTAATAAGGTAATCAAAGAATTTGGTTTTATTAAAAATGAAGATGAGCCATGTGTTTTCAAGAAAGATAGTGGGAGCACTGTCAAATTCTTGGTATTTTATGTGGATGACATACTAATAATAGGAAATGACATACCTACCTTACAGTCTGTAAATACTTGGTTAGGAAAATATTTTTCGATGAAAGACTTGGGTGAAGCAACCCTCGTATTAGGAGTCAAGATCTATAGAGATAGATCAAGACGACTCCTAGGACTAAGTCAAAATACATACATAGGCAAAATCTTGAAAAGATTTAGTATGGAAGAATCTAAAGGGGATTCTTACCTATGAGACATGACATTTCGCTCTCGAAGGAAATGTGTCATTCAATGCCTCAAGAGAGAGAATGCATGACTAAGATACCATATGCTTCGACCATTGGATCTATCATGTATGCCATGCTATGTCCACGTCCAGATGAATCATATGCACTAAGTATGACAAGTCGATACCAAGTAGATCCCAGTGAAGGTCATTGGGTTGCAATCAAAAATATCCTTAAGTACTTAAGAAGAACTAAGGATACATTCCTTATGTATGGAGGTGAGGAAGAGCTAAGTATAAAAGGTTATACTGACGCAAGCTTTCAAAGCGATAAGGATGATTCTCGATCGTAATCGGGTTTTGTGTTTTGCCTTAATTGAGGTTTGTAAGCTGGAAAAGTTCAAAGCAAGATACAATAGTAGATTCTACGATAGAAGTTGAATATATTGCAGCAGCGATGCTTGCAAAAGAGGCTATTTAGATCAAAAAGTTCATATACGAACTAGGGGTCGTGCCTAGCATATCGGATGCTATAGATCTACATTGTATAACATCCCCAAACTGGTTTTAGGAAAACCGTATCAACCAAGTCAAAAACAAGAGATCAAACTAACTTTAATTACGAATTAGTAACAACAACTTGAAACTAGATGCGTTTGCTCTAAGGTATTCGAATTGGTAAGACATATGGTTAGGCCATCACTAGTTTAATCATCTCTGAGTCTATCTCTGTACTAATTATTGACATCATAAGAATTAATAGCTTAAAATACTTGTAACTTCTAGACTCATCAAGATACCCTACAACAACTTGTTTAAGTTTAGCATGACATAAGAGCTTCTAAAAAAAAAAAGCTAGCATGTGATGGTTCATGGCATTCGAATGTGCAACAAATTAAGCATCTAATTACAAGCATTCATTAAAGCACCACAAATGGTCAAGAAGGCTTCTTCTAACACCAATTTGATTAATTTTCAAGACATGAACCAATTGACAACCCTCATACATACTTTTCATGTAACAAATCTAAGATTTCGCAACACTAACAAGCATGCTTCTAGAATTTAGATTTAACTAGTTAAAATCATAATTAATCTCAACTATCAATCAATCATAGAACCCATCATACATCAACCAACAACAAGGCATTTAGGCAATCAAAAAACTAGCATTAGAGATTTGCATACTAACAAGTCACCCAAGTTCAAAGATTATATGCCATAGAATTTAAACAAAAGGATTTACATGCCATAAAAGTGCCACCATACTAGGAGTCAAAATGAAAATTTAAATCAAATCATATTCTTAAGCTTCTTGGATCTTGCTTAGCTCCTTGATTGATCTACAAGTATCACTTAAACCTGGAACACATTAAGGAGAATCAATGAGATTGGAGGCAAGAATTACTTGGATATTAGTAAAACAAAAGTGTTAGACTAGTTCTCCTAATGTGTTTCGAAACATTCATAGCATTTCCATGTTAATCAATCTATCATGCATAAAATCCATTTTCTTATGACCAAATATTTTCATAACCAAACATAAATCTAACTATTACAAGGGGCATATAATCCTTCATCACCTCAAGGGATTCAAATAATCCAACACCAAAAGAACATAGTCCATTTACTTACATCATGATAACAAGGTTCAATAATATGAACAATTTTAATTATCTTGAAACTTGATTGACAAGTCACTAGACACGCGAATCCACAATAAGTATATCATTAACAAGGGTACCTCTATTACCAAAACAAGGGTACACATGGTACCAATTCGATTTCAATGTTGAACAAGAGTACCAAAGGTACTAAAAGATCATTTTATCTTAACCACAAGGGACCGTAGTCCTAACTAGCGAGCTCGACGGACTCTATGGCATGCCAATTGTGTCTAGGACTAATTCGAATCAAGGCTTGATATATATGTAATTCTCAATCATTCGGCTATTATTTGAATGTAATCCATTGATCATGCATTTGTTTATTCAACCACTATCATGATCAATATTTTGTAACAATGAG
This sequence comes from Hibiscus mutabilis, assembly GCA_019671005.1. Lineage (NCBI taxonomy): Eukaryota > Viridiplantae > Streptophyta > Magnoliopsida > Malvales > Malvaceae > Hibiscus > Hibiscus mutabilis. The sequence goes on from CM033712.1 coordinate 61,051,295, forward strand.
AGTGTAATTATAGTTGTCCAATTAGGAAAACATCTTTCAGATACTTACCTCAACAACTCACCTCAAAACTAGCAAGCCATCCAGGCATAGCATAAATCAATATACATACACCATTCATCTAATGAATTTTAATTTGGTAAAGTACTAGGGATAGCCAGTGGCTTATCCCAAATCTAAATTACACTCAATGTTTAGATCCAAGCTACTAATGATCCCGAATTATGATCCCATTTTGTCTATCAGTGTTTTGATCTACGTTAGCCCTTCTATCTTTCGTATCTTCTCGGTCTAGCATATTAACATAGTAGCATATTATTAGGCATGAAGAGTGATCAGTCGAATTATGTTTCCATTTAATCTACTAGATAAATGACCAATCATCCTACTCGGCAGTCCCCAAATTACATATGTACAATCATAAAAATGTAACATTTCAAATCTGTACCTTGCTTAGCAATTCATCAATTTGTACTCACTTTATCCTTCCGAAACTATTATACATTTAGACTAAAAACATGGAAGCCTCTAACAAACATTAAAACAGTCCTGAAGTCTTCAATTGCTTCTATTAAACAACTCGATTAATGACCCTTTACCCAAAATTTTCTTAACAGTTCTCAATTTAGCCAATGTACACTTGATTTTTGACTTCATAACAATATAAATTATAATGACTCATACACCTATTAGAACAAACTTGAAAAATATGATCGAAACAGCCCAGGAGATGAATCAAAAGACCACCTAACTTCTTTAATTCAAACGTGATTTCCAACCCAAACATGTGTCAAAGGTTTCATGCTTCCAAAATTCTATTCATTTCATTCTAAACATTCTAACTATAATCCAATTCAATTTCAAAGTTCACCTATCAACATGCAAACATAATCCTATTCGAAACACTTCAAGTTTCACTCAACAATCAAGCAAGAACAAAGAGTAAAAGGAAAAATGTTACCTAAACTCACAATCTAAATCATTCGATGACTAGCTCTCCCTCTCACCTATTCAAGAATTCGATGGAGTTTCTCTCTCTAAGCAAACCGGTTATCACATAAAAAATGATGAAAGGAGATGGCTCCCAACACCCTTGACTGAGACTTCCTAGGACACCTAATCATGGTCCTTAACTTCTTTGGAAACTTAGCATGCAATTCATGAAATATGAATTTGTTTAGAAATGGTCCTTTCAAAATTAGACACTCAGTTTAGCTTATAATTCAATGTAATCCCTTTAATTTCGAAACTTAATTACTTAAATATATCCTTCACTTTCAGTTAAGTTATAATACTCTCCTAGGCCCCCTTTTTGGAATATTACACATTGTGACAACAGCCGAGCCATCGCACAAGCAAAAGAACCCATATCTCACCAACGATCCAAGCACATACTTAGGCGTTACCATCTCATTCGTGAAATCATTGATCGAAGGGATGTAGAAATATGTAGAGTACCAACGAATGAAAATATCTCCAATCTGCTAACAAAGCCTCTGACACAGCAGAAGCAAGAGCGTCACACTAAGTCTCTTGGTATTAGATACATGAGTAATTGGTCTTAGTGTTAGTAGGAGATTGTTGGAGTATGCCCAAAGACCAATTATGAGATTGTTGTAAAAGACATACTTATTTTATCTTGTTTATTAATAAGAATCCATTATTATTATTATTATTTCAGTCTTATTCTGTGTATCTATAAATAAACTGAATTATAATAAAGTCCTTAGAATAATATAGTTATTCTTGAATGTACTTAGTAGAGAATTATTGTGGGCTTAGACAACAATAATGTATTAAGCTAATATGTAGTTGATTGATGACAAAGTGTTGTCATTGACATGGAGATGTCAAAATCAATACATAAGTATGTGTTAGGGAACGATATACTGGACTGACCCGATATGAGCATGTTTTTTGGATTATTATGTGACTGTCACAACATTGCTCATGGTGATAACTACATATATGATCCTCAGACTTGAGATCATCATTATTTCAACATCGTGAGTGACATATTTTGATACGGTCAAACGTGTGTCGTAACTGACTACACTATAAAGACTGATATTGGATATGTCACAATCCATGTAGCTAAATATGGTTGATCAAGATAGGATTTGTCCTTCCTACATAATAGGAGTAATATCATAAGCCACTTGATTGAATGAGACTAGAAAATGCATGGTCATTCATGAATAAATTGATATGGGATATCATAGTTATTCGTTTATAATAGTCTACTCAAGATATCTAGAAACATTAGATGGACTATACAAGTGTGACTAATCCATGACTTGTGTCTGATCTAGATGTGAGGAGAAAAGGATGAAATAAATAAAAGAAGTTAATCACGGAAAAAGGATAAATCGAACCACGATTTCATGTAACTTAGGTAGCAACGATGTATTGCTAGATGCCACTCATTGCTTGTAATATTAGAATTGTTTTGGATATTACTACTAACATTACATAAACCTACAAGGGTCACACTCTATGATTGAAATAAACAAATACCGACTAGATAGCATGTGTACAAACTTGTTGTACACGTAATTAGTGAGAAATCAAAAAATTTATAATTATTGTAATTATAGAAAATTTCATTTTTATATATATGTTAATATTTGATAAGTTATTGTAATTATCAAATACTATTAATATATATATCTAAGAGAAACCTAATTAAAGTAGAATCAAATTCTACATATTTAATTATATTCGGTTAAATATATTGTCTATTTAAAGAATCCGAATCTAATTAGAATTAAGTCTTTAAATGCTATATAAAGGCATTAGGTCTAGCAGCCAATAAAAGTTTTGTGTTTTTCGAAAATCCTCTCTAACAATTAGAGAAGAGAAAAAATTGTTCATTTTATTCGGGTGGACTGCGTAGAGGTCAAAACGCTGCTGTGACGACTCGAATTTGATTTGGATTCTCCTATACTCACTGCGGAATTCCAGATTACTTGAGGTAATGTTTTCATCCTTTATCACCCCAAATTCGTCTCTTGTACATGGATCACTGGTGGATTATGCCGGATAATTTTTTCGCTGCGCCATGGGGTGTACCAGTGTTTCCCAACAATACCAGCGTGTCAAGGCTGAGCATCAGTTTCCTTCCGGGTTGTTGTAACTGTTGAGGATACCGAAATAGAAATGGGAGAGAATCACCATGGATTTTGTGTATGGGTTGCCGTTGACGCCCACTAAAAAGGATTCCATTTAGGTGATTCTTGATCGGTTTACGAAGTGTGTACATTTTGTTCCTGTGCATACCACGTATACCTTGGATAAGTTGGCAGAGTTGTATATTGCTGAGATTGTGTGTTTGCATGGGGTTTCTAATTTTATAGTTTCGGATAGGTATCTGCAGTTTACAGTGAGGTTTTGGGAGTGTTTGCATCGAGATTTGGGTACGCGGCTGAATTTTAGTACTTTGTATCATCCTTAGACGCATGGTTAGTGTGAAAGTGTGATCCAAGTCTTGGAGGATATGTTGAGTTATTGCATCATTTAGTTACAAGGGACTTGGGAGAAACAATTGCCTTTGGCGGAGTTTGCTTATAACAATAGTTACCAGGCTAGTATACGAATGGCACCGTATGAGGCCTTGTATGGTAGGAAGTTTCGTACGCCCTTGTGTTGGGATGAGGTTGGTGAAAGCATTTTTCTATGCCGAATGTGTTGAAAGACGCGAATGAGAATGTCACACCCCAAAAACTGCTCTAGTTAGAATTAGGTTCCGGTGATCAGAAATTTTATACCGATTATGCTCGGAAAATGTAATTGCTCAATCTTTGTACCTAATTTTGAAGTAATGAAAGTTATTTGGGCTTAATTAAAGTTATTGTACCTTTTTGTAAAGAATGAAAGCCTTTTTAGTGACCAAATTGTAAAAGTTAAGGGACTACCCTCATAATTATACCAATTCTAAAGCTAAGTCACAACCTTTCTTGACATTCTCACGTGAACTTCATATGGCAATTGGGAGAAGATTGGCCGAAATTGTAGGCTAATTATAAAGCCTTAATTTTGTAAAAAATGGAAAAAAATGATATTTTAAGGTTTCCTCTTTAGGAGAGTAACCTCCACCGGTTAACATATTGAAAAATAGTGTTTTAGAAACACTTTTAAGTTGCTCTAATCAACCGATACCAAGTTTCCATTTCCTTCATCCTTTTTCCATCAAAGGTTAAGCAAGCACCTTCATTGTTATCCCCTTCCTCCAAGCAAGAACGTATATTGTTAAGGTTAGAAAAGCTTGAGATTTCTTCAGTTTATTGATAACGAATCATTGATATCGGTCGGCTCAAGAAGTCGAGAAAGACCATCTATTGTCACCAACAAAAGCTAGGAACAAAGGAGTTGTTATCTGGGAACCTTGAAGCCTTCGTTTGTTAGGTGAGTGTAGTTGTGTCATGGGATTGGCTATGTGCCATCTTGGTTGCATTTGATTTGTGTCTATGTTATTTCTTCATTTGGATAGCTCAAGTCGAGCTTACAAGTACAAATTTCATGTGGTAAGCGTGTTAAGGTCATCCTATTGTTTCGATACATTTCTATGCCATACGATCTAATCGTTATATGTTACATGTGAAAATGTTTAATGTTAATATTGACATACATGGAAATTGATATGATGCTTAAATAATATGATATGTTAATTGGGGCCAAAGCTCAATTTGCAATCCGATATGAACGACCTACGGGCACAAAGGTAAGTCTTATGATGAAATATGTAACCTTGGACACTTGTGGACTTTGGATGCAATTGGCATGACATAGGGTTAATTGAGCTCACTATGTAAGGGATTGGAATACGGTCCGGGGCTACGGTCTATATATAGGGAGAAAAGGTTGGATTGTGTAAGAGATTCTGGAGCTACGGCTCAAGGCTAAGGCCTATTTTCGATATGTGTGGCGTACAGGGGAATCCACGTATCTATTGATTGCTAAGTCCAAAGGAAAATTGAAGAATATGTGTTTTGCATTTAATATATGAAATTACTATATGTTGATGTTAAGCATGAATTGTATAGGTTAATGTTATGAATACGTCATTCAAGCATGCATACATGTTATACATGTCACTAAGGAATTTGTTGCATTTGTTATAACTACCTCACTAGGATATGTAATCCTAACATCCATGTCTCTCATGCATTTCAGGACCTTGAAGCAATCCGAGCCTCGATCGTGTTATTGAAGTTGCAAGTCACCTCCATCAATCTCCATGTATGATTACATTTTGTTTTGAACTCCTAGTAAGGTGGCATAGGGCTTAGACATATTACATTGGTCTATTTTTATATGTTTGTAATGGCCCTAAAGAGACTAGGTGCTAAACATGGAATATGGTATGCTTGCAAAATGGTAAAGCTAGTTAAAATGGGCTTTAAGGTACTAAAAGGTGAAAGTGGGGTAAACGGATTCAAATTGCTCTAAACTTTTGTATGCTATTAGAGTTATGGATTAATAACCTGATTGTAAAATTTCATGGCATTTGGACATCGTTCAACAGGTTAAATTGGCTAAACACCAGATAAAATCTGTCATTACAGGACAGGCGTATCGATACGGGTCAACCTGTATCGATACTGACTTGGATAGTGAGGTCTGGGAAATTAATGGTATCTATAAGGCCTTAGGGTGTATCAAAATGGGTCAACCTTGGTCAACATGTATCGATACAGGCTTAGCTGTATCGAAATGAGGTCTATGAACAAAGTCAAAATAAGTCATCCCGTACCGATACGGGCTTATTTGTATCGATACAGGACTTGGCAGATTCTAATAGAGACGTGATTTATGTGTAACCGTATCGATGCGGCCCCAAGGTGTATCGATACGGGGTTAGTTAATTATGTTAAAAGACTTCAACTACAGTTTTAAATAGTTTTCAAAATGGTAACTAAATATTGTATGGTCTAATTGGATAAGTAAACAACCTCGAATCGTAATGAAACTTCACAGTCTAATAATTAGAAAGTTGAACTTAAAAGTAATAACATGAATTTCAGTTAAGGACCATAATTTGTAAAATTTATAGTTTAGTCCCTAAGTTTGAAAGAGTTTAAAATTGGCCCCAAATTGAGTAAGCTATTAAGAAGTTAGTTCGATAAGTCATAAAAGAGACTAATAAGACATTCTGAATAATATTCTAAACTCAGTTTAATCTTTTAAACTCTGAATAAGTTTTCGATAACACTTTTTGACCCGGTTCTCTTCAGGCTGGAAAGGGGATGTCACAGAGAAAATGAAGCTTGTTTGTGATCGCTTGAAACGGCCTCAAATCTTCAAAAATCCTATGCATATTTGAAGCATAGAGATATTGAGTACGTTGTTGGTGATTGTGTGTTCTTGAAGGTGTCACATTAGAAGAAGGTGATGCGGTTCGGACGTAAGGGTAAACTTAGTCCGAGGTTCATTGGACCATATGATGTTGTGGAGCGTGTAGGTCATGTAGCTTATCACTTGAGGTTGCCCCATGAGTTGGAGAAGATTCATGATGTGTTTCATGTGTCGATGTTGCAGAAGTATCGGTCGAATCAATCGCATGTTATACCGGTGGAGGACATTGAGCTACGACTAGATTTGTCTTATGATGAGGAACCTGTTGAGATCCTTGATTCTAGCCATAAGGTTCTTCATGGGAAAAATCGAGCTTGTAAAGGTGTTGTTGCGGCACTGTAGAGTTGAGGAGGCTACGTGGGAGAGTAAAGCGGACATGATGAAATAGTTTCCACATTTGTTTCCTTCAGGTAAAATTTCAATGACGAAATTTCTTAAGTGGGGGAGAGTTGTAACGCACTAGTTTTGGGCCTAGGAGTTTCTAAGTTGACTAGACGGTCTCGTGCACCGGCATTAGAGATTCGAGTCAGATTCAGGATTTAAACCGAATAAATATTTTTGATGTGAGAAAAATATAGGAAAATATCTAAAAATCAATATTTAATATATGGATCTTTTTGATAAATTCAATTTTGGAAAATGGAATTTGGAAATTAGACATTTTGGCCAGTGACCAAAATGTAAAGAATGAAAACTATTTTACCTAATGTTTTTATTATGATTTTCCTCTTAATTGGTATTATTTTAATGAGTTTTAATTAAGGAAATTAAAAGAGGAATTAATTACAGAAGAAGGTTATTTCCTAAAAACATTTTTGACGTAACTTCTGTTAAACTTTTCTCTCAACTTCTCTTCAGTCAAACACTTTCTTTTGCATCAAAGATTTGAGGTAATGATCTTGATTTCTTAAACTTTTGATTTCTAATGGATTCTTTTGTCTTGTTTTTCAAAATCTTATTGTCTTCTTTTGTTTTTCAAGAGTAAAAATCCAATTGAGAGGAAATTCACTCATTAGAGGTAAAGTTCGTTCTTTTCCTCTAATGAATGGTTCTTTATTAAAATTCCCAAGTATTTTATCCTTGTTTAATGTTTTCTAATGAGTTAATTGTAGAAATTTGTTAAATCAAGGTTTAATTTATGAGATTAAGTGATTTTCATTTCAGATTTGTTTTTTGCTGAGTTCTTGATTGGTTATAATCATGATTTTGATATTTTATAATGCAGAGAATTAAAGGTTGGAGGCAGCAAGCAAGCGAGGGGAATTCCAAGGACTTGAGTAACTCAAAAGTATGGTTTTTGAACTAGACTAGTAGTAATAAAGGCAATGGGGTTCATTATTGTTTGGGAGGTTTATTTGCTAAACTCCTTATTTGTGCAAGTTTATATTGTTGTTGTGGTGTTGCTTGAGGCCTTTTATGGTTGTTTTTGAAGTGGATTTATGTTTCGTGCTTTTGGATGGTTGGTTTTTAAGAAGCATGCCTTTAGAATCGTGTTTGAAGTATGTGACTATGTTTTGATCATGTTTCCTTGATGCTCTGGCACGGTTTGATCTTTAGTTAAGTGGTGTACAAGTATATTCCTTTTTGAAGCATGATTGAATCCATGTTCGAGAGAAAAAACAACAATTTTGGACATTACAGGTCCAGGCATACCGATACGTGGGGCTCCGTATCGATACAGGTATGTATTTTTGTAGCCTCGTACCGGCATACGGAGACATGTATCGATATGCATTTTAGCCACTAGAATCTAGTTTTGGATTGTGTAGCCCGTGTATCCATACACCTTGAGACTATATCGGTACAGATAGCTGTTATTTTAGTTATGGGGGTTCTAAGTGTTGAGATTCTTTTGTTTTGGTCCCTAGATCTTATGTATGCAATTGTATGAGTTTAGAGTATCGGTTTGAGCTGAAATTTGGCAAGCAAGCATGTAATCTGATTAATTAGGGTTTGGTAACTCGAATTTTAATTAAGTCTTCATAACTTTCTAGATTTTCAATTTAGTCCCTAAATTGCAATTTGCGTAATTGGATGTTTAATTGACGCCCGATTTAGTTAAGATTTCACCCGCTGCTAGCATGCAGACCTTAGGTTATAATGTTATATCTAGAAAAGATAAAAAGAAAAAAGTGGACCTAATTTTAGTTAATCGTTTCATGTTTTGTTTTGGCAAAACCCAATGTAGCTCGCTCGATCCGGTCTGGCGTCTAAGTCGGGTCGAGGAGGTTACAAAAAGTCAAGTGATGTGCAAGGAATTCTCAATGTGGACTCACGAAAAATTTTTGGCAGGATCTGAGAATTTACGGGTCAGGATGTTTTCTTACGCAATGACCGTCCTTAAGTCACCTTTCAAACTCATCTTGAAACGCCTCAATCGGAAGTCGGGAGCTCAAGATATGCCTATTTTACTAAAGACAGCACGTGCAAAAAACAAGATTTGGGTCCAAGATGAGAATTTTATTTTATTATGAATTTTCAATTAATTTATTGATTATTTGTAATCAAAGTCAAATTAAGGTTTTTCCCTATTTGTTCTAATTAATTTAGGGCTATTTTGTGTGTAAGAAAAATGCTTTGATGCCCAAGTAAATGAGCATTATTTTTTTTCTGGAAAAAAAGGATTTAGCATTAATGTGTATATTATTTTAGGATTTTTTAGGTTTTGAAGCCTATAAATAGGCTTCATTCCATTGTAATTGATGACACATTCATAAACACACACGCAAAAATTGAAGAGCAATAGCAATACAAGTGATTCTTTGAGGTATTTTACCCAAATATTGTCTCTATATATTTTTATTCTCTTTGTTCTCTTGGTCATTCGGTCTCGAATAAGGAGAAAAAGGGGTACGAGTCCTCACTAATCAAAGCTCGTGGAGAGTTCCTCGTCGCCCAAGGGTAGGGCCAGCACCATCACTAGAGCAGAAGCAGTGTACTGCCGGGGTGCAGTGGCCTTCACCGTGCAGTGACCAACAATAGTAGCGTTAACCGACGACCAACAGCGCAGTAGCAACGCCATGCGGATTGCAGTTCAGCCCGTACCCCACGTCGACATGCTCGTGTTTTGATCCCACAGTTTGCTATTTCTTTACTTTAACCCTTCTTTATTTTTTTAGTTCTTAAATTCTTATTTCATGCATTTTAATTCATTGTTTGATTCATATTTACTGTTTTCTTTAATTTATGCACCTTAACTCTGTAAAATATTAAGTTAAATAGATCTCTTAATAATTAATGCTTTTAAAATAGACTACCAAGTAATTTAAAATGAATACCCTTAGTTTTCCTAATAGATGTCTTAGATATTTTTTTTGTAATATTAATTACCAATAATAAAGTTTAATTAAATTCTCAGACTTAGATTCCTAAGATAATGTACATTTTAATAATAGATAACTTAAATACCTTTTTTACTTTCCCTTAATTGTAGATAATTAAATAAAATTCTTAGGTAAATTTTCTTGAAAAGGTAAGTAATCTATTAATTATAAATAATGGTAAATAAAGACTAACTTGGTCATTATTTAAAAAAAAGGGTAAATGATTCTTTCTCCTTAATTGTAAATAAAACTCCCATAGGTAATTTTTAGAAGAGTAAATAAACATTTTTCCTTAAATCTAAATAATTAAATAAATCCCTTTAGGATTAGTTTCTTTAAACACATGTTTCTAAAAAATAATAAATAACTTTTAACATTAAATCACTCATAAAAGTTAAAAGAACACAAAATGCCATTTAAAAAAAGATTTTTATTGTATCATAAAAACGAGATATTTTCTCAATTAGGGTTAATTAGGTCTTCTCCTAGCAGTTATGGGAACGATCAAAACTCCTATGCGAGATTATATTCTCGGATTTGGAGATTAATGCCTTAATCCCTTTACGTCTAAAGTGACCGGAGTTTTCTTAGTTGTGAGCGAATTTGGGTCATTTCTAGAACTCTGTGGAGTTTTACATTAATCTTGGCACGCATTCATCCAGATTACCAAGGAAAATATTAGTTATCAGGTAAGCACCGTTCTGCGGGCGTTGTGGGAGTGCTAATCCTTCCCCACATGTAATCGTGCCCCCAAACCATTGAGATTTCTTAATCTCTAGTTTGTTTATAAGTTTCCGATCCGCCTAATATAAAAAAGGGACCGGTGGCGACTCTGTTGTCACAAATACCAATTTTGATTCGAACCTGCAAAAACATGAAGCACTCCATCGTAAACATTTGGTTTAGACACCAGGAACGTGCTCAGCACTCACTCTAGATCAACAAACAATCCAAATAATCAAACAATATCACCGAAAGGGGGAAAATACAAACTAATTCTTTTCGTTATTCCGTCTTTTCTCAGACATGAACTATCAAAATAAAGAGGAAACTAGACTAAAATCAGGACATACAGGTTATTAAGAAGGTTGCAAACTCAAAACTAAAACAATTACACAAAAACAATATAGGTAAAAACAAGTGCAATGTACTTGTAAATAGAATAAAGATACAATTATAAATATTTAAAAGGGAAACTGGCAAGGCATGTATGACATGATAATATAAATCAAATAAAGAGATAGATTAATAAACCATTCCCTAGAATAAACCGTTGCCTTAAAAATCCCAATACCAGCAGTAACAATTACACAAAAACTATATAGGCTAAAAACAAGTGCAATGTACCTGTAAATAGAATAAAGATACAATTATAAATATTTAAAAGGGAACTGGCAAGGCATGTGTGACATGATAATATAAATCAAATAAAGAGACAGATTAATAAACCATCCTCTGGTATAAACCACTCCCTTAGAAATGATTTGTAACACCCCTTTTCCGGCCTGGTCGAGAACTAGGTCAGAGTATGTTACCGAAGGTCGAAACAATGATCAGAACAATATTTTAATCATAGTTCAGTGTTTTAATGAACTAAAACCCATGCGATGTTTGATTTGGTGTCTTAAGACAATACTAGGTCTATGCAGCGGAGCAGTGATTCGATATAATACATTAGTCTTGAATTTAGGACCAAATTAAACCTTTACAAGTTTTAGGGACTAATCTATAAATTTAGTAAATTAGGGGGCCTTTACTGAAATTAACTATACTATAATGAAATTCAACCTATAATCAATGTACATGCAAATTTTTAGGCTAATCAGATCTCATTTACCCCTTCAATTAGGCCAAACAAAAACAGGTGACCACTTTGTAATTTAACAGAATTATTCAATATCTTGTAACTGAATTACTTGTATCGGTACCGATACTCAAAGGGCCGTATCGGTACACCATGCATGAATTATAAATTACCAGTTTCCAGTGACAAAAACTCGTATCGGTACAACCTTAGTTGTACCGATATAGATGGACCAATATCAGTACGCCTTGAAGATGTACCGATGCAATTTTACAAACCAAATTCCAGTGTTGAATTTTAGTACCAATATGCTAAAGCATGTATCGATATGCCCTATTGACCAGATCCGTATATGCAATACCGTATCGATGCACCCTCACCCGTATCGATACTTCCTGCTCTGTAATGATAGAATTAGTTTGGTTTTTATCCATTTTGACCTATCATACAATATCCAAATCCAATGAAATTTTGCAGGCAAGTTTATAACACTATAATTTACTAGCATGCCAAATTTCATAGACATATGAATCCATTTACTAGGTTTTTACCTTTTTAGTCCAAATATGCATGTTTTACCACTTTTAGCCTATTTCAAAACAACAATTAGAGCCTTTAACACTTATACATAACATAAACAATACATACACTACAAAAGGGCTAAAAGTGACTAGTTTAACTACTTTGCCACCATACTAGGAGTTTGTAGGACGGTATACATTACTTTAGGCTTGTAGTGACTTGTCAAGCTTCCAACAATTCCCGATCTCGCAACGGTGATTTTCTTAACCTGAAATGTGTAAGATGAAATGCATTAGGCATACTTTGCCTAGTGAGGTATCCATAATCAATAGTAAAAACGATGGTATGCAATTCAAATCATGCTAGGATGATAACAATACCATAGTTATATCAAAGCTATGACATTATTAATGCTATGGCAATATCAATGCTATGACAATATCAATGTTATGGCAATATCAATGCTATGACAATATCAATACTATGGCAATATCAATGCTATGGAAATATCAATGCTATGGCCACACTCAATAACATGTTTGACATATATCAATAGTATTTCCTTGGATCGAAACAAGATAGTGGATACACAAATTCCTACGCCTCGCCAAATCAATGAATGGTCTAGTCTCTCCACCTCGCCAATTGACCAATATCACAACATCTTTCCACCTCGCCACAATAAAGGTCGTAACCAAGGACCGTAGTCCACTCGTACCAATGAGCTCATGAATTCTATGGCATGCCAATTGCATCCAATGTCCTTCGAATCCAAGGTTCGGTAACAATAAAAATAGCAATAACAGTGACAATGACAATGTTGATAACAATGGTGATGACAATATCAATGGCAATGTTTCGATGGCGATAATAATAACATTACCGATGTTCAATGACAATGGCAATATCAATATCAATGACTATACATGCCTATATCAATGTCCAATGTCTATAACAATGACTTCATTAATAACCAATGGTCAATATTTCTATATTCCAAGTTCCCAATGATGACAGTGATAGCAACGATGATGCTATGTTCAATGGCTCAATATAATAACTTACCAATGCTTACCAATAAAACCTTTAATAAGGTTTGATGCAATAACCCTTAGGAAAAAGGTTAGCTATAGTATTCAATAACAATGAAATCGGGAAAAGCATCTAGCTTAATCTCATGACTCTGACTATACTCACCTCACTTTTTGAAGCTCCTACGGCTCTTGGATGACAACCCCTTTGTTCCTTTGCTTGATAGAATCTGATGGTGAAGGCGATTGTTCACCTTGGATGTTTTAAGCTATTCAAAACAAAATGGAACAAAGGTTACAATATTCTCAATAGTTTCAATAGCAACGTTGAGCTATACAATCGATAAGGAATTAAGCTTAAAGTTCTTATAGGACCAATCTAGGGTTTAGGAATTTCTATAATCCAAATCCTTCATGGATTTGGCTTAAATTCAATGTCCAATAGTTGGGCTTACCTTGACCAAGCTATAGAGATTGATTAAGATCAATATTTCAAAGGAAAGCAAAGCTTCACTAATCCATTAATGGTGGTGCTTGCTTGGAATAAGACAATAATAGTGGTGTGAGCTTGTTCAAAGGCAATATGATGAATGTAAAAAGAGAGGTCTCAGTGGAAGCCTTTTTTTCCTTTTTCAAGGGTGGTTTAAGTGTTTTAAACACTTTGGTTCGGTTAGCAACAACCGATGGAAGTTTCCCTCAATAAAGGGTAAGCTTAATTTACTATTTTACTCCATTCCCCACTTTTATCATCCTAAGGAACAATAATAGCTACCAACATCATCTTTTCCTCTTTTTGGGTCAACCCACATAAAGATGAAGGAAGCTAGTAGGTGAATCATCCTCAAGAAGAAAAAATTACAAGGGTGGTCCTTCACCTTTCAAGGTTTAGTACAATTGCCATCAAACTTTCAATTTATACAATTTAGTCATTAAATGACTTCCAATGTGTTCAATAAGGTCCTTAAACAATAAATTGACTCAATTAGAGTCCAATATCAATATAATTGACCACACGGTAGGTGTAAATGCAATATTTGGACCTTTTCAGTGTAGGGTTTCTGATTGTCGGAACCCAATTATGACTATACCAGTTTTGGGGTGTTACACAATTTTGCCTCGATGTGTGTAATCACTGTAGCAGGCGATCGTCCCCCGAGGTTAAGATGGTAGCTCCGATAATCGTACTCCCAAAGATCACGGTGGAAAATGGTAGAATTGTTGTTCTCACAAAAAGAATAAAATAGAAAACTGAAAACTGAGAGTTCAAGATACCTAGAATTCTGAAAAACCTTCTTTTTTATAGGTTGTATACCAGAGGCTAAATAAAAAAAATAGAATCAATCTTGAACACTGATTTATGTATTAATCGCTTGTTCAAACTGCTGCAATCACACCACACGTTAAATAGATGATAAAGATCAGAAATTAATCCGCAGATCAACTCTAATTTTATTCTAATTAATAGATAATTCACAACATATTAAAATGCCTATAATTTAGGTTCAGAAAATAGGTCTAAAGAAATAGTTCAAGACACGTGTTCCCACGACCACGACACCGAGTTGAGCCGACCGATGGCGGTGGTAGTGCGCGTGTGCGAGAGAGTTGTTTAACCATATTCAACAAGGGAGGGTAGGGAAGACTCTTTATATACCATTCCCAAGGGACGTGCCCTCCCAATATGGGATACATATAACCAACATTCCCCCACATATTTAGAAGAAGTTCTTTAAAAGACAAATTTTATCAAATTCAAGAGAAGAACAATTGCGAGATTAGATGCTTAAGCAATAGTGAACGTATCTTAAACTAGTACATAGTGATGATGAGTATTTCTTAGATAAGTGAATGAATCTTGAACTTTCTAAGATTAGGGTGAACTCATAACACACAATTAACCTCTTCACCCACCGAAGTCCTCGATGTGTCTACAAAGAGTATATACAGATGCGTATATATGTGTAGCCCTCTTTCCTCAAGATTCTAGTAAGTGTACTAGAAAAAATGACCCAATGTTTTTCATAGAAAATGGCTAATCATCCTCACTTATGTATCTTATTTCATCAAGTCCGTCTCTCAAGGACCACGCAAATCAAGGGCTATGAAATAATTAAAAGCTTTTTATAGCAGCTCAACCTCACAAAGAGTAAGGTGATTTTCTTCAAGTTCACTTTAAATGAGCCACCCAAAATCCAGGATAAGAAATCATTAAGAATAAATATTCAACCTCATTAGTCGGTGAATTCAATATGTCATTCTCTCTAGGAACACCCAAACTCTTGGGTTTGAATTCATTAAGAGTTTTAAGAAAACTCATCCTCTGTGGCGGTAAGTTCACCTAGTCCTATCACCATTAGGACTACCCACTTAACACTAGGTTATGAACTTATTAAGAATAGGTATTCAACCAAAAATTAGTAAATTCATCAAGTCTTTCTCGCTAAGACCACCCAAAGTATGGGCTATGAATTTATTAAGAGCAATTAAGCTTATCATGTGCATGTACATTGTTCATCATAGGGATAGGTAAGTGAAATGTACACTATGAGTCTTTCCATGGCTTCTTTTGACCACATTGAACTTAGATAACTACGTTGGGTATCCACCATGAATTCCTCAACCAATGGGCTTTAGACCCATCCCTCTTGATGAATCCAGGACCATTTTCTGACTTAACCCTTTGTTAAGTGAATCAGAAAGGTTCCTCTCCGACTTCACATACTCTAAAGAGAGTACTTCGTTCCTTGTTAAGTGTCTTACAGATTCATGTCTTATGCAAATATGTCTCATTTTACCATTGTAAGCTTGGTTTTGAGCCACACATATCGCAACTTGTGAATCACACAATAAGGACACTAGAAGAGTCAATTTTCCCCCCACAAAGGTATTTCTGCCAATAAATTTCTGAGCCACTCAACTTCTTGCCTAGCTAAGTCAAGAGCAATAAACTCTGACTCCATGGTAGAACGAGCGATACAAGTCTATTTAGCAGACTTCTATGAGATCGCTGCACCACTTAAGGTAAAGACATACCCGCTCGTAGAGCTTACTTCATCATTATCGGTAACCTAGTTAGCGTCACATTATCCTTCTAAGACCGAAGGATAGCCAACGAAATTGAGTATCCAATCTATAGTACCCTTAAGATACTTAAGTAAGCGTCTTAGAGCAATCCAATGTTCACCACTAGGATTATGAGTATATCTACTCAACCTACTCACAGCATAGATAATATCAAGCCGAGTATATTTCATAAAGAACATAAGGCTTTCAATGATTTTGGCTACTCTAGTTGGGAAACACTACTTCCTTCATTTTTTAAGAGTCGTATACTAGAATCATAAGGAGTTCTAACAAGGATGACATCAAAACTGTCAAATTTCTTTAACACCTTCTCTATATAGCGTGTTTTATTAAAAGAAAATCTTTTTTCAGATTTGGTAACTTTAACGCCTAGGATCACATCAACCTCTCCTAAATCTGTCTTCTCAAATTTAATGGACAAGAAATTTTTTATTTTGTTAATGGATTCAATTTTGGTACTGAATATCAACATGTCATCAACATACATGCTTATGATGACATATTCAGTTCCAAACATTTTCGAATACGCGCATGCATCCGCTCCATTCACAATAAAACTAAAACTCAGAATGGTTTTGTGAAATTTCTCGTACCACTTTTTTGGAGCTTGTTTAAGGCCATAAAGAGACTTTTTAAGTCTACACACTTTGCCTTCCATGCCAGGTGTCTCAAAACCTGGTGGTTGCTCTATATATATCTCTTCGTCTAGATCTCCATTCAAAAATACAATATTTACATCAATTTGATATACGTGCAACTTATGAATGTACGTTATCGCAAACAAGGCACGAATCGTTGAGATTTTCATGACATAAGAGTAGGTTTAAAGAAGTCTATACCAAACTTCTAAGTGAACCCTTTGACTATTAGTCTTGCCTTATATTTCTAGATTGACCCATTGGGTCTAAGCTTCTTTTAAAAACCCACTTATAGTTGATAGGTCTAAATCCTCTAGGGAATTCAACCAACTCCCATGTGTGATTAGATATTATTGACTCAAGTTCATCATTTATTGCAGCTTTCCAGAAACTAGCGTCAATTGAACTTATAGCTTTATCATACGACTTGGATCCTCATCTAAAAGGAAAGTCTGAGCTACAGGAATAGAGATTGAGTCTACGTCACTTATTTTAGAGATAAAGTAAGTTAGGAAATCTGAACCAAAGGTAGAGGCTACCCTTTGTCTTTTACTTCTTCTATGCTCTAATTTTGTCTCTAGAGAATCCTTTGCAGGATCAGAAGAAGTTGAGGCACGACTTTCTACTTGTGCTCCAGCACTTAAACTAGGTTTCTTTAAAGGAAATATATCTTTAAAGAACACAACATCCCTAGTTTCACAAATAGAGAAGTCGTGCAAATACATGAATCTGTATGCGGTACTATTTAAAGCATACCCAATAAACACTGAATCAATAGTTTTGGGACCGATGGTGGACTTCTTAAAGTCAAGCAAACCAACTTTTTCCAAACACCCTCATACTTTTAGGTATTGCAAATTGGGTGCATAACCTTTCCACAACTCGTATGGGGTAGAATCTAATTTCTTATGAGATACTCGGTTCAAAATAGGATTAGCCGATAGAATGGCTTCCCCCACACATATTATCAAACAAACCAGAACTTATCAACAATGAGTTCATCATCTCTTTTAAAGTTCTATTTTTCTTCTCGGCTATGTTGTTTTGTTGAGGAAAATATGGGGCAAAGGTCTCATGAATTATGTCGTTCTTCTTACACACCTCTTTAAGAAAATTAGATCAGTATTCATCACGTCTATCGAATCTAAGCTGTTTTATTCTCTTATCTAGCTAATTTTCAACTTCTGCCTTATAAATAAGAAAGAAGTTTTCAGCTTCATCTTTAGTTCTTAGGAGATATACCTTTGTATATCTTGAATAAGCATCTACAAAGGTTATGTAGTAGTGCGTACCTCCCTTACTTTCAGAGTTTCTAAAGTCTTCTATATCAGAGTGTATAAGTTCTAACAATTCAGTTTTCTCTTAGAAATTGTCTTAAAAGAAGGTTTATTATGCTTGGCTTCTACACAAATCTCACATTTGTTAAAGCTTTTCTCGTTTAGATTAGGAAGATGAGTCATTTTAATGAGTTTCTTTGGTGAATGAAAGTTCACATGTCCTAATCTAGCATGCCACATATCTAGAGATTCAACAATATAAATAGTAATGGTGGTTTTATTACTTTCATTAAACTGGATTTCGATTACAAATGAACCTCTATTCAAAAAAACTAACAAAAAACCCATTCTAGAAAAGTACAAGTTTATCTACTTCGAACACCAGTTTAATGTCTGCCTTGTTGAGTAATCCACAACTAATCAAATTTCTACGTAGGGCAGGTTCATACAAAACATTATGCAAGGCTAAAGTTTTACCCGATGTCAGCTTGAGCAAAACTTTTCCTTTGCATAGAACTTCAAAGCTATTAAAGTTCCCCATGTACACTTGTTCACCAATCTTTACATCTTCAAACTTGGTGAACAGCTCCCGTTTGGCGCAGAAATATCTAGATGCACCAGTGTCTACAACCCACTCAGCATTGCTCTCCACCAGATTGACTTCAGAAACCACCACTGATGTGATGTTGTCAGGATTTTCAGCAACATTCAACTGTAGTTTGTTCACATTCTAGCGGTCTAATCGTTGATGGCACTGGTAAGCTTTGTGTCTGGCTCATCCGCACACATAGCAATTGAGAGGCTTTTGTGGAGCCTTATCATTCGCATGCTTCTTGAAGTTGACATCATTTTAGGCTCTAACCTTTTGCTTTTGGCCACCTCGTCTTATGGTCTTATTAGTTTTGGACCCTGAGACAGATCCAGATTCAACCAGATTAGCATTAAAAGAATGATTACTAGAAGAACTCAACTTATCTTTAAGTTGGTTTGCTTCTTCTATCTTCATGGGGCTCATTAGCTCCTCAATTGTAAACATTCTTCTTGTGTTTCAAGGAGTTGTGGTAGTCAGACCAGGTGTTAACTCCTCAAAAGTACTATTTTACGCTTATTTTACAATGCCTTTGCTTGCGCTTTAAGTACATTTAGTTCCATTTAGATGTTAAAATCATGCATTTGCATAAGGAGTTAAGGAGCTATTCCATTGCTAGTGTGAAGGGTTATTTTACTGATTTTGATGTAGGACACAGGCAGACAGACATGGCAGAGAAGCGCTGGCAAAGATCACGGGAAAAGAAGTAGAGAATTGCCGAGTAGCACTTGGCATAGATGGACCAAACAATGCCAAACTCGGCTGGAAAAAGATTAAAGTCTGATGCACAGTCAAAGTAGTTGTTAGACCTTGTACACGTCAACCTTATGATTCAAATCTGGATAAGATGATCACGCATCTTATCCCTTGCACATTCAAATTTCAAACTCAAAAGCTTATCCTAGGGTTTCCACACAAGTCTATTTAAAGGAGATCAAGCAACCACTTGAGGATTGGATTGAAGAGAGGCTGCATCGTGGTGAACTCAAAGGTAACGTTGATCGACCAGCTAAAACCGAGAGCTCTAGAGCATTCGAAGGGCTGTATCGACGGATCTTCTTCTTTCCCATTCTCTTAGTTTTATTTATTTTTATTTCGAAATGATGATGAGAAATGATGATGTTTTGTGGCTGGAGCCCCCAACCACGAACAAAGATTTTTACAGTTGGTTGGGGATGTTTGTGATTAACGTTTATTTTATATTTGGTTTTTAATAATCAGAATACCTTGACATTATTTTCTATCTGCTAGTACATAATTTTTCTAAATCCATTATCATACAATAGTTGGCATTGTGTGCTTATTGCACCTTAATATCTTAACAGACTTAAGGGGCAACGATCAGTTGCCAGATACTAAGGTGAGATGCTTTGACAGAAGATGTTCAAGTAGATGAACTTACTTCGGAAGTGAGTCTAGTGAGTCTACCCCTTAGGAGTAAAGATCGACACTTAATCAAGTTAATTAATGCAAAACTTCACTATAGACATATAGGAGTTTAATCGTGATTAACCTAGGGTATTGCCATCGATAGCGGCAATACTATCTTTAATCTGATAAACCAAGGTAGGACATTATTAAAGGCTTGCATAAGTAGAGTGAAATCCAGGTATCCCTTACCAACGCTCATCATTCAATTGAACATTTCGTTGCCAGACTGCTTTCACTTTCACTACACTGTTTTTGCCATCTTTTTAATCTAAAACCCAAAACATTTCAAACACTTTTAATTCTTTCAAACAAGTAAACATTGAGAAAATAAGTTCTTGGTCAATCCCTTTGGATTCGATACTCAGCTTACTGCTATATTACTTGTTGACCGTGTATACTTGCACGCATAAGACTCGCCTTTGGCAATATTCTCTTGCATTTTACACTAAATATTTTATCTTTTGCCAAGCATTAGCAAAATCGACAAGTTTTTGGTTCCATTGTCGGGGATTGCAACATAATTTATTGTTTTAATTTTTACTTGTTTTTTTTTTGTTTTTGTTTTATTTTATTTATTTGTTTTAACAGATGTATGACCAGAAATTGTCCTGTGGTGGAAGATTGGCCATATGATCCGAAAATATAAAGAACCATGTGAAGGTTAAAGAAAAAAGTTCAAATGATGGCTCAACAAGGAAATGGAGGAGATGGTGTCTTAAACAATGAAGAGAATCCAACAATGCACAATGGGATACCACCAGCTCCTGCTATCCCAGCTATTAATGTAGAGGAAGAGAGACCTATTAGAGAACACTCAGGACCAAACATAGACAATTTGATGCCAGGACTGATTGGTCCCAAGGTAAAAATATTGAATTTTGAACTCAAACCGGTGATGATACAAAATGCTTTTGAATGTAGGACAATTTGATGGAGCACCTACTGGAGACTCGAGGCAACACTTAAAGCAATTCATGTAAGTTTGCCAACTATTTCAGCAGCCTAGAGTATCAGAAGATACAGTGAAGCTGAAATTATTTACATTTTCCTTGAAAGATGGAGCAAAAACGTGGCTAAGCTTTTTGCCACCTGGTTCTCTCACCTTATTTACATTTTCCTTGAAAGATGGATCAAATACATGTTCGATCATTTTGTTTCTCGTCAGAACAAGGATATACGTGCACATAAAACCGCAAGGATGCATATTCTCGAGCATTGTACAAGTGTTCGTTGCCGTTTACAAGAAACGACACCTTAAGCTCCCTGTAGAGGGACAGGAATGTGGTGCTTACTATGATCCTCCTTTAAGGGAAAACGTGTTGTCCAAGCTACCCCTCACCTACCAATTCAGGTTTGTTGATTACATGGTATGTTTCATTTGATAAGCTGATTTTAATGCACAGAACATTAGTTGGTTTGTTGATGTTCGAGTTAGGTTCTTGAACAAAACGGCGATAATGACAGAGAACGATATAGAACTCAATGGTTCATGTAACCGATGGAGGTTGAGCAGCGTCCAAGATGTTGAAGAGGTGAAATGCATTATCAGAATCATCCATGTATGGTCCACTAGTATCATTGGCTTCACCGCCATGGGATATATGTGGACATTCACCTTACCCCAGGCTTTGATAATGGACAAGAATCTAGGCCCCAAGTTCGTAATCCCAGCCGGTTCCATGATGGTCATACAAATGATCGTGATCGGGATTTACGTCCCGGTCTACGACCGAATCATCGCTCCGGCTCTTCAAAAAATCACCAAGCGTGAAGGCGGGATAACGCTGCTACAACGAATAGGAATCGGCAACTTTTTCACAATTCTAACCTTGTTTGCTTGCGGGGTGTTCGAACGAAAGAGAAGGAACTGGGCCACATTGCACCCTAGTGCCCCACCAATCTCAATCTTTTGGCTATCTCCTCAGCTTGCTCTCATAGGCTTGGTAGCTTGCTCTCATAGGCTTGGTCGAGTCATTCAACATTCTTGGACAGATCGAGTTCTACAACAAACAGTTCCCTGACCACATGAGAAGCATAGCCAATTCTCTTATCTTTTGTTCCCTGTCTGGTTCGAGCTACTTGTGCAGCATGGTAGTCAATATCATTCTTCATGTCACTGGTGGCAACGGCCACCCCGACTGGTTAACCAACGATCTTAACGCTGGCAGATTGGATTACTTTTACTATGTTGGAGCAGTGGTGGCGACCTTCAATTTCGTTTATTTATCCATGTTGCATTTCGGTATCGGTACAAGGGCCAAGTGGAAACAAAGTCGAAATCTGAACCCGAGGTTGAGCTAAGTCCGATGAAACCAGCAAACCAATCAGGCTGATGTAATGTTTAATGTATATTCTACCTACCAAAATAACGGAAAACATCATAATTTGGTACTCATCTCCATACCTAGTCGACCGTAAAACGAATATAAAGATAAAAATGCAAATTCAATAAAGCTGGTATGCACATGTATGGATATAAAGGCAGACAAGATATGGCTATCTTTATATCTCCTCATCTTTAGGTTTTTGCTCTTTATTTATTTTTCTTGCATAACTTGATTTTTCATCTTCCATTTGCAATCCAGACAATGCTATA
Organism: Hibiscus mutabilis; assembly: GCA_019671005.1. Lineage (NCBI taxonomy): Eukaryota > Viridiplantae > Streptophyta > Magnoliopsida > Malvales > Malvaceae > Hibiscus > Hibiscus mutabilis. The sequence continues at coordinate 61,073,941 of CM033712.1, forward strand.
GACTTGACGATTTTGGAAAATAGAATGAAATTCTGCAGCTCCTGTATCTTGAACCTAAAATTTAAAGGTCCGAATGTAGAATAGTATTTTAAAAGTTTGGAGAACTTTTTTAAGAAAATAGGCTTAATGGTGCAAGATTATCTTAAACTTTTGAAAAAAATCAATTAAGTCCTTATTTTTTTTGTACTCAAGTAAGCTTTTGAACCGAAAAAATTGAATCAATTAAGCTCATTGACTAATTTTGACAATTTTTTATTTGAATATTACTGGCGCATGATACACTACAGTTCTATCATGTTGTATTTACAGATTTTTTCAAAAAATATTTTTTTATAAATTTTATAAGTTTTATAGAATTATTTAGAACTTTAAAAAAAAATCAATTTCTCGGTTCAAAAGTTTAATTGGTTCCGTTCTTAATTTAAAGACTTAATTGTGTGTAAAAAAATTTCAAAAGCTTAATTGATTATTTTTTTCATCACATCTTGAACTTTGGACAAGTTTCGCTTGCACATTTCTTTTCGTGCTTCATTTGTATTTTTTTTATTTTTCGACGTTTGAACTTAAGATTTTCAACTTAGTTTTGAACAAGAGAAAAAAAAATACATCTTGTTGTTCTTTTCCCCTCTACTATAAGGCTTTATCATCAAAGTGTGACCAGACTCGATCACTTTTGTTCATGGGAGCAGATCTTTTCTTACTTTTTCTTCTGTGTAAGGGTGATCCTTAGTTTAAATTCTAGCAAAAAATTGGAGCTCAACTAGAGACAACAAAGGACATTGTCCATGAAATCTTCTAAAACTGCTAATCACAGCAACCTTTTTTGTTTTTTATTATTTTAATGTTTTTCTTTTCTTTATCATTTCTTCTTCTTTTTATCCCGATGGACATAATTCGAGCCTTCTATTCTCTTGCATCTTGCTACATTTATTGCATTGTTCTAGACTAGAAAATAGTCAACATTTACTCAAGTCACTGAAATAGTGAAGGAGAAAACATAGAACAGACGAGAGATGATGAAATTCATGGAAAAAATGTAAAAAAGGATATGCATCATGCTGCTATTAAATTAAAATGATAAACAATAAACATGAGCCCTTACAAAAGAATCCTTATTGCTTTCGGGCGGAAACATAGAGTTTATTCTATGTATTACAAAGAAAAGCAACTTAACTAATACAAGAACCTCTCACAGCGATTCAAATATTCAATCATGACAAGGAAGAAAGCTCACGGAATGATGCAAGTAACAACATGTACCGATTTGATATGGTCTGACTCTTTTGAATGTCCTAGCGGAATCGTCAAGCTGTCGATGTCATTTTTGTCCTAACCGAAATTGATTGGGCTTCAAAGGCTCGTCATGGTTTGGTTTTGGGTTGAGTATGATTGAAAGCTCATAAGTCTGGTCCGCGTTTGAACCAGAGCCATAGTTGGGTTCAAGAGTCAATTGAATGGAGAAAATGTTAAAGCAATTCACGACGCACAAAATTAGTACCTAAAAGGTGTTGAGCTGTCTAAAAAGCTACGATGATGCAAGTAACAACATGTACCGATTTGATATGGTCTGGCTCTTTTGAATGTCCTAGCGGAATCGTCAAGCTGTCGATGTCATTTTTGTCCTAACCGAAATTGATTGGGCTTCAAAGGCTCGTCATGGTTTGGTTTTGGGTTGAGTATGATTGAAAACTCGTAAGTCTGGTCCGCGTTTGAACCAGAGCCATAGTTGGGTTCAAGAGTCAATTGAATGGAGAAAATGTTAAAGCAATTCACGACGCACAAAATTAGTACCTAAAAGGTGTTGTGCTGTCTAAAAAGCTACGAAAGGCAAAGTTTGGTTAATAACACTATGATATGAAAAATGGAAATATAAAAAATAAAACAAATGAATGATAAATAAATAACATGCTTTACAAATATTAACAAAAACATGGGAAATTAAATTTGCAATCAAAGATCAAAAACTTAAGTCAAATTATAATTAACCATAAATTATGCAAATTATTATCCAAATTCAATTTTAAAACCAAATTAAAGTTACTCGCAAAATTTTAAGGTTAAGTTATAATTAAGCCTGAACTTAGTGACCAATTAATTCAATTATTAATCCATTAAAAATAAATAAACTTAAATTAAGTACTAAGTTTTATTTAGGGACTAAATTGATATAAATGTGAATTTATTGGCTAATCTATTAACTAATTATGCAGATTATGGACCTAATTAAGAAAAAACCTACACGTAGAGGTCGAATTAAACAATAAACAATTAAATCTATGACGTAAATGTGAGTCCTAAAGGTGGAAGGAGCCAGAGCATAATTAAACTTAAGAAAACAACGAATTTTATATATTTTTTAAAAGAAACATGTTTCATTAAAAACCTTCTAATACTAAATTGAAAGAAAAGAGTACTCTATTTTATTAAATTCATGAAGGTCACGAAATTAGGAACATAATTCCAAAGACAAACAACTAACAACCTTGCAAAACTAGCAATGCAAAGCAAAACAAGAACACATGCTAAAATAAAGGGTAAATCTTTAATACACGCTGTGTAAAACATAAGCTTGTGTATTTACACTATAAAAACAAAAATTCTAAATTCCTAACCCTAACCCTAAAAAACTAAACCCTAAACCTTAAACCCTATACACTAAATTCTAAACACTAGCCTTAAATTCTAAACCTTACAACATAAACCCCTAAACCTTAAACCCTAAACTAAAACCTTAACTCTTAAAATTAAAAGACACGTGTTAGTTTACACGGCATGTGTATTAAAATTTTTCCTAAAATAAAACTCAGCCCGCTAGTCTTGTTCCCAAATGAAATCAGAAACCCTTAGAACACCCTACTTAGACAACTCATGAGCAATACAATTCAACTCCCTATAAACAAAAGTAATAACCATACCAGATGATGAAAAGAAACCTTGCATTGTTCGACTAATTCTGCAAAAATACCAGGGCAGTGGCAAACACCAGAGATTTTATTCACGACCATTTGACATCTGATTCGAAGATCACAGGGAATGAAGCTTTCCACTTAGATGTTGCCAACAAATTACACGCTTTAAGAATAGCTTTTAGCTCTGCTCCGGTAGGATCCGGTAATCTGATAGATAGCAAGAATTTTAACAACGAATTTTATAATTTTAAGGTGTCAAAGAGTAATATCATATAGGCTCAAGGATTCAATTTTAAATTTTTACAAAAAAAAATTAATTAAGCCCTTAAACTTTTTTACATCTAACTAAGCCTTCAAACACAAAAAAAAAAAATTAATATGACTATTTAACCAACTTTGACCGTTAACTTTAACAATTTTTTTTTAATTTTTTTTGACACATGTCACAATAAAATAATGTCACTTGTCATTTCAAAGAGTTTTTAAATTTTAATTTTTTTAAGAAATATCTAAAAAATAGAAAATTTCTAATTTTTTCAAAAATTTTAGAAAATTCTAAACAAAATTAAAAAATTAAATATTATTATACAAGTATAAAAATAATTTGAAAAAAAAAAGTTATTTTAATTTTTAAAATATAACTGAAACTATATTTTTAAAAATATTAAAAAAATATTTTTTTTCAAATTATTTTTTATAGTTGTTTAATAATACATATTTTTTAAATTTTTAAAATATTGATTGAATATTTATTATTTATTATTTTGTAAATAAATTTTGAAATTAAAAAATATATTTTTATATTTTTAATATAATTTTTAGAATTTTCTAGAGTTTTTTAATTTTTTAGAATTTTTTCTGTTTATATATATATATATATATTCAAAAATTAAAATTTAAAAAATCTTAAAAATGACAAGTAGCGTTATCATGTTGCGGGATGTGTCAAAAGAATTTCAAAAATTTATTAAAGATAACGGTCAACGTTGGTCAAAGGGCCAAATTGATTTTTTTCTTAAGTTTAAGGGCTTAATAGAATGTAAAAAAATTAGGGGCTTAATTATTTATTTGGCAAAAATTTAAAGGCTTATTAAACTCTTAAACCTATCATATAATTCTTAATATTTTATGGGACCATAAACTCACTAATCTCATTGTATGTGACATACTCTTAAACATTATAGAACAAACTTGATTCAAATTTAAAATCGATTAAACCCTAGTTGTATTATTGTGACCTTTTATTCACATGAAGAATTAACGCATATATATAGGGATACGATCCGGTTACACAATGTAAAAGTTTTCAAGTTTTATATGTTTTTTGGATCGTTAGATGAGTGAAAGGGTGGCTGAGACTAACAATAGAATATGTAAAGATTATCACTTGAAAAAAATAAGATGTTAATCTCATCTATCCATTTCCTATCCAACGATCCAAACGTGTACAACTTAAAAAATTTTACATTGTGTTAGTGGATCCTAACATATATATATATATATATATATGATGCACTGGCGGTGGAAACATTTTGTTTCCACAAGCGCCCTAATTTTAAGGGTTAGAGATCCAATTTAGAGTTTTAGTATAGGGGTTTAGAATTTAGAGTCTATAGTTAGAATTTAAGGATTAGGGTTAGGTTTTAACGTTTAGAGGTTAGGGATTAGGTTTTAGAGTAATATGTTAGGGATTTAGGTTTTACCTATAACCCCTAAATTTTAACTCTAAACTCTAAATTCAAACTACAGTCCTAAAATTCTAAGCACATAAACCTAAACCCATAAAGTATGAACCATAAACTAAATCTTTAATCCCTAAAATTAAGGCGTTTGTAGAAACAAAATGTTTCCGCCAGTGCATGGTATAATTACCCTATATATATATATATATGGTTATATTCTAATACACAAGCTGTGTAAAAAATTTACACAATCCTTCTATAAAATTTAAAACCTAAATTCCAAACCCTAACACCCTAAAACCTAAACTTTAAACCCTAAACTCTAAGTTATAACTATAAACCTTAAATTCTACACCCTACACCTTACATGCTAAACCTTAACCTAAAACCCTAAACCCTAAAATTAAAAGGCTTATACACAAGCTTGTGTATCGAAGTATTTCCCATATATATAGTGTAAAAGTTTTTACACGTTTTCTGAATTGTTGGATGAGTGAAATGGATGGTTGTGATTAATAGTGGATTATGCGAAGATTACCACTTAGGGAAAAAAGTAAGGGGTTAATCTTAGCCATTTATTTCACCCATCCATCGATCTACAAAACGTGTAAAACTATGAGTTTTAGATTTTGTGTGAGTGGATCCTATATATATATATGATTTTCTTACACCATGTAAAACTTTCAAGTTTTACACTTTTTTTGGACCGTTGGATGAAGGTAAATAGATGTATGAGATTAATAGTAGAAAATGTGAAGATTATCACTTGGGAAAAAAATAAGAAAATAATCTTAACAATTTATTACCTTAATTTAACGGTCCAAAAAAGGTGTAAAAGTAATTGAATTTTAAACAAGGTAAATGAGTCATATATATATATATATATATATATATATATATATATATATAGGTTAGGATCCACTTACACTAAGTAAAACTCAACTAGTTTTACACTAATTCATGACCATTAGATGAGTGAAATGGATATGTAATATTAACTCCTTACTTTTTTTTAAGTGATAATATTCATGTATCTTATATATTATCTTCATGTATCCTATATATATATATATATATATATATAAGCTCTCAGTTGAGGCCTTCTCCACTCTTCTAGGTTGTTGGTTCAAAACCAATTAGTAAATCATATAAGTAATCACTAAATTATAGAAAAATGTTGTTTTAGTCATTAATATTTCAACACTACAAAATGATCATTAAATGTATCAAAGTTGTTTAAAATAATCATTAAATTTTATTGAATTGTTAGAAAATAATCATTAAACTAATCGAATTTTTACATTGTTGTATAACGTTCAATGATTGTTTTGTAACATTTCGATAAACTTAATGACTCTTTTATAATATTTGAAAGATTAGTGACCAAAACAATTATTTTTCATAATTTAGTAATTATTGGTGTACTTTATTAAAAAAAATAAAAATCCTTTAGACTTGCTCCCTTTCCTTTCCAAAAGTTCCTCATCCCACCGCTCCACCACACCACCACTGCCTCCCCTGTGGTGCTCCTTCTAAACTACAATCAACCGCCCACCGCTACAGAATCCGTAATCCCGCAATGGCGACCTCCGACGCAGCCGCCACAATTTCCGACGGCCCCGTCCTTAGCTTCATCAACAAACGCCTCCGCGCCCTACGCAAGAAATACAACCGCATCCTCCAGATGGAAGAATCCGCCTCCCAAGGCAATCCTTTGAACAAAGAACAAGAAGAAGTCATCCGTTCCAAACCCGCCGTCTCCGCCCTCATCGATGAACTTGAGAAGCTTCGCCAGCCCCTTTCTGCCGCCGTCTCCGAAGAAATCTCAATCGCCTTACAGCGTCAAACAATCTCACCAGAAGAAGCAAATACGAATGCCCAACCGGACAAAACCGAAACCCAAGAACAACAGCCCAATGAGCCCGATCAGGCCATTGAGGATCTACTTAATCTTCTCTATTTCGGGTTATTGTTCGATGTCAAGTCTCAGAGTGATTTTACCTCGACCATGTTGACGAGAACCCACGAGAGAGGCTGCTGCTTGACGTACGATTACGTGACTGAAGACGCTACCGATCTGCTTAGTGAGAAAGACTTGGATTTGATTGCCACGCTCAGTGGACAGCTGACTTCACGGCCTGCTGATTCCAGTTTGTCTCATAAGAACGCGTTGCAACTCTGCGCCCAGCATGCCAAGCTTTGGCTTTCTAACTCCGACCAGCCGATTGACCCCAATGCCGACGTTTCGTGTAATAATCCACAGGTCTTTTGTTTATTTAGTTATTGTTAAATTTTTGGATTTTCTGAATTGGGAGTTATTTGCTGCAGATGCTGGGTTGAGACAGAGGCTTAACAAGATTATGTCTTTGGATTATTTTACAACCACGCCAGAGATTAAGGATCCTATTGAAGTGGCAGCTGCTGCTGCTGGGACATATACTTCTTTCCAGGTTCCGGTGCAAAGCATGCCCATTCCCGCCCCTGTTCGGGTGGAAGATTCAGCCGGTAAATACCAGCCAAAGGTATTAACTATGTTTTAGTTTAAAATAAAGGGAGTAGGGTATTTGGTTAGTGGATTTAAGTTTTGCATTATGTTTCTGATATGTGTTTTAGTATAAAAAATTTTGCTTCCCTTTTGTCCTATATGTTCTTTGTTACCAAAATTATTGTTAATTTGTTTCATTTGATGCAATGCAAGTACTTTGAGGTCTGGGAATTCGTAAAGTTTCTTTATATAAAAGTTAATAGTTACTAAATGTTGGAGAAACAAAATTTAAATTATAGCGACAACCCGCAAAATCAATTGTTTATTTTGTTATATTGTGGAAGTTAAGTGTTACTGCATTGACATTAGAGAGTTTAAGTATATTCATATATATGGTTTAGAGTAATATCATTTTCCTCATCGATTTTCTAATTGTCTATCGATCATCATAGCTATTTCTTATTCATTTCTATCAGTTCTATTTGTCCATGTATATGTAGCCTGCATTAGAATTAGACTGTGAATCTCTATCTATATTCCTGTGTGCACAAAAGTCTGTTTAAACATGAGTTCTTTAGATTTGAATTTATGCTCAAAAGGTTGAGACGGCTATGTACTAGACTTAGCCAGTATGTCTAGCAAGATATCTTGTACCTGTGTGCCATAGGAAATACAAGTGATTGAAACAGTGAGTATCCGTGTTTCCATGCTTCAGAAAGAAATTCCTTTCCTGTGTGCTACAGCAGATAAAAGTTTTTAAAATTGTGAATAATCGTGTTTGCCAAATATCATTATGTGTTGGTTAATATCATTGTTATTTGGTGTTCTTTGAAATTATGGATCATTTATGCTTTCCAGCTGGAGGAAAATATTAATCATTTGCATTGGTTGCTAAATCTTCCAGACATCAACATTATCGAACTCTATCAAGTGTTCTTTTTTATATGAATAGGATACATGCAAAAATGTTTCTAGCTGTAGTGGCAAATCTACCTCATATACTGTCCTCCCTCCTTGGAAGGAAGGAGGTTGTTTAAGCAATGTTTTCTTTTGTTAACGATGAGATCTAGTGTAAGACAGCTAAATAGAAATTAGTTGGAACCTGAGGTACAGAGGAAAGTATTGGTTGGTGTGGCAAGATTTGTAAAAAGGTTGGTACAGAGTGGATTAGTTATTTGAATTTCTTGGAAGTTCCTTGTACTTGTTGGTCACATATTGTGGGGAGCTCAGCTATATCAATGGTAACTCTTGATGAAAGGTCGGATGTAATAGGCAGTTGCCAGTCGGTGCAAGCAAGCATAGGTTTATAAGAAGAGTATCCATTTATGGAGGTTATCCCAGGTTTGATTAATATCTGGACAGCTGACACTGGATTTTGAGTTATTTAAGCTTAGATTTAGTTAAATAAGAGCAAGAATGTAATGTGGTTCTAGATAAGTTCCCTTGGACTTCTTGCCTAAGATTGAGCAAGTTAATAACCATGCAGGCATAATTGCTAAAAATCTCATGAAGTAGTTCTTTATTAGTCGAAAGAAGTTGCATTTGCATGCATGTTCATAGAGTTGAGGAATTCTACTTTCTAATTTCAAAGTGTGACTCAGAACCGATCCTAAAATGTTTAGGTAAAAGATTACACCCCAATCCCAGGCTGAAAAGAAGGGTTTCTACTTGGGGATTATTCAATACTTATTTGATCTCTGGACTTTGGCTACTTGTAAATGCCTTTGAGAATCAATTTAATCTCTAGTTTTGTGTTGACTGTGTCTATGTCCAATTTCAGTTGACAGGGGTTGCCCCAACTCCCTTTTGTACTTTGTTGTTTTACATCATGTATGTGTAGCATTTGAAAATTGACTGTCAATCTCTAACATAAAGCTATTCGGATTAGTTTGCCTATTTTGCTAGGATTTGTAGTAGCAATGAAAAATCATTGATGTTGGCCTTTACCTAAGTTATTGGTGGCTGTGGCTTTGTCTAAGTCATACAAAAGGTGCATCTAGAATAAATTTCAAGTTGAATGTGCTTCAAACTCTAGTTTTTTGGCAATAGGATTTCTTGCTGATTCACATTGTCTCATCGTTTATATTCCTCTGCGAGTGGAGCTGGAGTGCTTGGCCCTAAAGCATGATGAACTATATGTATTTGTTTCATGTATAACTCCAGGAGTGGGATTCTTATTCATCTTTCTTGCAATTTATTCATTCCTTGCTGCTGAACATTGGAGGATGGTATATTTGATAGAATTCATTCTTTTGATTTTCCCTTTACTTAAGGTACTTTTCATTTCTATTATGACATTTTGCTTAGCAATCATCCTGTCCCTTAGAATTGTTTTCCAAGAGGCATGTTGTGCTTTTGGTCACTCCTGGTAAAATTGGTGCCAGGTGAATTTGGCAAAGGAAAATTTTGTTTTAGATTCTTTTTTCTCCCCCCTCCAAGGGAAGTATAGAAATTTGGCTTCTATAGCTGCAAAATCTTCAGTTTACTCGGTAAAACAAGATGGCCAATTTTTTGGCGAGGTGGTGTATTTTAGCCGAAAGAATTGATGTGGTTTCACTTCAGTATTACGATGTAATGAATAATGGGTTGGATCGTGTAGGATGAGTTCATACCTTGGCCTAACGGTTTACTAATGAGAAATTAGAAATGTAGTGTAATTGAGAATTTTCGAGTGATGTTTTATGACTTTTATGTAGTATTTCATGATTATTCTGATCCAGGTCGGGTAAGTGGGTATGTTATTTATTTATCATTACATATTTGGGGATGGGGAGGGATTACTAGGATCTAAACCCTGGCCACGATTCCAACAAACAACTCTTGCCACTACAATTGTGGCTTTGTTGGCCAGCAGGTATGTTATTGCGATGGGGTATGCGTTGTCATTTGACCTGGCATTAACATAAATGTTTAAATTTCATTTGGAGCTGTCCTGTTAGTTTTATCATCCAATTGGTGTTATGTTTTCAAGTTATGTTCTTATGTTCTGTAGGAAGATGAGCCGTCAAATTATCAAGAAGCTGATACTGGCGATAATCAATATAGTAGTACTGAGGAACTTCAGCAGGTTCTTTCAGTTAGCTTTAACATTATTTGTTCCTTCAGGATTTTATATGTTTGAGTTTTAATATTGCAGGCTTGTGCTCTGCAGGATAATTTGGAGAAAGAGAACCATGCAGAGGATTTTACAGTTCAACAAGAACACGGCAAACTACAGGCAGATAATGGAGAATTCAAGGAGCAACAACATGTTCCTCGGAGACCATATCAGAACCAGAGAGGTGGTCGAGGTACCGGGGGTGGCCGTAGGGCTGGCCGTGGAGGTCGAGGCAGTGGAAGGGGAGGTGTAACCTACCAGAATGGGTACAATGATCAGCCTGGCAACTATTATTCTAGAAACCAATATAACAACAGGGGCAGAGGCAGAGGCGGTAGAGGCGGAGGCCAGGCTTACAACAACCAGGGCTCAGCCGTTCAGGGTGGTAATCCCTCGGCTGATGTTGGTGTTGTCTCATGACAGCTTTACAGAGTCCATCTGATCCGTTTTTCCAGGTCAGTGATCAAAATGTGTACTTTTTTGTGCTTTTTGCATGAAACATGGTTTGAATGTGGGTTGATGCCTCCGGAACACCCCATTTAACTTTTGTTTTTGTATTTCGTTTCAGTAATACTTAAGCAAGTTCGATACTACGCCTTCTCTGCGTTTTACCGGCGACAATGTCAATTGAGTTTAGCATTTAAATTTGAAAACAGTTATAATGTCAATTGAGTTTAGCATTTAAATTTGAAAACATTATAACTAAAAATTGTTGGACTACTGTTTACTCTCGATAAGATTTCACCATCACCGTTGGATCTAATTGAGCAAGAATCATGACTGCCCATTTTCCAATTATTATAAAAGTTCTAAGTTTAAAATTATTCTATTCAATTTTCCATTAAATTAATGAATTTGTTCTTCCAACGCCTTTAATATATTCCAATATATATAAAAATATTTTTAACAGACTTATTTCTTAAACAATTAATTCATATTATTAATAAACAATTTTGAACAATATATAAAAATTTAATTAGAAAAAGGAAATGGAACGACTTAATAAATAAGGATTTAAACAGTTTTTTCTTTATTTTCTAAACTGAAAATATCTGTTTTTTTAATTCAATTTTGAACCAGAAATCCTTTACAAGGGCCACTCAGTTCTTGAACTGGACTCTCCCTGTTCTTAGCACCAAACCAATGGCGCTTGCACCGGCGCCAAGGCCACCACCGCAACTTCTTCCATCTAAAACCACCAACATCCCGAACGCTCCTTCATCCGACCACCACAGACGCCTCCTCATCTCTTTGAAACAATGCTCCGACATGTCTCAGCTCAAACAAATCCACGCCCAGACCCTCCGTTCCACTTCACCTCACCATCCCAAAGCCTTCTTTTTATACTCCCAGATCCTCCATTTCAGTTCCTTCCATGATTTCAACTACGCTCTTAAACTCTTCAACCAAATCGAAAACCCCAATTCTTTCATGTGGAACACTCTCATAAGAGCCTGTGCCCATAACGTAAACAACAAAGAACAAGCCATAAGTCTTTATTTGGAGATGCTAGAGCAAGCTCTGGTTTTACCTGACAAGCATACTTTCCCATTTGTTTTGAAAAGTTGCGCTTACTTGTTTGCTTTCTCCGAAGGGAAACAAGTTCACGCCCATGCTTTGAAACATGGGTTCGGTTCCGATGTTTATGTAAACAACAGTTTGATTCATTTCTATGCGAGTTGTGGGTGTTTGTCCTTGGCTGAAAAAGTGTTTGTTAAAATGTCTGAAAGAAGCTTGGTTTCGTGGAATGTTTTACTTGAAGGTTTTGTTCAGTTTGGTAAGTTTGATAGCGCTTTAAACCTGTTCGAGGAAATGTGGGAGATGTTCGATCCGGATAGGTATACGCTGCAAAGTGTTGTAAGTGCTTGTGCTGGTCTTGGGGCTTTGTCTTTGGGGGTCTGGGTTCACGCTTATTTGTTAAAAAAGTGTGATTCTGATTTGTCTGTTGATGTTTTCATCAACAATGCATTGGTGGATATGTATTGCAAATGTGGGTCTTTAGAATTAGCTCAGCAGGTTTTCGAGGGGATGCTGAAACGCGATTTAACCTCATGGAATCATATGATCCTAGGATTTGCGATGCACGGTAAAGCTGAGGCAGCAATCGGATGTTTTCATAAATTGATTAGGACGGAGAGTTTCGGACCAAATTCCATTACGTTCGTCGGTGTTCTGAGTGCCTGTAAACATAAAGGCATGGTTTCCGAAGGTCGTCGATATTTTGATATGATGGTTACTGATTACAAGATTAAACCTGCATTAGAGCATTATGGATGTTTGGTTGATCTTCTGGCCCGGGCGGCAGGGTTTATTGATGAAGCTCTTGACCTTGTATCTACAATGCCTATGAGGCCGGATGCAGTCATCTGGAGATGCCTTCTTGATGCTTGTTCGAAGAAGAATGGAAGTGTCGAGCTAAGTGAAGAGTTGGCCAGACAAGTCCTTGAATCAGGAGACATCGGCAGTGGTGTTTATGTGCTCTTGTCAAGAGTTTACGCGTCGGCCGGTCAGTGGGATGATGTTGGATTGGTAAGGAAATTAATGACTGATAAAGGTGTAACGAAAGAGCCCGGTTGCAGCTCAATCGAGATCGACGGTGTTTCTCACGAACTTTTCGCAGGGGATACGTCTCATCCTCAAACTAACAAAATATACCAGATGCTGGAGGTGATCGATGAAAAACTAGAATCAGTCGGTTACTCCCCCGACTATTCACAGGCACCTCTAATTGACGAACTTAATGAAACTCGGCAACGTTCTCTCAGGCTGCACAGTGAAAGACTCGCCATTGCTTTGGGGCTTCTGAAGTTGCAACCAGGTACGCCAATACATATTTTTAAAAACCTTAGGGTATGCAATGACTGTCATGAGGTCACGAAACTGATCTCCAGAGTTTTCAATGTCGAGATTATTGTTCGAGATCGTGCCAGATTCCATCACTTTAAAGATGGATTTTGCTCATGCTCGGATTATTGGTGATATTTGTTTCAAGTGTATGGCTAGGAATGAGTTATTGCAGAAAGTACATGACAATGATATGTCTCACCTTTGTAACACTTAATGTAGAATAAAAACAAAATATTCATGATTTAGTTCTTAATCCATATCTCCAGTTTTTCTCCCTAGGAGGCCCAGGTTCAAGCGAAATCAACGACCTTGACAAAATGTCTTTCAACCTACATAGTTCCATTCAATAAGTATGCAACAATTTGCAACAAAAGATCTCTATAAGACCTTAAGGGTGAATTTTTTTATAAAAAAAATGCGGAAAGTTGAAGAAAAAGAATCGATCATAACATCAATATCCAAATGTTTGGCAGAAACTTCTCGTATCAAACACCAATCAAACGAAGCACGTCAGCTTGAAATGATTACCTTCTCTCATAGCAGGAACAGTACTCTCCGAAAACCTTTAGCTATCATAAGAGTTTGAGAAGGATGTACAGTGCATGTTGATTTTGAACAACCAAGGCGTTCCCTCGGTTTAGATCACGGATTTGTTCATTGTTTTGCAAAATCTCTTGCCACTGAAACATGCAAAAAAATGAAAAATAAAGGTATGGAAAGATAAGAATCGTCGAATACAAGAAACCATCCTATATGAAGCAAAAACGAAAGGCAGAAAATAAATAAAATAGTACAGGGCCACCATAACCAATGGAGTTATGCTGATGATGTAATGCAAAATAACCGTCTCAAATCGATGTTATAATTGATGTATTAACCTAATGAGATGCAGTGATCATTAAAAACAATGCTAAGCATGGTATGAGAGAGTGGGGAAAACTTAAACAGTTTGGTGGAGAAAGAAAAATATTTCCGGGTTTTCATCCACTCCACAGAATCTAACCAACTTTGAAAGAGTGAAAGACCGGAGAAAAAGTAAATGAGAGGAATGCAAGTCATATTTTATAACTTCTATAATGTTTTGTAAACCAAGCCTCCAACAACATAATCCAAACATCTAGAACATATGAAGATTCTTTGCTCGAGCAATATTTTCCAAAATGAATCTTCCAGATTCAAGAGACAAGAAGTATTTATTTACACCAAATGATGAAACAACTAGTTTTAGTTTTTGAAGTGCATTAAACTTTCTATTTACTAGTCTAATGCCTCATCACACTGAATATGGAACCGCTAAATTTAGTTTTTGCAGTAGACTAACTCTGTTTTCTAAGCGTAATGCCTATTATTTGTGCCGATGCTCGCACAAAACATTAATTCTCAACACCGCACCATATAGCATTAAAATACCCTCCATTTCGTACAGTTTAGTGCATATGACCAATAAGATCAATCACAAGGATAATGCTGTAGTTTAAATGACTAAGCATTCGGGAAGCTACGAGGCTAAAGTAGTAAAGAACATATGTAAAATAATTAAACCTAAACTAGAAAAGGTCAAATGTCCAACACTTGCGCTTGGACTTAAAAATCATATATGATATATAGGCTTACAAGAAGCATGAAAGCCCACTGCACTCTGATAGAAATGTTTTCGTGTACTAATCATGTACCCCAACACTTAATGCTAAATGCATATTCGATGCTAAGATTGAGAAGATGTTGTATTTGGACCAACACGAATACACAATAGAATCACATTTGTAAATTCTTGACAAGTTGACATACGCAATTGTTCATTGCAAGTCACATTCACCAAATAGAACACAAAAGGCAGATGAATAAAAACAGATACATAGCGCGTATCGTGTAAAGCATAAACTTCATTAAGCTCTCAACCTCAAAATTCGGCATCTATAACCAATGGAAGAGATAGATTTACTATGCAAGTGCTACAATGATAAGACGCATTGCAAGGAGTGAATCGAAATATCAGAGCAGCTGAAGAGAAGACTCACCCTTGGACGTTGATGGAACTACAACAACATGCATATCAGCATTGTTGGGAGGAAGCTGCAATCGAAGAGGAAAGAGCTTCCCATTCAACGGACTGCGAGTACACACCACGACATCCTCGAGCCCCGTCTCTTCCTTTAATTTCTGAGTCAGTTCATCTACACCATTACCCTTAAAACTAAAGGAGTACCCCTCTATAGCCTCATCATCAACCTCCCCAGTACTATTATCTGCAACATGGAAATATATTGCCCTTCCTTCGGATTTTGGTGGAGAACCCACATAAGAATCACTAGACTACAAATAAGAAAATGTAAATTGAACCATTAAAAAACAACCCAATTGATCCAAAGAGTTAATTATGTAAA
Source organism: Hibiscus mutabilis (assembly GCA_019671005.1). NCBI lineage: Eukaryota > Viridiplantae > Streptophyta > Magnoliopsida > Malvales > Malvaceae > Hibiscus > Hibiscus mutabilis. The sequence goes on from CM033712.1 coordinate 61,089,345, forward strand.
AAAAAAAAAGATGTTTAAAGTTTCGATCTTCAAACCTCTTGTCTTGAAAAATGGCTAGATTTGCCTGAAATTGAAGAAGGAGAAGTGGATTCAAAGTCCAATGAATCTACATGCTGAAGAGCAGAAGGTAACGGCGGCTGTTGATGACTCGCCGGCGACTTGTCTTGAATCTCCACAATATCAACGCCCCACAATACCCAATCTTGAGTCGATGTCCGATGAGGAATATCGTGAGTCACCGAGTTCCTCCACGGCGGTAACCCTCCGTTGCCTCTCAAAAAGTTTCCGTACCGAGTCTTTAGCTTAACCAGCGACCCTTCTCTAATGGGTTCCCACTCGACCGATGAGTCGAGCCTCCTAGGGAGTGTCTGAACCACTTTCCGACCGGTCATCCCAAGTAAATAGGGCTGGTTCGAAGCAGTGAGATACTTGTTGTAAGAGCTTTTGAGGCGGATAATGTTTTGAGATCCGGGCACGAACTCGACGGTCCATCGGGCGTTTTTGGAGGACCCGTTTCGGTCTTGAGTGACGGATTCTTCGTCTTCCTCGGCGAGAAGATACTTGTCGTGGTGGCTGCGTAGACGCACCGATTTGGCGTTTAGGAACAAATCCATTACCGTCCCAGAGTTTTTGGATTTTAGCTGAAGAAAACAAATGAATAACGAAGAGCAAGTGAAAGAACAAAGATTAGGTTTTTATAGTCAAAATCTGTTTTTATTTTTTTCCGTGTCCTAAAAATGGCGAAGTTTCCTACTGAATGAGAGCAAGTGGAGCGAAGCTAGATCCCATGACAGTAGGCGCCAGCCATCGTATAAAGAAACAAACACGCACCGAGGAATAACGCGGCAAATTTCCTTCATTGTTTATGTCGAGGATTTCGCCTAAGTTTGCTCGGAACAGTGCTTTACGTACGTGGTGGGTCCTTTTTGGGCTGCTTTAGGTCACTCATGTCCAATATTTTTGTAACGTATATTAATATTTTTTAATATTTTAACTCGATTATAAGATTGTACATTGTTGATTAATTTTAGCACTTTTAACATATATATATATATTGTGTAGATAACCTGTTCACCTACATGGATGAGACTAAAAATTTATAAAAAGAGGACTAGAATAAGATTAAAAAATTTGAAGGGACCATTGTTAGATTTAAAAGAATTAAAGAGGTTATAAAACTAATTTTATTTTTTAAAAAACAAATTGATTTTTTACCGTTAGAAAAAAGTTGACAGAGACTCGCACTCTTATTTAACGGTAAAAAATCAATTTCTTTTAAAAAGGGTGTGAGACTTTGTCACCGAGACTAATCGATGGTGTGAGTCTCTGTCAACTTTTTCTAAAGGTACAAAATTAATTTTACTTAAGGATAAGATTCTTTTTTTACCGAGATTAATTTATGGGTTCATATTTTAATTTAATATCTAATGCATTCACCATAATGCATGTTCTGCATAAATATTATTTTATTAAATAGAGAAGTGTTACATTTCTAAGATTAAAGACAAAACTATGTTTGAATCATGAGAGAGGAGCAACAAGTTTAACTTTGAAATGATCCGTCTTAAAAAGAACACTAGAGGCACTAAACTATGTAAAAATGATTAACAGTAGAGGCACTAAACTATGTAAAAATGATTTTTTGGTAATTGAAGTTCTGAAAAATAGAAATGGTATAATTTATAATTTTCGAAAATTCAATAACCAAAAAATAATTTTACATGATTTTATTGGCCTCTAGTGTACTTTACCAAATAAAATTTATAAAGCCGGTTAGATTGGGTGAGCATTTTGGCATACGAGTGTAAGTATTTGCTTACGCCTATCGATTATGTCTAATGTCTAATGTCTAATGTCTAATGTCTAATGTCTAATGTCTAATGTCTAATGTCTAATGTCTAATGTCTAATGTCTAATGTCTAATGTCTCTTTGCAATTTAAAAGGATGTGCTATCCTACTATTTCTTTTACATTTTATTATACAAGTTAACAATAGACTAATCATAGTATATATTCAAGATAAGTTAGAGCGGAAGAGTTAGAGAATAGTGAAATTCAACTCGACTTAAATTTTACATATTTGATTTGATTCGAATTTTACAAACTCAATTAAATATGACTTTAAAAATTTTAAATAAAGTTTGAATGATAAAATATGTCTCGAATAAGTAGGCAACTTGAATTTCATTTTTGAAAATAAATTTTCTTTTTATAATTTAGTCTCTCAATTTTGTATTTTATTCAATTTAGTCTTATGACTGCAATTCTTTGTTCTTTCCATCAATTTCTTAACTCCTTTATAATCTCATCAATATTTTTTTCTCAAAATTTCATTCTTTTTTAAAAAATAATATCATAATTTATAAATATATATAATTTTAGATGGTACTTGAATTGTTAAATAACATTATAAGTCTTACTCACACGTGTGAGAAAATATGAAGAAATATATATGTATATCGTATGGTTATAAAAATTCGTTTAAATTAGAACAAAACAGTGCCATAATATTATAAATATTTTAAAATTAAATTTGAATAGAAATTCGAACAAATTAATTTGACTCAAATCGAAATGTTTAATTAAAGTTTAAATAATAAAATAATACTCGTCAACTCGACTAACTCAAAATTTAGACAATCGATTGAGTTTAATTTGATTAACATCATTGTCAATGTAATATAAAAAAAGCGTAAAATCAACATACTTAAATTCTTAATATCTTTCTGTTTAAGAAGAGACATCTATAATCTAAGCCTTTCGTTCTACAATCTTATTTAGTTTAATCTATGTTGAACTCTTATCTCATCTTCGGATTTTACCAAATTCGCACCATGAACCTGTGGCTCATCGTTGGTGACCAAGTTCACGGACCATGCAATTATTAACTAAACAAATTATAGTGCTTAGGCATATATTTTAGGAAAATAATTTGATGTACTGATGGTGGAATGCGAAGTTTTTTATAAGTAGTGTACTTTTAGAGTTTAAGATTAATATTTATGGTTTTAGATTAATATTGTAAGATTTATGGTTAATTTTTAAGGTTTATAGTTAAGCTTAAAGTTTAGGATTTGATTTTTAGTGTGTAAGATTTAGTGTTCTTAAATTGACATCTAATATCATTTGAAATCCGCTTGTAAAAACAAACTTCGATGCATTAAATATTAGCCATATATTTCAAATTGAACATTGTTTAATAGCTGGCTTCATAACTCGACATTTCGGTGCTTGGTAACATGCCATTAATTGGAATAAATTATACATTAGTTAAATGTACTTACTACACGTTTGAGTAATGTTCAAGCAACATACATGTTGTCAAATGAATTTCAACATATTTGAACTTTTTTTAAAAATCATGATTATTGATATTTTATAATAAAAATTATGGGTATAAATGAATAGAGCGTTCGACGAACTGTTCGTGAACCGTTTGTATAATTTTCGTTTATTAAGCTAAATAAACGAGTATGAACATAATTTGTATGTTCGTTTAATAAAGGAACAAATATGAACAGAGGTGTGTTCGGTTAGTTTACGTTCATGAACAAGCTTGTTTACCCGATTCTCCTTTTCCTTTTATTTTTTTACATTTTAAATATTGTTGTTTGTAGAGACTAAATTGAACAAATGATGAGCTTTGAAGTTCAAATTGTGAAGCCTAAGGAGCTTAAGGACTAGTGGTGTAATTTCACCATTTTGATGAACATGTTAGCGGACGTATAAACAAACATGTTCACGAATGTTAAACAAACATATCGTTAAACGAACATGTAAATGAACATTTTCGAGAACACTAAGCAAACAAGCCCAAACACCTTAAAAAATAAATAATCAAACACAAAATTAAAAATTTAAACGCACACGAACTAAGCATGAAGACCTTTAAAAATAAACAAACACGAACGAACCTTATTCGTTAAAGCTTAATTCATTTGTACTTGTAGCGGCCTTTTTTTTCTCTCTTTTTTTGTAAAAAAGAATTTTGACGTGTTAAAGGGCATTTGTTTAGAAAATAAGTCAGCTACTAATTATCTCCCGAATTGTTAATGTAAATCCTTTGAAGAAAAGGGATTTCTTTTGAAGACTTTAAATTTTCCAAAACGATTAAAATCAAGAGTCGCCACTGGCCACTTGGGTAAGGTGGGCCGGACACCATAAAACCAGAGACTCGTTACGAGAGGGTCCGGGAATTGGTTACGTGTGGGGAAGGATTAGCACCCCCATCACGCCCGGGGATCGGTACCAGAAAATTTGTTGCTCCTAAAAGAATGAAATTTATTGAAATTTAGATTGAGTTTAATTCGAAGTTCTTAGATGAAAATTAACCTTGACTACGCGGGCTTTATCGAATTGATGAACTCAAATTAATTAGCAATTTAATTAATAAGGTTGACGATATGTCGAACCATAAATTAAACCGACATCGAATAAGCCCGACTGCCGTGTTAATTTATGGTTCGACCTCCGTGCGTCACCTTTATGCATGATGCAAACCTTTAAATATGATGTAATGACATTGTTAATTTTTAATCCGTTTACCTCGGGACGGCAAAAATTAATTCAAACATTTGGTTAACATCATTTAAGCTCGGACTGTTATAACACAAATATTAGAATTAATAAATATCTCCCTTTTTATGACTTAAATTGATTAACGATGTTATTAAGATATAAGATTAAATGAATGTGATTAATGTATGACAAGCAAGGGCATAAATGCAAACACCAAAAAAAAGAAGGCTCAATTTAGAAAATAGTTCAATTATATATTTAACCTCTAAAAGAATTAAGAAGCTCAATTTATGGAGGCTAAATTGTAATTTGGTGCTAAGTTGGGCTTAAAATCGATTTTTCCCTTAAGGTAATTAAGAAATGTTCAATTAATTTAATGAATTTAACATTTACCCCAATAAGTCAAGGATAAATTTGAATTCGATAAATTAATCCGAACATTAATCTTATTAAAGTCTTAAAAAGACTAAGACTAATCTGATAAATTTTAGGATCATGTCCCTATAATACGAGCACACGATTTGTTCGAATTAATTTGGTTATTTTCAATCTAAGCCCAAAAGCTTGAAACTATTAAAATTAGTCCCAAAGTTAAAATCCCAAACTATTACAACCAAATTTAAAAGTTTAGGGCTCATAAACATTCCCATGCATTTATTATCAAAATATAACTATAACTTGAGATTGTACTATAAACCTTAAAAATATAAACATTATTATCTCTCTCCTTTTATTTTTTATTTTTTTCTCTATTTTTTTAAAAGAGAAAAACTGTATATCTTATACATTTTCAAAAATTATGAATTATTTAAAGAAAGAAAATAAATACATTATAATCTTTTATTCCATAAAACTAGCATTTAAAGAAAAAAAACTTTGTTTGTGATAATATTAATATTTTACTTCAAAAAAATGTATATACATATATATTTAAGAATTTTATAGGATATACACGGTATAAAGGAAATTTTTATTATAATACATATATCATATAAAAAATGTATAATGCATTTTAAAAATATTACATGCATATATCCTACGTTATGTTAACAAGTTCTACGTCATATATTATAAATATTTTATACATGCAATCATTGAAGTATTTATACCATTGTTTTTATAAAAGATTAATATTAGAGGGGTCACCTATTTAAATGAAAATACATGTATAGTATACTATAAATTACGAATTAAATCTTTATGTACCACCTAAATACTATGTAACACATATAAAATACGTGTATCATACAATATTTAATGACAAATACTACAAAAATAAAATATTAAAACATATTATACCAATAAAAGTGGGCTGAAATTAAATGAATGAGATAAAGAATTTACCAAGCCTAATCAGACTGGGCTCCAAGTTGTTGGGCTGGGATTGGATCGGGCCGGTTCAATTCTCGGAGTAGATCACTATAGCCGGGTCAACCATATCAGCCAGTCACGAAATTGGTTATGCTAGTTTCAAATAAAGGGTTATTATAACCCTAATTCTAGCATTCTTCTTCATTTTCCCCATTTTTTGCCGTTTAGCCCTCGATCGGCCTCTTTTGGGTGCGTCGTCACCTCCGGCTGAAGTCTCACGGCCCCTCCTTCCTTTCCAACGTTGTTGATTCCCTGGAAGATGAACCGTTCGTCCCGAAATGGGCCGAAGTTACTTCGGCTTCCTCGCGTCGGATCTTCGCCAGCAACCGTTGGATTGACGCGACCTCGAAGTATATGACTCTCTTTGTTCCGGTCTTGCTCCTCACCGTTGGGATTCGCCGATAAAGCCTCCGTTCACCGGGAAGCGTCGCCGCCGAGAGGTAAACTCTTCATTTTTTGTTCTGTTTTTACCTCTTTATATATGTGTGTGTGTTCGAATTCACAAGATTAAGATGATAACGAAGAGTTGTAAATACATGATTAATCGTTCCTTTTTTTGCTTGCTATGATTATATTCGAAAAAAAGGCAAGGAAAAAAGGGAAATCAGAATGTATTTTTTCTTGAATCTGAAAAACTTCTAATTACAAACTGATTACATCCTTTTATTCCCTAGTCTTTGTTCATACTTTTAAGCAATCTTTAATGAAACAAATGTGGTTGATTATACCTAGAATTAAGTTCTGCTAACCCTTGGATATTTTATTGTTTTGCCCATGCTGGTGGTTGGGAGCCAGTGAAAACATTCGAGATTGCCGGCGACGAAGCCACGTGGCTGGGGGACAAATCGGCAGCAGCGCGTAGATGATAACGCGACCGTACGTGGTATTCATGCGCGCATGGAGGACGGCGCGTCGGTGCGTGGGGAGATCGGTAAACTTGGACGGTCGGCTCCGGTGCCATCTGAACTGTTGGATCAAATCTGATCCAACGGCCATATTGAGGTGGCTGCAAAAAAAATATGATAAATAATTAGATCTTTAGGGTTTTTTGTTTATATTGGATATGGGCCAGGAATATGTATTTATTATTTTTTTTTGGATTTTTTAATATGTATGGACTTGGACTTTTTATAATTACTTGGACATGAATTATATTAATACATTTATATTTATACATTTTATTTTTATTTTTATTATATATTTTTAAATTAATTAATTAAACACATATACATTCAAATGTTACTATACATATACGTGCAATTATACATACAATATACATTAACAAATACACACGTATGCACTATCACATAGTAAACACACATAATACTAATAACATATACATATATCACATGCAATTTGGACAAACAACACATGTACATTCATGTTTTAAATAGACACTAAAATGAAAGTACACTTATGATATACACTATATATGTATACTAACACATATAAGTCCATTTTATAATCACCTAATAATAAGATAAATATATAAACCCGTTATTGAAAATTAAAAATAAAGAAGTTAACCCCGGACAAAATTAGTGATTACAGCTGCCCCTCTTTGCTTATACTTGTGGAACAAGAATAAAGCAAAGACCATAAGCACTAATTTTGTCCTACTTTTCTGTCGGATGATTTGCTCTTCCGAAATGGCAACGAGCAAATTGAGATGACTTGTTTCCCCGAAACGGCAGAAAACAAGTGGGTAACGTTGGCATTCCTTTCTTGATCAGCATTGGACAAACTAGTTACCGAATGATTCATTCCTACGAAGCGGCAGCGAACGAATCCAAATATCTTTTTAATGGCTCATTCTTCCAAAGTGGTAGCGAATGAATCCAAGTGACTTTGTTTTCCCGAAGCGGTCGAAAGCAATCTTAGTGACACCAGGATGTCCCTCCGAAACGGAAACAGACACAACCAGATGAAGATAACACGTTCTTTCGAAGAGGCAACAAACAAGTAGAAGTTCTTCCGACGCGGGTTCCATGAAGGCTTCTGTTCTTTGTGAGCCTGAACAGATAGGCTAACCTCTTTTTTCGGAAGGTTCTATCAAAATCCTTTGCTTGGAAATTTTCTCCATGTTTCCCTCCAGATGTTTGTTTCTCTTCTCAAGAGGTCTCCCATTTTATCTTGTAAAAAGAGACAAAATGATGCGATGCTATGAGCTAGCATGCCCCTAACCTAGGAATGTCTAACTAAATATGATGCATGGATAACAATAATTCACTCGAACACTTCTTCTTCTTGGTCCCTTGATTTCGACTTTCCTTTTCTTTTTTCCTCTCTTTCTTGTGATGGCGGTGCCCCACTTGTCACTCGGGTTCACCCTTTATACCACTTCTTGAATCCTTTGTCCTAAAGTGCCTTTTCAGGTTTTCACTTTTAGACTTGTACTTCCAAAGTGCCTTTTATGGGTTTTCACTTCAGTTTTTTTCTTTTTCTTTTTCTTATTCTTTTTCTTTTTTTCTTTTTCTTTTCAGGTGCCCCTCTGGATTTTCGCTCTTAGCTCATCTGATTTCAAAATATGTGAGGTACTCATTGTCTTCCTTTGGCAGATCTTGTCAATTTCACCCTGATTATCTTTTGCCTTAACCTTGGCATATTCGCCCTCTATTCTGGAATAACCTGCACTCAATAGGTTAACTCATAGTAATACCAAGAAATCTTTTGTTTTTCGTGACCTATGCCACTTCATCTGCGAGATGATGATGAGACGTATAACAGAAATAATATTTTATTAATACTTAGAGAAACATTAACAAAATTTTGAAAGTCATAGCAAACATGAAAAAGAAAAGACACAAATAACGTCGACTGCATGAACAATGAGAACCCATCGACCATAGTAGACATTTTACTCGCCATTTTGAGTTACAACTTTCAACGACCTAAGGATTGAAGCGTTGTCCTTTGATAAAGTATGTCAGTCGTATGCCAAAATTCACACATATCTGAACCGTCATGTTCGAATTTTCAATTCAGATCACCCACTAGTTTTAGGACGCCCATTTTAGGGTTTTCGCCCTAAACCCTTATTCTTCTTTCTCTTCTTTTTTTTATTATTTTATTGTTTTTTCTTTTTTCTTTTTTATTCTTTTTTTCTTTATTTTCTTCTCTTTTTTTCTTCTTCAGGCATAATACTTTTTTACCGAGTCCGAGTTTATTGGGTTACTTAACTCTTTCCCGTCTATCTCAGCTAGGATCAACGCTCCTTCAGAGAATGTCTTCTTTACAACATAAGGCCCTTCCCAATTAGGCATCCGTTTTCCTCGAAAGTCCTTTTGGTTAAGTAAGATCTTTTTAAGCACCATATCCACTCTTGAAACTCCCTAGGGCGAACTTTCTTGTTATAGGCCCGCATCATCCTTTTCTGATACATTTGGCTATGGCAGATGGCTTTCAATCTTTTCTCTTCAATGAGATTCAATTGATCAATTTTGGCTTGTATCCATTCGACCTCATCCACCATTACTTCATTCAAAATTCGAAGCAACGAGATCTCCATCTCAATGGGTAATACCGATTTCGTGCCATGTACCAAAGAATAAGGCGTTGCCCCGGTGGAGGTCCTTACAGAGGTTCGATAAGCAAATAGGGCAAAAGGTAGCTTTTCATGCCAATCATTGTAATTTTCGGTGGTTTTCGCTATGATCTTCTTTATATTCTTATTTGCCGCCTCCACTGCTCCGTTTATCTTGGGCGATAAACAGTAGAATTGTGATGTACAATTTTGAACTATTCACACACCTCAATCATCATTTTATTATTCAAGTTGGAAGCATTGTCAGTGATGATCCTTTCGGGCAGACCATAACGACATATAATTTTTTTTCTTGAGGAACTTGCAAACTGTCATTCTTGTGATGTTGGCATATGAGGCAGCTTTTACCCATTTGGTGAAGTAATCGATGGCTACTAAGATGAAGCGAAACCAATTATAAGCTTTCGAGTGTATATGCCCAATGACGTCTATTCCCAGGCAGTAAATGGCCAAGGTGAGTTCATGACGTAAAGTTGTACTGGCAGGGAATGTATCTTATCGGCGTAGATCAGGCATTTATGGCACTTCTTTGCATAATTGATGCAATCTCCTTCCATTGTTGACCAGAAGTACCCGTATCTCATGATTTTCCTAGCCATCGAGAAGCCGCTAGCGTGGGTTCCGCATAAACCTTCATAGACCTCTGCTAAAATAGTTCCGGCCTCCTGGGCATTGACACACCTCAACAGTATCCGATCTTTGCTTCTTTTATACAAAACTTCCTCATTCAAGAAGTACCCTAATGCCAACCTTCTGATAGTTCTTTTTTCGTTATCGTTGGCGTCTTTTGGGTAAGTTTGGTATTTGATGTACTGAAGGATGTCATAATACCATGGATTGCCATCCTTTTCCTCTTCCAAACTATAACAATGGTCTGGCACTTCAAAAGTTTGCATCTCGACGGGCTTCATTTTGGTCGTCCATTTTACTTTGAACACGGCGGCCAAGGTGGCCAAAGTGTCAGCCATTTGGTTGTCTTCTCTGGGCAAGTAGGTGAAACTGACTTCCTCAAAATTTCTGACCAAATCTTGGATCAAATCGTAATACTTGATCAGCTTTAGATCTCTGGTCTCCCACTCTTTTTGAAGTTGGTAGACTACCAAAGAAGAATCTTCGAAAACTTGGAGCACCTTGATCTTCTTCTCTATGGCTGCTCAGAGTCCCATGACACAAGCTTCATAGTCAGCTATGTTGTTGGTGCAAAAGAATCCCAGCCCACTGGTAAAAGGGTAGTGGTCCTCCCCAGGGGAAATTAATACTGCCTCTATTCCATGGCCTAGGGCATTGGACGCCCCATCGAAATAGAGCCTCCAACCTTCTTTCTCGGTAACAGACTTCCCTTTAGTTACACCACAAATCAAATATTCGTCTGGAAAATAGAATCTAACGGCTTATAGTCATCCGAGGTGGGACTTGCCAGAAGATCTGCCACGACATTTCCTTTAACTGCTTTTTGGTTTACGTAAATGATGTCAAACTCTGACAATAGCATTTTCCAACGGGCTATTTTCCCGGTCAATGTTGGCACTTCCATCAGAAATTTCAGCGGATCCATCCGAGAAATTAGACAGGTGGTATGGTACAACATGTATTACCGTAACCGCTTAGTGGCCCATACCAAAGCACAACATAACTTCTGAAATGGCGGGTACCGGGTTTCACAATCCGTGAACTTCTTGCTCAAATAGTAGATGGCCATTTCCTTCTTGCTTGAGTCATCGTGTTGTCCGAGTACACACCCCATAGAATTTTCAAAGACTGTCAGATACAGGACCAATTGTCTATCTAGCAGCGATACTACTAAGATTGAGGGATTAGTCAGATACTTCTTAATCTTTTCTAGTGCCTCTTGGAAATCTTCATCCCAGACTCTCGTGTTATTCTTTCGGAGCAGTCTGAAGACAAGGTCTCATTTATTAGTCAATTGAGATATGAATTGAGAGATGTAGTTCAACCTTCCTAAAAAACCTTGGACCTCCTTTTGTGTTCGTGGTAGTGGAAGATCTTGGATTACTTTCACCTTGTCGGGGTCGATCTCAATGCCGCTATGACTTACCATAAAGCCCAAAAGCTTCCCTGATGTGACTGCGAATGTGCACTTGGTCGGGCTGAGCTTTAATTGATACTTTCTTAACCTTCTAAAGAGTTTCCTCAAATTCTAGATGTGCTTCTCCTCGGTCTTAGACTTAGCTATCATGTCATCCACGTACACCTTGATCTTATGTCATGAAATAGGGTTACCATGGCTCTTTGGTATGTTGCCCCGGTATTTTTCAATCCGAAGAGCATCACTTTGTAATAAAACGTCCCCTACATGTCAGAAAAGTGGTTTTTTCCGTGTCTTCGGGGTGCATTTTGATCTGGTTGTACCCCAAAAAGCCATCCATGAATGAGAACCAAGCATGCCCCGCGGTATTTTCCACCAAAGTATCAATATGGGGCAGAAGAAAGTTGTCTTTGGGGATGGCCTTGTTAAGGTCTCTATAATCCATGCACATATTCACCGTTCCATCATTCTTTGGTACTGTCACGATATTGGCCACCCATTCTGGGTACTTAGAGACTTCCAGAAATTCGCCCTCAAACTGTTTCTTCACCTCTTCCCTAATTTTTTCAGTAACATGTATGTTCTCATTCTTCAAAGCTTTTGCTGAACGACCTTGCTTTCTGGCCTAATGGGAAGCTTGTGCGTTACAATGTCCGTGTTTAAGCCCGTCATGTCTTGGTATGACCATGAGAATACGTCTCTAAATTCCACAAGCAATTTCACTAACCCTTGTCTGATTTCTGGTGATAGGGTGCTCCCGATCTTTACTTCTTTCCTTTCTTTATTGGTCCACAAATTCAGGATCTCTAGCTTCTTTTGGTGCAGAAGGATTTGCTTTTCCTCGTCGGCCATCATTTTTAATATCTCTTTTGGGATCTCATCATTTTCTTCCTCTACCTCCGCCAAGTACATGGGTCGTTCGAAGTCTACTTTGGGATTAGGTTCCATATTGTTCATATGGTTTATATTAAGGGGTCTGCACGATTTTAAAAGTGCATATTGAAAAAAGAATACATTGTTAACTAATAGAATAAATGAGTAAGTAAATAAATGAATGGAATGAATGAGACGAATCCCATGTTTGCCATTTGAGAGAAAGAAAAGGTAGATATATTTCATTGCAGATGAACATGACATAGTTGCCATTTTTACAAAAGATGTCTGTTACTTTTGGCCAAAGTAACGGAGTGGTTCTAGGCATTACTTTGATATGTCCCTATTGAGTGCTGGCACGACCCTGAAGGTCCAGTTGTTGAGATCTTCCCCTAGGAGGCACAAACAAATTCTGGCTAAAAACCGGATAGGCTTGCTCCCAACACCGATCTTGTTTACATTCATTTCTTCTAAAGCCCCACTGATTAGCTTTTCTTGGAGGCGCCTTTCACTCTCCTGGTTTACCTTTTGGATATCCTCCTCTGGGTTTCGGATCCCCCAGATGTGAAGATGCCTATGAAGTTTGAATAGGTTATGGGAGCCCAAGGAATATCTTCCCCCCTCAACCTGGCTTTCCTCTGTTCTTGTCTCCTTTTCCATTCTTGCCTCTTTTGCAGAAGATTAGGTTTGTAACCAAGCCCAAAGTGGTCCACCTTGTGAATCACATCGACAGGACGAAGACGCCCTTGTAGATTCCTCCCTAAACCTTTATTCTTTCTTGCTCATCTTCTTAGGGTTTCGAGCACCATCATCTTAATGCAATTTGATAGCTTAGGGCATGGAACTTTGCTTCATTTGGCAACAAAAGTAGCATTGATAAGTTCCAAGGCTCTAAAGGCACACTCCATTGCCTCTCCATCAGTAGGGATGTATGGTGTATCCGGAGTCACTGAAGCGATGATTTCCACTTCTGCATTCACTGTTACTAGTTTCCCATCGGTGATAAACTTCAATTTTTGATAGAGCGAGGATGGAACAGCGCCAACCGAGTGTATCCAAGGCCTTCCCAACAAGCAATTGTAAGATGGCTGGATATCCATGACCACAAAATCAACCACATATTTAGTGGGACCAATGAGTATGGGTACTTCTATCTTTCCGACCACATCTCGTTGAGTCCCGTTGAAAGCCCGTACCGTATTATGATATGGCTTCATATACGAGCTGTCAATCGGTAGCCGTTGTAGAGTGGCCAATGGCATGACATTCAATACAGAGCCATTATCAATCAACGCAACTGGCAACACATAACATTTACAGTGGGTAGTAATGTTCAAGGCCTTGACAGACCATATGCTTTCTCTAGGAATCTCGTCATCACTGAAGATAATATGATTGACGTCAGTAATGTGACCTATGAACTGATCCAATCTCCCAACAGAAATGTCTTTTGCAACGAAGGTCTCGTTTAAAACCTTTAATAATACCTCTCTATATTTTTCAGAATTCAGTAACAGATCCAGCACTGAAATGTGAGCTAGTTGTTTTCGGAGTTGATCGACAACATTATATTCACTGTACTTCAAAAATTTCAGAAACTCTTGTGCTTGCGTTCCTGTGACGGGCTCCTTGATCTTTGCAGGTGGGTCCTCTCCAAACAACCTTTCAATTCATGCTCTAGCCTTGTGGGCTTTCTCCTTTGGATCCCTCAAGTTTTTTGGAATGTAGCACCGACCACTTCTTGTTAAATGCCCCACATCACTTACTTCTCTGCTACTTGTTTGAACAGGTTCTGTTTCTATTGTCATCTTCTCCTCTTGTGCATTAGACGATCCCAGAATCGTTACGCTTGCGGCATAATTCAACGGAACCATCTTGGTGTCTTTGAAAGGAAAAGACTTTAGAGTAGAAATTATGATTTTGAGAGCCACTTTTGGTTCACTCGCCTCATTCGTCCTAAGACCGAGAACAAGTGACCTTTTGGCACTGTATCTGGTTTCTTGACTCTCTGATGCGCAAACTTCAACTCTTTTTCCCTTTTTTTCTTTTTCAAAAAACTCAATTTCCTTGTTTTCTATTAGAGCTTGAAGCACATGACGGAACTCCTCACAATGCTGAATATCGTGACCTTCTAACTTATGGTACAAAAATACAGGCCACATCATTCTTTGACTAACACCATACCCCGGTTGATGAGACGTGCCATACATAACTGTTGAAAGACCCATCTCATAGGAGATTAGACCTCGGACATGCTCCTCTTAGCTTTCTTGGTGTACTCATCTTCAACGGATTTACACCTTGTCCTCTGTGGTTCGACAACGGATTGTTGGCCGTGCTAGGCTCCCCTAGCTGTAACACCCCAGTTCGAAACAGATTCTGAACGAACTTTTTGAAAGCTATATAATTCTCGATTGAGTGCCCCGGGACATCAACATGATACTCGCAGTGCTCCTTAGGGTTATACCAAGCCGGGTATGGTGGGTTATAATGAGTAACATGGTATGGTCGAACCCGATTAGCCTTGTATACTGTGAGTAGAGTTCTTTATAGGTAATTGGTAAAGGTGTGAAGGACCTATCATCTATTTCCTTCTTAGGTCCTTTATCATATCTCTTGTTGAAATTTTCGGCATTCTTTGCTAGAGCCTACGGATGGGAAATGGTGAAGTTCTTGGTCTTTTCAAAAGCATTGGTGTTGTTCACTTCATGATCCTTTTTCTTGAACTGTTTCCGTGAATGATCCCCTCCATCGATCCTTTCGCTCTTGATGGTCGCTTCAATGCGTTCGCCAGTCATGACCATTTCTACAAAGTTACTGATAGGGTTACTGATCAGTCGATCATAAAGTGCCCCTTTTAGTGTATCTATGAACATAAGGGAGATCTCATGTTCATGAAGTGGTGGTTGGACTTGGGCTGCCACGTCGCGCCACCTTTGAGCATATTCACGAAGATTTTCATTACACTTTCGTTTCATACCTTGTAAAAGTAGTCGGTTGAGAACCATATTAGTTACATGCTTATACTGATCGATGAAAGCTTTCACCAGATCTCTCCACGACTTAACTTGAGCCCTGGTTAGTTGGTTATACCACCTTAGAGCAGACCCAACTAAGCTGTCTTGAAAGCAATGAATCAAGAGCTTCTCGTTGCTGGTAAAACCTGCCATCTTTCAGCAAAACATCACTATATGAGGAAATGGACAGGTACTTCCGTCAAACTTCTCAAAGTTCAGAGCCTTGAACTTGTATGGGATTTCCACGTCTGGTACCAGGCTGAGCACTCTAGCACTTAACCCATAGGGGTTATCCTTATCTTCTTTCTCTCAGAGCTTCTTCTCTAGGTCCTTCATAGTGTCTTCTAGTTGCTTAGTGAACTCCGCTTTAATTTAGTTTAGCTTTTATAATTCGTCAAAATCCAGGATGCCATCTTCGATAACCTCGGGATTCTTGAAGGTCACCCATGGTTGAGTTTGAGCTGCCGCACCAGCATAAGAAGCAGATGCACCTTGTGTAGGATTTGACGAAGGGTCAATGAGGAAAAAATTCTTGACGGTTTGATCATAAAGGCGATCCCCTGAGTTTTGGGCAGGGCTTTCGATGGTACCCTTATCTCTTGACTCATACCTCAGTTGAGCTTGCAACAGCTGCGATATCACTTTCATCATGTTTTACTGGGACTTGAGAATGGTTTCCCTCAATTCTTGTTGGGTTCGTTCCATTTGACTACGTAGATCGGCTTCCAGCTTCGCAAAACCTTCCTCCATTTTTTTTGTTCGTAAGCGGGTATGATATGGATATGGAATGATGGTAATTTTAAAGAACCAAAATGCACTCTTTTTTATTTCTAAAACAGAAAGTTTTTTAGTCAATTATTTGTTAATAAAATAGAGAATGAAAATAAATGAATTATGCATGAATGCAACGAGCAACACTGAGTCTGGCAAATATCATCGTTAAACGACTTTCATTAACAAAAACATAGTCTTTGTACAATAACTAAAGAAAGCCAACTAAACATATATGACTTTAGGGTAGTATCAAGGTCGATGATCTCTCTCGAAATCCAAACAATCATTTCTTCTTCTTCAGAGTCATCGTCGACACAATCATGAAGTTCAGTAGCGTCTTCTGCCAAGAGTTGTATCTTCTGGGTGATTCCTTGTATTCGAACCGTCCATTGCGCTAACTCTTGTTCTTGTCTCCAAATGGTGTAGGCAGTAAACTACAGTTGCTCCAAACTCGGCATCGGACGTACTTGAATCGCTCCCTTAAAGCTTGCCACATGATCCTTGAGCTGTTGAACCTCGATTTCCAATTCTTCAATGCGAGACTCTAAAGCTTGGTTCTCCGTCTTGCTTTCCTTTAATTTGCTAGTCGAACCTTTGTGCTTGAAGAGAGACTTCTCCAGACACTTAACTTGATCCCTCAAGGCTTCATTTTGGTGACGTTCTTTCTCGAGCTGCTTAGAATGAGAAGTGTGCAAGTTCTTCATTTCTTGGGTTAAAGTGAGCACTTGGTCCTTGTTATTACAGTACATCATTTTATAATTCTCGGCTCTTTTTTTCTCCTCCCTGAGTCGGTTCACTTGGTCCACCTTCTATAACTCTCTTGATTTTGCTTAGCCTCTTGAGTTTCTGAATCTCTTCTTTTTCTAACTTGAGCTTGAGTTCTAATTCATTATTTCTCTTTTGCAAACCTTTAACCATTCCTTCAAACTGTATCCTCTCCAACTCAAAGTTGAATTTCTCTTGGCGCTCTCTCTCCTCGAGCTTGAGATACATTTCCTGCTCTTTTTCAAGTTGTTTCCTCATCAACTCGGCTTCGGTAGGAAGTATGGCTAACCTCTCTTCCGTTATCCTTTTTTCTATCGGGGTTCAGTTGGGGAATATTGTCATTGACGCGGCTGAATCTCCAGGCCTCGTACTCGGAAGTGGTCATGTGGGTAGCATTCATGACTCTGACCCATCTCACGTTGTTCCAAGATGAAGAAACATCGTACACCACTGCCTTGTAGCCTTTTTCCTTCTCATAATTCATGTTGAACTCATTCAAGCCCTTGGTAGCTGGAACATTCTGCTCGAGCCATACTGTCTCAAAACCAGGAGAGGAGCATAAGTCGTGTGCCCCCAAAGTCCAAGTAATGGCACCCAAGAGTACACTTCGCACCTGTAAAGAATACTCCTTGCAGAAAGCCACGGAGCCCTTCAAACTATATATTCCTCCTTCACGTTGCTAAGAACACCTTCCCAAACTTCCTCAGATCTTCTGGTGGGCTAATCTTCCTTTCACACAAACTCTTCCAAAGGGGAGAAACTACCATGGTAGAGAGATTTTGAGAAATTAGCATCCGTCCACAAATGGATGTAGAACCAGACTGTCAAAAGCTGTGAGCAACCATGGAAACGACCCTCATCATGCTCCTGGCAAAACCTCAAAGATAGGAAAGTTTCAGCTAAAATTACGAGTACCAGATTGGTTCCACCACTCAAACGGTCAAACAAGTCTAAGACTGTCGGGTCAATTAGCCCTCGTGCCTAGGGAAAGAGAACTAACCCATAAATTAACAATGCGAAGAGATCCCGTTGAACTCGGCCTACCGGATGTATAGAAGCCAGGGCTAGAATCCCATCCCATATGAGATACTCTTTACTGTTCCAAGTAATGACCTGATGCTCGACCCAGGATTCTAACATGTCTGAGAACCTCTTGAGCTTGCCCCGAAAGGCTTTATTCTTACTAGGCTTCGAGTATACCCGGGTTTTGTCGATCTTCTTATAATTTAAAAGGTCTTGATACTCTTCAATCGTAGGAGTTAAATCGAAGTTATCGATCGTGAAACAACCATAGGCAGGATTCCAAAACCTCACAAAGGTTTGTAGCAGTGCCTAATCCACCGGAGCATCTAGCAAATATGCAATGTCACCATATTCCCTTATGAAAATACACCTTGTTTCCAAGTCCCAACTATTCCACGTTGTCTTCATCCCGAAAGTATCATTGTATTCTGTATTCATGAATGTCTCTGCCGCCAATGTTGACCTAAATTCGGCAGGAATACTGTCTCCCTCATGCAACTGTTCCCCTTCGGACCATATCTGTACGTTGGAGTGCTTTTCATTATTGCTGCGAACTAGGTCTCCCATCAATCTAGCCTTTAACTTTAGACTATTTCCAACTCAATGTGCTCTTTATGATATGGCTATGATATGCAAAACAAAGGAACATCAATGAAAAGGAAGAAAAGACAAGGTTAGTTGTGAGATAAAAACACAAAAGTAGGAAATGATAAACACAAACAGTTTTCATAAGAAAAGAACCTTAACCACAGGAATTCTAGTTCGCTGAGGTTATCTACATGGCTCTAATATGGGTGGGCTTCTTAAATTCTCACACATAGGCTTGGTTCTAATTAAGGGTACCCGAACTTACCTTATTGCCCTCTAAGGCAATAAGAACCTAGTTCTGGCCTATTATAAGCTTGCGAATTGGTTTTTGATTTGAGGGAAAGCACGGCCTGGTGACGTGGAGGGCTACTCACGTGTCAAAAGGCGTAGATTCTGAAAGTAAATTACCTACCCACGGAGGGCTACTCACGTGGGTATGTGGCATTTCACTCCCACTTAAAGGAAGAAGCTCGGGTATAGAGCTTAATGATATGATGCAACACATGTCAATGACTCCTTAGAAATTAAATGAAGAGTTAATTCGAGGACCACCAATTATCAAAGCCTGTGCAATCTCGACCACATTTTAAGGAAGAATTATCCTAGTTAAAGTCAATTAAAATCCCAATAATTTTCATTATTTCAGAGAAACAATTTTTTCTTTGGCCTAACTCTCTTTTGTTTAGAAAAACAGTCCCCAGCGGAGTCGCCAAGCTGTAACGACCTTTTTTTCTCTCATTTTTTTGTAAAAAAGAATTTTTGACGTGTTAAGGGCGTTTGTTTAGAAAATAAGTCGGCTACTAATTATCTCCCGAATCGTTAATGTAAATCCTTTGAAGAAAAGGGATTTCTTTTGAAGACTTTAAATTTTCCAAAACGATTAAAATCATGAGTCGCCACCGGCCACTTGGGTAAGGTGGGCTGGACACCATAAAACTAGAGACTCGTTACGAAAGGGTCTGGGAGTTGGTTACGTGTGGGGAAGGATTAGCACCCCCATCACGCCCGGGGATCGGTACCATAAAATTTGTTGCTCCTAAAAGAATGAAATTTATTGAAACTTAGATTGAATTTAATTCGAAGTTCTTAGATGAAAATTAACCTTGAATATGCGGGATTTATCGAATTGATGGACTCAAATTAATTAGCAATTTAATTAATAACGTTGACGATATGTCGGACCATAAATTAAACCGACATCGAATAAGCCCGACTGCCATGTTAATTTATGGTTCGACCTCCGTGTGTCACCTTTATGCAAGATGCAAACCTTTAAATATGATGTAATGACATTGTTAATTTTTAGTCCGTTTACCTCGGGACGACAAAAATTAATTCGAACATCTGGTTAACATCCTTTAAGCTCAGACTGTTATAACACAAATATTAGAATTAATAAATACCTCCCTTTTTATGACTTAAATTGATTAACGATGTTATTAAGATATAAGATTACATGAATGTGATTAATGTATGACAAGCAAGGGCATAAATGCAAACTCCAAAAAAAAGAAGGCTCAATTTAGAAAATAGTTCAATTATATATTTAACCTCTAAAAGAATTAAGAAGCTCAATTTATGGAGGCTAAATTGCAATTTGATGCTAAGTTAGGCTTAAAATCGATTTTTCCCTTAAGTTAATTAAGAAATGTTCAATTAATTTAATGAATTTAACATTTACCCCAATAAGTTAAGGATAAATTTAAATTCAATAAATCAATCCGAACACTAATCTAATTAAAGTCTTAAAAAGACTAAGACTAACCTGATAAATTTTAGGATCATGTCCCTATAATAAGGGCACACGATTTGTTCGAAATAATTTGGTTATTCCCAACCTAAGCCCAAAAGCTTGAAACTATTAAAATTAGGCCCAAAGTTAAAAGCCCAAACTATTACAACCAAATTTAAAAATTTAGGGCTCATAAACATTTTCATGCATTTATTATCAAAATATAACTATAACTTGAAATTGTACTATAAACCTTAAAATTATAAACATTATTGCCTCTCTCATTTTATTTTTTATTTTTTCTCTATTTTTAAAAGAGAAAAAAACTGTATATGTTATACATTTTCAAAAATTATGAATTCTTTAAAGAAAGAAAATAAATACATTATAATCTTTTATTCCACAAAACTAGTATTTAAAGAAAAAAACCTATATTTGTGATAATATTAATATTTTACTTCAAAAAAATGTATATACATATATATTTAAGAATTTTATAGGATATACACGGTATAAAGGAATTTTTTATTATAATACGTATATCATATAAAAAATGTATAATGCATTTTAAAAATATTACATGCATATATCCTACGTTATGTTAACAAGTTCTACGTCATATATTATAAATATTTTATATATGCAATCATTGAAGTATTTATACCATTGTTTTTATAAAAGATTAATATTAGAGGGGTCACCTATTTAAATGAAAATACATGTATAGTATACTATAAATTACGAATTAAATCTTTATGTACCACTTAAATACTATGTAACACATATAAAATATGTGTATCATACAAGATTCAATGACAAATACTACAAAAATAAAATATTAAAACATATTATACCAATAAAAGTGGGCTGAAATTAAATGAAAGGGATAAAGAATTTACCAAGCCCAACCAGACTAGGCTCCAAGTTGTTGGGCCGGGACTGGATCGGGTCAGTTCGGTTCTCGGAGCGGGTCACTATAGCCGGGTCAACCGGTTCAGCTGGTCACGAAATCGGTTATGCCAGTTTCGAATAAAGGGTTATTATAACCCTAATTTCAACCTTCTTTATTTTCCCCTTTTTTGCCGCGAGCCAAAGAGAGAAGGGAGAGATCGGCCACCGTTTAGCCCTCGATCGGCCTCTTTTGGGAGCGTCGTCACCTCTGGCCGACGTCTCACGGCCCCTCCTTCTTTTCCAAAGGCGTTGATTTCCCGGAAGATGAACCGTTCGTCCCGAAATGGGGCGAAGTTCCTTCGGCTTCCTCGCGTCGAATCTTCGCCAGCAACCGTTGAATTGACGCGACCTCGAAGTATATGACTATCCTCATTGCGGTCTTGGTTCTCACCGTTGGGATTTGCAGATAAAGCCTTCGTTCGTCGGGAATTGTCGCCCTCGAGAGGTAAACTCTTCATTTTTTATTCTATTTTTACCCCTTTTATATATGTGTGTGTTCGAACTCACAAGATTAAGATGATAACGAAGAGTTGTAAATGCATGATTAATCATTCCTTTTGTTGCTTGCTATGATTATATTTGGAAAAAAAGGCAAGGAAAAGGGAAATCAGAATGTATTTTTTCTTGAATCTGGAAAACTCCTGATTACAAACCGATTACATCCTTTTATTCCAGTCTTTGTTCATACTTCTAAGCAATCTTTAATGAAACAAATGTGGCTGATTATACCTAGAATTAGGTTCTGCTAACCGTTGGATATTTTATTTTTTTAGCCCATGTTGGTGGTTGAGAGTTGGTGAAAACATCCGAGATTGCCGGTGACGAAGCCACGTAGCCGGGGAACAAATCGGCAGCAGCGCGTGGATGATAACATGACCGCGCGTGGTCTTCACGCGCGCATGAAGGACGACGCGTCGGCGCATGGGGAGATCGGTAAACCTGGACGGTCGGCTCCGGCGCCATCTGAACCGTTGGATCAAATCTGATCCAACGACCATATTGAGGTGGCTACAAAAAAAGGATGATAAATAATTCGATCTTTAGGGTTTTTGATTTATATTAGATATGGGCCAGGAATATGTATTTATTATTTTTTTTGGATTTTTTAATATGTATGGACTTGGACTTTTTATAATTACTTGGGCTTGAATTATATTTATACATTTTATTTTTATTTTTATTATACAATTTTTAAATTAATTAATTAAACACATATACATTCGAATGTTACTATACATATACGTGCAATTATACATACAATATACATTAACAAATACACACATATGCACTCTCACATAGTAAACACACATAATACTAATAACATATACATATATCATATGCAATTTGGACAAACAACACATGTACATTCATGTTTTAAATAGACACTCTTAATGAAAATACACTTATGATATACACTTTATATGTATACTAACACATATAAGCCCCTTTTTATAATCACCTAATAATAAGATAAATATATAAACCCGTTATTGAAAAATAAAAATAAAGAAGTTAAACCCGGACAAAATTAATAATTACAGTACTCCTACGAAAAAAATAGGAGGGAAATTATTACATTTGTTCATGGGTTGAACCAAGTTTGGGTATGACTTAATTGTTTTCTTCTGTATTTTTACTCGAGCTCAATCCAAAGCTATATAAGATAACTCATTATTTAAAAATGGTATTTTATTAAAAATATTTTTATATAATTTTTAACTTTTATAATTTAAAACTTGTCATTAAATTAGTTTAAAGCTTACGAATTGAATTAATTTATGAAAAATATTTATCCAAAATATATAGGACCTTCGATAGATTATTTTAAACAATTCAAAGTTAAAATTAGAGTGACTATTCGATAAAGTCATTAAAATAAGTGCAAAATTTTAAATTAATAAGACTTATTTTGTCGAATTTGATTTGAAATGTTGCCAAATCGTGTAAAATGATAAGAAATTTTCCTCAAATAAATATTTTAAGTTCAATGTTCAATTTATTTAAGTGCAGTAAATTAATCAAATTGAGTTTAGACATGTTTTTCATGTATTTTTAACGTAGTAAGATCTTTTAGAGTTTTGAATTATTTCATTGATCGACCACTATTTATTGTCATATTAGTTTAACGGCAACAAAATTAAAATAAAATTATCGTTGGTTTTTCTCTTTTATTGTGTTTTCTAAAGACAAAATTATAGTTACCACCAATAAGTTGATAAAAAGGTACGCATCGTGCAAATTATGTTGTTTGAACTCGAATCACTTAAGAGAAACAACATCATCCTTTACCAAATCACTCAAGTAGTGGCGAAAGTACATTATAACCAGGGTAGACACGTGCCCACCCTGGAATCTGAATTTTCTCCTATTAATTATCTATTTTATTGATGGTTTCTACCCTAAAATTTATGAAATTTTATTTGTGCCCACCCTGAAATTTTGTTTGTCTGCCCACATATAAGCTATGATAAAAAACTGACTAAAGAAGTTCATAAGTAGTAACTTATTCTTTTTGGGAGTCCACAAACAATTCATTTGAGCTCAATTCATTTACATAATTTCAAGAGTTCAAGACCTTTTGTTCTTTTTCTTACAACTGGATAAAATTTTCTACCCCTTTTCGGTGCCCATTTTTATGTTCCAGCACTAGAAAATTAAATTATAAACTCTAACCCTAAATTCTATATCATAAACCCTAAACTATAAAAATACATACTACTCCTAAATTCCCTAAACTCTAATCTTAAACCCTAACCTTAATTCTAACTCCTAAACCTAAAGTTTTAGTGGAGGCATAAATAGGGGCATCGAAAAGGGACAACAGATTTCTATTCCTTACAACTATAACTATACAAATATCAAATAAAGATTGAATAATTAAATATTTACTGAATTGATGTTTACCTTTTCTAATTTTGAGTTAGAGGTTACATTAATTTAGAGTAAAAGTAGAAATATTATTTTATGAATTAATATTTTTTATACTAATTTCTTGAATCAATTAACAAATGTATTGGTTTTTTTATTGATTGAGCATAAATTGGTAATAGACACAAATTAGGTTGTTTCGAATTTATTGTAGCCTTGTAGATATTATATATTACAGTGCTTTGCAAATTGTAGCTTGGAGATTTTTAATTCACTGTGTTTTTATGGCTAGCATGAATGATATACTTTTCTCTCATTCGTTGTGTAAGATTGTACTCAATCCCCACGATATTGGGGGTAAGCAAATGTTTGCATAAAATTGTCCACATCATGAAGATGTTTATGTAAGTTGTAACATAGGACATTGTTTTCTTCTTTTTAAACCAACTTTAAATTATATATGTATTAACCACAGTGGCAGATCCACCATATAGTTAGGCTGCACAAGTTATTTACACCGTTGTTTTTTTATTTACTATTGTTTGCATTGATAACTTATTTACACTCGTAAAATAATCATTGTTAACTTTTTACACTTAGTCGTTTATGTTGCGAAAGCTAAAAGAACAAAGTCTGAACACATTAAATAATAAATGAAACGAATTTGAACATGATGTTAATATATGTGTGCCTACTTTAAAAAATATTTTTGAATCCGCCACCACTCAAGGTTAGGAATTCGAATCTTGATGTTGTGAAGAGAGTAAATTAAATTGGGAGTGTCCCTCTTATAATAAGTTGTATTCCAAATTAATCAGCAAATAAATTTAATACAAATGATTATAAAAAATAGAATTATATCTAGAAGATACAAATTCGAATCATTTGTCTTTTCCAATAGTCTTAATTTGATTACAAAATAATATCTATTCATATTTTTTTTAAACTTTTTAATTACACGCACACATCTTGGAAACAATAATAATTAAACCCAAATCATTTAAGATCATCATTATTTTTTTCTTTGAAACCATTCGTTTGATTTCAAGTCCTATGTACGTTTAGAGAACAAAATTATCGTTTCTATTTAGGGATGCAAAAAGCCGACCCGGCTCGAAAACTCGATTGAAACCTGCTCGAATCAGAACTTGTTTTGACTCGAGGAAGTGATGACTCGAAATCAATCTGTAATCGACTGTTGTTGACCTGAACCCGAATTGGACTTGATACTGTAGTAACCGAACCCGACCTACACTCGACTAATACGAATTCGAACCCGAGACTAACCTGGCAAATAATCGATATAACCCGACCGAAACGACCCGAGATCCAATTTTATCCGACCTGTTTGAACTCGACTGTTAATTGACCCGACCTATTTTGAACCTGACCTGTTGTTAACCTAAACTGATATTGACTTAGCTTGATAATTACCTCATATTTAATTGAGGAAGTTTATGATTTGATGATTTTCAAGAGAAAAATGAAATATTTGAAAAATTATAATTTTATTATATTATAATATGAGAAACTAATTGACCTATATGATGATATTTTTGTTCATTCTAGTCCCTACAATTTTATTTTTAGCCGAAATTGACTTATATATATTTTTATTTTTGGTAATTTAGTCGAATGATATTTTTGTTTATTCTAGTCCCTACAATTTAATTTTTAGTCAAAATTGCCCCATATTTATTTATATTTTTGGTAATTTAGTTCAATAATATTTTTGTTTATTCTAGTACCTAAAATTTAATTTTTAGTCAAAATTGACCCTTATTTATTTTTTGTAATTTAGTCCAATATTTTTAATATGATGATATTTTTGTTTATGTTAGTACCTAAAATTTGATTTTTAACCAAAATTAACCCCAATTTATTTTATATTTTTGTAATTTAGTCTAATATTTTTAATGTGCTGTTATTTTTGTTCACTCTAGTCCTTAATATTTTATTTTTAGCCGAAATTAACTCTTATTTATTTCTAATTTTTATAAATTAGTCCAATATTTTAAATATGATGATATTTTTGTTCATTCTAGCCTCTAATATTTATTTTTAATGTGATTCGTATTCGTGAAAGGCGTTAAATAATTCACTCGAAATGACCTAATCCGAAGTCTATCGACTATTCGTACCGAACACAAACTTAATACAAATTCGAAACTCAAATTAACCCGGCTTGAAATAAAACCGACTTGAAATCGCCCGACCTAAAATTAAACCCACCTAAAATGAATCTGACCTGAAGTCTACTCGAGCCCGAATTAACCCGTCAATTAACTGATTCGGACTCGACCTGAAATGAACCCAACCTAAAATTGACTTGCATCCAAATTGAATCAAAACATTAAATTAACTTGAAATGACATGTATCTAATTAACCTGACCTGAAACCATCTTATTACCTTTTTGCATCCCAAATTGTATTCATTCGAATTTTACTCAACCAATTAAATCACGTGTCGCACCACAAATTCTAGGAGCTCGCGATATTTTATTATTGGCCCAAACATCAAGGCACTGGATTTCGTGCCTCACATGCCATTAAAATAAATACTTAATTTTTTAAAAAATGATTTAAAATTTCGTAGAAAAATAAAAGATGAATTTTCTAATAAAGTACATAGCAAATCATTGTGTTATGATTAAATTTATAATTGATCACTGTTTTTTAAGAAGTCAGTTGTACATAAGCTGTTAGTAAGTCTGTTAGAGGTAGTTAATTAGTTTTGTATGCAGTTAATTGGTTAGGGATATTGTAATTGTAATATAATAATTATTCTTAATGAGATCCTTTTGTTTTGGGCCGCTCATTAACCCAAATCCAATTCAATCATCTGTTTTTTTTCTTTCTTGATTTAGGGATTTCCTGCACTAGGGTTCTTCCTATCTCGTTTTTTTTTTCTCTCACGATACCTCTTAAGATTGCAACGTCTGCCGATTCAATTGATTTCAAACATCTTCTCTTCCCTTATCCTCCAGATACGCCGGGCAGGCTTTTGGTTTCTCATCGCCTTGTCGGTATCGAAAATTACAACATCCGGAGTCGTTCTATGTGTATCGCCTTGCTTGCCAAAACCGAGCTGGGTTTTGTTGATGGTGGTTGCACGAAGGAGAGCTATGGTGAGCACTTGGATTCTCAATGGGAACGTTGCAATGCCTTTGTTTTGTCCTGGATTTTGAAAACTGTTAGCAGTGAGCTTTCGGTTGGGATCGTTTTCGCTTCGAGTGCCGCTTATGTTTGGAAGGACCTCAAAGAACGCTTCGATAAGGTGGATAGGTCTCATATCTTCTTCATTCATCGAGAGATAGCCACTACCAGTCAAGGGGATTCTACGATTTCAACCTACTTTACTCGATTGAAGCTCTTATGGGACGAATACAACTATTTGGTGCCTTTTCCAGTCTGTGACTGTGCCGATTCCCAACAAATTGTAACGCATCTAGCGCGTCAGAGTTTATTCCAATTTTTGATGGGTTTGAACGAGACATACACAACAATCCACAGTCAGATCCTGTTGATGAAGTTGCTACCCACTATCAATCAAGACTATTCAATGCTTGTACAAGAGGAGTCTCACCGAGCTCAGTTGTCTGATATTTCTCTTGTTCCTAAAGCCAATGTTTTGTTTTCTAATGCAACCAATTCTTTTGATAGAAGGAGATTCAATGGGGTTTGCGACCATTGTAAAATTTGTGGGCATAAGCGTGATAATTGTTATTGTCTTCATGGCTTTCCTCCTGATTTCAAATTCACCAAGAAACGAGGTGCTCACCAGTGGTTGCTGCGAATACTCTGGTTGATTGTTCTGTTGATTCAGAGGTTGGTCGTGTGCCTCATGTGATGCCTCACTAGTGTTTACTCGGGAACAATATGCACAACTGCTTGATCTTCTAAACAAGGCATCTCCTGTTGAATTAGTTGCTAATATGACAGGTACAGTTACTCAAGGTATGTCTCTTAACCATGGTACTGTACATTGGATACTGGACACAGGAGCTACTGATCATTTGTTGTCTGATTTGTATAGCTTAGATTTCCTTGTTTCATATGCTTCTGATTCCCATATCATGCATCTTCCAAATGGTAAAACAATCTCTATTACCTATATTGGTTCTTTCTCTTTTGATTCCACTCATATATTATCCAAAGTCCTTTATGTCCCTAATTTTACCTGTAATCTACTCTCTGTTTCTAAGCTTACTCGAGATCTCAATTGCAGCATCATCTTTTATCCCGACTTTTGTGTTTTACAGGACCTCTCCAATGAAAGGATGAAGGGGCTTGGTAGAGAGTCAAGGGGCTTATGTCTCTTTGATTTCACAAGTTTGGGTTCCGATGTGTTTACTGGTAATAGTTGTAATTCCATTTCTTTCGATTCTGTTTCAGATTCTACTCATTGTATGTCTATTGCTTCAGTTAATAAAGTTCCTGTTTGGCATGCTCGATTAGGGCATGCCTCTCTTAATGTTCTTCATAAAACACCTTTTTTACATTATGTTGTTTTGCCTTCTGAAAGTATTAAGACTTGCTCTATTTGTCCTTTAGCAAAATAGACTAGGTTGCCTTTTTCTTTGAGTGCTACTTGAGCCAATTCTCCTTGTGAGCTAATTCATTTAAACCTTTGGGGCCTTGCATGATCTCAACTCATAGTAGGCATAGGTTCTTTTTGATCATAGTGTATGATTTTCTCGAATGACATGGGTCTATTTAATGAAACTCAAGAGTGACATTGTTATGTTTTTCAAACAGTTTTGTTCCTTTGTCACTAATCATTTTTCTACCTCTATTAAAACAATTTGAGCTGATAAATAGGCATCATCTCGAAGTGGCTAGAGCCCTTCGTTTTCACTCTAATGTCCCCTTCAAATTTGGGGGAGAATGTGTTTCTACAACATGCTATATCATTAACAGGCTTCCCACTCCAGTTTTATCATGGAAAAGTTCATTCGAATTATTTTACAAAAAGCCACCTAATCTTTCTCATATGAGGGTCTTTGGTTGTCTATGCTATGCTTCTAAGCTTAAAGGTTATATCTGGTTTAATTTGGACACCAAAGTTTTCTTTGTCAGCCGAGATTTTATTTTTCATTAACATCTTTTCCCCTTTCATTTACATGTTTCTGCAAATTCTGTGTTTTATCCATCTTCCTCTTTTTTGCACTCAGATTTTTTGCACTTTGATACTCCTACTTCTTCACAGTCTCTTATCTCTTAGCACAGTTTTGTGCCTTCTCCTTTTCTTCACATTCCTCACAGTCTTCTTATTCTCTTGTTTCATCAGATAGTCATATTGTTCATTCGCCACTTCTTAGTCCACTTGTATCTTTAAATTCCCCACAACAATCTTCTTCCTCTTCTTCCCAATCTTCTCATGTATCTTTAGTAGAAGAGTTACCACAACAACCTTTAGTAGAAGAATTTCCACAACAGCCACATATTGTTTTAAGGAGATCTTCTAGGAATGTCAAGTCTCGTCTTTGGCATCAAGATTATGTTCTCTCTTGCCAATCTTCTTCCCTTCCAAGCAGATATCTTATTTATTCCTTTATTTCCTATTCTCATTTACCCATTCATACTCAAAGTTTTCTTTCTTCCACTCATACTGTTGATTCTAAATCTTATAATGAAATACAAAATTCTCTTTGGGTTCAAGCCATGAATAAGAAAATCTCTGCCCTGGAAACAAACTACACTTGGTCTGTGATTTCTTTGCCTCTAGGAAAGGTTCCAATTGGGTGTAAATGAGTGTACAAAGTAAAATACAAGACTGATGGCAGTGTTGAGAGATTCAAGGCTCGCCTTGTGGCTAAAGGTTACACTTAAAAAAAGGGTTGATTATGTGGATACCTTCTCACCCGTTGCAAAGCTTGTCACTGTAGAGTTGTTCTTGCCCTTGCTTCCATTTACCACTGGCCTTTGTGTCAGTTGGATGTCTATAATGCATTTTTACAGAATTTGTTTGAGGAGGTCTTTATGACTCTACCTGAGGGTTTTTTGCAGTCAGTGGGAGTCCAAGGTATGTAGGCTGCAAAAAGCACTCTATAGTTTGAAGCAAGCATCTCAACAACGGAACCTTAAGCTTATAGAGGCTTTGTTAGCAGCTGGTTATCAGCAGAGTAAATATGACTACTCTTTGTTCACTAAGCATCAAGGAAATAAGGTGGTTACCCTGCTCATATATGTGGATGATTTATTGATAATTGGAAGTGACGAGGGGTTGGTTCGAGAGTTAAAGGAAATTTTGAACAGAAATTTTAGAATAAAAGATCTTGGTGAGATGAAATATTTTTTAGGATTGGAAATATTCAGATCACGAGAAAGGATTGTGTTAAATCAACGAAAATATACTCTAGAACTAATAGAAGAAACTAGGATAAGGGGAGCCAAACCTTTCATGACTCCATTAGAGCAAAACCGTAAGTTGACATAGTAGAGTATGATAAAGGTTGAAAAATGTAGATGATGAGCTATTGCAAAAGGCTTATGGGAAAGTTAATTTACTTGACACATACCAGACCTGATATCACATTTGTAGTGCGTTCGTTGAGCCAATTTATGCAACAACCTAAAAGGACACATCTAGATGCAACCTTGAGGTTGGTGAAATATGTTGAGAAAAAGTTTGGTCAAAAACTTTTTCTAAGTGCAGCAAGTGTGAATTGCAAGCCTTTTTATGATTCAGATTGGGTCTCATGTCCAATGACGAGAAGACCAGTTACTGAAATTTTGCATAAAGTTGAGAGATTCATTGATATCCTTGAAGTCAAAAAAATAAAGCACCGTAGCACGATCATCAGCTGAGTACTGAAGTATGGCTGTGATAACAGCAGAAATAGTTTGGCTGCAAAGATTATTGGGTGAACTTAAAATAGCCACAGAAGGACCGGCAAAGATGATGTGTGACACTAAAGCAGCCTTACAAATTGCAGCAAACTCAGTATTCCATGAGAGGATGAAACATATAGAGATTGATTGTCATTTTGTTAGAAAAAATAATACAAGATGAAAGCATACAAACCAAGTATAAAAGATCAAAAGATCAGCTTGCAGATATTATGACAAAAACAATGAGAATACATCAACATGAATATTTAGTTTTTACGTTGGGGTTTAAAGATGCCTTTCAAACCACCAACTTGAGGGGGAGTGTTAACAGCCTTGAAGTCAACTGTAAATAAACTGTTAGTAAGTAGTTAGTTAGTTTTGTACGTAGTTAATTGGTTAGAGATATTGTACATAAATACGATTGTAATCTGATAATTATTCTTGATGAGAATATCGAAGTATTCCTTTTATCTCTATTCTCAAATTTAACAGAGACCTTTTTTATATCGATTATAATAATTAGATTATTTTATTGTTTAGTATGTAAACACGCATTAAATTTTTAGCTATATTATATATTTTATTTTTAATTTTTTAAAGTATTGAATTTAAGTATTTGCGTCTAGAGTTAATGTTTATGTTTAGGGTTTAAGATATTAGGTGTAAGATATATTTTTAAAGTTTACGGTTTATTATTTAAAATTTAAAATTTAAAATTAATGTTCAAAATTTAATATTTTAATATTAAAAATAAAAATAAAAATACTAAAAATAATACCGAGAAAGGACAAAAAAAAATTTATTCGAAAATTAATACTTGGGTTTATTATAAATTCCAGATACATTCATATTTTTATCATCACACCACAAAAAGTCGAGAAACACAGATAAAATTGATTTAGTTCAACAGCTTTTGTCTTGTTTCAAAGCGTTTCAGCGGCAACACCAAGACCTTTTATTTTGGCAATAACAATCATAGCAAACTCCGCAAGCTTGTCGGTATCCGGCATGACACCCTTCACGGCGGCATGGGAGCAGAACCGATCGGCCCATTTAACCAGAGCAGGAGTCTTGACTTCATCGATCAGCTTCGCCCCGTTGAACTTCTCGGCCACTCTCAGCCATCCCAAGAAGCTCCCGAACACGATATCAAGGTACCCGATTTCATCCCCGCCGAAGAAAGCCTTCCCTTTGCTGCACTTGCGGAATGCTTCTTCCATTAGAGCCAGCCCTTCTTCCACCTGCTCCATTGCTGCTTTCTTTGCTTCCTCTCCTTCGGCAACCCCCATGCTTTTCACCGCCGGGAACCACTGCACAACCACATAATTCAACCCCACAAAACAAATAAGGGTAAATTATAAATTTTTTTCTCCCACTTATTTTACTCACTAAAGTTAAATTTTTTAAAATTTAATTATTAAATTTTAGATTTATTTCTATTTCGATCACTCACACATTAAATCAAAAATAAAAGGATAATATGACAATCACAAGTGTTGATGTAGATTGTACTTAACGTAATAATCATATTTCATCCCTATCATTTTTTATTTTCTATCTTTTTCTAATTCATCCCTCTATCATGTCAACGTTAAAATGATATTTTTGGACGTCTCTTTTGATCATTCAAAATACAAACAAATTTGTCTCATTTCTCCTATTGTTCTATTAATTTAAATCTTCCCAAAATCATTTTAAAACTCACAAAAATCGACCTAAAACTTAAAGTACGTGGAATCCTACACTACTCCAATCGACAATATACATAATATAAAATCAAAATATATCGTTCGCTTCTTCCTCCACCTCTCATTGGAATTTGAAAGTAAATGCTTATTTTTTTAATTTTAATTCAAAAATTAAAATTTTGTTCATAAAAAAACTGGAGCAATTTCATAATTTTTAGAAGATATATGTTCAATTATAACGACTTTTAGTATTTAACGGCAAAGTGATTAAAATAACAACAAATCAAAATTTAATAATTAAATTAAGAAAAAACTTTGATACGCACGCCGTATAAACTTTAGTTTACACGTGTCTTTTAGTTTTAGGGGTTAGGGTTTAAAGTTTAGGGGTTTAGGTTGTAGGGTTTAGAATTTAAGGTTAGTGTTTAGAATTTAAGGTTTAGGGCGTGGGGTTTAGTTTTTTAGGGTTAGGGTTAAGAATTTAGGATTTGAGTTTTTATAGTGTAAATGCACAGGTTTGTGTAAAATTAATTTTACACAGACTATGTATCAAAGTTTTACCCTTAAATTAAACTCTTTATACTTGAATAGCCAAAACAAAAGTACGAAGAAAGTTGGGTGATGGAATTCATAATTTACTTAACAAACAAACAAGCAAGCAAGTAAGAACAAAGTACTACGAAATATGAATCAATACCTTATCGTCAAGATATGCAGCCCAGAAACGAGCGACGGCACGTTCATAGGGATCGGAAGGACCCGTCTACCAAGTCTCATCGATGTACTGTACGATAAAAGCGATTCGCAGATTGGCTTGTTGTCGCCATGGAAGAGGACTGGGACTTTCTTGTAAACCGGGTTTGATTGGAGAAGAAGCTGGTTTTTGTTTTCCAGCAGATTCTTCTCTTCAAGAAATTCATAGTCGACGGATTTGATGTTAAGGGCAATCCTAGGCCGCATCGCAAATTGACTCGGCCAGGTCCCAAAACTTTCACTTCACTCGTTGCCATATCGGAAGCCGGAACCACAATTCGCTGGAAGTTTTGGTGTTTGCGTCGAAGTAGAAGGGATGATTATATAGAAATGAGGGGATGCTGAATTGTAGTTGTGACTTGTGAAGCATGTGGCCGACAAGGGAATCAGGGAAGACTTAGGTAAACAATAATTTGATTTTTTCCCCAAAAAGAAATCACAAATATTAAATGCGTTACATGATTTATTTATTTTTAATATGACGTGATCTTATGAAGTTGTTATCATTTTATTATTGTACTCCACATCTCTTTCTCCGTCAATAATTATTCGTTTTAATTTTTTTGCAGACACAGAGTTATAAGATCCTTGAAAAGTTTAACGCGACCTTGTTAGAAAGCCACGATTATTAGCGTCATGATGGTTATTATATTTATTTGATCTGTTAATTGATTAGGGATAAAATGAGAATTGGAGATTCGAAGTAATATATAAACATTTGAAAATAAAAGTAAAAAATCATAATTAATTTAAATTTTTATTAATAAAAGGTAAAAAAGTTAGTGCGTGGGGGCAAGGGCCTCCGCCCATTTTCTACATAAACTCATCACTGCGGTCGACTATACCACTTTGACGGTCAATGTTATACTGTCAAAAAAATTCATATCACAAAGAGTGACTCAAAACTGTCTGAAGAAAAAAAAGATATAAATCAAACCCCAACTCTATCTAGAAATCTCAACCCAAAATCCATTCTCTCTCATTTCCTCCTTACGTTAACCCCAATCGCGACATTCCCTTCAAATAAGAATTAGCAAACTGTCATAAACTATCGAAATCGTAATTTTACCATCAATAGTTATATATGTTTGATTTTTAGTCTTTTAATAATTTATGCACACTTTACGAATAAATGGCTTGAATCTAAATTTTTAAAAAATAATAATTTTTTTTACAGGAATTACTCGGATACATATTTTTAAATGATATACACATATTTAACATTAATATCAATCATAATTCTCCATCCAAATCAGGAGTAACCTCATAAACCACCACAACCCTATTTTTACCATCAATAATAATATATGTTTTTTTAGTCTTTTAATAATGTACAAACATTACAAATAAATTATTTGAATTGATATTTTTTTAAATAATGTTTTCTTTTACACTGTGAGCATTCAGATACATATTTCCAAATGATATATTTTTAACATAATATTTCAAAATTATATACACATGTCTAACAATAAGGTAATCATATATATTTTTAAAGCAAATGTTTTTAAAACCGAATTAGATTTGAATAAGTTGTATCTCTGAAATTCTGTTCAATCTGAAACATGACTTAATGTTAAATAATAGAGTAAACTATACCACATACCACTCAACTATGGTCCCTAAGTCGAAAATGCCACCGAACTTTAAACTTGTTCAAAACTAGCACTGAACTTTAATATGTGAGTAAAAAATACCACTCCGCCGTTAAACCCTAAGCGCTGTGATGACATGTTGCCCAAATCCGGTTACGCCGCTGATGTGAATTATTTTTAATAATTTCTTTTCCACATTAGTATGCTGGAGTATTTATAAACCCCCAATTCTGAAATCCTTAGTCCCTAATTTCTCTCTATCATTTCTCTGTATGTTTTTGTCAAACAAAATGAAAGGAAGGTTGTGAAGGGCTGCAACACGCATGGGTGAAATGGAAGAGCCCATTGCGGTTTTGATTTGTGGGTGTGGATTTTCGGCGCAGTTGAAAACATCATGGTCTAATGACAACCCTAGAAGAAGGTTTTTTGGCTGCAAAAACCATGGCGGTTTGGTGCATCAGGCTTGTCGATTTTTTCAGTTGGTTTGATCCTTCAATGACTCCATGCGCAAGAGTTGTTCTTCTAGGACCGTTGAAGAGAATCAAAGCAAATGAAGTTCAAAGAAGAAAGGAAAGAATCTGTTGAATTTTTATTTTGATTTTATGTGTTGTATTGATCTTGTACTAAAGCTTTCATTGCGGTATTGGGATGGGTGTTGGTTTTTGGTGGGTTACTGGTACTCACATAAGGGTTTAGTGATGATTGTGGTTTGCTGGTAGTAGTATAATATTGTAATTGTGAAGCTGATGCTCACATTAGTTTTTGGTTGGTTTTTAGTGGGTTGATGGTTGTAGTTTTGGTGGGTTACTGGTTCTCACATAAGGTTTAGTGGTTTTTGGTTGGTTTGAGAAAATAAAATATTAAGCTTAAGTTTGAAATGAAATGTTAAGCTAGTTGTTGGTTGTAATTTTTGTTGATTTGTATTATTCTAATGAAAATACAAAGATGAAAAAAAAAATGTTTTCAAAATGTATCCCAAACTGTATAATTAAAACATCATGTATAATTAAAACTTCAAATATAATTAAAACTTTAAAGGTATCCCAAAATGTTTGATGATATTTGAACATGGCGCATAGCGCACATATTCACTATCACAAAATAATTTCTTAAAATGTACCCAAAATATAACAAAGGAAATGCTTGACTGGCTCTTGCCAACACAACAATATATCTTCCTAAAATATCTATCACAAAATATCCATCACAAAATATAGCAAAAGGAATGCTTGACTGACTCTACACCATCCTTGACCTTTTCCCTAAACCTTCATAACTATTATATTCTTGCACATTTTGGGTTAGAGTGCTTGACTAACTCTGGCCAACACTGTAACTTTCCTGTGAACTTGGCATCCATCTAACCGTTATAACACTTGGAGGCTATTGAGTTGGATGAGGTGCAAGTCTTGGAGTGAGGATAAAATAGAAATGACTGATTTGTGTTGATGATGTGGTGGGTCTCTTAACTTGCATCATTCAATTTAATAAAGTAAGAAATATAAATATAGAAGTATAATTAAAGCATAGTTAAATGTACTTATTGGTAGTTTTAGTAATCTGACAGAAAGTTGTTTAACAGATGCACCATCCCTTCTTTGGTTTGTTGTCTTTCTTGGTGCATTCACAAAAATATTAGCACCAATCTTTCCCTTATAGGTCCTTTGGTTATGACATGCTTTTCAACACTTAGAGCAGTATATTGTAACCCCTTTCTTCGTAAATCTAGTAGTAGAATTTGATGGCTCATCTACTTCCTTAACCCTTTTTTCATAGGTCTACCTGGTGGCATTCTGAGTTTTGGTTCTATAACTGGCTCAAAAGTAGTGTCTTGCACCCACTAATTAGGGCCCCTCATGGGTGTGATGAAGTGGCTATATATCTGTTGTTGGGCGGTTATTCGATAGCAGGGATCAACAAATGATTCAGACCTCTGATTTTTTTGTACCATGACTGAAACAACATGTATACATGGAATTCTTGTTCAGAAAGAAATTAAAGAATGTTCATCATCGATAGAAATAAATAAAATAACAATGGTGATTATGCAAATTAATGATGACCAACCAGTGATATCCCACTTCTTGCAAGAGCATGTTTGATTTTTCAAATTAACAACATGTTGGTTAGATGGTCCAGCAGACACTTGATAATTATGTCCTCCAACATGTGTAGGCCAACACCTTCCAAAAAATTGTAAAAAAAATTAATGAAACAATAATAAAAAATGATAGCATATACACATAGACCAGATAACAGTACTTGTCTACATCCTCATTTTTCATTGCAATTTTTTGCATGATTTTGGTCTTCACCATCTCCATCAATGTCAGAATGGGTTTATCTCTAGCCTCCAAGATCATATATGAGCACAAAGTTATATCATTCAAATTTAAGTACATGATATATTAAGTGTGATAAAATCAGTAAACTTAGGACATTTTACCTTATTGAAGCACTATGATAAATTACTCAACAGCATGTCAAATTTGCAAAATATGGAGAAATGAGATTTGGACCACTGTGAAGGGTCCTTTTCATTCAACCAATTAAAGGCATTAATTGATACCGCTTTCAATTTAGCCATTGCATCTTTAAATTCTTTTTGATAAATAACTCTTGTTGCCTTCCAAACTAAATCTTTCAAGTGTTTTCCTTTGAAGTTTTCTCTGTTTTTGAAGTTGTTGTACAAGTGTCTAACACAAGTTCTATGTGTAGTACTAGGAAACACTTTTGCCAATGCCTCCTTCAATTCATGTTTCATAATAATAAACTGATTAGTAAAAATATTATGCAAATGAATAAAGTAAGTCATTAGTTAGGGCAAATAAACAAATACCTTCTTCTTGTCTAAAATAAAGATGATATTATGGTTACTTTCAATCCCCAAGTCAGTAGCTAGCAATGACAGAAACTAATACCAACAGATTCATTTTCAACCTCCACAACAGCATAAGCACTTGAATAAAGACTGTCATTTGCATCTATGCCAACAGTTGCCAAAAAAGCTCCTCCAAAATAGCCATTAAGGTGGCAACCATCAATGCTTATAATAGGTCTAAAACCTTATTTGTAACCTTCCTTGCAAGCTGCTAAACATATGTACAACCTCATGAACACCCTATTATCAAGCATACGAATGGTTGTGCTACCTGGATTAGAGGTCCTAAGTTCCCCAAGATAGTTATATATCATTGATTATTGACCCCTATGACTCCCAAGAATCATTTCCAGAGCTAAATTTCTAGCTCTCAAGCATTTACTTTGTGAAACATTATAGAAATGATCATGCATTAGATATTGTTTTAGATGTCTACTTGAATATGTACCATCAGTCGTATATTTCTCTAGATAAGTCTTAGCCAACCACTTATAAGTAGTATTTTTATTTTGAAAACCCATCATGCATTTATGCTCTCCAATGTAAGACTTAATCTGCCATGTTGAGTTCATTTTATCCTTTGGGTCAAGTCTTGAGGCCCAAATATATCAAGGACACATTTTATTGCAAATAACATGCACCCTTTTGTTGTCAATTCTTTTGAATTTTAAATCCACTTTATTCTTAATACCATATTCTCTAACTGCCTCTTTGAGAATATCCTTCCCACCAAATATCATTCCCTTTTTAAACTGTGAATTTTCCATGTCCACTTCAGTGTTGAACTCTAGAGTTCTTATCTTTTTTTTCATTTTCGGATCATCTGAGTCAGACTCAGATGCACTTTGCAACTCTCCTCCTTCAGTCACATCATCATCATTCAATCTAACATGGCAGCCTCCCAAATTATTGTTTAACTTCATTTCAAAACCTATAATTTTAGGAACATCATGTGCATACCCTTTTCGATTACTACCATCATTCTCACTATCTTTAAACCCACTACCAGAATTTTTAGATTTATTATTATCATCATCTGCTACATAATCTGAGTCTTCCTCAGATCCACTATCATTAAGATTTTCAGCTTTTTCAGTAGCTTCTTCAGTTGTTGGAACAGTTTCTGTAACCTCTTCCTATAAGTAGGCATGTATGTGTCTATTCCTAGCCATATCTTCTAACATAGAAACCACATCAGTATCTATCTGTTCTTAAATTCTTAACACTAAATTTCTTCCCAGACTGTCTTCAGTACAAAACATACCTACCAGAGTATCCTAACTCATCTACTATGTCATGCATTTCAAGCATTGACATGTTATCTACATGGCACATATCAAAGTAGTCTATATTTTTTTCAGTGTACTGAAATCTTGGTGAATTCACCATGAATCCACCATGGTGCATAACAATAGTAAAATATTCAGATGTTGTTCCTGTTGAAAACAGAATAAATTCCAACAAGATACCTACCAATCAAACATAAACAATATGCAGTGGTCCCCTATCAACATAATGCTATAAAAAGTACATAGAGTTAACTTTCAAATAATGCTATAATCATGTATTTTGGTTCAACATGCATTCTAAATAAAGTAATATTATAATAATTACAGTTAGTCCACCATTTATTCTAAACAAAGTTATATTATATAATATAAAATGGTCCACCATTTATGCTAAATTCAAAACAGAACATGTGCATAAATATTGTCATTACACAAGCAATGAACATGCTGAATTCATGTATTCAAAATACAAATCAACATGCTAATTTCAGTTAAACAACAATATTCTATTTTAAGTTTAATATTGCAGTCAGTTGCACAATATTCAATCAACATATAATATTTGTTTTATAAAGTAACCCAAGTAATTTCAGTCAGTTGCACAATATTCAATCAACACAAATTCAAATAATTCCTATCAGTTGCATAAATAGAAAGTAACCCAACATCGTTCTTGAATTCAGTAAACAAAGACGAGTAATTTTTTTTTTAAAAATCCACAATGAAAAGAACAAATTTGTTTGAATGCTTACCATATTGCACGCTTGACTTTCTTTTACTTTGCAACACCCGCTTCTCCATTGTTATTCTAACTATATAAAAAAAGTCATTCGGTCACTCTTATTAACCCTAGAAAAATCAAAATGAAACCCAAGTGATTTTAGATATGAAGATGACAAACCCAAGTAATTTCAGAGACGATGAGAACAATCCACAATAATTTTAAGGAGATTTTCCTTCCAACGATTTTTTTTTTCAACAAGGACGAGAGAACATTCAGAAATGTAGACAATCTAAATTTGGGAGTTTTTTTAATCCAAGGTTAGTGTTAAAAGATTAGTGTTAATTTGTTGTTTTAAGTAAAATATTCCAGCCGGTTGAAACTACATCGTTTCGGGATATTACTTTTATACATACTTTCTTTTTAGTTTAGAATACAAATGGGGTGGAAAAGAAATTATTAAAAATAATTTACATCAATGGCGTAACCGGATTTGAGTAACATGTCATCACGATGTTTAGGATTTAACGGTTGAGTGATATTTTCGACTCACATATTAAAGTTTAGTGCTAATTTTGAACAATTTTAAAGTTCGGTGGCATTTTTGACCCAAGAGCCATAGTTGAGTAGTATATGGTGTAGTTTATCCTAAATAATATTAAAGTTGTAGTTGACTTGGTGGTTTGTTTGCATTTAAAGGCTTAAGGCGTAGACACATCTATAAGTTGGGAGAAAACTTTCTCAGGTAACTTACCCCGCTAAGTTTATTTGATAGTTTTATAAAAATATATATGCTAAATAATACGTTAGTTAATGTTTATTTTTTTGTCAATTCAAACATTTTCAATAACGTTTTTAATTTTTTCATTTATATGATATAAAATTTTAGGAAATATTATCTTATTTTTTACATTTATTTATTTTTAAATGATTAAAAAATTATTTTATTTTATAGTTAATTATATAATTTTATTTTTAAATTTAGATAAAGTTATTGTCTAGAAAAAAATAAATAAAATACTTTTACATTTATATACAAAAGGAATTCGTCTACCTTCACTTTTTATCCTATTCATTGTCCCATTCACGGTTTATTGCCACATAGCTTTAATTAATTAAATTTTTTTTACATTATGCCCTATTTACATCTAACAAAATATATTTTTTATTTTTATTGTACAATAATTATGAAATCTATTAAATTAAAAACTTTCATATATTATATGTTACTTATAGATTTGGGTTTCATTCTCTAATTTGATAATTTTAAGTCATAATTTAGTTATATTGTCTTGGTATTATGAGTCAATTAGAATTTCAAATTTTAAAAAGTACATGAATCGAACCCAATGAGTTGTCTCATTCTCTAATTTGATAAATTTACGTCATATGATTTAGTTATAATGTCTTCGTATTATGAGTGAATTAAAATTTTAAAAATTAAAAAGTATATAAATTGAACCCAACGAGTGATTTTAGTGGAAACAGAGATTATATTATGCTTATCTTAAGGGACATGGGCTCGAGCAACTTTGTCTGCAAAATGTATTTGAATGTCTATCAAAATGTTTAAAAGGTATGAACATATATATTATCATGTAATCATACCAATTTTATTTTTTAAAAAAAATACATGAATCGAAACTACCAAAATTAGAATACATGAACTATTGACTATTTTTTTTTGTTCTAAAAGAACAAAAATCAACTATTTCATCTTAACTTCGAAATATTATATTTCTTCAAGGGCTTTTATTTGAAGCAAGGTCTCACTCGTTGATCCAAAAACTAGCGGAACATGATATTACGACGGGTGAAAATATTTTTTTAAAATTAGTTTAGTTTCTCTTCTTATTATATTAAAAAAACAAAATATTAATAATATTACATTTATAGTTATGAAAATTGTTTATGGGGTAAATATGTATTAGTTGTATTGTAGTTATAATCTCAAAAATTATTTATTGATAAAACTTAAAAGATGTACTAATTGTATTGCATTTATTGCTTATTAAAAGATATATTGTATTACATTTATTAGTTAATAAATCATGTGCCACCTCAGCTGGGTAATTTACTCAGTGGGTGGATGTAGCATTGCCCAATATTGCCCTATTAGTTGGCCGAGTTATTATGGATTCTTATATTTTTTTAATTTCGTATAAGTTCAAATTCTGACATTTACCTTGAGAATATAATTACATTTATACTTAATAAAAAGAAAAGGCTTAGGCGTAGAATTATATGTAGCCTAACCAACGTCTCTTTACCAAGTGGTTAGCATGCTTCTCATCTTTAGTATTATTATTTAATTAAGTTTTACATCTGATCTTATTTAGTGGTCTTGGTAAGAAAGGGAGCGTTATTTTTTTAGGAGACCCGTGTTCGTGCAGCTTGCCTATAGAGTGTGTACGTTATCAAAGGGTTAATAACAAAATACATATACTACTATATAATCACACTAGAATTTTCAAAATTAAATTTTCTATACAAATAAAATTTTAAATGAAATTATTGTATGGGCCACAAACTAGTTATTAATACATTATAAATATAATGTTGAATGTTCAAATGAGGATTGAATCTTTTAGGGGTAATTCAAATAAGGGTTAAACCTTTCAAAGCGGTTAAATAAATGTTTAATATTTTCAAATATCTTTCTAAAAGGTTAAATGTTTTCAAGTCTACTTAGATGGATCTAACGTTTTCTAATATGCTCAACTAAAGGCCTTTATTTGAAAATATTTTCACAATATTGAACCTTTATTTGATTAGATTTAAAAATGTTAAGCCTTTTTTTAATTTTCTAAAGGATTTTTTTGAACAATTTCAATCTAGGGGATGGAGGAGGTGAATTTTGCTCCTATAGATCTTGAACCTACTATTTAGGTAAAGGAGAAGGTGTCAACTTGAAAGCTTTAACTACATGCTCTACGTTGACAATTTTTTTAAAGGATTAAATCCTTATTTAACGGAATATTAAAATGTTGAGTTCTTATTTGAATAATTCAAGAGGTTGTACATTTATTTGAACATTTAATTAAAATATAAATGCGTGAAGTTATGACACATAAATATATAGATATGATAAAGATCATACCAACTAACATATTTATTTTGTGCATGGAATATTTATGACCAATGAGGATTTTTTTTTATCAAAGATGAGGCATTTCATTCGACACAATAAATCATATAAATTAGGTAAAAAGATTAGAAAGAAACAGGTAATAAAGGAACTCGAGTTACACAAAGGAAATCCAATCGTCGCAAAGATCGAAATGACGATCGACAAAAATCCAAAAGCATATCACACGAGGTTTAAGAGATTGGAGTTTACACGTCTGGATCAACAAAGAATCCACCAATCGAAAGACTTGATGACAACTACTGAAAACATTTTCCACTATAGCAAAACATGTTTTAACGATATTTTTAGCGGTATTTTTTGAGTACGTGCCGCTAAATTTGTATATTTAGCGATGTTTGTTGAATAAACGCTGCTATAGACCGATATCTAGCGGCATTTTTTGAAAAACACCACTAGAGATGTGTACTTTAGTAGCTTTTGTCTAATGTATGCCGTTATAGACACATACTTTAGTAGCATTTTTGGGCAAACACCGCTATAGACACATATTTTAATGGCGTTTGCTAGACAAATGCCGTTATAAGATTTAAATGTTTATATCCCACATCGACTCTATTTATATCTTACTGTAACTTTATAAAAAAGCGAAGCGCAAATATAGATAACGAGCTAAGTAATGAATTGAAGAATATGAAAGTTACATTATCACTAGCGGCGTATGAAAGTAAAAACACCACACAAAAAAATATAATCAATAGTGCCGCGTTTAAAATAAAAAATCTCTGTAAATACCTACTAAAGATAACGCGGCTATATAACTCCACCTTTTAGTCACAATAATCCTGGCAAATATAGCTCTTCTCGTTAAAACAACCACTAGTGGAGCAGGAGTACTTTGACAGAGACTCCAAAAAAAAAAAAATGGTCAAAGAGTTAATAGAATCTTTGACTTTATACTTTGGATAAGTTTTTATATTAAATTTATTTTATTAAAAAGGGTAAATTACATAAATACTCCCCGATTATATAATATTTTTTAATCATTCAACTATGAAAAATTAAAAATTGGTAATCCGATTTTAAAAAGTAATAAATTGATCCAATATCGTTAAAATTGATGGTAGATGACATGCTAATTAAGAAAATTGGTATAATAACAAATTTATCCCTCAAACTTTACACTTTATTTTAATTTGATCCCAATTCTAAAAAACTTAACCTCAACATTTGAATATTATGTCAATTTAGTCCCTCATTTAACCCATTTTCTATTAAATTAATAATATTATGCAATTAATAAAAAACTAAAAAAAATCCCCATATCCGTCTCCATTGTAATCACCATCTTCCCAATTCTGAAATTTGAAAACAATATGGAATTCTAACTAAGGGAAAAAAAATACCAACACTGTAATAACGAGCCTTCCAATTCACATGCTTTAACAACATTCCCAAGTTATATTCAGACATTTGCTTCTTTTCTTCACAATTTCTTCTTCTTTCCTAGAATAAGTGTAACACCATATATTCAACTTATAGTCGTAGACTAGGTCGAAAGCACTGCATTCGAAGATCAGAGCTAAGACGGATTAG
This sequence comes from Hibiscus mutabilis, assembly GCA_019671005.1. NCBI lineage: Eukaryota > Viridiplantae > Streptophyta > Magnoliopsida > Malvales > Malvaceae > Hibiscus > Hibiscus mutabilis. The sequence goes on from CM033712.1 coordinate 61,133,862, forward strand.
ATTGAAATTTATTTTTTTCCCAAACAATCAAGCAACAAATGCATATTAACTAATGAGGGGCTAAAATGCATAGCGTATCAAGTACATGAGTCGTTTCAACATTTAAAAAGTTAAACTTAAGCATTAATGTACCGTTCTACCGATATTGGTAAATGAGTACTAATACCGGTACTGAAAAGGCATACTAAATTTTTGTTCACTTTTCGATACCAATATTTGCATGAACGGTATCGATACTTACGTATCAAATTGTAGAAAATTGTAGATTTTTCATCTCTAAACGCCTCAAACCACCCCTAAACACTTTCATATCATGCTCAAACACTTACTAACAACTTTAATACTTATCAAACTACTTTCGTACCCAATTCTTACACTAACTAAAGCAAGAGATCATAATTTGGCATACTTAATTATTTCAATCCACACCACAATATCTAATTAACACTAGACCTAAACATGCTTATATTCAATTCAAGCATCTTAAACATGATCACTTAATTAAAATGCACCATTCAACTTTCCAAGCTAATCTGTCCTAATCATAGGGTTGCATACGACATGGAGTTAAATTGCAGTTACATTTCGTTTATCTCGGGCGTAGAAATAACGGATGCTATTGCGGTCATTGCGGGTATCGTGATCGTGAATTTATAAATGAACATATGTTATTGCGGACATAACGGTTGCGGATATCACAGTTTCAGACAGTACCAAAACCGCTATATAACGGCCGCTATAGCGATTGCGGACAGCTATTTAAATCCCTATAATACAGTTATATCAATATCTAACCTAACATTCTTATTTCACCAATCAAACATATTTACAATCAACCTATGAATCATGTTTAGCACATCTTTTTTTGAAAGTGGACCATTCATATATTAGCCAGAAATGGCATCATCAATTACAACTGATTGAATAGTCAGAGAAATTAAAATAGAAATAGTGACATGTATGGTCCGATCTGTGAATGTATACAATAGTTATATGATAATGCTGTCGTAGTATGGTCCGTGCTTCATCAAGTTGATTTGATAGTGGCGAGATACCTGGTATCGGGTTGTTGATTTGGTTAACCACATTAGCTACATCGCCTTCAATAAGAACTGAATTCCACCCTTGATCTATAGCTAATAAAATGGCCTCGAGACATGCATGTGCCTCCACTCGAGATGCTTTAGAGGCAGTGGATATGAATTTGGCGCAGCCAGCTAGAACCATGCCATTGTTGTCCCTAGCAACTATGCCGATCGATGTTGCTTTGTCAGCCGGATGAAAAGAGACATCAAAATTTATTTTGATCATATCACATGTTGGCTTCTTCCAACAAGATCCATTTGTTTGATTTGTGCCATGGTTAGAACCAGTAGAATTAATTGCCTGGAAACTTTCATGTAGATTTCTTGCATTAATGATCGTTAACCAGGTAGGAGGAACTTTATCATTATGAAGCTTTAGATTTTGCCGATTCCATATGTTTCAAAGTAGAACAACCATTCCTGTAAATGTCTGAGAATCCAAGATTATTGCTGTGCATTTGTTAACCATTCTCTGCATGTGATGGAAGGATCTAGGATTACTCAGCCATGCAGTCCATATGTAGTTAGAATATTCTTTGTTATATGACAATCTCTAAGAGCATGCAATACCATTTCCACACATTGGTTGCACATTGGACACAAGCCATCCATATTGAGTCTCGCTTGCAGCATTCATGATCCCACAGGCAGGGCCTCATGGGCAGCCCTCCAAATGAAGATCTTAATTTTCGGAAATGTTGAGAGCTTGGATAAGGTGAACCAAATAGAAGATGGCGTGGAATCCGTATGATTAAGCCACATGTATGCAGATCTGACTGAGTATAAACCTAATGAATGGTTTGACCATATGAGAGAGTCCATTTGTCTCGGTTCAATTGAGCATGAGAGAATCGCTTGGGCGTCGACAAGATTGAAAGTGTTTTGAACGTTCATTGTATCCCATTTGTTAAATATCAGTAACTATGAATTCACCACAACATAAAGGATGTACAGGGCTGTCAACATAAGTATTAGTGAACTGGACCAGTGTTGAATGTCCCCAACGATCAAATAACATGGGAACTCGGCTATTGATACCAATGACCCAATGGAAGCATGGTTTTAGTTCCTGTAAGGAACTATAAATTGATTCCATGCATAAGACGGTCTAGAACCCAAACTAGCTTCCATAATTGATGAACCATGAAAATACTTGGCAGCAAGGACTTTTGCGACTAGAGTATTTGGTTCGCGAATTAAATGCCAAATTTGTTTGCCAAGTAAAGCAAGATTAAAGAGATGTAAATCTAGAAAAGCCATACCTCTTGCATGTTGTGCTTGACAGATTGCATCCCTTGCTAGCATTGGGCAACCTCTCTCGTTCATTCGACTGGACCACCAATAGTCTCTTAAGACTTGAACTATTTGAGAAATCAGATTCTCTGGCAGCACAGAACAGGTCATCACATAGGTTGGAAGGGCATGTGCAATTGCCTTTATGAATACTTCGCGCCCACCAAATGATAGTAAATTTTTGGTCCATCCTTGGACACATTTAGATACTTTATCCAGGAGGAAAACAAGTATGGCCATTTTATTTCTCCCAATCAGCAGTGGCATTCCCAGATACATTTCTGGATCAACCACTTCATTAATGTGTAAGATATCCAATATCGCTCGATGTGAGGATTGTGAAGTAAAAGGACTAAAATAGAGCGATGACTTGGTGAAGTTTATGTGTTGGCCTGAAGCTTGAGCATATAGTTCCAGAATCTCCTTTACCTGACATGCCTATGCTTTCAAGTTGTTGATGAAAATCATGCTATCATCGACGTAGAAGAGATGGTTAATACGAGGGCCGTAATGACTGGCTCGCAAACCATGTAATCGGCTTGCTCTTTGTTCCTCACAGAGTGTGGCCGAGAGCCCCTCTATGCATAGTAAAAATAGAAACGAGGAGAGTGGGTCACCTTGGCGCAAGCCACGTTGTGGGATTATTTCATCTGAGAGTGATCCATTTAATCTGATCTGGTAGGACACAGTGGTGACACACTTCATTATCAGATTTAACCATGGACAATCTAACCCCATCTTGGACATAACTGCGTTGAGGAAAGACCATGCATAAGCTCATGCACAATTAAAATGTTATCGGAGATCATACGGCCTGGAACAAATGCAGCCTGGTTTTTGCTGATACAAGAAGTCATAAGCGGTCTTAGACAATTGAGGAGTACCTTTGAAATTGTTTTGTACAAGACCGTGCACAAACTAATCGGTCAGAATTGCGGCATCGAGACCCGTTCTGTAACTTTCGGAATCAATATAATCATAGTTTTATTTATAGTGGTCATATCAACGAATCTTTACAGTATATCGAGATATAATTGGATGATATCCGAACCCGCTACATCCCAAAAACGATGATAGAAATCAGCAGATAAACCGTCGATACCAGGGGCCTTTATTGGGTGAATCTGAAACATGGTTGTGCGAATTTCAGCTACAGTGAATGGTGAACAAAGAGTTTCATTCATTGTAGCTGTAACCTTAGGTTGAATTGCATCCATTACCAAGTTGGATGGAGGACAAACAGCAGTGGTATAGAGCTCGGAGAAGTAATCGTGGGCAATTGGAAACATGGCATCAAGTTTATCTTGCCATTGTCCATTCTTGTTATAGAGCCCCTTTACTCTATTCTTCTTCCTTCGACCCATTGCTCGTGCATGGAAGTATGTCGTATTTCTATCTCTCTTGGCAAGCCAATTAACACGGGATCTTTGTGCCTAGTAGATTTCCTCTTTTTTCCAGCAGTTCTTTTAGTTCTCTTTTGGCCATGATCAATTCTTACATATTAGACTCGTTCAAATATTCGCCTAACATGTGGTCGACAAGTTTGCTTAGTGTTTTAATTTTACCAGTCGCCTTAGAACGACGCTCACGTTGCCAGTGCACTAATCGACAACTTGTTTGGGTCAATTTTCAATTGGTGAAGCGGATATGTTCAGCCATACTTCCTCAATCTGCTCACGACATGCTGTCTCAATGGCCCAACATGATTCATAGCAACAATAATCGCCAGGGTTATGGTTCCTCTCAAAAGAAGGTGGTGCATGGGTATCCATAAGCATATAACAATGGTCTGAATACGTAGCAAATTCTGTGACTATTTTGCTTTCCCGGTGATAAGAAATCCAGTCGAAGTCTGCTAGATAATGATCCAATCGCTCAGATAATTGTAGTATTATGCATAGTCTTGAGCCAAGTAAATCAACCAATATCTAGCATTGATCCCACAGGTTATTACGGTCTAACATGTCTCTGAAGGACTGGATATCCGATTGGACCCGTCGTCGGCCCCCTTGTTTTTCATCATCTGATAATATCTCATTTAGATCACCACCAATCAGCCAAGGCAATGAAGAAGCTTGGCTAAGATGATCAATCAAGGAGCAAGTACAATGTCGTCTGTCGGCACAACCATGTATGCCAATGAATTGGAACAGTTCAAAATCATCTTCAACTGTAACATCTATATGTAAGTCTGAATAAGATAACAATCTCGCATTTATTTTATTATTCCATAACATGCCTAACCTCATACAGGTGGGACTATTTTCAACATACAAGCAACCTTTCATACGCAACATGCGTTGAACATACTCAACTCTTTGTTTCTTAAGTCTAGTTTCACAAAGAGATTACTTGGGGTCCTTTAAGAGCGATATAATGCTCAAGATCATGGACTGTCGTAGGGTTCCCAAGCCCTCAACAGTTCCAACATAAAATTATCATGGCTCTTGGCGGGGCTGGGAACTAGCCTCCGCCAGATTACAGTCAGTTATGATATGAGATGATGATGGAGAATCCGCAGCTTTGGGATGGTACTTGGCTTTCTTCGCAACAAAGTGTGAGCAAACCAGCCTTCCTTGAACGTGTGCGCTTGATGGCTCGGGGAGTAGAACAGCCATATCCAATTTGTTTAAGTAATTCACCCACCGTAGGTTCAGTAGCTAACACAGGAAGTGATAGAATATGGAACAAAGGTAGAGAAAAGGAAGAGAGAAATTCTATAGATCTAAGAAAATCCAACTGACTTTACATTTGAGATATGACCTCTTATTTATACAGATATCAGGTTCTTGAAAGAACCTTTAACAAACTAACGTTAATTCTTGATTAACTGTTACAATAGAATTACTATCCTCTAATAGGAAGAGAGGAGTGATGAGCTGTTTCTTGTTCCATGTTCATGGTTGGAGCAAGCTCTGACTGCGATGCCGTGGAAACATATATAATACCTTGCCTTGGTTTAGGGGGTGTTGACTCGCTCAGCCGGGACACGGAGCCACGAGCCATATTGAAACTTTTTCGGTGGGGTAGAAGGGCGAGACAGACAGTTCGCTGCAAGATGGCCGATCATACCACAAGCAAAGCAAAAGTTTGGTAGCCTTTCATACTTCAAAAGACAAAATTTGTTGGAGCCATCAGGCTTTTTACCAATCAGAATACACCGCCGAATAGGCTTATGCAGATACATATCGATATGAAGTCAGAAATATTCCCTGAGGTTCCCTACCACTAGTCATATATCAACCGCAATTAAAAGACCAATTTGATTGCCCAGCGTCGTGGCATTAGTCTCTTTCATCAGCCTGAGAGAGAGCTGGTATATACGCACCCAAATAGGAAATCGAGTAAAGTTATACTCCGATAAAGAGAAGAGGGGGTGGAACTCAGCCATAACAACCAGGATTCCATCGAATGACCAAAGACCACGGTGAATGATTCCAATCTTGGCTGCCTATCTTACAAACTGAAAAAGAAATAAACCAGGCTTCAACATGTGAATGTCCAGGACTGCATCCTTCTAGATAGCACAAAAAAAACCCTCATGAAAGCATCCCATCAACTGCAGTAAGGGCTATGATCTTCCCGATCAACAGGGTACCATGATCAACGTCAGAAATCGTATATGATGCAGTCAATGGCAGCGCAATAGTAGACTCATCCTCTGTGAAGTGAAGGTTGTTCATGAGGACCAGAAGATTTTCATCCATATTACCAGTAAGATCCATAGAGAGTGGACAAAAGAGATAGATAAGATAGAAGAGAATATTATCCCAACGGGAGAATAGAACATCGTCATATGGGGTATACTTACAGTCAAAATAAGGCACGTGAAAAAAATACCAAAATGTGTAACCGTCCAAGAGATGATAAGTTTCCAATAACTGTTCCAAAAACCATTTCCAAGAAAAATAACAACTATCAAAATCAGTCATCTGAATCGGAAAAGAGAAGGACGAGCATGTGAAAAATGCAATATCCATTGGAGACTGTAGAATCATGGCGTAATGTCATGGGCAAGGTTGTTATAGACAAGGGCAGTGAGGTTGTTGCGTCTGTGTTGCCAAAGAATGTTGGGACGAGCGGGACAACAAAGGGATGGCCAGCTAAATGAAGAACAAATGCCACGTATGAGTGTGAGAGAGAAAAATTACCTGCCATCCTAACTGATTTTGTTTTACACTAGATTATTATGAGCATATAAGCTAGAAAATGTAATGGCTGTTTTTCATCATGAATCGAAGTAAAATGAATTTCTTCTTCTCTCATTTCTGCTTCTGCTTCTGCTTCTGCTTCTCCATCCCCATCCCCATACTCTTACATTCTGTTTTCTCTTTTCCAGAAAATTCATAACATCTTGCTGCTCTCGTTGAGAGTGTAAACATGGTTACTCAAGCCGATTCAATCCGCGCCTTCCAAGATACCACAACTCGACATAAGCAGATTTTAACTCCCTTTCAAGCTAGTGCCCAAGATCATACCAGAGCCTTTGAAGAACAAAAGCAGTCAATGGGAAACCTGGAAAAATCAATGCTAGATGTGGCCAAGTAGCTTGCTTCCATGGCTACCTTGGGGGGTATTCCGAGTCGGACGACTGACGAACCGGGTGGATCGAAGAAGAACCCACCAAATCGGGGTAAGGCTAAAGTTAAGGAAGAAAGAGATGATGTATTTCCTTCCCCCCCCCCCAAAAAAAAAAAAAAAAAAACCTGCGTTTGTGGAGCTACCTTTATTCACGGTGCAAGACCCGGAAGAGTGGGTGGCGCCGGCCCAAGATTTTTTTGAGTTTTATGGAACAAAGAACCACCACCGTGTGACTATGTCATCCTTTCGCATGGAGGGAATCGCGAAACGCTGGTTTCGGTGGATGCAAAGACGACGCCAACTAGTCGGTTGGGACCATTTGGTGGAGACAAAACGGCAACGATTTGCGGTGACGGGAATCAAATTCCTAGAGAGACAACTCACAAAATTGGTGCAGACTACCACGGTGGAAGATTATTAAAATCAATTTGAAGTGATGGCCCTGAGGACCGATCAACTGTCTGAGTTTTTTTATTCAATGTTTTATCTTAAGCTTGAAGATGGAGATAAAAATGAAGTGTTATTTGTCGCGGGCCGTCAGCCGAGGCCCGAGTCATTGGCACCACGGGGTGCACACCAGGGTTCCCTAGAGGTTCAGATAGAGATCTTGGGTCCAAAAAGACCACCAGACCTAGTCCGATCCGTGGAGGATTCAGGAGGGTAATTCGGTCAAAGCATCATCTATTTATTTGAAATATAATATGTAGATAATGTTTGCGATAATTAGAGATTTGAAATTGAGATTTGATTAGATAAGATCAATCTCGACCGTCGATGTAAATTTGTATAGACCGTCGGATTAGGGGGAACTCAACTATAAATAGAGGCATTCCCCTCCTTATTTGAGGTATCAAAGTTTCCAAGGAATAAAGGCATTTACTCTAAATCCTCTGAGTGTTCTTGTGTTCTTTCTTTGTTCTTGAGCGTTCTTTCGAAGTTCTTCTTCGCTCATCTATTTTGATTCGATTCCGCGTAGAACGCTTTGCGTTTGTCGGTGCTTGGGAAGTTTGATCTTCCGAAAGGGTTGAAAAGGCTTACTTAGGCGTTTGTCTTGAGTCACATCGCCTAAGGCCGCACGGTAGGCTGGTTGGAACTCTAGCCATGTGACAGTTGGTATCAGAGCCTTGTTCGAGCGACGTGAGCTAGTTCGAGGCACGAAGCATCAAGTAGAGATGGCACCAAAGAAGAGAGAGAATGCTGCTGCAAGCCAGAAGGATGTGGAGACCTAGGCGGACAAAGGAAGTCGAGCAAACTCGAGGGACAAGTTGTCGGCGCTCGAGGAGAGGGTCACCAGGCTTGAGGGATCTATGAAGGATTCTGTGGAGCAACTCGACGTCGTGGATACACGGATCGAGGAGCTGGATGACCAGGATGATCAGTCAGAGGGAAAGAGAGATGCTCTCGAAGCCATGTTGGAGGCATTGAGGGTGGAAATGGTGGATCTGAAGGCGGAAGTGATGGTTTATCAGGCTGCCATGCGGAACGGTGTGTTAACCACGACGACACCTAGACCGATGAAGGACATTCCGAAGCCAAGAGAGTTCAAGGGGAACAGGTCGGCGAAAGATGTTGAGAACTTCATTTGGTGCATGGAGCGGTACTTCCGGGCAATGAGCATCACAGACGATGTCGAGAAGGTAAATACGGCTGTTGTTTACTTGACTGACGTTGCTTTGTTATGGTGGCGACGTAGGTGCCTTGATGAGAATAGTGGGGGCACGGGCGTTGGAACATGGGAGGAGTTCCAAGCGGAGTTCAAGCAGCAGTTTTGCCCGAGTAACACGGAGAAAGAAGCCAGGACCAAGTTTAGGAGGCTTCGACACGATGGATCCATTGCGGATTACATCCAGGAGTTTAGTGAGCTACAACTCCTTATCCCCGGCTTGTGTGAGAAGGATGCGCTTTTCACGTTTATGGATGGATTGAAGCCATGGGCCAGGACCGAGTTAGAGCGGAGGGATGTTCAGGAACTTTCCAAAGCCCTAGCCATTGCGGAGTCCTTGACCGATTATAGTGCTTACAAGTCCATGGAGTCCAAGTCTTCCAAGCCCCATGGCAAGGGTATTGGTGGGAGAGACGAGGACGTGTCCGAAGATAGCAGCGATGATGGCAAGGAGAGGCCATCTACCAAGCCAGATCAGTATGCGAAACCAGACGATCGGAAGGATCGAGGATCTATAAGGTGCTACCATTGTGATGGTCCACACGTAGTGAAAGACTGTCCCAAGAAGAGGAGCCGTCTCGATGCCATTGTTCAGGAGGACGACGAGTCAGATGGAGAACCCGGTAGAGTTGGTGCAATCGCTAGCATCAAAGGAGGGAAGCCGAGGGTGGAAAGAGTACATCGAAAGTGTTACCGATGTAGGGGGCCGCATTTAGCGCGACAATGCCCTGATCGAGTCAAGAAGTCCAAGGAGGATGAGCCCGAGAGTGATGAGGCTGCGAAGCTTGGCTCGATGATATTAGATTCTGTCAAGGCGAGGAAGGGCCAGAAGCAGAATGTGTTGATATTTGTCGACATCAACGTGGCAGGACGATCGATGAGTGCTTTGGTGGACACCGGGGCAAGCGATCTGTTCATGTCCAGGAAGGCTGCCGAGAAGCTTGGTCTTAAAGTTGTGGATTCAACCGGCAAGATCAAGGCGGTGAATTCAAGGGAAGTTCCAGTTGTGGGAACAGTGCGGAATATTGAGTTGCAGATTGGGGATTGGAAGGCCAAGGAGAATTTCGAGGTAATCGAGCTAGATGACTTTGATTTTATTTTGGGACTAAACTTCCTTGACCGTATTGAAGCTCTCATCATTCCGTATTCCAACGTCGTGTGCATCTTGGATCCGAGACAACGGTGCGTTGTGCCTGTGTGCCGAGACAATGGGCGAGGAACCAAGAAGCTGACAGCCATTCAGCTTGTCGAAGATGCTCCAAGCCAAGGAGGCATCGAGTTGGAGGCGACAGTTGGGGACACTACCTTGGATGGGCGAGAGTTGCCCGAGGCAGTTGGCATGAAGGCCGTCGAGGAGTCATCCATGAGTGAGGTGGCCGAGGCATCGAACTTCAATGGGAGAGAAGTGTCGATGGGATTTGCATTACCGAGGAGCAATGGGGCATCAAACTTCAGGGAAGAAGGATTGATGTGTAGAGTAAATGACGGGAAAATGAGTGAGGTACGTCTTGAGCACGGTGATAGTGTTTTACAGTTTGATTTGCCGGATTTGTTGGGTGTAGGGCGCAGAAAACCTAACCCATCAGATGGAGTTGCCAAGACTTGGTGCGGGCCGAAGCAACCGTTCAGAGTTCCGAAGGTTCGTTCGGTGTTCAACGTGAAGGCATCCAAGTTTGTGCACAAGGATCGGGAAAGTCCAGATCGGGGCAAGTCAAAACTGGTAGGAAGAGTTCCTACGATCAAGATGTACCTGGGACGGGAAATTTTGCATGGCGGTGCGAGCCAAGGCGAGCAGTTTTTATGGGGGGACATCCGAATCAAAGTCCGGTGCTCTTTATGGGGAGAGCGGTCCTTATGGGGGGACAATCAAGCCAGATTCTGAGTTGGGAGCAAGCCAAGGTACACGGAAGTAAGCTCTAGGATCGATCTCAACTTTGTTCGAGAGGCGCGACGAGGGCGTCGCCAAGTTTGGTAGGGGAGATTGTCACGGGCCGTCCGCTGAGGCCCGAGTCATTGGCACCACGGGGTGCACACCAGGGTTCCCAAGAGGTTCAGATAGAGATCTTGGGCCCAAAGAGACCACCAGACCTAGCCCGATCCGTAGAGGATTCAGGAGGGTAATTCGGTCAAAGTATCATCTATTTATTTGAAATATAATATGTAGATAATGTTTGTGATAATTAGATATTTGAAATTGAGATTTGATTAGATAAGATCAATCTCGACCGTCGATGTAAATTTGTATAGACCGTCGGATTAGGGGGAACTCAACTATAAATAGAGGTCTTCCCCTCCTCATTTGAGGTATCCAAGTTTCCAAGGAATGAAGGCATTTACTCTAAATCCTCTGAGTGTTCTTGTGTTCTTTCTTTGTTCTTGAGCGTTCTTTCGAAGTTCTTCTTCGCTCATCTCTTTTGATCCGATTCCGAATAGAACGCTTTGCGTTTGTCGGTGCTTGGGAAGTTTGATCTTCCGAGAGGGTTGAAAAGGCTTACTTAGGCGTTTATCTTGAGTCACATCGCCTAAGGCCGCACGGTGGGCTGGTTGGAACTCTAGCCACGTGACATATTACACAGGCCCACCACCATGCATGAGGTGGTTTCCTTGGCCTGATTGTAGGAAGCTAAATTGAATGAGTCTAAGAGGGCGTTATTGGGCTGGACGGCCGGGTCCAAACTACCCCCATTGCTACCCACTCCAAGTAATAACCATTAGAGTCCATAAGTGTTACCAAGAAGACTCTCACCCTTAGAGATCTCAACGGCTAAACCTAATGCCTTACAGCCCAGAAAACTCTCGGCGGCCGAGGCTCAATCTTGTCGAAAGCAAGGTTTATGCTACTACTACGCTGCAAAATATGTGCCAGGGCACAAGTGCAAAAATCCCCAACTATTCTTATTAGATGAGAAAGGGGACACCGACGAGGGCGACGTCGAAGGAAAGAGAGCAAACTCTCTCGGGGAATCAGAGGCGACGGGGGAAACGGTGGCCGGAGAGCATTCTCTGGTGTCTTCCAATGCCTTATCCAGTTGCTATACACCAAACACCCTGAGGGTTAAGGGGAAGATTCGAGGCCATGAGGTGCAGATTCTGATCGATGAGGGATGCACCCACATTTTCGTGCAAATTCGGATTGCTAAGCACTTAGGGTTAGCGATCAAGGCTGCACCAAACTTTGGGGTGTTAGTTGGAACTAGGGAGCGTTTGTAAAACGAATGGTGTATAAAAAGCCTTCAAGTGTTGGGCCAGGGAACAGAATTGGAGATCAACTTCTCTGTTTTACCTTTGAAGGGGACAGAAGTGGTGCTCGGGGTAGCCAATATGGTTACACTTGGTCCGATGACCATGGACTTTTTGAGGCTCACGTTTGAATTTCGATTGGGAAATGAAAACCATCTTTGGCAGGGTGAGAGCTGTTGGGGACCTCAATAGGTGCAATTCCAAGCTTTAGGGTGACTATGTAATACATAGGCTGTTGCTAAGTTCTACAAGTTGTAGATGAATTCAATAGGCACATCGTTGGGAATGAAAGAACAAGGGGACCTAGGAAATTTATTGGAAGAATTTCAAGATGTCTTCGTTGCACCCACAGGGTTACCACCACCCAGGGACACCGATCACGCTCTACACTTGGAACCTGGGGCTAGGCCAGTCAACGTAAGACCATATCGTTATCCCCATTTTTAGAAAGGGGAAATTGAAAGCCAAGTCCAACAAATGCTATCGAATCAGGTCATTCGAAGAAGTAACAATCCATTTTCATCCCTAGTGCTTCTAGTTAAAAAGAAATACGGCACTTGGAGGTTCTACGTCGATTATCGAACACTCAACACTATTACTATAAAAGATAAGTTTCCAATCCCCACGATTGATGAGTTATTTGATGAACTAAGAAGAGCTGTATGGTTTTCTAAACTGGATTTACTAGCAGGTTACTACCAGATTCGAGTTAGAGAGGAAGATGTGCACAAGATGCTATTTTGAACTCACGAGGGACATTACAAGTTTAGGGTTATGCCTTTCGGCCTGACCAATGCCCCCCCGACGTTTCAAGCCACGATGAATGGAATCTTCAAGGTTTTTTTGAGGAGGTTCGTACTAGTATTTTTGGATGATATATTGGTGTATAGCGAGGAATGGGAGGAACGTTTGGGACATCTTCGAGAGGTTCTGCAGGTGTTGAGAAATAATGGGTTGGCGGCAAAACGATCTAAGTGCATCTTTGGGAGAGACCATGTTGAATACTTGGGGCATATCGTGTCTAAGAAAGGGCTCACTATTGACTCTGAAAAATAGAAGCCAGTAGGGCATGGCCAATACCTAAGAATGTCAAGGGAGTAAGGGGTTTTTAGGGATCACAGGGTATTACAGGCGATTCATTCAAGGGTTCGCCACGATTTTTGCCCCCTGTATGATTTTTTAAAAAAGGGGGAGGAGTTTGAATGGAACTGTGAGGCCTAGACTGCCTTTGATCAACTAAAGGAGAAGGTATGCCACGTACCTGTGCTTGCCTTGCCACGGTTCAACGAACCTTTTATAGTGGAAATTGATGCATTTGGGGTCAAGATTGGAGCTATTTGAAGTTGAGGGCTAGAATGCAAGGGGAGTCCACATATAATCGAGAGATGTAGGTTGTTACACAACCAGTAGGTAAATGGCGTCAGTACCTATTGGGGAGGAAATTTGTGATAGTAACAGATCAAAAATCCTTACGTGAGCTAACTGCCCAGACCATTCAGACTCTTGAGCAACAAAGGTGGTTGTCCCGACTGATTAGGTATGATTTCGAGATACGTTATCGCCCGAGAAAGATGAACAACGCAGCCGATGCCCTATATTGAGAAACTACGGCCATTTTGATGACCCTCACCTAAACCGCTTGGGGAGTTATTGAAGACATTCGAAGAGCCAACAAAGGCGATTGTGAGCTAAAACATATAAGAGAGCAGTTACAGCAGGGGAATGAGGAGTACAAACTCTACGAGTATAAAGAGGGATTATTATTGTGTAAAGGTAGGATTATGGTGCCTAATGAAACTGCCGTGAGATCCCTATTATTAACAGAGTATCATGGGTCCATTAGTGGAGGACACGCATGGATGTTGCGCACATTCCATTGACTTACAGCTAGTTTTTATTGGAAAAATATGCGCAAAGATGTTCAAAAATATGTTAGTGAATATCAAGTGTGCCAAAGAGTGAAGAGTGATAGCCTAGCTCCCACAGGACTTCTGCTGCCCCTGCCGATTCCTCAACAGGTATTTGAAGATATATCCCTTGATTTTATTAGTGGATTGCCCCGTTCAAATAGAAAGGAAGGGATTCTGGTGGTGGTGGATCGACTCACCAAATATGGGCATTTATTCTCACTACCAAGACACTACGACAATGCTCGTGTTGCTAAGATTATGGTGCAAGGGGTGGTGATGTTACATGGAATACCCCGTTCCATGGCAAGTGATCGAGAAATTTTTTTCCTAAGTGAGTTATGAAAAGAATTGGCTAGGATACAAGGGAAAAAACTATGCATGAGTACCTCATATCACCCCAAACCGATGGACAGACCGAAGTATTGAACAAAAGCCTAGTGATGTATCTACGATGCTTGACAGGGAATGAACCGAGCAAATGGGAGAGCTACCTCACCTGGGCTGAGCACTGGTACAACACTGCTTTCCATATGTCTGCTGGGGTGAATCCATTTAAGGCTTTGTATGGACGAGACCCTCCAACCATGGTGGATTATCTTGAGGGAGCATCTCGTAATGATCGAATCAATCAAGAGCTAAAATAGAGGGATGCGTTGTTAAGAGAACTCGAGCAAAACCTACAACGAGCACAAGCACGAATGAAAACTCAGGCTAATAAACATCGAAGGGACAAGGAACTTGAATAAGTGAGTTGGGCATTTGTTCGATTGCAGCCTTATTGTCAATTGTCAGTTCGACTGATGTGAAATTAGAAACTAAGCCCCTGAATTTTTGGACCTTACTGTGTTGTTCAAAGGGTGGGCAAGGTCGTGTACTGGCTCGAGTTACCAGAATCCATTTGCATACACCCTGTGTTTCACATATCTCAACTCAAGACATGCAAGGGACAACCAATTCCACAAGTCACCCCTTTGTCGTTGTTGATGGAACTTGCTGAGGGGACAAAGGAAGAACCGACTGCTAGGAACTGGGAATCGAACCTTGAGGATAAGGTTCTTCATTTAGGGGGAGGTAATGTCATGGGCAAGGATGTTATAGACAAGGGTAGTGAGGTTGCTGCATCTGTGTTGCCAAGGAATGTTGGGACGAGCGGGACAGCAAGGGATGACCATCTAAATGAAGGACTGATGCCACGTAAGAGTGCGAGAGAGAGAAAATTACCTTCCATCCTAACTGATTTTTTTACACTAGATTATTATGAACATATAAGCTAGAGAATGCAATGGTTGTTTTTCATAAAGAATCAAGTAAAATGAATTTCTTCTCTCGTTTCTGCTTTTGATTCTCCCTCCCCCATACTCTTGCATTCTGTTTTCTCTTTCCCAGAAAATTCATAACACACAATCACAATGCGACGCCAGAACAATGCTTCTAGATTCCAATTTGCCAGGCACGTTGGACCAGTAGTGAAGAACCATAAAAGGAGAGCCAAAACCATCATGAAACAGGAATAACCGAGAGTGTGTCTGACAAAAAAACAGATATCTACTACCCAACCAAGCTTCTCCAGACCACACGGCGACGGAAACCACAGAGTGGCCGCTGGAGCTGGTGGAGTATGGAGAGATCTCGAGAGAAAATTATCGAGAGTCATTTCTTCTTTATAATAGATTAATTTGATGTTCATCCCGGGTTTCAAGTTGTAATAACGACTTTTTATGTTTAGCACATCTAACTAATCATTTTCCACAACTTATTCATAATATCACGTAGTATTACCTTCAACTTACCTTGAAGGTATTGGCATTGTTTCCATCACATTCACATGCATAATCATAGCATAACAATACGGACCATGGCATTAATAAGTTAACATCAAACATAACTTAGAATAAGACCTAAGATACATACACCATAACTCAGTTTAACAAAATAGTAAAAAGGACATTGGAATCCAAACTTAAGGATGGAAATACATTGGCGTACATGCTACCAAATCTAGAATTTCATATTTACAAATGCAAAAGGTGACTTTTGACTTGTCCAAGATGGGATCCGAACAATCTGGTACTATCTACTCCCTACGAAAACTCACGAAACTCGTCGTGGGTTAAGCCAAGAGGGATGGTAAGGTAGTGCATGGTGGACTCAGAGTCAAACATTAATGAGGAAGGTTTTAGCAATGGAAAAAAAGAGATAAAAAAAGAGATGAGAGGAAGAAAATAACGTATCATGTTACTTTTCTAATGGAACTGACGACAGTGACAACAAATTAATAATGTAGTGATTATATTGTAAGTTTTAAAAGTTTAATGACTAAAATGTAATTTTCCTAACAATTCAGAGACTACCAATGTATTTTACCCTTATTATAATTTAATATTTGATATTTTTTTCATTAATTGATACTTATTAATATTTAGACAAATATGGACGCTTTTTCCCTCGCGTAGTCTGTCTTTTGCCATGGTATTTGTTTATGGCTTTGATATTTTGACGTTTCGTGTTGATATTATCACGATTCACCTTTGATCATAGAAAGTCGACGCTTTTTTATGATTAGATTCTTTTTGTGACCGTTTATTTGTGCATTTATAATCATTCGCGGAATAATCTGTAAAACTAATTTATTCGATCTCCACTTAAACATTAATGTAGCCTCTAGTTTGAATAGAGATAAAATCTATTGATAGTTGCTGAGTTTTTTCTATGAAAATATTCAAAGGAAGGATTTTGGTTACCTTATTTATTATGATTGTTTTTTCTATTAATATTGTCGGCTAATTTTAGTCCTAAAGAACCTGTCAATCTTCGACTTCGTTCATCAATTCAAATTCAAAATTTAGCAAATACCAATTGTTTAATCTAAAAATAATCATGTAAAATTGAAAAATCAAAATATAAATACCAACAAAACTTACATGGTGATCACAAAACATATCTCACAAACCATGGGCAACCACAAAAGCGTTACCCTCCCATTGCTGCTAGCGTTTTCCCTCCTGCTCGTTCCATTTGTGGAGAGTATATGGTTCACTAATTACCATATCCACGTTCGAAATGATTTACCTTTGTTTGGTTAAGCTCCGATCAACATGCTAATTACGAGAGATTCGTAAAGAGAACTTATAGCAACTAAAAAAATTTAAAGTATTTTATTTTTTCTTGAAAATTTTGATTTGGGAGATTTTTTTAAAACTTCGTAATTTTGAAATAAAATTGAAGTCGTCATCGGTTACTTGGGTTAAGTAGACCGAATACCAAAAGCTTGTAGAAATTTTTTATTTTTTAGGTTCATAAGTCCGTTACGTGTGAGGAAGGGTGCGCACCCCCACCACTCCCAAACTTAATACCAAATCAATTATCATTTTATTAATATCGGATTTTGCAAGTTAAAGTGACATTTAAATTAGAATTTGGTTATAAATACGAATTCATTTTGAAGGGCTCCGTGTTCGAAGAATAAACAAAAACTACCACCTACTTCTTAAGTATTAGCCAAATTTATCTTAAAAAAAGAGAATACCGTATTGACAGTTTATATCCCGGCATGTAATGTAATAATGACATGATAAAATACTAATAAACATGACAAATATTAAGAAACATTCTTATCAAAACACAAAACCACACATTCAACAGATTATATATATTATGCAAGAATAGAATACATATATACATACATCAAGGGGTGAAACCATATATTATGAAATATTTATTATATATACATATTACGCAGCATATGGCAAATAATAAAAGAATACATATATATTACATATATAAAATTATATATATGTTTTGAGCCAAGGTATCCACCGCCGATAGTAGTGATTAATTTCTTTGCTGCGGATGTTCTCACTTGTAATACCCATTTTATGTCCAAACTTAAGCCCAAAATCAAACTCAATCTAAAACAAAAATAATAATAAATAAATAAATATATTAGATCCTTTTATTTCTTTAACCCATACAAATTAAAACTCATAAATCTTACAAGCCCATACCAAAATACCAATTAACCTCAAACCCAAAAACATATCTAGCCCAGTACTTAAACTAAACCCTAGCTCACAACCCAAAACCTAACCCTAAAAAATAAAACCTAAAAACCTTAACATCTTCCGCAGGCGCTGTCCTATGCCCCTTCATCTCTTTTTGGCGCGTGTATGCCACGCGCCAGTTCTTCGGCTGTCGTAGCTTGCACGCGCACCACTTACCATCACCCTGCAAAAGAAAAAGAAGATATCATTTCATATTTAAAAAGCAAACAAGTGGATCACCTCTTTATTTTTTCTATATTGTAAATCGGGTTATAAAAACCCTGAAAACCGAATGTAAAAGGATCCCGATTTGAAAAAAAAGAAAACACTGAAAAATTTCCCTCGTCTCACATCTATTCGAACCAAAAACATAAAAAAATATAGAGGAGATCGAAGCAAAGGCAAAAAGCAAGAACATATTTGAAAAAAAGGTAAATAAAATAAAAAACAACATTCGGTTTTGTTAGATCTACTCAACTAGGGCTCGATTTCGAAAAAACCGAGGCCGGATCTGTGTCTAGGACCAAAAACTGAATCGTTCGATATCTTTGCTTGAGCTCCGGCCGCCGTCTACGACGAATCTCCGTCGCCAATCAGTGGCGGTTCACAGCGGTCGGCTCGGTGGCGTACGACAGCGTATAGACCGGATTCTGGGTAAGGCCAGGACTGGACAGAGAGAGTTGAGAGAGATTAAAAACTTTTTTTAACTATCCGATGAAAATGAATTTTTTTGACAAAAATGGTATTCAAACTCTTTCATTCAAGCTTGACATGCCCTCAACCCTACCCGGGACCAAGATGTGCGCTTTTTAAATCAAATGGGCAAGTTGAGTTCCTAGTCCCTCTACTCCTTGCTATTATTATTGTTGCTATATTATATTATTTTTAGATATTATTATTCTACTATTATTATCACTGTTATATGGTTATATATATATACATCTAATATATATATATATATTATCTATACTACTATTATTATATATATTATATTATTATTACTCTATACTGTTATCACTATTAATACTTATATTATTATTATTATTATATTTATTAACAATTACTATATTATGTCACATTTATACTATTAATATCACTATATTATTGTGCTAATATCACTATATTATTGTGGTTATTATTACATTTTATTTTTTATTATTATCATGTTAACTAATATTAATATTAAGGGATATTTTTCACTTTATTTCGGTAACCGATTAAGAAGTGGTGTCCTGACTCATTCAGGTGTCATCTTTTTTAGTCTTCGTAAATAAAGAAATATTCTCCTTAGACCGCTTCTTGAAATTAAAATTTAAATTAAACTCGAATTTTGGTTTTCTTGTAAAGACAACACTTAATCAACGTGGTACCAATTTTGAACGCTGTGGGGTGCTAATCCTTCCCCACGCGTAATCGACTCATGAATACAAACATTTTGGTAAATTTTTAACGGTGTCTGACCTATCAAAGTGGTCGGTGGAGACTCTATTTTCACCATGTTCCATATGTTCAAAAAACCTTGATTACATCACTAAGAGATTAACGGCTAGCCATGAAATGTACTCCATTCCCATTGGTAGTAATTAAATTCCTAACCTCATAGTTAAGAGATGAAGTGAGCAACTACCACACCACATCTCATGGCATATATCATACAAAAAGCTATATAATATACGACACATATATAGATAGATAGATAAATATATTTAAAAAAACTATATATTATAATATGTTGCAAATAAAGACAATAATATATATATATATATTTATTGAAACATATAGAAATTGTATATTATATATAAAAATCATACATTAACTTGCGAAATATAAAAATATATGTTATTCTAATATAGTAATAAATATTAATGCTAAGAAAAAGATGGTAAGATATACCAAATATAAGCAACAAGAATAAGAAAATTAACTAAAATAATAACGAAATTAAAGGGAACAAAACAAAGATAAACATCATGCAATTAAGACTAGATTTAAAGACATGGTAAGAATTGAAATGCGTAAATTAAATAAAGCAGAGACAAAAAGGAATGGGACAAGAATCAATTGGGTAAATATACCACTAGCTCGGACCAAATTACGAAAACAAAATTAAAATCCGGAATCAAAACAAAAGAGGAAATTAGGATGAAATTGAAAGCTTTGAAAATAAATGGGGATTGCAGAAAGAATTTAAAAAGGGCAGAGGTCCTTAAATGGGTAATAAACCTATTTTTCAGAATGGGTATAAAAGTAAAAAAAAGAAACATGTTTCATTTTTCTCTGCCTCAAAACAAATCAAAAACCATTCTTTAAAACTCTCTCGATTTGTTCATCCATGGTTCATGAGTTCTTCAAAATCTCAAACTAATTTCAAGAATCCGGTGACACTCCGCCGTCCTGACCACCGTAAAACGTCGCCGATCGCTGTTCGCCAGCGCCGGCGATCCCAAATTCAAACCTCAAAACAACTGCTTCCTCCTTTAGAAACCGAATCCACCCTTGATTTTTAAGAAAAATGCCTCCTTTCGCCTAAAACTAAAAAACCGAAACCAAAACCTTTAATTTTTTAAACCCTTTTTATGGAAAAAGAGAAGAACACCCAACGGAGACGGCAGCTTCGGCTTCACAACAACTAGAAGGTGAGAAACCCTAGCCCCTTTCTTTTTCACTTGATTCGAAATAAGAAGAGACCGAAACTACCTTGAAAGGTTTTTTTGTATTGATTCTGGAATCTGAGTACATTGGGTTGCAATTTACATTGCTTATATGTCTCATTTTCGATTACATTAGGTAAGAAAACATTGAATGAAAGATATGGGCTTTTGATAGTGTTTAATAGTTTTCTCTGTTGCATGCACGGCGGCCGTACAGTGGCGTCGTGATTTTCGGTGACGCAACCAGGTGGACGGAGAAGATGAGGCATCGGGCGCATGGGAGAGCTGGATCGTCTCGGCGTGTATCTCACGCGCGCGTGGGGAAGTTGGCTGGTCACCGACCGTTAGATCAAGATCTGATCGGACGATAGAAATTGGGCTGCGCAGGAGTAAAAAGATTAGGTTAGTGTTTCTGATTAGTTTTTTTTTGTTTAAATTGTTTTGGGCCTAACGAGCCAATGTAAAAGAGATATTGGGTTTTAGTTTTGTAAGCATGAACTTGGACATTAATAAATTAGATTTTTATTTATTATATGATCTGTTTTAATATAATAATAATAATAATAATAATAATAATAATAATAATGAACAACAACAATAAAAACAAAATAAGATTAAAATATTATACTAATGTACAACTCGAATAAAAATTAGTGATTATAAAACTAGAAAGGAATCTGTTGAATTTCATGTATGTAAAAACCCTACTTAACATGTTAAGCCTGCATGGCTTTATATAATGACTTTGTTTTACCAGCTAACTGTTCCAGCTAATTACTAACTGTTAAACGGTTAGACTAATTGATCTTTATCACTCCCCCTCAAGTTGGTGAGTGGTATACATCTTTCACTCCCAACTTGTCTAGCAAATACTCATGCTGACTAAATCCCAGCCTCTTAGTTAATATGTCTGCCTGCTGCTCCTTTGTTGAAACATAGTGAGTCTTAACTACTCCCTTTTGAATTTTCTCCCGTACAAAATGGCAATCGATCTCGTGTGCTTGGTTCGCTGCTATTTGAAGAGCTACTTGGCTATCATAGAACAGTGTTGCTGGTTCATTGTGAGTAACACCTAACTCATTTAAAAACCCTTTTACCCAAACCAGTTTAGCTACAGTAGAGGCTATTCCACGTTATTCAGCCTCAGCCGATGATCTTGAAATTGTATTTTGTTTCTTTGATTTCCAACAAACTAAAGATTTACTTAGCTTGAAATAATAACCTGTTACAGATCTCCTTGTCATAGGACAGGATGCCCAATCCGAATCACAAAAGGCACTCAAGATAGGCTTGTTGTTTGTTGATAATAAAATGACTTAACCAGGGTTTTTTTCTAGTGTATCTTACAACACGTGTCGCTACTTCAAAATGAACTTTCTTTGGCAATTTCATGAATTGGCTCAAATGGTGTACTGTATAAGCAATGTCTGGTCGTGTATTTGTCAAATACAGTAATCTTCTAATCAACTTCTGATACATACCAGCATCTTCTAATATTTCTTCCTTACTTGATTCATCATATTCCACAGTAGTCAATTTCTGATTTTGCTCGAGAGGAGTTGATACACAACGTGCTCCCCTAACCCTAAACCAGCTATGAGCTCAAAGGCATACTTCCTTTGGTTCAAAATCATTCCTTCACTAGATCTCAGCACCTCAATACCAAGAAAGAATTTCAAATTACCAAGATCCTTCATTTTAAAGTTCTGATGAAGGATATGCTTGAGTTCAGTAATTAAGACACTATCATTTCATATGATTAACAAATCATCAACATATACCAGCAATATCACTATTTTTCCTTCCACTATCTTTGTAAACAATGAATAATCGAACATGCTTTGCTTGTAACCATTAGATAAAAAAGCCTCAGTTAATATTAAATTCCATTGCCTTGATGCTTGTTTCAAACCATATAGGGATTTGAGAAACTTATATACTCTAGTTTCCCCCTTGCTAAATCCCTCAGGTAAAGACATGTAGACTTCCTCGTATAAATCTCCTTGGAGAAACACATTATAAACATCCATTTGAAATAGAGGCCAATTGAACATAGCAGCTAAAGAAATGACAATTCGAACTGTTATTTGTTTGGCTACTAGGGAGAAAGTGTCTCGATATCAATACCTTCACGTTGATTGTATCCCTTAGCTACTAACTGAGCTTTGTGACGCTCAACAGTCCCATCTGAATTGTATTTGATCTTAAAAACCCATTTGCATCCAATAGTTTTCTTATTAGGTGGCAAAGAAACCAGCTCCCATTTCTAATTTAATTCCAAAGCTTTAATCTCTAGTTCCATGGATTCTATCCATTTATTATCTTTAATTGCCTCTTGGTAATTCTTTGATTCAACAAGATTAGATAGAGAAGAAGCAAAAGAAAAAGTATGATGAGGTAAATGAGTGTAAGAAGTGCAATTTAAAATTGGATGCAAACCTGAGGAGGATGTCGAGGATCGGTTAGGATCAACAAAATCAGATAACCACCTAGGTTATTTTAGTAATACAGGTGGACTTACGCAAAGGAACAAGTTGACTTGGAATAGAAGTTTCAAGAGACTGTTGAACATGCAGAATTGGAAAAAAAGTTTCATTTTGTATAGCAGGTATAACAAACCCAGAAGGCAAAATGTTAGGTGACTCAGCTAAATAATCATTTGATGTAGAAGACACAATATTGTCATTAAGAACACTTGGTGCTGGAGACATACTTGGTGTTTGTGAAGCAATACTAGGTATATGAAGGAACTCAAAATCTGAAACCATGGGATTAGTTATAGGAAAACAAGTAGAAGTTTTAACAGGAAATTTGAAAGGAAAGATCATGAAAGACCACATATTGGTTCACAAAAAAGCTTAGATTCTAGGTTAAACAAAATATATCCTTTTTGAACAAGGGAATATCCCATAAACACTGTAGGGATAGCTTTAGGTTGAAACTTGTCACTATAGTTTGTTCTTGTGGCATATCAAAGATAGCCAAACGCACGAAAATGTGAAAAAAACAGGAGGCTTATGAAACAGTGCTTCAAAAGGGGATTTCCATTTTAAAACTAAGTTTGGTAACCTATTCATAATATAACGTGCAGTAAGAATACATTCTCCCTAAAACTTAGCAGGTATATTGGATTGAAATTTAAGGGCTTGAGCTATATCTAACAAATGTCTATGCTTACGTTCAGCCACACCATTTTGTTGTGGTGTGTGAACACACGAGCTTTGATGAACAATTCCATGTGTAGTAAAAAAATTTGCTCCTATAAAAAAGAACTCAGATCCATTGTCACTACGCACAGTTTTAACAATGGAGGCAAACTGTGTATGCACATATGATATAACTATTTGAGAGTTTCAAAAGTATCACTCTTTAGTTTTAAAAGATAAACCCAATTCATGCAAAAGTATGATCATCGACAATAGTTAAAAATATCGATGACCACTATGTGTACTCATACAATCGGCTCCCATAGATCAATATGTATCAATGAAAAGGTATATTTTCACGAGGCTGACTTATAGGAAAAGGTAAACGAGTTTGTCTTGCAAGAGGACAAATGGCACAATGATCAATGCTTTTATAACAAGAAAAATTACAATCCAATTGAGGTAGTTTATTCAAAGTGTTAAAAGAGGTGTGACCAAGTCTAGCATGCCACAAAACATTCTTAGAAACTGAAGACTGACAAGTATTTAAAGAAGTACTTTGGAGTGGTATGGACTGAAAAAAATACAACCCATCTTGCATCCTACAAATCCCCTTCATCTCTCCATTGTAAAGGTCCTGTAAAAGACAGAATTTTTAAGAATAAAATAAAACACAACTGTAATAACTAATTTTGTTCGGGGTGTACTCTTTTTGTACTTACAATAATGGACTTATATGTGTTACTACTATCTAAATATAGTGTTATGAGCTTTATCTATATCTTAATTAAAACCAAAACATATAAAAAAGAAACTACTAGTATTAAGTATTAATAGTCTACTAGTATTATGCATATATATAGAGATATGTTGCTATTTTATTATCATGCTATATATTATCATATTTATTATGTTATCACCCATTTGAAAACCCCTAAATATTATTGGTATAGTATATTATTTCCCTTATGTTATTTTATTATTATTGCTTTGTTACTATAGACATATTTATTATTATTATTATTATTGCATTTTGTTATTAGTGTTATAACTAATGCTATTATGCTATATTGTTATTATTATTATTGAACTAAACCGAAAAAACCAAAAAAGATTAAATAAAGTATTTAAAGCCCAATTAGATTAAATATAAATAAACAACCCAATATTATAATATATCAGTCCATTAAATTTAAAAGCCCCCCCAAAATTATTATTATTACATATGGCCCGTTTTAGGCCCAACATAATTAAACCTAAAACTCTAACTTAAACCCCAATCTGATGTATTGTTCTTGTGCAGCCGATGCATCACCGTCAAATCAAAAATGATCTGACGGTCCAAATTGACCCAGATGAAAGTGAGAGTGACCCATGGTCTTTCCGATTCGAGTGTGGAAAATGCGTGGCGTCGACTGTTCGAGCCCCGCGTGCAACATACGCTTTCTCCAGGTTTTTTCGGTGGTCGGGTGCTAGCGACGTGGCCTTGGAGATGCAAATCTGAACGGTCCCTTCGAATTCATCCTCGCCGTTGGCTCAATCTCTACCAACGGTTCTGATTTAACCGTCATGTGTTCTCTCTGGTCCCCCTTCCTCAAGCCATTCATCACAAGCAAGAAAAACAAAATACAGAGGATGTTAGATGCATTCCCAACATTCTTGTAGATAACAGATGAGTGCGACCAATTTCTCAAGACAACCAATAGGGATTTAGAGAGCCCTTTTCTTTTTTTGTTTTTCATGTAATATTCAGGATCTATATAACTGAAACAAAATCATTTGTAAACCCTAAGTTGAAAAAGGGATTATTCAGAGCAATAGACGCAACAAAAGCCTCGATTTTCATAGGTATACCATCATCTTCTCTTTTCATTTTAGAGCATACATATACAAAACTAGTGTTTAGTCTTTTTGACCTTCGACCGCTCGTTTCCTCGTGTCTTTTTCTATTCCTCGCCGACGACAAGCCCTTCGGCCTTTGCATGGACATGCATGGTGACTCGATGGAGGGAGAGGCAAGCAAAGCTTTCAGCTTTTTTTCTTCCAAAAAGAGGTTTTTAGATCCATTTTTCGGTTTAAAGGAGGGATTTTATCATTGTTTTCAAAGAACAAAGGGAAGATCTATTTTTTTAAAAAGATGAGTCAATCTCGAGTGGTTTTGGGTTCGCCGACCGCCGGCGAGCGGCGGCCAACGCGGCAGTGCCCCGCCAGTTTTTGGGTTTCGCGGTGGCCGAAGTGGCCAAGTCTATCGGTTTTTGGGTTTATGTTGGGATGAACGGCGTGTTCTTCTCATTTTCAAGAAGAATGAATAGGGTTCTTTGAATAAAAGGTAAAAAAGGTCTGATTTGGGTCAAAAATTTGTGTTTTATACTTATTATTGTTATTAGTGTTATTACTAATGCTATTATGCTATATTGTTATTATTATTATTAAACTAAACCAAAAAAACCAAAAATGATTAAGTAAAGTATTTAAAGCCCAATTAGATTAAATATAAATAAACAACCTAATATTATAATATATCAGTCCATTACATTTAAAAGGCCCCCAAAAAATTATTATTATTACATATGGTCCGTTTTGGGCCCAGCTTAATTAAACCTAAAACCCTAACTTAAACCCCAATCTAATATATTGTTCTTACGTAGCCGATGCATCACCGTCAGATCAAAAATAATTTAACGGTCCAAATTGGTCCAGACGAAAGTGTGAGTGACCCATTGTCTTTCCCATTCGTGTGTGAAAACGCGTGGCGTGACCGTTTGAGCCTTGCGTGCAACGTATGCTTTCTCCAGGTTCTTCCGGCGGTTGGGTGCCAGCGATGTGGCCTTGGAGATACAAATATGAATGGTCCATTCGGATTAATCCTCGCCGTTGACTCAATCTCCACCAACAGCTCAGATTTAGACGTCCCGTGCTCTCTCTGGTCCCTCTTCCTCAAGCCATTCATCACATGCAAGAAAAACAAAATACCATCATCTTCTCTTTTCATTTCAAAGCATACATATACAAAACTAGGGCTTAGTTTTTTTACCTTTGACCGTTCATTTCCTTGTGTCTTTTTCTATTCCTCGCCGACGACAAGCCCTTCGACCTTTGCATGGCCGTGCGTGGTAACTCGATGGAGGGAGAGGCAAGCAAATCTTTCAACTTTTTTTTCTCCAAAAAGAGGTTTTTAGATCTATTTTTTTTGGTTTAAAGGCGGGGTTTTATCGTTGTTTTCAATGAACAAATTTAAGATCTATTTTTTTGAAAAAAGAAGAGTTGATCTCGAGTGGTTTTGGGTTCGCCGGCAGCCGACGCGGCGGAGCCCTGCCAGTTTCTGGGCTTCGTAGTGGCTGGAGTGGCCAAGTCGGTTTTTGGGTTTATGCTGGGATGAACGACGGTGTTCTTCCCATTTTCAGGGAGAATGAAGAGGGTTCTTTGAATAAAATTGAAAAAAAGGTCTGATTTGGGTCAAAAATTTGTGTTTTATATTTATTTTTAAATGTTAAATGAGTTATTAGTGTTTTAAACCCTTGTGCCCTGCCTTATTCATGCCATAAGGGCTTTTGCCCGTTTAAATCCCTTTCGTGGTCCCTCAATGTTTTCCAAGTCTTGCAATTTAGTCCATTTTTAATTTAATCCGATTTTAAGTGGTCTAATCCGTTTTGAGTCCTTAAAGCTTTGTTTTTGGTTTGATTGAGTCTAGTTTTCTGTGTCGTAACCCCCTGTTTCTTGCATTTTATTCTCCAGCTTCTTTTTATTATTGTTCATGTTTCAAATTGTTAGTTGCTTAGACTTGTGTTTAAGGATATATGTCATATGTGGCTTGATACATGGTTTTATGGAATAAAATATGTAGTATGTGATCTTCAAGTAACATATGTTTTTATGATAATGTAGTATATATATTATAGTTTTTTTATATAAAGTATAATGTATACTTTTTAGAGAAATATATAATATTCATCTTATAATATATAGTTTTTCTTCTATATATATATATATATATATACTATAAAGTTTTTATAATATATAATAAATTTTTATATATATAATATAAATTTTTTATGACATATATAACATATAGGTTTTATGATATATATAATATATAGTATATGTAATATAGTTTTTATGATAAAATATAATGTATTGTTTTTTTAAGTATATAATAGGAGGTTTGCATAATACTTATATAATATAAAGTTTTTATAATATATATATATATATATATAATATAGGTTTTTCTTAATATATGTAATACATAGCTTTTATAACACATGCAATATGGTTTTAAATATGTTATATATATATACATAGTATAGAATATATAGTAAATACATTCTTATGTCTTTTGGTTTTTGGTGTAGGTTTAGATTAGTGGTTTAAACTCTTGTAGTTTTGGGCCTTGTCCTTTTGGGCTTTAGGATGGCTTAGTTAGATGGGCTTTTGGGTTTGGTTAAGGTTTTAGTTTAGATTAGGCCAATTAATTTAATTAGTTTAGGTTGTGTGCTCGTCTAAAAGGGGCACGATCCTTAGATTAATTAAATTAATTTAGGATTAGCCTTTTAGAGCCTTAGTTAGGTTAGGGTTTGAATTGATTTAGTGAATTTAAATTTCTCCTTGGCTTATAGGGATAAATGTTAAGTTCATTAAATTAGTTGGACATTTCTCAATTACTTTTAAGATAAAGTTAATATGGAAATTAGATTGACATTTAAATTAAAACCATGATTAATTAATTTGATTTACTTTAAATAATATTCTTGGCTTATTGGCATACTAGTTTAAAATCGATCGAATTAATTATCATGTTATAAGATAATCATAATTTGTTAGGTTTTTAGTCTTTTAAGGCTAATTAATTTGGGGTTAATATTAAATTCACCTAATTAATAACTAGATCACTTATTGGATCTTCCATAACTTGGGCCTTTATAGGTTAGGACCTTAGGTGGGCCTTTGTGTGTTTATATTTAAGCCTTTACTTGACATCCATTTTATTTGTCATCATATGGCCCATTTAGTTTACACGTTAATGAATTTATATCATGAAAAATGAGGTATCTATTAGTTCCGATATTTGTGTCGTAACAGTCTGAGCTCAAAGTATGTTGACCAAATATCTGAATTAATTCTTACCGACTCAAGGTAAAATTAAAACTTGACAAAATTATTACATCATATCTTAATTGCTTGCATCATGCATAAAGGTGACGTACAAGATTCGAACCATAAACTAATACGACAGTCAGACTTATATGATGTCGGTTTAGTCTATGGTCTGGTGTATTGTTAACCTTATTAATTAAATGTCCAATTAATTCGAACTCACCAACTTGATAAAGCCCATGTAATTATGGTCACATTTTCAATTAAGTACGCCGAGTTAAATTCAATTCAAATTCCAACAAATTCCATCAATTTGAAAGCAACAAATATTCAGGTACCAATTTTCGGGCGTTATGGGGGTGCTAATCCTTTCCCACGCGTAACCAGCTCCCGAACCCTTTCATAATGGATCTCTGGTTTTCTACAGTGTCCGACCCACCTTATTCAAGTGGCCGGTAGCGACTCCAAGTTTTATCGATTTTCAAAAGAAAAATATAATTTTCAAAAGAAATCCCTTTAAACCTAATTTCAAAGAAATCATTTTGGGGATAACCCACAACACCGAACTTATGAAACCCTATATTTGTTTTAAGGAAGGAAAAAATGTAGCTACAACTTGGTGACTGAATTTGTTTTTACAAAACAAAAAGAGAGTTAGGCCAAGAAAATATTCGTTCCTTTTAATGATGAAAATTGTTGGAATTTTAATTAACTTTAATGAGGTCGTTTCTTTCTTGCAAACGTGACTAAGATTACACGAGATTTTAATTGGTGGTCTTCGAATTATTTTTTCATTTAATTTCTAAGGAATCCTTGACATATGTTGCACCATGTTCATCATGATCTATACTCGAGCTCCGTCCCTTAAGTGGGAGTGAAACACCATATACCCACGTGAGTAGCCCTCCACGGGTTGGCAATTTACTTCCGAAATCCACGCCTTCTGACATGTGAGCAGCCCTCCATGTCACTAGGTCGTGCTTTCCTTCGAACCAAAACCAATTCACAAGCTTGTAATGGGCCAAAATTGGAGTTCTTGTTGCCTTAGTAGGTAATGGGATAGGTTCGGTACCATCGATTAGAACCAAACCAGGTGTGAGAATCTAGGAAACCTACCCCGTTAGAGCCATGCGCATAACCCTTGAGAACTAGAATTCATGTGGTTAGGTTTATTTCCTTATTTGCTTGTCTTGTGCTTATCTCATTTTGTGTTTATCTCTTCTCATTTTCGTTTCATTGTTTATCTTATAACTAACGTTTCTTTTTTGTTTTCTTCCTTTTCCTTTTCTACCCTTTTTGTATATCTTGTCATATCATGAAGAGCACATTGAGTTGGAAATAGTTTGAAGTTAAAGACTAGATCAATATGAGACTTAGTCCACAGCAGTGATGAAAAGAATTTCGATGTCTAGATATGGTCAGAAAGGGAGCAACTACATGATGGAGACAATATTGCCACTGGGTTCAGATCAGCCATGTCAGCCACGGCATTCATGAATACAGAGTTCAATGATGTGTCTGAATTAAAGCCGGTTTGGACCAGTTGGGATTTTGAAACAAAGAGTACTTTCAGGGAAGAGTATGGTGATATCGCATACTTGCTAGAAGTCCTAGTTGATCAAGCACTATTACAAGCCTTGGTGGGTTTTTGGAACTCTACCTACAACTGCTTTACAATTGGCAACTTTGACTTAACTCTGACAATCGAAGAATACCAAGACCTTATAAATTGCAAGAAGATTGGCATGGATTGGTATATTCTAAGCCAAGTAAGAACAAAGCTTTCTGAGGAAAGTTAAAGAAGTTCTCAGATATGTTGTTATCTTGGGTCGAGCATCAAGTCACTACTTGGAAGAATAAAGAGTATTGTAAGTGGGAGGGGATCTTGGCTTTAGCCTCTGTGCATCCTGTGGGCCGAGTTCATCGGAATCTCTTTGCTTTGTTGATCTATGGATTGGTACTCTTTCCTCGAGCATTGGGACTCATTGATCCATCAGTTTTGGATCTATTTGATCATTTGGATTGCGGGACTAATCTAGTGCCTGTAATTTTGGCTATAACTTTTCGATCTTTGAGGTTCTGTCGAGAGCATGGTGGTCACCTTCGAGGATGCCCACGGCTTTTGGCTGTTTGGTTCTATAGCCACCTTTGGACCGATCCCAGTTTTTTGAGGCCTTTTTATGACGGGAAGTTCTCGCCCTTAAAAGAGTTCTTACGAAAGAATGATTGACCAACCCGAAGATCTGAGGAAGTATGGAAAGATGTCCTCCGAAATCTAAAGGAGGAAGATATAGTTTGGAGAGCACCGTGGTTGTTGGCAAAGAACTTTCTCTATAGATGTGGAGAGCATTCATGGGTACCATTCCTTGGCCTTTGGGGGCATACTGCATATGCACCTCTTCTAGTTTTGAGATAGTATGGTTCGAAACAATTTGTGCTAGCCACCAAAGGTTTAAATAAGTTCAACGTGGATTATGCAAAGGAGAAGAGCTACAAGACGATGGTATACAATGCTTCTTCAACTTGGAACAACGCAGGACGGGTTAGGATCGTAAATGCTCCCTACATGGTCACTCCCGAGTACGAAGTGTGGCGATTTAATCGTGTCAACAATAACATTCCCCACTTGAATCTCGATGGAAAGAGATCTATAGAGTAGAGATTGGCCACGTTTCCTACCGAGACCGATTTGATGAGGAAACAACTTTAAGAAGAGCGAGAGAGGTACCTTAAGCTCGAGGAGAGAGCCCATCAAGAAAAGTTCGACTTCGAGTTAGAGAAGACACAGTTTGTAGGAGTGGTTAAAGATCTACAAAAGAAAAGATATTAGTTGGAACTCGAACTCAAGATAGAGAAAGAAGAGATTCAAAAGCTTAAAAGGTTGAATAAGAGCAAAAGAGTCGCGGAAGGCGGACCAAGTGAAGGGTTAGAGATCCGATTGAAGAAAGAGAAAGCAAGAGCCAAGAATTACAAAAGAATGTTTTACGAGCACAAAGATCAAGTGCTCGCTTTAACCGAAGAAGTGAAGAATCTACAAATCTCCCACTCGAGACAGATCGAGAAAGAACAACACCAAAATAAAGCCTTGAAAGATCAAGTGAGGTGTTTGGAAAAGTCTCTTTTTAAGCATAAGGGACCAACCAGCAAGCTAAAGGCCAGTCACTTAGAGATTCAAGTCTTGATGACTCGCGTCGATAAGTTGGAAACCGAGGTTCAACAGCTCAAAGATCATGTGGCAAGCCTTAGGGGAGCGATTTAAGTACGTCCGACGCTGAGTTTGGAGCAACTGCACTTCTCCCACCTACACAATTTGGAGGCAAGAACAAGAGTTGGCACATTGGATGACTCAAATGCAAGAGGTTGCCAGGAAGGTACAGATTTTGGCAGAAGACGCTACCAAACTCCATGATTGTGTGGATGATGATTCTGAAGAAGGAGAAATGATTGTTTGGATTCTAAGGGAGATTATTGAACTTGATACTACCTTGAAGCCATATATGTAGTTGGTTCTCTTTAAATTATTGTAACAAGAAAACATTTTCATTAATGGAAGTCGTTTAACGATGATATTTTCCAAACTCAGTGTTGCTCGTTGCATTCATGTATGATTCTTTCATTTGCACTCTTTGTTAAAAGCTAATAATCATCTAATTAGTACAATTGCTTGAATTTCTGATTAATTTCCATTTATTAATGAAAAGGCTTTCTATTTCAGGAAGATTGCATTTTGCTTCTTAAAAAATTATCATCATTCCACACCCTTATTGCACTCGCTCACGGTCGAAGCAAATGGAGGAGAGCTTTGCCAAGTTGGAGGCTGACGTACATGACCAGATGGAACGAGCCCAACAAGAATTAAGGGACACCATCATCAAGTCTCAACAGGACATGATGAAGGAAATATCCCAGTTGCTACAAGCTCAGTTAGGACCAGATCTGAGGGGCAAGGGTATTATTAAGAATCTTACCCAAAACTCAGGGGATCACCCTCATGCCCAGATCGTCCAGAACCCTCTGCTTGTTGATCCCTCTCTTAATGCTCCACAAGGGGCATCTTCCTCTCATATCGGTCTAGCTCCTCAAGCTCAACCTGGGGTGACCTTCGAGAATCCCGAAATTGTGGGGGCAACATCCCAGACTTTGACGAGTTGGAGAAGTTGAGCCAAATGAAAGCAAAATTCACTAAGCAATTGGAGGATACTCGGAAAGACCTAGAGGAAAAGTTTCGAGTGAAAGAAGAAGAAGATAGCTCCTATAGGTTAAGTGCTAGGGTACTCAGTTTTGTCACCGACGTGGAAATCCCATATAAGTTTAAGACCTCCGAATTTGAAAAGTTCAATGGAACCACCTACCCTACTGCTCATGTAGTGATGTTTTTCCATAATATGGCTGGGTTTACCAACGACGAGAAGCTCATAATTCACTATTTTTAGGACAGCTTAGTGGGATTTGCTTCAAGGTGGTATAATCAGCTAACAAGTGCTCAAATTAAGTCATAGAGGGATTTGGAAAAAAGCTTTTATTGATCAGTATAAGCATATAACCGACATGGTTCCCAACAGACTACTGTTGCAAGGTATAGAACAAAAGCACAACGAGACCCTTCGTGAATACGCTTAAAGATGGCGTGATGCGGTGACACAAGTTTAACCATCACCTCACGAGCACGAGATCTCGCAATGTTTATAGACACGTTAAAAATGACGCTTTATGATCGATTGATCAACAACCCTATTAGCAATTTTGTGGAGATGGTCATGACTGGCGAGCGCATCGAAGCAGCCATTAAGAGCGGAAGAATTAATGGAAGGGATCATTCATGCAAAAAATACAAGAAAAAGGACCATAAGGTGAATAGTAAAAACACCTTCGAGGCAACCAAGAACTTCACTATCTCCCAGCCCCAGGCCACAATAGGGAATTCTCGAAACTTCAATAAGAGAGAAGATATGAGACCCAAGAAGGAAAGAGAGGAGAGATCCTTCACTCACAATTGTATAAGGCTGATTTAGTTTGCCCTTATCATGTTACTCCTTACAACCCACCTTACCCAGCATGGTATGACCCCAAGGTTCATTGCGAATATCACGCTGATGTTCCGGGACACTCTATTGAAAATTGTATGGTGTTCAAGAAGTTTATTCAAAACTTAATTCGAATCGGAGTGTTATAGTTGGGAGAACTGAGCACGGCCAACAACCCCCAACCAAATCATGGAGGTCAAGGCATGAATGCTATCGTAGACGAGAATGCCAAAAAAACTAGGGAGAACGTGTCCGAAGTTCGATCATTGTTAAGGTGGGTTTTCTAACATTTGTGTATGGCACGCTTGATTAACCGGGGGATGGTGATTGTGGAAGTAGGTTGTGGCCCATATTGTGAATACCATCAATCGAGAGATCATGAGATTCAAGTTTTTGAAGAGTTTCGTCAGCTGATACAAGCTATGATGGATAAAAAGGAGATTGAGTTTTTTGAAGAAGAACGAGGATGGAAGTGGAAGTTTGTGCATCGAAAAGCCAGGGGACCAAGTATAGTTCCAAGAGACCGCTCGTCCTTGGTCTCAAGTCAAGTAAGACAAGCACACTGAAGGCAGCCCATTCAGGGATACGAAGATGGTTCCATGGAACTACACTACAAGCATCAGAATGTCGGGTTCCTCTAGTTTACATGGAAGAGAAGACGTGGAAATAAGGATAAAACCCATTCAAGAAGAACCTTTGGAGCCAAAGTCCGAGAGGTAAAGGATGTGGGGTATCTCACGAGGAGTGGCTGATGCTATGCTCCAAAAAACCAAAAGCACCAGCGGAACCAAAAGAGAAAGGCAAGGAAGTCGGAGTTGAACCCCTAGAAAGTTTTCAGAGATGACCCGCCACCGAAGATCAAAAAGCCGATCACAAAATTTCAAGTACAAGAGTTTTTGAGATTCTTGAAGAACGGCGAGTATAGCATCGTCGACCAACTTCAAAGACAACCAGCTCGAATTTCTGTGCTTGACCTTTTACGAAACTTAGAGAAACATCATGATGCTTTACTAAAAGCTTTGAATGAGACCTATGTTACAAAGGATATCTCAGTTAGGAGGTTGGATTAGATTGTCAGCCATATCACCGATGTTAATCACATTACCTTTGATGATGATGAAATTTTGGTGGAAGATACGAGGTCTACCAAGGCCCTAAACATCACCACTCATTGCAAAAGTTATGTGTTACCGGGTGTGCTAATTGATAATGGCTCCGCATTGAATGTTATGCCTTTAGCCACACTGCAACGATTACCAATCAATAGTTTACATATGAAGCCGTGTCATAATACAGTGTGAGCTTTCGATGAGACCCAGAGAGATGTGGTCAGGAAAATAGAAGTACCTCTACTAATTGGTCTTATTGAATATGTGGCTAATTTTGTGGTTATGGATATTCGGCCATCTTAGAACTGCTTTTTAGGGAGGCCATGGATACACTCAGCCAACGCTGTTCCTTCTCCACTCCATCAAAAGTCAAAGTTTGTCCCCGAAGGGAAATTAGTAACAGTGAATGCCGAAGAAGACATTGTCACTTCCGTGTCTTCGGATACATCGTACATCCACACTGATGAAGAAGCAATAGAGTGTGCCTTTAGAGCCTTGGAACTTGTCAATGATACCTTTGTTGCCGAAGGAAGCAAGATTCCATGTCCTAATTTGTCAAATTGCACTAAAATGGTGGTTTAAGAGACCCTAGAAAATAAGCAAAGAAAAAGAAAGGCTTGGGAAAGAATCTGCAAGAATGCCTCCATCCCATTAGGGTGATCCACAAAGTTGACCACTTCGGACTCGATTACAAGCCAAATTTTTTACAAAAAAGGAAAGAATGGAAGAAGAAGCAAGAGCAAAGGAAGGCTAGGCTTAGAGGGAAAGACATTCTATGAGCCTCTATCATCTACGGAGACTTTAAGAGTGTTTTCATATCTGGAAGAATTCAAAATCTGGAGGTGGATGTCCAAGAGGCAAACTGAGAAGGCGAGACGTGCCTCTAGGAAGAGTTGATCAGTGAGGATTTCGAAGAGATGAATGTGGATATGATTGGCTACGAGAGTGAGGCTAATCAGTTTCTGGCCAAGATTCGCCCTTGCCTCCTAGGAGAAGAGCTCAACAATTGGACCTTTAGGGATGTATCAACTTTTTTTTAGGAACCAATCAAAGTAATGTTCAGAACAATCCTGTTACTTTTGCGAAAATAACATACACCCTTTGTAAAAAGGCCAACTATGTTATATCTATATGCTTTAAATGAAATAGACTATGTCTACATTTTCTTTCTCAAATGGAAAACACAACATTCATTCTATTCCATTTTATTATTTATTTATTTATTCTCTTGTTTATTTATATACTTTTTTGTTCATATCATGAGCTATACCTTTCCTTTCCTAATATGCACTTTCAAAATCCTGCAAGCCGCTTAATCTAAACTGTATGAATAATGTAAAACCTAATCCTGAAGTAGATTTTGAACGACCCACGTACTTGGTGGAGGTAGAAGAGGAGGATGATGGGATTCCTAATGACCTGCTAAGAATGATGGCCAGTGAGGAAAGGCAAATCCTCCTACACCAAGAAATGATAGAGATTTTAAATTTAGGGAATAACGAAGAGAGGAAAAAAGTAAAGATTGGAGGTAACCTATCACCAAAAGTCAAGCCAGGATATGCCAGGCCTAAACACAGATATTGTAACACATAAACTCCCCATTAGGCCGGAATGTAAGCCTGTCCAGCAAAAGCTTTAAAGAATGAGGACATACATGTTATTAAAAATAAGAGAAGAGGTAAAGAAATAGTTTGAGGTTGGATTTTTGGAGGTTTCTAAGTACCCAGAATGGGTGGCTAACATAGTGCCAATATCGAAAAAGGATGTGATGGTGCGTATGTGCGTAGATTATAGGGACCTTAATAAGGCGAGCCCCAAAGACAATTCCCTTTTGCCTCATATTGATACTCTAGTTGACAATACTGCGGGGCATGCTTGGTTTTCCTTTATGGACAGCTTCTCGGGGTACAATAAGATCAAAATACATACCGAGGATAAAGAGAAGACCACTTTCATGACCATGTGGGGCACATTTTGCTACAAGGTGATGCCTTTTAGGTTGAAGAACGTCGGGGCAACATATTAAAGAGCCATGGTGACCTTGTTCCATGATATGATGCATAAGGAGATTGAGGTCTACGTGGATGACATGATAGCCAAGTCTCAGACCGAGGAGGAGCACCTCCAAAATTTGCGAAAACTCTTCCAGAGGCTAAAAAAGTATCAGTTGAAGCTCAATCCTGCCAAATGTACCTTTGCGGTAACAAGGGAAGCTCTTAGGTTTCGTGGTAAGTCAAAAAGACATCGAGATTGATCCTGACAAGGTGAAAGCAATCCAAGATCTTCCGCCACCTCAAACTTAAAAGGAAGTCCGAAGATTTTTGGGAAGATTCAATTACATATCCAGTTCATATCTCAGTTGACCGATAAGTGTGACCTCGTCTTTAGATTACACCGAAAGAATAACCCAGGAATTTGGCATGAAAAATTTCAAGAAGTGCTAGAAAAGATCAAGAAGTATCTGACCAATCCTCCAATCTTAGTGGCACCAGTACCAGATAGACCGTTGATTTTGTACTTGGCTATTTTTGAAAACTCTATGGGATGTATGTTGGGACAACACGATGACTCAGGAAAGAAAGAAAGGGCGATCTATTACTTGAGCAAGCAATTCACCGAGTGTGAGACGCGATACCCATTTGTCCAAAGGTTATGTTACGCCTTGGTATGGGCTACTAAGCGGCTCTGGTAGTACATGTTGTATCACACCACTTATTTGATTTTTCGAATAGATCAGTTGAAATTTTTGATGGAAGCACTAGCTTTGACCGGGAAAGTGGCCCGTTAGTAAATGCTTTTGTCAAAATTTGACATCGTTTATGTGAGTCAAAAGGCGGTAAAAAGAAGTGTGGTGGCAGATCTTTTAGCCAGCTGTGCCTCAAACAACTATGAGCCGTTAGATTTCAGTTTCCCACATGAAGAGTTGATTTTGATCTGCCCAAAGGGACGTCCACTATCGTGAATGAAGGATGGAGGCTTTATTTTGATGGGGCATTGAATGCCCTAGTCCATAGAATATGGGCAGTTTGGTCTCCTTCGACAATGTCTACTACCCTTCCACAAGTAGGTTGGAATTATTTTGCACCAACAATATAGCCGAGTACGAGGCCTGTGTCATGGGAATCCGAGCGGCCATAGAGATAAAGGTCAAGGTGCTCCGGGTTTTTGAAGATTCTTCTTTAGTAATTTATCAGCTTTGGAAAGAATGGGAGACTAGAGATCCAAAGTTGATCAAGTACTACAACTTGATCCAAGATTTGATCAAGGATTTTGAAGAGGTCAGTTTCACCTACTTGCCAAGAGAGAATAATCAGATGGCCGACGCCCTAGCAACTTTGGCCACTGTATTTGAGCAAGTCGGGAGCCGAGATGGGGCCAATCGAAATACAAACCTTTGAGGTACCAACCCATTGCAATAGTTTGGAAGAAGAAGATGACGGTAATCCATGGTATTTTGACATCCTCTAATACATTAAGTCTTAGACTTATCCAAAGGGGGTTGATGATAATGACAAAAGGACTATCAGAAGGTTAGCTTTGGGATACATCATTGACGGGGAAATCTTGTACAAAAAAAGTAAGGATCAGATACTGTTGATGTGTGTCAGTGCTCAGGAAGCCGAAACCATTTTAGCTGAGGTCCACGAAGGCTTATGTGGGACCCACGCTAGCGGATTCTCTATGGCAAGAAAAATCATGAGATATGGCTATTTCTAGTCAACTTTGGAAGGAGATTGCATTAGTTATGCAAAGAAATGTAATAAATGTCAAATCTACACCGATAAGATACACTCCCCGTCGATGCCTTTCCACACCATGAATTCACCGTGGCCCTTTGCTACTTGGGGAAAGGATGTCATTGATCAGATACACCCAAAGGCTTCCAATAGGCATCATTTCATCCTAGTGGCTATTGATTACTTCACCAAGTGGGTAGAAGCCGCCTCATACACTAACGTCACGAGAACGACGGTTTGCAAGTTTCTCAAGAAAGAAATCATATGTCGCTATGGTTTGCCCGAGAGGATTATCACCGACAATGCTTCCAACTTGAACAATAAGGTGGTGGCTGAGGTGTGTGAGCAATTCAAGATTGTGCATCACAATTCTACTATTTATCGCCCTAAGATGAACGTGGTAGTGGAGGCGGCAAATAAGAATATTAAGAAGATCATAGCAAAAACTACGAAGACATTTAAGGATTGGCATGAGAGGCTCTCTTTTTCTTTGTTTGCCTATCAGACATCCGTGAGAACTTCCACTGGGGCAACGCCATATTCCTTAGAATACGACACCGAAGCAGTACTACCCATCGAAGTGGAAATCTTGTCACTTCAAATTTTGAGCAAAGTAAAGTTGGATGAAGCCAAATGGATGCAAGCCAGGTTTGATCAGTTGAACCTCATCGATGAGAAAATGTTGAAAGTTATTTCCCATAATCAGATATATCAGAAGCGAATGATGCAAGCTTATAACAAGAAAGTTCGCCCGAGGGAGTTTCAAGAGAGAGATCTGGTGCTCAAAAAGATCTTGTTGAATCAACGAGACTTATGGGGAAAATGGATGCCAAATTGGGAGTGGCCCTATGTCGTGAAAAAGACCTTCTCTTGGGGAGTGTTAATTCTAACGAAGATGGTTTGGAAAGAATTGAGCAACCCAATAAACTCGGACTCCGTCAAGAAGTATTACGCGTAAGAAGAAAAAAAGAAAAAAGAAAAAGAAAAAAATGAAAGAGAAAAAAAGAAAAAGAGAAAAAAAAGAAAAAAGAGGGTTTAAGGTGAAAACTTGAAAATGGGCGCCTTAAAATCAAAGGAGGGTCTGAATTGAAAATCCGAAAAGGACGATTCAGATAGGCTTGAATTTCGGCATCCAATTGACGGGCCTAGTTTCGGTTGAAGGTCTATGCTTCGGTTTTCATATCATCAGGGGGAAAGGACCAAGGGTGGCTAGCGAGAAATCTGCCGAGGTTGATGGGTTCTCATCATTCTTGCAGTCGATATTATCTACATCTTTTTCTTTTTTTCTTTTTTCATTTTCTCATGTTTGCCAAGACTTTCAAATTTATCCTAATATTCCTTCAAGTTTCAATAAAGTAGTATTTTAGTCCCTATTTTCTGTTTTGCAGATAGATTGACATAGAATAAAAAAGCAAAGTATTTCTTGGCATTACTATGATTTAACCTATTAAGTGCAGGTTTATTCCTAAATAGGAAAAGAGTTCGCCAAATTTGCCACAAGAGGCAATTGGAGGAAAAGTTGATAAGATCTATCGCAGAAAGGCATCAAATGCTGTTCATGTTGAAGTCCGAGGGACTAGAGGTGAAAACCCGCAAGGGCGCCCAAAAAAAAGAAAGAAAAGAAGAAGAAAAAAAAAAAAAAAAAAAAGAAAAGAAAAAAAAAAAAAAAGAAAAAAAGAAAGAAAAGAAAGAAAAAAGAAAAGAAAAATTCTCTAAAGTGAAAACTTGAAAAGTTACTTTAGAACAAAAGGTTCAAGAACTCAAAAGGGGGCATGAAGGGTGAACCCGAGTGAGGGAGGAAGCACCGCCATCAAGAAGAAAAAAACGGAAGACGTGAGTAAAAGAGGGGCAAGAAGAGAAATTGCCCGAGAAAGTTTAAAATTGTTATCATTCATATCATCAAATTTTTTCATGTCTTCTCACAGTTTTTCATGTCTTTTCACAGATATCCAAAGAAAGATCGAAAACCTTTTGAGAAGAGGAGTCGGTGACAAAGTAAAATCCAGGCAGGATTTTAGGAGAAGAATTTCAAATTCGCCACATAAAGATCTCAGAGCAAATGAGGTAAATGCCCATAGCTCAAGAATTTTCAAACAATAAACCCTGAAAGCTCATCCATTCATGCAAGGAGAATGGAATCTCCGTTTGAAGGATTGCTACCCATTTTATTTTCTGCCGGTTCGGGAAAGTAAAGTTATTTGGATTCATTCACTGTCGTTTTAGAAGAAATGAGTCGTTTGAAGGTTAGTTGGCTTGTCTGCTACATGCCAGTGCTACCCAGTTTTTTTCGCCACTATGGGAAAACAAGTTATTTGGATTCGCTCTTTGCCATTCCGGAAGAGCAAACTTTCCGACAAGAAAGTAGGACAAAATTAGTACTTATGGTCTTTGCTTTATTCTTGTTCCACAAGTATAAGCAAAGAGGGGCATCTGTAATCACTAATTTT
Source organism: Hibiscus mutabilis (assembly GCA_019671005.1). Lineage (NCBI taxonomy): Eukaryota > Viridiplantae > Streptophyta > Magnoliopsida > Malvales > Malvaceae > Hibiscus > Hibiscus mutabilis. The sequence goes on from CM033712.1 coordinate 61,174,882, forward strand.
TTTCGAGGTGTACCATTTTGTACTTACAATAATGGCTTATATATGTGTCACTACTATCTAAATATAGTGTTATGGGCTTTATCTATATCTTAATTAAAACCAAAACATATAAAAAAGAAACTACTAGTATTAAGTATTAATAGTCTACTAGTATTATGCATATATAGAGAGAGATGTTGCTATTTTATTATCATGCTATATATTATCATATTTGTTATGTTATCACCCATTTGAAAGCCCCTAAATATTATTGGTATAGTATATTATTTCCCTTATGTTATTTTATTATTATTGCTTTGTTACTATCGTGACATATTTTTTTATTATTATTGCATTTTGTTATTAGTGTTATCACTAATGCTATTATTATTATTATTATTATTATTATTATTATTATTGAACTAAACCAAAAAACCAAAAAAAGATTAATAAAGTATTTAAAGCTTAATTAGATTAAATATAAATAAACAACCCAATTTTATAATATGTTAGTCCATTACATTTAAAAGGCTCCCCAAAATTATTATTATTATATATGGCTCGTTTTGGGCCCAACTTAATTAAACCTAAAACCTTAACTTAAACCCCAATCTGATGTATTGTTCTTGCGCAGCCGATGCATGACTGTCAGATAAAAAATGATCTGATGGTCCAAACTGATCTAGACGAAAGTGAGAGTGACCCATGGTCTTTCCCATTCGCGTGTGGAAAACGCGTGGCACGACCGTTCGAGCCCCGTGTGCAACGTATGCTTTCTCCAGGTTCTTCCGGCGGTTGGGTGCCAGTGACGTGGCCTTGGAGATACAAATCTGAACTGTCCGTTCAGATTCGTCCTCTTCGTTGACTCAATCTCCACCAATGGCTCAAATTTAGCCGTCCCGTGCTCTCCCTCTGGTCCCCCTTCCTCAAGCTATTCATCACATGCAAGAAAAACAAAATACCATCATTTTCTCTTTTCATTTCAGAGCATACATATACAAAACTAGGGCTTAGTTTTTTTTACCTCCGACCGTTCGTTTCCTCGTGTCTTTTTCTATTCCTCGCCGACGACAAGCCCTTCAGCCTTTGCATGGCCGTGCGTGGTAACTCGATGGAGGGAGAGGCAAGCAAAGCTTTCGGCTTTTTTTCTTCCAAAAAGAGGTTCTTAGATCTGTTTTTTTAGTTTAAAGGAAGGGTTTTATCGTTGTTTTCAAAGAACAAAGGGAAGATCTATTTTTTTAAAAAAGAAGAGTCGATCTCGAGTGGTTTTGGGTTCGCCGGCAGCCGACGCGGTGGAGCCCCGTCGGTTTCTGGGCTTTGTAGTGGCATGAGTGGCCAAGTCCATTGATTTCTGGGTTTATGCTGGGATGAACGGCAGTGTTCTTCCCATTTTCAGGGAGAATGAGGATGGTTCTTTGAATAAAAGGGAAAAAAGGTCTGATTTGGGACAAAAATTTATGTTTTATATTTATTTTTAAACGTTAAATGGGTTATTAGTGTTTTAAACCCTTCCGCCCTGTCTTATCGTGCCACAAGGGCTTCCGCCCGTTTAAATCCCTTTCGTGGTCCCTCGATGTTTTTCAGGTCTTGCAATTTAGTCTTTTTTTTAAATTTAATCCGATTTTAAGTGGTCTAATCCCTTTTGAGTCCTTAAAGCTTTGTTTTTGGTTTGGTTGAGTCTAGTTTTCAGTGTCGTAACCCCCTGTTTCATGCATTTTATTCTCCATCTTCTTTTTATTATTGTTCATGTTTCAATTTGTTAGATGCTTAGAATTGTGTTTAAGGATATATGTCATATGTGGTTTGATACATATTTCTATGGAATAAAATATGTAGTATGTGATCTTCAAGTAACATGTTTTTATGATAATGTAGTATATATATTATAATTTTTTATATAAAGTATACTGTATACTTTTTAGATAAATATATAATATACATCTTATAATATATAGTTTTTCTTCTATAATATGTATATATACTATAATGTTTTTATAATATATAATGAATATATATATATAATATAAATTTTTTATGACATATATAACATATAGGATTTATGATATATATAATATATAGTATATGTGATATAGTTTTTATGATAAAATATAATGTATGGTTTTTTTAAGTATATAATAGGAGGTTTACATAATACTTATATAATATAAAGTTTTTATAATATATATAATATAGGTTTTTCTTAATATATGTAATACATAACTTTTATAACACATGCAATATGGTTTTAAATATGTTATATATACACATAGTGTAGAATATATAGTCAATATATTCTTATGTCTTTTGATTTTTGGTATAGGTTTAGATTAGTGGTTTAAGCTCTTGTAGTTTTGGGCCTTGTCCTTTTGGGATTTAGGGTAGCTTAGTTAGATGGGCTTTTGGGTTTGGTTAATGTTTTAGTTTAGATTAGGCCAATTAATATAATTAATTTAGGTTGTGTGCTCGTCTAATAGGGGCAAGATCCTTAGATTAATTAAATTAATTTAGGATTAGCCTTCTAGAGCCTTAGTTAGGTTAGAGTTCGAATTGATTTAGTGAATTTAAATTTTTCCTTGGCTTATAGGGATAAATGTTAAGTTCATTAAATTAGTTGGACATTTCTTAATTACTTTTATGACAAAGTTAACATGGAAATTAGATTGACATTTAAATTAAAACCATGATTAATTAATTTGATTTACTTTAAATAATATTCTTGGCTTATTGGAATACTAGTTTAAAATCGATCGAATTAATTTATCATGTTACAAGATAAATCATAATTTGTTAGGTTTTTAGTCTTTTAGGGCTAATTAATTTAGGGTTAGTATTAGATTCATCTAATTAATAACTTGATCACTAATTGGATCTTCCATAACTTGGGCCTTTATAGGTTAGGTCCTTAGGTGGGCCTTTGTGTGTTTATCTTTAAGCCTTTACTTGCCATCCATTTTATTTGTCATCATATGGCCCATTTAGTTTACATGTTAATGAATTTAAATCATGAAAAATGAGGTATCTAATAGTTTCGATATATGTGTCGTAACAATCTGAGCTCAAAGGATATTGACCAAATATTTGAATTAATTCTTATCGACTCAATGTAAAATTAAAACTTGACAAAATCATTACATCATATCTTAATTGCTTGCATCATGCGTAAATGTGATGTACGAGATTCGAACCGTAAACTAACACGACAGTCAGGCTTATATGATGTCGGTTTAGTCTATGGTTCGGTGTATCATCAACCTTATTAATTAAATATCTAATTAATTCGAACCCACCAACTTGATAAAGCCCATGTAATTATGGTCACATTTTCAATTAAGTACGTCAAGTTAAATTCAATTCAAATTCCAACAAATTCCATCAATTTGAAAGCAATAATTATTCAGGTACCGATTTCCGGGCGTGATGGGGTGCTAATCCTTTCCCACACGTAACCAGCTCCCGTACCCTTTCGTAATGGATCTCTAATTTTCTACGGTGTCCGGCCCACCTTATCCAAGTGGCCGGTTTCAAAAGAAAAAAAATTCAAAAGCAATCCCTTTAAACCTATTTTCAAAAAAAAATGATTTTGGGATAACTCGCGGCGCCGAACTTATGAAACCCTATATTTGTTTTAAGGAAGGAAAAAATGTTGCTACAGTAATGAAAATCTGAAACATGAAAAACATTTGTTAAAGTAATGGTTGAGGTTAAATCATGAGATCCAATATGTAAAATTGGAGTAGATTTACCATTAGGCAATTGGACAGAAAAATGAGAGTTGCAAGGAACAAGAGATTTCAAACTTTGAATATTAGATGTCATATGATTTGTTGCTCCAGTATCAAGTATCCATCATGCAAAAAAAGATTTGAGACTTGTACCTACCATATGAGCAGCTGCAACTGGAATATCCTTTCCTAGCAACCCAAATATTTGCTGGTATTGTTCAAGTGTGAACACAAGAGGTTGTGCAGGAATCGAGTTAGGCATATGTGTTGAAAAAAATGCTTATCTTGATGTAGAATTTCCAGTTGATAAAGATTCATTCAAAAGGTCAGAAGAATCTGCAGAATTTGCCTGAACTTTAGAAGATCCACTCTTGGTAAACTTGTAATCTGTTGGATAACCAATAAGCTTGCAACAAGTTTCCTTCTTATGTCCCTTAATGTGACAATGATCAGATATTCCATTAAATCATTTCATTGATTGTGCATTAGAAAGAAAAGCTGTTGGCTTATGTATTGCTAGATACCACTCATTACTTGTAATATTAGAATTATTCTAGATATTACTGCTATGATTGAAATGAGAAAATATCACCTAGATAGCATATGTGCAAACTTGTTGTACATGAAATTAGTTAGAACCGAAATTATTATAATTATTGTAATTTTATAGATAATTTTGTTTATATATTTTAATACTAGATAATTATTGTAATTATCAAATACTATTAATATATATATATATATATCCCTAAAGAAACCTAATTAATGTAGAATTAGATTCTACATATTTAATTATATTCGGTTAAATATTGTATAATTAATGAATTCAAATTTAATTAGGATTAGGGTTTTAAATGCTATATAAAGGCATAATGTCTAGCAGCCAAAGATATACTTTTGCGAAAAACCTCTCTAACAGTTAGAGAAGTGAAATATTGTTCGTTTTGTTCGGTGGACTACATAAAGGTCGAAGAGTTTTGCGACAACTAGGATTTGATATCTTGCTGAAGGAATTAAATTTTCTTACATCACTATATTTTTCAAATTTAATCGAGGTAATGTTTCATCCCTTTTCACCTTGGATTTGTTCCTCGTACATGAATCATTGGTAGAATTCGCCGGATAATTTTTCTATTGCGCCATGAGGTGTACCGACGTTTCCCTTCAGTTGTATCAGAGCCAGGTTGTACGATAGGAATTCGGACTTAAATACTTGGATGATGCTTTTGTATGAGATGTATGTTACTAGATTAAGGTTTATTTGAATTTTGACAAATATATGATATTTTCACGCTTTAGATCGATTCACACCTAATCTGATTAAATCATATTGATTGTTCCAAGTGATTAAAGAGTTAGTCACATATTTGTTTGGGTTTCAGATGTTAAGCGTTAACATACGAGGGTTATAGTTATATATTAGACTAATGATTAGTCTATAGACCACGTACGGAGAAAGTTACAAAGAGTTGTTACAGTAAAACCTCGTGGATTCTAAAATCCTGAAAAACGCAATAATGTTGATAAAAGTTATCAAATCGTGAGGTTTTTACCACCCATTGACCCCGTAAGGTGGCTCCACCCTCTTAAACCCTCGCAAGGGGCTTCGCCCCTTGAACCTTATATGGGAACAATCTGGTAAGACCTTAATAACAAACCACGTCATTTTTATGTCTGTTATGCACGATGTTTGAAATGCATGGTTATAGCCCAATAGCCCATTTACTTCGGTTTTATATTTTATAAATACGGCTTGCGTGTCGTGCCTTTCTTTCTTCTATTGTAATTTTCTTCTCATCTTACTCCCTCGTATGTAAAACGAGTTTCTAAAAATTGTAATATTTGTGATGAAAGCATGTATCAAAGGAGCAGAATGATGGGCCGATCAAATGTGGATTAGATTCTTGACAAGTAAGTTCTATCTTTAGTTTATTTTGGTTCTCCCATTGGCTTGGGATGAGCCACCTTAGTTTTACGGGCTATAACCATTGTATTTATATTAACTGCTTTATATATATGTAATACAATGTATGTACATTAGCATAATGGTAACTGATCAGATCATAATTGAATATGGTGAGATTAATTCAACAAAACCCTTAATATTTAATTAATAGCTATTGCGTGTTTTAAGTGCTTCGCAATTGGTGCAAGTGAACATGTCACAAGTGATAGTATAGTAAAGATCGTCCCCACAAGGATTGGTGATACTCCAATTTCTAGCTTCTTGCACTGAAAAAGAATAATATTGGAAGTGATAAGTGGTGATAAATAATAAGTAAAATAACTAAGCAAGTAAAATAAATGAGTAGTGTAATCGATTAAGAGAGTATGCCAGGTTATGAGTAGTGGTGCAATTGCTGAATTGATTGTCCTGGCAATTGATTGCTGAGGCAATTCAATTGCTGTGGCAACTGAGTCAGGATAAATTGACGTGGCAACTAGGTCACAGTATATACCACGACAACTGGGACTGGATGAATGTAGTGGCAATTGGGTTTCCTCCTTCAAAGTTTGGCAAAATGTTTTTCAATGTGTTCGTGTTATCCCTAATAGAAGAACTGGTAGTTTGCGCATGCCTTGGTGATACATCCATGTGTTAACCTTGGGTGAGCAACAACCGATCTTACACTTCTCTTAGCCGTTGAAATCGACCCTTATTCCTAAGGTGGATTAGTTCCCACCAACGATTTGTTCAAGTGAGAACCGTGTTCACTCGTTTCATGAATCTAGCTCTCCCGAGCTTAGATAAATGGATAAGTCTCGAGATTCTTTCTCAATCCCTCAAGATAAAAATTAAACATCCAAGAATGAACAAACTTCAAAATTTATTGAAATCAAAAACCTAAAACCATCCAATCGTTTATCACAGCACAAAACCCAATAACCCAGTCAATTTAATTTAGTTCATGGTTGGGTAAAAATAAATTACAAAGAAATTAATCCCAACATGGATCACACAAAATAAAAATGAAGAAGAAGAGTGCGTGAGAAAATCCTTGCGATCTGATCTCTCTAAAAGTTGATTCCCCTTTGTTGTTGATGCAATCCCCTTAAATAGATGAGAGGAAGAGTTTGAATGCGCATACAATTTTTGGGGATCGGATCTCTAACTGATTTGAGATTTGAATTTTGAATCTAGGATTTATCCTCTGCGTTCTGGATAATTCTATGGATAATATTATATTTATCCAAATATGTTGCGACTATCAGCTTCAGCAATTCCTTCAGTTTTTGTCCCTACTTTCCACGACAATCTGTCTTGCACAAAATAAGGCAAAGCAACAACGATTTCTCCACAAAAAACCAACAAAATATGACACCAAGCTCGATAACCAAGGAAACTAGGAAACTATGCATGATGCCTAACAATGCAACTGAAATGAGCCTAATTCTAACAATAATATGAGTAAAAAGGGTAGAAAATAAAGTACTTTTACACACTTAACACACCCCAAACTCGAACTATTGCTTGTCCTCAAGAAATGCAAAACACTAACAATTACCTGCCAAGGCCTTTACCACCAAAAACATGTTTCTTACCTGACTTCAACCCTCAGAACCGTGGCACAAAAAGTTGATTACCTTTCGATCTTCGGACAACACGGAGAATTACTCAAAATCAAACTACAATGCTAGTGAAAATGTGTATATGGAGTTGTGTACAAGTCAACTAATAGGATTCCATGTGAACAGTAGGTTTTATCGATTTATTTGCTAGGTCAATTAAGTCCACTAGAGACAGTTTTAGGCACCTCTAGCAAAGCAATTTCTTTTTAAATTTAATCAACTAGAGCTGGATAAGCACCTCTAGTGATTCTTAATGCGTGCCAACTAGAGCCAGATGTGCATCTCTAGTAAGAAATTATCTTAATTCAAATTTTATTTTAGGCTAGAGACAGTTAGGCACCTCTAGCACAATTTACCCATTTTTAAATAACCTAAAGTTCACTAGGTCTCCCTCAATCAACAAGTCACAATAGTGTCAAAATATGCAACATCATAGCAAAATTCTAAGTACTCTCCATGCTTATCCTAAAATTTAAGGTTTTATCATGTAAGTGTAGTGGCAAAAATTCATCATAAGATATCACAGCAGGTTTAGGTAGTTTGATCAGGTAAAAGAATGGCAAGTAACATATGCAAACTAACATGAGATAACAAAATGAATACAACTAACTAAGAAACAAAATAACCCCCAAACTCGAGAGAGGCATTGCCCTCAGTGCATGCAAAAATAAACAAACAAAAGAGAAGAAAAAATGAAATGCAAATGAGTCAATCGGAGAGGTCGTCACCTCGAATGACTAGTTTCCTTCGAACAATTTGCTTGGTCCCTTTTCTGGCTCGTGGTTGTTGTTGACGCAAAGATGATGGTGCATCCTGAACCGTAGTTTCCGTGACCTCTTCACTTGATTCATCCTCCTTGGCGGCCTCCTCTAGTTTAGAAGCTTTATGCTTCGATGGCAATGTCGATGGTACAGTCGGAGGGGACTTCATTAGTGCGAAAGTGGAGTCGTCTGAATCTGTAAAACCATGTAGAGATTCAGTACGAGTAGGTTCAGTAATAAGGTCCTTACCTTTATGTGGGACAATAATAAACGAGAATAAGAAGCAGTAGTCTTATGGGTAGTAGACATCAAACGAGCTTTTAGGAAGTTGTTCCATAGTTTGGCCCCTGGCTTCAACAAGATTCGGTTCACCGTTCCTTTTAAAGCTCTATCATTCCATGCGGCTCCCTCGACAGTGAAATCTTGGAAAACTTCCTCCACTTCTTCGGTGATGATATTGTCAATAAACTCGGTATGCTCATCTTTCTCAATGTACAACCCAAAATATACATTGATGGCAGCAACATCAACAAGAATGGCCGTACCACGCACAAAAACACAAAGATTATCTTGATTCGAAACATGTGAATAAAATTTCCTTACCCACGAGATGTTTCCCTTGGCTGTTCACAGAAAATCAACCACTTATGGTCCTCAATAATCTTGCAGATAGAATCTTCAAGACCATAGTTCTACTGGGAAACATCATACGCAAACCCTTGCTCCTCCCATACCCTCCGATTGCAAACTTTTCTTTGAACCGCTTCTCAATTAGTGGAGAAGCAAATCGACGGAAAGAGGGCACAAGTGCTCGTGATGAACTTGCTCTATGAATGGTCTTTAAGTTCTTGGCCATGGTTTGTGGGTCTTTATAACACCCCTTAACCCGATACAAGAGTAATCCAACTTAGGACGTGTTATTATACAAGAACATAACATATCTTAAGGAAAACGTTAAGATTAGAATCACTCAAGCTTCAAAAGTCAGGGCAAATTAAAACCTTTTTAATTTCTTCTTTAAAAATAATGACATCCCACTCCAAATATGAACAAACGTATGAATACATAAAGAAGATAACACACCAAACATTAATTTCTTAACAAGATTTAATTCTTATATTCTTTAAACTTAAGGTTCATTATGAAAACTCCATTGACTCAAGATCACTTTAATGATTCATACACTTTACCAATCTTATTCCTTTAATAAGGTTACAAATCCTTACTCTTTAAAGAATCATTAAATTAATCATGAAGGTTATTCATGTTGGAAGAAACACTTTTTTTAATCGATCCTAATCTTTCACTTATATCATCCAATATCGAGATTTATTAACAAAGAATAACAATTACCACTTGCATCACCACTGAGCATACATCTCAAGCATCAGACATTCATGGCCTATGTCTAACATGGCTTTTCAAGCAAGCAATTGTACAGATGTCTACTCTCAACTTAGCTTATAATATAAAAAATAGTTTAGCATTTATATACATAAAGGTAGAGATCAACTCTGATCTCCAAAATACCAACTTATTTTGATTCCTCAACTAAACCAACTCAAGCTCAAATAACTTCAGCATAGCATAAATGGATGTACGATTCAACGACATCCGTCTAACTGTTTAACCTAACCCTTTTTAACTAATTAATATCACATGATGAAGTTTATCATATTGCCTTACGAAGAATTTCAAGAAATCTATTATCACATGACTTTTCTAGGCATTCAAACAACCACACAATCATACCAATGGTTAGATCATATAGGACAAGCATCAATCATAAAATAATTAGAGGCCCATTACAAAACTTTTGAAAACTAGCGAGCTTATACATATACAATTCGAAATGGGATCTATATGCCATATGCAACTTATTAACTATGCGCCACCATCTAGGAGTTCTAATGAAGTTGATTCGAAATCATACTTAATTCCTTGTGACCACTTTCGAGCTCGGGTGTAACCTAAGGCTCCTCCACCCTGAATGTAGTAAAATAAACGAGGTAAGCAATCGCTTAGTGAGGTAGTATTAAGGTTCTAAAAAGAATAGTAGACCTAATACAATCTATTCTCATTCTTTCACCAAGTATGGTCGAGGTTCAAGTAATTATTAATGTGATAAGTAATCACACGATATAGTCACAAGACTTCAACCTTAACATCCATGAATGAATTATCATAATTACTTGAAAATCACAAATTGCTTGGCACGTCAGATGTCTTTTAAGACCTTAAGTTAATTTGTTGTAATCAAAACTTTCCTCATTACGCATGTGATTACCTTCAACACAACAAACCATAAGTTTCTTAATAGACAATGCATTAGGTTAAACATGTCTTAACTATAAGATTCTTTTATGCCAACATTAAGCGTACATTTAGTTCAACCACAATAATCCATGCTAAAATAAGCATCCTAGTATAGCTTATCTTTTCTTACAAGATAACAATTTTCAATGGATTCATATTACTTGTCATGCAAGTCTTTACTATAATTCATTGTTTCCGCTTATAAACTTTCTTGGATTGTTTTATCATTGCTTGACCATTCATAACTTATTTATACATGACTATCAATCACCTTAACATCTTGATAGGTACAATTCGATTATTACACATTGCATAGAATAATTAACATGCCATATCAAGTAAGTCTTTTAGTTTTAATCTTGCCAATTTCGTCACTAAGTCCTTATCACACCTTCCAATACTCTAAAAAGAACATAGAGTTAAATACTATGAGAAACTAAGCATTACTAGTTAATCGAGTAACTATATAATGCTGAATAATTTTTGAACCTTTGTATTATTCGGTTTGAACTATTTGATCCTATTTAAATATGATCACATGAGATTGTTTACACACCAAGAAATTCAGTTCATTTTAATAGTATCTAAACCCTTTCGAAATATAGTAAGAACTACATAATCTGTTCTTAACAAATATTTAACCTCGTCTTAATATAACTCGAATAGATAGTGGAATACCATTTCACTAACTTAGAAATGATCATTCAAGAAAGTGATATAACAAAAAAACTAAGGCATTCAAACCAAACATCATCACATAGTCACTAATTTCATGAATAATCGTACTAAGTGTAAGTTTTAAGTATTCAACGAAACATGTTTTTGGTATGAGTATTCTAGCAGTGGACCTTTATTCACTCATAATACTCAATAATCATCTAGGTACACACACGCTCACACACATATATATGTTGTATAAGTAACCATGTTACTTCTTTGATTTAACCTGCATATTCCTAAAATTTCTCTTTATATACAACTCTTCAAGCCATGAAATTCTTATTTTGTAAGTTTGCCTATCATAACTTTCAATCTACAAGATTTCTTACCACCTAATCAATAAAGTAGTACCTCCGGGATGTATAATGTTTCTACTCTAGTAATATACAAATATACAAAGAGATTCAGATATCTCACATCATCAAAGCAAATCAATCAAACACAACTTTACATGAGTATCCCCTCTAACAAAAACATTTTTACTTATCAATCATATTCATAAATTAATTAGTTATGTATTACTTGTTATGCACGATTACTACCTTGCTTCCATATCTATCTTATAATTCCTCATGCTTACTCTTAGATATAACATAATAATATCACACGATATCTGACACCTAAAACACTACTCAAGGCATAGATAACCATTCAAATCAATCCATATTCCTCAAGCTCTAGTGTATTTTGAATGGTTTATGTCTACAAGCATCAATCAAACATTTCCATTCATAGATAATCATAGTATCATGTCCATCTATATTTCTACGTAGAAATCAATCATAGCAGTTATAATTACTTTTTATACAAATCATAGCAAGATTGGATTTCTTAGATGGTTTACGAGTTATTATACTTTCTTTTTATTTAGCCTTGAGAATCAAGTAACAACCTAGGTACACGAATCCCCAACCAACTGTCGCTAAACATAATGGTACTCGCAGTACCGGTCAATCCCTCATACTGTTGCCAAATGACCACACAACTTCCCTCCTACTGTCGCCAGATAAGGATTGTATTCCAGGACCGTAGTGCACCCCAAACACGAGCTCTATGGACTCTATGGCATGCCAACTATACCTATGACTGACTCAAGACCAAGGCCTTTCACACATTATTATCTTATTGCATCATATCAAAGATAGGTTGAGCATAGCTCCTTATTAGAAAATCACTTTAATCAACTTATTGTCCTTTCATATAGGTCATATATTCACATCTTGTTAATCATTCAATAATCTTTTCCTCTTAATCGAAAGACATTACAATAAGGATTACCTCCCTTCATGATCGAATAAACATAACATATATTGTTTCTTAGAAATCCTGAACTTATGATAAGTCATATCAAATACTTGTTCAATTTATTTATGATTACAAATTCATGGTTTCTTAATCAATTATCAACTTGTTATTGGTTTACTTGTCAAGAAAACAAAAGCATACAAATAGAATTCATATCAAACACAATCTCACTTAAATCAAGTAACATTCCATATTCCCATCAAGTCATTACTTCCATACTTTCTATCACACAATAGAGTTTACCACTCACCATATTAATCTTGTTCAACGTTTTACAAACTTACCTCCAAAGTTTTAGTTTGCATTTATATCTCAATTAGCACCTCATATAGTACTTACCTCGACAACCAAGCCAAGACGCGTGACCTCACTTACTTTAATAACATGCAATGTAAGTTTAGGAAATAAAGGCGCCCGAGATAGTTTTAGTCTATCCCGAGACTTTAAACTACGCTCACAGGTTAATCCAAGCTATTTTTGCCCCCCGCATTATGATTTCCTTCAGCTTTTCACCAACTTGCTCGATTCCCTTATTGTCTACTTATAACAAAATATAACTATGCATCAGAATCCAATCATAACCTTTAAATTCAGAAAGCAATTCACAACAACTATTTGATCCCCAAGCAGCCCCCAAAACAAGCTCACATTTGTTGACCATACATCTTTCAAAGAAACAACCTCTTAACTGATTCTATTTTAGTGTAAATTCACATTTGTTGACAAATTCCTTACAAGGTTCACTAGTCTAGTATCAATTTTCATGATTGATTCAAAAAAACTTCTACCTCATGCCCACTTTTAAAAATCAAACAATCTCATAAAAAAACTTGCATAGGAAATGGATAAGAAGAAATTCTTACCTTCTTTCCCAACTATTCAAGCTAAATTACTCAATTCAAGCAAGATTCCTCTAATTAAGCATGATTTCATTTCCTCTTTGTTTCCTAGTTCTTTGATTCGGCTAAAGGATGGACAAAGGGGATGATGAATAATATCTCATCAATTTGACCAACCCTTTGTTCTCATGTCTTCCCTTGTGAATGACATGTGTTCAGGGGTTTGATTTTCTCTAATAATTACATGCATAACACTCTAAATCCAAAGTATGCATTTTAACCATTTCCTATTAGCTACTCTTCATTTTCATTCTTCAATTTTAGTCACCAAGGATTCCATTTTTTTCCATATCATGTTTAATTAATTCACTCAAGATAGAACTAAGTTGATAACATGCCTATAAGTTACATTTTTGGGATATTACAGTCCTTGATTGGAAAAAGCAAAGAAAATAAGAAAGAAAATCTAAAGAGTTCAAAAGATGGAAAGAAAGTAAAGGAAGAAGATGGAGAAAATGGGTGATAATGAGGTTTAATGGTGGAGTAAAGAGTTGGTAGATGTGATCGATGGATGTGTTATCAATGGGGGAAAACAAAAGAACAATAATGGTGAGAGGTTAAGTGTGCGGCTAGGTTTAGAAAAAGAGGGAAAAGAGTTTTGGGTGAAAAATTTCAAAGGGGTGATTAAATCCACTAAGAAATAGCCAAAAATTTTAAAGGGGTGATTAAATCCCCTAAAAACTAGCCGACTATCCATCTTCCAAGGGATAAATTTTTATTCAAATGAAGTTCTATCCTAAAGCCCAACTCTTCCTTTGAACTCTTATCCTAAAATTCAACCACAAAAAACAAAAGGATAAATATCAAAATAAAAATAAAGATTACAACTAAATCAAAATAAAAGGAAAAAAAGAAAATAAAAGCAAAAATCCAATTCAAACTAACAAAAATAAAAATAAAATAAAACAAAACAAAATAAAAATAAGAAGTTTGAAAAATTAAAAACTCTTAGAAAGAGAATTTTCATGCATCTTCTAAGGATATAACCTCCTTATCACGCGTAACATGAGCACTAACATAATGCTTCAACTGTTGTCCATTAACCTTAAACTCATGTCCATCCATAGTTGACTTGATCACAATAGCCCCATGAGAAAAAAAGGTTTTACGACATTAAATGGCCCGGATCATCTCGACTTCAGTTTTCTAGGAAAAAGTTTAAGTCGAGAGTTAAAGAGAAGTACTAGTTGCCCTGGCAAGAATTGTCATGGCAATAGCTTCTTTTCATGCCAACGCTTCGTTTTCTCTTTATAGATCTTGGCATTTTCGTAAGCTAAGGCACGAAATTCTTCTATCTCATTTAAATCCAGTAGACGCTTCTCCCAATCTATGTTCACGGTCATGATAACCCAATAGGCCTTATGCTCAATTTCTTACCGGCATGTGGCAAGTCTGTAAGGAGACATACTTAGGGACATCTTAAATGTTTTTCGGTATGCTCAAAGTGCATCATCAATTCTCACAGACCAATCCTTTTGAGAGGGATTAACAACTTTCTCGAGGATAACCTTCGACTCACGATTGGAAATTTTAGCCTACCCATTAGTTTGCAGGTGATATGCCGTGGTAATTTTGTGAGTCACTCCAAAGCATTGTAACATCTTGGCAATAAGTCTATTGTCAAAATGTTTGCCTCCATCGCTAATAATTTCCCTCGGTGTCTCGAACCGTGTAAAGATATTCTTCTACAAGAACCGCTGCACAATCTTGGAATCATTCTTGGGAACTATAGTTGCCTTCACCCATTCGGACACATAGTCCATAGAAAGTAAGATGTAGAGGTTACCGAATGATGATGGGAAAGGCCCCATGGAATTGATGCCCCACACGTCGAACAACTCGACCTCAAGGATGTTGTACAACATCATCTCATGTCGCCTTGATAGATTCCCCGTTCATTGACAATGGTCACACCCCTTGTAAAATTCAAGAACACATCGTGGCAACTTCTTTCCTTGGTGAGTAAAGTCATAAGGTAAAATACCGCTAACCAAACAAATTACTAGATCTGCATACTAGGGTGTTGTCGTGGGAACTAACAACTACTCATATGGGAATGCTTCATGGATCTCCGAAGGATCATCATCTTTATTTCCTCCTTCCAGCCTTGACAAATGATCGGCAACCTAGTTTTCCGTGCCCTTTCTATCTTTAATTTTGATGTCAAATTATTGTAAAAGTATTAAACGAGGTTTGGCATCTTTTTTAGCAATCAAATACTTAATTCCTGAATGGTCAGTGTAGACAATTACATTTGTACCAATCAAGTAGGAACGAAATTTGTCAAAGGCAAAAACTACAGCTAGTAATTCTTTTTCAGTCGTGGTGTAATTCAATTGAGCACCATTATGGGTTTCACTAGCGTAATATATTACATGGAAAATTTACCTATTTGCTAGCCTAAAACAGGTCATACTGTGAAATCACTCGCATCACACATGAGCTCGAAAAGTAGGGTCCAATCAGGGGGAATGACAATGGGTGCTGTGGCAAGTTGCTTTTTAAGGGCTTCAAATGTCGTGGCACAAGAATCATCAAAATTAAAAACCTTTTCATGTTCAAGAAAATTATACAAGGGCTCAGATATCAAAGAAAAATTATGAATGAACCTTCTGTAAAAACCTGGATGTCCGAGAAAGTTTCACATCCTTTTGACTGAATTTGGTGGTGGTAATTTCTCAATCACGTCCACCTTGCCTTGTCTACGTCGATTCTCTTAGATGAGATTTTGTGTTCTAGCACGATACCTTTATCCACCATAAAGTGGCACTTCTCCTAGTTTAAAACTAGGTCAGATTCTTCACAGCATGCTAACAACTTCTCCAAATTGCCGAGGCAATTATCAAACTATCTCCAAATACTGAGAAGTCGTCCATGAAGACTTTGAGGAAATCTTCCACCATATTAGAGAAAATTGCCATCATACACCTCTGAAAGGTTGCCGGAGCATTACATAATCCGAACGACATCCTCCAAAATGCATATGTACCATAAGGGCATGTGAATGTGTCTTTTCTTGGTCGTCCGACGTTATGGCAATTTGGTTATACCCTGAGTATCTATCAAGAAAACAATAAAAGGATTTTCCTACAATACTGTCAAGCATTTGGTCATTAAAAGGTAAAAAAATGATCTATACAATTATACCAAACTTACCCATGAGTTTATTCTTTTCTTAGTAGCCTTATTTAACTTATAGTAATCTATACAAACTCTCCAACTAGTGATAGTCCTAGTTGGAATCAGTTTATTGTTTTTATTACTTACCACAATTATACCTCTCTCTTTCAGTATACATTGTACCAGACTTACCCATAAACTGTCGGGAATAAGATATATGATACTGGCGTCAAGCTACTTGATGATTTCCTTCACCACGACTTCTTTCATGGCAGGGTTAAGCTTTCTTTGAGCCTCAATGGAATTTTTATGGCCCTCATCTAACAAGATCTTGTGCATACACACTGCCGGACTGATTCCCTTTAGGTTTGCGATTGTCCAACCTATTGCCTTTTTGTGCAGTGCCGTCAATTAACCTCTTTTCTTTTTCAGGCTGCAACTTAGAAGAAATGATTACGAGCAAAGTTTTATTGTTTCCCAAATAAACATATTTCAATTGCCTTGGCAATGATTTTAATTCTGGTTGCTCAATGGAAGGTTTTTTAGGTTTATATTCCTTACTTGAGTAATCAAGGGATTCGAAACTTTTACCCGGTCAACTTACAATCCAATTCACCTTTTGCTGTGCCTCACGATCTAACTCTTCAGGTTCTTCAAACTCGGCAAGAGAATTGCCATGACAATACTCCACATCAAAATTAAATTCGGTGGTGGCGTAAATAACTTGGCATTCTTCTGGATCATCAACATACTTTAAGGTTTTAAAAACATTGAGCGTGATTTGCTGGTCATTCACCCGCATAGTGAGCTCTCCTCTCTCGACATCAATCAAGGTCCTTCCCGTTGCTAAAAACGGTCTCCCAAGAATAATAAGTGTAAACCTATCTACTTCACAATCCAAAACAATAAAGTCAGTGGGAAAAATAAATTTATCCACTTTTACCAAAATGTCTTTGATTTTTCCCTCTAGATGCACATAAGATCTGTCTTCAAGCTGCAACATAACTGTAGTGGGTCTCGCCTTCCCTATGCCCAATCTTTGCAAAACAGATTTTGGCATAAGGTTTATGCTTGCTCCAAGATTGCATAACGCCTTCCTTACATAGTGATTACCGATTACACAAGGTATTGCAAAACTGTCAGGATCTTTTAGTTTGGGTGGCAATCGGTTATGCAACATTGCCATACATCCCTCTATCACAACAATTGTCTCAAACTCGCTCAGCCTAGCCCGCCTAGAGACGATGTCTTTAAGGAACTTAGCTTAGTTCGACATTTGTCATATTGCTTTAACCAATGGCAAGTTGATGTAGACTTGCTTTAAGATGTCAAGAAATTTCTTGAACTGATATTCATGTTTCTACCTCTTCAGCCTCTATGGAAATGGTGGTGGAAATCTGATCTCCTTGTATTTGCCTGTCTCATCTGACTTGGAACTATTGGATGGAATTACCGCATCAGGTGGACTTACCGTGGGAATTGCCAAAAGCTAATCATCAATCATTTTCGTGGCATTGTTGTTGGATACATCTTTCTGAACAGGGGACTTTCCCTATTGGTTGATTACTATCCTCAAATTGGATAGGTCCATCATTTTCTTTTGATCCACTTCCGGTGGTGATCACCTTACATTGTTTATGGCCCATTCCTCATACAACTTCAATGTCATTGGGCACACCTCCTTGTGGCCTTGTATTCAAAATCTGGGCAAATTGCCTGACTTGCGTCTCCAATGCTTTCAAGGCTGCTCCTTGATTATGCATTGTCATCTCGGTCCTGTTAATAAAAGCGTCAATCTTTTTCATGAAATTACTACTCTTAGCCATATAAGATTCAATTTTCATCATAAAAGCATTTATAGAGTTTTCCAAAGAACTAGATGGTGTTGAATGTTGCTGTTGCATTTGTTGCCGTGGCATGTTCTGCTGAAATCTTGATGCTTTGTATTCTTGCAGTTCTGGTTACTCCACAAAAAATTGGGGTGGTTTCGCCAGGCCGGACTATATGTGTTGGGACATGTGTTGTTCTGGTTGAAGTTTTCGATGTAAAAGCTAGACTCTAGGTTCTGCAGACACTCAGAAGAGTCATGGTTACCATTACATAAATCACAAAATGAGTCTACTACCTTGATTTACTATTGTTGTTGGGTTACTACATATTTTTATCCAAGTTGGTAATGTGGCTAACTGTGCTAAAGTAGTATCTGACGATTCGAGCTCGATTGCCAAGGCATTTCGCATGACTATTCCCCTTTTAGTGGTTGGGAACTAATAATCATTTTTGGCAAGTCTGTCCAAAATCTCCAAAGCTTCCTCTGGTGACTTGTCTAAGAGCATGCCATTTGCTGAGACATCTAGCATCATCCTTGTTGGTGCGTTTACTGCATTGTAAAACATCACAAATTGCGTCCAATCTCTGAATTCGTACATGGGACATTTGTGTAGAAGCTCCTTATACCTCTCCCAAGGTTCGTACATGGACTTATCATCTGTTTGGCGAAAAGAAGTAATGTCATTATGTAGTTTATCAGCCATATTCATAAAGCTAAATCTAGCAAGGAAACTTCAACATAGATCTATCCAAGATTCTAAAGATCTAGATGAGATACTATTTAACCATGATTTTGCCCTATCCTTAAATGAATAGGATAATAATTTCAGCTTAGGACATCCGCATGGACTCCTTGTTGCTTAAATAAATCGCAAATTTCCAGGAACAATTTGAGATGTTGTCTCGCATCCTCAGTCGATGATCTGCCAAACTGACTAACTGCATTGATCATATTAAACATCATTGGCTTCAATTCGAAGTGGGCGGCCTGAATCTCAGGTGTGACAACTCCTGGAGTGAGACCATCAAGATCTTGCTCTAAGTAGTCTCGGATAGTTCTGTTCCTTACAAGAATAGGTTGATCTGGTAGAGCTACTGTGCCTCCTGCTGCGGCATTCTGATTGCCGTTGGTGTTAAGATTACCAACTGGATCAAAAGGTGGATCTGCCATTACTGCTCTAAACTCTCTTCTTCGTTTAGGAAAAACACGTTCGATCTCTAGTTTAGGTGGGTAATCTAGTGTTGTCGATCTTGCTCTGGTCAGATACCAATGCAAAACCAAAGTTATTAGCCCCTTGAAACTAAACAATAAAAATAAAATAAAAGAAACGAAGGTGCAAGAAATCCAAAAACAAAGTCGCTATTGCCAATCCCCGGCAACGATGCCAAAAAGTTGTTGTGTGTTTTAAGTGCTTCGCAATTGGTGCAAGTGAACATGTCGCAAGTTATAGTATAGTAAAGATCTTCTCCACAGGGATTGGTGAAACTCTGATTTCTAGCTTCTTGCGCTGAAAAAGAATAATACTGGAAGTGATAAGTGGTGATAAATAACAAGTAAAATAACTAAGCAAGTAAAATAAATAGGTAGCGTAATCGATTAAGAGAGTAGGTTGGGTTATGAGTAGTGGTTCAATTGCTGAATAGATTGTCGTGGCAATTGATTGTTGAGGCAATTCAATTGATGTGGCAACTGAGTTTGAATAATTTGACGTACCAACTAGGTCACAATATATACCGTGGCAACTGGGACTAGATGAATGCCGTGGCAACTAGGTTTCCTCCTTCAATGTTCGGCGAAGTGTTCTTCAATGTCTTCATGTTATCCCTAACAGAAGAACTGGTAGTTTGCACAAGCCTTGGTGATACATCCCTACGTTAACCTTGGGTGCGCAACGACCGATCTTACACTTCTCTTAGCCGCTAAAATTCGATCCTTATTCCTAAGGTGGATTAGTGTCCACCAATGATTTGTTCAAATGAGAATTGTGTTCACTCGTTTCATGAATCTAGCTCCCCCGAGCTTAGATAAATGGATAAGTCTTAAGATCCTTTCCTAATTCCCTCAAGATAAAAATTAAACATCCAAGAATGAACAAACTTCGAAATTTATTAAAATCAAAAACCTAAAACCATCCAATCGTTTATCACACCACAAAACCCAATAACCCCAACCAATTTAATTTAGTTAATGTTTGGGTAAAAATAAATTACAAACAAATTAATCCCAGACATGGATCTCACAAAATAAAAATAAAGAAGAAGAGTGCATAAGAAAACCCTTGCGATCTGATCTCTCCAAAAGTTGATTCCCCTTTGTTGTTGATACGATCCCCTTAAATAGATGAGGGGAAGAGTTTGAATGCGCATAAAATCCCTAAGGATCTGATCTCTAACTGATTTGAGATTTGAATTTTGAATCTGAGATTTATCCTCTGCATTTTGGATAATTTTGTGGATAATGTTATATTTATCTAGATATGCCGCAACAATCAGCTTTGACAATTCCTTTAGTTTTTGTCCCTACCTGCCACGTTAATCCGTCCTGTACAAAATAAGGCAAACTAGTAGCAAATTCTCCACAAAAATCAACAAAATATGACACAAAGCTCGATAACCAAGGAAACTAGGAAACTATGTATGAATGCCAAATAATGCAACTAAAATGAGCCTAAGTCTAACAATAATGTAACACCCCATCCCTGGGTTAGCCGTAACCCAGTTCTGAAGCGTTACTGAAGCTAGAACGAAGCAATAGATAGGTTACTTGTCGAACAAGTAACATCGGTATACTTAACTTGCAACGCAAGTAACCTAAACACAACCATTCAAAACGTAGAAGCAATCCATATTAAACAAATCCAACATACATAGCATGCTAATTTAGGTACCAATTTGTTTCATTTCATACTTATCCTAAGTTACCATTCAATTCTCATACATCATTCAACAACAATCAACAAGTGTAGCATACTTTACAATGGGTTACTATTAAACATGATTGAACTTTCATTCTTACTACAAGTTCAAGTACCATATTCGAATGATACTAGGTGATCACTAAACATATTTCAACTAGCTTACTTGCATATCAAGTTACTACTTATTCAACCAATTAACAAGTTCCATAAAAAACAACCAACTTACATTCTTATTACACATTCATGCCTTATTCAAATCCTATGGTGATCCCTAATCACATTTCATTTGATTCTTTACAATCAATCATACAATTTCATGGCACACCTAGTTAAATACATTGTTAATGCTTGCTTGTACATACCTTGGCTTCAATCTCTACATGGCCGAATCATACCAATGGTCATAGGAACAAATGCATGATCATACGATTTTAGTCTAGCATTCGAATTATACAAGGATTCAACATTCAATGAATTACTCATAATTTGCGCAGCATTATACTAATTTATATACATAACAACCAAGTCATATTCATAGTTTAAATCATCCAAATTGGTTACATGATAGGCCCAACAAAACATTACATATACTAGTCTTAACAACACCACAAAATGCATGGTCAAGACTACCTATTACAAGTTCTAGTGCCACCAAACTAGGAGTATACAAAGTGTATGAAATCATACTTTCAAGTTTGCTTCAAGGTGTTGCTTCAAACCCAAGATATCCTCTTGAAGTATCTTTAATATATTATGGGAAGAATGAAGAGTAGAGTGGTAAGTACAAGTTATGTACTTAGTGAGGTAACACTAAGTCTAGCCAATTTCCAAGTATACATATCAAAGTTTACATGTAATTCAAGGAATCAAGACCATCACCATAAATCATATACCATTCGAATAAATAGAAAATAACATAGGCAAGCTTCACATATCACACATTCAATCATAGCAACATCCATCATGTACCCATATGCAATTTGAACATCTTGCTTAGAAGACAAGCAACCAATACTCCAATTACCAAGTAGGCATTCTTACACAAAGTCATCATTTATACATTTCTTTCATGAGAAGTAACTAGTTATACAACCATTCATGTGTCATCTTTCAAGGCAAGGACGTTCATTCAAGATTCATACAATTCAAGCATTGTTCATGTAACTCACCTAAGCAAACAATGTTCATTTGAATTATTAAGTCATCTTATAACACCCTTGGTAAGTAGTTTACTAGATAATCAAATCTTTAACAATATGCACCAAAGTGCCAATATGCACCGTAGTGCCAATATGTACTGTCGTACCAATATGCAACGTAGTGTCAATATGCACCGTAGTGCCAATATGAGCTCAAGATTCTAAGGCATGCCCTCCTATCTATCCAAACTAGCTACCAAGGTTGTTGATTATCCATTTCATTCAAGCTTTATACAATTCTTTATTCAATACAAGTTTATGCCATTCAAAGGCCAAGCCCTTAGGCTTATGGAGTCTTAACTCCCAATACAAAACTATCCATTCCATTCGAATAGCATGAATACAAAGTGGTACCATAGTTCAATTCATTTCAACCAGCCATGTCTATCAATCACAAACACATGCATATGTATGCAATGTGCGTACCTTATTCTCCAAGCAAGCATGCCATTTCTTACCTTTGGCATAAGCAATGCAACATGACAAGCATTTCATTTCATTTGCTTAACACCCAAGTAAACACAAAGATCATGGCATCAAACAAGTTATCATACATGTCATTCTTCCCTTAATTAGCCAAATATGTTTTAGGTCATGTTACATGGCAATAACATTGATTTAAGACAATAACAAGGTTGGTTAGGACCTAGTCCCAACCATAAGGATAGTTACAATCACAATACTAGCAATCAATTGTCTTGTATCCAAATCCCTTTGCCTCTAGCTTTGGGATGTCCACTCCTATCTTCTTCTTCCCCAACTTGCTGCCCTTGGTCTAGCAAGCAATATACATACAATTCATCAAAACAAGCACATAAGGTCACACAATCATAGTAGCAATGTTACCACATTTGTACCTAACATTTAGCTACTATTTTTATGCTTTCTTTTAAGAATTTCTTACCAATTCATCTTCACATTGTTATTACTTCATTTTAAGGCATAATTGGACAGGTTACAATGTCCCAAAACGGTTTTGGAAACAGTTTGCCTGGCAGTTTGCACACTGTCCCTTTAAATGGCCATATCATTTAATCCGTACGTCAGAATTTTGATTACTATACACCGTTGGAAAGCTAACAAAATTTTATATAAGAACATTTAAGACTTGAATTTTAGTTCTTATCCAATTAATATATCTTATTATTCAAAGACAGGGCATTTACACTGCCTGGACAGTTTGCACTGTCCAGTAATTCTTATTTACAGTTTCCAGCATAGGATCCAGTTTTCAGTTCTCTTTTCACCTAAGGAAAGTAGACATACTAAGGATAATGCCATTAAAATTTCATCCCTGAATTTTATCTATACAATATTTGGTGAATTTTCAAAGTGACTGCCCAGAACAGAGCAATTCTGGGTAGATTGCACCTAATCACATTTTAATGCCTTAAATTCATTTTAACCAATGTTTTGGCCTTATAATTCAATTAATATAACATCCTAAACATGTTTAGTCAATGTTCATTCATTATTCAAGGCATCCAAAACAGATTAAGTTGGTTACAAATCTTAATTTTACATGTTTACTCAATTTCAATTCAACAAAATAGTTTCTATGTTATGTGACTATGTTCATACTTTTATCTTTCATTTCCCGCATTGGTTGCTAACAATTTAGCTTGTTTAACACCTTAATTACCTTACCTAATCATGATCATAATCAATTCATTAATTCCATAGCTCAATTTCAAGTTCTAACCATTCAATTCTTACTTCAACATCACATTTCAATTTTCCAGCAACCTAGCTTTGTTACACTATCATAAACACATAATTTCCAGCATAATACCTAGTGTTCATTCTTCAAATTTGCATGATTCTACAACCATTTAATCATCTAATCACATATTCAATAGCTAATTTCGTCTAACATCATCAAAACAGTCCAATTCCACAAGTATAATTGCCTATTCAATTGAACAAAGGTAGAATCATACTTACTTTGCTTCTAGCTTTAATTTCCTTACAAAATCCTATACATGCAAGCTAAATTTTCCCTCTTCAATGGCTGATTTTCTCAAGCTTTCTCCTTCTATTCGGCCAAATGAAAGGATAATGGAGAAGATGACAACATCTAATCCAAGTTATTGGATTTGTGTATTGTCTAAAATGTCCCTTAATTAATTTTTAATATTAACTTAATCAAGGGCATTAGCAGAAATGATAAATTTAGCATGCATTCCTCTTCTTTCTTATTTAATTCAAGGTAGTCACTTTAAATTGGTCACTTATTTCATTCATTATTCCAATTAGGCCCTTAACTAATCAATTTAGCTTAATTCTAAATTCAATTAAGCTATCAACTTACGCAATTTGGTTCCAATACTTCTAGGCTAGGATTTGGGGTGTTACAAATAATATGAGTAAAAAGGGTAGAAAATAAAGTAATTTTACACACTTAAAAATAGCCATCCAATATTAGCCCTCGTTATAACTTCGACCGGTACTATGTAGGTTCTGCTAAAGCGAAGTACTCATATCTATCTTGGTTAAACGCGAAGAATAAGCAAGTGATATTCACTGGTTGTAATATTGGTTAAGCTAGGTTGTCCTAATGAGATTAGAAACCTAAAGGCTAAGGGTTTGGATAATCATGAGATGATTAGGAACAATATTTGTTCACCAAATGAAGGAGTTACATGAGATGTAATTTGCAAGTGTTTGCTTATCTAAATAGTTGAAT
Source organism: Hibiscus mutabilis (assembly GCA_019671005.1). Classification (NCBI taxonomy): domain Eukaryota; kingdom Viridiplantae; phylum Streptophyta; class Magnoliopsida; order Malvales; family Malvaceae; genus Hibiscus; species Hibiscus mutabilis. The sequence goes on from CM033712.1 coordinate 61,199,907, forward strand.
TTTAGGAGTAAAGCTAAAACTAACTTAGAATAAAATGAAATATGGATCCTTACCTACCAGAAGTAATTTATAGAAAGTTTTAGTTTTTGAGGGTTATTAATAGTGGGAATGTTATTTTGCATTTATAAAAATGATATAACGTAATCATAAATCATATTCTATCATTGTAGATTTATTATGGCAAACTCAAACTCCCTATCATTGTGATATGTCCTTGAGAAGGAAAAATCGAATGCCTTAAACTTCCTTGATTGGTTATACAATTTGAGAATTGTCCTCAAACAAGAACGGAAACTACAAGAAGAACTCATCCCTGAGAAACCAGTAGATGATGCCTCCACAGATGAATTGGAAGCTTTTAAGAAATACTCAAATGACATGGTAGATGTCGGGTGTTTGATGCTGGCAACCATGACCCCTGAGCTTTAGAAGCAAAATGAGGACATGGTTCCCTATGAGATGGTTAAAAATCTCAAAGAATTATATGAGGGGCAAGCTCGTCAAGAGAGGTATGAGACCTCTAAGGCTTTGTTTCAATGAAAGATGGTGGAGGGAACTCCAGTGGGAACTCATGTTCTCAAAATGATAGGGTATATTCAGACCCTAGAAAATAAGGTTTCCTTCTAAGTGTTGAATTGGCTACTGATGTAATCCTACAATCGTTGCCGCATAGTTTTAATTAGTTTGTTCTTAATTTCAATATGAACGAAATTAATAAATCATTGCCACAGTTACTTGGTCTGTTAAGAATAGTAGAGAACAACATGTAAAAGGTTGGGTGCAAGCCTATTCTGATGGTCCAAAAGGATAACAGAGAAGGAAAGCCCAACACCAAGGCAAAGCCAAATCCCAACAAAGGAAAAGCTGCATTGAAACCCAAAGGATGAGTTGCAAAAGAAGGAAAATGTTTCCATTATAATAATGCTGGACATTGGAAGATAAATTGTCTTGTCTATCTTGAGGATATCAAGAAAGCAAGAGAAAATGGACAGTTCGAATTAGGTATTTATGTTATTGATATTAATATATCAATATCTACTTCTTGGGTATTTGATACCGGCTGTGGTTCTCACATTTGTACTTCTATACAAGGACTAAAAAGGAGTAGAAAATTGGCAAAAGGAGATGTGGACCTACGAGTGGGAAATGGAACAAGAGTTGCTGCATAAGCTATAGGAACATATACTTTGTGATTACCTAGTAAACTTGTTTTAGATTTGAGGATTGTTATTTCGTACCTAGTTTGATTAAAAACATTATTTCAATTTCTTGTTTGGACAAGATTGGTTTTGAGATTATTATTAAAAATAATAGTTGTTCATTTTATCTCAATAATATTTTTTATGGTACATCACATTTAATAAATGGCCTCTATATCTTGGATCAAGACAATTCCATATACAACATAAATACGAAAAGATAAAAAACAAATGACTCTAATCAGACTTATCTCAGGTATTGTTGCTTGGGTTATAAGTGAGAAACACATATCAAAACTTCATAAAGATGGATTTTTAGATACTTTTGTTTTCAAACAACTCAATATATGTGAGCCTTGCTTACTAGGAAAAATGACCAAATCGCCTTTTAACGATAAAAGCGAGCGAGCAAGTGATTTATTAGGCCTAATACATAGTGATGTATGTGGACCGATGAATACACAAGCCAGAAGAGGGTTTCAATACTTCATTACTTTCAATGGCGACTTCAGTAGATATGTTTATATTTACCTATGTAAGAAGTGTTTTTTTGAAAAATGAGAAGAATGAGGGATGGAGTCGCCATCGGCCACTTTGGTAGGCCAGACACCGTTAAAAATAACCAGAGATTCAAAAACGTTTGGGTTCGGGAGTTAATTACGCGTGGGGAAGGATTGGCACCCCCACAACGCCCAAAATTGGTACCGCGTTGATTTGGTGTTGTCTTTGCAAGAAAATAAAAAATTGAATTTAATTTAAAATTTAATCCCAAAAAATGGTCTAAGGAAAATATTTCCTTATTTACGAAAACCGAGAAAGATGATACTTGAATGAGTCAGGATACCATTTCCTAGCTAGCTCCCGAAATAAATTGAAAAATATTCCCTTAATATTAAACCAAATTTAATATTCTAAAAATACATACAAAAAGAAAAATTAAAAGGAAAATATATTTTAAAAATTATAATTTAGAATTAAATATATTTTATTCATGTAAATAATTCATACAACTTAAAATATATAAACATGGCATACAAAATATAACATACCAGTAATTAAAAGAACATTGTAAATAATTCATTCAACTTAAAATATACAAATATGGCATACTGAACATATTTATTAAAAAAACATGCCAATATATATTGCCCTATACCTAAGCCAAAATAAATACAAAGAAATAGATCAAAATTTACCATAATAGAAGCTCGAACAGAGAACCTCAACCGACCCCTAGCGAGATCACGACATCATCTAGCCATGACCTAAAAATTTATTCGAGCGGACCTCAGCAATACCTCTGATCAAACAAACAGTCCAAAGAATAATTCCTCAGTCGAGAGCACTGCTCTCGAGCCTCGAAGGGCACTGCCCCGAGGCTTGCGCCATGCCAATTGCTTTCAATTGCAATTGGCAATTCATGGCCAAATTTGTGCCTCCTCTTGGTAGCCTCCCCACCTGCCTTTTATAGGCAAATGGTGGGGGTGCCGTGGGTGTGCACGTGGCACACATGCACATTTTTCTTTTTACTTTTTTCCTTTGTTTACTTTTATTATAATATAATAAGATATAATAATACTATATACGGACAAAAATGAGTGATTACAGCTGCCCCTCTTTGCTTGTTCTTGTGAAACGAGAACAAAGCAAAGATCATAAGCACTCATTTTTTCCATACTTCTGTATGTGGAGATACGAAGCTTTGAGTTCTTCCTATATAGAACAGTTCACTTCTCTTCCATCTAAAATCTTCAAGCTGCAAGTCCTTCCTATACGGAACTTTTTAGCTTGTCCTCTTTGAGTCACAAGAACTTTTAGGTTGCAAGTTCTTCATGTATAGAACTTTTCCACCTTCTATTCTTGGAGCTACATATTCTTCCTATATTGAGCTTCTCGCCTTGGAATCCTGAAGCTACGAGTTTTTACTATGTAAAAATCTTCGCTTTGAAGTCCTAGAGCTATGAGTTCTTCGCTTTAAAGTCCTGGAGCTGCGAGTTCTTCCTATATAGAACTGGTTCACTCTTCCTCTGTCTGGAGCTCTTTCTATATAGAATTCAGCTTCTCTTTGGCAAAATCCTTTGCGCTGCAGGTCCTTCCTATATAGAACTTTTTCGCCTTTGATTACCAACGCTGTGGATTCTTCCTGTATAGACTCTTCTGTGTCCTGGGTGGTTTCTCCAACTGGTAGTTCTCCCTATATAGAACTTCTCGTCTCAAAAACCTAAAATTCCCGCTGCTTTACTGTTTGTCGTCTTGGAATCACGAGTTCTTTTATAACTTTTTGCTTTTCCTCGGTGAATTCTTTGAGCTGCAAGTTTGTTGGTATCTGTTTCCTCGCTTGCTTGTTTGCAGATTCGAGGCTTTGAATTCTTCCTAAATAGAACTATTTACTCTTCCCCTTTCTGAAGCTTTTGAGCTGCAAGTTATTCTTATATAGAACTTTAGCTGACGCTGGTGAACTCTTTAGGCTACAAGTTCTTCCTATATAGAACTTCTTCACCTTCAAGTTTTAGAATTACAGGTTCCTCCTATATAGGACCTTCTGCTTTCTTCAGATAGATTCTTCGAGCTACAAGTTCTTCCTATATAGAACTTTTCACCTTGAAATCCTAAAGCATGAGTTCTTCCTATATAGAACTTTTCACTTTGAAAACCTGGAGTTGCCAGTTCTTCCTATATAAAACTCTGTCTCTTTTTTCTTTCTTCTTTATTTTTTTTCTTTTCTTTTTTTCTCTCTTTTTTCTTCTTCTTATTTTTTCTTTCTTTATTTTTCTCATTTTTCTTCTTTTTTCTTTTTCTTCTTTTTTTTCACTTTTTTTCTTGAAATTTAGAGTGGTGAGTTTTTCCTGTGAAATTCCCTATTTTGAAGTCTTTGAGCAATAGGTTCTTCCTATATGGAACCTTTTGCTTTGAGACCTTTGAAGCTGTGGGCTCTTCCTATATAGAACCTTTCGCTTCGAATCTTTTGAGCAACAAGTTCATCCTATATGGAACTTGATGGGTTCTTCCTATATAGAACATTTTGCTCTATCTTTTGAGGTATAAGTTCTTCCTCTATGGAACTTGACAGGTTCTTCCTATATAGAACCTTTTTCTCTATCTTTTGAGCTACAAGTTCTTTCTATATAGAACTTGATGGGTTCTTCCTATATAGAACCTTTTGCTCTAAAATCTTAAAGTTACGAGTTCTTCCTATATAGAACCTTTATCTTCAGAGGTGGAAGGATGTCCCGATTTCTGATCATCTCGGCATCAAAAAAGCTTTAACATCATGCTTGAAGGTCTTAGTGATGGCTTGCAGGACTTAGAAATGGATTAATGCCCAAAAGGCTACAAACATCTGGATTCACACCAACATGGCTACAAACATCTGGATTCATGCCAACATGGCTAACAATATAAAATCTTCAATGCGATCTACCTCTTCAACATGAAGCTTTAGATCAAAATATTCGTTAATCTTCAAATATCTATTTAAAACAAGCAAAATGCTTCTAAATTAGCATGCCCCTAACATAGGGACCTATATATGATGCATGCAATGTAATATTTTCTTCTATTTTTTCTTCTTATTTTCTTTCTTTTCAAATATACTTTTAAAACCCTATTCCCTAAAAGGTCATTCTTGAATTTCTTCACTCCATATGTCTGTAGTATGCTCCTCAATCTTCATATTTATTTATTGAATCTCTACCTCTCATTTGTTTCACGCTTCTTTCTTGTGCGAGTGACTCTTTTCTTTTTCGGGGTTATTACCCATTTTCACAAATAATCTCATTATAGTCCTTATGCTATTCTCATATAAGGACTTTCATCGTCTTATAACCCCATTCAATCTCTGGGCTCAACTGCTTTTTTTGTCTTTGACCCAACATGCAAAGTCTTCATTTATCTCAACACCTCAAAATTTAATATTCTTATAGCATCTTGGCAGAGATCAGCTCTCGGTTCCTATGCTTTAATTCTCATTATAAAGTAATGTCAAAAAGGCAATTTGTTTGGGTTATCTTTCAAAATAAGAAAATAACTAAATTTTGAAAAAAAATTGGCAAACAATTCTTATCAAGATTTTAGAGAAAGTGAAAAACTAATGTTTGGCCCTCAAAATATCAAATGCAATAGCAAATCTGTTACAAACAAAGATCAATTCCAACAAGGCGTATGCTTAGAAGATCTTGACTATTGTGGCGATATATTCATATGAATAGTTTCCCATAGTCTATTAGGCTTCTGAGAGAAACAATTCCCATACCTAATATCTAACCCTTTTTAAGGTGGCTCCCTTGATCACACCAACTCGACACGCCCCATCCTTCCCTCATTTGGGTGTCGATCAGACATTTGAAGTTTGACGTTCCTTGAAGAAAGGTTAACCCTTATGGGCGGTGTAACACCCCGAAAACCGACCAAATCGGACTTTGATTTTCGATGATTGAAAATTCGTTTTTTTTGAGAAGTCAAATGAACGTATAAAATTAATTCGATTAATCGTAAGATTTTGAGATTAATCCGAGACATTAGAGAATCAAGGCTAAATTGTAAAGAATAAAATCAGATGGCTTAAATACAAGTGGTGGGAAGTTAAGTGGCAGAGCCTGTATTTAGACCATTTCTCAATTTGTGAGATTAGTCACTATTCCACGTGTTTTATGCTTTGAATTTCCCTTCATTTCTATTTTAAGGAAATTGTTAAATAGCCAAAGTTGGCTATTCTTTCTTCGCGGTTTAAGAAGGAAAAAACAATTAAATAAGCCATGGATTAAAATATGATTTGGTTGGAGATTATATTGAACATATGTCAACAAGGAAGTGACTAAATAAATGTGTAAATTGCTTAGTGGAAGGACATGGAATTATAGGTATGGCAGGTGTTGTTCATTTGATGAGTAAGATTTATAGAATCTTATTATTTGATAATTAAATCAATAAGGGAAAACCCTTTAGAAGGGGTTTTCTATCTTTATAGTCTGTTTCACCGAATCATTATAACAGAGGAGAGAAGTTCATGTTTTCTTTTGAATACACGACCGAGACAAAGAGAAACAATTCTCTTCTTAAAAATTTCCGAGAAAATACTTTCTTGAGAAAATCAAGAAACGTAAAGAGAGGAAGTTGAGTCTTTACCTTTAGTCTTGATAGTCGGAAAAAAGCTAAACTTTATAATATATTAGACCTCGTTAATTTGGTTCGATCAAGGTTATAGCGGGTTAGGGAAAATGTGAAAGGTGATGTCGTGTTTTGTTTTTCCTTTATTTCTAGAGAATCGCACACAAAGCTCATCAACTCCAACAAAGGCTAAGAATAAAGAATTTGCTATCCGAGAATCATAGGAGCATCGAATTATCAAGGCGAGTATAGTCGTATCAAGGGATTGACATAGAGCCATCCCATTGCATTTGTTTTGTGTTATGATTGCAATTACATTTAAGTGCTCAAGTAGAGCATGTTTATGTGGATACTAACGGTAAGCATAGTAAGCTTCAATAATGTTTGATATATTTGTAAGTTCATATGTGATGTCCGATTTATGCTTGTATATAAATTTTGATATAATTGTGCTATGATATGTTATGGAGCTAAGGCTCAATTCTGATTCTCATACGTTATGGCCTACGGGCATAAAGGTAAGCAATATAATGAAACATGTGTAATCTTGGACATTTGTGAGTTATGGATACAATGGGGATGCCATAAGATTATTTAAGCTCGTGTTAGTAAGGGGTTGGACTACGATCTGAGGCTACGGCCTATATGTGGGGGAGAAAAGGATGGATTGTGTAAGGGATATTATTCAGAGCTACGGCTCAAGGCTACAACCTATTTTCGATATGTGTGGTGTACAGGGGAATTCGCGTATCCATTGGTTACCATGTCCAAGGAAATGATATGTTATTATGTTTTACAATTGCTATATGAAATCATGATAATTTGTTTGAATATGATTTTATATGATTGATGTTATATAAACTGTAACCAAGCATGCCTACATGTTATTCATACATTTGATAAAATAGTTGTGCATTTGTTATGACTACCTCACTGGGCCTAACATCCGTGTGTCTCATGCATTCAAGATCTTAAAGAATTTCCGCCTTCGATCGTGTGTTGCGGTTGCGAGTCACTCCTACAAATCATATGTATGCTTATCTTTTGTTTCTAACTCCTTGTAAGGTGACATATGATCTAAACATATGTGTTTGCTTTTTGGTGTGAGTGTAACAACCTAAAGGTGACCAAATGTTTAGTAGCTAGTATGGTATGATTGTGAATTGGTTAAGCTAGCTAAATGAGCCTAAAAGCGCTAAAGGGTAAAAACTAGGTAAATAGAACTGAAACGCCCTAATATTTTGTATGTTATTAAAAATAGGGTTATTAGACTTACTGGTAAAATTTGGTAATGTCTGGACAACAAATGGTAGGCTGATTCGAATAAGAACCAGCCAAAACCTGTCATTTTAGGTCAGACGTATCAGTACGGAGCTAGTTAATTCTGTTAAAAGATATAGAAATCAGTGTTAAGAAGTTTATAAAATGGTCACTAAAACTTGTATGGCCTAATTGGATAGGTAAACAACCTTCTTAGCAACGAAACTTCACAGGTTAGTAATTGGTACGTTTAATTGTAATCTAGTAAAAAGAAATCCCAATAAGGACCTCTAATTTGTAAAAATTATGATTTAGTACCTAAGTTCAAAAAAGGTTAAAATTGATTCCGAATTGTGTAAGCCTTAATAAGATAATTTTGTTAAGCCTTAAACAAGATTAATAAATGATCCGAATAGGTTTCTATACTCTGATTAAACTTCCAAATTTCTGATATGTTCTTCGGTAGAAGTTTTCGGCCCAGTCCTCTATCAGGCCGGGATGGGGGTGTTACATTTGTGGTATCAGAGTCTAGGTTTAGTCGATTCTAGGACTAAACTGAAGTTTTTTATAAGTCTGCATCTGCATATGCCACCTAGGAGTTTATTTGTATATGTTATCTATGACATGCAACTTACACGATTAAAACTTTTCTGTATGAATAGATCTCAAAATGTCTGCTCCCATTGATAGACGTGCTTTAAATGAACCACACCTTTGCTCCTCCTTGACGCAGGGGGACAATCTGAGGGTAGAAGTAAGGCCCGAACAAGTAGGGCAAAATGACCCACCTCATCCTTCTCCGATGCCTCCCGCTCAAAAGGAGTATCTGATGTCTATGGCTGAAATGATCAAACAGGTGGTCGTGTCGCTCAGGTAAGAACCACTACCTCAGCCTGCTAAAACGTATTCTTCTGTTCCAAAGGCTCCTATTAGCGAGCTTCATCAATATCCAGTTTACACCTTTACTGGTCAGGACCTGTATAATCCTGAGATAGCAGAGTATTGGCTAGAGAATACTCTTAAAGTTATGAATAAACAAATAAGGTGCCCTGATGAACACAAGCTGGAGTACGCTCTATAGCGCTGATCTCTGAAGAAGCTTAGAGCTGGTGGGACACTGTGACGCTCACGGTACCCGAGCATAAAGTTACGTGGGACTTCTTTCTTCAGGAGTTCCGCAAGAAATACATCAGTGAGCACTATATTACTGAGAGGCGTAAGAGTTCCTCCACTTGAGACAAGGAGGAAGACCGATGGAGTAGTACATCCACAATTTCTACAAGTATGCGAGGTATGGTGTTGAGATCATACGCACAGAAAAAGAGAAATGTAGAATGTTCATTGATGGTCTCTGTGATGAATTATGTCCTCTCTTTAGTGCTTTGGAGATAGAGGATTTTCAGACCTTGGACAATCGAGCCATTGCTACTGAAGCCTCCCAAAAGGCGTATGAAAGAAGAAAAGGGAACCAAGCCCAGTCCGATAAGAGGTTTCAAGATGATTCCAAGCCTCTTGTGCCTCAGAAGAAAGGAAGACAGTGGGATCAGAAGTCTGCCACCTAGCAGCAATTACCAAGGTTGAGATATGTGCCTAATTCCCAATCTCTAGGGACATCTACTACTTGTACGACTTTAGTTGATAGTACGGGTGGTTCCGGAAGAGGTTCACAGCTTCTTTTGTGTAACGTTTTTCAGAAGAGGCACCCTGGACAGTACCGCAGATAGTCTGGATCTTATTACCTTTGTGGCGAGTCTGGTCACTTCATCAGGCAGTGTCTGCAGAATCCAAACGCCCTACCACTGTGGCTTCTCAGAATAATCCAAACAAGGGAAGATGAACAAAGTCAATGTCGTTCGGATCAATAGGGAGACCTCGCAACACTAACACTTCCTCAGTTGGACTTGACCCACAGACCTCCACCCAAAAGTATCATGTTTGAGGTCGAGAGCAAGAGGATGATCCTAATGTAATAGCAGGTATGGCGGAATTATGTTCTGATCTTGTTTATGCTTTGGTAGATCCATGCTCAACACATTCCTTCATTAGTGAACCGTTGATTGAAAAGTATGCTCTAAAATCTGAACCAGTTACTTCTGAGATAGTTTGATGGCCTTACCCTTCCGCGAGTTTGATTTTATCCTAGGCTTCGATTGGCTAGCCGAGCATCAAGCCTTGGTAGATTGCTCGAAGAAGAAGTTGTATGTTCATGGACTCGGTAAGGAGAACATAAATTTGATGAAATCCAAGCTTGAGCCTAGAAAAATCCTTATGTGTGCCATGGTGTCTAAGGAAGAGTTGAAACTTGAAGATGTACCTGTTGTGAAAGAATTTCCCAATGTGTTTCCTGATGAACTTTTGGGACTTCCTCTAGCCCGAGAAGTAGAATTTAGAATTAAAGTGCAACCAGGGACTACCCCAGTCTCCATTGCTCCATACCGAATGGCTCCAGTTGAGTTTAAGAAGTTAAAGGCCCAAATCCAAGACCTTTTGGATAATGGATTCATACGACCGAGTTCCTCACCTTGGGGAGCACCGATTTTGTTTGTCAAAAAGAAGGATGGGTCGATACGTCTTTGCAATGACTATCGTCAGTTGAATAGAGTGACCATTAAGAACAAGTATCCGTTACCGAGGATCGATGACCTATTATATCAATTGAAAGGTGTTTTTGTTTTCTCTAAGATAGACTTGTGATCTAGGTACTATCAAATATTAGTGAAGGAGTCTGATGTCCAAAAGACTGCGTTTTGAACTAGATATGGCCACTATGAGTTCTTGGTTATGCCTTTTGGGCTTACTAACGCACCTGCAACCTTCTTGGACTTGATGAACTGTATGTTTCAGCCCTATCTAGATAGATTTGTGGTTGTGTTCATAGATGACATCTTGATCTATTCCAATGACATAGCCACTCATGAAGAACATCTCTGGATTATGCTTTAGACTCTCTAAGAGGAACAATTGTATGCCAAATTCAACAAATGTGAATTCTGGTTACCCGAAGTATCTTTTCTAGGACATGTGATCTCTTCTGCGAGAATTCAAGTTGGCCCAAAGAAGATTCAAGCAATCCTTGATTGGATTCCCCTAAAGAATGTTGGAGAAGTTCGTAGCTTTCTAGGCCTTGCAGGCTACTATCATAGATTTTTCAAAGGGTTATCGATGATTGTGCACCCTTGATGAAGCTCCTCCATAAAGAAACTCCCTTTTTATGGACCATGGAGCAGCAAAGAAGTTTTGATTAGCTTAAGCAAGTCCTAACCCATGCCCCTATCTTGGTGCAACCCGATTCAAGAAAAGACTTCATTGTATACAGTGATGCATCCTACTTGGGGTTAGGCTGTGTACTTATGCAAGAAGGAAAGGTCATTGTCCATGCCTCACGTCAGCTCAAACCACACGAGCTGAACTATCCGACACATGATTTGGAATTGGCCGCCGTTGTGTTTGCCTTGAAGATTTGGAGGCACTACCTTTACAGTGAGAAGTGTTATTTGTACACAGATCACAAAAGTCTGTAATATCTTTTAACTCAAAAGGAGTTCAATCTCTGTCAACATAGGTGGATAGAGCTTTTGAAGGACTATGACTTGGTTATTGATTACCACCCCGGTAAAGCCAACATCGTAGCTGATGCTCTTAGTTGGAAACCTACTCCCTCCTTGAGATGTTTGAATGCTCACTTCTGGCTTAAGAAGCATGGCAAATTATTGGCTGAATTGAGAGTTCAGTAAACTATTGTGTCTCAAATCAAAGCTCTTCAGGAGTATAATAAAGAGTTGTGAACTCTTATTGAAAAGATCAAGGATAGGCCAGATCCTGATTTTGCTATAAATTCTGATGGTTTCTTGTGTTTTCAGAACCATATGTGTGTCCCCGATGATGATGATCTTCTAAATCAAATCCTAAATGAAGCTTATTAGAGCCCATTTTCTATCCATCATGGAGCTATCAAGATGTATAAAGACCTGAAAGAATTGTACTGGTGGTCCGGCATGAAAAGGGAGATCATAAACTTTGTGGTAGGTGCTTGACTTGCCAACGGGTCAAAGCCGAGCACAAGGTGCCTACTGGTATTTTGCAATCCATTAAAATTCTACAATGGAAATGGGAACGTATTACAATAGACTTCGTAAGTGGCTTGCTGATGACACCAAAGAGGAATGATGCTATTTGGTTCATAGTGGACCGATTCACCAAATCTGCTAATTTCATTCTAGTAAGAATAGACTTCGGCTTGCCTAATCTTGCTGAGTTGTACATTCGAGAAGTTATCCGCTTGCACGAAGTTCCTATGTCCATTATTTCCGATCGTGACCCACGCTTTGCATCTCGGTTTCGGAGGACCATACAAGAGGCTTTGGGAACTTGAGTGCACCTAAGCGCTGCTTTCCATCCTCAGAATAACGGTCAATCCGAGAGGGTTATTCAGGTAACCTTATATCCTTTTTCGATTTGCGTGTATAAGTAATCAATATGAATTTCGATTCTTCCTTGTAGACTCTAGAAGATATGCTCCGAGCCTGTGTTATTGACTTCAAAAATACGTGGGAGAAATCCCTGTCTTTGGTGGAATTTGCTTACAACAATAGCTACCAAGCTTCAATTCAAATGGCACCCTATGAAGCCCTTTATGGGAGGAGATGTAGAAGCCCTCTCTGCTGGACCGAGCTTGGCGAAGGCAAGGTGGTAGGCCCCGATTTACTTCAGGAAACCAAAGAAAGGGTGACCATTATTCGTGATCGACATGAGGTCAAATTCGACCCGCAAAAGACCTATGCTGATCTAAAGAGAATAAATATTCAGTATGAGGTTGGTGAGGAAGCCTTCCCCAAAGCTTCTCCATGGAAAAAGATTCTTCGTTTCGGCAAAAGGGGGAAGCTAAATCCTCGTTTCATTGGCCCATTCAAAGTGATCGAAAGAGTTGGACCCGTTGCTTACCGATTAGCTCTCCCCGAAGAGTTAAGCTGGATTCATAATGTCTTCCACGTATCTATGTTACACAAGTACCAGTCAGATCCTCCCACGTGATCGAGCTGGAGTCTATGGAGATCCAATCCAATCTGACGTACGAGGAAGAGCCTGTGCAAATCCTCGCACGAGAAGACAAGAGACTTCGTAACAAGTCCGTGCCTCTAGTGAAAGTTCTGTGGAGAGGTCATTCTGTTGAAGAGGCAACGTGGGAACCTGAAGAGACTATGCAAAAGCAGTACCCTCACCTCTTTACTTAATATGAAAATTCGAGGACGAATTTTCCTAAGGGGGGAGAATTATAACACCCCGAAAACTGACCTAATCAGACTTTGACTTCCGATGATTGAAAATTCATTTTTTTGAGAAGTCAAATGAAGGTAAAAAATTAATTCGATTAATCGTAAGATTTTGAGATTAATCTAAGACATTAGAGAATCAAGGCTAAATTGTAAAGAATAAAATCAGATGGTTTAAATGCAAGTGGTGGGAAGTTAAGTGGCAGAGCCTATATTTAGACCATTTCTCAATTTGTGAGATTAGTCACTATTCCACGTGTTTAATTCTTTGAATTTCCCTTCATTTCTATTTTAAGGAAATTGTTAAATAGCCAAAGTTGGCTATTCTTTCTTCGCAGTTAAGAAGGAAAAAATAATTAAATAAGCCATGGATTAAAATATGATTTGGTTGGAGATTATATTGAACATATGTCAACAAGGAAGTGACTAAATAAATGTGTAAATTGCTTAGTGGAAAGACATGGAATTATAGGTATGACGGGTGTTGTTCATATGATGAGTAAGATTTATAGAATCTTATTATTTGATAATTAAATCAATAAGGGAAAACCCTTTAGAAGGGGTTTTCTATCTTTATAGTCTGTTTCACCGAATCATTATAACAGAGGAGAGAAGTTCATGTTTTCTTTTGAATACACGACCGAGACAAAGGGAAACAATTCTCTTCTTAAAAATTTCCGAGAAAATCATTACTTTCGTGAGAAAATCAAGAAATGTAAAGAGAGGAAGCCGAGTCTTTACCTTTAGTCATGATAGTCGGAAAAAAGGTAAACTTTATAATATATTAGACCTCTTTAATTTGGTTCGATCAAGGTTATAGCGGGTTAGGGAAAATGTGAAAGGTGATGTCGTGTTTTGTTTTCCCTTTATTTCTAGAGAATCGCACGCGAAACTCATCAACTCCAACAAAGGCTAAAAATAAAGAAATTGTTATCCGAGAACCGTAGGAGCATTGGATTACCAAGGTGAGTGTAGTCGTGTCAAAAGATTAGCATAGAACTATCTCACTGTATTTGTTTTTTATTATGATTGCAATTACGTTTAAGGGCTCAAGTAGAGCATGTATATGTGGACACTAGCAGTAAGCATGATAAGCTTCAATAATGTTTGATATATTTGTAAGTTCATATGTGATATCCGATTTATGCTTGTATATGAATTTTGATACAATTGTGCTATGATATGGAGCTAAGGCTCAATTCTGATTCCGATACGTTATGGCCTACGGGCATAAAGGTAAGCAATATAATGAAATATGTGTAATCTTGGACATTTGTGAGTTATGGATGCAATTGGCATGCCATAGGATTATTTGAGCTCGTATAAGTAAGAGATTGGACTATGGTCTGGGGCTATGGCCTATATGTGGGGAGAAAAGGAATGATTGTGTAAGGGATATTATTCGGAGCTACAGCTCAAGGCTACGGCCTATTTTCGATATGTATGGTGTACAGGGAAATTCACGTATCCATTGGTTACCATGTCCAAGGAAATGACATGTTGTTATGTTTTACGATTGCTATATGAAATCATGATAATTTGTTTGAATATGATTTTATGTGATTGATATTATATAAACTGTAACCAAGCATGCCTACATGTTATTCATACATTTGATAAACTAGTTGTGTATTTGTTATGACTACCTCACTGGGTTATATAAGCTTAACATCCGTGTGTCTCATGTATTTCAGAATCTTAAAGAATTCTGGCCTTCGGTTGTGTCTTGCGGTTGCGAGTTACTCCTACAAATCATATTCATGCTTATCTTTTGTTTCTAACTCCTAGTAAGGTGACATATGATATAAACATGTTATGTGTGTGCTTTTTGGTATGAGTGTAATAGCCTAAAGGTGACCAAATGTTTAATAGCTAGTATGGTATGCTTGTGAATTGGTTAAGCTAGTTAAATGAGCCTAAAAGCGCTAAAGGGTAAAAACTAGGTAAATATAATCGAAACGCCCTATTATTTTGTGTGTTATTAAAAATAGGGTTATTAGACTTACTAGTAAAATTTGGTAATATCTGGACAACAAATGGTAGGCTGATTCGAATAAGAACCAGCCAAAATCTGTCATTTCAGGTCAGACGTATCAATACGAAACTAGTTAATTTTTTTAAAAACATAGAAACAAGTGTTAAGAAGTTTATAAAATTGTCACTAAAACTTGTATGACCTAATTCGATAGGTAAATGACCTTCGTTAGCAACGAAACTTCACAGGTTAGTAATTGGTAGATTTAATTGTAATCTTGTAAAAAGAAATCCCAATAAGAACCCCTAATTTGTAAAAATTACGATTTAGTCATTAAGTTCAAAAAGGGTTAAAACTGATTTCGAATTGTGTAAGCCTTAATAAGATAATTCTGTTAAGCCTTAAAAGAGATTAATAAGTAATTCGAATAGGTTTCTGTACTCTAATTAAGCTTCTGAATTTTCGATATGTTCTTCGGTAGCACTTTTCGGCCCTATCCTCTACCAGGCTGGGTAAGGGGTGTTACAGGAAGAATATAATCTGAAGACAGTCTCATCTAACTTAGATATCCACATATGATCAGAATGGTCTTTGTAGGCTCGTCGTGTAGTCTATGGGTTACGGTGAAGCAAAATCGCATTTCTGTACTTGTTTGACCTGGATCCACTCATGTGAAATATTATTTTTCTTTATTTGGATCACTCTAGACTGCCCATTTGTGGGTTTTCACCCTAGAGTTCATTTCCTTGTTTTGCAACTTCGGATTGGCCTGTACCCTGGCTAGATATTGATGCTCACTTTTTATTCAATGATGATCAATCCTCCATGTCTTCAAAATTGATATTTACTTGAATGGAGGATTATGTAGAGGTTTCTTATTCATTTCTTGCGGTTTAAGCCCTATTATTGCATGAATATTATTTTCTTTTGTGTCTTTCTTTTTATTCCTTTTTTCTTTTTCTTTTCTTTTTTCCCTTTCAAATTGTCTATTTTGGGTTTTTAGCTTCAAGCTTGTTTCTTTCCCTTTTATTCAAACTGTATCTATATTGGACATCGATGCTTACTTCTACTTGAAAGTAATCAATTCTCCACAGTTCTTTAAAATTGATGTTGATGTTTTCTTTCATTTATCTTCTGATTCTTCTTTATTGCACTGTTCAATGCTGATTCTTGACTACTTCGGCCTTTTAGTTGTCAGTTTCCGCATTTGCTTGGTTTAGTCTTTAAACTTAATCTTGTCTTCATCTATTTCCCTCTAGTGATTCTATGGCCTTCGTATCCAACCTATTTGGTCTTATTTCTTCCTCTTTGAAAAGCGAAAGAATGCCATTCATCGTCTCATTCATAGATATCCAGAGAAATTCTTCAGGGGTAGGAGTTTAGAGTCAACACTCGATTGAAGGATCTTAAACGACAAATGCCTGAGAATAAACACTCGTTTTGTTCCTTCGTTGACCTAAATGGACTAAGGATGCTTACATTTGCAACATCCCCACAATATTCAATTCCTTCTAAACATAAGCAGCTTGTAATTGATCTTTGGATCTACATCAGAAGTACTCTTGCAATGAAAAATGATGTGTACATATGCATACCTTTTCCATAAAAATGTATATGAGTATGGAAGAACAAAAACTACCCCATGAAAAGGAATGAAATGCTTAAAGAAAAGAATGTAAAAACGTTTCTCAAATAAAAATTAAGGGGAAAATGATTTCATTTTGGAAAAATGCATGCGTCTTTACAAATATTCCTACTACTTCAGGGCCTAAGCCGTAGGGTTTTTCTGTGCACTGTTCTAAAAAAAAGTGGAAACCAAAATTTAGGGAATCAAACTACCATTTTAGCAAAAGATGAGAATCCCGAGCATAGGGACTTTCGAATCAACCTCAGGGTGCCAACTCATTCTAGCCTTTTTGGCACGGCATAAGCTTGCCCCAATTCCTTTGTGATAGGCTTCCCTCTCTAACCAACCTCTTCATCTCTTCGAGTAAAGGCCTACATCTCCTAGTAAAATGTCCTGGTGCTCCCATATGGAAATCACATGTACTATTTGGGTCAAAACTATGAGCAGATAAGTCAGGCGTAATCTTCATCCGTCTAGGAGTAAGGTAGCGTCCTTCAACCAAGTGAGAAAATATATTTGAAATGGGTATCCCATATATCTCAAGATCTGCACTTGATCGAGGAGTTTTTCATTGTGACTTAGAAGGACCAGCATGTCTTCTTTTCTTGCGATTACGAGAACCTTGAAGGTGGCATTCATTTATTTTCTTTTCTTCTTCCATTTCCAGGCTAGTTTGGTTTCTTAAATTAGGTCTCAATTTTCCTTCATGGATCGTATACTCTATCCTTTCCCCCACTGTCATAAAGTTCTCAAATTTGCTTCTTGATTTCTCGAGCATTATCAAAGAGATGGAAGGGGAAAAGTCGCATGAAATAAGGGAGTCATTTCTTCTTTGATTAAGGGAGGTTGTACCTGGGCTACCAAACTCCATCACCTTAAAGCATAATCCTTGAAGTTCTCATCTGGCCTTATCTTCATATTTTGGAGAGTCTGCCGGCTTGGTGCTAAATCAAAAGCATATATGTATTGCTCTAATAAGGCATTAGCTAAGCCACTTCTGAATTGAATTTATTTCTGCTCAACCGATTTACCATATTTTCAAAGCTAGGAAGCTTGAAATCTGAAGGAATGACCAAATCAGGGACTAAGCAAAGCTCTTTTGTATTGAAAATGTCAACTTTTTTTCTTCTCTCGAGCTGTTTTTTGAGTCTTTCTCCTAACTGCTCGAGTCAAGATTTTGAGTTCATGTACGCTCAATTTCTTCACCCATGGCAAAACTTCTACTAGTCTGTGAATTACTATCATTGAACCCAAAAATCTTATTATTTGATTACTTAATGCATGAAATGCATCATTAATGATTAAAAAGCAGAAGGGTAAGTAGTACATATGAATGTAAATGAAGTGTTGATTCTCTAATAATCCTTTAGGAAGACTTTTATCCAGAGAAGATGTTTGTGTACATAAGATTGGTAACATTCTATAGGCTTCTGTTAGCCATTCCCCATAATATCTTAACTTTCCAGAGCGAAATGTGTATTTGGTGCCCCTATCTTGTCTCCTCTTTATTGGCTTCATGTTCAGATCATTTCAAACTGTAGTATTATTAATCTTCGTACATTACAAAACGTCTCCCTTATTATAAAGATCTCCTAATATGGAATATTTTTGAATAAACACTTTTGCATGCAAATTTGAAACAAAATGCAAATATGTATGCAGCAAGGTATTAGTCACAAAGTGATCATCATAGAAAGACTTTCATTATACATTAAAAAAAGGCTCGTTACATCAGATATTGCTCTTCTAGGCTTTAAAAATACCGATGAGCCCTAACCCCAAAATTTTTGACTTCTTCCAACAAACGAGTCATCTTTCCTTTGGGATCTAGTGCTAGATCAATATTCTGACTTAACGACATCGTTGCGTCGGCCAAGTCTGCCACTTGCTGAGCCACTATGCGCGCTTGAGTAACAACCATCTTCATGTCATTGTCCATCTCTTGTATTTCTTGCTTAGCCTTTCGTAATTGAAGGGTTAGCTTTTCAGCTATTTCATAGCCAGTTTATTTGTAGGCTTCAACATGAATATCGCTCAAACATAAAGAACCTCGAAGCTCATTCATTCGCTCTTTGAATGTTGTATTCTCTTTTTGAATGGTGTTGGAATTGTCCTCGGACTGTTGCAGGCTTGCTTTTAAAATCTCATTCATAGTTAGACTGCTTTCCCTCTTACTTTTAAGAAAGCTGCACTGGGCCTTGGTCTCTTCTAACTTTTGGGACAACAACCAGACTCGATTTTCGCTGGTCCTGCCTCTCAATTTCCAATGCACCAAATCTTTATTCAATTTAATGATGCCATTCTTCCACTTTTCAGCAGTGTCACCAAGCCCTGCATTCTTAAGTGCCCAGCGAAGCTTATAATGATATTCTTGTAAACTCTTTAGTTTTTCCCTAAATTCTCCTTTCGCTTGCCCGAGTTTGCTATACTCGAATGTGTGCCCCTTTTTAGTTTCAGAATCCGCCTCAAATGAGTGCCCCACTTCTATACTAGGTTGGCTTCCAATTTTGAAATCCCATTTTTCAAGTTTCAAAAGAGCTTGAACTCGCCACTTGAAGGCGATACAATCCTCAATAGTATGTCCATAAATTTCGGGATGATACTCGCAAACTGCATTTATATCGTACCAATATGGATACAAAAACTACATGGGTGTTAAGAAGACGGGACCCACCAATTAGGCCTCCAACAGTTGTGGGTATAACTCTCTGTACGATATAGGTATCGGGTAAAAATGAGGACCTTTAGCTTTCGTTTTCTGGTTATCAGCCGAGAAATAGGTATTGGGATTCGAACCTTGTCTTGGGCATTTAGTCTTTTGCAATTTTGAATCACGGACGGTTATCGGCTCAATGTAGAATATGGGTCTTCCGTCTTCGAAACCCAATGCTCCCATTTTGATAACGTCTTAGACTTTGTTCTTCAGTGCCCTACAATTCTCGGTGATGTGACCTGAACTTCGTATGTGGTAACTACATCTGGCACGAATATTGTAACCTTTTGAGTAAAGGGATTCTTTTGACATAGACTGAACTGGGGTAATAAGTCTCTTTTTAATGAGTATCGGAAGTAGTTCGTTGTACTTTACAGGAATCGAGATGTGCTTCTTCATGTCACTTGCTTCTCGGGCTCTTTCTAAATTTACTTCTATTTTTGGGGAGCTCGGCTCAAAGGTACTTCCGACTTGTTTGTTGACACGAATTACAAGTGGGTTCGAGCTATGATATTTACTTTGTCCAAGGATGAAACTCTGACCATCAAGCTCCACATTATGATTCTTGATTGACTCTTCTCTCGATTAGACAAAGTTCTTGCCTTTAGCCATAACGGTCATCATATTCATCATCTCGGTCACCTGCTTCTTCAATTCTTTCACTTCATTTCGCTCATCATTAATATTAATATGAGTTATCTTGCTTGATTCAAATCTTTGAATGATCCATCCTCTTTGGTCTTCGTTGTATTCCTAGGACAGTGCTTGGAATCCGTCTGCTTTTCCTGATCACAAGACCTTTTTATCCATTATGATTGCCTTCTACAGTGATGGCCACTTGCAAAATTAATACCTTTATTCTTGCCATGAGAATGCAATGCAAATTAAATTGTAAGGGGCAAAATAAACACGAAAAAGAAATTGCGTCAGTACAACAAGAATAATCTAAATAAAGGAAATGCTAACTAATAAACAGGGGCAGTAAATTAATAGTCAAATCAAGCGAAAAATATTCATAAACAAACAACGAAAAGAAAAAATGAATAGGGTCACTGCTAAATGGATAGAGTACCAACATGGCTCTAATAGGTGGGCTCTACGGTTCACTATATGTGGTTATGTTCTAGAGTAAACGGTAACCGAACTGTCGTTAAGGACATCGATTCGGGAGAATATGACCCTTATACCATACGGAGGTGAATACCCCACGAAATATAAGGATCAAATTCTGAAAGTGAATTACAACACCATATGGAGGTAAAGACCCCACGAAGCAAAGTAATCACTCCCACTTAACAAGGTGAGGAGCCCGAGTTGAAAGCTCACGCATTGGCCCAACTCTCTTAAAAATTTCCTCAGTGGAGCCGCCATCTGTAATAAGGGTTTTTTTTGAAAAAATAGGAAGAATGAGGGATGGAGTCGCCACCGGCCACTTTGGTAGGCCAAACACCGTTAAAAATAACTAGAGATTAAAAAATGTTTGGTTTTGGGAGACAATTACGCATGGGGAAGGATTAGCACCCCCACAACGCCCAAAATTGGTACCGCTTTGATTTGGTGTTGTCTTTGCAAGAAAATAAAAATTTGAATATAATTTAAAATTTAATCCCAAAAAACGGTCTAAGGAGAATATTTCCTTATTTACGAAAACCGAGAAAGATGATACCTGAATGAGTCAGGATACCACTTCCTAGCCAGTTCCCGAAATAAATTGGAAAATATTCCCTTAATATTAAACCAAATTTAATATTCTAAAAATACATGCAAAAAGAAAATTAAAAGGAAAATCTATTTTAAAAATTATAATTTAGAATTAAATATATTTTATTCATGTTAATAATTCATACAACTTAAAATATATAAGCATGGCATACAAAATATAAGAACATACCAATAATTAAAAGAACATTGTAAATAATTCATTAAACTTAAAATGTACAAACATGGCATATTGAACATATTTATTACAAAAACATGCCAATATATATTACCCTATATCTAAGACAAAATAAATACAAAGATAAAGATCAAAATTTACCCTAATAGAAGCTCGAACAGAGAACCTCGACTGACCGACCCCTAGCGAGATCACGACACCATCTAGCCATGACCCGATCGAACAAACAGTCCGAAGAATAATTCCTCGGTCGAGAGCACTACTCTCGATCCTCGAAGGGCACTGCCCCAAGGCTTGCAACATGCCAATTGCTTTCAATTGCAATTAGCAATTCATGGCCAAATTTGTGCCTCCTCTTGGCAGCCTCCACACCTGCCTTTTATAGGCAAATGGTGGGGGTAACGTGGGTGTGCTCGTGGCACACATGCACATTTTTTTTTTTTTTTTACTTTTTTCCTTTTATTATAATATAATAAGATATAATAATACTATATAATAATACTATATCCGGACAAAAATGAGTGATTACAACCTAATGCATCATAAATCTGAAGCCCTTGAAAAGTTCAAGGAATTTAAGAATGAAGTACAAAACCAACTAGGAAAGATTATCGAAGCTCTTCGATCAGATCGAGTAGGAGAGTACTTAAGCTTAGAATTCGATGACCTTCTTAAATAATGTGGGATTGTCTCACAACTTACACCTCCTGGTACTCCACAACATAATAAAGTCCATAAGAGGAGAAATTGAACGTTGTTAGACATGGTTTGGTCAATGACGAGTCATGTTGATCTTCCAACTTCTTTTTTGGGACATGTGTTAGAAATAACTGCTTTCACACTAAATCATGTTCCATCTAAATTAGTTCAAAAGACACCATTTGAGATATGGACTGTAAAGCGTCCTAGTATGTCTTTTATGAAAAATTGGGGATGCAAAGTTTATGTTAAACCTCATATGTCTACAAAACCTGAACTCAAATCTCATAAGTGTAATTATGTGGGATATCCTAAAGAAGCTAAAGTATATTATTTCTTCAATCCATCTAAGAATAAAGTGTTTGTTGCTCGAACATGAGTCTTCCTCGAGAGAGAATTTATTTTCAAAAAACAAAGTGGGAGAAATATTGAACATGAGAAAATTCAACATCAACCACAAATCACTAAACCAAAGATTGAACGACAACAAGTTCCACAAATAGTTGAGGAACATTTAACCGTTCTTGAAAGACAAAACAATGCGAAGGTCTGTGAGAGAACACAATACGCCTGAGAGGTATGGATTTCTTATCATGTTGCATAGTGATGTTTTCCTTATCAGGAAGCAATGGCGAGCCCATACTCCGAGAAATAGATAGAATCCATGAAATCCGAGATGGATTCCATGTCAAAAAAACCAAGTATGGACTTTGGTTGAGCCACGTAAAATGATTAAGCCCATAGGGAGCAAATGGGTTTTCAAAAAGAAGACCAACATGGATGGCAATGTAAAAACATACAAAGGAAAATTGGTCACTAAGGGATTCCGTCAGATTCATGATATAGACTATGATGAAACTTTTTCCCCTGTTACTATGTTTAAATCCATCCAGGTATTGCTTGCAATAGTTGCATTTTATGATTATGGAATCTGAAAAATGGATGTCAAAATCGTTTTCCTTAAAGGAAAATTAGATGAGGATGTGTACATGTCACAACCTGAGGGTTTTGTCGATCCAAAAAATGTCCCAAAAGTATGCAAGCTACAAAGATCCATTTATGGGTTGAAGCAAGCTTCTCGAAGTTGGAATCTTCGTTTTAATGATGCAATCAAAGAATTTGGTTTTTATCAAAAATGAAGATGAGCCATGTGTTTTCAAGAAAACTAGTGGGAGCACTATCACATTCTTGGTATTGTATGTGGATGACATACTAATATTAGGAAATGACATACCTACCTTACAGTATGTAAAGATTTGGTTAGGAAAATGTTTTTCTATGAAAAACTTGGGGGAAGCAACCTACATATTAGGAGTCAAGATCTATAGAGATAGATCAAGATGACTCCTAGGACTAAATCAAAATACATACATAGATAAAGTGCTAAAAATATTCAGTATAGAAGAATCTAAAAGGGGATTCTTACCTATGTGACATATTATTTCACTCTCGAAGGAAATGTGTCCTTCAACACCTCAAGAAATGGAGCACATGAGTAAGATTCCATATGCTTGGGCCATTGGATCTATCATGTATCCATGCTATGTACACTTCCAGATGTATCATATGCATTAAGTATGACAAGTCGATACCAAATAGATCCCATTGAAGGTCATTGGGTTGTAGTCAAAAATATCCTGAGGTACTTAAGAAGAACTAAGGATACATTCCTTATGTATGGAGGTGAGGAAGAGCTAAGTATAAAAGGTTATACTGACGCAAGCTTCAAAACCGATAAGGATGATTTTCGATTGAAATTGAGTTTTGTGTTTTGCCTTAATAGAGGCGCTGTAAGCTGTAAAAGTTCAAAGAAAGATACAATAGTAGATTCTACAATAGAAGTCGAGTATATTGCAGCAAGAGATGCTGCAAAAGAGGCTATTTGGATAAAAAAGTTCATATTTGAACTGGGGGTTGTGCCTAGCATATCAAATGCTATAGATATACGTTGTGATAACAATGGAGCCATCGCACAGGCAAAAGAACTTAGATCATACTAGCGATCCAAACACATACTTAGGTGTTACCATCTCATTCAAGAAATCATTGATCGAGGGGATATGGAAATACGCAGAGTACCAACGGATGATAATATTGCTGATCCACTTACAAAGCCTTTGACGTAGCAGAAGCATGATCGTCACACTAAGTCCCTAGGTATTAGATACATGAGTGATTGGTCTTAATGCTAGTGGGATATTGTTAGCGTATGCCCAAAGACCAATCATAAGATGATTGTAAAAGACATATTTTATCATGTTTATTAATATAGCCATTATTATTATTTCAGCCAATATGTTGACTATATATAAATAAGCTGAATTACAATAAAGTCCTTAGAATAATATGGTTATTCTTGAATGTTGTTGCGCGTAATAAGTGCTACGCAATTGTGCAAGTATACACGTTGCAAGTTATAGTATAAAAGATATCGTCTCCACAGGGATTGGAGCCACTTCAAGAATCTAGTCTCTTGCACTGTAAAAAGTAAAAACACAAATAGAAGATTATAGGAGTTTAACTAATAACTAAACTAGAAGGCAATTACGTAAAAGAATAAATGAGATCAAATAAGAGAGATAGGCCAGGTTATCATGAGTTGAGGTGTGATAACCGATTGGATCGTCTTGGTAAAAGAGTGCACGGGCAACTCAGTTGCCGTGGTAACTTGCACAACGGGGTTGCCTTGGCAACTAATCGATAGTTGCCTGGGCGACTAGTTGGGCAACTACTTGGACGTCTAGGCAGCAACCTTCAAGGTTTGGCAGAGCGTTCTTCAATGGTTTATTCTTATCCCTAAGTCGAAACTCTAGCTACTTGTGCATGCCTTGATAATACATCCCTGCATGAATCAAGGGTGAACAACAACCAATCTTGCGCTCTTCTTAGCCGTTGAAATCCTTAACTTATTCCTAAGCCGGATTAATCTTCACCACCAATAGATTGAATAAAGATCATATTCATCCGTTTCTTGAATCTAACTCTCCAGATATTAGATAAATAGATGCAATCACGAGATCCTCTCCCAATTCACTCGCAAACAAGAATAAGAATCAAGAATGAATAAACCTTGAATAGAAAAGTGCAAACTCTTATTACCTAAACAAAATCCAATAGTTTCTCACAACCACAAAACACAATAACCATAGCCAAATAGATTTAGTTCATGGCTAGGTTCCAAAGAAACACAAGATAAATAATCCCTAGCATGAACCTAATTGAACAACAAAGAAAAAGATGAAGGATGAAGCTTGTCGAAATCCTCATTGCCATAGATGCTTTTCAAAAATTCTCTCTTCTTGCTCTCTCCCTCAAGTTGACGATATGGCCTCTAATTTATAGGGCTAGGTCAAAGTCCTTCTTTGAGGAGGAAGTTAAGTTGGAATATCTTTAAAGAATATAATTCTTTATTATAATTATATTTCTTCTAGAACTTCTCCTATCTTCTTGGAATTTAATTCTTCTTTAATCTCTTCATGGAAATCAATTTCCTTTGGGATTTAGCTTTGCTCCACATCATCTTAGGCTTGTCTAGTCATCAATTTCGACTACCATATCACCTTGTTCTTTGTCGACAATTGCCCTGGCAACTGGCTCGGCGTCTCCTTCATGCATTGCCCTAGCAACTAGTTCGGTATCTCCTTCATGCATTGCCCTAGCAACTAGCTCTATCCTTACTTTGGCAAGTGATCCTGCATATACACACAAAACACACCAAAGCAGCATCTTTTCTCACAAAAACTACCAAGTTATGTAATCAAGCTCAACGATAGAAGGAAACATGGATTAATGCATGAATGGCTAATTATGCAACTAATATGAGCCTAAGTCTAACAATAATATGAGTAAAAAGGGTAAGAAAAATAGTACTTTTGAACACTTATCACACCCCCAAACTCGAACTATTGCTTGTCCTCAAGCAATGGAAATTAATAATTACCTGCCAAGACTTCAATTTTTACAAACTTAGCTTTGAACTTGATTTCAATTCTCAGAACCGGGGCACAAAGTATGATTGGCTTTTCTTTTTTTGGAAAACTCAGGAGTTACTCGGAATCAAACTATAATGCTTGAGAGTGTGTGCGGAGTTGTGTGCAAGTTGATTTTTCAGATTCTATGCAAACAAGAGGTTTTCAAATTACTTCATTGGGTTCTTTTTAACATATTTTAACTAGAGCCAGTTTTGGGCACCTCTAGTGTTTTGTTTTTAGTTTTATTCGACTAGAGCCAGTTTCGGGCACCTCTAGCGATCAAATTGTTTTTAGCACATACTAGAGCCAGTTTCGGGCACCTGTAGTGATCAATTTTTTTAGCACATGCTAGAGCCAATTTCGGGCACCTCTAGCATTCATCCAATTTTTATTCTAATCCCCCAATTTGTTAATTATCAACCTAAGTTCTCTAGAATTCCTTAAATAAATCAAACCACAACAGTGTTTCATCAAATTTAGCATCATAGTAAAATTCTAAGTTTTTCCATGGTTATCCTAGAATAAAAATTCTATCAATTAAGTGCATTGGCAAAGTCATCATCGGATAT
Source organism: Hibiscus mutabilis (assembly GCA_019671005.1). NCBI lineage: Eukaryota > Viridiplantae > Streptophyta > Magnoliopsida > Malvales > Malvaceae > Hibiscus > Hibiscus mutabilis. The sequence continues at coordinate 61,226,193 of CM033712.1, forward strand.
TCATCAAATCTAAGCAATTCTTGTTCCAACTAAAGGCATGGCAAGCAATTTATGTATCCTAAATGTAATACTTAAGATGAATGTAACTAAACATGGTAACTACTAATAACAATCCCCCCCAAACTCGAGTGAGGCATTATCCTCAATGCATGTGTTAAATAAAAATAACGAAAAATAAAATGCAAACGAGGACTTACTCTGAGAGTTCGTCATCGTGGATGATTAGTTTCCTTTTGGTTGGTGTCTTGATTCTCTTGCTTGAACGCGATGGTTGTTTCCTTGTTGCCGGTGGTGGAATCGATCCTCGTACGGGGTTGTCCTCATCGTCCTCTTCATTAGTGTCATTGGCTTTTCGCTTGGAGGATTCAATTGATGCGGTCTTTGTTGGTGCAATGAAGGACTCGTCCGAATCTGAAAAATCAGAAAATGATTCTGTAGGAGTTGGTTCGGGCATAAGTGCTTTACCTTTGGCTTTTGAAGTGGTTGTCGGGATGTCTTTAGCTTTGGTTGCCGTGGCATCTTCAGGATTGGTTGTCGGGGCATCTGCTTGTGCAGGCACGATGTAGGTTGCTACGGCATCATCTATTGTGGTTGTTGTGGCGACTGCTTTATTGGTTGCCGGGGCAAAGATCTCGGCAGGAAAGATTGGGAACGACACGCGATTGTCTGGGTACTTTTCTAGGATGACTTGGGTGATGGCATTGTTGTGCTCTTTCGTGTACCGCATGAACATTAGTTGCCGGTCTTCAATTTGCCTTAGGTGGCTCGCCAATGGTTGCAAGAGTGCTTCAAAGTGTCCCGGGGTTGATGGCCGAGTTGCCCGGGCATTAGGTGCTCGGGCATTAGGGATTGCCGGGGCGACAGGAGTTGCTGAAGCAATTGGAGGCCTTGAGGATTTTTCTGGTGCTTCTCCCATTAGCTTTCAGATTTGTGCTTGATTCCAACCGGACTTTGGTATGGCCTTTTCATCGGTTGACTCACTTGGGACATGCATCTCCTTGCAAAGATTAGAAATTAAGCAAGGGAAGAAAAGAGAACCCTTATCTTTTGAGCTATATACAAAAATCTCATCACAAATAATTTTTCCAATGTTAATGATGCGATTATGCAAGATAGAATGTATGAGCAAAAGACGTGGTATATCAACGGTAGTATTATGTGTGGTGGGCAATAAAGAAGTTTTAACAAACTTATTCCATAGTTTTGCCTCGGGTTTAAGCCGAAGACAATTTACCGTGCCCTTGTATTTATCGTCGTTCCAATGAGTTTTCGGTTGAGTGAGTTCTTGAAGCACCTTGTCGAGTTGCTTGGGCGTGATTTGATCAACGAAGGCTTGATGCTCGTCCTTCTCAATGTAAAGCTCGTAAAAGGTATTGACATTTTCGGGGCTTATGAGTATGGCCTTGTCACGAACAAAAATATAAGGATTATCCAGGTTAGGTGAGTGAGCATAGAATTCTCTTACCCATGAGATGTTACCCGGTTCCAATTGATGGCAAAAGATTTGCCACTTTTGATGTGCAATCCTCTCGAAGATGAATGGTTCAAGGCCAAAATCTTGATGAGAGTTGGAGTATTCAAAGCCTTGTTCTTCATAAATCTTCCGGCTTTCAAACTTGGAGTGAAATCTTTCTTAAACCACCGGTGTAGCAAACTTCTTGTATCTTGGTTCTTTGGAGGAACTTGGATGAACTAGAAATTTAATTTTGGATGCCATAGATGATCTTGGTTGTGAGTTTTGTAAAAACAAATAAAATAAAATAAAAGAAACTAAAGAGTTGCAAGATGAAAAGTAGGAATAGGTTTCTTGGAAGTTAAGGGTGACGGGTTTTATAGAAAAGATAGGTAGTAAATATGGTGGGTGGGATTAATTTTTGATAGAAAATAAAGGGGGTTTTGGTTTAGGGGAAGGGTGACGGCAAGGGGGGTTTAATTAGGGTAAGTTGGAGGCTTTATATAAGCCTTAGATTCAGCCCATTAATTTCCTTGTTGAAGATGTTTTCCTTCTTGGATCAAAATTCCTCTTTATCTTGAACTCTTTTCCTACAATTCAAGACAAATCAAATAAGGATTAAAATTAAAAATAAACTAATAAATGAAAATAAATAAAGATGTGTAAAGGGATTCTTAAACTTAAAGAAAGATAGAAGAAAATAAATCTATCCTAAAAAAGCAAATAATCGAAAGTAATAAAAAATAAAAATAAAAAATAAAGAAAAATAAGAATTAAATAGTTCGACAAAATTAAAAATAAAAATAATAAAATAAAATAAAAAATAAAATATCAAAAGGAGAGCATGCTCATGCATCTCCTAAGGTGACCACTTCTTTGTTACGTTCCACATGGGCACCATTGTAGTGTTTCAATCTTGTCCATTAACTTTGAATTCATGTTTGTCAGTGATGGACTTGATTATCACGACACCATGGGAGAATGGTTTGACAACTTTGAATGGTCCCGACCATCTTGATTTCAGCTTTCCCGGGAAAAGTTTTAGCCGAGAATTGAATAGGAGAACTAGTTGCCCTGGCGTGAATTGCCGTGGCAATAGCTTCTTGTCATGCCATTGCTTTGTTTTCTCCTTGTAGATTCCTGCATTGTTATAGGCGAGTGCATTGCTTTCACGGTCTTGATTGCCCAGTATGCCTTGTGTTCGATTTCCACCGGTAGATGGCATGTTTTGCCATAGACAAGTCGGAAGGGGGACATACCTAAGGGTGTTTTGAATGCAGTGCAATATGCCCAAAGTGCGTCATCTAGTCTTAATGACCAATCCTTCCTAGAGGGATTTACAACTTTCTCGAGTATACCCTTCAATTCTCGGTTGGAAATTTCTGCTTGCCAGTTGGTTTGTGGGTGATATGCCGTGGCGATCTTGTGTGATATGCTGAAGTGTTGCAACATCTTGGCAATAAGTCTGTTGTCAAAATGCTTGCCTTCGTCACTGATAATTGCTCTCGGCATCCCAAACCGTGTAAATATGTTTTTCTGCAAGAATCGTTGCACGGTCTTGAAATCGTTGTTGGAAACTGTAACTGCCTCAACCTATTTATACACGTAGTTGACGGCAAGTAGAATGTAGAGGTTGCCGAATAAAGATGGGAAAGGTCCCATAAAATCGATCCCCCATACATCGAATAATTCCACTTCGATGATGTTCTGTAGCGGCATCTCATGTCGTCTAGAGATATTGCCCGTCCTCTGGCAACGATCACATTGCTTGTAAAAGTCTTGGGCATCTTTGTACAATGTTGGCCAATACAAACCGGATTGCAAAACTTTGGCCGCGGTACGAGTTCCTCCAAAATGTCCTCCATAGGGTGAAGAATGGCATTGCCGGAGTACATTTTGTTGATCTTCTTCAGGGACACATCGGCGTATAACCTGATCTGCACATTGTTTAAACAAAAGAGGCTCGTCCCAAAAGTAATACTTAGCATCATGGCGGAACCGTTTCTTCCCTGGGTGAGTAAGGCCATAAGGTAAAATACCACAAACGAGGAAATTAACTAAATCTGCGTACCAGGGTATTGCCGAGGCATGTGCTGCCTTGGCGACTGCTCCCAAAATTGTCGAGGCGTGCGTGTCAAGGGCTGCTGCGGCATCGAGAGTTGCCAAGGCGTGCGCATCAATGGTTACCGAGGCGTGCGCGTCCATGGTTACCGAGGCAACTAAAATTTGTTCATCCGGGAATGCATCGCATATCTCTAGATCCGCATCCTCCTCCCTATTGCCTTCTTGTGTAGCATCAACATTTTGATCAGCTTCTTTTCCTGGTCGATTGACTAGCCAATTTGCCTTTTCTTGTTGTTCCTCATTGACCGGTTCTTCATACTCCGTAGGTTCCTCTTGATTAGCAATGTAGTTACCGAGGCAACTAAATTCCTCGTCGAAGTTAAACTCTGTCGTGGCATGAAGAAGTTGGCATTCTTCTAGATCATCGGCATGCCTTAGTGTTTGGAACACATTTAGTTTAACTTGCTGGTAATTCACCCTCATTGTGAGTTCTCCCTTTTCAACATCGATCAAGGTTCTCCCTGTTGCTAAGAATGGTTTCCCGAGAATGATAGGTGCATGCTCATCTGCTTCACAATCCAAAACAATAAAGTCAGCGGGAAAAATAAATTTATCAACTTTTACCAGTATGTCCTCAATTTTTCCCTCTGGAAGCACATAGGATCTGTCGGCTAGCTGTAGCATAACTGTTGTAGGTCTTGCCTTCCCGATTCCTAGTTTATGGAAAACCGATTTAGGCATCAAGTTTATGCTAGCCCCAAGGTTGCATAATGCTTTCCCGACATAGTGGTTTCCAATGGAACAGGGTATTGTGAAACTTCTGAGATCCTTCAACTTGGGTGGAATACGATTGTGAAACAATGCCATGCATCCCTCTGTTGCGGCAACTGTTTCAAACTCTCCTAGCCTTGTTCTCTTGGACACAATGTCTTTAAGAAACTTGGCATAGTTTGGCATTTGTTCAATTGCTTCCACCAATGGAAAGTTGATGTGGACTTGCTTTAGGATATCAAGAAACTTCTTGAATTGATATTCTTACTTTTGTCGCTTCAACCTTTGTGGGAATAGTGGTGGAAGTCGGATATCTTCGATCCTTTCATTGGTTTGGAACTTGATTGACGACATTGCCGGGATAACTGGAGTTGCTGAGGCATTATCAATTGGGATTGCTGAGGCATGCTTATCACAAGTTGCCGAGGCATCCTTATCGTCGGTTGCCGACGCATGCTTGTTGTCGGTTTCCGCGACAATTCCTGGTTCAGCATCTAAGGCTTTGCCGCTAGGTTAGTCTTGATCTTTTTGTGGAGTTTTGTTTGATGAGCGGGCTTGAGCCTCTTTAAGTTGTTGGCCACTTCTAGTGGTGATCGCCTTACATTGCTCATGGCCAGTTCCTCTTGCGACTTCAGTAACACTAGGTAAACCTCCTTGCGTTCTAGTATTCAGGTTTTGAGCAAACTGTCCGACTTGATTTTCTAATGATTTGATTGTCGCCTCTTGGTTTTGCAATCTCATCTCGGTCCTGTTAATAAAAGCATAAGTTCTTTTTATGAAGTTACTATTCTCAGCCATATAAGATTCAGTTTTCATCATAAAAGCATTTAGATAATTTTCCAAAAAACTAGATGTTGTCGGTTGTTGCTGCGGTAACTGTTGCCGTGGCATATTCTACTGGAATCCCGATGCTTGTGCATTCTGATTGTTCTGGTTTAGAGCATTGTTGGGATTACTCCATGAAAAATTCGGGTGCTTCTTCCAAGCTGGATTGTATGTATTGGACATCACATTGGTGTTCCGATTGTAATTCCCCACATAGAAGCTGGATTCCGGATTCTGTATACATTCAGAAGAATCGTGGTTATATCCACATAATTCACAAAAAGAATCCATTACCTTGACCTCATGTGTGTTGTTTGGTTTTTGCATGTCCTAGACCATCTTGGTTAAAGTGGCCAATTGTGCCGAAATTGAATCTGATGATCCTAGTTCATGTATTGTGGCTTGGCGTCTAACTCCTCCTCTTCTAGTAGAGGGGAATTGATAATCATTCTTGGCCAGCATGTTTAGAATTTGCATTGCTTCCTCCAGCGACTTATCTAGAAGTATTTCCGTTTCTGAGGCATCTAGCATCATCCTTGTTGGTGTATTCACGGCGTTGTAAAACATTGTAACTTGAGTCCACACTGGGAACCCGTGTAGGGGGCATTTGTGTAAAATTTCTCTATATCGCTCCCAAGCCTCGTACATGGATTCATCATCTGCCTGCCGAAAAGAAGTAATGTCGTTACGAACCTTATCAGTCAAATTTGTAAGATTAAACCGAGTAAGGAAATCACGACAAAGATCGGTCCAAGATGCTATTGATCCGGCAGGAATGCTATTCAACCATGCTTTCGCCCTATCCCTCAATAAATAGGGGAATAATCTTAATCGTAAGACATTGGGGGTGACTCCGTGTATTTTGAACAAGTTACAAATCTCGAGGAAAGATTTAAGATGTGCATCTTCAGTTGTTGAGCCACCAAATTGACCAATTGTGTTGATCATATTAAACATTACCGGTTTCAACTCAAAGTGGTCGGCTTCAATTTCAGGTGCGACAACTCCTGGATTAAGTCCATCAAGATCTTCTTCAAGATAGTCTCGAATAGTTCTGTTTCGTGCAAGAATCACTCCTCCTCCTACTGGAACATCTTGATTCATATTGCCGTCTTGATTAGCCATTGCTACTCTTATCCTTCGTCTAAGTCTTTGTAAGGTTCGTTCGATTTCTGGATCAAAGGGATATTCTGATGTAATCGGTCTCGCCCTGGTCATATACCAATGCAAAACCAAAGTTTGTTAGCCCTTTGAATCTTAAACAAGAAAAGTAAAAAGAAAGTGCAAGAAAATAAAAACAAAGTCGCTATTGCCAATCCTCGGCAACGGGGCCAAAAAACTTGTTGCGCATAATAAGTGCTATGCAATTGTGCAAGTATACACGTTGCAAGTTATAGTGTAAAAGATATCGTCTCCACAGGGATTGGTGCCACTTCAATAATCTAGTCTCTTGCACTGTAAAAAGTAAAAACACAAATAGAAGGTTATAGGAGTTTAACTAATAACTAAACTAGAAGGCAATAAAGTAAAAGAATAAATGAGATCAAATGAGAGAGATAGGCCAGGTTATCCTGAGTTGAGGTGTGATAGCCGATTGGATCGTCTTGGTAAAAGAGTGCACGGGCAACTCAGTTGCCGTGGCAACTTGCACAACGGGGTTGCCTTGGCAACTAATCGATGGTTGCCTGGGCGACTAGTTGGGCAACTACTTGGGCTTCTAGGCAGTAACCTTCAAGGTTCGGCAGAGCATTCTTCAATGGTTTCTTCTTATCCCTATGTCAAAACTCTAGCTACTTGTGCATGCCTGGATAATACATCCCTGCGTGAATCAAGGGTGAACAACAACCAATCTTGCGCTCCTCTTAGCCATTGAAATCCTTAACTTATTCCTAAGCCGGATTAATCTTCACCACCAATAGATTGAATAAATATCATATTCATTCGTTTCTTGAATCTAACTCTCCCGATATTAGATAAATAGATGAAGTCACGAGATCCTCTCCCAATTCACTCGCAAACAAGAATAAGAACCAAGAATGACTAAACCTTGAATAGAAAAGTGCAAACTCTTATTACCTAAACAAAATCCAATAGTTTCTCACAACCACAAAATAAAATAACCATAGCCAAATAGATTTAGTTCATGGCTAGGTTCCAAAGAAACACGAGATAAATAATCCCTAGCATGAACCTAATTGAACAAGAAAGAAAAAGATGAAGGATGAAGCTTGTCGAAATCCTCCTTGCCCTAGATGCTTGTCAAAAATTCTCTCTTCTTGCTCTCTCCCTCAAGTTGACGATATGGCCTCTAATTTATAAGGCTAGGTCAAAGTCCTTCTTTGAGGAGGAAGTTTAGTTGGAATTAAATTATCTTTAAAGAATATAATTTTTTATTATAATATATTCCTTCTAGAACTTCTTATATCTTCTTGGAATTTAATTCTTCTTTAATCTCTTCATGGAAATCAAATTCCTTTGGGATTTAGCTTTGCTCCACGTCATCTTGGGCTTGTCTAGTCATCAATTTCGACTACCATATCACCTTGTTCTTTGTCGACAATTGCCCTGGCAACTGGCTCGGCGTCTCCTTCATGCATTGCTCTGGCAACTAGCTCGGCATCTCCTTCATGCATTGCCCTGGCAACTAGCTCTAGCCTTGCTTTGGCAAGTGATCCTGCATATACACACAAAACACACCAAAGCAGCATCTTTTCCCACAAAAACTACCAAGTTATGTAATCAAGCTCAACGATGGAAGGAAACATGAATTAATGCATGAATGACTAATTATGCAACTAATATGAGCCTAAGTCTAACAATAATATGAATTAAAAGGGTAAGAAAAATAGTACTTTTGAACACTTATCAAATGCCCTTAGTCAAGTATTATTGTGGGCAAGGATAACAATAATATATTAAGATTAATATGTAGTTGATTGATGACAAAGTGTTGTCATTGACATAGAGATGTCAAAATCAATACATAAGCATGTGTTAGAGAACGACATATTGGACTGATCCACTATGAGCATGTTTCTTGGATTATTATGTGACAGTCACAACATTGCTCACAATGATACCTACGTGTATGATCATCAGACTTTAGATCATCATTATTTCAACATTGTGAGTGACATATTTTGATATAGTCAAACATGTATCGTAACTGACTGCGCTATAAAAATTAATATTGGATATGTCACCATCTATGTAGCGAGATATGGTTGATCAAGATAGGGTTTGTCCCTCCTACATTATAAGAGTAATATCATAGGCCACTTGATTGAGTGAGACTAGAAATGCATGGACATGCTCGAATAAGTTGATATAAGATATCATAGTTATTCATTTATAATAGTCTACTCAAGATATCAAGAAATATAAGATGGACTATACAAGTGTGACTATTCCATGACTTTTGTCCAATTTAGATATAAGGACAAAAGGGGGTAATACATGAAAAAGAGTTAATCACTAAGAGGTTATGTCGAACCACGACTTCATGTAACTTAGGTAGTAATAATGTATTGCTAGATACCACTCATTACTTTGTAATATTAGAATTGTTCTAGATATTACTAGTAACGTTACATGAACCTACAAGGGTCACACCTTATGATTGCAACGAACAAATATCGACTAGATAGCATATATGCAAACTTGTTGTACAAAAAATTAGTTAGAACCAAAATTATTATAATTATTGTAATTATATATATAATTTCGTTTATATATTTTAATACTAGATAATTATTGTAATTATCAAATAATATTAAAATATATATATCCCTAAAGAAACCTAATTAATGTAGAATTAGATTCTACATATTTAATTATATTCAGTTAAATAAATTGTATATTTAATGAATTTGAATTTAATAAGGATTAGGGTTTTGAAAGCTATATAAAGGCATAAGGTCTAGTAGCCAAAGATATGATTTTGCAAAAAACCTCTCTAACAGTTAGAGAAGTGAAATATTGTTTGTTTGGTTTGGGTGGACTGCGAAGAGGTTAGAGCATTTTGCGACGATTAGGATCGATATCGTGCTGAAAGAATTGGATTTTCTTACGTCACTACAGTTTTCAGATTTAATTGAGGTAATGTTTCATCCCTTTTCACCCCAAATTCATTCCTCATACATAGATCACTGGCGGAATTTGCTGGATAATTTTTTCGCTATGCCATGAGGTGCACCGGCGTTTCCCTTCATGTTCTATCTCCGGAGTGGAAAAGGTTCTATGAGGATCGGCTTCTTGCGGGTTTTTTGGGACTCGGTGAGAGGTTGATGCAGGGGTTTTCTAGATGAAGTTGTCCTAATGGGCTTTGGGGTTACAGGTGAAACACTAGCGTTGACGCGATTCGCAGCTCTTGTTTTAGCCATTGGGAAAGAAAAATATGGAAGAAGGGGAAGACTGTGAAATTTAGGATCTTGAAGGGTTTTCGGTAACGTGTTGAAAGAGGGAAGGATTGGTTTAATTGTGTGTGATTGATGAGAGGCTTGTGGCAGCATAGAAAAGTGTGTAGGGTAATGTGAACAGGGTGGATTGGTATAAAATTTGGTTTAAAGGCCTTCCTTCCCATTTTCCAAGGAATATCCCCTTTGATCAAATGTTATTGTCCTACCTTATAGAGGTCCCCGCAGATAACCTTGCGTGATAACTGCAAAAACTATTAAAGAAGACCTTTAAAAGAAAGTGAAAACTAAAAAAATGTGGAAATTAATTTGTAGAAAGTAAATGCAAAAAAGTAAAAGGGATTAAGATGGGAGTTTTGCTAGGCTTGTAGTAATGGGAGCTTAATCTTGTCACGCAGAATTGGTGCTCCCTTAAAATTTTGTAACCATTGCAATAGCTCGATAAGCTTGCCCAAAGTGGGAATTAGCATTGTATATCGATCCCAAGAAGCATCAAATATGAGGCAAACAAGCCCATTGTGCCATTTGATGATCTCTAATTCATCTACAGCTCTTTTAATTGGGACGAGTTTCCAACGTGGTGTCATACTTCTGTTGTGATTTCCTCTAAATACAACCTTATGCTCTTCCAAAGTAGGACTTGCGTCCTCATAATTAGTAATATTCCATCCAGGAGGCTCATTATATTGTGAGAACACGTTCAACAATCTAGTTTCTTGGTTAGGGTTAAAAATATTAGTTTTAACGACAGACGGTGTAACAACCTCCTCAGTATATATATGTGTTTCACTGGTTCATGAGGCACAACATTACATTGTTTGATTGCACTTACCTCTTTCCTTAACTTCATGTGTGGCTCTATCAAGGTTAGTTTGTTTAGCAAAACTGGGCATATCATTATGGCACACTTCAGTCAAACTCCCCGTAGTAGGATCTTTTTTTGTTTCCACGAACTGGTATTCCTTGTAGTCAACCTGTACTTGGCGTGCTGAGTTGAATGTGATCGTCTAGGCGTTCATTTTCATGGTGAAATTTCTATCATATCTCAGAAACCAGACGAGTCGAAAGTAGGTTTTGGTGATCGAAAATTTTGAATCTGATATGTTAAATGTTTGTAATGGTTGACCTTTGTACCAGTCTTGTATAATGAAGTTACATTTTGGTCCTATTTGAGTAAATAAACTTCATTGTACGAAATTTAAAGCCAAAAATACAAATTTTGAGGTATGCGTATCGATACGGTCCAACTGTTAATAACTAACTTACCCATTTTAGCATGGGCGTACCAATACGGCCATGAGCGTATCGATACAGGTCCCCTGTTCCAAATCTGTTTAAGGCTTAATTAGAGAGAAATTGAAGCAAGGTGCTTACTCACCTCCTTGCTATGCCTTCCCCACGTGAAAGTCATTAGAAAAGATGACTAATTGTCATCCAATTGACAATTGAATGAAATGAAGAAAAGTAATTGAATTGGGTTAAGCAAACCTTCAAGGATAGGAAAGCTTCCTATTGGTCTATATGTTGGTGGGACAATGATTAAGGGTGGTGTGTTGTTTTTAAATCAGAAACAAAGACTTTCCCCCTTGTCTTTGAATCATCTGAAAGCAAATTCACCCTTGTCATCTTTATCTGTAACTTTAAGCTAGCACCACCATTTCCATCTTCAAGCTCAAGCTAAGCTAGAACCTCGGTGCAACCTTCAACCTTTATTTGATTTTGATACTCCATTTAAAAGCCCACAACTCGGTGAGTAAAACCCCTATATCAATTTGTTGATTCCATTATTTGTTAAGGTTTAATTTCAAAAGTAGGTTTTCTATGTTCAATGAAAAACCCATGAGGTAGGAAGTTAATCTCGATATTCCGGTGTTGCCTACAAGTTTTAGTAAGCTTGAAATATGTGTCCGAATCTTTAGATCAAATTCTAATGCAACTCCTAATTTTGAGCTAGCTCACATAGTGGAGAAGGATCCCTTATCATCTCCAAAGGAAGCTAGGCACAATGGAGTTGTAATCCGAGAACCTCGTAGCCAAGGTGAGTGTAGTCGTGTTAAGGGATTGGCACGGAGCCAACACGTTGCATTTGATTTGTGATTTTCATGTTAATATGTATCTTGCTAAAGGCTCAAGTAGAGCAATGTTCGTGTGGATGCTAAAGGTGAGCATGATAAGCTTTTGATATGGTTGATGTTCTATAAGCAAATATGTGATAATCGAGACATATTACATGTGAAATTGTTATAAAAAACATGATATGATATGCTAAATTTGATATGAATATGTTATAATGTGATATGTATATGATATGATCCATTATAAGGAGCTAAGTCTCAATTTCGGTTCCGATATGCTATGGCTTACGGGCATAAAGCTAAGTTATATGATGAAATATGTATAACCTTGGACATTTGTGAGTTTTGGATACAATTGGCATGCCATAGGGTTACTTGAGCTCGTATATGTAAGGGTTTGGACTACGGTCCTGGGCTACAACCTATATGTGGAGGAGATAAGGATGGATTGTGTAAGGTACTATCCAGAGTTACGCCTCAAGGCCACGGCCTATTTTCCGTTATATGTGGCTACGACCTATTTTCTGATATATGTGTGGTGTAAAGGGGAATCCACGTATCCAATTGTTACACTTTCCATGGGAATTTAAATGTCTATAAGCTTCATTATGATTATGTGAAATTATGATAAATGGCCTAAGCACGAGACATTGTGATTAAAAGAGTACGATTATGATAATTAAGTATGCCAATATTCCATTCATGTTCGTAGCATGCCATTTATGTATTGTCATTGCTTATGTTGTTATATGTACCTCACTAGGCCATGTAAGCCTAACATACATATGTCTCGTATATTTTAGGGTCTTGAGATTTTTCGAACCCTGATCGTGTAATATCCCAGTTTTAAGTCACTTCCGGAAGCTATATATATGCTTACTTTTGTTTTCGAACTTCTAGTAAGGTGGCATTAGGTTTAAACGTTTCGTGATGACTTATTTTGATGTGGTTGTATAAGCATAAAAGTACCTAGGTGTTGTATGTGCAATATGGTATGTTTAGAGTTTGGGGAAATTGGCTAAAATAAGTTTATAGGCCCTAATTGGTAAAATCGTAGTATTAGATTCGAATCACCCTAAAATTTGACATGCTATTAGAATTACTGTTTTTAAAGTTGTTTGTAAAATTTGAATATCGTTTGGATGGGTGAATCGAATAAAAACCAGTAAAATCTATCATTACAAGTTAGGGCGTATCGATACGGGTGATGGCGTATCGATACGACCAGACATAATTTGGCTTAAGAGACAGGGTGTACCGATACGGCTAAGGCGTATCAGTACAAAAATTGATCACTAGAATTTGGGTTGAAAGTGATATCGATACGGTCTTATAACGTATCGATACAGAGTCAACGCAGTCAACTCGTATCGATATGGGCTTAGCTGTAACGGTACGAGCTTAACGTCCTTTGAATATGGAAATCTAAAAATTAGGCTTAGCGTATTGATACAGCCCTTAGGGTATCGATATGGTGTTAGTTAATTCTGTTATAAGGAATAAAAAAAAGTTTTGGACAGTTTACAAAATGGTCACTAAATTCATATAGTTTAATTGATTAGGTAAATGATATTTGATAGTAACGAAACTTCACAGATTAATAATTGGTAGGTTTAATTACAAGTTGGTAATAAATAATTCAGATTAGGATTACTAATTTGTAAAGTTTATGATTTAGTCCTTTTAATTTAAAAAGTTTAAATTGACCCAAATTTCTGATAAGATTAGTAACGAATAAGTTCGTTAATTCCTAAGAATAATTAATAAGACCTTCCGAATGAGCCCCGAACCCCGAGTCCATCTCTGAAATTTCAATTTTTTTTCTGATAACGCTTTCTGACCTGGTTCTCTACTAGATCAGGATGTGGGTGTTACAATTATGGTATCAGAGCCTAGGTTTAGTCAATTCTAGGACTAAACTAAAGCCCCTTATGATTCTGTATGCACTTATGCCAGCTAGGAGTTATTTGTATATGATATTGTGACTTGCAACTTACATGATTCTCTGTACTTAGATCTGAAAATGTCTGCACCTACTGATAGATGCGCTGTGAATGAACCCAATCCTGGCTCCATCTCGACTCAGGGGATAATCTGAGGACCGAAGCAAGGCCTAAACAAGTGGGGCAGAATGACCCACCTCACCCTCCTCCAATGCCACATGCTCAACAGGAATACCTGATGTCCATGGCTGACATGATTAAGCAAGTGATTGTGTCACTCTGACAAAAACCACTCCCTCATCCTGTTGAAGCACCTCTGCCTATATCGAGAGCTCCTATTGATAAGCTCAAGTAGTATCTGGTTTATACCTCAAGATAATAAAATACTGGATGGAGAATACTCTGAAAGTGTTGAATAAATAGATAAAGTGCCCTGAAGAGACAAAGCTAGAATGTGCCTTAGCCTTGATCGCCGAAGAAGCTTAGAGTTGGTGGGACAACGTGACACTCATCGTACCTGAGTATAAGATTACGTGTGACTTTTTTCTTCAGAAGTTCCATAAGAAATATGCCAGCGACCACTACATTACCGATAAGCGTAAGAAGTTCCTCTATTTGAGATAAGGAGGAAGACCCGTGGAGTAGTATATCCACGATATATGTAAGTATGCAAGGTATGGTGCTGAGATCGTACGTACCAAAAAAGAGAAGCGTCGAATGTTCATTGACGGCCTGTATGACGAATTACGTCATCTCTTTGTTACTTTGGAGATAGAGGACTTCCAAATGCTTGTCAACTGAGCCATTTCTACTGAAGCCTTCCAAAAAGCTTCTAAAGGAAGAAAAGGGAATCAAGACCGATCCAATAAGAGGTTTCAAAATGACTCCAAGCCTCCTATGCCACAGAAGAAGGGAAGACAGTGGGACTAGAAGTCTTTCACTTTTGACCAATTGCCACAATATAGCTATGTGCCATAATTTCAGTCTACATGAACATTTGTTGCTCGTACAGCTTCAGTGGATAGTACGGGTGGTTCTGCGAAGGGTTCTCAGATTCCTCTGTGTAACTTCTGCCAGAAAAGGCACCTAGGGTAGTGCCGTAGACAATCGAGATCTTGCTATCTCTGTGGTGAGTCTGGCCACTTTATCAGACAGTGTTCACAAAATCTTCACGCTCCTACCTCTGTAGCTTCTTAAAATAACCCTAACAAGGGGAGATATGCAAAGTAAGTGTAATCTGGATCAGCGGGGAGACCTCGCAACACCAATACCCCGCCGGTCAGAGGTGATCCTCAAACCTCAGCCCAGATGTACCACATTCGAGGGCATGAGCAGGAGGATGATCCTAATGTGATTGCATGTATGGTGAAATTATATTTTGATCATGTTTATGCTTTAATAGATCTGGGATCTACGCACTCTTTCATTAGTGAACCATTAATTGCAAAGTATGATTTAGAACTTGAACCTATTGCTTTCGAGATTGTTGTATCTAATCTGTTATGAGATAGTGTGGTTATTCGGTTGATCTGTAGAGCTTGCCCTTTGAGGATCCAAGAGATCCCATTTCCAGCCAATTTGATGGCCTTACCTTTTTGGGAGTTTGACCTCATCCTAGGCCTCGATTGGCTAGCTGAACACCAAGCGTGGGTAGACTATTCTAAGAAGAAGTTATATCTCTATGGACTCAGTAATAGAGAGTATAACCTTGTTGAAGACCCAATCTGAGCCTAGTAAGGCTAGCTTGTGTGCCATTGAGTCCAAAGAAGATCCACAGCTTGAAAATGTGCCCATAGTGAAAGAGTTTTCTGATGTGTTCCCTGATAAGCTTCCGAGACTCCCTCCCACCTAAGAAGTGGAATTCAGGATTGAAGTACAACCTGGGACTACTCCAGTCTCTATTACTCCACATAGGATGCCTCCGGTGGAATTAGGAAAGCTAAAAGCCCAAATCCAGGACCTTATGGATAAATTATTCATCCAACCGAGTTCCTCACCCTGTGGAACACGGGTTTTGTTTGTAAAGAATAAAGATGGATCAATGCACCTATGCATTGAATATCGCCAGTTGAACAAGGTGACAATCAAGAACAAGTACCCGTTACCTAGGATTGGTGACCTTTTCGATCAATTGAAAGATGCTTTGTATTCTCAAAAATAGACCTTCGATCTGGGTACTATCAAATATTAGTAAAAGAGTCTGATGTTCCAAAGACTACCTTCCGAACTAGACATGGCCACTATGAATTCTTAGCATTGCCATTTGGGCTTATGAATGCACCTGACGCCTTCATGGACTTGATGAATCGTGTGTTTCGAACTTATCTAGATAAGTTCGTGGTGGTGTTCATAGATGATATTATAATCTATTCAAAAGACGCCACTGCTCATGAAGAACATCTCTAGATTATGTTTCAGACTCTCCGGGAAAAGCAACTATACGCTAAATTCAGCAAATGTGAATTCTGGCTATTCAAAGTGTCATTCCTAGGCCATGTGATCTCTTATGTGTGGATTCAAGTCGACCCAAAGAAGATTCAAGGACTATTTTATTGGATTCCTCTGAAGAATGTTGAAGAAGTTCGTAGTTTTTTTGGCCTTGTAGGTTACTACCGTAGATTCGTTAAAGGGTTCTCACTGATTGATATACCCTTGACGAAGCTTCTCTATAAGGAAACTCTCTTTGTATGGATAGTGGATCAGCAAAGGAGTTTTGATCAGCTTAAACAAGTCCTTACTCATGCTCCTATTTTGGTGCAACCCGAGTTGGGTAAAGACTTCACTGTGTACAGTGATGCATCCCACCTGGGATTAGGCTCTGTACTAATGCAAGAAGGCAAAGTCATAGCTTATGCTTCACGTCAACTCAAACCTCATGAGTTGAACTATCTGACACATGATCTAGAATTGGTTGTTGTTGTTTTCACCTTAAAGATTTGGAGACACTATCTGTATGGTGAAAAGTGTTATTTGTACGCTGATCACAAAAGTTTGAAGTATCTTTTGGTTCAGAAAGAGCTAAATTTTCGTCAGCTTAGGTGGATGGAACTTTTGAAAGATTACGACTTGCTTATTGATTACCATCCCGGTAAAGCCAATGTCGTAGCTGATGCTCTTAGTCGAAAACCTACTCCCTCTACGAGACGTTTGAATGCTTATTTCTGACTCAAGAAGTATGGCAAGTTGTTAGCTGAATTGAGAGTTCAGTCAACCATTGTATCTCGAATCAAAGTACTCCAAGAATCCGATGAGGAGTTGCGACCTCTCATTGCTAAAGTCAAGGATGATCCAGATCCTGATTTTGCTATGAATTCTGAAGGCCTGTTGTGTTTCCGCAACCTTATCTGTGTGCCCAATGATGATGATCTTCAGAATCAAATCCTAAGTGAAGCTCATTCTAGCCCTTTCTCTATTCATCTGGGAGCCACCAAGATGTATAAGGATCTAAAAGAGTTGTATTGGTGGTGCGGTATGAAGAATAAAGTTACGAACTTCGTGGCTAGGTGTTTGACTCACCAACGAGTCAAAGCCAAACACAAGGTGATGACTGGTCTTTTGCAGCCTACGGAGCTTCCACAAAGGAAACGAGAGCGTATTACTATAGACTTTGTAAGTGGTTTGCCAATGACTCCGAAGAAGAATGATGCTATCTGGGTTGTGGTGGACCGATTCACCAAATCTGCTCATTTCCTTCCGGTGAGAATAGATTTCAGTTTGCCTAAGCTCGCGGAGTTGAACATACATGAAATCATTCATTTACACAGAGTCCCAGTATCCATTATCTCTGATCATGACCCTCGGTTCGTAACACGATTTTGGAGGACCTTACACGAGGCTTTGGGAATACGAGTGCACCTAAGCATTGCATTCCATCCTCAAACCGATGGCCAATCCGAAAGGGTTATACAGGTAACCTAATGTCTTTCTGAATTAGTATGTATAAGTGTTTTGTTCCAATTCTGATTCTTCCTTGTAGATTATGGAAGATATGCTCCGAGCTTGTGTTATCGACTTTGGGAATGCGTGGGAGAAATACTTACCCTTAGTCGAGTTCGCATACAACAACAGTCATAAAACCTAGATTCAAATGGCTCTGTATGAAGCTCTTTATGGAAGGAGATGTAGAACTCCTCTTTTTTGGACCAAACTCAGTGAAGGCAAGGCGTTAGGCCCTGATTTACTTCGAAAAACTGAAGAAAGGGTGACTATTATCCGTAATCGGCTCAAAGCAGCATTTGACCGACAAAAAGCTTATGCTTATCTGAAAAGAATAGACATTCAGTACGAGGTTTGGGAAAGATCCTTCCTTAAAGTAGCTTCGTGGAAGAAGATCCTTTGTTTCGACAAAAAGGGGAAACTAAGCCCCTATTTCATCGACCCATTCGAAGAGATTGAAAGAGTTGGACTTGTGGCATACCGATTAGCTCTTCCCGAGGTGTTAAGTCAGATCCACAATGTCTTCCATGTATCTATGCTACAGAAATACCGGCCAGATCCTTCCCATGTGATCAAGCTGGAATCTATGGACATTTAGTCTAATCTAACGTACATGGAAGAACCTGAACAAATCCTCGCCTGAGAAGTTAAGAGGCTACACAATAAATCCATACCCGTAGTGAAAGTTCTATGGAGAAGTAATTCTGTCGAAGAAGCAATGTGGGAACCTGAAAAGAAAATGCAGAAGCAGTATCCTCATCTCTTTGTCTGAAGCAAAAATTCAAGGACGAATTTTGTTAAGGGGGAGAGTTGTCACATCTCGAAAATTGAGCGAGTCGAAAGTAGGTTCTGGTGATAAGAAATTTTGAATCCAAATTGTTAAACAGTTGTAATGATTGACCTTTGTACTCCTCTTGTATAATAAAGTTACATTTTGGTCCTATTTGAGCGAATGAACTTCCTTATATGAAATTCAAAGCCAAAAAATGCAAATTCTGAGCTAGGAGTATCGATACGGTCAAGCTAGTATCGATACGGTCCAAATACCAATAACTAACATACCTATTTTAGCGTAAGTGTACCGATACGGCCACGGGCATATCTATACGGGTCCCCTGTTCCGAATCTATTTAAGACTTAATTGGAGAGAAATTGAAGCAAGGTGCTTACTCACCTCCTTGCTTGGCCTTCCCCACGTGAAAGTCATTAGAAAAGATGACTAATTGTCACCCAATTGACAACTGATTGAAATGAAAAAAAGTAATTAAATTGGGTTAAGCAAATCCTCAAGGATAGGAAAGCTTCCTATTGGTCTATATGTTAGTGGGACAATGATTAAGGGTGGTGTGCGATTTTTAAATCAGAAACAAAGGCTTTCTCCCTTGTCTTTGAATCCTCCGAAAGGAAATTCACCCTTGTCATCTTCATCTTTAACTTTAAGCTAGTACCACTATTTCCATCTTCAACCTCAAGCTATGCTAGCACCTCAGTGCAACCTTCAACCTTCATTTGATTTTGATACTCTATTTAAAATCCCACAACTCGGTGAGTAAAACCCCTATATCGATTTTTTGATTCCATCGTTTGTTGAGGTTTAATTTCGAAAGTAGGTTTTCTGTGTTCAAAGGAAAGCCCATGAACTAGGAAGTTAATCTCGATATTTCGGTGGTTCCTACAAGTTTTAGTAAGCTTGGAATATGTTTCCGAATCTTTAGATTGAATTCTAATGCAACTCATAATTTTTTGGTAGCTCGCATAGTGGAGAAGGATCCCTTGTCATCTCCAAAGGAAGCTAGGCACAACGGAGTTGTAATCCGAGAACCTCGTAGCCAAGGTGAGTGTATTCGTGTCAAGGGATTGGCATGGAGCCAACCCATTGCATTTGATTTGTGATTTTCATGTTAATATGTATCTTGCTAAAGGCTCAAGTAGAGCAATGTTCGTGTGGATGCTAAAGGGGAGCATGGTAAGCTTTTGATATGGTTGATGTTCTATAAGCAAATATGTGATAATCGAGACATGTTACATGTGAAATTGTTATAAGAAAAACATGATATGATATGCTAAATTTGATATGAATATGTTATGATGTGATACGTATAAGATGTGATCCGTTATAAAAACTACGACTCAATTTTGATTCTGATATGTTATGGCCTACGGACATAAAGGTAAGTTATATGATGAAATATGTATAACCTTGGACATTTGTAAGTTTTGGATACAGTTGGCATGTTATAGGGTTACCTAAGCTCGTGTAAGTAAGGGATTAGACTATGGTCCGAGGCTACGGCCTATATGTGAGGAAGATAAGGATGGATTGTGTAAGGGACTATCCAGAGCTACGACTCAAGGCCACGGCCTATTTTCCGTTATATGTGGCTACAGCCAATTTTCTGATATATGTGTGGTGTAAAGGGAAATCCGCGTATCCACTTGTTACATTGTCCAAGGGAATTTAAATGTGTATAAGCTTCATTATGATTATGTGAAATTATGATAAATGGCCTAAGCATGAGACCTTGTGATTAAAAGAATACGATTATGATAATTAAGTATGCCAATATGCCATTCATGTTCATAGCATGCCATTCATGTTCATTATTTGGCTTAAGAGACAAAGCGTATCGATACGGCTAAGGCGTATCGGTATGGAAATTGATCACTGGATTTTGGTTTGAAAATGGTAT
The DNA here is from genome assembly GCA_019671005.1 of Hibiscus mutabilis. Classification (NCBI taxonomy): domain Eukaryota; kingdom Viridiplantae; phylum Streptophyta; class Magnoliopsida; order Malvales; family Malvaceae; genus Hibiscus; species Hibiscus mutabilis. Next base: position 61,246,365 of record CM033712.1, read on the forward strand.
CAATAAGGTCTTATAGCGTATCGATGCGGGCTTAGCTGTATCAATACGAGCTTGACATCCTTTGAATTTGGAAATCTGAAAATTAGGCTTAGCGTATCGATACAACCCTTAGGGTATCAATACGGTGTTAGTTAATTCTGTTATATGGAATAAAAACAATTTTTGGACAGTTTACAAAATGGTCACTAAAGTTATATAGTTTAATTGATTAAGTAAATGATATCCGATAGTAATGAAACTTCACAGATTAATAATTGGTAGGTTTAACTACAAGTTGGTAATAAAGAATTTGGATTAGGATCTCTAATTTGTAAAGTTTACGATTTAGTCCTTTTAGTTTAAATGTTTAAATTGACCCAAATTTCTAATAAGATTAGTAATGAATAAGTTCGTTAAGTCCTAAGAATGATTAATAAGACCTTCCGAATGAGTCCCGAACCCCAAGTCTGTCTCTAAAATTATGAATTTATTTTTCGATAACGCTTTCTGACCCGATTCTCTACCAGACCGGGAAGGGGATGTTACAATTTTCGTTCTCAAAGTCGATCACAATCCATCCAGTGGCTAGGAATGGTCTCCCGAGGATGATGAGAGCATTCTCATCTGCTTCACAGTCAAGGATGATAAAGTCTGTCGGTAAGGCAAACTTATCTATCTTAGCAAGCATATATTCAATTATTCCCTAAGGTGAAATTTGAGATCGATCGGCCAATTGAAAGATCACCAATGTAGGCCTTGCTTTTCCCATCCCTAATATTTTGAACACAGATTTCGACATTAAGTTAGCACTTGCATCAAGATCACATAAGGCTCGGCCGGAGTAGTTATGGCTTATCGAGCATGGAATGATGAAGCTGCCAAGATCCTTTATCCTGGGTGGCAAATCACTCAACACTGCCACAAACTCACTCATGGTGGTGACAGTTTCAACATCACTCACCTTCCTCTTCTTTTTCATGATCTCCTTTAGAAGCTTTGCATAGATCATCATCTCATCAATAGCCTCCAAAAGTGGGACATTGATGTGCAACTGTTTAAGTATCACCATAAATTTGTGGTACTAGGCATCTTGTTTCTGAGCTTTCAATCTCTGTGGGAATGGATGTGGTGGTTTGGGCTCGTCTTGTGGCTTACTGGATGCAGGTGAATCGTTAGCTTTGGCATTCTTGCCATTAATATCAAGGTCACTCACTATATAAAGCATATGAGTTGGTTCATTTGGTGCAGGAGCATCGATAGATGGCTTGCTTCGAGTAGGATCTACTGGAGAGCTTCCCCCAAATTTGGTTTCTGTCCTCAACTACGTACCACTACGAAGAGTGATGAAATTGCATTGCTCTACACTAAAAGGCTTTAGTGACTTCAATATCACTAGGTAATCCACCAGGTTGTCTCGTTTTCAACATCTGGGCAATCTGCCCAACTTGAGTCTCCAAGTACCTAATCGAGGCAATGTTGTTTTGCATGATCGATTGCTGGTTTTGCAATATGGCAGCCTGTGTTGTAAGCATGTCACTGTGATTCTTCAAGTGGGCTACTTGATCCTGCATAATGACACAAGCAATTTTCATAAACGTTTGATAAGAATTATCAAAAGAATTAGAGTTGGACTAAAAAGCTCCCTAGTTTTACTTCTGAGTCTATTGGAAACCAAGAGGGTCGGTTGATGTAGCTGGTTATGGTCCTAAATTTCCTTTGTTACCTCCCTAACCAAAATTTGGATGTTGCCACCACCATGGGTTGTAGGTACTAGAATAGGGATTGGTGCTATGGTTTGTGTTCCCTACGTAACATCCAAATTCTTTTTGTTGAGGGAATTCGCTCAACAAATGTTCCCCATCATAATGCTCACAAGTGTATTAAACCACCTTGGTTTCTCGGACATTAGAGGTTCCTTGCATGTTCTTGAGTATGTTAGTGATGGTAGAGATTTGAGCTGCTACAATCTAAGACTCATCTAATTGGAGTGTTCTAGCAGCTTTAGGTCCAGGCCTCAATCTCCTTCTTGAGAACTGGTAGTCAATGTTGGCTATCCTGTCAAGGGTCTAGAAAGCCTCCTCAGGTTCTCTATTGAGAAAAGTACCATTAGCTGACGAGTCATTCATCATCCTTGTTCGTGCATTAAATAACATTATTAAAAATTTTGAGCACCAGTCCCTATATTTAAGTGTATTGAATTTGTGTTATAACTTACCCAGACATAAATTTAATTGGAAGAGATTAAAAATTAAAATTATTAAAAATAAAAAAATTTATTACAACATTATTTTTTTATCGTTCAATAATTTTTATATTTTTAAAAATTAAATAACATAATCAAATGATTAAATTTTGAGCTCTTATTTTGGGCAAAATTTTTTTGCGTAGAAACATCTTAGCCAACTTAGCAAGCTTGTGAGGAGGGGCATTACATCCTTCACGGCGGCATGGGAGCAAAACCTGTCTGCCCAATTAACAAAGCGGGTCTGTTGGATTCGTCAAATAACTTCGTACCATTCAACATTTTAATCGCCCTCAGCCATCCCAAGAAACATCTGAATGCGATGTTGAGGTACCCAATTTCATCCCCACTAAAAAAAGCTTTCCCTTTGCTTCATTTTCCGAATGTCTCTACCATTAGAACTAGCCCATCTTCCAATTGTGCTATTTTTGCTTCGTCTGCCTCCTTTCCATGAGTCATAACGTTTTTCATGGCCGGGAACCACCGCACAACAAAAGAATTTTAAAGGGATGGAGCTAGGATTTAGGGGTGGGGGAGCAAAACATAAATTTTGAAAGGTGTGGGTAAATTTATAATTTTTTCAAAATAAATATAAAGAATCAAAGGTAAAAGAAAAAAATTCCCTGCTGTCGATTTTGCTAACGCTTGACAAAAGATTGATAATGCAGTGTAAATATGTAGGAAATAGTATCAAAAGTGAGTCTATTGCGTGCAAGTATACACGATCAGCAAGTAATACAGCAGTAAGCTGAGTATCGTATCCACATGGATTGACCAAGAATTTAAGTGTTCAATGGTTTACTTGTTAAAGGGATCAAAAATGTTGAAAATTGATTTGGATTTTCGATTTAAGTAATGGCTAAAACAAAATAGTAAAAGTAAAAACAGTTTGGCAAGAATAAGTATTTAAATGAATGATGAGCGTTGGCAAGGGATGCCTAGATTTTACGCTAGCTATGGCAATTATTAATAATTTCCTACCTTAGATTTATTGCCGAGCAAATTTCAAGAATAGTATTACATTTGTCGATGGCAATACCCTAAGTTAACCACAATAAAGCCCCTATATGTCTATAGTGCAGCTTTTCATAAATTAACTTCATTAAGTTTTAATCTATATTCCTACGGGTATATCACTTCAGAAGTAAGCTCATCTACTTGAACATCTTTTGTCTAAGTTTCTCTCCTTAGTACTTGACAAATGATCGTTACCCATCAAGTCTGTTAAGATATTAAGGCATAATAAGCAAACAATGTCAACTGTCGTATGACAAAAAAATTAAGGAAATGAAGTGCTAGCCAAATAGAAAATAATGTCAAGGCATTCAAATTATTAAAAACAAAAAATAAACTGAGCGTTAATCGCAAACATTCACAACCAACTGTAAAAGCTTAGTTCATGGTTGGGGGTTCCATCCACAAAACATCGTTTCTCAACATCACCATTTAAATAAAAATTAAACTAAGAGAATAGGCAAAGAAGGAGGTTCGTCGATGCAGCCCTTCAAATGCTCCAAAGCTCTCGGTCTAAGATGGTTGAACCACGTTGCCTCTAGCTTCTTTTTCCACCACGGTGCTCTCTCCAAGTTGTGTTGATCGATCTCTTCTCTTCCTTTAAATAGGAACGCGTGGAAACCCTAGAGTTGATTTTGTAGCAACTAAAAAAATCTGAAGTATCTCACTTTTTTATGAAAAATTTAATTTGGGGTATTCCTTTTAAAAAATCGTATTTTGAAATAAAAACTAGAGTCACCACCAGTCATTTGGATTGGATAGACCAGACACCAAAAAACAAACAAGAGATTCTCACTTTTTTTGGGTTTGGGAGTCGGTTACATGTGGGGAACGTTTCGCACCCCACCATGCCCAAACTTGGTACCAAATCAATTATCGTTTTATTAATATCGAATTTTGCGAGTTAAAGTGACATTTAAATCAAAATTTGGTTATACATGCGAGTTCAATTTAAAGGGCTCCGGTGTTCGAGGAATAAACGAAAACCATCACCGATACGCATGGTACTAGCCAAGTTTATCCTCGAAAAAGGGAGCACCACATTGACAATTTATACCCCAGATACAACATAATTACATAGCATGATAAATATACGAATAAGCATGGTAAACAAATTAAACGCAAAAAATGATAGCATGAATATGAAATTCTAACAGGAAAATATCACGAGAATTAAACACATGCATCCATACATACACCGTGGCACCAAACCATACATTACATTAAAAGCCTACATATATATATACATGCGACCTGCATTAAATCAAAAAGTTAAACTATAACAAGAAACTAAATACATAGCACATGCTAAGAAAGAAAGCATATGAATTAAAAAAACATGATCCAAACTATATGTTATAAAAAAACATGACATACGAGGCAAATAAAGACATGGCCTTGGACATGAAAAAATAAAAACATACATATCTACACAAGCATATGCGGTTCATACCAAAAACACACCAACACAATAAGAAAAACAAATGCATATACTCGATGCAACAGACTTTGATGGCATTAGAAAGAACTATGACATGCCTAAAACAAATGAATCACATATCGCCGCATACAAAATTATATGCATTAGCATATGGCCAAAGGCATAGTGAAACAAACACTACACATGTACGTATACATATATACATACGGCAAACATAGCAAAACAATAAAAGGTACCAAAATAATATATGAGGTAACCGAAGGTACCAAAAAAAACTCACCACATCTCTATTAAACTATGAGAATGGATTACACGATAAATAAAAAAGAAGAAGAATATACTCAAAACCCAAGTATTTATGCTCGATCAACTAAATTCTACGGGTTGTTGTTAGGGTTGAGAAGCTTGGTTCAAAGTTTTTCTTGTAGTTCGAAAGGGTGTAGTGTTCGAGTGATTCGGCTTTTTTGGTTGGTTGAATGGCGAGCTTGAAACGGCTACGGAAAATTGATTTAGGGTCGTGGGTTGAGTGGTGACAAAAAGGGTGTAATAAGTGACTAAGATGAGGTGTTGGAGGCCTTGGCTTTTATGTGGATTGAATGAGTGGGGAATGGCTAAGACTTTTTGGTGATGAAAAGCAAGAAAATTGGTCCTCCTCAAAAGGTGATAAAGGAGTTGGTTTTCAAGGAAGGGGTGAAGGTTGAGGGAGTTGGTGTATATGTGTGATGGTGATCGGGTGATGTAGGGAAGAGGGATGTTTTGATGAAGAGGGTGATGGTGAGTACATTGTAGGTGTGGCATAAGGAATAGGCGGTGGCGTGGGTGTTGAAATGGTTGTGGAATGGGGAATGTCGTGAAGATTTAATGCATTCAATGCATGGATTTGCTTTTTTTGTATTTTTTATTTGTAATAATAATAATAATACTGAAATAATAATAATAAACTCAGACAAAAATTAGTGATTATAGCTGCACCTCTTTGCTCATTCGTGTGAAACGGGAATAGAGCAAAGATCATAAGCACTAATTTTTATCCTAACCTGTCTGGAAAATTGGAGCCACGAGTCCTCTTATATGGAATCGGTTCACTCTTCCTTCGTCTGAGGCCTTGGAGCTACAAGTTCTTCCTATATAGAACATTTAGCTTGTCCTTGGCAACACCTCTTCAGGTTGCAAGTTCTCCCTATATATAACATTTTCACTTTCACGTCTTGGAGCTACAGGTTCTTCCTATATAGAACCTTTTGCTTCTTTGGGTGGATTTTTCGAGCCACGTGTTCTTCCTATATAGAACTTTTCACCCTGAAATCCTGAAGCTACAAGTTCTTCCTATATAGAACTCTTCGCTTTGAAATCCTGGAGCTATGGGTTATTCCTATATAGAACCTTTTGCTTTGAAATCATGGAGCTACGAGTTCTTTCTATATAGAACTTTTGACTCAGAAGTCTTGACAATATGGGTTCTTCCTATATAGAACCTTCGTCTTTGAAAATGACACCCTGTTTTCTTATATCTTGAGTATCAAAAGATATTTCACTATTTTTGTGTCTAACGCCTTGGAATCACGAGTTCTTCTGGAACTTTTCGCTTTTCCTTGGCAAATACTTCGATGCCCCAATTTCTGTCGTGTTGGCACGAAAAGAATTCTTAACATCATGCTCGAAGGTCTTACTGATGGCCCGAAGGATTTAAGAAATGGATTCATGCCACAAAGGCTACCAAAAGCCCTTAAAATGATGCACCTGTTTCTACCTGTCTTGACATCAAAAGAAGGCTTAACATTATGCCCGTAAGACTCACTAATGGCCCGAAGGACTTAAGAAATGGATTCATGCCAAAAAGGCTACCAAAATAGCTTAAAATGATGCCCTAGTTTCTACCTGTCTTGAAATCAAAAGAAGGCTTAACTTCATGCCCAAAAGACGCACTGATTGCCCGAAGGAGTTAAAGAAATGAATTCACGCCATAAAGGCTACCAAAATCCCTTAAAATGATGCCCCGATTTCTACCTGTCTTGACATCAAAAGAAGGTTTAACATCATGCCCGAAAGACTTACTGATGGCCCAAAGGACTTAACATCATGCCCGAAGGACTTACTAATGGCTTGAAGGACTTAAGAAATGGATTCACGCCAAAAGGCTACCAAAATCCCTTAAAAAGATACCCCAGTTTCCACTTGTCTTGACATCAAAAAAAGGTTTAACATCATGACCGAAGGACTTACTGATGGCCCGAAGAACTTACTGAAGGCCTGAAGGACTTAAGATGTGGATTCATGCCAAAAAGGCTACCAATATCCTTTAAAATGATGCCCCAGTTTCTACCTGCATTGGCATCAAAAGAAAGCTTAACATCATGCCTGAAGGACTTACTGATGGCCTGAAGGGCTTATGAAATAGATTCATGCCAAAAGGCTACCAAAATCCCTTAAAATGATGCCCCAGCTTTTACCTGCCTTGAAATAAAAAAAGAGCTTAGCATCATGCCCGAAGGACTTACTGATGGCCCAAAGGACTTAAGAAATGGATTCACGCCAAAAGGCTACCAAAATCCCTTAAAATGATGCCCCAGTTTCTACTTGTCTTGACATCAAAATAAGGTTTAACATCATGCCCGAAGGACTTACTGATAGCCCGAATGACTTAAGAAATGGATTCACGCTAAAATGCTACCAAATTCCCTTAAAATGATGCCCTAGTTTCTACTTGTCTTGACATCAAAAGAAGGTTTAACATCATGCCCAAAGGCTTACTGATGGCCCGAAGGACTTATCATCATGCCCGAAGGACTTACCGATGGCTCAAAGGACTTAAGAAATGGATTCATACCAAAAGGATACTAAAATCCCTTAAAATTATACCCTGTTTCTACCCGTCTTGGCATCAAAATAAGGTTGACATCATGCCCAGAGGACTTACCGAATGACTTACTAAATGGATTCACACCAACATGGCTACCAAAATTCTTTAAAATAATGCCTTAGTTTCTACCTGTCTTGGCATCAAAATAAGGTTTGACATCATGGATGGAGGTCTTTTTGATGGCCCGAAGGACTTAAGAAATAGATTCACCCCAACATGGCTACCAAAATCCCTTAAAATGATGTCCCGATTTCTACCCGTCCTTGTATCAAAATAAGGTTGGCATCATGCCAAAAGGTCTTACTGATGGTCTAAAGGACTTAACATCATGCTCGAAGGACTTACTGATGGCCCAAAGGACTTAAGAAATGGATTCAAGCTAAAAGGCTACCAAATGGAAATCTTTAATAGGATCTGCCACTTCAACATGAAGCCACAGATCAAAGTCTTTGAATACCTGTTTAAAATAAGAAAAATGCTTTTGAGTTAGCATGCTCCTAACATAGGGATTTCTAACTACATGTAATGAATGTGAGGATTAGGAGATCTTCATATAAGCTTTCGTCCCCTAAAAGGTCATCCCAGGATCTTTTTTCTTTGCTTTTTTGTTGTATGCTCTTAAATCTTCATCTTATCAATTGAATACTCATTTCAAATCTGATTTAGCAAAATGCTATCAAATATTTCATGCGAGTATCTTCCTCGTCTTCCAAGGTTACAACCTTTCTTTGTAACCAATCTGCTTCTCGTCCCTATACTATTCTTATACAGGAACTTTTATCATCAGCCTTCCCTCATTTAATCCTTGGGCTCCACTGTTTTCTTATTTTTGACCCAACATGCAGAGGCTCCATCTGTCTTAACATTGGGGTGAGCAGGATGCTTTTATCCTCTGAATTTATTTTTAGGAAACATTTTGGGGAAACCAACTCTGGGTCCTCATGCTTTAATTTTCATTATAAAGTAATATAAAAAGGCAATTTGCTTGTGTATATTTCAAAATAAGAAAATAATTGAATTTTGAAAAGAATGAAAAAATTTTTTTAAAAAAATCAAATTTTGGAGAAAATGACACATTTTTAAAACTAATGTTTGCCCCCAAAATATCAAATGCAATAGAGTATTTGCTTCAAATTATCAAAGATCAACTCAAATGAAGCGTATGCTTAGAATATCTTGACTGTTGTGACGATATATGCATATGTGTAGTCTCTTTTAGTCCATTAGGCCTCTGAGAGGAACGATTCCCATACCTAATTTCTAACCCATTTAAGATGGCTCTCTTAATCTCACTAACTCACCATGCCCTCATCCTTCCCTTATTTGGTGTCGATCAGGCACTTGAAGTTTGACGTTCCTTGAAGAAAGGTTAACCCTTATAAGCGGAATGTAATTTGAAGACAGACTCATCCAACTTAGATATCCATGTATGATCAAAATGGTTTTTGTAGGCTTGTATTGTAGGCCATGGGTCACGGTTAAGCGAAATTGCATTTCTATATTTGTTTGACCTGGATATGCTCATATGAAACATTCTCTTCTCTTTCATTCTTTGGATCGCTTTGGACTGTGTATTTTTTGGTTTTCACCCTAGAGTTCATTTCCTTCTTTTGTAACTTCGGACTGGCTCACATTTTGGCTGGATATTGATGCTCGCTTTCTATTCAAAGGTGATTGATCCTCTCAGGCTCTTCAAAATTGAGATTTACTTGAATGGAGGATTACATAGAAGTTTTTTACTAATTTCTTCTAGTTAAAGCCTCATTCTTGCATTGCTTGATCTGGGTGTGCTCAGACAAAATATTATTTTCTCTTTATTCTGTGGATCGCTCTAGACTACCCTTTTTTGGGTTTTCACCCTATAGTTCATTTCCTTTCTTTGAATTCGGAAATATGTATGTTTGGACCATACTGCGTCCTGACTAGTGTTGATGCATGTTTCTACTTGAACTTAATCAATTCTCCACGGCTCTTCTAAATTGAATGGGGAATTTCACATGTGTATCTTGCTTTCTCTTTATTACACTGTTCAAGTTAGTGCTTTCAATCTTGATTGCTTCGGCTTTGATGTTGGCATTTTTCAACTTTGCTAGGTCAGCTCTTTGAGCATAAATTTTCCTTCAACAATTTCTTTATGATGATTCTCCGGTCTTTTTATCCAATGTATGTGGTCTCATTTCTTGCTCCTTGAAAAATGAAAGAATGTCATTCATCTTCCCATTCATAGACATCTAGAGAAAGTCTTTAGGGGGTAGAAGTTTAGGTTCAACACTTGACTCAAGGATCTTAAACAACAAATACCCGAGGGGAAATTCACTAAATGGGGTCTTTCCATTACCTGAATACTCGTTTTGTTCCCCGTTAGCCTAAGTAGATCATCAGATGCTCACATTTGCAATATCCTTACAACATTCAATTCCTTTTAAACATAAGCAGCTTAGAATTGATCTTTGGATTTGAATTAAAGGAACTCTTGCAATTGAAATTCAAGGTCATGATAAAATGATATATAAATATACATGTCCTTTCAAAAAATGTGTATGTGTATTAGAGAACAAAAACTACCCCATAACAATGAATGGAGTATTTACAGAATCAAAGAATACAAAAATATTTTCTAAATATGAATAAAGAAAATGCGATTTTTTCATTATGACTAAAATAAATAGACATGTGTCTTTACAAAATGGATAATCTTCACCCGTGGTCCCTTTCGTTTGAGGTTTGTTCTATTTTGATCACCAGAATTCAAAAAAGATTATTCTGGTCACTTACGTTTTGAATCGTGTCTGTTTTGGTCCCTTGACCATTAACTTCCGTTAATAAAGAAATTAATTTCTACTTTAACCCCCAAACTTTCAAAACTTCATTTTCACCATCTTCCCCAAAACTTAAAAACTTTATTTCTCCGCCCACCACCCGATCCCGACCCTCTTTTCACCACCATGGATCTGCCATTATGATTCATCCATCGAAGCTTGCCAATGGCGAATAGTAATCTCCCTCGAAGAATCATCAAGGTTACTCTTTCGATCTTTCCCGAATCCTTCTTGATTTCTCCAATTTGTTTTTTTCCCGAGAACCCTCAAGAAAATCTCAGTTCTTTGACTTTTTTATTGATTTTTTGGCACTTCTAGCGTTTGGTTTTGTAACTAAAGTATTTAATGGCTTTGATGAATCAAAGTCATGCGCTAATTATTTTAAGATCGTTTTCTGAGATTGAAGAAAGCATTTCTTTTTTTGTGAGAATTTTGTTTATTTTTTGTACTTTAATTTCGGTTTCTTCATCTTTGATCTAAACAGGAAACTCAGCGTCTCCTCAGTGAACCTGGTAATTAGGTTGCTTTTTCTTTGCCGTTTGTTTTTTTTATGGAAACTATTGCTGAATTTTGATTAGTAAGTGGACCTTTTTTTGAATAATTGTAGTTTTTTTTATTTTCTTTTTTGTTATGATAGCACCTGGAATTAGTGCTTCACCTTCAGAGGATAATATGCGATATTTCAATGTGATGATCCTTGGTCCTACACAGTCTCCATATGAAGGTAATTGATTTTTCCATCTATTTGTTGGAAATAATTTTGCTGTGTTAGAATTGTAAAATTTTATAGGTGATGAGTAATTGTTAGGCTGGGCTACTGATTTAAATCATAAAGAGGGGTACCAATGCCTGATTATCTGTCAATAAAATGGTTTTTATATGGTCGAATTTGGGAAGCATTTGATCAAATGGTTTTCCAGTGTTTGTTTTACTTTCTTTTTGGTTTTCGAGTTTTTTAGGGGAAATGGTCTGATGTTTTCAGTCTTGAGACTTGGGTCAAATTAGCATTTTTTTTAAAAGTATTATGTTGTTCTTAGTCTGGCTATTGAATGTTGTTTGTAGTATTTCTTTGAAAGTTTTGAAAGAGATGGTGAAAAATGAAGTTTTGAAAGTTTGGGGGTTAAATTATAAATTATTATTTTTATTAATGGAAGCTAACGGTCAAGGGACCAAAACAAACACGATTCAAAACGTAAGTGACAAGAATAATATTTTTTAAATTCTGATGACCAAAATAGAACAAACCCCAAACGAAAGGGACCACGGGTGAAGATTACCCTTACAAAATATTCCTACTGCTTTAGAGCTCAAGCCATAGGGTTTGTTGTGTGCATTGTTCTCAAAAGGGGAAACCAAAATGGGGGGGGGATAACTAACATCTTCATGAAGAGATGAGAAACCCAAGCATAGGGACTTCAAGTCATTCTAGCCTTTTTAGCGCGGTGTAAGCTTGCCCCATCTCCCTTGTTTTTCACTGCTGGATTAGCTATTGTGTCAAAACTCTATTGCTAACCAGCTTCTTGATCTCTTCCAATTACGGCCTACACTTTCCGGTGAAATGCCTCGGTGCCCCTATGTGAAAATCACAAGCATTATCTCATTGATGATCCTCTAGAACAACGTTCTTCGAATATAAAAAGGTTCTCATTACAACGCATTCTTCTACACATAGGCTTCAACTCTAACTTCTAATTCTTTGATTGCCTCAATTATTCGAAAGAATCTCGATCTCTCTTCCGTCTCTAGGGGATGAATGGACAAAGATCTTTAGCTTTCGCGGCTAACATCTTCACGGGCTAGGCCATTTCTTGCACTTGGACAATCAAAGTCGTACATTTATGCCTTTATCTTCCTACTTGAGATACCTTCCATTCATGGTGAAAGATTTCTAATTGAGTGGTCAATTTGAGAATCAACCCTTTATGTCATGTAATGTATATGCAAATAAAATTGCAAAAAGTAAAAATAAAACAAAAAAAGAAATAAGTTAGTACCGGATAAAATAAACAAATAAACAAAATAGCTAATAAACAAACAAAGCACCGAAAGATACATACCATCTAAGACACCTAGGTTATTCGCATGGCTCTAAGAGGGGTGGATTTTCTATGCTCTCTACATGCAGGTTTGGTACTAAAAGGTACCCAAATTGTCCTCACTATCCCCTAATAAGGGTAGCAAGGCCCCAATCATCACTTATTATAGGCTTCTTTCAACCGGGTCCAATTCGGGGGACCCATTCGCTATGTCCATATAGGGAAACAATATTCCCATGAAAATATAGGGTACTCGAGCCCCGAAGGTACTTGCTAGGCTCATACGGAGGAACAATATCCCCCCGAAAGCACTAGCATCCCCCCACTTAAACGAACGAGTTTATATGTCAAATTTTAAATAAGTTAAAATAAACTCGCATTTATTAACAAATATCAACTTAATTGTCACTTTAACTCGCAACTTACGATATCAATAATGCGGTAATTGTTTTTTTAGGTCTGACTCTCTTTTTCTGTAAAAATAAATCCACAGCGGAGTCGCCAGGCTGTAGCGACTAAAAAATCCAAAGTATCCCATTTTTTTATGAAAAATATAATTTGGGGTATTCCTTTTAAAAACTCGTATTTTGAAATAAAAACTGGAGTCACAAAAAACAAGAGATTCTCACTTTTTTGTGTTCGGTAGTTAGTTACGTGTGGGGAAGGTTATGCACCCCACCACGCCCAAGCTTGGTCCCAAATCAATTATCGTTTTATTAATATCGAATTTTGCGAGTTAAAGTGACATTTAAATCAAAATTTAGTTATACATGCGAGTTCATTTTAAAGGAATCCGGTGTTCGAGGAATAAACGAAATCCACCACAAATACGTCTGGTACTAGCCAAGTTTATCCTCGAAAAAAGGAGTACCGCATTGACAGTTTATATCACATATGCAAAATAATTACATGGCATGACAAATATACGAATAAGCATGGAAAACAAATAAAACGCATAAAATGATAGCATGAATATTAAATTCTAACAGGAAAATATCATGAGAGTTAAACACATATGCCTCCATACATACACCGTGACACCAAACCATACATCACATTAAAAGCCTACATATATATTCATGCGACCTGCATTAAATCAAAAAGTTAAACTATAACAAGAAACTAAATACATAGCACGTGCTAAGAAACAAAGCATATGAATTAAAAAAAAACATGATCGAAACTATATGTTATAAAAAAAACTTGACATACGAGGCAAATAAAGACATGGCCTTGGACATGAAAAAAAAAACAAAAACATACATATCTACACAAGCATATGCGGTTCATACCAAAAACACACCAACACAATAAGAAAAACAAATGTATATACTCGATGCAACACACTTTGATGGCATTAGAAAGAACTATGACATTGTAACACCCCCTTCCGGCTTGGTAGGAACCCGGGTCAGAAAATGTTACCGGAAATAGATTTGGAGATCAAAAACTTAATCGGAGTTTAGAATCATATTCAAAAAGTCTTATTATTCTCTTTTACAACTTATTGGGCTAACGTATTAATAGCATACTCAATTTGGGGCTAATTTCAAATTTTTTCAAACTTAAGGGATAAATTGTAAATTTTACAAATTAAGGGTCTTTATTAGAATTTATGTTTACAAGTCTTCAATTGATCTCATCACTTATTAGCCTGTAAAATTTCGTTATCAACGGAGGTCATTCACCTATCCAATCAGACCATTTAAAGTTTAGTGACCAATTTATAAACTATTTAAAAATGTAGTTTAAGTCTTTTAATAGAATTAACTAACACTGTACCAATACACTTAAAACCCTATCGGCACGCTAAGCTAAATTTCTCAATTCTAGATTCAAGGATAACAAGCTCGTATCGATACATCTAAGCCTGTATCGATACGTGTTGACCAAGGTTGACCCGTTTCGGTACAGCCTAAGGCCGTATTGATACAATTTATTTCCCAGACCTTACTGCCCAAGCCTGTATCGATACAGCTTAACCTGTATCGATACGTTCTGTTTTACTAAGTCCAAATACGCAAGGCTGTACCGATACAACTTGACCCGTATCGATACGCCTGTTTTGCAATGACAGATTTTATCTGGTGTTTAGTCAATTTAACCTTTTGAACGATGTCCAAATACCATGAAATTTTACCAACAAGTTATTAATCCATAATTCTATTAGCATAAAAAAATTTAGAGCATTTCGAATCCATATACTAAGTTTTTACCTTTTAGTACTTTTAAGCCATTTGAACTAGTTTTACTATCTTGCAAGCATACCATATTCCATATTTTACACCTAGGCACTTTAGGGTCATTACATACATATCAAAATAGACTATTGTAACATGTCTAAGCCCTATGCCACCTTACTAGGAGTTCAAAACAAAAGGGTAACCATACATGGAGTTGATGAGAGTGACTTGCAACTTCAATAACACGATCGAGGCTTGGATTGCTTCAAGGTCCTGAAATGCATGAGACACGCGGATGTTAGGCTTACATAGTCTAGTGAGGTAGTTATAACATATGCAACATAAATTTATCTATGGCATGAATGATATGTAACATCCTTGTATGACATGTACTTATATCATAAATCATATATATATCATGCTCAAGCCAAATGTCATATTTTCATGCATCAAATGTAAATCATAAACACATATCATTTCCTTGGACATAACAACCAATGGATACGTGGATTCCCCTGTATGCCACACACATCAAAAATAGGCCTTAGCCTCGAGCCGTAGCTCTGAAGTCCCTTACACAATCCAACCTTTTCTCCCTACATATAAGCCGTAGCCCCGGACCGTAGTCCAATCCCTTACTTAGTGAGCTCAAATAACCCTATGGCATGCCAATTGTATCCAATGTCCAAAAGTGTCCAAGGTTACACATATCATCATATAACTCACCTTTGTGCCCTTAGGCCATATTGGATTGCAAATTGAGCCTTGGCTCTAAATCACATATCATGTCATTTTTGCATATGTTAATTTCCACATGTATCAATGTTAACATCAAACAAATTCCACATAAATCATATAACAGTTAAGTCATGGCATAACTTAATGCATCAGAACAGTATGATGACCTTACCACACTTACCACATGGGGTTCACATCTTGTAGGCTCTACTTGAGCTAATCAAATGAAGACACAACGTAATCACAAAACAAATGCAACCGGGATGGCACTAAGTTGATCCCGAGATACAACTACACTCACCTAGTACTCGAAGACTTCAAGGTTCTTGGATTACAGTCCCCTTGCCCTTGGAAGAGTTCAGAATAGCCGACGGTGAAGATGGCTTGTCTTCCACCACTTGAGCTAGTTCAAAATTTGAGGATTGTTTTAGAATCAAAACTAATGATTCATAAAAAAAATTCAAGCTTACCAAAGCTCATAGATAACATCAAAATAAGGAAATCAACCATCTAACACATGGGCTTAGCTTGAACATTCAAGACTTAAATCTTAAAATTAAACCCTAAGGATTGATGGAAGCATCAAATTGACATAGGGGTTTTACTTACCAAGCTACAAGCTTTCAAATGGTATATTAAAATCAAGCAAAGGCCATAGATTGGATCGAGGTGCTTGCTTGAGCTTGAGGAAAAACATGACAATGGAGGCGTGTGCTTGTCTGCTTAACGACAAAGGTGAGATTTGGTTTCGGGAGATTCAAAACAAATGAAGAAAGCTTTTTCCTTGTTCTTTTTAAGGTGACTAAAGCCTTAATCATTCTCCACCTCACCCTTAGCCAATGGAAAGCTTTCCCTTAGCCAATGGAAAGCTTTCCCTTAGCAAAAGGTTTGCTTAACCCATTAATTAATACATTTCCTCAATCCTTTCCAACTTTTGACAATTTGTTAAGTGTGTAAAAGTACTATATTTCTACCTTTTCACTATTAATTATTGTTAGACTTAGGCTCATTCTAGTTGCATTTTTAGTCATTCATGCATAAGTGCATAGTTTCATTCGCTGTCATGTTTGATTTCATAATTTGGTTGATTTTGTGGAAAAGGTGTGCTGCTGGTATGTGTTTTTGTGTGTGCAAGATCTAATTGCCCAAGCAAGTAGGAAATTGCAGAGGCAATTGAGGACAAGAAGAAGGGAGATGCCGATTTTGATGGATAAATCCAATTAATTCGAGTTAATTATGAGAAGCAAATCCTAGAAAAGTTGGAGTTCCACGAAGAGATCAAAAGGAGATTAAATTCCAAGAGTTTATGAGGAGTTTTTGGAGAATAAATAAATAAAAGAGATTTATCTCTTTTATATTATTTAATTCCAACTTAAACTCATCCTTATCAAACAAGGAACTTGACCTGGCCATCTCTTATAAATAAGAGACAAGTCGCCGCCTACAAGAGAGAGCTCGACATGGAGAGAAAATTAGGGCTGCTCGACATCTTCTTCTTCTTTCTTCCATTCGATTCATGTTGGGTAGATTTTATCTTGTATTTCTCTTGCACCCAGCCATGAACTAAACTTAATTGGCTTGGGTTATTATGTTTTTGTGGTTGTGAAAACGTTTGGATTTGTTTAGGTTTTTGAGTTGCAATTCAATTTCAAAGTTTGTTCATTCTTGGTTCTTAATTTTGATTGCGAGTGAATTGGGAGAAGATCTCGTGAATTCATCAATTTATCTAATATCGGAAGAGTTAGATTCAAGAAATGAATGAGCAGGGTTTTCATACAAACAAATGTTGAGGGATAAGTTGCGAATTTCAACGGCTAAGAGGAGCGCAAGATCGGTTGTTGTTCACCCATGGTTAACGTAGGGATGTATCACCAAGGCATGCTCAATTAACAGTGTTTCGAGTTAGGGATAATGGGAAGCCATTGAAGAACATTGAAGAAAGTCGCCCAGTTGCCCAGGCAATCACACCGTTCCTAGTTGCCCAGGAAATTACAATTGCCCAGGCAATTAACAAGTAAAATAAAAGAGGAGCACAAGATCGGTTGTTGTTCACCCATGGTTAACGCAGGGATGTATCACCAAGGCATGCACAATTAATAGTGTTTCGAGTTAGGGATAACGAGAAGCCATTGAAGAACGCTTCGCTAAACTTTGAAGAAAGTCGCCCAGTTTCCCAAGCAATCACACCGTTAATTCAATTACCACGAGGGTCCATTCAATCATCACACTACGAATCACGATAACTCGGCCTACTATCTCTTATTCAATTACAATCTTCTTTTATTTACTTGCTTTTTTATTTTACTTGTTAATTCAATTCCTATTATCACCACCAAATTGTGTTTTCTTTTCAGTGCAAGAAGTTAGAATCCAGAAGTTGCACCAATCCCTGTGGAGACGATATCTATTCTATACTATAACTTGCGACGTGTACACTTGCACCAATTGCGAAGCACTCTAAACACGCAACAATTTTCTGGCGTTGTTGCTGGGGATTGGCAATAACGACTTTTATTTTTATTTCTTGCACCTTTGTTTCTTTTTATTTGTATTTTTGTTTTTATTTTTGTTAATTGGTTTCACAGGGCTAATATTCTTGGGTTTTGCATCTGTGTATGACCAGGGCGAGACCAACAGCACAAGACTACCCACTTGAACCTGAGATTAAACAAGTTCTTCATAGAAGAAGACGAGAACAACAAGCAGCAATGGCAGATCACCCTGATAATCTAGTCGGTAATCTGAATGCCAACGATAACCAGAATGCCGCAGCATGAGGAGAAGGAGCTCAAGTCGTACAACCTGTTCAAGTACGGAACAGACCCATCGAGACTATTTAGAGGAAGATCTCAATGGTCTCAATCCCAGATTTGTAACACCTGAAATAGAAGCCGCTCACTTTGAATTAAAACCTGTGATGTTCAGCATGATCAACACAATTGGTCAATTTGGCAGCTCGGCAACTGAAGATGCCAGACAACATCTCAAATCATTCCTGGAGATTTGCAATTCATTCAAACTACAAGGAGTCCATGAGGATATCCTAAGGCTGAAATTATTTCCATATTCACTAAGGGATAGGGCAAAAACGTGGTTAAACGGTATTCCATTCAGATCTATAGGATCTTGGACGGATTTATGTCGTGATTTCATTGCTAGATTTAGTTATACAAATATGACTGATAAGTTGCGTAATGATATTACTTCTTTTCTGTAACACCCACAACCCGGCTTAGGAGTAAACCGAATTGTAAGGTGTTACGAAACAAACAAACAGGCATTTCGATAAGCTGCCCTTGGATTAATGAACGAGTTTTCAAAAATGCAGATAAATTAAAACTTTTTAAGGGATTGCTTCACTAGAGTTTAAGTTCTTTACTTAACACTTAGTATTATACAATCAAACTAGACAAGAGATAACAATTCCAGTCTATAAACTTATTCCATTGATTTCATTTATTTCTTTAGTTTCTAAAACTAAAACCTTAGATCCCGCAATAGGCTAACATCAAGTCGAAACATCCAATTTATCTTAAGGAGGAATACTTTGAAATATTAAATCTTGGGAGTTATTAACATTCTCTACTACAAGTCTAACCCGACAACTTATGCCTATTATAAACAAATATTCAGGGCATAAAGCAAGAAACCATTCATATCTTTTATTATGAATCAAAACTTACTAGAGAACCTTCCCTATGAAAACTTGTACACAAGACATTAGAAGAGACATAAGTCAAATTAAGAATTATTTCATGCAAACATGAACTTCCAAGAAGGTGTTCAACAAACAAGGTATTGAACTTCAACATGATTTATCTAATCTTGTTTCTTAATTAAAATCGATTGCTAAATTTATGTATCCAATTTATTCGTCAAAGAAACTCAATCTTCAATTATTTAGTCACGATTATAGGCCCTTAACCATTTGAAAGATCCTAACTAGCCATTAATCATACGAGCACACTTGTTATCCTTATTTCCACCATCATTATAGATTCTATCAAGACCTATCTATCAAGCATCCATAACCATTTCAAAAAGCAAGCAACCATAAATAATAGACATAGAGGCCCTCTACATCAATCAACAATTAAAGAGCATCGCCAAGCATACATATACACATGATGCTCATAATGCATAATGACTACATTCTAAACATGTGCCACCACTTAGGAGAACATAAGGAGTTACAAGCGTACTTCCTGGAAATTGTGATCTCGTCCAAGCTCATAAGATAAATCAGAAACTTGGTTGCACTGCAAGGCATCAAGAAAAACGGGTAAGATTATTCTTAGTGAGATAATTAAGACCTAAAAAAATAGGAACCTATTTCCATTCTTTTGATTTTCTAAGGTTTATCAATCGGGCAAGATTTATAAGCTTGGACTTATTCTGTTCAATTTAACTTTCTCTACAAGCAAGGGTATTTTCACAAGCTACTCGCATATAACAATTGAATGAAGTTCATTCAGCCCTATCAAGATTTAACCTCCCAAACGGAATAGACAATCATAATCAGAAACTTAATTATTTCCGGTTTACCACTTAACCGATCCTTCTAACTAGATTCATAAATATTCAATTAAAGATTATTGTTCTCGGAGAATCTCCCAAGCAATATTTATCATTTACGAGTATGCTAGTTCTTTTAAAGTCTATCAAAACTTGTACATGAATATGTTTCTTTAGATTACCTTTAACAAAGAGTAATTTATCACATAAGTTACTATTTTCAGCTTAACCGATATCATTATACAAGTGGAACTAGATACTAGCATAAATTATTCCATTAGCTTTCTATATTATTACTTCTTCTGTTACCCTAGATGAACATAAATGTCTTTTAACCGACGGACTAAGAATATCCTCCTTTCAAAATCAACTATTATATGTTTCATAAGCAATCTACTCAATCATCTTGTAACGTAGTTCTTTATTAACCTAGAATTACAGAATGAATTAGTCTAATCATGGATTTTCCTAGCTTACTAGGTATGACACTAGTCTAAACCATTTATACAGAAAACTCTTATTTACTTATAATACAAGCAATCTGATCGATACTACACTCCTATCGTAGGATTAATTACAATCGTCCGGACCAAGGAACATAGCTAAGTAATCCTTTAGAAACAAGCAATTATTAACAATGCAATCCAATTTACAATAATTTATTTTATAATTATATCATTTCCCATACATCTCGTAACCTTGCTTCCATTGGGTAAGAATATTTGGTCTTAAAACTGTTTTAGATTCGACTTCTAGTTAACTCACATGCTATACACGCATGAAAGCATAACACTGCTTTCAATATACGCTTGATACTAATTGTTATTTTACTACATCTTTAACTTACCAAACTTTCATATCAGATATTAACTACTCATTGCATAAGACATACAAATCATAAACAACTACCATATCATATAACTAGCCTAACTATTTCATTCCTTGGGCATCAAATTCCACATTACGTCTTTATCATAACCATTTCATTTATTGCAATCAAGCCAAGCAAGCATTCAATTTAGCATATGGATCATAATGTTTCTCTCATTACAAGCAAACATTCGATCTAGCATTTGGATCATAACATTTCTTTCATTACAAGCAAGCATTCAATTTAGTTCAGAGCAAATAAACATTAATCCATGCAATTTTCCAAGTCTATCCAATTTTTCATTTGCAATAGAACATAGTTCTAACTTTAACTAGGGACATTTAGTCCTTACTAAATCAAGGGATCGAAATCCATTACATATTGTTGTCACTTGATTTCACCTTCGTTTTGGTTGTTATATTAATTTAGTATTGTTGTAGTGTTATACCGATAATATAGTTAAGTCATATAGTAACATAGTTAATATGTTTTGTAGTAAATATTAATGCTACTGATAATATAGTTAGGTGTCATATAGTTAATATATTATAGTTGTAAATATTAATGTTAGTATTAGAATAGTTTAGGTGTCATGTAATGTATACTTAGCGTGTTATAATTAATATAATTGTTAGTATATTATATAGAATTAACTTAGGTTATATATTAGTTAGTAGCTAGAATAAAACCCAAAGTAAAAAACAATCCATTAAATAAAAAAACTAAGTCCATTTACTTTTATTTGGTCCAGTCCATCAATTTAAGAAACATGCCCATACATTATAGAAAGGGCCGCTTGGCCAATTTATAACCCAAAAAACCCCTAATCCCGTCTTATTCTCTTGCGCAGCCAAAGGGAGGCCATTGGATCGATCTAGGATCCAACGGCGCAGATAGAGCCAAGCTGGGGATGATATGGCGCCCTCAATTACACAACCATTCGATCAGGATGTAATCCAACGACCCAGATTGCTTTGGGCTGTTCACGCCGATCATCACTTGTACGTGGTAGCCACACGCACGACATTTGAGCTCCGTCCATTCACTTCGTCTTCTTCGGCGCTCCACTCGCTCCGATTGTTCCTCGCCGGTGCCATTCGAGTCATCGGAAACATACAAATAGAAGAAAAAAAAGGGTAAAATCCCTAAATTGGGGCATAGCAATTCGAGATAAAATCAACATGGATTAAATCCCTAATTTAAAGCCCTAGCTGGAAAAATCAGAAGCAAAATGTGAAGGGATAATCCTTAATTTGAAGCCGAAGCAAGAATCAAGCTACAATCGGATATGCAAAAGGCAATTCATAACCAAAAACAGAACCAAAATTGAAAGGGTTAATCCCTAAATTGAAGCCTCTGGCAAAGATCAAGCAATTCAAGATAATCCAGGGAAGAAATTAGGGATTCGGGCCTAAAATTCAAGCAATTCTTATACTATATAAACCCCTTTGTAATTCATGTAACAACAACAATTTTACGCACAACAACTCCACAAGAAATCACACACGGTAGTTACAGTAAACATACTAGCATTCGGAAGTTGTAGAAGCAAGCAGTTGTAATCAGAATTCGAAAGCAATAAAAGAAGCAAGTTTCTGGTAACATCTCTTATCTTTTTCTTTTTTGCTTTAAATAAAGAAAAGGTTTGTTATTTTACCTCAATTTTAGTTGCGCCATCGTGGTTTTGTTGTTTAACGTAGCACCGACGAGAAAAATGTGATTTCAAAGTCGCCGAAATCTGGAAAAATCTGGGCTTTTCTGCGAATTTTGCCGTCGGCAACGACGGCTGCCGTCGGTAGAAGGCGACCGGTACGGCGGACCACCACCGTGTTCTTCAATTCATGAAGAACATGATGAATGTCTTCAGAGAATTCTTAAGAGTTGGTTTTGATCCGTTTTTGGGAGGAAAAGAATAATGAAATCTGTTTGTTATAATTAACATATATACTAACCCGTATGACCCGACCCGAAACCGATAATGACTCGCGCCTTTCTTTTTTGGTTCTTATACCGCAGCTCTTTTATTTTCAATTGTTTCAATTCCGTCATTTTTCCTTTCAATTCAGCACAAAATTTTAAATTATTTTTGAATTAACCCTCACATTTTGGTTTTCTTTTAATTTAGTCCATAATACATTTAAAAAAAATTATTGCCTTTTCTTATTTTAATTGCTTTGATAATTAATTTATTTAAGTATTTTGTTTCTTTATTCTTGTATGTATATGTATGTGTGTTAAACCTCATGATTAGGGACTTAAAACATAGATTAGAGACATGTATATTGTAAAACATTCTCCATTTTCAATAAAACACACTTAATTACATTTAAACCTAACAGTAAAAATGAAAGTAGATGTTTCTTTAGGTATTAATCATTAATTAGATTTTAATTTAAAAAACTATAACATATTCAATTTTCTTGTTGACTTGTTAAAAAGTAAAAACTTAATTAATGCGGTGTCTTATCAAAAGAGAATAACGAGTTAGCACCAGGAGTGTTGGTGGTGATTAAAGTTCATTTCCCTGGCGATAAGGCCATTAAAATAGATTTACAGTCATTTTACGGACAAATAAATCAGAATTCTATGAACTTGCAAATTCTAGTTTTTAAAGCACTTTTTGAAACCAATTAGGTACCAGTTTTGGGCATTGTGGGGGTGCTAACCCTTCCCTACACGTAACCGGCCCCCAAACTTGTTTTCTCTTATTTTCGTGGACCAAAATTGTTGTTTTAATAAATAAAACATTTTATTAAAATAAGCATTGTTTTAAAAGTGATCCAATCACACTTTTTTAAAAAAGATTGGTGGCGACTCCGTGATTTTATAAAGTTTTCCAAAACGACAAAACCTTCCTAAAAAAGGGTTGCGACACACATCAAGGGAATATACATTCAAAATTCTCATCTTAACATCAAGATTCATTAATATACATTTTAAGTTTTTATGAGCCTTGATTAACAAGTTACTAGACACTCGAATCCACTATGAGTGTAACAACAAGGGTACACATAGTACCGAAACAAGGTTACACAAAGTACCAGATCTATTTCAATACTGAACAAGGGTACCAATTGTACCAAAAGATCACTAGATCTTGACAACAAGGGACCGTAATCCAAACTAGCGAGCTCGACAAACTCTATGGCATGCCAATTGTGTCTAAGATAACTGGAATCAAGGCTTGTATTTATAAATTTATTATCTCTTCAATTGAAAGGCATTAAGTGCCATGAATCATTAATTTACTTCATACAATTCACGTTCAAGTCTAGTTTCAAATTAACTAGAAAAGTATAACATGTACATGTAACTTATCTGGCTTGAGCTTACCTCAAGTAGAATTCAATCACACCTTAATCAAGCCAATTTGCCATATGTTATCCTTCATCAAAGTTCATTATTTAACTGGAATTGGGCAGCCACATTCATATATTTAATCTAGGTTACACTTACAATATGTGCAAAACTTTCTTTCTTATTTTAATTATCAATATTACAAGTGGGTTTAACCATTTTTAAAGTACTATCAATTCAAATCATAAGATTTGAATCATATATGTCATTTTAATCTCATACTCATCATGAAATATACGTGAACATGTCGAATTCTAACTCAAATCCATATCTAGTGCAACAATGGCTCTATTTGATTAGACCATAATACAAATTTCTTCGCATATAATTCCAATTTCCCAATCAATGCTATCATTCAAGTATAACTCAACATTGGCTTTCTTTACTAGCAAGCAACATTTCCTTTATTTAAGTTTATACAAATCATGGCTCCATTTCAATTCTAATGTTGCATCATAATCATAGCTAACATTTCATAAAATGACAAACACAATCAAGCATAATCTTATTGTAAGCCAAAGTACATATTATCATACTTAACTTATTATGACTTACCTTGGCCCAAGCTTGCTTACATCCCATTCACATCAATTAAGTAATGCATTTATAATTTTAACAAGGATTGATCGGGAAGGTTGCAAGCCTACCCTGAGGTTTTAACTATACTCACATGTTATCTCGAAGTTACGGGATACCTGAACCCCTATTCAAATCATGCTACTAAGACAATTCTTCTCCTAGCTCCATCATAGTCTAAGATTAACCAAGAATTTGCTTACATGCATTAGAAATTTTTTCAATCATCTAAACATTCATTACAAGATTTGAACAGGAATACATGCTTTCGAACACTCAAAATCAGTCTCAATCAAACATTTTCATAACTATTCAGCTCCACTTTTACTAATTCGTATACCATACATTTATATGCAATCACACATCAAGTATATATATATATACAGCCAAAACAGTCCCAAAATACATTAATGTACATTGTATATACATAAAACAGCGCATGCTATTTTCAAACATTTGAAAACAGTTCTCAAGGTTCATATATCATGTAAAACAATTCCAATTTCACTATTATACTTATACATAATATATAAAGCAGCCCTGAATGTAATTTTATTAGGTTAAAAAAGTCATTTGGTTTGCTACCTTTAGTAGGGGACATCAAGGACAGCTCGGGTACCTTTTAGAACTCAACCATTTGAGAACTTAGAGCCCACCCCAATAGAGCCATGCGGAAAACCTAGGGTTTTGAGTCTAATCAAGATCATTGCAGATAATCTGTGGAGACATGTCTTGAAGTGTTGGAATGTGCTGCCCAGAATTATTTGTGAAATTATTTTGGTCTCTTTGTGTTTTCTTAATTCTGATCTTTTTCCTTTTGGTCTTGTTGTTTTGCATATTCATGCATCATCATTCCATTTCATCGGGTTTTGACATTCAATAAAGCTGTTTCTAAAAGTAGATATTTCGTTAAACCAATGTTCTTTTTTTTGCATTCATGCATTTGCATCATTCTTTTGTTTGTTTGGTTGTTTTCTTCTTTGCTTCGCATTGCATTCCATGCATCCATGACATAATAAGAATCTAACTTAATTAAAAATGACAGAAAATCAAAATAGAAAAAACAAATCACAAATACAGTACTCAGTCTCAAGTCAGAGTAATGGAAGACAGAGTGATGGTTTAGAAAGCAACCACAAGAGTACCCAGGATAGGTTAGACAAGCTGGAGACAGATCTGAAGCAACAGATGGAGTTGGTTCACCAAAAGACGGTTGGTTCAATTGCAGCCATGTTGGGTTTTAAGGACCCAGATGCGGTAGAAGCTGGTGAGGAAGCTAATGATGTGCCAAAATTTCAAGGGATGGCCTTTGTTCATCTGAGCATACAAAGGGAAGTTCAATCGTCTAAGGTCAAAATTTCCCCACATGTTGTTGAGGCGTCGGCGCGGAATGATAGGAAAATAAGCTCTAAGGAAGTCATTGAGATTTCTGATCTTAATGAAATTGCTGATAAGGTGAAAACTAAGATCTCTATGAGAAATTAGAGGGAATGATTAAGTCTTTCCAAGAAGGAGGTACATATGGAGGAATGGATGCCAAGGATTTAAGCCTAGTAACTGACTTGCTAGTACCACCAAAGTTCAAGGTCCCTGACTTTGAAAAATATAACGGAACTACGTGCCCTACAACACATCTGACTATGTATTGCAGGAAAATGTCAATGTATCTTGAGAACGAGAAACTGCTTATCCATTGCTTCCAAGATAGTCTAGTAGGGTCAGCTGTTGGTATACGTAGCTAAGTCGAATTAACATTAGATCACATAAAGATTTGTCCAGAGCCTTCAGTGAGCAGTACAAGCATGTTTCAGACATGGTTCCAACTTGTTTAGTTATGCAAGGATTGGAAAAAAAAAAAGTATCATGAGAGCTTTCGCCAATACGCGCAGAGATGGAGGGATGTAGCTGCCCAAGTCCAGCCACCATTTTTGGAAAGTGAGATCACCCTGATGTTCGTGGAGACATTGAAAGGATCTTTCTATGATCATATGCTCAATCATGCCACAAGGAGTTTTGCGGAAATGCTTATAAACGGAGAATTGATACTTGCGACAATGGAAAATAGAAGGTTGGATAGTGGGGAAACTAAGAAACCCTACAAAAAGAGAGACATTGAAGTTAATGCCACTAATGTCTATAACCCTAGTTACTCGAAGGGGGTAGTCTTCAACAAACCCAATGTCTCGACCACAGCCCCGGCAGTCACAAACCTGCCAAAAGAAGAACGAAGATATCAAGGGAGCTCAAAACCATATTTTCCTCCTGTCCCGATGACATACGCAGAATTGCTTGCTGAATTGATCAAATCCCAGATGGTGCTGCCAATACATGTTCCTCCATTCTCACCACCATACCCACAATGGTACAATGAGAAGGCACAATGTGAATATCATGCAGGAGTTAGGGGGCATACCATTGAAAATTGTACTGCATTCAAAAGGGTGGTAGATGACTTAAAAACGTCAAGGATGTTATCATTCGATACGTCAGAAGATAAGGGAAGCCCTTTGCCAAATCATTAGAAGGTAGGTGTGAATGCTATCATAGATGAAGAGGATAAGGTGGTTAATGAATGTGTTTCTGAAGTTAGAGCTCCCATGAAGTGGGTATGGGCTCAAATGGTGGCAGTAGGGATGCTGGAAGAAGGGGCCCAGAAATTGAAGAGTGAGAATGAATTGTACTGTGAGTACCACATGAAGGAAGGACATGAGATTGATTGTTGCTTAGAGTTTAGGCAACTAGTTCAAAACAAGATGAATGAAAAAGAACTTGAGTTCTTTGAGAAAGAAGACAAAGAATGTTTGTTGGATGTATGTGCATCTGAAGAGTCATCTACCAAAGTGACTACAACGGAATGAAGCCTTTAGTTATTAAGGATAAAACAAGAGTTGGTGAGCCGGCAAGGAGTGTAACCCTGCGGCTCATAATTAAGGCACCAACACCGTTTCCATACAAGGATGCAAGCAGGTCCCTTGGAATTACACTTGTGAGGTGACAGCCCTAGGAGAAACATTTGTCCAAGAGAAAAGAGAACCAGTCAATGAGGTGAGCCATTTCACGGTGAGCGGAAGGCTCTATTCCCAGCCAATAGCAGAAGATAGAGATACGGCGCAAAGAAAGGATGCTGCCGAAGAGTCTGAAAAAGAAGATGACAGAGATTTCTTCAAGGAAAATCTGACAACATACCATGAGCCTGTAAAGGAATCAGAGGCTCAAGAGTTCTTGAAGATCTTAAGACACAATGAATACAGCATCGCGGAGCAACTCCACAAGCTTTCGGCTCTAATTTCTATGATTTCATTGCTACTAAGTTCTGAGGGCCACCGTGAGGCCTTGTTAAAGATTTTGAACCGAACATTCGTATCAAAGGAGATTGCAACTGATAAGATGGATATGTTAGTCGGTAACATTACCGTTAACAACTTCATCTCATTCAATGATGAAGAAATACCAGGTGAAGGAATGGGATCGTGCAAGGCTTTACACATCACTACTAGATATAAAGGACATATGTTACTAGGTGTCCTTATTGACAATGGTTCGGTACTAAATGTTTTGCCGTTAGCCACACTGAAGAAACTACCAAATGACAATTCTCATATGAGAACTTATCAAAATACGGTTAGAGCATTTGATGGAACTCAGAGGGATGTGTTAGGAAAGATTGAAGTGCCTTTGCAAATTGGGACCAACAACCTTTGATGTTGAATTTGTGGTCAAGGATATAAGACCTAGTTATAGCTGCTTGCTTGGGCACCCATGGATTCACGCAGCAGGAGCGGTCTCATCTACTTTACACCAGAAGCTGAAGTTTGTGATCGATGGTCAGTTAATAACTGTTGGTGCGGAGGAAGAAATCATTGCATCAGTGACCAGAGCGCTCGAGTGTCATTTTAAGACATTGGAGCTTGTCAATTCAACCTTTGTCACCGAAGGAAGTAAGGTGCCAGAACCAGAATTATCAAGCTGTGCAAAGATACAGGTAAAACAAATTCTTGGGAAATGAGCTGAAATTGGAAAAAAGATTTAGAAAGAGACATCAAGGAAGGTTGTATCCCGTAGTAATCCCGGTGAAAAAGGATCGGTTCGTTTTGGGCTTCAAGCCCAAAAAATGTCAAAGAAGAGTTGAAATTAAAAAGCATCAAGAGATGAGAAGAGCTAGACTAAAGGGAGAGGAAATTGAGTGGGAGTCGATGACTTTCCCTCCCCTGAGCCGAACTTTATATATGGAGGCATATTGGATCCAAATACCTCAACTAGTGAAGGAGGAAAATGAGAGAGCACTCTATGTGAAGCATTTGAAAAGCTGAGTATCAATGTTGTGACTAACAATGAAGAAAAGAACCAGTACATGTCAATGATTTGCCCTTGCTCTGAGCTTGACAATTGGACTACTGAAGAAATTCCTATAGTCTTTAAGACATGTTCAGAGTAATTCTCAAAACAACCTCTTTGCTCCAGGCCCGAAGACAATAGGGGATCTTATGTAAAGGGCCTATGTCAAACATTTAATTTTTAATTCAATAAAAGATGCATTTCCTTAAATCTTCTCTGGAAAACTTTCTTTTCATAAATAAACCAAAACCAAATGAAAACCATAAAGCATAAAAGACATTCCATTCATTTTGTTTCTTCCCTTTGTATATATCTCTTGCCTATTCCTTTTTCAGGTCTTCTGATATTAGTGGCGTAAATGAATCCGAGTCTGACTTCAAGGTTGACTTTGAATTGCCTCTATGCTTGGAAGAAATTGGAAATATTGACAATGAGGAAGAATATGAAGCACCCAGTGATATGCCCAGAATGGTAGAAGAGAAAAAATAGATTGTACCACATAAAGAGGACCTACAAACATTAAACCTCCGAACTAAAGGAGAAAAGCGAGAGGTGAAGATCTGTACTACCATCACAGCCAAAACAAGACAAAGTCTGATTGAGCTTTTGAAAGAGTTAAAAGATATTTTTGCTTGGTCGTATCAAGATATGCCCGCCCTTGACACCGACATCGTTATGCATAGGCTCCCTATAAAATAAGGATGTGAACTTGTAAAACAAAAGCTTAGAAGAATAAATGCTGAAACACTCATCAAGATCAAAGATGAGTTAAAGAAGCAATACGATGCAGGATTCCTTGAGGTAGCTAAGTATCCGGAATGGGTGGCGAATATTGTCCCAGTACTGAAGATGGATGGAAAAGTACGAATGTGTGTTGACTACGTGGACCTCAATAAGGCAAGCCCAAATGACAAATTCCCGCTCGCACATATTGACACTTTAGTCGATAATATAGCTAGACATTCACTCTTTTCTTTCATAGATGGTTTCTCTGGGTATAAACAGATTAAGATGTGCCCAAAAGACATGGAACAGACAACTTTTGTGATGTTATGGGGAACTTTTTTCTATAAAGTGATACCCTTCAGACTTAAGAATACAAGGGCAACTTATCAGAGGGCCTTGGTCACTCTCTTCCATGATATGATGCATAGAGAAATAGAGGTATACGTCGACGATATGATCACCAAATCTCGATCTGAAGAAGAACATTTGGTCAATTTAGAAAAACTCTTCCTAAGATTAAGAAAGTTCCAGTTGAAGCTCAACCCGACTAAGTGCACATTTGGAGTCACATCTGGGAAATTATTAGGTTTTGTTGTAAGTAGAGGAGGAATTGAGATCGATCCAGATAAGATAAAAGCAATACAGAAACTTCCCCCACCTCAAACACAAAAGAAAGTTCAAGGTTTCCTGGGACGAGTAAATTACATCGCACGCTTCATTTCTCAGTTAACTGATAAGTGCGATCCAATGTTTAGGTTACTCAGGAAGAATAACCCAGGAACATGGGATGAAAAACGTCAAACGGCTTTGGAAAATATCAAAGAACAATTGAGTAATCCTCCGGTATTAGTACCACCTATTTCAGAGAGACCACTGATCTTGTACTTAACGGTCTATAAAAATTCCATGGGTTGTGTGTTAGGGCAAACGATACTGGAAGAAAAGAAAAGGCGATATATTATCTGAGCAAGAAATTCACTGATTGTGAAACTAGATATTCGTTGATTGAAAAACTATGTTTTGCTTGGTATTGCAGCTAAAAGGCTAAGACAATATATGTTTTACCACGTTACGTGGCTGATCTCGAAGTTAGATCCACTAAAGTTCATGATGGAAGCTCCAGCCTTATCAAGAAGATTAGCACGTTGGCAAATGTTATTATCAGAGTTTGATATCCAGTATGTGGCCAAAAAGCGATAAAATGGAGTGTCATAGCATACTTTTTGGTAATTCGTGCTTGTAATGACTATGAAGCATTAAACTTCAATTTTCCTGATGAAGACTTGATGTGTATCTCAGAAGATGATGAGGCTCCCATGGAATCTTGGGTTATGAACTTTGATGGTGCAACAAATGCATTAGGAAGAGGGATAGATGCAGTTTTGGTTTCGCCAGAAGGAGATTGTTACCCTTTTACCAGTAGTTTAAAGTTTTTCTGCACTAATAACATGGCAGAGTACGAAGCCTGTATAATGGGACTAAGAGAAGCTATAAGGAGGAAAATCCACACTTTAAGAGTTTTTGGGGACTCTGCATTGGTTATTTATCAGGTACGTGGTGAATGGGAGACAAAAGATGCAAAGTTGTTGGAATACCACAAGCTGGTCCTTGAGTTGACCAAGGAATTTGTTAAGATCATTTTCAAATATCTCCCTAGAGAAGACAACCAAATGGTTGATGCTTTAGCCACCTTAGCCGCCATGTTTAGGGTAAGTGAAGGTTCTGAGATGATGCCCATCAGGTTATATATTCTTGGCTCTCCAGCTCATTGTTATAATATGGAAGAAGAGACAGATGATGGGTTTGCCATGATATCATGACATCTTACAATATGTAAAATTCCAGCAATACCCACCTTATGCTACAGAGAATGAAAAGAAAATGATCAGGAAGATGGCATCAACACATGTCCTTGATGGAGAGATTTTATACAAGAGAATTCATGATCAAGTGCTTCTAAGATGTGTGGGGGAAATGAGGCACAATTAATTGTGAAAGAAGTTCATGAAGGAGTTTACGAAACTCATCCTAGTGGTTTCACCATGGCCAAAATGATCATGCGCCTAGGATATTATTGGTCAACCATGGAAGGTGATTGCATCAACTATTCTCGTAATTGCCACAAGTGCCAAATATATGTTGACAAGGTTCATACGCCACCTCAACCTCTTCATGTTATGAATACCCCTTGGCCGTTCTCCATGTAGGGCATTGATGTCATCGGTTTGCAAGTTTTTGAAAAGGGAAATCATTTGTCGATACGACTTGCCTGAAAGTATCATCACCGACAATGCCTCTAATTTGATTAATATGATGATAAGTGGAGTCTATGAGAAGTTCAATGTCAAGCATCATAATTCTGTGGTATATCGCCCAAAGAAGAATGGGGCAGTGGAAGCCGCGAATAAGAATATTAAGAAGATAATAACAAAAATAACTGATACCTATAGAGATTGGCATGAGAAGTTGCCTTTTGCCTTATATGCTTATCGAACCGCGGTAAAAACTTCCACTGGGGAAACATCTTTTTCATTGGTATATAGAGTAGAAGCAATGCTACCCATTGAAGTTGAAATACCATCGCTCTGTCTTAATGGACGCAAAGTTGGAAGAAGCATAATGGGTTCACGCAAGATATGATCAGTTGAACTTAATCGAAGAAAAAAGATTGAAAGCACTGTGTCATGGGCAAATTTACCAGAGAAGGATGATAAGGGCTCATAAGAAGAAAGTTCGCCCAAGAGAATTCCAAGAGGGAGATCTTGTGTTGAGGAATAAGTTGCCAATCCAAAGCGATGCTCGAGGAAAATGGGCACCAAATTGGGAAGGACCTTACGTTGTAACAAAGGTTTTCTCAAGAGGAGCGTTAATTTTAGCCGAAATGGATGGAGACGAACTCCAAAGCTCGATAAATTCAGATTCGGTTAAGAAGTATTATGTCTGAAGAGGAAAAAAGAAAAAGAAAAAGGAGAAAAAGGGAAAAAAAGAAAAAAGAAAAAAAAGAAAAAGAGAAAAGAAAATGGGGGATCAAAATGAAAATCCGCAAAGGGTGTTTTGAAACTAAATGAGGATCTGAGTTGAAAACCCGAAAAGGGCGGCTCAGACAATTTGCAAGTAAGACTTTCCTCGGGGATTGGCTTGTGAGCTACATATCTTTCCGCAAAATCATTATGTCTAGGGTCTGCTCAGCATAGAGGACATCCAAGGCATCTTATAAAGTTATGACAGGAGAAGTTTTGGTTTCTAATATCTGAATGCTTATTCCTTTCCTCGTAATTTCTTTTTGTGTTTGCCACAATACCAATAAATATTGTTGTATAGACATTTTCTTTCTTTTGACAATCCTTCCACAAAGCATCTTGCATTGAAATGAGAATTAAAATTTGACACCACTTAAAATATACAAAAGATTTTTTAGCATTACTTTGAAATTTGTCTAGAAGGATATTGGAACTATGAGGTTTTCAATGGTCAAACTTAAAGCTTAGGGCATAAAGAACAACAAAACTCATTCAAGATGGAAATAGGTTTTGCTACAAACCTCTGCAGAAAAATACCTCAAGAGATGCTTTGAGGTAAGCATGTTGCAAAATAGAGATGCTTACATGAGATATTTTGTTTTCTACAATAATAAGAACAATTTTATAGACATTGGAGGAAATAGCTAAGGATATGAGACATTGGGAGAACAGAAAAGCCTGTCACTGAACATTGATGTATCAACTACAATGATAACTTGACAAAGGATAAAAGAGTGTTGAAGAATATGAGGATAAAATCAGCCCTTCCAACAAGGAGTACAAGATAACTGGATTGAGTGAGCAAATGTGCAAAGAGCAAATGAAGCAAAGAAGTACTAAGAAGGATAATGGTGAAGTAGAGATAGTGGAGATGACTATCTATGATTATTTTGTTAATCATCGTAGCGTGCAGTTGCAACCTTCAGACAATTTCCCATGCATTAATGATGGCAAACCAATGCATTCCCCATATCCCCACAAAGTTTCGCTCTTAGGTGTCATAGCAACAAAAGCTTCCCTGTTTGAAAATCAAGATAGAAGTCGCAGGAAGGGATGAATATATGATGAATCCATGATACAGTGTGGTAAATAAAGCAGGCAATGGTGAAAAATTCCTTTCCAAGGAATGGTCAATGGAATTTTAACAACAAGAAATTGGTGAACCAACTAGAATTGAAAGATGTGTTATTGCAAGTTTTCTTAGTGCAAAGCCATTCAGCATAGAGAAATGAAAGAAAGTCACACTGTCTTTCCTGATGGGATGGGCCAAAATAGACACCCACCATCTGTTGCCAGAGTTGAGAAAATATTTGAGATAATATAATCCTAGTTTCCTGGAGCTCACAATGCTTTCCGTGCCTATCGCTTAAGAAAAAATTGTTAAGAAAAAAAGCAAAAGAAATAAAACATGCATTCATAACTAGGCATCCCTAGGGGCATATGCATCTTAATTGGATCATTTGCATTTGTTTTGACAGATTCTGGAACCAGCTTATCCATCCAAGCACAAGGAGGATAGAACCTTTTTAGAACATGCCTATCCGTTCGGGAATTTGAAGAATAGAACCCGCCTATCTATTCAGGCATTTGGAGAATAGAACCTGCCTATCCGTTTAGGCATTTGGAGAATGGAACATGCTTATCTATTCAAGCATGAGAAGAATAGAACCTGCTTATCTATTCGGGCATTTGGAGAATAGAACATGACTATCCGTTCGGGCATTTGGAGAATGGAACCTGCTTATCTATTCAAGTATGTGGAGAATAGAACCCGTCTATCTATTCAGGCATTTAGAGAATAGAACCTGCATATCCGTTCGGGCATTTGGAGAATGGAACCTGCTTATTTATTCAAGCATGAGGAGAATAGAACCCGCCTATCTATTCAGGCATTTAGAGAATAGAACCTGCCTATCCGTTCGGGCATTTGGAGAATATAACCTACCTGTCCGTTTGGGCATTTGGAGAATGGAACCTGCCTATCCATTTGGGCGTTTAGAGAATGGAACCTGCTTATCTGTTCGAGCATAAGGAGAATAGAACATGCCTATCCGTTCGGGCATTTGGAGAATGGAACCTACTTATCTATTCGAGCATAAGGAGAATAGAACCTGCCTATCCATTCAGGCATTTGGAGAATGAGACCTGCTTATCTATTCGAGCACAAGGAGAATAGAATCTGCCTATCTGTTCGGGCACTTGGAGAATAGATTCGCTTATCTATTCGAGCGCAAAAAGAATAAAACCCGCCTGACTTTACAGGCCTTAACAGTTTGGTAATTGGTGAAAATCAGTATATTCTTTTCTTTGCTCTATTTCTATTTCACCGAAATGACCAAAGAGGGACAGCTGTTGTCACTTGATTTTCACCTTCGTTTTAGTTGTTATATTAATTTAGTATTGTTATAGTGTTATACCGATAATATAGTTAAGTCATATTGTAACATAGGTGATATGTTTAGTAGTAAATATTAATGCTACTGATAATATTGTTAGGTGCCATATAGTTAATATATTATAGTTGTAATTATTAATGTTAGTATTAGAATATTTAGGTGTCATGTAATGTATACTTAGTGTGTTATAATTAATATAATTGTTAGTATATTAGTTAGAATTAACTTAGGTTATATATTAGTTAGTAGTTAGTATAAAACCCAAAGTAAAAAAACACTCCATTAAATAAAAAAAACTAAGTCCATTTACTTTTATTTGGTCCAGTCCATCAATTTAAGAAACATTTGCATAAATTATACAAAGGGCCGACTGGCCCGTTTATAACCTAAAAAAATCCTAATCCCATCTTATTCTCTTGCGCAACCGAAGGAAGGCCGTTGGATTGATCTGGGATCCAACGGCTCAGATCGCGCCAAGCTGGGGATGATATGGCGCCCTCAATTACACAACCGTTCGATCAAGACGCAATCCAACGGCCCAAATCGCTTCGAGGTATTCACGCGAATCATCACTCGTGCGTGGCAGCCACGCGCACGACATTTCAGCTCTGGCTGTTAACTTCGTCTTCTTCGACGCTCCACTCGCTCTGATTGTTCCTCGCTGGTGCCATTCGAGTCATCAAAAACATACAAACAGAAAAATAAAAAGGGTTAAATCCCTAAATTAGGGCATAGCAATTCGAGATAAAAGTAACAGGGATTAAATCCCTAAATCAAAGCCCTAGCTGGAAAAATCAGAAGACAAACTGGAAGAGATAATCTCTAATTCGAAGCCGAAGCAAGAATCAAGCTACAATCGCATATGCAAAAGGCAATTCAGAACCAAAAATAGAACCAAAATGGAAAGTGTTAATCCCTAAATTGAAGCCTCTGGCAAAGATCAAGCAATTCGAGATAATCCTGGGAAGAAATTAGGGATTCAGGCTTAAAATTCAAGCAATTCTTTTACTATATAAACCCCTTTGTAATTCATGTAATAACAATAATTTTACACACAACAATTCCACAAGAAAACACACATGGTAGTTACAATAAACATACTAGCATTCGGAAGTTGTAGAAGCAAGCAGTTGTAATCAGAATTCGAAAGCAATAAAAGAAGCAAGTTTCTGGTAACATCTCTTATATTTTTCTCTTTTTTCTTTTTTGGTTTAAATAAAGAAAAGGTTTGTTATTTTAGCTCAGTTTTAGTTGCACCGCTGTGGTTTTGTTGTTTAACGTAGCATCGACAAGAAAAATGTGATTTCAAAGTCACTGAAATCTAGAAAAATCTGGGCTTTTCTGGGAATTTCGCCACCGGCAACAGCGGCCGGCGTCTGTAGAAGAAGGCCGGCACAACAGACTACCACCGTGTTCTTCAATTCATGAAGAACACGATGAATGTCATTAGAGAATTCTTAAGAGTTGGTTTTGATCCGTTTTTGGGAGGAAAAGAATAATGAAATCTGTTTGTTATAATTAACATATATACTAACCCGTGTGACCCGACCTGAAACCGGTAATGACCTGCGCCTTTCTTTTCCGGTTCTTATACCGCAACTCCTTTATTTTCAATTGTTTCAATTTCGTCATTTTTCCTTTCAATTAAGCACCAAATTTTAAATTATTTTTGAATTAACCCTCACATTTTAGTTTTCTTTTAATTTAGTCCATAATACATATTTAAAAAAAATAAAATTAATTGCCTTTTCTTATTTTAATTGCTTTGATAATTAATTTACTTTAAGTATTTTGTTTCTTTATTCTTGTATGTATATGTATGTGTGTTAAACCTCAGGATTAGGAACTTAAAACATAGATTAGAGACATGTATATTGTAAAACATTCTCCATTTTCAATAAAACACACTTAATTACATTTAAACCTAACAGTTAAAATGAAAGTAGATGTTTCTTTAGGTATTAATTATTAATTAGATTTTAATTTAAAAAAACTATAACATATTCAATTTTCTTGTTGATTTGTTAAAAAGTGAAAACTTAATTAATGCGGTGTCTTATCAAACGAGAATGACGGGTTAGCGCCAGGAGTGTTGGCGGTGATTAAAGTTCATTTCCCTGATGATAAGGTCGTTAAAATATATTTACATTCATTTAGCAGACAAATAAATCAGAATTCTGTGAACTTGCAAATTCTAGTTTTTAAAGCACTTTTTGAAACCATTTAGGTACCAGTTTTTTAGCGTTGTGGGGGTGTTAACCCTTCCCTACAAGTAACCGACCCCCAAACCTGTTTTCTCTTATTTTCGTGGACCAAAATTGTTGTTTTCATAAATAAAACATTTTATTAAAATAACCGCTGTTTTAAAAGTGATCCAATCAGAGTTTTTTAAAAAAGGTTGGTGGCGACTTTGTGATTTTATAAAGTTTTCCAAAACGTCAAAACCTTCCTAAAAAAGAGTTGCGACACATATCAAAGGAATATACATTCCAAATTCTCATCTTAACATCAAGATTCATTAATATACATTTTAAGTTGTCATGAGCCTTGATTAACAAGTTACTAGACACTCGAATCCACTATGAGTGTAACTACAAGGGTACACATAGTACCGAAACAAGGGTACATAAAGTACCATATCTATTTCAATATTGAACAAGGGTACCAATTGTACCAAAAGATCACTAGATCTTGACAACAAGGGACCGTAGTCCAAACTAGCGAGCTCAACAGACTCTATGGCATGCCAATTGTGTCTAAGATAACTCGAATCAAGGCTTGTATTTATAAATTTATTATCTCTTCAATTGAAAGGCATTAAGTGCCTTGAATCGTTAATTTACTTCATACAATTCACGTTCAAGTCTAGTTTCAAATTAACTAGAAAAGTATAACATGTACATGTAACTTATCTGGCTTGAGCTTACCTCAAGTAGCATTCAATCACACCTTAATCAAGCCAATTTGCCATATGTTATCCTTTATCAAAGTTCATTATTTAACTGGAATTGAGCGGCCACATTCATATATTTAATCTAGGTTACACTTACAATATGTGCTAAACTTTCTTTCTTATTTTAATTATCAATATTACAAGTGGGTTTAACCCTTTTTAAAGTACTATCAATTCAAATCATAAGATTCGAATCATATATGTCATTTTAATCTTATACTCATCATGAAATATACATGAACATGTCGAATTCTAACTCAAATCCATATCTAGTGCAACAATGGCTCTATTTGATTAGACCATAATACAAATTTCTTTGTATATAATTCTAATTTCCCAATCAATGCTATCATTCAAGTATAACTCAACATTGGCTTTCTTTACTAGCAAGCAACATTTCCTTTATTAAAGTTTATACAAATCATGGCTCCATTTCAATTCTAATGTTGCATCATAATCACAGCTAACATTTCATAAAATGACAAACACAATCAAGCGTAATCTTATTGTAAGCCAAAGTACACATTATCATACTTAACTTATTATGACTTACCTTGGCCCAAGCTTGCTTACATCCCATTCACATCAATTAAGTAATGCATTTATAATTTTAACTAGGATTGATCAGGAAGGTTGCAAGCCGACCCTGAGGTTTTAACTATACTCACCTGTTATCCCGAAGTTACGGGATACCTGAACCCCTATTCAAACCATGCTACTAAGACAATTCTTCTCCTAGCTCCATCATACTCTAAGATTAACAAAGAATTTGCTTACATGCATTAGAACATTTTTCAATCATCTAAACATTCATTACAAGATTTGAACAGGAATACATGCTTTCGAACACTCAAAATCAGTCTCAATCATACATTTTCATAACTATTCAGCTCCACTTTTACTAATTCGCATACCATACATTTATATGCAATCACACATCAAGTATATATATATATATATATACAGCCAAAACAGTCCCAAAATACATTAATGTACACTGTATATACATAAAACATCCCATGCTATTTTCAAACATTTGAAAACAGTTCTCAAGGTTCATATATCATGTAAAACAGTTCCAATTTCACTGTTATACTTGTACATAATATATAAAGCAGCCCTGAATGTAATTTTATTAGATTAAAACAGTCCCGTGGTTAAACAAAACTGCCTCCCATGTTTTCATCTTGCCAAATCAGTCTTTATAATGTTACAATCATTCCCTAGCTCGTTCTTAATCTATACAAATCAGTCCCAAGCTTATAAAAAATCTATTCAATAGTTTATTAACACATGTATCACTTTAAAACAGTCCTTTACTTATCAAAACAGCCCCTATACATTTTTAACCAGTCCACCAAGTAGTCTTATGGGCACAAAACATTCCCCTGTTTTGCTAGTTTATAGTTCAACCTATTAAATCACTAATACAGCCCCCAAAACAGACAGACAGTCCTTAACAGTCCAGAATTGATATCACAGCCTCAAACAATTTCTTCCATGAGTGTATAACAGTTTATAATTTAAATCTTGTATTATCATACCAAAGCAGCCCCTATTTTCACATAATAGTCCATAAACACATTCATATATGTGTAACAAATTAACCCCAAACCTCAAAATGAAATCAAACCATGATTCTAACCAATTCACCTATAATCTGATTACTTTAACCAACTATCATCTCAATATTACCAAATTGTTTACATCAATGACAAAATCTTAAATTCAAACAAGGAAAATGAGTTTAGAAATTACCTTATCTTCAACTAAGTCTAGATAAGGCTTCAAGCAAAGAAAATGCAAGATGAAATGAAGCTTGGCTAAGCATTCTCTCACTCTTTTCTATCCCTATATCTTTCGGTTTCAAGAGAATGAAAAAGATGATGAATTTGCTTTGAAAAATTCATTCTCTCTTCCCCGATCACAACACATACCCTTTTTTTCTTGATGACAACTCATTAAACCCTTGTGAATATGTTTCTTAGCATGCAACTCTAATCTCCAACAAAACTCTCAATTTGGTCACTCACTAATTAGCCATACCAACGTCCACACTTTATAATTCGATTCCATCAATTAAAAAGGATTTTGGTTGGTTACTTATTTTAATCCATCAATTGCCACATTAAAGAATTTAAATTAGCAATCAAATTATTAATACACTTCTAAGCCGTATTTTGGGATGTTACAATTTCAGCAGGCAGATGATGAATCCATGTACGAGGCTTGGGAGAGATACATATAACTTTTACACAAATGTCCCATGCACGGATTCCCAGTGTGGACATAAGTGATGATGTTCTACAACTCAGTGGACACACCGACAATGATGATGCTAGATGCCTCGGCAAATGGTATACTCCAAGTCACCTGAGGAAGTGATAGAGAATCTGAACCGTCTTGAAAAGAACAATTATCAATTCCCAACTACCCGAAGGGGAATAGTCAGACAAAACGCCACAATAAATGAGCTTGATTCATCGGGATCTATTTCCGCACAATTGCCTGTGTTAACCAATTTGGTTAAAAATATGCAGCGACCAAGCAACATACAGGAGATCAAGGTAGTATATTCAATTTGTGATTTATGTAATTGTAACCATGATTCTTCTAAGTGTCCGTAGAACCCAGAATCTAGCTTTTACGTTGGAAACTACAACCGAAACAACAATGTGATGTCCAACACATACAATCTAGCCTAGAAGAAGCACCCTAATTTTTCATGGACCAACCCGAACAACGCCTTTAATCAGAAAAGTCAGAATACACAAGCATCGGAATTCCAGCAGAACATGCCACGGCAACAAATGCCGCAGCAACAATCAACACCATCTAGTTCTTTAGAAAACTCTCTTAATGCTTTTATGTTAAAAACTGAATCTTATATGGTTGAGAATAGTAGTTTCATGAAAAGGACTGGTGCTTTAATTAACAGGACTAAGATGAGATTGCAAAATCAGGAGGCAGCCTTGAAATCCTTAGAAACACAAGTCGGGCAATTCGCTTAGAACTTGAACACAAGACCACTAGGCGATTTACCCAGCGATATTGAGGTCGCAAAAGGAGTAGGCCATAAGCAGTGTAAGGTAATCACCACTCGAAGTGGCCGGCAATTTAAGGAAGCCAAAGCTCATCCAATGGAGAACACTCAACCAGCAGAACGATCTCCTATCCAAGAAGACTCCAAAATTGATGAATCGACAATTGCCCAGGTAATTCTAATTGCCCCGACAATTTCAGATGCCCAAGCATTTTGTGATAAAAATCCTAAATCGGGAAAGAAGGAAGAGAAGATCCAAATTCCACCACCATTCACACAAAGGTCGAAATGACAAAAGCAAGAATATCAGTTCAAGAAATTCCTTGACATCTTAAAGCAAGTTCACATCAATTTGCCGTTGGTTGAGGTGATAGAGCAAATATCGAACTATGCTAAGTTCCTTAAAGACATTGTCTCTAAGCGAACAAGGCTAGGTGAGTTTGAAGTAGTGGCCGTGACAGAAGGATGCATGGCCATGTTGCACAACCGCATACCACCTAAATTTAAGGATCCCGACAGTTTCACTATACCATGTGCAATTGGAAATCACTATGTCGGGAAGGCATTATGCTATCTTGGAGCAAGCATAAACCTCATACCGAAATATGTTTTCCATAGATTGGGAATAGGGAAGGCAAGGCTTACAACAGTGATGCTACATCTTGTAAACAGATCCTATGTGCATCTAGAGGGAAAATCGAGGATATTCTGGTAAGAGTTGATAAATTTATTTTTCCCACTGATTTCATTGTTTTAGATTGTGAAGCAAATGAGTTTGCACCCATTATTCTTGGGAGACCGTTTTTAGCAACGGGAAGGACCTTGATCAATGTCAATAAAGGGCAGCTCACCATGAGGGTAAATGACCAGCAAGTCAAGCTTAATGTCTTCCAAACCCTTAAGCATGCTGACGATCTAGAAGAATGCCAAGTTATTCAAGCCACCACCGAATTCAACTTTGACATTGAGGAATATTGCCACGACAATTGCATTTCTGAACCTGAGGAACTTGAGGAACCGATCGATGAAGAGCAAGATGAAGCGAACTGGATAGTAAGTCGACCAAGTAAGTATTTTGAACCATTGGACTATTCAGGTAAAGAAGGTAAAATCGAAAAACCTTCTATTGAGCAACATCCTGTTTTAGAATTGAAACCATTGCCATGGCAATTAAAATATACTTATTTGGGAAACGATAACACTTTGCCAGTGATAATTTCTTCTAAGTTGCAACCTGAACAGGAAAAGAGGTTGATTGACATGTTGGCGCTGCACAAAAAGGCAATAGGGTAGACAATCGCAGACTTGAAAGAAATTAGTCTGGCGGTATGTATGCATAAAATCCTATTGGAGGATGATCATAAGACGCCAATTGAGGCACAAAGGAGACTTAACCCCGCCATCAAGGAGGTTGTAATGAAAGAAATCATCAAATGGCTTGACCCAGGTATCATATATCCTATCTCCGATAGTACATGGGTAAGTCTGATGCAATGTGTACTGAAAAAGAGAGGTATAACCGTGGTCAGTAACGAAAGCAACGAACTCATTCCAACTAGGACTGTGACTGGTTGGAGGGTTTGCATGGATTACTGTAAGTTAAATAAAGCTACTAGGAAATATCACTTTCCTTTACCCTTTATTGACCAAATGCTTGACCATCTTGCAGGTAAATCTTTTTATTGTTTTCTTGATGGTTACTCAGCTTATAACCAGATCGCCATAGCACCAGATGATCAAGGAAAGACCACTTTTACATGCCCATATGGTACATATGCATTTCAAAGGATGTCATTCGGATTATGCAATGCCCCGACAACCTTTCAACGATGCATGTTGGCAATCTTCTCTAACATGGTGGAAGATTTCCTCGAAATCTTCATGGACAATTTCTTGATTTTTAGAGATAGCTTCGACAATTGCCTTGGTAATTTAGAGAAGGTGTTATCATGATGCGAAGAATCTGACCTAGTGCTAAATTGGGAAAAGTGTCATTTTAGGTTGGACAAAGGCATTGTGCTCGGACATAAAATCTCATCCAAAGAAATTGAAGTGGATAGAGTCAAGGTGGATGTGATTGAGAGATTGTCGCCACCAACTTCAGTCAAAGGAATCTGAAGCTTCCTCGGACATGTAGGTTTTTAGGAGGTTTATTTATAATTTTTCCAAAATCTCTAAACCTTTGTGTAACTTGCTTGAATAGGACAAAGCTTTTAATTTTGATAATTCATGCTTCCAAGAATTCGAACCCTTGAAGAAGCAACTTGCCTCGACACTTATTATCGTTCCGCCCGATTGGACCTTACCGTTTGAACTCATGTGTGACGCAAGTGATTATGCAGTAGGAGCCATTTTAGGGTAGCGCATAGGTAAAATTTTCTATATGATATACTATGCTAGTAAAACTCTAAATGGTGCACAATTAAATTACACCACGAAGGAGAAAGAATTACTAGCATTAGTTTTTGCATTTGATAAGTTTTGTTCCTACTTGATTGGTACTAAGGTAATTGTTCATAGTGATCATTCAACAATTAAGTGCCTATTTGCTAAGAAAGATGCCAAACCTCGTTTAATTCGTTGGATTTTACTTTTACAAGAGTTTGACATTGAAATTAAGGACATGACAAGAATAGAGAACCAAGTCACCGATCACTTAT
Organism: Hibiscus mutabilis; assembly: GCA_019671005.1. Taxonomy (NCBI): domain Eukaryota; kingdom Viridiplantae; phylum Streptophyta; class Magnoliopsida; order Malvales; family Malvaceae; genus Hibiscus; species Hibiscus mutabilis. Next base: position 61,290,129 of record CM033712.1, read on the forward strand.
TAAGGTTGAAAAAAGGCGAAAACGATTCAAACTCCTTGGAAATCCACGACATATTCCCAGATGAGTAGTTGTTAGTTGCCACGACAAATCCCTAGTATGTCGATTTGGTTAATGTCTTGGTTAGTGGTATTTTGCCTTATGACCTTACTCAGCAAGGAAAGAAGCAGTTTCTAACATGATGCTAAGTATAATTATTGGGACGAGCCTCTTTTGTTTAAACAATGTGTAGATCAGGTGATAAGACGATGTGTTCCCGAGGAGGAGCAGGACAATATGCTTCGACAATGTCATTCTTCACCCTATGGAGGCCATTTTGGAGGAACTCGCACTGCGGCCAAAGTCCTACAATATGGCTTGTATTGGCCCACTCTTTATAAAGATGCTCAAGAATTATACAAATGGTGTGACCGTTGTCAGTGAACGGGGAATATTTCGCGAGGACATGAGATGCCACTGTAGAATATCCTTGATGTCGAGTTGTTTGACGTGTGGGGGATCGATTTCATGGGACCCTTCCCATCCTCATTTGGAAATTTGTACATCCTACTTGCCGTGGACTATGTCAAAAGAGTAAAGGCAGCTACAGTTCCCAGCAACAATTCAAAGACCGTGCAAAAATTCCTGCAAAAAAACATATTCACACGATTCGGGACACCGAGGGTAATTATCAGCAATTGGGGCACACACTTCGACAATAGGCCGATTACCAAAATTTTTGAGCGATTTGGAGTGACACACAAAATTGCCACAACATATCATCCACAAAAAATGGGCAAGCTGAAATTTCCAATCGTAAATTGAAGGCTATCCTTGAAAAAGTTGTCAATCCTTCTAGAAAGGATTGGTCTGCAAGAATTGATGAAGCACTATGGGCCTATCAAACAAAATTCAAGACGCCTTTAGGCATGTCGCCTTACAGACTTGTCTACGACAAGACTTGCCACCTTCCGGTGGAGATCGAGAATAAGGCTTATTGGGCAATCAAAATCGTTAACATGGATTGGGAAAGTGTAGGGAAAAAGCGACTACTGGAACTCAACGAGATCGAAGAAATCCGTGCCATAGCCTACGACAATGCGATAATATACAAGGAGAAAACAAAACGTTGGCACGACAAGAAGCTATTGCTGCAGCAATTTTTTCCCAAGCAATTAATTCTTCTTTTCGATTCTCGGTTAAAATTCTTCCCGGGAAAACTGAAATCGAGATGGTCCGGGCCATTTGAGGTCGTCAAACTATTCTCCTATGGTGTTGTGATAATCAAGTCCACCATTGACGGACATGAATTCAAAGTTAATGGATAAAGATTAAAGCACTATGCCGGCACCCATGTTGAGCACGACAAAGAAGTGGTTACTTTAGGAGATACTTGATCATGCTCTCCTTTAATATTCTTTATTTCTTAGTTTTTCTTTTAATTTTAGACTTATTTTTAATTTTGGTTTTATTTTTATTTCGTACTTTAAGTTTTAAGTTTTATTTTTCGTTTTTAGCATTATCTTTCCATATTCTTTTTTAGGATAATTATCATTTATAATTTTTTAGTTTATCATATTTATCTTTATCTTTATTTATTTAATTTTATTTTTAATTCATGCTTATCTTTTTCTTTGTGTTTGAATTTTAGGATAAGAGTTCAAGATAAAAATGAGTTGGATTAAATATTGAAGTTTATCCTTAAGAAGGAATAATGGGCTGATTTTGGGGGCATATAAAAGCCTATTTATTTAGTTTTTACCCTAATTATCAACCCCTTTTATACCTCTAGCCACATACCCCTCTACATTCCCCCAATCCCCTTAGCCACATACCCTAACCAATCCCCTCATCATCTTTTATTTCCATCATTCTTTCCTACTTTCTTTTCTTTTCTCCCATTAGCAGAAAATCACCATCCTCTTTACTACTCCACCACTAAACTTTCAAACTCCATCTACTCTTTCTTCTACTCTTTGAACTCTAAAAACTTTCTTTCTTTTTTTCTTTCTTTTTGATTCCTACCACAACCACAATCACTATGGCCAAAAATCTCAAAACTATGGCTCACCCAAGTTTATCCAATGAACCACCATTCCGTCGATTTGCAACACCTACCATTGAGGAGAGATATCTAGCCAAGTTTGCAAACCGCAAGGTAAGGGAGGGGTAAGGATTCGTCTACACTGTCTCCCGCAAGAACTCCGGCCTTGATGCGTTCATCTTCAAAGTCATCGAGAAAAACAAATGGCAAATCATTTGCCATCAACCAAAGCCGGGCAATGTATCATGGGTAAGAGAGTTTTATGCTCATTCTCCTAACCCAAACAACACCTATGTTTATGTTCGTGGCAGGGCTATCCTTATCGATGCTGACACTATCAACACCTTCTGTGAGATATACATTGCGAAAAATGATTACAAAGCCTTTGTGGACAACATAACGGCCGAAGAAGTTGATAAGGTGTTCAAGGACCTCACAATCGAAGGTGCCGAATGGAACCGAGGAGCCTTGAAAGGGACAGTAAATCGCCTTATGTTAAAACCTAAGGCAAAACTGTGGAATAAATTTGTTAAAACTTGGTTGATGCCCACTACACACAACACCACAGTTTCATATTCTCATCTTTTATTATTGCATTTTATTTTGCACAAGCGGGTTATAAACATTGGACAAATTATTTGTGATGAGATATTTGCTTGTAGTCAAAAGGATGTAGGTGCTCTTTTCTTTCCGAGCTTGATATCCCAACTATGCGAGAAAGAAAAAATGCGAAGTGATCCAACGGACGAGAAGTTACCTTCCAGAACTGGGTGGAATCGTACTCAATACTTGAGGATTATGAGTGAAGAACCAACGAAAGAACAAACATTGCCAAAGAAATCCACTGCACCAAAAATTGCCCAGGCAACCAAAGATACCTCGGCAATGCCTGATGCCTCAGAAATTCATGATGCCTCGGCAAGTCCTGATGCCCAGGCAAGAAAACCAACCTCGGCAGGCATGGATCGAATTGAAGAGATGCTTCGCCCACTATCCCACCGATTAGAGTGAATAGAGGCCCAACAAATGCAATTCACAGTAAATGAGGGACCATAACATAGCTATCACACGAGTGATCCTCGAGAAGTACCCCAACAACACCGTGCCTTTCCTGGTGTTTCCTACCAACATACTTGCCCCGACAACTGAGGATGCCACGACAACTGCCGCACAAGAGAAAGGTAAAACCCCGAACCACTGAAATTGCCACCGGTCGAACCAACAAAAATGAAGTGTAAGGCTCCAATCACTGAAGAAACCGACCAAGAGCAAGAAGCAAGCGATGAGGTTCCGAAAGTGAGATTTCAAGAGGTACAACTAGCCACACGCCATCAACCATTGCGAGCTGGTAAACAGACCAAGCAATTGGCACGGAGGAAACTCATCATTCAAGGTGATGACCTATCTGATTAACTTGCACGCATTGAGGATAATGCTTCTCTCGAGTTTTGGGGTGTTTGTTTCTAGTTAGTTTCATGTTTAGTTGCATTCATCTTTTAGTAATAGCATATATGTTGCATATATTACTTGCCATGCCTTTGATTGGATTTAATTTGCCTAGACTTGTTGGATATCCTATGATGAGTTTTGCCACTGCACTTAATTGATAGAACTTTTGATTTTAGGATTTGCATGGAAAACACTTAGAATTTTACTATGATGCTGAATATAATTGAACATTGTTGTGACTTGATTGATTAAAGGAAACTTATTGAACTTAGGTTGCTTAAGAACTAGGTAATTTCTTGCTAGAGGTGCCTATCCGGCTCTAACCTTAAACTAAAGTTGAAATTTAATTTCTTGCTAGAGGTGCCCGAAACTGGCTCTAGTTATCACGCACTTAAAAAATCACTAAAGGTGCCCAAAATTGGCTCTAGTAAAAATAAAAATAAATACCCCGGTAATTAATTTGATAAAAAATTATTGTTCACATGGAATCCTGAAAATCAACTTGTACACAATTCTACACACAAATTGTCACAATCATTATAGTTTAATACCAAGTGAAATCTATGCCATCCGAAAAATTGAAAGGCAATCATACTTTGTGCCACGGTTCTGAGGATTAAAGTCAGGTACGAAGCAAAAAGTTTTGATGATCAAAGTCTTGGTAGGTAATTGTTAGTTTTGCATTGTTTGAGGACAAGCAATAGTTCGAATTTGGGGTGTGTAAAAGTACTATATTTCTACCCATTTTGCTCTTAATTATTGTTAGACTTAGGCTCATTCTAGTTGCATTTTTAGTCATTCATGCATAAGTGCATAGTTTCCTTCGTTGTCATGTTTGATTTCATAATTTAGTTGATTTTGTGGAAAAGGTGCTGTTGGAGTGTGTTTTTGTGTGTGCGGGATCTAATTGCCCAAGCAAGTAGGAAATTGTCGAGGAAATTGAGGACAAAAAGAAGGGAGCTGCTGATTTTGATGGATAAATCCAATTAATTCGAGTTAATTATGAGAAGCAAGGATAAATCCTAGAAGAGTTGGAGTTCCATGAAAAGATCAAAAAGAGATTAAATTCCAAGAGTTTATGAGGAGTTTTTGGAGAATAAATAAATAAAAGAGATTTATCTCTTTTATATTATTTAATTCCAACTTAAACTCATCTTTATCAAGAAAGGAACTTGACCTAGCCATCTCCTATAAATAAGAGACAAGCCGCCGCCTACAAGAGAGAGTTCGACTTGGAGAGAAAATTAAGGCTGCTCTATATCTTCTTCTTTCTTCTTTATTCCATTCGATTCATGTTGGGTAGATTTTATCATGTATTTCTTTTGCACCCAGCCATGAACTAAATTTAATTGGCTCGGGTTATTGTGTTTTTATGGTTGTGAAATTGTTTGGATTTGTTTAGGTTTTTGAGTTGCAATTCAATTTCAAAGTTTGTTCATTCTTGGTTCTTAATTTTGATTGTGAGTGAATTGGGAGAGGATCTCGTGAATTCATCCATTTATCTAATATTGGGAGAGTTAGATTCAAGAAACGAATGAGCATGGTTTTCATACAAACGAATATTGGTTAAGACTAATTCGACTTAGGGATAAGTTGCGAATTTCAACGGCTAAGAGGAGCGCAAGATCGATTGTTGTTCACCCATGGTTAACGCAGGGATATATCGAGTTAGGGATAATGAGAATCCATTGAATAACGCTTCGCTGAACTTTGAAGAAAGTCACCCAGTTGCCCAGGCAATTGCACCTTTCCCAGTTGCCTTGGTGATACATCCAGATCATGTGTTAAATAGTTTAGCTCGTGTGGCTTAAGTTGGCGTGAGGCATAGGCTACGACTTTCCCTTCTTGTATAAGCACACAGCCTAATCCCAAGTGTCAAGACTTGCTTAAGTTGATCAAAAATCCTTTGTTGCTCCACTGTCCACACAAAGGGAGTTTTTGTACGGAGAAGCTTCGTCAAGGGTGCAGCAATCATTGAAAACCCTCTAACGAATCTACGGTAGTAGCCTGTAAGGCCCAAAAAACTATGAACTTCTCTAACATTCTTTGGAGGGATCCAATCAAGGATTGCTTGAATCTTCTTTAGATTAACTTGGATTCTCGCAGAAGATATCATATGTCCTAGAAAGGATACTTCAGATAGCCAGAACTTTCATTTACTAAACTTTGCGTATAGTTGTCTCTCCTAGAGAGTCTGAAGCACAATCCGAAGATGTCCTTCACGAGTGACAGTGTCCTTGGAATAGATCAAGATGTCATCTATGAACACAACCACGAATTTATCTAGATAGGGCCAGAACACACGGTTCATCAGGTCCATGAAGGCTATAGGTTCATTCGTAAGCCCAAAAGGCATCACCAGAAACTCATAATGGCCATATCTAGTTTGGAAGGTAGTCTTTGGAATGTCAGACTCCTTCACTAGGATTTGATAGTACCTGAATCGTAGGTCTATCTTAGAGAAGATAGAAACACCCTTTAATTGATCGAAGAGGTCATCGATCCTCGATAACGGATACTTATTCTTGATTATAACCCTATTTAGCTGACAATAGTCAATGCATAGTCGCATTGACCCATCTTTCTTCTTGACAAACAAAACTGGTGCTCTCTAGGGTGAGGAACTCGGTTGGATAAATCCCTTGCCCAAAAGATCTTGGATTTAGGCCTTCAATTCTTTTAATTCGATCAGAGCCATCCTATACAGAGCAATAGAGACTAGTGTAGTCCCCGGTTGTACTTCAATTCTGAATTTTACTTCTCGGGTCAGAGGGAGTTTCGAAGTTCATCGGGAAATACTTTAAGAAATTCCTTCACTACCGGCACATTCTAGAGCGTTGGATCTTCTTTAGACTCCATAGCACACATGATAGCTTTCTTAGGATCGGGTTTGGTTTTCATCAAATTTATGCTTTCCTTGCCGAGCCCACGGAGGTATAGCTTCTTTTTCGAACAGTCAACCTAGGCTTGATGTTCAGCTAACTAATCAAGGCCTAGGATAAGATCGAACTCATAGAAAGGCAAGACCATCATATTGGCCGAAAATAGGACCCATTGGATCCTCAGAGGACAAGCTTTACAAATCAACTGTATAACCACACTATCTCTTAGTGGGTTAGAAACAACTATCTCAGAGGTGACTGATTCAGGTTCTAGGGCATATTTCTCAATCAATGGTTCACTAATAAAGGAATGCGTTGAGCCTGGATCTACCAAAGCATAGACAAGATCATAACATATATCCACAATACCTACTATCACATCAGGATCAACCTCATGTGTCGAGAAAGAGCTACGGTATGGTTCGTTTACGACACTCCTATCAGTGGGCGCAGACATTCTCAGGTCTAATCAAAAAGAAGTTAAATCGTGTTAGTTGCAAGTCACGAATAAAATATACAAATAAACTCCTAGGTGACATATGCACATGGAGACTCATGACAAGCCTCGATTTAGTCCTAGAATCGACTAAACTCTAGCTCTGATACCATAAATGTAACACCCCTTCCCAGCCTAGTAGGAACCCGGGTTGGAAAGTGTTACTGAAAATAGATTCAGAGATCAGAAACTTAATCGGAGTTTAGAATCATATTCAAAATGTCTTATTATTCTCCTTTACAACTTATCAGAATAACGTATTAATAGCATACTCAATTTGGGTTTAATTTCAAACTTAGGGACTAAATTGTAAATTTTACAAGTTAAGGGTCTTTATCAAAATTTCTTTTTACAAGTCTTCAATTGATCGCATCACTTATTTGTAATACCCTAAATTTTTTACCTGGGTCATTGAAACAATAGAACCTTATAATAGATTGCTTAGTCATTAAATATTTGAATTAAGTATGATATTTAGGATCAAATCAATTCTTATATTTGATGTAAAACTTGAGTGATCATTTATGAAGGGGCCCATTAATAAAATTTGTAAATTATGTTATCCTTAGTGAAATGACCAAAATTAAAGTGAGAATTGGAGGCTTGCATGCTAGATATCTAATTTTCCTAAGGATCAATACACATGTCATTGTGTAAGAAGGCTGGGTGTGAGTAGGGGAATTGGGTTGGGAGAAATTAAAGAAGAAATATCATCTTCTTCTTTAGGGGTGAACCCACCGAATGATATTGAGAGAGGAAGAGAGGAGTGAGATTCAAATGCATGAAGCCATGGTTGATTTTGATTGAATCTTTGGTTGATCAACTCAATTTGCTTGTGAGGAATGTGATAATGCTTCTCCTTTCCTTTCCTTAATTTGTTTGTACTCCATTCGATGGGAGGAATTGTATGCCCAATTTGTATATATAAGCATGCCGCCCAGATTTGATTATATGAAAGTATAGACATGTAATTTGATTTTATTGTGTATGCATGTTGCGCGTAATAAGTGCTCCGCAATTGTGCAAGTGTACACGTCGCAAGTTATAGTATAAAAGATATCGTCTCCACAAGGATTGGTTCCACTTCAAGAATCTAATCTCTGCATTGTAAAAAGTAAAAACACAAGTAGGTGATTGTAGGAGTTTAACTAACAACTAAACTAGAAAGCAAATAAGTAAAAGAAGATGTAATCAAATGAGAGATAATAGGCCAGGTTAACGTGAGTTGAGGTGTGATAGCCGATTGGATCGTCTGGGTAAAAGAGTGCAAGAGCAACTCAGTTGTCGCGGCAACTTGCACAGCGGGGCTTCCTTGGAAACTAATCGACGGTTGCCTGGGCAACTAGTTTGGCAACTACTTGGGTGGCTGGGCAGCAACTTTAAGGTTCGGCGGAGCCTTCTTCAATGGTTTTTTTTATCCCTAAGTCGAAACTCTAGCTAATTGTGCATGCCTTGACAATACATCCTTGCGTGAATCAAGGGTGAACAACAACCAATCTTGTGCTCCTCTTAGCCGTTGAAATCCGTAACTTATTCCTAAGCCGGATTAATCTTCACCATCAATAGATTGAATAAAGACGATACTCATTCGTTTCTTGAATCTAACTCTCCTGATATTAGATAAATAGATTAAGTTACGAGATCCTCTCCCAATTCACTCGCAAATAAGAATAAAAACGAAGAATGAGTAAACCTTGAATTGAAAGTGCAAACTCTTATTACCTAAACAAAATCCAATTGTTTCCCACAACAACAAAACACAATAACCTTAGCCAAATAGATTTAGTTCATGGCTAGGTTCCAAAGAAACACAAGACAAAGAATTCCTAGCATAAACCTAATTGAACAAGAAAGAAAAAGATAAAGAATGGTTGAAACCATGTCGAAATCTCTCCCTGCTCTTATCGAAATCTCCCTCCTCTCTTCGTCGAAATTTCTCTCCTCTCCCACTTTTGGAGTTGACGACTTGGTCCTCAATTTATAGGGCTAGGTCAAAGTCTTTTTTGAGGAGAAAGTTAAGTTGGAATTAAATATCTTTAAAAAATATAATTCTTTATTATATTTAAATTCCTTCTATAACATCTCATATCTTCTTGGGATTTAATTTCTCTTTAATCTCTTCATGGAAATCAAACTCCTTTGGGATTTAACTTTGCTCCACGTCATCTTGGGCTTATCTAGTCATCAATTTTGACTGCCATATCATTTATCCCTTATCGACAATTGCCCTGGCAACTAGCTCGGCATCTCCTTCATGCATTGCCCTGGCAACTAGTTCCAGCCTTTGGCAAGTGATTCTGCACACACACAAAAACACACCAAAGCAGTACCTTTTTCCACAAAGTTAAGCAAAATATGAAATCAAGCTTTTCCACCAAGGAAACAATGCAAACATGCATGAATGGCTAATAATGCAACTAATATGAGCCTAAGTCTAGCAATAATATGAATAAAAAGGGTGAATAAAATAGTACTTTTAGACACTTAACAATACATATAAGCAAGCTGTCCAATTTTGAGTATGTGAATGTATAAATGTATAAATTAGCATCTATGTGTTCGGTTTAGGGTTGTGATACATGGTAAAGATGTTGGTGCACTGCCTTGTATTTTTATAGATGGAAGTACATGGAAAAATTGGACTGTTTTATGGTGTTTAAATGTGTATACATGTGACAAGGGTTGTTTTGTTTAAATCTGGAAATTTGTGGACTGTTTCATGGTGTTTAAATGTGTATACATGTGACAAGGGCTGTTTTGTTTAAATCTGGAAATTTGTGGACTTTTTTATGGTGTTTGAATGTGTACACATGTGACAAGGGCTGTTTTGTTTAAATCTGGAAACTTGTGGACTGTTTCATGGTGTTTAAATGTGTATACATGTGACAAGGGTTGTTTTGTTTAAATATGGAAATTTGTGGACTGTTTTATGGTGTTTGAATGTGTACACATGTGACAAGGGCTGTTTTGATTAAATCTGAAAATTTGTGGACTGTTTCATGGTGTTTAAATGTGTATACATGTGACAAGGGCTGTTTTGTTTAAATCTGGAAATTTGTGGACTGTTTTATGGTGTTTGAATGTGTACACATGTGACAAGGGCTGTTTTGTTTAAATCTGGAAATTAGTGGACTGTTTTATGGTGTTTAAATGTGTATATATGTGAAAATTGGACTGATTTGTTATGTTTGAAAAGCATGTAAGCTGCCATGAAGTTTATGTATTCGTACATGTGATGTTTGGACTGTTTTCTATACAAATATAAACTCAAAACTGTTATATATATAAATTTGAGACTGTTTTGTTATGTCAAAGTATGTAAATATATGTTTCGGGGACTGTTTTCTACATGTATAAATAAACTAAGGACTGTTTTTGAGTAGCCAAAAATAGGGGACTGTTTTAGAATATAAAAATGTATAAGTAAGAATGTGTGGCTGATTTGAAAGTATGGAAAACATGTGGAATTGTTTTGAATATGTGTATATGTATATATATAATTGGGAATGTTTTGCATTGATATAAAAGTAAAAGGGGCTGCTTTGTGTAATTATAAGTACAAATGAATTGAATTAGTAATAATGACTTGTTATTTCTGGTTGAGGTAAATGTCACGATAAGGGAGGTTAGGAGATTGAGTTAGTGAAAGCTAAGGAAATTGTGGATTCAGGTATCCCGTAACTTCGGGATAGGAGGTGAGTGTAATTTTAAAGCCCTAGATTAGCTCATGGCTTTCCTAAGCAATATTTGTATTTAACTCACATGCTTTATTTCATTGTTGATTGTAATACTGTAAATGCTAACTTGAGCTAGAGGTAAGTGCTTCGAGGTAAGTACACTAAAATAGATTCTTCCCCTGTTTGGACTTTGGTCCCCTGTTTGGACTACGGTCCCCTGTTTGGTACTTTGAGTACCCCTGTTGACGACATATGTCATTGGATTCAAGTATCTAGATTGTTTGAAGATCAAAGCTATGTTGGATAAAATAAAATGAAGTATAAATTGTGTATACTTGTAAAATAGACTGTTTTGTATTGTTTAAATTGTATGAACATGTTATATGGACAGCTTTGTTTAGAACTTATCACGTTGGGACTGTTTGAGTATGTTAATCGTACATGCACATGTTGCTTCCCTGATATGCTAATTTGTGATTAAAATGGACTATTTGAGTATGTTAATCGTACATACACATGTTGCTGCCCTGATATGCATAGTTGTGATTAAAATGGACTGTTTGAGTATGTTAATCATACATACACATGTTGCTGCCCTGAAATGCTTAGTTGTGATTAAAATGGACCGTTTGAGATCGTACATTCACATGTTGCTGCCCTGATATGCTTAGTTGTGATTAAAATGGACTGTTTGAGTATGTTTATCGTACATACAGTGTTGCTGCCCTAATATGCTTAATTGTGATATATGGACAGCTTTGAGGGTAATTGATACATGTATGGATTGTTTTGCTTGTGTAAATGTATACATGTTATTTAGGGACAGCTTTGAGGGTAATTGATACATATATGGACTGTTTTGCTTGTGTAAATGTATACATGTGATATATGGACAGCTTTAAGGGTAATTGATACATGTATGGACTGTTTTGCTTGTGTAAATGTATACATGTGATATATGGACAGCTTTGAGGGTAATTGATACATGTATGGACTGTTTTGCTTGTGTAAATATATACATGTGATATATGGTCAGCTTTGAGGGTAATTGATACATGTATGGACTGTTTTGCTTGTGCAAATGTATACATGTTATTTAGGGACAGCTTTGAGGGTAATTTATACATATATGGACTGTTTTGCTTGTGTAAATGTATACATGTTATTTAGGGACACCTTTGAGGGTAATTTATACATATATGGACTGTTTTGCTTATGTAAATGTATACATGTGATATATGGACAACTCTAAGCATAATTGAACATGATATGGACTGGTTTTCAATGCAAAACGTGTATACACAAATTATGAGCCGTTCTGAATGGACTAACTCGCAATGTATAAATGTTAATATAAGTCAAAGGGATTGATTTGACTAAAATAAAACATTAATGGACTATTTTGAAATGTGTAAAATTGTATACATGAATCATGAGGTGTTTGGAATGAAATGAATTAATAATGGACTACCTTGACTCGAATGAAGTATGAGTGGATCGTTTTGCTATGTATTTAGTTATTACATGTAATTATCCTAATTGAACACTCTTGTATGTGTATGAACATTGGTATAGGTGGTTAATTCTCTTACCGCCTTTTTGATCGTATGTTTGACAGTCATTTTTGTGAGAATGGAGAGAGATGAGATTCATATTTTAAACTCACTTTTGAACTACATCACTAAGCGCTTGCTCACTCTATCTCTTCGTTTTCATTTTAGGGAAAGTGTTACCTTAGTCTTCTTCCGAGCCTGGACGTGATCACAAGAACCCACAATATGGTTTGATTTCATGTTTATTAGACTCCTAGAGGGTGGCACAAAATAGTTAGGAAAGCTTAGAGCTTTGGTATCTTATTGGCTCATATGTTTCTGAGTCCATAAAAGTAACTAAAGCTTTGTAATGAGCCTTTAAATTATTCTTTTATGATTGTTTGATGAATAAGCTAGATTGATTATATTATTCCTTGAATGCATACTGCTATGCTTACATGTTTCTATGATGCTTAAGGTGACAATTGATTGTTAGTCCTATAATTCTAATGGACGACTTGAAAATGAATTCATAATTAATAATGCCTAAATAAATAACATTGATCTGATTGAGTGTCGTTAAAGAAGAAAAAAATTAAATTTCCCTGATTTTCTGGTTACTCCTCGTTAAGGAGTAACCACTTGCCACATGATTGTTTGAATGTTGCTTTCCTAACACTACCTAATTCGGTTTACTCCTAAGTTGGGTTAGGGGTGTTACATTATTAGCCTGTGAAATTTCATTATCAACGGAGGTCATTCACTTATCCAATTAGGTCATTCACTTATTCACTTAACACGATCGAGGCTCGGATTGCTTCGAGGTCATAAAATGCATGAGACACACGAATGTTAGGCTTACATATCCTAGTGAGGTAGTTATAACAAATGCAACATAAATTCATTTATGGCATGAATGACATGTAACATCCTTGTATGACATGTACTTATATCATAAATCATATATATATCAAGCCAAATGTCATATTTTCATGCATCAATTGTGAATCATAAACACATATCATTTCCTTAGACATAGCAACCAATGGATACGCGGATTCCCTTGTACGCCACACACATTGGAAATAGGCCTTAGCCTCGAGCTGTAGCTCCGAAGTTCCTTACACAATCCAACCTTTTCTCCCCACATATAGGTCGTAGCCTCGGACCGTAGTCCTATCCTTTACTTAGTGAGCTCAAATAACCCTATGACATGCCAATTGTATCCAATGTCCACAAGTGTCCAAGGTTACACATATCATCATATAACTCACCTTTGTGCCCTTAGGCCATATTGAATTGCAAATTGAGCCTTGGATCTAAATCACATATCATGTCATTTTTGCATATATCAATTTCCACATATATCAATGTTAACATCAAGCAACTTCCACATAAATCATATAATGGTTAAGTCATGGCATATCGTAATGCATCAAAACAATAGGTTGAACTTACCACACTTACCACATGGGGTTCACATATTGTAGGCTCTACTTGAGCTAATCAAATGAAGACACAACGTAATCACAAAACAAATACAACAGGGATCGCACCTAGCCGATCTCGAGACACAACTACACTCACCTAGTACTCGGAGACTTCAAGGTTCTCGAGTTACAGTCCCCTTGCCCTCAGAAGAGTTTGAAATAGCCGATGGTGAATATGGCTTGTTTTCTACCACTTGAGCTAGTTCAAAAATTGAGGATTGCGTTAGAATCGAAACTAATGATTCATAAAAGTTTTTCAAGCTTACCAAATCTCGTAGATAAGATTAAAATAAGGAAATCAACCATCTAACACATGGGCTTAGCTTGAACATTCAAGACTTAAATCTTGAAATTAAACCCTAAGGATTGATGGAATCATCAAATTGACATAGGGGTTTTACTTACCAAGCTACAAGCTTTCAAATGGCGTCTTAAAATCAAGAAAAGGTCAAAGATTGGATCGAGGTGCTTGCTTGAGCTTGAGGAAGAAGATGACAATGGAGGTGTGTGCTTGGCTTATTAATGAAAAAGGTGAGATTTGGTTTTAGGAGATTCAAAAAAAATGAAGAAAGCTTTTTCCTTATTCTTTTTAAGGTGACTAAAGCCTTAATCATTCTCCACCTCACCCTTAGCCAATGGGAAGCTTTCCCTTAGCAAAGGGTTTGCTTAACCCATTAATTAATACATTTCCTCAATCCTTTCCAACTTTTGACAATTGATGACCAATTGTTATCCTTTTCAGATCATTCTCACGTTGAGGGGTGGCAAGCAAGTAGGTGAGTTATCCCCCACTTCCAATCTCTTCTATTTGGTCACTAAATCGATTTGGACAGGGACTCGTATCGATACACCTTATGGCCATATCGATACGGATATGCTAAGTTTGGTAAGTTAGTTAAAACAGTTAGGTCGTATCGATACAGGTTCTACCGTATCGATACGCCTTGCCCAGATTCAGCATTTTCAATGAAACCCCTAACTTTCATTCCTTACAAAAAGGTCCAACAATTTCAATTAAGCCTAAATAACTTTCATTACTTTAAAATTGGGTACAAGATTCGCCAATTACATCAATCAGGCATAACCAGTACAAAATTTCCGATCATCAGGACCTAATTCCAACTAGACCAATTTTCAGGGTGTGACAAACATGCCTAAAAAATGAATCACATATCGCCGCATACAAAATTACATGCATTAGCATATGGCCAAGGCATAGTGAAAAAAATACTACACATGTACGTATACATATATACATACGGAAAACATAGCAAAATAATAAAAAAGGTACCAAAATAATACATAAGGTAACCAAAGGTAACAAAAAAACTTACCACATCTCTATTAAACTATTAGAATTGATTACACAATAAATAAAGAAGAAGAATATACTCAAAACCCAAGTATTTATGCCCGATCAACTAAATTCCATAGGTTTTTGTTGTGTTTGAGAAGCTTGGTTCAAGGTTTTTCTTATGGTTCGAATGGGTGTAGTGTTTGAGTGATTTGACTTTTTTGGTTGGTTGAATGGCGAGCTTGGAACGGCCAAGGAAAATTGATTTAGGGTCGTGGGTTAAGTGGTGCCAAAAGGGTGGAATAAGTGACTAAGATGAGGTGTTGGAGGCCCTGGCTTGTATGTGGATTGAATGAGTAGGGAATGGCTAAGGATTTTTGGTGATGAAAAGCTAGAAAATTGGTCATCCTCAAAAGGTGGTAAATGAGTTGGTTTTCAAGGAAGGGGTAAAGGTTGAGGGAGTTGGCGTATAGGTGTAATGGTGACCGAGTGATGTAGGGCATGGGGATGTTTTGATGAAAAGAGTGATGGTGAGTACATTGTAGGTGAGGCATAGGGAATGGGCGGTGGCGTGGCTGCTGAAATGGTTGTGGAATGGGACGACGTGTACTGGGTTAAACGGCTATTTTGGCCGAGCATCGAACATCAATTATTTTCCAACTGATCTTGGCAATCTCTGGTCCAACTTTGCCAACTGCAACTCGGCAATTCTCTTCTATTTTTCCTACTTTCTGCTCCTTCGCAGCTCTGCCAAGCCTGCCCTACTTCTATCCTGCATCAATGCCAACAAACAACCCTTCACACTAGCAAAATAACAACTCCCTAACTCCTTATGCAAATGCATGATTTTAACAACTAAATGCAAACATATATATCTAAATATATGAAAAAGTACTATGAAATATGCATAAAAATCAGCACATTCTAGGAGTTAACACTCTCCCAAATCTAGCTCATTGCTTGTCCTCAAGTAATGCAATTAAAAAACAAAAAATTAAAAATAGGTACCTCGGCAAAAATTGTTTTGAATGCCAACAAGTGCTAGTAAGCAGAATCTAACCCTAGTTTTGTCCTCAAATATCCCAGTGCAACAATGCCAAGCAGATAAGCAAATTCAAGTGGAGCAATATAACACCAGTCTTGGGTTATGAAGAGTGCTTAAAGTGAAGGCAATATGCATCAAGTATCCTTTAACTCCCTTAGTCAAATCTACTACCCAAGCTCAAAATTATTATTATTTTTCTTTTATTCACCAAGGGTTTTTGTTGGTAATATTTTCAGGCTTGCTTTTTAATACTGTTTAGTGTGAGAAATAAGAGGGAGCATACCTCTAACCCCCATGTTAATCCAAACATTACTAGGATTTACTCTTAAACTCATACCCTAAAGTTTTTTACTAGAGAACTAAGAGGGAGCAAACCACGTAGCCCCAAGTTACATATTATCTCTAAGGCAGATGAGAGTTCTATTTTTTTTCTTGCCTTGGAAAAACATTGTTGCCTTATTCTATCTTTTTACACTGGCATCATTTTTTCTTTTTTCCTTTTTTTATTTTATTCTGAGCATAGTTTCAAGAATTCTAAGTTTGTTTGGGAACTAGTTGCATACTATATGTTAAGTGAAACTTCAGTTTCCTAAGCTAGAGATCAATTGTCAAGCAACTTGGCATTACTATCCTGCCAACACATGCAAACTAAGGATTTCCAAATTTTATCATCGGAAAGAGTATCTAAAACAAATTCTAACTATGCTAGCAAAGCGTTGGCATTATTCCAATTTTAACCGATGCAACAAAAAATTAGTGGTTTGATGTGCATGGCTATACCTAATCTATATTGCAACAAAATGAAAACAAAAACATAAACATGAATGCATGGCATAGAAAATTATGTGAGGCAACACACACACCAAAACCAAAGGTGTACATTGTCCTCAATGCATGAAGACATATATACATATGAAATGAAATGAAATGAATGAACAATTGAACAAAATGAATGAAAGGAGCTTAAGGGGAAGAGGACTCCCTTTCAGAGTTTTTTGGGCATGATACACGGGTCTTTCTCTTGACAAAATTCCCTCAATCAGGAGCCATGTGTTTCTTCCCTTTTTAGGTTGGGCTTTGATGCTGTCGCGGAGGCTCCTATGTCACGAATGTCCTCCTCAACAATCTTCACCGGCTCAGAGGCAGTGGGAACGTCAGTGGCAGCAGATAAGGCAGGCACAACAGGTGTTGCGGCAGCTTTGGCTTGATTCCTTCTTCTTCTAATTCAGGCGGCATGTCTGTCCTTGCAGACTCAACCTAGACAAGGGAAATTGGTACGGTGGCATCTGATTGTTGCAAAGAATGGACAGAATGAGGCTGGCTGGCATATCATCATTGGAAATAAGGTCAGCAAAGAACTCAGGAAATGTTGGCAAAGTATTTGCAGACATTCATTCAAGAGTTTTCTTGAGGGCGCAGTCCCAGGCATACGTATATTGCCAGAGCTTGGTGTTTTGCTCCTCTACTTTCTCCAACTTTTGAAGAATGACTTCCTGGCATTGGTATATTTGAGAAAACATTGCCACTAAACCAGCTGGCATAGGAGCCACAGGTTCTTCCTTGGGCACCTTGGCCTTGGACACCAACTCTATAGCCTTTCCTTTGCATTTCTCCTTGGCAATGAGTTGCCTCTATAGGGTAGGACTGATAGTTGTTACTTTGTTCTCTTTGACATTTTTCGAATCAAGTCGTGGCACATTGTGCTGCCTGCAAATATTAGAGATTAATAAGGGGAAAACAAACTACCATTGCCCTTACCAATGCATTTATAAGTCTCATCTATAATGATACGGTCGACATTGATCTTGTGACCTACAATGATATAATGCAACAAGGCCATCCTCTCCTCCGAGGTAGTCTCGTTATGGGTGGTTGGCATAAGATTTGCTTTCAAGAAGTGGTTTCACCCCTTTGGTTGTGGCTTCAGTGCCAGCCGCTTCACCATCCGATGGCTTTTTGATGACACGTTCCAGATAGTGTTAGGCTCGCATAAATCTTTCAATAGCATTTGTCTCTTGGCAGCATCCAATGAGTCAGCAAACTCAAAGTGCTCTTCCTATGCACCATCCAATTTAAACATGTTATTAATAGACCCTTCATCAAATCTAACACATGTACCTCGAATAAGTAAGAACGGCGAGTCCTTAGTCGTGAGGTAGGCATAAAACTCTCAGACAATATTGGAATGGATATCTACAGATTGTTGGCAAAATAACTCCTATTTGTGCTTCTTGACCACCACAACGAACTCCAGTGAATAACCAAGTGGGGTTCGTTCTTGAACTCGAAATTCTTATCGTAACAAAATGTTTGGGAGGCAAAGTTGTAGCGACTATTTTTATGAAAAAGTTATTTTTGCGAAAATTTGGAGTCTCTACCGATAACTTTAAAGGGGTAGACCAGACACCAAAAAATAAAACCAGAAAAAATTTTGGGTCCGGGAGTTGGTTACGTGTGGGGAAGAATTAGCACCCCCACAACGCTCAAAATTGGTACCTACAGGTTCGCATCGTATTTATTAGGAAAATAAAAATTAGAGTTAATTTAACTTTATTTTTTAAAGCACATGATAATTTAAAAATTACCCTAATATTTACAGCAGTCAAAGGAGACGACACCCAGAGACCGAGATGTCGTTTCCAATAGAATATCGAAATAATAGGGCCTACACTAGATGTAATAATTATATGCATGATCAATTATTTCGACAAAATATATTAAATCAATAATAATAACACTAATGAACTTATAAACAAAGTGAAGATATAAACATTAATATAAACATTATTAAACGTAATATACTATTATACGGTATATTAAAATTATTATAAACATACTATACATAATATAATAATATAAAAATACAACATAATAATACATAATATAAAGAATAACACAACAATATATCCAGGCCTAAAAAATATAAGAAATAGAATGAAGAACCAAAATTAGAATATAAATAAAGGACCAAATTGAAAAGATTATAAAACTATTAGGGAATAGGGGAAATTATATCGTGCGGCAAAGGCAAAATGAAAAAAGATTTGGGGCAGATGGACTTATACAGTAACTATACCATTTTTATTTGATTATCTGAACTGAATTGATAATTTTAAAATACGCGAGGGACTAGTAGTGTAAATAAACCAAGGGGCAAACCACTAATAAAAAACAAATTAGGGCGGAGGGACTAAGTGTGTAATTTACCCATTTTATTAAGGTTTATAACCTATAAATCATCTAATTTATCTCTCCCCATCATTTTTGCTTGAACCAGCCGCCTCCCCTCTCCCATATTCCCTCTATTTTCATTTTATTTTATAACCCTAGGATAAACATAATCAAGCCCCCTTTTTATACTTAAAAAACACTTTTTAGATCCGGTTGGAACGTTAGAGGCTAGAGTTGGCCATGCACGATGGAGATGGTTCAGGATCGGATTGAGGTAAATTATCTCCCATCCCTTTTTTATTTTTATTGTGTTTATATTCGAATAGAAAAGGTAAGAAAATATACCTCTCCTTTTTTACTTCAAAACTTGGATCTAGAAATCCTTTTTTATATTTCATGTTCGAAAAAAGAATCCTGAATCTAGAATTTTTTTTATATTCGGAAGGAACCCCCATTTCGATTACAAGTTCAAGTTTATATACCCAATTTACATACATAAAAAATAGAAAAGTAATCTATATTTATGGTTGATTTGGCCTGGTGATGATGTTTAGGATATATATAATTCTCTTTTTTGCTTTTTGCAGGTGCTAAGACAGTGGAGCAAGGTTTTAGTCAGATCAGATGATAGCGACTGGCGTGTGGCTTTCACGCAGGCATTGAATAGCTGCGAGTGGTGGCCACACACGGGGAAGGTGAAGGGTGAGCGGCGGTAGCAGATAAAGATGCTAGGGTTTTTTATTTTTAGGGTTTTTTTGTAATCTGGGTCGGGTTATGGATACAGGGTTGGGTTATGGGTCATATGTGTAATGGGTTTGAATTAATGGGTTATGGTATTTGGGCCATGTAAGGTTGGGTTTGGTAATAATAATAAAAATAGATTTATTATTGTTTTTTGTATTGGATATGGATTTTGGTTTATTTTGGGCTTAGGACAAAAATAGGTTATTACAGCTTCCTCTCTTTGCTCATTACTATGTAACAGGAATAGAGCAAAGACAAAAGAATACCCATTTTTGTCTAGGCATGTTCGGGATTTCTCTTCTCTAGCCACCGCTTGTTCTTTGGGCTTGAGTTGATCCATTCGGCCGCTTTTGGAGTCAAAATCTTCAAAATTTAGTAATTCGTTGGGGAAACAAAGTCTTCAAACTGGAAATTTGGTGTCACAAGTTCTTCCTATATAGAACTGTTCACTCTTCTTCTGTCTGGAGCCTTGGAGAAGCGAATTCTTTCTGTATAAAATTCAACCCTTCTTTGGCAAAGTCTTTGGGCTGCAAGTCCTTCATATATAGAACTTTTCGCCTTCAATTATCAATGCTGGGGGACTCCCTATATAGAACCTTCTGCGTCATGGGTGGATTCTTCAAACTGAGAGTTTTCCCTATAAAGAACTTCTCGTCTTAGAATTCTAAAGTAGATGTTTTTCCTATATGAAACTTTATACTTCAAAATCTTCTCAGCTAAAGGTTTTTCCTGTATAGAACCTTTCGCTCTCTGGATTCTTCAAGCTACAAGCTCTTCCTATATGAACTTTTTCGCCTTGGAGTATCCGAGTCATGAGTTCTCCCTATATAGAACTTCTTACTTTGAAATCATAAGACTACTAGTTCTTCTTATATAGAACTTTCGTCCTATATAGAATCATTTTCAACATCAGCACTCTGTTCTCTATTGTTGCAAGTATCAGCAATTTCTACCGCTTTTCACAGGCTGAAGAACAGAAATATTCAAAATAATGCCCCAATTTCTGATCATCTTGGTGTCATTAATCAAGTATCCTGATTAGGTTCGACTCTTGCTTCTTTTGTTAAGATCTGCTTCCCCAATTACACAAATTTGGTCTTCCTCCGACTCTTGAGTACCTATCAAGAAAATAGCCAAGATACCTAAATAATATGAGTTAGCATGCTCTTAATCTTAGAGATGCCTATGATGTATGGGTAATGATATCTCGATATCATTCTGACGTTTTCACTTTGATCGAGCGATGTTGATTTTCTTGCTATTTTATTCTCTTTCATTCTTCTCATGAGGTGACACCCCATCTCACGTACGGGTTCAACCTTTTGAACTTTTCTTTTGAATTCGAGAGTCCATTCTAAAGTGTCTTTTCAGGTTTTCACTTTATCTTTATTTACGCGAAGTGCCTCTATTCGAGTTTTCCTCTTTGCCTTTTTTTTTTTTTCTTTTTTTTTTTTTTTTTTTTTCTTTTTTTCTCTTTTCTTTTTTCTTCAGATTTTCGCCTTGAAATCTTCTTGTAATTGTCATCTTCTTGCTTTTTCTTGGACAAGTTTGCATTTAGATGACACTCGTTGCCTCATTTTGGCATATTCTGAAAACTTGGCGCTTGAGATCCTCTTGTAAGTGTTCTTTGGCATGTAGGATCCTTTGTACCGAGGTTGATTCTTCCTTTGAATCACCTGCACTTTGTAGGCTAGAACTAGTACATAGTAATGCCAAGAAATCTTTTGCTTATCATGAATCTATGTTAACTCACTTGCAAGATGTTCGAGAAAACAATAAAAGATGATAAAAAGGTATTTTATTAGTAAATATGATATAGTTCAAAATGACGTGGCATACATGAGGCAAAAGAAATCAAAAGGTGATACAAAGTCCTAGGTATTCACTATATGAATGATGCAGGAGCCCATCGTCAGAGGTAGAATCTTTGCCTCAAGCTCTTCTATAAAGCACTGGTATTTTTTTATAGGGTTTTCCTATTGGATTCCCCATCTCAAAATTCATTTGAGCCGCCCTTTACGGGTTTTCAACTCAAATCCCTTATTGGTTTCAAGAAGCCCTTTTCGGGTTTTCATCTTGAACCTCTATTTCTTCTTTTCTTTTTTCTTTTTCTTTATCTTTTTAATTTTTAATTTTTTTACTTTTTCTTTTTTTCTTTCTTTTCATTTTTATTTTTTCTTTAGGCGTAATACTTTTCACCGAGTCTGAGTTTACTGGATTACTCAGCTTGCCCCCATCCATCTTTGTTAGGATTAACGCCCCTCCGAAAAAGGCATTCTTAACAACATAGGGCCCTTTCCCAATTTGGCATCCACTTCCTACGAAAGTCCCTCTGAACTGGCTGGATCTGCTTAAGCACTAAATCCCCCTCTCGAAATTCCTTTGGGTGAACCTTCTTGTCATGAGCCCACATCATCCTCTTTTGATACATTTGACCATGGCAAATAGATCTCAATCTCTTTTCCTCAATGAGATTCAGTTGATCATACCTAGCATGTATCCATTCGGCTTCATCCAACTTTACTTCATTCAAAATTCGAAGCGACGGGATCTCTACTTCAATGGGTAATACTGCCTCGATCCCATAGACCAAAGAATAGGGTGTTGCCCCTGTCGATGTACGTATAAATGTTCAATAGGCGAACATAACAAATGGTAGCTTCTCATGCCAGTATTTGAAAGTATCTGTCACTTTCGTTGTAATCTTCTTGATGTTCTTATTTTTTGTTGCCATGGCCCCATTCATCTTATGGTGATAAGTGGTGGAATTATGGTGCATTATTTTAAACTGCTCGCACACTTCAGTCATCATTTTATTATTCAAATTGGAAGCATTGTTAGTGATGATTCTTTCTGGCAAGCCATACCGAAAAATGATCTCCTTCTTTATGAACTTGCAAATTGTTACCCTAGTGATATTGGCGTAGGGGGCTGCTTCTACCAACTTAGTGAAATAATCAATAGCCACTAGGATGAAACAATGTCTATTGGAAGCCTTTGGATGAATTTTTCCAATAACATCCATACCCCACATTGCAAAAGGCCATGGTGAGTTCATGGTATGCAAAGGTAGTGGCAGAGAATGAATCTTGTCAGCATATATTTGGCATTTGTGACACTTCTTGGCATAGTCAATACAATCTCCTTCCACGATTAACCATTAATATTCGTATCTCATGATCTTTCGAGCCATCGAAAAGCCATTGGCGTATGTCCCGCACAAACCATCATGCACTTCTACGAGAATATTCTTGGCTTCTCGAGAATCAACGCATCTTAACAGTATCTGGTCTTTGCCCTTTTTGTACAAGACTTCACCATCTAAGACGTACCCAACTGCCATTCTTCTAAGATTCCTTTTATCATTCTCACTCGTTTTTTTTAGGGTAAGCTTAGAATTTGATATACTACAGGATATCATGGTACCACAAGTTGCCATCCATTTCTTCTTCCAAGTTGCAACAGTAAGCAGGCATTTCAAAAGTTTGTATTCGTATTGGTCTTAGTTTTGCCCTTGTACTTACTTTAAACAATGTGGCTAAGGTCTCCAGGGTATCTGCCATTTGGTTGTCTTCTCTTGGAAGGTAGGTAAAACTAACCTTCTCGAATCCTTTAATTAACTATTGGATTAAATTGCGATATTTAACTAACTTTGGGTCTCTTGTTTCCCATTCTCCATAAATCTGATAAATCACCAGAGATGAATCTCCAAAAGCTTCGAGTATCTTGACCTTCCTTTTGATGGCCCCATGTAATCCCATAACACAAGCCTCATACTCAGTGATGTTATTTGTGCAGAAGAATTCTAATATGCTCGTGCAAGGATAGTAGACATTGTTCGGGCAGATCAGTATTGCACCTATTCCATGACCAAGGGCATTAGATGCCCCATCGAAATACAGTGTCCATGACTCCTCCTCTAGGGCAGTCTCCTCTTTAATCATGATACACATCAAGTCCTTGTTAGGAAAATTAAATTTCAAGGACTGGTAATCATCTGAGGCACGGCTTGCTAAAAAATCAGGTATAACGCTCCCTTTTACCGGTTTCTAGCTTACATAGATAATGTCGAACTCGAATAGCAACATTTGCCAGTGGGCCATCTTTCCAGTCAATGTCGGTGCTTCCATCATAAACTTTAACGGGTCTAACTTGGATATCAATCAGGTGGTGTGATACAACATATATTGGCTGAGCCTTTTAGTGGTCCACACTAAAGCACAACATAGTTTTTGAATTGGTGGATACCGTGTTTCGCAGTCGGTGAACTTCTTGCTGGAGTAGTAGATGGCTCTTTCTTTCTTTCCAGACTCATCATGTTGCCCCAATACACATCCCATTGAATTCTCATAAACTGTCAGGTATAAGATCAATGGCCTACTCAGTACTGGTGCCACCAGAATTGGGGGATTCGTCAAATACTTTTTGATCTTTTCTAGAGCCTCTTGGCATTCTTTATCCCATACTTCTAGGTTATTCTTTTGAAGTAACCTAAAAATAGGATCACACTTTTCCGTTAATTGAGAAATTAACCGAGATATATAATTTAATCTTCCCAAAAAGCCTCGAACTTCTTTTTGTGTCTCATTAAGGCTCTCAAGTTTTCAAAAATTTTAGTCAAACCTCAATTTAAAAAAAAAATTGTAAAGTAAACCGTTTAAAAATTTTCAATTTCAATTTAAACTTTTAATTTTTAAAAACAAATTAAGCTTGTCTTCTTTCACCAAATTCTGCCGTGAGGAATATTAATCTCATGTTAGAGAGGAAATGAGATGTTTTATGAGATAAAAGTGACCACTCTATATATCTTATCAGACATATTTTTTAAGAAAAAAATAATAATTTTATCTTCTTTATTTTTCGATGTCATATTAATATTTCTCGTCTTCTTAGTGCATGACAATTATTCTTCCTTAAAGTTGTTAATTGTTCAAGAAAGGGATGACTGTCATTTTCAATCACAATTCACAGAGCTTTCTTTCTTCCTTCTGGGTTTGTTCTCTTCACTAAAATGCCAACCACAAACTCCCAACTCCCTTTGTTGCTACTTCTCTTCGACTTTATGTTTTATTAATGAGATTATTGTCCTACCCAAAATATATAAAAATAATAATAATAATAATATTTTACTTGGTACACTATTATGAATTGTACTTCTGCTTTTTACTTGGCTATGTGGTAATTTTCATTTGGATTAAAACATTTACCTTCCAAATAGACATAATTTTCATCCAATAACGGATCTTGACAACACAATTTGAAAAATTTTACTTAAAAATTTTAAAAGTTAATGAGATTTTTCAAAATTTTAGGAATAGACTCAACTAAAAATATTTAAAAAATTTTAAACATAATAAAAAATTAAAACTTTTGAAGGGTTAATTTAAATTTTTTAAGTTTTTTGAAAGGACTAAATAATTGATTTTTATATATAAAAAATTGGGAACCAGGCCCAAGACCCTCTAACCCCGTTACAGTCCACCCCTATCTCTAACCATTAAAAACTCCACCAAACAGCAATGTCCCATTCAAAAGTCTATTATACCCTCGTATTCTTTACATTTTTTAATTCACCCATTGCTTTTAATTTTATGAATTTAATCGGGTAATTTACATTTTAGATCACTCAACTTTACTTCCACTTTCATTTACATCATAAACCTCTAATTTAATCAAATCATGTCATTCAACTTTTATTATTAATAAACTAACCCACTGATACCAATATTGTTGAATAATTCTAATGAAGAAAGGTGAAATTAACACTTTTATGGAGCATATTTTTCACATATCATTGCCAAATAATATTTAATTGATAATTTTAATAATTTTTACGTAAGAATTTTCTAAAATTTTCATTTAAATAAATTCAAAGGAAAACTAACTAAATTTCTTATAAATCCTAACAAAAAAATATTTAAATTACCGATTAAAAAATATTTATTGATGATATGTGAAAATATGTTAAATAAAGGTATCATTTTAAGCTTTTTCATTAGAATTATTTGATGGTATCAATATAAGTGACTTAATTTATAAATAATAAAAAGTTGAATGGTATAATTTGATTAAATTAAAGTTTTGTGATGTAAAGGGAAATAGATGTTAAGTTCGGTGATCTAAAATATAAATTACCCATTTTAATCTCGCCATTGTTCTAATTTGAAAATTAAAGTCATATTCGTAATATTATTAACTCGCTTATTGTTTAGAAAACCGACTTCGAACCCAACAAGTGGTCCCAATGAAAAACTGATGTTGATCATTCTAGAAGACTCGTGTTTAATTGCTCTGTCTAAAAGGTGTATACACTATCAAAAGGTTAAGAATATATGAACAAATAATACCCTTATAATCACCATTAAACTATTCAAAAAAACTAACTTCTATTAAATTTAAATGCGTAATAACAATTGAACTTTAATTTTTTTTAAAGAAAATCTTTGATTATTAAAGTATCATGTATTTCAATTTTAACGGAAGTTCATTAATAGTGTTATCAACCGACTTATGCTTAAAAAACCGATTTCTATTAAATTTAAATTCGTATTAACAATTAAATTTCAATTTTTAAAACAAACATTTGATTATTAAAGTATCATGTATTTGAATTTAATGGAAGTTCATTAATAGTTCCATTAATTGAACTTTAATTTTTAAAACAGATAAGTTAAAGCATTAAATTCATGAAAATAAAAATAGGAGTAATTTCACAAATCCAGAGATCACAGGGACCGGTTACAGAATTAAACCTCAATGTTTTTGTCAACTAAATTGACCTGATGCGACCTTAGACCACTGTTTTCCGAATGTGTCGTGCATGCATGGCATGTCTCCTAAACGCTGCGTTTTGGATTTTCTCTCTTTGCTGCGTTATTTTTCCCCAGTAAGAAAAGCCGAAGGAATTAAAGTTCCAAAGGAGGGAAAGTGATGGGTTTGATTATTTTTTAAATTTATTAGAAAAAAAGGAATAAATTTTGATTTTTTAGGAATTAAATTTGAACGTTTTGTGTCGGAGTTAAAATAATAATAATAATTAAGAATAAATTAATTAAAAGCACTTTCGTTACTTTGCTTTCAACTTTGAACCTTCCCCTCTCTCTTTCTTCTTCAAAAACCTTATGGCCTGAGTTCTCACAGTGCTTGCTTTCCTTGTACACGAAAAACCCAAGCCCTTTTCTTGTTAATTGAATTTAGGGTTAGGGTTCTTCCAATAATCCATAATTCAGTTCATTATCATAGGTCTTTTTGAAGAAGACGATGAAGCGATCGAAATTTGAGCCATTAACGTATCCGGGGCGGCTAAGGGTACTTCAGTTCTTGATCGGCGTTTTGTTTATCTACCTTTTGTTTGTCAGCTTCGAAATCCCGTTGGTTTTCAGAACCAGTTCGGGTGGGTACTTTACTGACACATTGCCGAGGCCTTTTGTTCTCGAGAGTGAAGAGGATTTCAGTTACAAAACCGCGCCGGCTCGACCCGCCAACAACCCGAACCGTGTCCGCCGTCCCGGAGGAGAGAGGAAAGTGCGGGAGGTCAAGGGAGTTTCGGGTCTCCTGTTTAATGAGAGCTCTTTCGACAGCATCGGTTCTAAAGGCGAGTTGTCGGCGCGACACGCTTTCGTTGTCGGCAGGAGACTCTGGGACGACCTCCAATCAGGTCAAAAGAAATCCGATTCAATACCCGTACAGAAAAACCAAACAGAATCATGCCCGGATTCAATTTCCTTATCCGGTTCGGATTTCGTGAACCGGGGGAGGATCTTGGTCTTGCCTTGCGGGTTAACGTTAGGGTCCCATATTACGGTGGTTGGGATGCCGCATTGGGCGCATGCGGAACTTGATCCGAAAATGCAGTCTTAAAAGAAGGGGATAAGTCAATGATGGTATCGCAGTTCATGATGGAATTGCAAGGGTTGAAGACGGTGGACGGCGAGTATCCACCCCGGATCCTTCATTTCAATCCGAGATTGAAAGGGGATTGGAGCGGGAAGCCGGTGATCGAGCAGAATACTTGTTATCGGATGCAGTGGGGATCGGCGAGGAGGTGCGAAGGGTGGAAGTCTAGAGCTGATGATGAAACAGGTTATTTATTTCAATGGCTCTTATACTTTTCAATGCATTTGACTCGATGCTAATTAAAGAAAGAATGTAGGTTGAAATTTTTGTGTTGCTTAGTTTTTTTAATAATGGTAGGTAGTGAATTCGGTTATGGTGTTGCTTTATGTTCTTGTGGGGAAGGAGGTGTTTGAAAATATACTTATATAGTTGATGGAGAAGTTAAATGTGAGAAGTGGATTTGGGGCGATGATAATGACTCGGAAGAATCAAAGACTACATGGTGGTTAAACAGATTGATAGGAAGGAAGAAGGTGGCACTAGATTGGCAGTACCCTTTTGCGGAGGGAAAGTTATTTGTTCTCACATTGAGAGCAGGTTTGGAGGGTTACCATGTCAATGTCGATGGGCGTCACGTTACCTCATTTCCTTATCGAACTGTGAGTACACATCGTGTTCTTGGCTTTATGATTTGATGGAAATATACAATGCCTTATAAACTTTTTGATGGCATTTACAGGGATTTGTTCTTGAGGATGCTACCGGGTTATCTTTAAAGGGTGATCTTGATGTGCACTCTGTATTTGCTGCTTCCTTGCCTAATTCACATCCGAGTTTTGATCCGCAAAAGCATCTTGAGAGATTGAGTAAATGGAAGGCGCCCACACTTCCTGAAGGAGATGTAGAGCTTTTTATAGGCGTCTTTTCCGCTGGCAATCATTTTGCTGAGAGGATGGCTGTGAGGAAGTCCTGGATGCAGCATAAGTTAATAAAGTCTTCAAGAACTGTTGCTCGTTTTTTTGTAGCACTGGTAAGCGTAGATAAAGGAGGAACAGGTTCTTTTCTTTGGGAATTTATCATACTTGATATATTTACTTTTATTTTTCAGAGTGGAAGAAAGGAAGTAAATGTCGAGCTGAAAAAGGAAGCGGAGTATTTTGGTGATATTGTTATAGTTCCCTACTTGGATAACTATGACCTAGTTGTTCTGAAGACAGTTGCCATTTCTGAATATGGGGTGAGCGCTCCAATGATCCGACATTCCCTATGTGATATAGTCTATGTTGTCTAACACAAGTGATATACACATATTTTGGCATGGGTTTTAGGAACAATCCCGTGTCATCCATATTCGTTACTCAGTTCATGTTTGAGCAACATAAGATTTCGTGCATATAAAAACCTAATTGCAATGTATTGTTTCTTAGTTGTAAACTCACAAGTTCTAGACACTTGTATGCTTTTGGTCACAGGTTCATACAATGGCAGCAAAATATATCATGAAGTGTGATGATGATACATTTGTTCGGGTGGACTCTGTGATTAAGAAAGCAAAGAAGTTTGGAGATAAAAGCATTTATATTGGAAACATGAATTATCACCACAAACCCCTGCGCAGTGGTAAATGGGCAGTAACATATGAGGTATGTGTTTGTTTTTTGTTCTGTACTTAGCAAATCGTGGGGGTTTATTGACATGTCATCCCAAGTTTGGGTTTGAAGAAATTTGTTTCTCGTTTTTAACTAATGCTTCATGGAAGCTACCTGAGTTGCTCTAGATTGATTAGCATGAAAGGTTTCTTTTGATGAACAATAAACTTGCTTGGAATTTAGAGGTTTAGTTATAGGTAGCTAAACATGTCCTTGCTTTAGCTATAACTTACTGTTTAAAGAGGTTAACTCCACTTTTCAACTATCTAGGTAGTCATTAGAATGAAAAAGTTCTTGTTTACTCGTGCGATTACATCTTTAGTTCTTAACCCGAGTCAACACAGCCTTCAGCCTACTTATAATTAGTGATCATCTCTTAACCATTATCCTGATCATGTTTAGTGCATAAACATCATGTGCACATCATCATAATTTACATATTCTGTTGATTCCCAGGAATGGCCAGAAGAAGACTACCCACCCTATGCAAATGGTCCAGGGTACATAATTTCATCTGACATTGCACGGTTTATTGTGGACGACTTTGAGAAACACAAGTTGCGAGTAAGTGAGCCGTTTCATTGCACTTCCTCTCTGCGTGCTTCTTCTTAAATAGCAGCAGGTTCGATAATTGTTCATTAAAAACACCACTGTTGCAGCTATTCAAGATGGAAGATGTGAGCATGGGAATGTGGGTGGAAAAATTCAACAGCTCGAAACCGGTGGAGTACCAACACAGCTTGAAATTTTGCCA
This sequence comes from Hibiscus mutabilis, assembly GCA_019671005.1. Lineage (NCBI taxonomy): Eukaryota > Viridiplantae > Streptophyta > Magnoliopsida > Malvales > Malvaceae > Hibiscus > Hibiscus mutabilis. The sequence goes on from CM033712.1 coordinate 61,320,168, forward strand.
GTTCGGATGCATCAAGGATTACTTCACAGCCCATTACCAATCACCGAGACAAATGTTATGCATGTGGGATAAATTAGTGAATCAAGTAAAGCCCCAATGCTGCAACATGAAATGACAACCCTTATACAAAACAAATCAATAGATATAGTTTTCACTTGCAATGTGGTAAATTTGAGAAAACAACTTAAACAGATTTTGGTGAAAGTGTATATATGGGGTTTAAGATAGATATTGAGGTAACTCTCCCACCCCCAATTCATTAATTCATTATTTTAGCGTCGAATTCAAGATTCGACTTCGCATTTCAATGATCTTTTACCAACATTGTGGTTAGTATATTGTATTGATATGAAATGTTTAATTCTATTCTTACATGAGTTGTTTTACCGATTTTGTGTCGATTCACTTCGAATGCTTAAGTTTTCCTATGGACCGATTATTATTAGTCATTATGCACATAAACTTATACTTCAGTGATATGTTGTACTTCCAGTTATCACAGGGTGTAATACCCCAAATACTGGTTTAGAAGTATGTTATTATATCGAAGGCTCGTTAAATTGTTTTGACTTGATTTAATGATAAATCTAGAATTTATTTTAGAGAACTTATGACCAAATTAAAGAAAAGGAAAAGTGGGTGACTAATTAGTAAGGGATTAGTTTGAAATCTAAGTGAAATAAGATGTTTTCATGCTAAAGATATTCTCTTGGTGGGACATTACATATGTCATTGCAAGAGATCTTGATGGGGGAAGAGGGGTCTCGGCTTTGGCTAAGTTAGAAAGAAAGGATTAAAAGAAAAATGAACACTTCATTCCTTAGAGAAAGAGAGAGAGAACCGAAGCCCCCACGGTTCTAGGTTGATCTCAACTCTCCCTTCACTCAAATTTATCTTGTTTAAGGGCTGAAATTTTGGGAAAAACTTTCGGTGAGGAGGAAATCTTAGCTTGCTTGGGGGCACTTTAGGTGATAATCGAATAAGACAAAAAGGGTAACATGCTCTTCACTCTTATTTACTTTGTTTAAGCTACTTTTGCATATGAGCTGCGAATTTAGTTAGAATTGAGTGATCATAATTTTCCTTTTGAAGAAATATGTTAGATTGATGTTGTGCTAGTTGGATTGCTCGATTAGAACCATTTTTTGATTGTTAATTGTGCTTGAATTTTGGGTTATATACGGTTACATTGCTTGCTAGTAGTCGAATGTGGACTGTTTTGGGTAAATTAAGGACTGAATTGAAATTTTAAAGTGGATTGACTTGCAAACTAAATCATGGACTGTTTTGGATTGTTTTATTAAACTGAAAAATAGACAGTTTGTAGGCTTAAAATGGACAGCTTTGCAAACTAAATTATGGATTGTTTTGGACTGTTTTGATAATTTAAATGGACTGTTTTGTAAACTAGAAACAGGGACTGTTTTGCAAATTAATGGGACTGTTTTGCAAAAAATAGGGACTGTTTTGATAATTTAAATGGACTGCATTGTAAACTGGAAACAGGGGACTGTTTTGCAAAGAAATAGGGACTGTTTTGATAATTTAAAAGGATTGTTTTGTAAACTCGAAATTTGGAGTTGTTTTGCAAAGAAATGGGGACTGTTTTTGGTGATTTAGATGGACTGTTGTGTGGAGTTAAGTGAACCAAAAGTAGAACTCTTTGTTTAGTATGAAATGATATGTCAAATTTATGTACTTCCATGAACCAAGTGAATGCATGTGTATATGAGTTGCTTAAATGAGATTCTTGATTAAGTTGGGCTTTAAAATAAGGATTTCTCATGTATGTCTCTTTGTAGAGCAAGACCAAGTGGAGGAAGAGAGGGCTAGAAAAGGGAAGGCTATAGAAAGGACATCGGGGAACATAGCTAAGGATATCAACTAGTCCGCAAAACCAGTGAGTGTAGTTTAAATGTCTCAGGATGGACTTGAAACCTTCCCGAGCTTCCTTACATGTTTTAAATACCTTACTATTATCTTGGAAAATTTTTGAATCTATAAAATGATCAAAGGCTAAACCATAAGTATCTATTAGGTAAGTACAATAAACTGTACTAGAATTATTATGAAAATATGTATGATTCATGCTTTATAACCTATGAATTGAATACTACATGAAGTTAAGAAAGTTTTGAACATATAAGGTTAGAGCTTGAAAGATTTGAATTCTGGAAATTTTTGCAAGATATGTACTATGCATATTGAAGTATTGGAGCTATGTTCATTTTATGTATTTGTATACGGAGCTTTGACTCATCTTTGAATAAGACATGATACTTAAAAACTTTGGTTTCGAGTCAGTCATAGGTATAGTTGGCATGTCATAGAGTCTAGTTGAGCTCATGTTGGGGGGACTACGATCCATAGACTATGGTCCTTATGTGGTGACTGTAGGAGGGACGTGTTTTGGTCATTTGGCGACAATAGGATGGTTGACCAATACCTTGTGTACTATATTTGTTGGCGACAGTTTGGTTGGGGATTCAAGTACCTAGACTACTTGATTACCAAGGTTACAAATAAAAATAATCTTGAAACCACTATATAAGTTATCATTCATTTAATTTGCTTGTATAATAAGTAAGACTTAGTTATGCATTTCTTAAATCTTCTCTTGAAATATTTGATGTTGATAAGAAAGATTTGAATATTAGACATTCTTTTGGTAAAATGATACATGATATTAAGGGTCTTTTATATTACATAAGATCATGATTAGTGGTAATCGAAATTATTATGAATTGGCTATACATTTCTATGCAATATAATGACCTTGTCAATTCCAAGATACTTTGTAATCAAATATTAATAAATATCATGTTTCTACCTCACTAAGTGGTTACTTATTTGTTTTCCCTCAAATAATATTTCAGGGTGAATTTTTGTTAACAACTATACATCGAGCTCGGTCAGGATCACAAGCTAAAGTGTATGTTTTGTAACTCTTTTTGTAGAACTCCTAGCTTGGTGGCACAATGCTTGTGTATATTGCATCTAGATCATCTTTTGTTGTGTATATAAGATTTATTAGTTTTTTATGTGATGTAAGGTCGTTCGTATATTTTGGTGGTTGTTGGTTTGGCTAAATGCTAAGTATGTATGCCTAGATTAAGAGATTAGTATAAATACTAATGAATGGTCATATATTATGGGTTCACATAGTTGTTTGGCTAATCCTTAAGGTATTTGGTATGCTTGAAGGCTTGACTATGTTACTATAGTAGAATGTGTGTGCTTTGCTAGTATTTCGAAATAGCTTGTCTTAAAATGGGCTTGATTTGAGGGCTGTAAGGCTCAACTATGATGTTTATGCTATGTTTAACTTAAGGTAGTTGTGGAGCTTATATAATGAAAATGTCATGATCCTAATAGTAAAATCTATTAAAAGAACTATTTATAGTTGATCAAAGAAATTTCTAATAACTATGGTTTTGGCCGAATTCCATTTTCTCAAAAAAAAGATAAAGGGGACCTTGTAAAATTAAAAACCTCGATAGCTAAATATCCCCAACTCAAATCAAGACTATACATTATTCTAGATGTTTGGCCTTAGTTCTTCCGTTGTCTTCTCTACTTTCCCTTCCAATAAAACATGAATGTTTCCTCTACTTTGTTTGGTAACACGTCTTGACTCGGTTTATCTATTAAACCGGTTAGGAGGTCTTACATTGGGTTAGATTCTTGACCATTGAAGCTATAGAAATCGGAATAGGGAAGATCATTTCAACTCGTGTAAGTTCAGTTCGAACAACAGGCCGAGGTCCACCGGTCTATAAACACAGCATGTGGACATAGGGCGATTGAGCACTGTTGTTATCAGCATTAGGGCTGTTTGAGCTGAAAATTGGTGAAGTAGTTGAGCAGTCGAGGAGAGTGGTGACTTCCAAAGTTTAAAAAGTTTGAGTCTCTAAACCCTAAAACTAAGGCACTTGTGAAAATTAAAAAGTTTCTACCGCCACTTTATTGAATATAAATCCATAATATATTAGTATTGTAAGATTTAAATTGCGATCGCAAATACATTTTCAGTGTGGCATTTGTCACTCTTCCATGATGGTTGAAGATCTTATTCAACTACCTCCAATTCATATTTTTTGGGAGGTTGATAAGAAAGGGTGAGATTGTTTTGGATCGTTTTCAAAATTTGACATTAATCAGATTAAAACGATGTATTTTATCAGTACACCATATATCTGATCGATTCTCAAACAATTCTTAGCTGAATAAATTAGTATTTTTTGTTACATGTATTATACAAAAAGTCTATTTTAACCCTTCTACTATAAAATGAGACATTTTAATTTGAAAAATTATTGTTTTGGTCCAAAATATCAAGTTACCGTTAGTGGATTTAATATCTTGGTTTAAACACCTTTTATATCCTTGTTAATTTTAAAAAATAATAAATTGGTCCCTCTAAAAATGTAATTTAGTCCATTTACATTCCGTTAGTGCATGACACGTGTTCAACTATGATTAGATATATTTTTTAAAAAATTCAAATAAATTTTTCTTGGTTTTAAAATTTTTAATTAATTTTAAAATATTTTATAATCAACCTACGGGGTTGGTCCAAGTGGTAAGCAGCTTTGTATTGCTTAAGCAAGTCTAGTGTTTGAAGTGCTGTATATGCAGAAAATTCCCGCTGAGAGACTTACCCACCAAAACCAGGTGTGCGACGCGGGTCAGTCCGGATTAATCAGGACAAGACCCTAGAAACCAGAGGGCAACCAAAAAAATTTATAATCCTTTTCAATTAAACTATCACTCTTCGCTCTGAATCTAAAAGTTTTAAGTAAATTTTTGTTTTTCTATCAATGATTTATTATTTTATAAAAAGTTAAACACTTATAAAATCTAAAAATAAAATTAACTTCAATTTCTTAACGTTTGTTTGTTTTTTATTTATTTGCTTTTTGCATCCCATAGAACATGCGTTAAAAATAAATTTTTTAATTAATTTTAAAATTAACCTTTTTTGTTTTTCTATCAATGATTTATTGTATAAGTAGGATGGAAATCATTTGCCCTCTATTATCTCCTTTTTGGTGTTATACTTTAAAAAAGTGGGTCTAGAGTTAGGGTTTATGGTTAGACTATAGGAAATTGGGGTATAGCGTATTTGGCAAAATTAGTTCAATATTGTGATCGAAAAAAAAATATTTTGAAAAATATAACATCCCCTAAATTATTTTCGAATCTATTGCACTTTCTACAGTATTTTTTAAGGTCGGATAACTTTCAATCCGACCTCATCAAAAATTTAAAAAAATATATGAAAGCTAACTGCTTTCAATCTGACCTCATGGAACAAAAAATATAAAAAAAATTATGAAAGCTACTAGCTTTCAATCCGACCTCATGGAACAAACAATAATAAAAAAAAAATTATAAAAGCTACTAGCTTTCAATCCGACCTCAAAAAAAGAAGGGCACGTTGAAAGTAGTCCGACCTCATGGCTGATCAGCGTGGCAGGCGGGGCAGTGATTTCAGCTTTAAGCAATGCTGGAAAAAACAATCAGGGTCATGCATGCCAAGGCTGATCACTGCCATGCTGAATGGCTCACTGCCCAAAAAAAAATAGGCTGGCAAATAGGTGCATGTGAACCGGATTTAATTATTTTTCGAGAATGGGGTTATTTATATTGATTGGATAGTGGGTTGAGTAGTTGAGGTTTGAATTTTGAGTTGTTAAACAGGGGTTGAATGTAAAAATTGTGAAAGAAAGTTTGTAAAGAATTGTTTGAAGAAGGAAAAGAAAGAAGATTTGAAGAAGTTTTAGTTCGAATATTTTTTGTGTCAAATTGTAAACTAGTAAGTTGGTTTCTTTTTTTATCATAAAAATTTTATATTTATTAATATTTTAAAGTAGTAGTTACGATTAAATTTAGTGGTAATTGTTTTTACTAACATTTTCTTAGTTTTTATGTATGTAGTTTTGTTAGAAGGATGGCCGATCCAAATCCTATGTTGAGATTACAAAATCGACATGTCTCTAGTGTTGCGGTTGATTATATGGTAAATTGTTTTTAAAGAAGTTAATATGAGATTAGTAATATTTTATTCTCTTACTTGTTATTATTAACAATTTTTTTAATTTAATGCAGGCCATCGAGGAAACCTTTAAACATCACCTAAGCATTGGGAGTAATGACCCACACCCCTTTATGATTCAATGGTTGCAATATGCGGGATTCTACATGCCACATTTATTCGTGGCTACAAGCTGATTCCTGGTTTAATTACCGCAATAATTAAGCGTTGGAGACTAGAGACCGGAGACTCATACATTTCACATGTCGTGTGGAGAATGTACCATTACGCTCAAAGATGTGTTGATGCTAATCGGGGTCCCGGTAAACGAGAGTCCATTGGTTAAGGAGATAGAGGATTCAGTTGCAAAGCTTTTCTATGATTACCAAAACAAGGTTCCAAGTGGAACCGATGTGAGAGGATCTTGTATTAAATTGAGCTGGTTGTAGAGAGAATTCAAGCCTGGGCGCAATACTACACCGCAAGATATTAGTTGTGCAAGTCGAGCCTATATTTTACAGCTCATTGGGGGGATACTGATGCCGGATAAATATGGCAATCTTGTTCACACACGGTGTCTATCATATCTCTCATCGTCTTTAGAAGCTGGTAATTATAGTTGGGGATCAACAATATTAGCGTTCTTGTACCATGTATTATGCAAGGCCACTCTATTAGATAGTAATGGTGTGAAGGCAAGGTATGTTGGTGGATGTTTGTTGCTATTGCAAGCTTGGGCATGGGAACGACTTTCATTTTTTACACCGGTTACTCGAAGTTTGAGAAATTTTTCTCTTGTCAGTAGGTAATTTTTTTACTTTGATTTGGAAACTTAAGTTTACTCAATTTTAAAATATTTTTATTTTATCCGAAAAATAATCAAACGACTATTATTTGGATGTGTATGCAGATGGAATGCGAAAAAAGCTCACACAAGGTTAGCACACAACAATGTAAGAGTGTTTAGAGCTTCTATTAATTTATCTTGCAAAAATGAGGTACCAGAATTAAGTTACTTTTACATGTTATTTTTTATATAATTAATTTATTTTTTAAGTTAAATTTATATAATTGTTACAGTTTATTTGGAGGCCATACATAAGTGGACGCGTAAATGTATCGGAAGCATTGATACGTGATTCCTATATCTGGTGTGCGGTTACACCGATGATCCACTTTGCTTTTGTGGAGTACGAGTTCAGAGATAGGGTTCTAAGGTAGTTTGGCTTCCACCAGCCTATTCCGAGAGATCCACTAAATCATGACACCCTACACCGTGTGGACTTTCACGGAAAGGGGCATCATGCATGGGAAATAAAGCATGTCAAGTATGTTGATATGTGGAACAACAGACGTGAACTGTTGCCACCTCGCTCTCCAATTCAAGCCATGATTTAGAGTCGGATAATTCAGAGTGCATATTCTTCTATCGCAATAATAGAAGACCATACTTGTCTACTACGAAAGAACGTGAACAATGCCGAGTATTTCTAAAAAATATGGTGGTCGTGGTCAATCATCTAAAAGTACAGCGGGCCAAAATCAAACGGATGAATCTCACAGTAAATCTGGTACACCGGATATGTATGTTGATACTTCTCTAACTACGTATGAACATCCAGCAGTGGTCGGGAGCTTGGTAGCAAATCTAGTAGATGACAGATTTTATCATCCACAGCCACTCATTTACCATCCAGTTGTAGGTGGAAGCTCATTTGCAAATCTAGTGGATGATAGATTTTATCATCCGCAGCCACTCATTTACCATCCAATTGTGGGCGGGAGCTCGTTTGCAAATCCACTGGATGACAGATTTTATCATCCGCAACCACCTATTTACCATCCAACTATGGGCGGGAGCTCGGTTGCAAATGATTCTGAAGCATACGTACCGAATTTTTATTATTCACAGTTACCCATATACTCGAGCTTTGGTGGAAACATGGACTATCAGGGGATTACATATTTCATGGCGTATACGTCGATTAGCAGTCCCACATTTTCACCACATAGTAGTGACTATGTGTTTACAATGCCACCTCCTATGCCTCTGGTGATTGATGATGATGAAGATGATGCTGAAGAGGATGATGATGATGATGAACCCTAAAGACCACAGCGAGATTGACGACCATCGTGGCGTTACCATTCGACCATACCCCGACATGGATAAAAATTGAATAGAAAATGATTTCATATGACTCTTCTTCTATGTAATACAAATATTTGAATTTGAATATTATTGTTTTCGATAAGTGATGCCTATTATTATTAGTTATTTGAATTTTCTTTTTAGAAATTATGTGATATGTGATATGTATAAGCCTTGTTTGAATAAGTATAAGTTTAGGTGCAATATTAGTTATTTGATTATAACATAATCAAGGTAACTATTGACATATGTGTCATGAATAACAAATAGGGACTAAATAATGAAATTTCAAAAGGTAATGACCTATTTGTAAATTTCTAAAATTGTTCAAATAACTTACTCATAATCAAACATATTCATAACAAGGCTTACCCATCTATGCTTACTCATAATTAAATAACTTACTCATAATCAAATAGAAATGTTTATTCGAATACAAATATAAAGAAATGAAACTAGTTCTACCATGATAGTGAATGAAATCACCAAGGCATGGCCATGTAATTTAGTCGATTTGGACATTTGTTTTTTGAATGTCATGTACCCCTACATTGCATACATCTCTTTGGTTATCCTGCCTCCCTTTAATGAAGATCCATACTGGTATGGATACAAGTTAATAGAGGTCAGCCGCTTGATTCTCTACGGAGAGCTGGATTCGATAACCATTCGTCATGCTCCAGTGGCGGCCAATATTGTGAATTCGCGATCGGTGGGAACTCACATTTGTAATTTTTTATTATCATGTGCAGGTTAAAGCATTCATTCGTGAAATTGTACGATTCAACCCCTTTAGACATACATACTGCGGTTGCATGCCTACATGGATATCGTCAAGCCTGGAACTCACCAAAGTCACACCATCTTTGCCTAAAATCAACTCGAAATGTTTGGCGGTACCCTCCTTCGTTATTGCGCACGGAATCAACAACATCAAAAATCTGTCCATTTAGGTCAAACCCGTGAACAACCATCGATCTTGTTGGTTCCACTTTTTTTTCCATTTTTCTCACAAGATCGGGAGACCAAACTTGTCCCCTATTTATCATAGCTTGGATTTCTAAACCTTTATCAGACCAAACCTTAGCTAACCTGTAGTACGTCTCTCTCACCAAGATTGCTATTGGGAGATGGTGTGTTCCTTTTAATACACCATTTATGCACTCCGCAATGTTGGTTGTCATTTGTCTGTATAGTTGTCCTTCATCATACGATTGGGTCCATCTTTCCCTCTCTATATTGTTTGCCCACACCCAAACATCTTCGTCGTACTCCATGACTAAATTTGCCAACTTCCTCTCAAAATTTGGTTGTGGTAGTTCATATCTTGTTCCGTAATATATGTTGTTAGCATCAACAAATGTCATAACACATAAATAATCAAGTATGAGAAAACGAAAATTACATACCCATGCCTAAAATTACGCTGCGAAGGTGGGGCTTTTTCCATCTTTCAATAGCGTTCTGCCAATATGACGTACACAATACGCGGGATAAGCGTGTGGAGGTGTCCATCCGTTGTTATGTCGATCAATTGTTTCTAAAATGCTCGTTGCTCTATAAAAAATCAAGCAAACCCCATCTTCTTGGATGACATGCTTACGGAAATTACTCAAAAATAATTTCCAAGAATTCACCGACTCTTTATCAACAATTGCGAAGGCAATCAAAAAGATATTTCTATCACCATCTTGTGTAATGGAAATCAACAACACATGTTTGTATCTTCCCTACAACAATGTGCCGTCGACTTGGACCATACATTTGCAATATGAAAAGCTGTCAATTCATGGCTTGAACGCCCGAAATAATTTGTCGAATATTTTTTACCTTGAAGAAGTTCACCTTCTCGGTTGCATGCATCCAATGTTTTATACCTGACTATAGTCCCCGGAACAAATAATATCATTGCATTCAATAAAGCTGGTAGCTCATTGTACAATTTCTCGTAATTACCGTACACCTTTTTAACGCCTTATCTCTTGTATACCAACCCTTACCATATTATATTTGATACTCAAATTGTTGCTTAATAGATGCCATAATCGTTGAAACAGTAACCCTTGGATCTGTTTCAACCAACATCTTCGCGTGTCTGGTTATTACATCCGATTCTAATTTACGGTGGTCTTGGTTGATGGAATTTCGTAAACAAGTGTGGTGACCATTGTACATTGTAATCTCCCAACAATTTTCCTCTAAAGTTTAGACACTCGGATCTTCCAAGTACAATTTTCTCCATATTTAACATATTTTGCAAATAAAGTTCTCGGACTGGATTCTTTAACAATGAAGTCTACATGCTTTCTGATGGAATACTCTTTAATTACCAATGTAGCTTCTTCCTTGCCTGTAAATTTTATCCATACCGATAATTCATCAGAGGAACCCGAACATATTTTTGGCATGACCGGGTATTCAGGTGCCCTCATCATATTGTAATCTATTAAGTTCATGTGAGTAGGAGGTTCATAGCATGTAATGTCATCCCTGCCCAAAACGAACTTACCACCACCAAAAACATGCTCATCATCAAGGTCATCACCACTCAAAACTGGATTTGCGGTTTCTTCATCTTCACTAGAATCAACAAGCGTTTCTCCATATCGACCTTAGAGATTTTCAACGTCAATGCCAACACTCGGATCAACCGTTGGCTCAACATTCGGCTCAACAGTCGGGAACGTCGAAGGCCGGGCATATAGATGAAATGCACTCGATGTCCCATTTTCTAACAGCGCAACAAAGCTGTCCCCAAACCTATAAGGCTGGTCGTCAACCGTACTGCCGAAACCCATTTGAGAAAAACTTCTATATGCATTTCTGGATGAGCCCGGAACATCATATCTCCCACGCAACTCAGCATGTAATGCAACACTTCGAATACATGTTGAATTATGCTCTGCAATAATAATTCCAACATCATTATCATCTTTAAGAGCTATTGCAGAATATCTGACCGGATCATCACATGTCTTCCTCCGGTATTACAAACGAACAATCTCAACTCCTATTTTTTTCTATGTCATGCTTCAGCTCTCGAAGGGAAATGTTTTTTGAAAACTCCATCTTTCTAGTGTTTTTCTATTCAAATACGACACCGATATTAGTTTTCACAATTTATTCATCGTAATGGATAACGACCATAAAAACATTGCTCATTGTCTCTGCGCGTTCAAAAAAATTACATTTTTGAATCAAAATATAGAAATCAAAATTATCATAATATAGTAAAATATCGCTACGAATTTTTCCCCTAAACAACATTCTAAAATACAAATAAACAAACAATATACACATTCAAAAGAAAATGTAAAAATCAACTTACTATAAATTTCTTCAAAATTTCTCTCCTTTTTTCTCTTCTTCTTCGCCCAATTTTTTTTAGACTTTCTTACATATTTTACCTTTCAACTTACTTATTTAACATAAAAAAACACAACACAAAAAACAATACAAATTTTTTTCCCGATAGTTGCCCCTACAGTCTATTTAATAAACATTCAAAATTCAAATTCAATACCCCTATACAATTTAAAATATTTATAAAATATTTTTAATACCCCTTTCAATTTTTTCAATCTTACCCGAGTCTCCCATGCATGTGAAATTACATACAGGTTGTAAGACCATTATTTTTTTTATCAGTGAGCCATTTATATTTTCAAGAATGACAGTGAACCGTTCCAATTCTTTTCAGACTGAAGTAAAACTTGTCGCCCCTACATACTGATGCGTCTGCCGTACCCATGCCACAAGCATGAGGTCAGACTGCAAGCAACAAGACCTCAAATTATTTTTTTATTATTTTATTCCATGAGGTCGGGTTGAAAGCAATGTGCTTTCATATTTTTTATTATTTTTTGTTCTATGAGGTCAAATTGAAAGCTAGTAGCTTTCATTATTTTTTTTTATTTTTTATTCCATGAGGTCGGATTGAAAGCAATTAGCTTTCATGTTTTTTATGAGGTCGGATAGCTTTCTATCCGATCTTAAAAAACACTGTAGAAAGTGCAATAGATTCAAAAATAATATAGGGGATACTATATTTTTCAAAATATTTTTCCAATTACAATATTGAACCAATTTCCCCTAGCGTATTTTGTAGGGTGTAGAGTTTAGAACTTAAAATTTATGGTTAAAGCATAAAATTTAATTTTTTTTTTATATTTTTTAGTGTTATGGTATAGAAAGTGTCGTGACCATTTTTAAAACCGAGCGCGTGAAAAATAGCCCGACAATTGATTTCATTTTATAATCGAGATTTTTCCATTTTAATTTTAAAAGAACTTAAATTTCCATGTTAAATCGGGTTTTTCACTTAATAAACATAAAAATGATTTTCTTTTATTTAGTCTTGAAAATTGGAATTTTTTGTAATTTTATTAATTAATCATGAAAATTACCCACTTATTTAATCTTTAAAATATTTTGGAGTCGCTACCTATCACTTTTGTAGACCGGACACCATAAAAACAACAAGAGATTCTTTTTCTTTTTTAAAAAAAAATTTGGGTTCGGAGTCGGTTACGCGTGGGGAAGGATTAGCACCCCCACAAATGCCCGTTATCGGTACCTTTTTAATTTTGCGTGGCATTTTGAATAACAATTTAAATTTAATTTAATCAAAATTATTGATTGAATTTAAATTCCAAATGGAGATATCCTTTATAAAGAAATATATTTTATTCGAATACGAGGTTAAGAACGTCCAAATACTTTAGGATACCCTTATTCATATTCAAAATATATTTCCAACATAAAAGGTTTCCCGATGCATGATTGTTTATTGTCTTGTCAATTCTAAGTTCAAACGTAAAAAGGCTCTAATCAATTTAATTATTAAGACTAAAATATTACTCTCTCCGTCCCACTTAAAATGTCCCTTTTGTGTTTTGGAATTGTCCCACTTAAATTGTCCCATTGAAAAAAGCAACAACGTTTACAAGGCACATTTCTCTTTTTACATTTTCCTTAGTTTTCCAACAAAAACAAAATTCAACATTTCAAGGACAAAAATGTCGTTTCGATTATTTTACATCACTTCTCTTACACAAACATGTTCTTCCTAAAACTATGTGAAAAGTCAACAATGTACAAATTGGGTGGGACGAAGGTAGTATTGATTTTAAAGATTTCTATGAGATAACACCCAATGTATTAGACACTATTCATATTGAAATCAATAAATCGAATAATACTTCTATTCAAATTTGTTACTCTAATTATTTAAAGTAATAAGCCTAATGAAAGCTCTAATTTACTATCAAAGTCATTAATCCAATTCTAAGTTATAGTAAGTATTAAATGTTCCGTTTTAGAGCCATGTTGGAAAAACATCTCAATACACTTGAGACACTACCCAAATTTGTACTCCAAGATTTTCCATTTAATACATACTAATTTGCTACAATTATCTCCTTAATCAATTATTTAATACTAATTAAAGAACCTAAAACTAAGGCTCTAATTTAGTCAATTATACTAAGTGAATTAGATTATCTACAAATATTTACTATATGTTTTATTTAAAACATGCAAATATACATAATAATTTAAACAAATAATTTAATTAAAGCAAACTGAAAGAACCAGGGAATAAATTGAACTATTACGAAATTGGAGTGTCAAATTACAAGAGATTAGGACTAAATTGCAAAAAAAACAAAAAAAACAAATCATGAAATTCTAATAGAAAGACGTGGATCCTATATGCACGACTCGTTTGACCCGCGCGGGTCGAGTCAAACCGGTGCCAAAACGACATTGTTTGACTCAGGGTATAAAAACCCCTCCACTGAGCTAACCCGTTCAATTGCACCAATTTCATTCTCTCTTTTCTTGGTCATCTCTCTAAAATTCTCTCGGCCTAAACATTCTAAATCCAGAAAAACATACCCCTTTCGATCAAAACCTCATATTTATCCCTTGTTCTTCATTTGTTCTTCATTTTTTATGCGTTTGATCCAAAACAAACACCAAAACTTCTCCTTTTTATGTTTCTCTTCTATTAAACACCAAAAAAACCTCCATGTTCATCCTTAGTTCTTTATTTCCGCCACCCTTGATCTTTCACCACCGTCTTAATCCCTTACTGACCTGTTCATCGGCCGCCAAAGGCGACGCTGACCACCGATCATTGTCTTCGATTATCTTCTCCGATTAACCCCTAGCCTCCGATCATTACTTGGTTCCGGCTGGCCGTCGTGCGGTAATTTTCGGCCACCATGCCAAAACCCAAAAATGCCCAATATTCACCAAAAATCCTAATTTTCACCACCGTTTCACCTAAGTTTAATCCCAGCTCAATAGAGCCACCCTTCTCCTCCCATCCTAAGCCTAAACTACCTGAAATCAAATCTAAATCTACCTCTTTGACTACGCCGAAAACTTAAGCTTTCCAATCTTCAAAAACCCTTTCAGCAACACTCAAATAAGCCTTTAATCCTCTTCAAATCTGATTTACCTTAGATCTAGGGCTTATAGTTTTGATCTTGTTTAGCTACTGTTTTTTGTGTTTTATGAACTTAGATCTAACTTTAGTTGTTTTTAATTCAGGAAATAAGATGAAGAATGAGTTTTACCTTCTACAATGAGCCGAACAGTGTCTGGTGATGTCACGTGCGAGTGTCTTTGGTGATTGTTTTATCTTCCCCGGTGTCGGTTTATATTTTGGTAAGACTCTCGGGCTTCCCTTCTCTCTCTCTTAATTATTTTGTAATAATTAACTATTATTGGCTCTAATGGTTGCCGCTTTTTTCTCTCTTTAGGGTTTTTATAGCTGGCGGTCGGTTGATGTCAGTAGAGCTTTAATTCGCGTGAAAATGGTTTTGGCCAATAAGGACTCGCCACGTGGTTAATTTTTGGCAAGCTCAAGAAGAACATCGGGCCATTTGTAAATGAGTCTAAGGCATGTATTTGGGCTTTTGAGATTTTTCATATAAAAATGGATTCATATATTGTATAATGGACATTTATTTTATTATTGGACATTATTTATATTATTTATTTATTTATAATTTGAATTTATTTATATCAAATTATATACCTATAAAACCTGGTAAAATTTGGGTACTACAGCTGCCCCTCTTTGCTCATTGTGGAACAGGAATAGGTCAAAGACTGAAAAACACGAATTTTACCCGAATCATCTAACCACTAAAGCCTGAAGTTGTTCTTCTGATTATGAAATTCTTCAATTTTGTACCGAACCTTGGAAACTAAAGTTGTTCTTCTCATTAGGAAATTCTTCATCTTCCAAGGTTTGGAATTCATCACTTTATGTGGTTTGAAGCTGTTCTTCTCATTAGGAAAGTCTTCATTCCTCATTCTTTCACTTTTTTGTCGAATAAGCAAGCTCTTCTCATTAGGAACTTTCTCATTCTTCGAAAGGGCGAACTCTTCTTATTAGGATTTGTCCATTGGGTGAGCTCTTCTCATTAGGAGTCCTTTTTCTTCTTTGCTGGGCGAGTTCTTCTCATTAGGTACTCTGGGGTGAACTTTTCTCATTATGAGTTCTTCTTTCTTCAGTGGGCGAGTTCTTCTTTCTTCAGTGGGAACTCTGGATTCTTTGCTGAGCGAGTTCTTCTCATTAGGAACTCTGAATTTTTTGCTAGGCAGGAACTCTAAATTCTTTGCTGAATTCCTGTCAAAACAAAAGTAAGAATATTTTGATGAAGGTTAGTATGACCCTAGTTTGTTATATGATGCATGAACCATGGCTCTTTGGGATTAATCAAATAGCTCATGCTTTCTGGGAAATCATTGTTACTTCAATCTCACGCTTGGGGTTGACCCTTGAAACCTCCTCATAGCGTTTCTGGTCCTTTGATTTTTCTTTAGATTACTTTTCTCAAAGAGCCATTTCGGGTTTTCACTTTGGTTTTTCTTTTTTCCTTTTCTCAAGGCGCCTTTGCAGGTTTTCACCTCAGTTTTCTTTCTTTTCTTTTCTTTTTATTTTATTTTTCTTTTTTCTCTTTTTATTTTCTTTCTTTTTTCTTTTTATTTTTCTTTCTTTTATCTTTTTATTTTTTTATCTTTTTATTTTTTCTCTTTTTTCTCTTTTCCTTTTTTTCTTTTTTCAAGGTGCCCATTCGGGTTTTCACTCTTCTTTCTTCTCTTTCTACACTATGTGCTCACTTCTCATCAATTCTTCCAACGTGTTCAGGTATAACTTGATTCAGGTATGACTTGATTCAGATATTTCAATTCTTTTTTTCTGCTAGCACAAAATTGTGCTTTATCTTTTCTTTATACACTCATCTTCAATTTCCTAGAGTGCTAAAGCTACCTGTAATCCTTCAAAACATAGTAATGCCAAGAAATCATCTATTTTTAATGAATTATGCTTATTTACTTGCATGATGCTTTACGAAAATAAAGAAAGCTTGGAAGAGAATTCATGAATTTTATTAAGGCTTATAAGTACAAATACAAGATGATTTGAATGAGTCATGGCAAACTGAAACAACAAAGTCAAGAAACAAAGTCAGATCCTCATGCATCTGTTGCATGAAAGACTCGCCGCGTGGTTAATTTTTGGAAGGGTCAAGAAGCACATCAAGCCTTTTGTATTTGTTTGACCAATTTTACTCTGTTTTAAACCTAGATACTAGAGAGAGATCTTCAGTTGTCCAGTTGCTGAGCACCTCGCCAGGGAAGTATGGACAAATCTTCTCTAGATATCTACCAGGCTGAGCCCCTTCGAAGATTCATCTAACAAAGAGCCCCTCCAATTCATTGCATAAAATTTCTTCCTCATGTAGCCTAGCAGTTTCCCGATTGACCTCTTGAAGTTGTGGATCCACATTTTCAAACCCTCAGGATTTAAAAATATCGGTTAAGATCGTGAAGGTCATTGGCTCACAAAATGTTTCTCCCCCTTGAGTCGAGCTCTCATTTGACTTTCTCTTTTCTTCAAATCTTTTTGTATTTGTTTAAGGTTGGGCTTAAATCCAAAACCAAATCGATCTTTCTTCATTATCACCGGCTTGGGCCGCAAACATCCATGAAGTCGTTTTCCAAGTCTCATTCTAGTTTTTACTCCCATTCCAAGCGTCTCGGACTGTCATCTTGGTACAGTTTGAAAATTTGGGTCACGATATTGGCTTCCTTTCAGCTATGAATGTTGCGTTAATGAACTCCAAAGCTCTGAACGAGCATTCCATGGCATTCTTATCCGTTTTAGCGTACGTCGTATTAGTAGAAACTGAAGCAATAATGTCTTCCTTAACTCTCACAATGACTAATTTCCCTTTTATCAAAATTTGATCTTTTGATGTAGGAAAGATGGTACTGCCCCTGCAGAATGGATCTAGGGCCTTCCAAGAAAACAGTTGTATGTCGGCTTGATGTCCATTACCACAAACTCTATGTTATAAACTGTGGGCCCAATAAGTAGTAGTATCTCTATCTTTCCGAGAACATCCCTTGTTGTACCGTCGAAAGCTCTCACAGTATACTTATATGTCTTCATATATGAATCATCGACTAGTAGCCTTTGCAGGGTGACCATTGGCAGGATATTCAGTGCCGACCCGTTGTCAATTAATACCCTTGGCAGGACATAGCCCTTGCAATGTGTGCTGATGTTTAAGGCTTTCACGGATCCCATCCCTCCCTCGGGTATTTCATCATCAGTGAATGTTATATAATTGTCAATAGTTATATGATTTACTATCTTGTCTAGCTTTTGTACGAATATGTCATTTGGCACAAACGTCTGATTGAGCACATTCATTAAGGTATTACGGTGCCCTTCAGAACTTAACAGCGGCTCTAAGACAGAAATTTGAGCTTGTTGTTTCTTTAACTGCTCAACAATGTTGTATTCACTATGTCTCAGAAATTTCAAAAACTTCTGAGCTTGTTCTTCAGTTACTAGCTCATTTATTTTGGGGACAGGTTCTTCCCCAAAAATTTCTCAAGGGCTACCATAGTCTTCCCTTTTACCTTCTCTGCTTCATTCGATGTTTCAAGAGAATAACATCTACCACTACGGGTAAAGTGTCCCATTTCATTTATTGTTTCTGTACTAGGTTGCACTTCTTTCTTATCTTCTTGTACTGAGTTTGTCTTAACTGGCGATTTTATTTCTTCTAATGTCTTACCTTCCTCCGATGTAGCTATATTGGCCGTATAGTTCCATGGAACTTTATGAGTACTTTTGAAAGCAAACGGCGTAGGAGGTGTTATTACAATCTTGGGATTCACTGCTGGCTTTACACCATACGAGCTTCCGGCCTTGGGCCTGACAGAAACAACAAAGGTCTTATGGATTCCGTATTTGACTATATAGGATTTGAAGGCGCATACATCCACTTCTTTCCTCTCCCTGGTTTTATCAAAGAACTCTATTTCCTTGTTGTCCATCATCTTTTGTATCAGACTTCTGAACTTTATGCAATGTTGAATTTCATGGTCATGTTCTTGATGATATTCACAATACACATCAGGCTGCACTTCTTTCTCCATTCTCATGCCTATTTCAATCATCATGGCATTGTATAACTGTTTAAATACCCACTTTAACGGAGATCTGACTTCTGATACATTTGTTTTCAATCTTTTTGCTTCATCCCCTTCTTCGATAACATTCACCGCTCGCTCACCGTGATTTGGCAATGGATTCGCTGCAACACTAGGTTCATCAAATTTCAAAATCCCATTGTTGATCAGATTCTGAACCACCATTTTAAATGTCGTATAGGTCTCGATTGTATACCCCGTTATTCCGGCATAAAATTCATAATGGGCGTCAGGTTTGTACCATGGGGGATAAGGAGGCTGCATAGGGGTTAAATGATTTGGCCTCACCAAATCTGCTTCATATAACTGTGGGTATAACTCCGCATATGTCATTGGTATCGGTGTAAAGTTGATCTTGTCATTCCTGAGGCTGTGAGAATCTTTCTTATTTGAGTTTTGGGAACCTCTTGATGTAGAACCAGGCAAAGTAATAGTTACATTCTTTGGAGCCTCATATGCACTGGTGTTGATTACCTCATTATCTTTTCTTTTTGAAGTTCCTACGGGAGCTCTCCCCACTCTCAATCCTACCACTTTTAATAGTTGTTTCAATTAGCTCTCTCGTCATTACTATATCAGCAAAATTCTGAGTAGTATTATTGATCAATCTATCAAACAATGGACCTCTTAATGCCTGTACAAACATGTGAGTAACCTCACTCTCCAACAACGGAGGCTCCACTTGCACTGCAATGTCCCTCCATCTCTGGGCATACTGTCGGAGCGTCTCATTACTCTTATGTTCCATGCCTGATAACATAACTCGATTGGGGACCATCTTCGTCACATGTTTATAGTGCTTAGAAAAGGCCCTAGAAAGATCTTTCCATGACCGAATATTCGCGTAACTCAATTGTGTGTACCATCGTGCTGTCGAACTGGTCAAACTGTACTGAAAACAATGTATCAACAACTTCTCATCCTTCAAATACGCAGCCATTTTTCGCCGGTACATTGTAAGATGAGCCCTCGAACAGGTGGTCCCACCGTACTTTTTGAAATCAGTCACCTTGAACTTTGGAGGAAGAATCAGATCAGACACTAAGCTCATTTCCACTGCACCCGGTCCTATCTCATTTACTCGCTACATCTCTAACAAGCGATCCTCTAATGCTTTGCAGCATTCCTCGTACTTTCTTTCAATCTTTGCATGGATATTTTCTATCTCATTTAGAGTGTTTAGGTCATAAACTTCCTATCCGCTTCCAAAATTAGCCCCGACATGTATTGGTTGACTGGGTGTAGCTCTTGTCAGATTAATTTGGACCTTCTTCACAGGAGGAGGTCCCTCTGACTGCACCCTAATATGAGATGTTGTTTCAGCATGATCATCCTCGTCATTAGAAGCAACCTCGTGCATTTTAGCTTTCCCAAACTCCTTTGGCCCTAACAGAGCAGTGAGCTGATTAATTATCTCTCTCTAAGCCTAAGCAAACTAGTCCATCATAGATTGCTCAATCCTATCGAAACGGTTTTGTGTTTTCATGCGATCATTTTCCAGACTTGTAAGCATGTCCTCTATAGCCATTGACTTTAAGCGCATACGAGTTCTGTACGAATGCGAAATGGTTACAGTTGTAAATCAAACTATCACAGAACCTATTTGTATTTAAAAAATTTGCAAAATGTAATGCCATATTTAAATGAATAGATGCATGAATGCAAAAGACATTGGATCCAGGAACTAGTTTTTAAGAAACATTCATTAATTGAAGGGTTCAAATACAAGAAAATATAATTTCTTTTACAGAAAACTACTAGCTCTAACTCCTAGATTAACTAATTCGTGAAGCAGACAAGTAATAACTTCTCCATGCTCTAACTCGATATTCTCTTGCTCCAACAGACTCGTTGCTTGTCTCGACAATATCTATACATATGAAGCAACACCCCGAACCTGTCTCTTAAAGTTTACTAGCTCATTATTTTGGAGACGGACGGTGCTCTGTGCCACTTCGTATTTATCCTTCCACGCTTCACTTTCTTGGTATAGTGCTCCCTCGTAAGCAGTGAGCTTATCCTTCAAGCCTTGCACTGCATTCTCCAACCCTAATATCTTCTTCTGTGCCCCCTCATTTTCTTGATCCACCTTGATCTTGTCCTCATTATGGTATTTTGTAATCATCTTCTCTAATTGTGATACTTGAGTCATTAATTCAAAATTTCGTGTTTGTTCCTCTTCTATCTTCTTCTTTAATTTGTTTTTGGATTCCTCCAGCTCCTTAGACTTCCTTTCATACATCTTCTTATAGTCGCTCTTCTCCTTGGTCATATCATCTAATTGTTTTGATAAATCTTTGATTGTTTTGCTTATCCCATCCCTTTGTTTTTTTTATAATTGTCATGAATCTCCTACAAATCTTTCAAAGCTTGATTAATCTTCTTGTTCTCTTCTAGCAGCTCTTTTTCTTTTCCTTCGTGAATATTTACTTGTAATTTCGTCATTGTCAGCTCGTTATTGAGATCACTGATTCTCTTCTCATATTTCTTCAAATCCAGTTCACGGTCATGACGCAATTTTTCTAGTGTCGATGGTGCACTCTTATCAAACGAAGCAAGTGATCATATATCTTATTGTCCCTTTCGAGGCAAATTATCATTTACCCTTTGAGTCATCTATTCTTCATACCTCGAACCCCTGATATGGTTGTACTCTTCTTGATTCTTGCCACGGCCTCGTAGTTTGAGTTACATTCTCTTTGTAGTCATTGGTTTTGTACGGATATTCAAAATAGGTCATACTTGCAGTGGTTGGGATGAATTGCCTCGAAGTAAATTGTCTTGACACCAATAAAGGGCAATAAGCGGTCCCTCCCCAAATTCTTGGTTGTGGGACCCAATCTATATCTCCACATCGATATAAGAAAGACATTCCCTTTCCCAACCATGGTGTCTTCCAAACGATATCAGCATCCTTCATTTCCTTAAAGTGCTTTTTCCACTATTCTTCACTCATTTTCTCTATCGAGCAACTAGCCAAATGTTCTTCTATTGGTGAATAAGTGGTGAGATGCTTGAGCGTTCTGCATGGCGTATCCCATCTATGTCCTCAAAACCATATCTCAAGTAGTTGCACGCAACCCCAAAATTTCCTTTTCCATATTTTTTGCATGCAGTCAATGATCTGTATGTTTCAGTCAGGATAGCTAGCACTAGATTCACCCCCTTCACTGGCCTTTCAAACAATCCCAGTGTAGATGGATCTATGTGCTCATGAGTTTTGGGGAACAATACTAACATGTATATGCACAAAGCATATAAACTTCGCATCCTACCAGACTCATCTCCTGTCAAAATTAATTCTTTCAAAACCCTTCAATTCATACGTTGTTTGTCCTCGTTCTGATCAGTGCTGTCACTATTGGCTATTTTCCTTTCCAACTATTCTTTAGTTTTCCCAGTGATCATTCCTAATTTCTTTATGAATCCCGAATTATTGCTTGGCCTTGTATAAACCATGTCGCTCTTAACGCTAGGGCAATGTAGTAAGGCCTTATACTCTTCAAGCGTCGGTGTCAAATCTACTTGTCCAAAGGTAAAACAATTATAAGATGGATTCCAGAATTGGGCTATTTCTTTGAGAAGACCTTGATCTATCAGAGTGTATAACAGCAAGGTGATATCCCCGAACTCTCTCTGAAACGACTATTTCATTTCCTTATCCCAATGCTCTCATATTTCCCTAACTTCCGGCAAACAAGATTCTAATTGGTGTTTATCCTTACCCTGTTTTTTTCATTACTAAAACATCATCTTTGCAGAGACTTCCCTCTTTCTCGTGTTGAATCTGTTCTGACCACGCCCTAACTGCAGTATTATCTTCTCCTAATTTCTTGGACCTTTCTGCCATATTGAACACTTCTTGCTTAAACTAACTCCTAAACCGATGTCAAATGATGCAGCATGATGCAATTTAATAAGAAAGACAAAAACAAAACAAAAACTTGTGTCAATACGGTAAATTAATATTGTAAACAAGCTAATAGAAATATTAACACAAAATAAACATTTAATATTAACATGGAAATATAACCAGATAAGAGTATTTAAACCAGTAGCACCTGTCCTAGGTCCTTGTCTGGCTTCAGCGGAGTAGGCTTCTAAAACAACATGTGGTGTTTGTTCTAGACTCTAGGTTCCCGAACTATCGTTATTGTTGACTACAACAGCCAGACATCGATTCAGTAGCATAGGTCCCTTGTAACGGAGGTGTGGACCCCATGGCGCACAAGGTTAGTGATGCCGGAAGAAGACAAAAATCTGAACTCAGAGCTAGAGAGTATCACGTTAGATAATGTCTTTCTTCCACTTAGGGGTGAAAAGCCCGGGTTGAGAGCTTATGCATGAATGACAGATATACCATACACAAAAACTACCCCTATTTTCCCTAAAAACTCATCCAACAATTCTCGGAAGAAATTAAATTCAAATTATTGTTCGGAATGCAAAAATGCCATGTGAAACTAATTTTTTGGCATGTCTCTCTTTTTAAGATCCCTAGCGGAGTTGCCAAGCTGTTGCGACCATTTTTGAAATCGAAAGTGTGGAAAAATAACCTGACAATTATTCTTTTGAAAATCAGGTTTTTATTCATTTTAATTTATTAAATCCTAAAAATTAAGGGTTTTCCATGTTAAATCCTTTATTTAATTTTGAAAACCAATTTAGAGTCGCTACCGGTCACTTTGGTAGACCGGACATCATAAAAACAACCAGAGATTCATTTTAAAACGATTCGGGTTCGGGAGTCGATTACATGTGGGGAAGGATCAACACCCTCACAAACGCCCGTTATCGGTACCTATTAATTTCACGTGGCATTTTGGCATTTCGAGCAATAATTTAAATTTAATTGATCATTAATCGTTAACTGAATTTCATTTCGAATGGGAGTATCCTTTTGTAAGAAAATACATTCTTATACGAATATGAGTTATAGAAATATCCAGTTACATTTAGAAAATGTATCTCAACACAAAATGTTTAATGCATGACTAATTATTTTGTTATCAATTTTAAGCATAAACCTAATTAGGGCTCCAATTAATTAATTAATTAAAATCTATGAATATCACAAATTTAGGGTTTATGTGATAACACCTAAAGAATTGGCCATTACTCATATTAGGCCCCAAATTAATAATATTCCTATTATTAATGTCACTAATTGTTTGATCCTAATTCCAATTTTATTAAACTAGCTATATACGTGATTTCCATTTTCTATGTTCAAATGAAATATTGAATCTTTTACTAAAATATCCCTTTGATTAACATCACATTGCAATGTGACACTAATCAACTTAGGACATTAAAGTTTTTACTCAATATTCATTTATTTTCTATAGTGTCCCTACCTATCAAATTAATTAAATCTAATTAAAGCACCTATACTTAAAAGGCTTTAATTAATTACACTAAGTGGTTTAAATTTCTTAAACAAACATATTACATGCTTATTTTAAAATCATGCAACATACAATAATTTAAACAATTAAATTAAACTGAACAAGAGCTAAATTAGACTAAATTACAAACTGTAGGGTCAAATCACAAAGCATTAAGGACTAAATTGAATTGTTACTAAAATTGAGAGCCCAATTTACAAGCTATAAGTGACCAAATTGTAACGATTGGAAACTGGATGCCCAAAATACAAGAAGGACAAAAGAAAGGCGCGAATCCTTCTCTAGATCGGATAAAAACACGGGTCAATCGGGTAACCCGGTGCTAAAACGGCACTGTTTCAGTTTGGCCTTAAATAGCCATTGACCAAGTTGAATCGGTCATAAACAGATATACACACAGTCTCTCTGCCCGAAAATTCTCTCCCCCTTTCTCTACACAAACACCATACAACCTAGAAAAACACCCATAATCAGATCAAAAACCTTAGATTTTGGTTGAATGTTCATTAAGTTCTTTAAGAACTTAATGGGATTCAAACTTTCCGGCCAACAACCGTCTTCAACACCGCCGTTGAATCCACCACCACCACCTTTCGGCGACCTTTGGCCGTCCTTCGGCCACCAGTCCAAACTCCGGTCATCCCCTACCTCGCTTCGGCCACTGTCTAGTTTCTCCGGTCATCCTCTACCTCGCTCCGGCCGATGTCCACCGTCGTGACCGAAACCTTAGAAAATTCTATTTTTCCCGATTTTTCCTCCTAGAACTAGATCTAAGCCCGGATTCGATTGAATCCACCCATCTGCGCCCAATTTTAAACTTAAACTACCCAAACAGAACCTCAAACGCTCACGTGCTCTCCCTTACTCCGATTCACACGCAAACTCCTTCCAGCAACAAATAAACCATGCAAACCTCCTTGTGATTTCATTTTAGATCTAGGTTTTTAACGTTTTTTGTTACCATTTTTAGGTTTTTTAGGGCTCGGATCTGATCTATTTCGTGTATCTATGAGGAAAATGAAAAGAAGAAGAAGATATGCCTTCTAGTGAGCTTTTGCGGTGGCGAGGCGATCATCTTTTACGGCGATTCTTTCCGTTTCCGGTGATTGTTTCAAGTTCAGGTAAGACTCTTCAGATTCTTCTCTCTCTCTTCATTAATTTTTGTAATAATGGATGTATCAATTTGCTAATTATTATCGTTTTTTTCTCTCTCTCTCCAGGTATTTATAGCTGGTGTTAGTACTGACGTCAGCGGGCTTTTAATCCATGTGAAGGCCTGGTAGGCCAATCTGGTACCGCCACGTGGACACCTTTTGGCAGGCTTATAAAGCACACCATGCTTATTTGTGTTTGTTTGGATAATTTGGTTATAAATGAGCGGGAATAATGAACATTTGGGCTTGACAACTTGTATTTTGGGCTTGCAACTCTTTTTCTATGGAAATGGACTCATATATATACTCAAATTGTACTATATTTATTTGTTTAATGGATCAATGTTTGCATTATTTATTTATTTTATTTATTACTTAATATTTAGTATTTTTGGTTTTATTTATAGAGAAACTATATATATATATATATATGTATGTATGTATGAACATCCGGACAAAATTATGGTATTATACGAGCTTCTCAACCCCAAAAACATGTGGAATATGGTGAACCGAGTATGCATATTTGGGTTTTTGGTATTCTCTTTCCTTATTTTATTCATGTACAATATATTTTCATAGTTCAATGAATATGTGGATGATTTTATTGGTAACCTTTGTTGTTTATTTTAGTTTCTTTCTTATGTGTTTATTTTGTTTTATTCTATTTTTGCTTGTGATATATATGTTATTTCACTTGTTGAATGTTGTTTAATTTGTTATTAGCTTGTATGTATATTTTGATCTCATGTTATCCCTTTTATAATATAGTTTATAACATGGGGTATATATAGTTTGTATATTTTATGAAATATGTGGGTCGATATGTACATATTTTTATATACATAGTATAACACGTGATATTGGTATGTATATATACATATTTGGCTACTGCCCCAATTGAAGTCATGGTTTATGTATGTGTATACATGTTGTAGCTAATGGATTGAAAAATTGTGTGTGGTTACTTCGTACGTGTATATTTATGTTCGATACCCATGTGCCCTTGTTTTTTTGTGTTTTCATGTTTATTTGCTTTGTTAGACAGTTAGACTTAGAATTTAATTTGATATATTTAAAATATGCCCTTGGCTTAATGGAGTGTATGTTTAAGTTAATTAAATTAAAATTGAATCTAGGGCAAGTTTCTAGAGCCGTGGTAGATTTAAGGTTCGAATTAGTTTAGTGAGTTTAAATTTATCATTGGCTTATTGAGATAAATGTTAAAATTCATTGAACTAATTGAACACCTCTTAGTTATTCCTTAGGATAAAATTGACAAGGGACTTAGATGGACACTTAATTCAAATCGCGATTAATTAATTTGATTCGTTTTAAGATCCTTGGCTTATTGGAATTCCAGTTTAAAATTAATCAAATTAATCATCGTTCAAGATAATTTGTTAATCATTAGGAGTTTTTAGGGTTTAATTAATTTAGGGGTAATATTAGACTAACCTAGTTAATAATTAGACCACCAATTGAATGTTTCATAATTTGAGCCTTCTTGTGTTTTGGGGCTTAGGGCTAGCTTTAGCTTAGATGAGCTTCGGACTTGTTAGGGTAATCTTAAGCTAGAATTAAACAAAATTAATTTAATTAGTTTAAAATCGTGCGCTCGTCTCATAGGGGCACGATCTTTAAATTAATTAGATTAATTTTAGGATTAGCCTTTTGGAGCCTTAGTTAGATTATGGTTCTAATTAATTTAGTGAACTTAAATTTATCATTGGCTTATTGGGATAAATTTTAAGTTCATTAAGTTAGTTTGGACATTTTTTAATTACTTTTAAGATAAAATTAACATGGAGATTAGATTGTCACTTAAATTAAAACCTTGATTAATTAATTCGATTTACTTTAAATAGTATTCTTGGCTTATTGGAATAATAGTTTAAGATTGATCAAATTAATTGTCATGTTACAAGATAAATCATATTTTGTTAGGTTTCTTTTGGGGCTAACTAATTTAGGGTTAATATTAGATTCACCTAATTAATAACTAGATCACTAACTAGATCTTCCATAACTTAGGCCTTTATAGGCTAGGGCCTTAGGTGGGCTTTTGTGTGTTTAATTTTAAGCTTTTAAATGACAATCATGTTAATTGTCATTCATGAGGCCCACTTATTTTAAATCATAAAAAGGGATGCATTCATTAATTCCGATATTTATATCGTAACAGTCCGAGGTTAAAGGATGTTGACCAAATATTTGAATTAATTCTTATCGTCCCAAGGTAAGATTAAAACGTGATAAAAATCATTACATCATTTTTTACTGCTTGCACCATGCATAAATGTGACGTACGAGATTCGAACCATAAATTAACACGGCAGTCAGGCTTATATGACGTCGGTTTAATCTATGGTCCGATGTACTGTCAACCTTATTAATTAAATGTCCAATTAATTTGAACCCACCAATTTAATAAAGTCAATTTTCAATTAAGGTCACCAAATTAGATTCATTTCAAATTTTGACAATTTCCTTCGATTAAAAGTAACAAATATTTTGGTACCAATTTTCGAGCGTGATGGGAGTCCTAATCCTTCTCCACACATAACCAACTCCCGAACCCTTTCGAAACGAATCTCTGATTTTGTGATGCCCGACTTACCTTATCCAAGTGATCGATGACGACTCTAAATTTTCATTGTTTTTAAAAGAATAAAAATTAAAAAAAAACCCTTTTGGACTGAAATTATAAAAAACAATTTAGGGATGACCCGTAGCACCCAAACCTATATTATTTAGAAAAAGAATGTAAGATAAAAAGGTCGCTGCACTCTTTCCGTCCGGCGTTATTTCTCCATCCAATTTTTGAAGAAACTTCGCCGAACGTCTTAGTTTTTTCATCTTTGCACCCAGCTTTTGAGTGAAATTTGATCTCCAAACACAGCTTCTGAAGAAGCTGAAATTTTCAACTTCTCCCAAACTAACGGAGCCTTAGTGTTATAGGATTATAAAATTTATGGATCTCTAATGAGTATCCAGGTAATTTGTTCTGCACTTACAATCTTGTGCACCAAATGCTAATAACATTAAAACTTGGACCATAATGCTAATAACATCCGAAATAGGTTAAAAAATCTGATTACTAATAACCTTTAATTTTACAACATTGAATCGAATTGGTCAAAAGCTCCCAAATCTTATTATGAATCACAGATGTGAGGTATTTGGTAGAAAAATCAATGCAATGGATGAGGCCAACATGCTTCTCTAGCAGTGATGGATTCAAAAATTCAAGAACGAGAGTTCAAATTTTAGTTCTTAAATGGGTATGCATGCGGATGCTCCCCGCAAGGATTGCATGCATCCACCCCTGTTCTCCAACTTCCAGCAACTTTCACCCATAAAACCTCACTTCGTGTGAAATCCTATTGATTAAACCAAATATATCCTCCCTGGAAGACCACAAAAAGTCAGATGCATTTTAGACTTGTAGACTTACAAAATAAAGAACAAATGAAACCCAGTACAGCACATGGTTTCCTAATATCGTACCCATTTCAGTTATTGACCAGCTTTCCATAATTTACTGCCAGTGTTTCCATTACATCTTCTAGTTATCCGATGACATAGCCAAGATCCATAATTCTATTTTCCCGATAGTTTAAGATGACTAGATTGATAAAGCCAATAAGGATCATTACAATTACTCAGCTAATAGCTCTTTTTTCTTATTATGATCGTTTTGGTATATTTGAACACTAGTTCCTAGGTTCTTTAATTTTCCTTATTTTCTTGTTCGGACAGCGACTGTTTTAAATGACTACTCAACTTTTTTGTAATACTCAAGGATGAAGGATTATCTTTTGCATCACTTCTTCGAATATGGGAATCTAATAAGTCTACCTATAACACGTAGCAGATCTTTAATCGCCACTCGCTAAATGTATTCTCCTAAGAGTTCCTATCAAATAGCAGTTTGCAATATCTCATACTCAGTCAATGAATAATATGTTTCAAAATGCGCTAGGCTGACATATGATGCAACTTCTTAGGACTCCCCGATGCAATGGACAACACTAACATGTAACACACCTTTATTAACAGAAGAGTTTTCCCATAAAATCACAGCCAATTACAGTTTTAGCATCATTCATGCCTGCATGTGGTTATTATATACACAGTACATACTTACATGACTGCCTTTTACACCTATTTGGAATCTTTCCCATCAATTTTACTTCAGAAACTTCAAACGACATAAGCAGCCTGCAGCAATAGAAAATTATGAGGCAAGGCAAACAACTAAAGTGCCACTCAGTAATAAAATCATTCACAAAATAAACAAATATGTACAAATAATGACCAGGTATTTGTTAAATTTATTATTTCTTCGATCATGTAAAAGGGACAAAAACCAAGCAATTTCTAGGATTTTTCTCATTTGTAACCAATTGAAGAGAGAAATAATACCTGAGATAATCCGTGACCAAGTGAGGAAAGAGGTAACTTTCCTATCAGCTCAATCTAAGTCAAACACAAAGTGATAACATTTGTCTGTTGAGCACTGCCAGGATATATTCACTTCTATTGGACAGCTTTTGATAAGCGTTTTCGCCTCTTGATAAGTCCTTCCATTAAAACAATATAGGTGGACTTATTCAAAGTAACTCCCTTCTGATTTGATGCTTCAAAAATGCACATAGCATCTTTATATTTCCCCTGATTGCACAATTCAATGATTTGTTCTGAGTAAGCATTAGAATCTGGATCATATGGCTCGGCAGTCTCACTTGGCTTGATGTTCTGCTCCTTTAACCGTAAGGACTGTTCTTCAAATTTTTCCACTTCAACCATTTTGACATGAATTCCTCTGCTTCATTCATCCTCCCTACACTTGTGAGAGCACCAAGAATGGCACTATATGTATAATGGTCAGGGTCTAGATTCCTTTCTTTCATTTCGGAGACAAGATGAAATGCATCCTCCAATTTTCCTTCCTTGCATAGTCCTGATATCATTGTGTTGTAAGTAACTCTGTCAATTACTTTTCCTTCCGAAATCCAAGTATTGAAAAGCTCAAGAGCTTTTTCCAGCATACCCTCACTGCAAAGACCAGAAAGCAGAATATTACAGGCAAAGACATCTGATTTGAGCGACTTCTCAACCATTTTGTTAAATAACTCAAATGCTTTCTCAACTTTCCCTTCCTTGCAGTACACATGAATAATAGCATTGTAAGTAGTTGAATCTGGGACTAAACCACTCCAACGTAACTCATTAAACATGCATATTGCCTGCTCAGTTTTTCCCATTTGGCAAAGCCCCCCAATTATGGTGTTGTAGGTTATGATACTAGGAGTAATTTCCTTCTTCTTCATCTCGCTCCAAAGCTTCAATGCTTTGTCTGCCATACCATCCTTAAAGTATCCCGCTAACAAAGTACCATAACTCACCTCATCAAGCAAATAACCTCTGTTACTAGCACTTGTTAGTAACTCAGATGCCTCCTTAAGCTTTCTCTCCTTGCATAGGGTATGGAGAATGGTATTAAGTGTGATAGTATCCATCTTAAAACCTTTTCTTTCCATCAGATCCATCATCTCAAAGGCTTCACCCAATTTCCCAGCCTTACAATATCCATTAATCAAAGTATTGTAGGTAACCTTATCCGGTGGAATCCCTCTTTCCTCCATCACCCTAACTCCTTCACTCGCTTCATCCATTTTCCCTTCTTTGCAGTACCATTTAACCAAGATATTGTTAGTGACAGCATTCAACTTCATACCTTTCTCACTCATTTCCTCAACCAACCTAAACCCCTCCTCACTACTCCCACACTTAAAATATCCATTAATCAAAGTATTATATGTAACAACATCAGGTAAAACATTCAAATTCCTCATCTCATCCCTCAACTTAACCGCCTCCTCCATTCTCTCTTCTCCACAAAACCCATTAATCAACATATTATATGTCCAAACATCAGGCAAAACATCATTTTGCACCATCAAATCAATAACTTTCCTCGCTTCTTTCAACCACCCTACCTTACAATATCCAGAAACAAGAGTGTTGAACGTATTCCTATTTGGAATCAACGCTTTTTCTTTCATATCTTGCAACAAATCCCCAGCTTCCTTTAACCTTCCTTTCTTACAGAAAAACCCAAGAATTGTATTATAAGAAACATTATCAGGAAAACAACCAAACTCCTTCATTTTCCCAATAAATGAAATCGCCTCGTTAAATTTACCTTCTAAACAACACCCTAAAATCATGATATTGAAAGTACTTGTTTGGGGGATAACACCAAGCTTAATAGAATCATAAAAAACTTGCTTACCTAACTGGATCGAATGTAAAGATGGGAATTTTATCAACCCGTTGATAAGAGTATTGCAAGTAAGCAAGTTGGGTTTCTTCTTAAGCCTTTTCATGACGCTGAAAAGCTCAAAACCCAAATGAGGCTTCCCTGATTGGACATAGCCGGAAACTGAGATTTCGAGGAGGGGTTTCGATTTAGAAAGAGATGGATGGTGAATGAGGGAGTTGAAGAGGGTGTTTTGGGAATCAGAGGAAAGGAAGGAGAGGAGGAGGGATTTCGATTCGGAGAATTTGTGGTGGGAAAGGAGAGGAGGGAGAAGGGAAAGAAGGAAAGAAGCCGAAGAAGAAAGACAAGGGAAGAGGGAAAGGGAGAGTTTGTGGAGGGAAAGGAGGATGGAAGGGGAGGAGGAAAGGGAAGGAGAGGAAATCAGGGACTGCAGAATGTTTGGAGTCAGGAGAGGAGTGTAAGGAGTCAATGAATCTATTGGGTTTTTTGAGGTTTGTATGATTTTGGTTAAGGATTTTAGCAGTTCTGACTCTGTTTGATTCATCTCCTATCCGTTTACTCTCTGTTTCTTAGGAAGCTTTTTGGATGTATGGAAATGGTGGAAACCTGAATTCAACCTGAGACTGAATAGAAACATACCATTTGGTTAGATACATAAACAAAATGAAAAATCTTTTGAGGACTCGCCTATACTTTTATTTTGGCATTAATTTGTTCATATAGTTTACCGCAACTCAATTGTAATTCAGAAAGGGGAAAATTCAATTTTCATCTATTTGTGCGTGTGTGTTTCTTTTCAACACAAAAACAAGAACCCAGTAAAAATCACTGCATTATATACATTATTAATTTTTTTTACCTGGCAATTCGTAATGATATAATCGACTACTACAAAAATTCAGGATTTTAAGAAGAACCCAGAAAAGGGGAAATAGAGAGAGAGATGAGAATCAAACCTTACGAAATGGGGTGATGCAATCCAAAATGGAGAGAGAGGTGAAAACCCAGAAATCCTGTTTAGTTTTTTGGCTAGTTGAGTTTAGAGTGAGATTTTCGAGCGAAATCGGAGGCGGAGATCAAAAAGAATGATAAGGATTAATTACATTAGACATCCTCAAACTATAACTTATGTTATAAATTAACCTTAAACCTTAAAACATTTTAGTGAATCCTTAAAATATTAGTATCGCATCAATCAATTGCTTCCCTCAATCTAACTAAACTATTAAGATGTGTAAATTAAATTATAAATATGTTAAATGACATATTAAAAAATATACTCTTAAATTTTATAATTAGATCACCATATATCGAAAATATATCTTGTCAAAACTAAACTAACATTTAACACCTAAACTAATAGTTAATTAACGTAAGTCTTTGTTTGACATGAAGAATTAGAATGAGTAGCTTATTATATGATGTGTAAGAAGTTACGAGTAACCCTTTAAATTATCCGAAATATGAATAGATGTATGTGTCGATGTAGATAACTTATGATGTATTCTAACTACGTTTTGATGTGAAATTCATAAGTTTCGACCAATCTAGTAAGAATTCTTTGTACAAGTGTTGATGATATGAATATATTATGATAAAAGCATGTTTTTTATGCGAACATTTAGGATATAAAAGGGCAAGACACCTATTGTGATGGTTGATATGTTTATACTAAGGTTTTGTTCTTCATTCATGTTCGGTTGAAAATACATTTTGATAAAAGTGTTCTTTTTTTCAAAAATGTTGTAGAAAAGCATAAAAGTGCAATTTCTTAATTTAAGAATTTGTTATTAATGTTAAAACAAATATATATATATATATATATATATATGCTTTGGAATAGTGTATATTGAAAACTAACGGTGCCGTATGGATTTTAAGTTGAGCATGCATGCTTCAACTGCAAGTCTTGAATTACTTTTTCCATCTCAAACACAAAATACAGCAATCATACAACACATGTAATTGCTTACCCCAATATGTTGTATTATTCACAAACATTTATATTTAGCCATGCTTCTAATATGTAAATACTAATATGCTATAATCAATACAATTTTCACAATATCTCTCTCAGCTTACACAAGTTATTTCTGCATATCTCTTCACAGTTATTGCTGTCCTAGCAGACGGATTTCGATAAAAAGACGGTCGAATTATATTTGTTAAACACACTTGAGAACCATCAGCAATGGCCGCAAGGCTCTAAATGTCAACCAAGTAGGGAGATAAGCAAATGAAGAAGTAACGAGCTCAGGAATTGTACTACCAACAAAGAAGGTGCACAAGTTTGTCTAAATT
Organism: Hibiscus mutabilis; assembly: GCA_019671005.1. Lineage (NCBI taxonomy): Eukaryota > Viridiplantae > Streptophyta > Magnoliopsida > Malvales > Malvaceae > Hibiscus > Hibiscus mutabilis. Next base: position 61,354,036 of record CM033712.1, read on the forward strand.
TAGCCCCCATTTTTCTTTATTAAATACTAATAGCTATGAACATTATGTTTCGGCACTTATATCAGAGGGTTCTCGACTTAAACACAGTTGGTGATAATTCATATAGTCGATGCCACTTAACCGTACACAACATAAGATCTGCTCAGGCAACTCTTCAGGCTTATTACCCTGTTCGTAAGCAAATGACATTTAGCATCGAGAAAAGTCTCCGATGACCTTGTTTAGGGGAGAGAAGAAGGGAGGAGGGACTGGAACTTACCTGAATTGTCAGGCCAACATCTAAAATGCTGAGCTTTAGCCTATCTAGAAATGCATCAAAACCTTTCCGGGAGATGTAACTGAATCTGTGCATATCTATATCGATCTCGAAATAATGTTCCCCCTACAAAAAATTCATTCAAGTGACTTATCAGCTTGAGAATAAATTATGATTATGGTGAGACGACATTTCTTTACTGTGGTCTTGCTTTATGTTAATGAGGATTCCAAGCAACATCAGTCACACATCAGACAACCAGAAATACCAACAAAGTTTATTGTCGCAGGTATATATGTTCTTGAGCTGTAATATTCACAAAATGAGAGATAAGAAATTGCATCTATAAATGAAATACTATTAGGTGTTGTTGGAAACTTGACAAGCCCAACTCACCCACTATGGAGGACCTAAGACTGACCACTAGTATTGCACCAACTCTCTAAAGTCGGTTAGCCTTTTATCTTCTAGTTTCTTAGTGCACAATAACTTAGGCGGTAGTGCCAACTATATATTAATTAGGCGGTAGAACCGACCCATACACTATTCAGGCAGTAATGCCGACCATATAATAACCAATTCAAATGCACTAAGAAATACATAAACTAAGGCTTAACCGGGAAACTTCTAATTACAAGAGAAAATAACACTTCTATTAATACACAACATAGATTATAAACACGTACCTCACTAATTAACTTCTCTCTATACTTGCTCATTGTATTTTTTATGCTTCCTCTCTACTTGCATGTGCGCGCGCAGGCACACACACACACTAACTTCACTCACTTGCACCCACGTCACCTGCACTCTTCACTCTATCTCACGTACACCAGCACACACACTACACAACCTATTTAGAGTGTTCTTAAATTGGTGACTACATTAGATATTTATATTATTATTACAATAACAAGTGGATGATGCTTTATGTTTTTGAAAATCTCTAGAAAGATGGAGAAAGAAGTCGGTGCTTCTTAACTGGTGCATCTAACTTTATTTAACATATAGTCAAGCGGGATGTTGCTGCATTCATAAGAAAACAATAAACTACGGACTTACCGAGTAGAACTCATGTTGTGGACGTGAAAGAACAGGCTTTTCGTTATATGCCTGCATAAGCTTCCTCTCTGCAGCACTCATATGAAGATCTTCCACATTGGCAACGCGGCCTAATATTTTCAACCTTTCACGAAAAGGGACAATTGTATCTACAGGGAATCCTTTAACCTTTTCAACTTCATCATCAATGAACCTCTGTTTTAAAGAAAACAAATATAGATTCAATGAAGTGAACTTGGTTGTAGATCAGATAAATAAATAGTGGTGAATACATGAAGACAACACCTAAATACAAAAATATGAAGGAACATGGACAAATAAGACAAACACTTCATGTAAATAAGCAAATTGGAAAAGTAAAATTCGTAAAAAGATAAAACCTTATGGAGTGATAATTAAGGGAATGATTGAAACATTATGAGTGGAGATAACTATTCTAATTCTAATAGAATTTATGTTCACAGCAGCATAATTACTAGGAAAATGTTTGTTGACAATTAGAAAGGAAATATTACATTTAAAAGTTAGCACGTATCCGCCTTACCCTGATGTTTTCTAGAAAATGAGGTGGAAGCTCCTTCAAGTAACGGTCGGAAAGCTTGAAGTACAGAACAAAACTCATCCCTTCCCCATCAATTTCACTATGAAAAAGTGCAGGAGGATACAAGGGAACCTGCATAGCCACTAATGGTTAGCATTAAACTGATGGGGGGGGGGAACTGTTTTAGTAGTTAGAAGTTTTCTACTCATGTGGCATGCCGTAAAATGTAGCACCATTTTAGAATGAGATGGAAGCAGAAAAAGGTAACAGGAAGGCACAAAAATCAAGATGATGTTTTCATGTGATGGACCATTATGCAGTACTCCATCCCAAAGGAGACCTGAACAAAAGGTAATGAAAACTTAATTCATTCAGAACGGGCAGTTGTACGAGATACCTGAACATTTACAACAAGGATAGATGGTAGTTTCCCGGAATGGCTAACAACAGGCAGTTCAACAAATCTTGCTATGTGATCTATTTTTCGTGGAGATAAGAAAACATCAATGCCAAAAGGATAATATGCAGCATGGTTAGGAGCAAAATCCTTCTTCTTATCCCTGCCAATAAACAAATAGTTACCTGTATGAAGTCTAAATCTATGAACTTTTAAGTCTTATGCATACTATTGCTTCATAAAGATCAGTAATATTCCATGTGAATAAATATTTACATATATATTAAAGTACTGAACCAGGGAAAGCTTTACATACCTAAAATAATTTCCTGATCGAACCTTGAAAGTACCTGGCTCAATATGAGACCAACAATCAAACATTTTCTTTTCTGTAGGGCAAAAAGGTACTTGAGACCCTGCTTTTGGTCTCTGAAGAATCATCTTCGAAGAAACTGAGTTAATACAAAAAAAAGAGAGAATATATTAGAAAAAAAAGAAATTTTCAAACATGAAAACTCTGATTTCTTAGGTAACATTGCTGCTTCCAAGAAAAGTTCCAAATGTTAACAGGAAACAAATCTAATCAGAGGAGATGCGTCATCAAAACTCATCCACGATTCACTGAAAACCATTGTACATGGATCCAGCAGTCTTGTGATAAGACAGTTCAACTAATTTCCATTCAATGAATAACACGGATACTCACGTAGGGCAGAATTGGGATGGCCTTCTCTCCATTTGAATGAAAGTTTTAAGGCAGTCTTTTTCCTTGCACTTGGTGGGCTAGAACTGAGCGATCTTCTTTTTTCATCAGATGGAACAGTAGATGCTAGACAAGGTAGGCAATTGCCGGGAAGAATGCCACAGTCATCCAACAATCCGACCTCCTTTCCGTAACCTTGATCGGCAGAGGCAATATCATCAAGGAACACGAGTTGCTTTGCTTCATTAGTAGAGTTACGTGCAGAATTACCAGTTGATAAATCTCCTGGTTTCTGCGTCTGATCAACTAAAGAAGAATTTTCTCCACAATTAGCATCTCTTAGAGATGAAACACTGGATCGAGATATACCTTCAAGACCATTTAAAGAGAACATATCTGTATATACAGATGCGTATGTAGTCAATGGTGACCATATCATATAATCTTTGAGAAAAAAAGAGAGTTTACTTAAATAAGAAATTTCTGAGAAATATCTCTATCATACCCTCCTGAACACTTTCAAATTCCTCGTCACAGTCGGTGTCAAATCCTGCAACTGGATCAAACCACAACTCTTGGCTTCCTGCTCGGGTGGCATCATTGGAAAATCAGCTATTCAGCTATAACTAAAAGAAAACATGTTCTACCATAAATTCTATAATAACCATATTCACACATAACTTGAAACATCAACTATTCTGTGGTGGCTGTAATTGAATAAAACTGTTGTAGCTGAAATTCTGTGAAGAAGCCCACATTTAAACATACAAAGTGAACAAGTAAAATAATAAAAAAACATGGATAATTATTGTCCCAATATATAAAAGCAGGGTTATCAACCTATCATGATTCCATCAAAAATGGGTTTGGGAGGAATGTTCTAGAGCACTGTTTTGGCTCCCACATCCTAACTTAGCAAATGCCAGGTTTTAAATATTAATACATAAAAACAAGAACCCAGAGAAAGAAAATGTGAATAGATTGTTTGTAAGTCATATATTCAAACAAAAGAAGCTACTAAAAATAGGAAATAGAACATTAAAAAAACTACAGGAAGAAAAAAGAGATAAATCACAGAGAGTGAATAATGAACCACCGTAAAATATCTATTGACCAAAGGAAACATTCTTCTAAATTTTAACTAATTTTGAAAACTAATTCAAAGACATCCATATAGATTAACCCACAATACACCATTGTTTTGTTCCTACTCTTAACAAATATGGATCAATATTCATTATGCTTGAACGACTAGGACTCCAGATAGTGAAATTAAAGATGTGTTGTAGATAAAGCATGCGCCAAAAACTGTAGATTCTGTATGCATAGGCGTCTCCCAAAGTCTAGAAAACAAAATTCCAGTAACATACAAGGGGAGAAAAGGAGTATGATTTTTTTAAGACAATGCCAATGAGAATGATGCAGCATACCATGAGAGAAATGATGTAATGATACAGAACATGGAATAAAATAAAGCACTGAAGAAAAGTAGATGGAGACGGGAAGGAAATAGCGTCCAATCTTTACTTTGTTTTCTTTATTCCATTGTGAAAAGTTTCCATCTTGAACTCCTTGAAGTTTCTTTCTCTTCAAGTGATGTATAGTAGGCTATGCATTAAGCTTCTAACGCTAATATTTAAACCTTAACTCGCGAAATATAATCCATAACACCCATGATATTAATTCAAAAGGTCAATATAAAATAGAAATAATACCACCAACTGCCTTGATAAGCCTATCAGTTATCCAAAGTCCCGTTATTTACCCTCATTTAAGGGACAAAAATATTAACTTTATCAAATCTTCATACCAACTTTGGCCATAGATTAAAACTGTTCAAAACTAGCTCAATGCTTATAAAAGATTGAAACAATAATCTTAGGAAGAACCATTTCAACCTTGAGACCAACAATGAGAACACTGCAGCAGCTAGCTCCAACTCAAATCAAACCCCAACCAACTCAAATACATCAGCTACATATTTAAATCCCAATCTTTAAGGGATCAAACTACATGATAGTAATCCTTGTTACCAAGGGAAAGGTTTCTGCTTTGCAACCTGAAGGTAACCCATTCTAGTGCGGAAACAGCCTCTCAACAAACTGTAGGGGAAGAGTGTGCATAACAAACAACACTCCCCCAATCCTCACTTTTGCAAGGAGCAAAGTACACCGAGTAGAGTAGCACCCTTTAGTGGATCAAACCACATAATCCTAGAGTTAACAAAAATTAATACACTATGTGGTACTGGCACATAGAGGGTAAGCTCCAAAAGAATTTTACTTCCAAATATCGGTTGTGGTCAAACCTCAAAATCCCCCTTTATCAATCCTCATTCCTTATGATTATCAACAAACACAGAGCAACGATCTGTATCAAAATCCCAATGTTGGGATTAGCTCGGAAACTATATGCTTTGAAGAAAAAAGTAGATACCAATTAATGATCTAAAGACTTAAGTCCCACAAATACACATTTCACAACAAAAAATTCACCTTTTTCAAAAAGAAAAAGCTTCTATCACAAAGTCCTCGACCTAAAATAAAGACATGCAATTCCTAATACCATAAAAAAAATTAATCACCGAAAACCTTCCCATGCAACTACAAAAACCCATCAAGGGAATCAACTTAATCATATTGCAAATATAGCAAGTACCAAAAAAAAAACTAGCAAATTTGAAATCCATAAGCACATTGAGAAGGGAAAAAAGAAGCACCAACTTTTGGTAATGGAGAAAAAAGGAAGACAAGACCTTGAAAAGTTGGGTTGGTGAAGGAAGAGTAACGATCAACATTATCAGATGAAGCCTCGGAAAGCCTGGAAAGGGCCCTTTTCTTGAAGGGTTTCCTTCTTTTACGGTTCTTCTTCTTCGAAGACCTCAACCTTGAGCCAACGCAGTCTTCGGGTCGAGAAACACAAGTACCCATCTTCAGAAATGGTCCCTTTTCTTTCTTTTTCTCGGCGGATCAATTCACCTCCCTATGAAATCATCATCTTCAGAAATGGCAGATGGAATTCTTTACATTAATGCGTAGAGAAAAAGAGAGAGGAGGCGGAGTCTTTTAGAGAGAAAAGGAAATTAAACAAACAGGAACAGCACCATCAATATCATTTAACAACGGCAATCAAAAACCACCATTTTATTTCATTAAAATATTCTCTTTTTTCTTCTTTATTTTTTGTGGGTAAATTACACAAATGGTCACTAATTTATGCTAAAATGGTCTTTTTGATAACTCAACATTTGGGAATTACAAAATTGTCATTAGTTTTTTTGGGTAAACTACTTACTTGGTACCCTACCTATTCACGTGTTTCTGTTATAGTCACCCAACAAATTCTTTTGGCAATATGATACCAAACATTACGTTTTATTTTTATTTTAGTACATTTGCTGTTAAAAAATAACGACAAAGTTGATGTGACATTTATTCTTTTTTTCTATCATCAAAAAATATCATGTCAGTTTTGCAGTTAATTTTTAATAGCAGATACTAAAATAGAAGCAAAACATAACGTCAAGTATCATTTTGTAAAAAAAATAGTTGAGTGATCAAAACAGAAATGTGAGAATGGGTGGGGTACCAAATAGGTAGTTTACCCTAATGTGTTTATCAAATGTTACAAAATAGTTCTTAAATTTATCGAAAAGCTATCGCTAGTAAGGACCATTTTTGTAACTAAATAAAGATTTAATGACTATTTTATAATTTTCAAACATTCAATGGCCAAAAAATCATTTCAACATAGTTAATGGCCATTTGTATGATTTGTCCTTCTGTTTTTACCTTAAAAATATAAAGTATTTAAATACAATTTTCGTTATTTTTTGAAAATAGAGATGCATTGAATGAACTAGTCTTAATAGTTATTTCAGTACATGTAGTTTAGCTTAATTTTCAGTTTGACCCTTATACTATTTCTTTTTCCTAATTTGTCTTGTGTAATATCATTATGTCTATTGCTTTTTCTCATTGTCGTTACTGTTATAAAAAAAATACCATGACCCAATCAAAACATGACATTATGATGGAGAATAAAAGAAAAATAAGATCTTTTTAAAGATACAAACATAAAAATGTCAAAAAAATCATTAAAAAAGTCTTCGCTCTTTTTGGTTTTATGGATTATAATTTTTTAATATTTCAAGAATTTTTTTTACGTTTTTATATTTTTTTTAAGTTTAGATTACATGTCACATGTCATTATTTTATTGGTTCATTTGTAATTTAATCATCAACTTGATCAATAATAAAAAACGTCAACAGAAGAATTAAATTATTTTTTAAATTAAAAACAATATTTAATTAAATTTAATTATTTTTATGAATACTCATTTGATTTTCTTATACATTTCGTTAAAACCTATTTTTGGTCCTTTTGTCGTTCGTCTAAAATATCTCTTTTACGTACGCAATGGAGAGTGGCCATGGGCCATGGCCGAAATAAGTATAATAATAATAAAAGCAAAATTTTAAGGGAAAATACTTTATACATTTAGTTGTAGGGTTTAAAGATTGGTTTTAGAGTTAGTGATTATAGTTTTAGCGTTTGTCATTAGGTTTTAAGGTTTAAAAATATATTTTTATATTTTGAAGTTTAGAGTTTTATGATTTAGAACTTATGAGTTAGGGTTTAGGGCTCTCTTAAAAGGGATGTGTAACAATTTTATAAGTCCGTTTGTGAAAAATTTGTTGGCGACGCATCAAATAGTTACCGAAATTTTAATAATATTTATATTAAAAATATTTCATATATCGACATATAGAGAATTTGTTTTTTCACAAACGAGTTTAATTTAAGATTTAGAAGTTTTATTTTAGGGATTTATGAGTTAGGTTTGATGGTTTTAAATGTAAGGGGTAAGTTTTAGAGTTTATGTTTTTTGAGTTTTAAGGTTAGAGATAAAAATTATATTGTGAAGTTTAAATAGACATACTTGTATAAAAAAAATTACACTACAATGTGTCAAATATTCATTTGAATATAATAATTAAATTATATATTTTTTCGGAAATTAAAAAAAACAATTATATTTAAATATATCCGAACCACAATGTATAACAAAAATACAAATCCAACCGAGGTTTGATGGATTTCATTTTTAAAATGAAGAGAGAATTAGAGAAGTGGGGGACGTGGCAGTTGTTGGTTGGTAGGCGAAGCCTGCGTATAGCTAATTACAAAGGCATCGTATTCTGGAGTAATAAAGGAATCATGTACCACGTGGCCCCATCTGGTTAGGCAAGCGTGTGGGGGAAACTATGAACTGGCAGGTGGGTTCTGGTGGACCTACCTTTCCCTATTTCTTCGGCCCCTTGTCGGCAAAATCAATTTTAACGTGCAAATATATACTCCATAAAAAATTATTTAAATAATAATTAGACTTTTTTAAGTAATAATTTAATTACTTATTTTTTTTACGAATATGTTATTATGCAATTAAAATTAAAATATTGTATGGTATAATAATAATTTTAATTCTTAAAATTTATATACTCTATTAATTTGATTATAATTCAAAACTAATTCAATAAACTTAATTATTCATATATAAAATTTTTGACATTACACCTTACTGACACACTATTAACCACTTTTCGCTTCCTATATTATTGCCCTATCGACGACAGATGTGATAATCGACGAAAGATGTGATAACTTAACAAACACAAATCATTTCACTACTAAAAAAATTGGCAAACTAATAGAACAAAACCATTATACCCTTAATGTATGCTAGTAGATATAATATAATCACTTCACTAATGAAATTTTTAAATATGAGATTAAATTTATTGAGTTGTTTCAAATTATGAAAAAAATTAATAAAATATATAAATTTTAAAAACTAAAATTATTATTATATAAATTAATTTATTTAAATTTTAACAAATAATATATTTGTTATAAAATTTTAATTAAATAACTAAAATATTTCTTAAAAGAAACTGGGTGTTAATTATTAAACTTATAATTAATTAAGTGACCCAACAATTAAATAATTTAATTACAATAAATATATATAAAATAATCGGCAATGTTATCGAGGGGGATTTTGTGAAAATAACTGAGGATAGACCTCATCGGTAAAACTGAAAGTTACAGATTCACAGAGACCACAAAATCTTTACCTCGGTGTCAACTCAATCACTGCCACCCTCTTTACTCACCATTCATGATTTCATAACTCAGAAATTTAATACTTTAGTAAATGCTAATAATTAATTTTCTGTAGATTAATGCTAAAATATTATTCAATGTAGACATACTATGTATAATTTGGGTAAGTTTTTTCACTCTTATTTTGATTATTAAAATTTATAATTTTCTAATTTAGTAATTCAATTTTTGAATTATTTTTAATTTAGTAATTTTAAGATGACATAATTTATTTTATTAATATTTTAGTATATTTTATTACTATTTAAATGCCGCGTTAGATTTAAATTGAAAATAAAAAATAAATATGTAAACCCTGATTCCAATCTCAATACAATCTATAAACTCTACAAACCCTAATCCCCAATAGACAAACTAAATTCAAAATTGTCCAATCAAAATTTTTTATCCCTTCAAAGCTTTAACGAAAATTAGTGCATGTGGGGTGTTATAATTATCGGTACGATAATGACGAACAAATAACAATTGCAAACTCAAAAAATAAATCAAACACTAAGATTTGCGTGGAGAAACTTATAAGAGAAAAATTACGACCAGAAGAAGAGAAAAATTTACAATGTCGAAAGAAATTACAACTGATGATTTTAATTCGAATTCGTACTTGCATAAAAAGTAATTGGGTAAACTATTAAGGTGACCATCGAACTATTTGGACGTACCTATTTTGACCATCGAACTAGGTAACTAGTTAATCTGACCTCCAAAATTTTAAATTAATCTTATTTTGACCATTACCGCTAAAAAACTAACGGAGGGGCGATGTGGCAATGAACTAAAAATTGTAAAATTACACATTTGGTCATTTTTATTTACCCATTATATCAATTTGATCATAATTTTAATTTAATTCAAAATTTTAAGGCTCTAGTACGATGATGACACATGTCACCATCTAAGTAGACGATTTTTCTATTAATTTTAATTTATTTAATTTAACATTTCCCTCCAATCACAAGGTGACACGTGTCACTATGTGATTAAAGGAAAACTAAATAATAAAGGTTCATATCATTGACACTCATTGAACAAGATCAATCCAAATAATTTCATTGATTCCGGTCTCAAATACTAGCTTGAGCTTGATTCCCACACCATCAATACCAATAACAATGTAAGAATCACCAAGTGGATAATCCTCAAAGAGCCACATCGAAGGTTCATAGCAACATTCTTTTAGATAATAAAGGTTTTCCAGTGCATGGTCTATGTAGACTTTGTCAATTCTAGAAGGATCAATCAATCGGTAAAAGTTTTCATCAAGTACTGGCCTGGGGATAAACCATTCTACACCAATAAACTGACCTTAAACAATATTTCAATAGGCAAGTTGTAAAACCTATATTTGATTTTGATATAATAAAGTGTTTAAGGATCATTTTGTAAAATTTGATATTTTTTAAGTATTCAAAAAGTCTCACAAAATGACAAGGAATCGAAATTAGAATGTTTCTAAGACAAAAACTTAAACCCCAAAAGTTTTTCTAAGTATTTTCATACTCAAATAACCAAAAATGCCCAGGCATATCGATACACTCTTGAGTGTTTCGATACGACTTTTGGCTACTGGAATTCTATTTGCAAAATCCTACCGATACAGTTAAGCCTATTTCGATACGACCTTCATCTGGGTTTATATTTTTGGTTATGAGTATTGGTGCGGCTCCACCTATACCGATACGGGGTGTTAAGATCTTTAAAATCTTTGCATTTAAAATATGATTGTTACCTTGTCAGTTGTTGGAATCACCAAACTTTGAATTTCAGTTAACCTGTATCGATACGCCCCTTAGGCGTACCGATGCAATTTTCCTTGGACTTTTTCCTTAGATTCCAGTGAGCTAAAATCGCGTCGATACGACTATATCGTATCGATACGCTTATGTTTTTATACTATACTCGTTTTGATGCGTTCTTCAAGCGTATCGATACCCATTTGTACAATAGCAATTTATTCTTATGGTAGGTACCAATACGGCTGTTCGTGTACCGATACGGTAGGTTACCAAACATCATTTATTGCAGGAAGAAAGCATCCAATGGCTCTATTGATGATCCCAACCACCCAAACGGTTAGAAATCAATAAAAGAGATATAAAATCAAGTCTCAAAAGCTTCAACATCAACAAGTCTAAAGTATTCAAGCAAAAATCCAACTACTTTAAGCCTATTAGAGTCATATTTCTTTGGAACCCTCTTGAGAGCTTTTCATTGTAATCTTCTGATTCAAGATTGGGTTAAGTGTACTTGTAATTGGGAAAACACCAATCTTTGTGAGGATATTCTTGTTTGCAAACAAACTTCTTGTAAAAGAATGAGTTTGATTAAGCTTTGGATAGAAAGCTTTGATCGATTGTAACGGTTGCCTCCTTAGCCTAGAAAAATGGAAGAATTCTTAGTGAATTGTTTGAAATCCTTAGTGGGGAGATAAGGTAGTGGATGTAGAGCTTGTTAGAAGCTTGAACCACTATAAATCCTTGTGTCTTCAATTTTTCATTTTCAAATTGCTTCCCTTCAAATTTTTATTTATCAATTCACCCCTTTTGGCCTTTCACAATCGATTGATTATCTAAACAATTGGTATTAGAGCTACACTCATTGGAATGATTAACATCCTCTTGAGTCGATCCGAAGGAGATATATCAATCCACGTGAGGTCATGGCATCTACTTTCAACAACAACTTATACGAGTTTCAATCGATCATTAATAGGGACAATTATCCTTATTAGAAGAATCGAATGAGGCTATTCATCAAATCCAACGATTACCTCTTTTGGGATGTAATCGAAGATGGACCATCTATTTCGATCAAGCAAGAAGAATAAAGGTAAGTTCCCAAGTCCAAGCAAGAAATGACCGATAAAGAAAGGAGGAAGCTGCAAATAAACGACAAGGCTTTGCACATGCTCTTTTGTGCACTTAGACCGGATGAGTACTCGAAGATGTCTTCTTTTACGAGTGCAAATGAGGTATGGGACAAACTCGAGACCACCTATGAAGGCACCAATGATGTAAAGAAGACCAAGATTAGACTCCTCAACTTGAGCTACAAAAATTTCAAGATGGAGCCCGATGATAGTGTCACCAAGGTGTTTGATCATTTTTTGTCATTGTCAACAGTCTCAAAGGCTTCGGAGAGGTTATCCCTGAGGACAAGCTAGTCCAGAAACTCATCTACTCCTTTCCCTAGTCATGGGATGGAAAGAGGACCGCCATCATCAAGGCGAAGGACCTCAAAAACTTGAAGCTCGATGCTCTTATGGGTTTTTTCCTTACTCATGAGATCATGAAGAAATGAAGAGAAGATGAGAAGAAAAGATCGAAAAGAAGGAAGTAGAGAAGAAGAACATCAAAATTTCTCTCAAATCTTTACTTGATAAGAGTGATTGTAGTGAGGAGAAAGATGAAGAAATGGCTATACTAGCCAAACGGTTCACTCGGTTCATGAAATCTGACAAGGGAAGAAAGTTCATTCGAAGAGGGGATTTTAAGAACAAGAACAAGGAGGAAGAGAATGATCAACTTATTTGCTTTTAGTGCAAGAAGATGGGATGCATAAGAACCGAATGCCCCCAACTCAAAAGGAAGAGCTTCAGGAATAAGATGAAGCTCAAGGCAAACGTTGCAACTTGGAGTGATGATGAATCATCCGATGAAGATGAGCAAGAAGTTGCCAACCTTTGTCTTATGGCTCTTAAGAAGGATCCTAAGGTAACCTCTAACTCATCTACATTTGATTTCACTTTCGATGAGCTTCAAGAAGCTTACGACGAGTTATAAGAGGTTTATGACGAGTTGGTAGAAAAATATAAAGAATCAATTTTGAAAAAACAAGAAAACAATTTCTGATTTGAAAAACCGAAACAATACCCTATCCAAAACCAAATCCGAACTTGAAAAAAAGGTTTTTGGTTTACAACAAAAACAAAATAATTTTGAAAAGAAAATCATGATTTAAACAACATTCTTTCTAAGGTTCATGATGATCACCAAAGGGAAGTTGGTGATCTCAAAGCTTCTCTAAACGAAAGTAGGAAACAAAGTTTTGAAAAATGAAGTTCTTCAAAAGCCAACTATGTGAAGAGAAACTTCAATAGCTATAAACAAAGAAGCTTCCCAAGGGCCTCTAGAGGAAAGATGATTAGAAGTGTTTGGGTTCCAAAAGAACTCATCACATCTAATGATACAAGTGTCATTGCTTCTTGAATTCCCAAGGGAACCAAGATTTTGGGAGCTAATAGTCATGGACCAAAAATGATTTGGGTACCAAAAATAAAGACTTAATATTTGTTTATAGGGGGAGCATTACTACAAGGCCAAAACTACATGCGCAAATTCGTGGTACCTTGATAGTGGATGCTCGAGACACATGATCAGTGACAAAAGTTGGTTATTGGAGCTAAAACCAAAGAGTGGAGGAGTAAACAACTTCAAAGGCTACATTGAAGGAATTGGTTCCATTGGTAATCACTCTTCCATACTTATTGACAATGCTTTGTATGTCAATGGTCTAAAACATAATATTTTAAGCATAAGCCAACTTTGTGATAAAGGTTTCACTGTTCTTTTTAATTTAAATGGTTGTAAAATTATCAACATTGAAACTAACAAAATTGTGCTTATTGGTCATCGCATAGGAAACATATACATGGTGCATTTAGATGACATTTATATTTCAAATGCATGTTTTGTTGCAAAAGATGAACATGACTCATGGTTATGGCATAGAAAACTAGGGCATGCAATCATGAGTGTTTTAGAAAAATTGTTTTCAAAAGATTTAGTAAGAGGTTTTCCTAAAATAATGTTTTCTCTTGATAACATTTGTGATGTTTGTGCAAAAGGCAAACATAAAAGAGTTTCTTTCAAACCTATTAATGATGTTTCTACTAGTAGAGTTTTAAAATTAATCTACATGGATCTTTTTGGCCCTATTAGGACTATGAGCTTGGGTGGAAAATCATATGCATTTGTTTTAGTATATGATTACTCTAGATACACTTGGGTTCTATTTTTAAGTACCAAGGATGAGGCTTTAGAAAAATTCATCACATTTTCAAAAATTACTCAAAATAATGTTGGTCATTCTATTTCTCACATTAGAAGTGACCATGGAACCGAATTTCAAAATTTAGGTTTTAAGGATTTTTGTAACTCAAATGGTATAAGCCATAATTTTTCCGCTCCTCGTACTCTTCAACAAAATGGGGTTGTTGAGAGGAAAAATTGAACTTTAGAAAAAATGGCTAGAACCATGCTTTGTGAAACAATTTGCCAAAGTATTTTTGGGCAGAAGCCACTAATACGGCTTGCTATATTGTTAACCGAGTAATGATTAGGCCAATTTTAATAAAAATTCCTTATGAGATTTTAAAATCCAAAAGCCTAACATTAGCTATTTTCATGTTTTTGGATGTAAATGTTTTGTCTTAAATAGTGGAAAAGACAATTTAGGCAAATTTGATGCAAAAAGTGATGAAGCTATTTTCTTAGGTTATTCTTTAAACTCTAAAGCTTATCGTGTATTTAATAAAAGAACTTTGGTAGTTGAAGAGTTTATACATGTAGTTTTTGACGATAACCTCCTTTTGAGGAATGATTCTTGTGATGATGATGTAGGAATTTTTGAAGCCAATAATGGTGGGCAATCATCGAAGGTAGATGAAGTTCCATCTAAGGAAGAAGAAACACAAGATCTACCTCTAGAAGCATTGAATGACATGTATCTGGAGGAAAATGAAGTGAGCTACCCAATGGAGTTTAACTATATCAAAGGTGGTGAGATTTTGGGTGATCCTATACAAAGGGGTAACCACTAGACTCTCTCTTAAAAATGCATGTAATGTTACATTTATCTTATGCATAGAGCCCAAAAATATCAAAGAAGAATTAAATGATGATTATTAGATATTGGCTATGCAAGAAGAGTTAAATCAATTTGAGAGAAGTCAAGTATGGACATTAGTTGATAGGCTTAGTAATAAGTCTACTATAGAAACTAAATGGATTTTTAGAAACAAACTAGATGATAGTGGTAACATAGTGAGGAATAAGGCTAGACTTTGTTGCTCAATGTTACACTCAAGAAGAATGAATCAATTTTGATGAAACCTATGCACCCGTAGCTAGAATGAAAGCTATTAGGATGCTTCTTGCATTTGTATGTTATCATGAATTCAAGCTTTTTCAAATGGATGGGTTTTATAAATGAAAAGGTGTATATAGAACAACCACCTGGTTTTAAAGATCCAAAATATCCAAAACATGTTTTCAAACTTTCAAAAGCTTTATATGGTTTGAAACAAGCTCCTAGAGTTCGGTATGAAATGTTATCAAACTTTTTAATTGAAAAATGTTTTGAAAAAAGAAAGGTGGATACTAAACTCGTCATTAAAAGAAAAGGCAAAGACATCTTAGTAGTTCAAATTTATGTTGATGATATTATTTTTGGTTCTACTAATGAGTTGTTTTGCCAAGAATTTGCTAAGTTGATGCAAGGTCAGTTTGAGATGAACATGATGAGGGAACTCTCATTCTTTTTGGGACTCCAAATCAAACAAAAGAAGGATGGCATCTTAATCAATCAAGTTAAGTACATCAATGATATGCTCAAGAAGTTTGGCTTAGAGAATGTAAAACCTCAAGCCACACCAATAAGCTCCTATACAAAGCTTGACAAAGATGAAAGAGGTAAGTGTGTTGATTTAAATCTTTATCGCTCTATGATTGGATCTTTGCTTTATCTTATCACAAGTAGACCAGACATTATATTTAGTGTTTGCTTGTGCTAGATTTCAAGCTAGTCCTAGAGAATCACACCTTATAGCCATTAAGAAAATCTTTAGATACCTTAGAGACACACCTTATTTAGGCCTTTGGCATCCTAGAGATCCCTCCATTGATTTGCATGCTTATTCGGATGAGGATAATAGAGGTTGTAAGATAGATAGAAAAAGTACCTTCGGTGCTTGCCAATTCCTAGGTAGTATGCTTATATATTGGTTTTCAAAGAAACGAAATAGTTTAGCATTATCTACCACTGAAGTGGAATACATATTGGCTGGAAGTTGTTGTGCTCAAGTACTTTGGATGAAGCAACAACTTTTAGACTATAGAATTGATGTAGGTACTGTCCCTATTAAGTGTGACAACACTAGTGTCATATGTCTCACTAAGAATCCCATCCAACATTCTAGAACCAAACACATAAAGATAAGACATCATTTCATTAGAGATCATTTCTTGAAAAATGATGTCATTCTAGAATATGTAGACACCTTGAACCAATTAGCGATATCTTTACCAAACCTTTAAACAAGGAGCGTTTTTTGTCTCATAGGATAAAGTTAGGGCTTACTAGCCTTTCTTGAACCTTACAGCCTTTTTAGTGTCTAAAACGTGCTTAAATTTGGTTGATTTCGTTGCTTATGTGTTTTTGCTCCTATATGCATCTATGCTTCTTGCTAGGGGAGTATGCATTTATTTTAAATCATACATGATGTTCATATATCATTTACATGCATTTCGATTTGAGTAAAATCGAATTTTGAGCACCTTGTAGTCAAAAATGACATTTTTGGCTCAAGGGTACCAATACGAGATAATGTGTATCAGTATGGGTATCTTGAGATAGCTTCAGTACTGTTTAACCTATACCGGTACGAGATCAAGTATCAAAACGGCTAAAAACTATTTCGGCATAGTGTTTCGATATGCCACGTGTGCGTATCGATAAGCGTAGCCGTTGATCTTTAAATGAGCCATTAAAGAGGTCTTTCACTTTAATTAAAACACTCTCAAACCCTAGATACGATTTTTCCCTATATAAACTCTCAAAATCCCTTTGTTTTTCACACAATTCATCAAATCTCTTGAGGGTTTTTGGTTTTCACATCAAACTCAAGCAAAATCATCAAGTTTTGTGCATCATCATCTCCTCATTCATCCTCAATCCTAATTCAAGGCATAAACCATATTTTCTTTATTTTTCGATTTCGTTATTATTTATATAATGTTTATGTTTCAAAATTATATGTCTAGTATGTATATAACATAGTTTTCAAACATTTTACAAAAAATCTTTCAAAAATAAAAATTTTTAGTTCGAATATAAAATTATACTTGTATATTTTTCAACATTGTTTTTCAATTTTTATTTTACCAAAAATTATTTTTATACTTGTATATGATTTTAAACTATACGATATAGGTTTTTACTATACCTTGATCATTGGATTATTTATTGGATTGAATGTGATGTTTATGCATACATTGTTTTTGTGGTTTGATTTTGATTTCAGGTTTCGTTATGGCTCCTAAGAAAAGAGCAATAAGAGAATTGGGGCAATCTTCAAATTCTAATCCTGAAAATGATGGTACAAAACCCAACCTCACTTATATTTTTCAAAATTGTTTTAATGAACCCTATTTTCCAAATGCCATTGATCGTTTTAAACATTACCAAGGTTACAAAATCCGTCGTGAGCCCGTTGTTTCTATCCATTTCTTGTCTTCCAAAAGATTCTATTTCAATATCTTGATTTAATGAATCAATGGAAGTTCATGGCATTTTTAAGTATACTTGGGATTTTATACCGAAACATTGTCCTTATCTTTTATTCAAATGCCCGGTGTATTTATAACCAAGATAGATTTGAAGTTGTTGCTATCGAATCTTATCTTATGGGAAAGAAATTTCAAATTGATTCTTCGGTCTTAGCAAATTTTTGGGTTTTGAGGATGTGGGAATTCATAACGAGGACTCTTTGGGACATGTTCTTGGTGGCTCTGTGACCGTGCTTGATGCTCATGATCGCATCCTTCACTTCCTTATCACTTGGTGGTTTCGCTCATCTAGTGGAAAAATCTTAACAATCCACCAAGTCGATGACTTTTGGATTCGTTGCTTTCGTGAAGGTAGTGTCCTAACCTTGCTCAAATTATGTTTGCCAAGATTGTTTTCACCGTGCAAAACCGCCATACAACTCTTGTCTCATCCTTCACTTATGGCACCACTTTAAGCTACTTGTTTCATAAGATTGGTATAGATTGCTCTCATGTTCTTGTCGAACCTCTCACCGATCCTATTGATGAGCATTCTCTCAACAGCTCAAAGTTCTCATACTATAATGGAGAATGGATTCGGAATGCCGATCTTCCCCGTAGTGCTCAACCCAATCTGGTGGCGGCTCCTCAAGTAATTCCTCAAGCTCTGGTAGCCCAATCTTCCCTTGATGCTCTCATGGCCTCTGGATTTGCATCTTTGGACACTACTATGACCTCCAGATTTGCAGTTATTGACACTTGTTTTACATTCTTGGAGGAGAAAGTTACCTCTATCGAGGATCACCAAGCATCTATGGACATATCTCTCAATGCTTGTCATGGAGAGTGACAACAATCTCTTGGACCAACACCTTGGATGAAGATGAATAGGATGAAGATGAAGAAGAATACGATAAAGATGACTCTTAGGCGTATTGCGTCTCATGACATATCATATTAGGTTTTATGTTTTATGCACCTATGTCTTTGTTTTTATGAATTCCTATGCTTTAGTTTATTTGTTTTGGTTTATGTTTTTAGGAATTAAGTTGGATTTCAATGTTACTTTGAATTTTAATGATATTTATGTTTTTTCCTTAATGCTTGAAGTACTTTTTTGGTTTATATATTGCTTTATATCCTATTGATTTTGATCTAACAAAAAGGGGGAGAAGTAAAAAGAGCTAAAAATTTTAAAGTCGGAGTATTTTTCAAAATCAAATCTTTTAGCCTTAAAAAAGGGGGAGTGTTTTTCAAGCTTACTTAATTTTTTTTTCTGGTTTTGTTATATCAAAAAGGGGGAGATTGTAAAACCTATTTTGATTTTGATATAATTGGATAATTTTTTAAGTATTCAAAAAGTCTCACAAAATGACAAGGAATCGAACTTAAAATGTTTCTAAGACAAAAACTTAAACCCTAAAAGTTTTTCTAAGTATTTTCATACTCAAATAACCAAAAATGCTCAGGCGTATCGATACACTCTTGAGTGTTTCAATACGACTTTTGGTTACTGGAATTCTATTTGCAAAATCCTAACGATATAGTTAAGCATGTTTCGATACGACCTTCATCTGGGTTTATATTTTTGGTTATGAGTACTGGTACGGCTTTACCTATACCGATACGGGGTGTTAAGATCTTCAAAATCTTTGCATTTAAAATATGACTGTTACCTTGTCAGTTGTTGGAATCACCAAACTTTGAATTTCAGTTAACCTGTATCGATACACCCCTTAGGCGTACCGATGCAATTTTTCTTGGACTTTTTCCTTAGATTCCAGTTAGCTAAAATCGTGCCGATACAACTATATCGTATTAATACACATATGTTTTATACTATACTCGTTTCGATACGCCCTTCAAGCGTATCGATACCCATTTGTACAACAACAATTTCTTCTTATGGCAGGTACCGATATGGATGTTCGTGTACCGATACGGTAGGTTACCAAACATCATTTATTGCAGGAAGAAAGCATCCCAACAACTCTATTGATGATCCCAACCACCCAAACGATTAGAAATCAATGAGGGGATATAAAGTCAAGTCTCAAAAGCTTCAACATCAACAAGTCTAAAGCATTCAAGCAAAAATCCAACTACTTTAAGCCTATTAGAGTCATATTTATTTGGAACCCTCTTGAGAGCTTTTCATTGTAATCTTTTGATTCAACATTCAGTTGAATGTACTTGTAATTGGGCAAACACCAATCTTTGTGAGGATATTTTTGTTTGTAAACAAACTTCTTGTAAAAGAGTGAGTTTGATCAAGCTTTGGGTAGAAAGCTTTGATCGATTGTAACGGTTGCCTCCTTAGCCTAGAAAAGGGGAAGAATTCTTAGTGAATTGTTTGAAATCCTTAGTGGGGAGCTAAGGTAATGGATGTAGAGCTTGTTAGAAGCTTGAACCACTATAAATCCTTGTGTCTTCAAATTTTCATTTTCAAATTGCTTCCCTTCAAATTTTTATTTGCCAATTCACCCCCTCTTGGCCTTCCACAACCGATTGATTATCTCAACACAAGTTAACTCCCTGCATTGGACATACCCTTGGAATTAAAGTAAATTTGCATGAATAGGGCGAGTCACTTTCCAAAACCAATATGCCTTTGTTTTCTTTGTGGTAAGCAAAGTTCTCCTAGAAGTTTGGAAGTTGGAGGTTGTGCAGAAGCTCCAAAAATAATATAGAAAATTGTCCAATATTGTATGATTGAGTGAAATCAGTTGTCTTTACCCAATCACCATGTACATGCCTCAAATAATTAAGGGATATTCAAATACATGTCTAGAATAGCCCACTTCTTCCTTGCATATCCGTGGAGCACTAAATAACTGATTCAGAAAATACTTTGAGATTTGATTACATATGTCGTGCAGCTCAACCTGTCCAATGTTCTCATAGAAAAACTCAAGCTTGTGTTCTAATCTACAGTGTGATAGTAGAAGCAACAACGTCCGCATTTCTGACTCAAAATTCATAGTAACATCATCACCAAGTAGGTAACTGCTGCCAGAACAACCAATTCGATTAGCCATTTTAGCGATTCTTCAAGTCAGCTTAGTTCCAGCATCAATGTTAACACCAATATCCTTATAATTTAGGGTACCTATCTCATTAGGGTCTTTGAATTTCGACCGCAAGCTGAAACTATTTCTTTTCAACAGGGATAAAGAAGAATCGGGAACCTTTGCAAGACACAATTCCCATCTAAACATCTAACGAGATGGGTCATAGGCTTCCCCATTAACAACGACCTAAATCGATAAGTGTCATCGAAATTAACAAGCACCTTTACATGTGTAAACACCAATGAATAAATTATTTTTCGATTTGTCTGAACATCAATTAACCACATGAGTGACTTAGTAGATAATTCTTTATATGAAATCTCCATTTCCTCCATCAATGAGAATTTATCATTAAAATCCAATTCAAATCGGCTGTTGAACATACTCAATTAACCATAAATCAAATTTTGTGCATTGTTCCTTCCCTGGACAACTGAAACTAAGGACATTGCAGAACCAGTCAATGATGGTGTAGTTGACCGTTTGGACTTGAGATTAGCTGAATAGCAGATGTAGAACCTGAGAGAACCTTTAACACAAAGCTATTGATAGGATTTAATGAGTGACCAATGCCCAGGAAAAGTACAGGAGTAATGATTTCTTTGCTTCCCAAAATCACGTCAGATTTGATAAAATCATCAGAGGCAATCAAAGTATGATCTCCTATATTTGAAACTGCATAGCCAGTGTGATCAATAACCATCGTCGAAGGATCCACATCAAAATCAACCCCATATTTTGTGGCAACTTCCCGAATCAAATTAGAAGCATTAACCTCCGCCGTAATAACTAAATCATGAACGAAATCAATGCAATTGATAATGGCAGCAACATGAATAGATCCCCCAAATCTATCTTGAATCATTTCATCGACAATGTTAGTGTTAATGGGTGTTGGCAATTCGTCAAACACATGTGGACATTCACCTCTGGTTCATCTTGTTTTGCCCTA
The DNA here is from genome assembly GCA_019671005.1 of Hibiscus mutabilis. Classification (NCBI taxonomy): domain Eukaryota; kingdom Viridiplantae; phylum Streptophyta; class Magnoliopsida; order Malvales; family Malvaceae; genus Hibiscus; species Hibiscus mutabilis. The sequence continues at coordinate 61,375,747 of CM033712.1, forward strand.
AATTCTCTAACACCGCTGATTTCACCCTCATCCACTATACCGAGATGGGCCGATAATGATTTTAGTTTTCTGAGTATTTCTTGGAGCATCTGGCTATTTTACTCTATCATTCTTGTATTCGCTTCATATGTTTCGATGATGGTTGCTGTGGGTTTCGACTCTCAATGAAAGCACCAATGTAATGATTTTTCTAACAAGTAGAAGAACTAGAAAAATAAGAGTAAGATAGAAAAGAAATGATTCAATAAGGAGTATTGAATCTGAGAAGAGAATTAGCTGCAACTAAAAGTTTAACAAATATGACATAAAACATTTTCTAGGTGTTCCTAACTTATTTATACTAATATTACTGCAGTACAATTAAAATAAATTCTACTAATAGCAATTCCACATCTTCTTCATGTACTCCCATCGACATGGTCTTTCACAACATCATTTGATTTCCGGTTCATGACATAATGAATGTCTGTTTGCTTTAAGTTTCCCTTATGTTTAATTAAGCTTGGGTATACAACTAAAAGTTGTATCCTTTTAATAAATCATAAGTGAAAAATGAAGATGTTTTCATTTTACATGACGCTAATTAATTGTAGTGTAGTTTTCTGCTTCTAAAAACAAATGCCGAAACACTTAATTGGTGCCTATGATCATGTAGAGTGTATATCACTTTTGAATTCCTTTTCTTTAGTTACTCTATCACAAAAGAGAGTTTAATAGATAAATTGCATCCGCACTTTGTTTCTTTTGAGGTTTCATGGTATTGATAATATTACATGATAAAGACTTGTACTGTTATTGTCAATATTAACACTTGCTAATTGTTCGAATATTTTGCCAGTATGTTGGTCCCTTCAACGGTGATACCTCTGGAAGTTAGGAATCTCCGATGCAAATGTTGATACTAAGAGAAGGAAAATATGTACTGAAGAAATTGATCAGAATATTAGCAATAGTGTTGACAGCCCGAAGAACACTAATAGTGCAGGTGGGTAGTTTTTAGGCCTAAAAAATTGGAACTTTGACATTCAGTTCAATTTTGTTCAGGCCCTGGAATTCTAAATTTATTGATAGTACCTCATTATGATAGGTGAAATTCTAAAAGATGGCAGTTCCATCTCTGCAAATGCTGATAAAAAATGAAGCACCAAAGTTTGTTCTTTCACTGATTAAGCTAACAAGGAGTGGTTTGCTTCTACTATGATTCTTTGAGAGACGAGGAGGAGAAGCAAAGTGAAGAATAAGGTGTTAATTTTTCATCCCAATTTTACAGGTTACGATTTAAATAAACATGTTGATAGAATTTTTTATAGCAGTGACTCTAGCTCAGTGGTTTGAGTGTGGTAACCGTCTAATTAGATGGTGACACGTGACATCATCGTATTGGAGCCTTAAAATTTTGAATTAGATTAAAATTAGGATCAAATGTGTAATTTTTAAAATTTCCGTTAATTGCCACGTCACCCCTCTGTCACCTCTCCGTTAGCTTTTTAACAGCGGTGGTCAAAATAGGACCAATTTAAAAGTTTGGTGGTCTGATTGACGAGTTGCCTAGTTCGATGGTCAAAATAGGTACGCCCAAATAATTCTGAATAAGGACATATATAGGATCTTTAGATCTTATTATGACCAAAGCAAGATCCAGAATCCTAAATTGCCCGGAGTAGGACCCTTACAGTGAACTCGTTGCACCACCACGACGAGTTCCAAAATTATATTCTTTTTTATCTAAACTCGTCGTAGAACACCGGTGAGTTCCATTTTTTTAAAAAATTATAATCTTATTTAAATCTTAATTAGAGGATTGACCTAATTCTAAACTGAACTTGCCATAGAGGTAGGGCGAGTTTCGACTGGGTTAATGATCGTCTAACATTTCAACATAACGCCGTAACTTGAAAAAAATGACCGTTGGTCAACAGATAAAAAAGAGAACTCGCCGTAGAGACATGGCGAGTTTCTTTTTCTACCCGTTGTCCAACGACCAATTTTTTCAAGTTAGGGTTTTATGTTGTGTAGTATAAATAGGAAGTTTGGTCTAGAGTGTTGAGCACCTAAATATTCTTCAACATCTTTAGGTCGATCAAAGCAAGTGATATTGTTGTTAAGCAGTATTAATTTCGTAGAGCCTCAAAATCAAGCACGCAAATTTTTTTGGATGATTCAAGGTAACAGTTTTTTGATTTTTTATTGTGGTGTTTCTGAGTTTTTTTGATAAAAATATTTGTTATTCGATTATGTTGTTATGATTTAACGCTTTTTACTAGAGAATTGTTAGAACAAAAATGGCGTTGTTAAGACGAGAAGGAGAGCACATCACAAACAACATGGCCTTATTGGTAATAATTGATTGATTGTTTTTTGAATTTTAATTTGTTGTTTCTAAAAGGTATATTAGTAATTTTAATTTAAAACTTGTGTCTATAGAAGGAGGAGAATAAATTTTAGCCTCGGTTGCTATAGAACGAGGTGCCACATACAAAAATTTGTAAATTTCTAGAGACAGCCGGATTAAATTATTGAAGATTCATGATTTTGACATCGTGTCGCATGTGATTAATGCGTTGGTGGAGTGTTGGATACTGGAGACGCACACCTTCCACATACCATGCGGGGAGTGCACAATCACCCTCCAAGATATTGTTATGCATCTCGGCGTCCTAATTTCGGGATTTCCAGTCATTGTGTACAACAACTATATTCTAGAATCTCTTAGTGTGCAATATTTGGGGAAGGCACCAGAGGGGAGGGAAATAGCTGGCAAATGGGTGAGGATGACGTGGCTCAAGAATAAGTTTCAAGTGAATCGAAATTCCACAACGCCAAAAATTGTAAATGCTACTTGGTCATATATATTGCGCCTTCTCGATGGGATGCTAATGCCAGACAAATCGACTTCTCATGTGCACACAGTACCTTTCGTTCTTGAATACTGCGCACGAAGCAAGAAAATTCAGTTGGGGATCTGCAATATTAGCTTTCCTTTATTGAGAGTTGTGCAAGCCAGCGACCCAGACAATCGTCAACCAGAGATTCGTGCATGCCGCTATTGGTGGGTGTTTGGTGCTACTTCAGTCATGGGCCTGGTATAGGCTTCCATTCATGGCACCAATTTCCAATCTTCTATATGAATTCTCACTCGCTACAAGGTAATAATATTCATTCCCATAATTATTTTTAATATTTTTAGGGAAACCATGATGTATGTATGTATGTATTTGTATTATACAGATGGAGACAAAACAACCAAAAGGATGTGTACCATACAAAATTAATCCTCGAAGTGAGAGCGAAGATTGACCTCTACTGCCAAGATCAGGTAATGAAAATTTATAATTTGAAATTTGTATCCAATATTTGGTTTTCGTTGGTAGTTGCAAAATTATGTTAATTTATATGCGAATGATTTTCTTTAATGGATGAATTGTTACAGTTCATATGGATGCTATATTTGGATGTTGACTATCAAATGGTGATTCCAAAAATTGCGTACGATGATGTGGACAATTGGTTTTCTGTAATGTCGTTGCTACATTTCATGATTGTTGAGATGTTTTACGACAATTAGGTCCTTAGGCAGCTCAGATTCCACCAGTCGGTGTCGGTTGATCCGCTCATCTTGGATCAATATGAAGACTTGGGTGGATGTGGTAGGAGTGAAAAGGACTGGCCAACCAAACATTCGACGTACATAGGAGAGTGGCTTGGAAGGTCAAACACATTGCCTCATGTCCAATCTATTCAAGCGGATGATTTTGATTTCTCTAATTCTGAGTACCAACAGTGGTTTTTCGCGAATAAGAAAAATTACTTGACGACCCAAGTCGAACGAGATGTTGTACTTGTTATCCGACAAGCCCAAGAAGCATCGGCTGATTCGACATCTAAGGCGGGGTCATCAAGAGGCAGATTCAGGAGAAGGAGAGGTAGAGTTAGTGGTAGACGCGACACAAGACATGCTGAACATGAACCGGATCTGGAACCAAAACCAGAACCAACATTGCAGGCTTTTGATATAGCAAGTTATTCATCGTCATATGGGTCCCCGAGTTGGGATCAAGCTGTTTTCATTACACAAGGGTCATGGAATTTGCATATTCTATATGAAGCAGGCGTGTGGAGAGGTATGTCTGGTAATTAGGCAAGTCAAGGATAAGGATCTACATCACAAGTGCAAGGTTCTACATGTAATTTTTCTGAAGGTGTTTATGTGCCTAAGTTTGTGGTCCCGCAAGCTCAATATCAAGATATGCAACATCATGATGTGGTGTCAATGACAGAATTATTATCGACGATGTTCATATCAGGTCCTATATTTTTTATGGTGTTGGGGGAGCTGGTCCGAGTATGTTCAGTCAACTGTGTCGTATGAGTCCAGATCATGAAGATGAGACAGACGAGGAGGAGAATGGAGATGTTCATAATCATGATTATAATGATGATGACGACGACGAACAAACCCCGATTTAGCCGAGAATTCGACATGAGCCGCGTTTGTATGACCAAACGCACTCGGGACACCAGCAAACCCTAAGGCCGAAGAGAGGAAGAGGACCAAGAAGAGTAAGATAGATTTTTGTTTTGTTTGTAATAAATTAATTTTGCGGCGGTAGTTTTTTGTTGAATTAATTATGGAAAAATTTAATTGATAGTTTTTGGATATTGATTTCCTAATGTTGTAAGAAGAGCTTAAAATCCATACTAATTTATTTTGCAATTTTGTTGATGACGTTTGAGCCTGACAAATATTTATCTTTACATTTAAAATAAATTGACAAATCAAATTTTAAGTAATTGAAAATATTAATTTCATAAAAGTAATAAGTTAAGTAATTTATTTTGAAATAAATTTATTACATTTATCGCTTACAAGGGTCATACATAAACGTAATACATTCATGTAAAAACTCTATCGTACACTCACGTCGAGTTCCATCAAGCTCGTAAATAATTTTGTTAGGAGAATTTTGCGCAAGTAATTGGGCTGCACAATTGTCCGACTATTCATTACTTGCTAGAGTGTTGTAAGGCAACGCACAATTAAGGTTGACAATATAGTTTCGTTCAGCCCCATTTATAAGAGAATGAGGCGGCAGTGCATCCACGAGTGCATCAATGTACCGCTTCATCTCGATAAGAAGACCATGTCCAGGCTCACATTGAAATCTTTACGCTGAGACTTATGCAACATACCTAATGTTGTAAGGAAAGCTTCGTTGGTGGAACTCATGATATTGTTAGTTCAGAAGTTTCGTCGTCAGAGTTCAATAAAAAAGCTATAAAAGAAACACCGGTTTCAGTTAGTGATGAGATCATCAAACTCGTGAGGCAACATGATATACATTTACGATGCCAAGATCGTCATATGAAGCCCTTTGATGCATGAGGCACTTTAACGTTCATGCTCTTAACACATGAGCTACGATGATGACTTTGAAGTGTAAATAATGTTGTAAGAAGAACTTCAAAAATTTGAAAGATACAATTATGACTTTTTCATGTAAAATAAATATATAGATCATCACATGAGAAGAAAATCCACATATAAAATAGTGGATCGTTTGGTGTGGTATGAAATAGAACATTTAAGTTTTAGAGAAAAAAAGCTTGTATACTCGAACATTATTTGTCACGAGTATTTATAGAAGATGGATAGATTCGTTTAAAAGTTGCATAAATTTGGTTGTAGAAGGTAAGAAATGATAGGTGCAACTCGCCTTACACTTACGGTGAGTTCCATCAAACTCGCCTTACGTGTACGGTGAGTTGCACCTATCATTTCTTACCTTTCAGACGAGTTCATCGTAGGTTTTTCAAGGCAAGATTCGGAGCATTTTTTGAATGCGCGAACAAACGGTGACCAACTCGTACGATAGATAAACACATGTACGTTAGGGTGGTGAAAATGTAGCAAAAAACATCCTAACACGTCAAAATGGTTGCCTAAAGACCCATATGGAAGTCATCATGGTCGACTTTTCAAGGCAAGATTCGGAGCTTTGATAAACATGTTTTAGGTGAATTTACAGGGTGTTGGGGGATAATATTTCGTATTTTTGAACTTTCACATCATAGTACTGAAATATATCTTGAAAATAGTGTAAAGATTGACGTGTTTAACGCATCGTAAAGGGTGTAAAAATAGCGTTAAAAACTCTATCTACCCATGTTTTTTTGTATGAAGAACAACCAAACATGGGTCGATAGGCATGTTTAAATGGATTTTGTGGTATGTTGGGGGATATTTTTTTCTTGTTGTTTAACTTTCGCGTCATAGTACTTAAACATATGTTTACAATGATGTTAAAATTGCCGCGTATAAGGCATCTTAAAGGGTGTAAAAATCATGTTAAATATATGTCCGTCGATGAGCCCGACCCAGAAAAACACTCCGGAGATGAAATTTAAATCTTTGTAGAAAATAAAATTTTTAATCCGTTAACATTCACAAAAGATGAAATTAAAAATATGTACAAATCATCCAATTTCATTGGTTGTTCAGCCTCTTCATTCGTGATATACGGATCCTCCAGTTACATCCGTGGTCCATTTGGATGCATTATGCAATATAGTTGTTTGCATTCATTTTCTTCACTGTCGACACAACTGAGTGGCGTATGTTGTAGTTCTTAATTGCATCCTCCACGATCTTCTTTGTCGTGAATATCATTCCAACTTGTAGTTCAACATCACTATCGACAGCAGCATCACATGACTGTCTCCCCATAGATGAGAAAACATCTACGTTTCTAGCCATTATAGAGCAAATTAGTACGAAATTGACTAAGAAAAATATAAAGTGAATTAATATGAAATAGACTCAGACAACTATAGAGCGAATTAGTATGTAATTTAAGGTGTGAATTTTTGAGGATGTGGAGGGGGTCTATTTATAGGGATGTAAATGAACATAGCTTGAACGAACAAGACTATGTTAAGGAGATAAACGTGTTTGTTTAAGTGTTCCTAAACGTATTCGTGAACGAGCTTATAAATGAGTCTATAAACACGTAAATTATACCCCTAAACATGCTTATAAAAAAGCTTATAAAAGAACATAAACGAAAGCTATACAAACATAACAAAATAACAAACATAATTACAAAATTTGTGGACCAAATTGGGGTATTTTTCCAATTGATTTTCAATAGGGGTGTTTTTCTAAATAATTTCTCAAAATAGAATATTCAACCAAATTAGCCAACATTTATCTATCTTATTTTACAATAAATTTAATTATTTAACTATGTCAAAAAGCAAAGCCATAACTCATTCATCACTGTCCTCTATTAACATCGTTGATGCTGGCAACATGTACTGTTCATTTACCCATCGGAGCCTTACATACAAGACCGTAGTACTCCAACACACCAGTCAATATGCATGACATACAATTAATGTAAAAAGACAGGCACTTGTGGAAGCTAATCTTTGGTGTCCAACAATGCCGTTTCCATTTTTGGCAAAGATGTCTCAGGAAAAGAAGCCTCAAACGATGTAGTTGTATGCTTGACTTTGTAGAATACTTAATGTTATAAGGAAAACTTCGTAAATATAAAAAGATAGACACATGTGGAAGAAAATTGACATATGGTATATGGTATGTAAAAGAATATTTAACATTTATGAGCCGTTTTACTTACTCGAACATTAGTTGTCATGACTATTTATAGGGAAATATGCGTTCTGCTTGTTTTATTGAAAATAAAGCATGCATTTGTTCGTCTGTAACTTGCATGTGTGGTACCTGCAAAAAATTGGAAATGTTGGGTGGAACTTGGCCTCAATGCAAGATGAGTTCAATAAAACTCATCATGCATTAAAGGCGAGTTGCATCAATCATTTTCATTTTTTTGAAGATAGCACAAATGCAGGTTTTAGACGAATAAATGCATGTTTTATTTTCAAACAAGCAGAGCGTTTTTCGAATGTGCAAATGAACAATGGACACGTCGTACCATTGATATAAATTTACGTTATTGTATTACAAAACTTAATACATTTCTTATATTACAAAATGGTTACAAATAAATGATATATACTTCTAACAATGCGATTTCACGGAACAATAATGTTGTGAGAAGAACTTACATTACTATTGGGGCTGACAATATGAATTATGGCAGCCCCATTACGAGCAACGCATCGCTTCCTCATCTGCATCAGTTGGGGATATGCAATAAAGTTCACCTTGATCCTCTTTACAATACCAGTAGAGAAGCCCTAAACGATGCATATGTAGCTGTCTGACCCTTCATCACTTGAGAGAGTGATATAAAACAACGTACAATTTGGGTAGACATATGACTTATGGCTAGCCCATTATGAGCAATCCACACCTTCCTCCCTTGCCTCAGAATCTAGAGAGATTCAGTTGCCTCTGACCCTCTTCACTTGACCGACAGAGAATATCGATCTTGTGATTTGTGTGTTACACAGATTAAGCCAACATGGGATAAGCAGTTGTAAAGTCCAAGTTCTGCACATGGATGCTCCAGTTTGGTCCATGTAATACACTTTAAGCCTTAACAGCTGCATCTGCTCTGTGCGCACATAATGTTGAAAGGAAAACTTTGTGCATCAAACTAAGCTTCACCAACACATGAGACGACCACTGTTTTGATTGAATGCATTACGATACAACAAAATTTTGACTTTTTATACTTTTGTTTTTTGCAATCGATCATCATGTTTGTATTCTATTTATAGTAGAGCTTTTAACTTGAAACTCGCATTACATGTAAACCGAGTTACAAACATCATGTACCTGAACCCTCTGGCGAAAAGTCTGAAGAATCTATAGCCTGTAAAAACATGTAGAAGGGGACTACATGATAAATAGAACTCGTCGTGGTTGCATGCTTTTGCAGGTAAAAGATTCGTTCAAAGACCTATAAAAACCAAGTTTTTACCTTCACTCTATTTCACCCTGAACCCACCATCTTAATATTTATTTGGAGCAACGTCATTCCGAGAAGATAAACTTGTTATTCCCGTCAATTCCAAACGAACCAAGAATATTGTACGCACCATGGGTTCAGACAAGTTACACAGAGTTTTCCTTACACCATGATGTATCATTATTCCTTTTTTCTCGAAGGTATTGCGAAACTTAATGTTGTAAGGAAAACTTTGTATAATGAGTCCAAATCCATGGTCTTGATTCATTTGGAATTTATAGGTTTACCAAGCATGACATAGCAATGTGTTTACAAACACAAGCGGCCGAAATAATCCAATATCAAATCGCGACAACATTGAAATAATTGTAATGAATACATTATGTTTAATATTTCTAAATTTTACTTTTTTTCATTTGGAGTTTATGTTTTTCATTCGGTTGTATTTACTATTTAACTCATGTTGTGCTAATTCTTCTACAATAAAAATAAATATGATCTATTTTGAAACTCGCCTCTAATACTTGGCGAGTTTCGCGTCATTTTCCTTTACTATAAAACCCCACGCTCTAATTGTGTCTATTTCACCAATCCATCCAACACTTTGCTCCCTTATGGCTAAGTTTTTCGCAACATTTTATTTTCTTGGAACCTATTTCGACTCAACAATCACCAGAAATATGTCACTCTATGATTTGTTGCATTTGATATCAATCGAGGTTAGTAAACATATAGACAAGCAAATTTCTTACTTGGAATGTAAAATCCCAACACCGACGGCAGCTGAACCACACTACATTATGAGGCTTACCAATGAAAGCGACGTACGCAAAATGTATGGCCAACTCAATTCTGCGGGAGCTAAATACATGGACTTAAATGTTAAGTTCTATGAGGTCGATGCCGACAAAGGTAGTTCGTCTACACCCGAAAAAGCTAGTTTGTCCGCACTCGCATCAACCACTGAACAAGCTCCATCTTCACCAGATGTTGATGCAGCTGCTGATGCGTTGCAGCTTTTTATGTACATGCGCAGACAAGAGAAACAACAGCTGATCAAAAAACTTAACTTAACTTCAGACGTCTCAACTGACTACGATGATACCGAGTCGAAGTCTGATTAACCTTACACTGTTCAAATCATTATAGTTTCATGTTTTATGCGTTGGTTTTTTCGTCTGATGTTCTAAGTATGTGCAACACAATGCTGCAGTCTACCCTCCTTTATTTATGTAAAACGTTTTTCGGTACAAATCTTCCTCAATTATCTTTTTCACCTCGTTACGGTAGGGAGATAAAATTTAACTAATTATTCTAACAACTTTGACTATCATTAACATACATATAAATAATTTACTGACCCAAATCGAACAAAATTCCAAACCGTCCATCTTTATGTTAAATATTTAAAAAACTTTACAAATTTTTGACAAACTCGCCGTACATATACGGCGAGCTATATATTCCTTGAACGGCGTTATGTTGAGACGTTGGGCGGTCGTTAACCTAGTCGAAACTCGCCCTACCTCTACGGTGAGTTCGGTTTAGAATTAGGTTAAGCCCCTGATAAAGATTCAAACATGATTATAATTTTAAAAAAATAGAACTCGCCAGGGTCCTACGACGGGTTTAAATAAAAAAAATATAATTCTGGAACTCGCCGGGGTGGTGCGGCGAGTTCACTGTAAGTGTCCTATTCCGGGTAATTTAAGATTCTGGATCCTGCTTTGGTCATAATAGGATCTAAAAATTCTATATATGTCCTTATCTCAAATAATTCGGTGGTCACCTGAGTAATTTACCCAAAGTAATTATACTTGAATTGAGTTTCACAACCTTCAATACATATCCAAAGGGTGAAATAGAGTTCCACATGAATTGATGGGACTTCACTTTTACCACTACTTTTTTTTATTAACATTTGAATTGGTCAAAAAAAAGAATTTAAGTCAACTCTAAATGCGAAAACAATCGTTTCGATAATACTGAAATCATTAGCTATTTCTTGCGAGTCCTCACGGACTGTGGCTTCACTATCAGCTTTCTGGGAAACCACCCCGAGAGTAATATTCAAGACAACAGAATTATACTTCGTTGTAAAGCTGAAAACCACCCACATAAAACCAGACAAATAGCTAAATAATCAGATTAGTTTTTGTTTTCAATTTCCCCCTTTTTTTAATATGTCTATATCCTGTTTATGTTGTCTTCATTCAAATTTAGGGATTCAACATTGAATAGTCATCATGAATGATGGTTTTAAAAAAAAGAGAGTTTTAAGAAGATATTTCAAAAAGGCTTTGAATGGATAATTTTGCATTTGGTTTGTAGATTGGGGATTAGAGTTTATAGATTAGGGTTTAGGATTTAGAGATTTTATTTTTTATTTTAAATATGACATGATATTAAAATATTAATAAAATATATTATGTTATAAAAAATTAATAAAATAAACCGTGTCATCATAGAGCGACTAAAATTGAGTACCTAAAAGAGATAAAAGAAAATATAAACACCTAAAAAAATAGAATAGTTTGAACACTTATTTTTATATTAAGCCTTTTAATTATACCATTCAACTGTTAATCCATGAATAGTGATATATGACCATTTTCGAATACGGCTAAAATGACATTTTTTTTCTTCTGTGTATTGATTTAAAAGAGTGCTCTGTTTTAGTACCAAACATCTCTATTGTTTGTGTTGCATAAACATGTTCTTCTTTTACTATGATCATTTATTCAACAGAGCCAGTGTTTACATTATGATCACTTTTTATTCCTAGTTAAATTTACAGAGCACCACATTTGTATAATTTTTTTAAATTTTTTAATTTAAACATCTAAATATTTTAAAAATTTTAGGTACGACCAGTTACCAAGATCTATTCCTAATATGAGCACTCCAAAATCTAAATGTATCTTTTGGTCATTTCCGAATGAAATTTAAATCAATTCGTCACCAAAGATTCATTTATATACCAAAACAATCTATGTTCAATATATATCCGCATTCGACATTTATCTTAACCTTCGTAATAACAATTACATTTGTAAACAAAGTGTAAATTAAATACGTAGAATTAAAATAATTTCCAACACATAGGTTAATTCATAGCATCAAGACATTATTGAAAGGCAAAGACCGAAAAGAAATTTCGGTATTTTACTGGTTGGGGAGATATTTCAGCAGGCAAGATAAACCGAAAAGCCTTCGCATTCCGTTAAAACATATGGAAATACGGATTAAGACAGAAGAAATTTTTATCATCTTATTTAAATTTTGTGGTTTATTAAATTTACAATTTAATGTTAAATAAATTAATTAGTCTAATATGATGAGATATTCTTTTAAAAATTTTAAATTTTACTGTTTTCAACTGAGAGAGTCACAATTACAATATTTGATTTAAGTTAACCGATCAATAAATTAGATATAAATGATTATAAAAATAATTATTTATATATAACCCTGCAAATGTTTTACTAAAAATACATTCCATTTATATATAACCTTGCAAATCAGATATATTAGTATTGATATTATTGTAATATTCATTTGTATGTTGTTTGTTGATAATTTTACTTTTAATTGTTAACCTTTGGTAATGGTAGTACTTATCTCTATTTCGAGTTTTTGAATTGAATTCTCTGTATAATCTTGTTATGATCTCAAGACGTTAATTTTTTGTTTGAATAACGTAAAAATAAGTTCGGATTAGATGTTTTTGTTTACTCAAGTATACATTTTTATTGTAATTTTGGATATATCAATAAAGCTAGCAAATTTCAAATTTCAATTAAAAACTTTAGGTATTGTATAAAAAAGCATTGAATAGAGATATATTGACCGAGCAACCGACAAATTGAGTAGTCTGATTTTTTCAACACTAAACAAGATTAACATGTTATTTGCTGCTTTCGTCTCCTGTGATGGCCTTTATCAGTACTGCTTTGTGATTCTTGGGAACATTAACAACTAGCATATACATATATATATAATTACAAGAAATAATCGGGAGTCTTGCGTGTGGCGTCGGGCTCGATTTGCCGGGGTGCTGGATCGAATTGAAGAAAATTCTGGTCCATATTCTCCCCAACCTCTAAAATTGCAGCCAAGTTCCCACATCGATAACAATAATTCGGAGCGCTGAAGACGGTGACCACGTTCTTCTCCTAAAGGAAATCACATAATAAGTAATCAATGTAGTTGTATAACGGTAAAACATGTTAGAAAACAAGTCTTAAACTGTTTCGGTTTGGTTTCACACCTGACACCAGTTGTATCCTTCCATGACGAGCTGATGGGCTCGAGAGATCAGACTGAGACCGTTGGTATGGATGAACTGAGCAGCGATATCTTGTCCAAATGTATAACCGGCACCACGTGGAGATATACCCCAACCGCATCGGTCGTCAGGATCAGACCACAAGAGATCACACATTGGCCCTTCATGGGGAACCTACCATGAATAGACCCACAGAATACCAGGTTATAAAAACAAAATAACCAAATACTGAATAAACATCATACAGTTTCGAAATAATGAATCAAAGATCTGAGGCAACTTAACCCCAACAAAACTGATAAATTTTAACATCAAGAATTGAATTTTTGGCCATTTTCTCAACTATTGGTTGTGTAAGATTCAAAGTACATGGCAAATTTAAAATGGATCATGGTGACTAAGGAAAGTTGAGAGAATCACTCATATACATACCTCCTGTATACGGTCCAAAGCTCGAATATTGTCTAATGTGTCCAAAGAAGGTGAAAGTCCTCCATGCAAACAAAAGATCTGTGATATCAAAATTCTATGGTTTTCAGAAGCCATCGTGATAATAACTTAAACAGTTGGCTTAAGTTGAAGTCAAACCTGACTCTCGATAAGAGCTGTGACCGGTAAATAATCAAACAGGTCTGTAAAATGCTTCCACACATTAGCATTTCCATATTTTCTCAAGCATTCGTCATAAAAACCATACCTGAAAAGGAGGGAAAGTAAAACCTTTAGAAAAACTACGGCAACCTATATACCACCTCATAATACAATGTAAGCAAGTTCTAAACACCAATAAATAAACTCCAGCGGTTTTAAAATTTTCTTTCTAATTTAAATGACAATATGATTTCCCTCTCCATGAGTCGCTTTATGTTTGTAACTACTGGCAAATGTCGAATTTGACATCTTTATCTCTAGTAAGCATTGCTTCAGCCACAGGTTTTTTCAAGGCTGTAGTTAGTGTGATTTTAATGTTAAGAAAGTCAGGTACTAATCCTAACTGTTTCACAGGGAAATATAACTACTCGTGATTTGTGGAAAATATTTGTCATCTTTCCCCATGTAGCAGGTAGGATCAAATCTTCAGCTTGGAACGGACAGATCTCACAACTACTTTCGAAATGGAGATTTTACACGCATGCAGCAAAAAAGCAAGGTTTTTCCCTGAACGGGAGTATCATTTCAGATAACAGGAGAAATTGGTAAAATGAAGACTGAACCCATTTAAATAAAACAGGGAACGCAGTTTGAAAATTTTATTAGTAGAAAGAATGTGTAAGTTCATCTGTGTTTAACATTAGATTGCTCTTCATAATGCATGGAACCTTAAGTCACTCGAAGGCCAAATAGAAATGAGGCGATCAGCTGGTATTCGAAAGGAAGAATGAAGGCCTTACATGGTACCAAATTTTTTTACCAATGATTAAGTTTTGTAACACCTTTCCAATCTTGTATCTTAACATTGGATCAACAATTTTTTTCATTTACACCTTTTCACCCTTCCAAGCAAAGCTTAAATGTTGTTTTCTTTGTCGTCGTATATGTTATAACATCATTAAAAGAAAGGAGAAAAACAAGGTGAAAAGATCTTACACTTGGGTTATCTGCCGGCTCTCGTGATTTCCTCTTAGAATTGTGATTCTCTCTCTATAATGGACTTTCAAGGCCACTAAGAGTGTGACAGTCTCAACTGAGTAGTATCCACGATCTGCTCAAATACAGCAAAGGTTATAATAACATCTCAGTCCATTCAAATTATAAAATTTGCAAACAGCTGTAATATTATTTGACTAAAAGGAAGCACTATAAAAATGAACTGATTTCTATCCATACCTCAAGGCTCACACGATCAACCATCGAAAAGCTTAGGCTAGGTTTTACAATTTAATTCATATAGTAATTGACACACATAATAGCTAATATTCCTTATCCATAGCAACATCCCTCGACAATATCGGCATATCTCCTAACTTGGCACCAACAAGAATTTTGGTATCACCGTTTAGATGAAGCTCGAGACGCAAAGCCACTATCCCTACCCCAAATCAACAATTTAAGCATCTAAGGAGGGACACTAAACAGTAATTTTGCAGCAAACTTAGTAGCATGAAGATAGAACCTAGAACCACTGGATTTGATACCATACAATTTAAGCATAAAAAACCACCAATCTATCAACAGATGAAGAATTGAAGGTAACCAGTGCCTCCTATTTTGTTTTAGCAAAACCAGGAAAGATCTGTGCCTACAAATCTGATTGTATAAAACTCCATTAATTAATCCACAAAATTTTACATATAAAAAACGTGAATATGAAGAAAAATAACAAAGCACAACAGAGAACAAAACATATTCACCAAATATTCTTCAAAAAATATAACATAAAAATAATAATAAATGAAACACAGCCTTAAAAAATATTTCAAATAATGAGGAAAAAGTTTAAGCAGAAAATAATGAATCAAATGAAGAAGCGAAGAAACAAACTGACCTACATAATCTCCCATGAAGAGATAATTAGTATCCGGCGTATTGCCTCCTATCCGGAACAGCTCTATTAGATCATAAAACTGTCCGTGAATATCTCCACATACCGTTACCGGACACTTCACCGGCTGAACGTTCCATTCCTCCACCAGTATCTCTCGTGCCAACTCGCATAACACCTTCACCTCCGCCTCCGAAAGCGGCTTACACTTCATCAGCTGCTCGATTTGACGGTCTAGGTCTCCCGTTGACGGCATGATCCTCCACTGTCCGGTCACTTGATCCACCCCCCCTGCTTTCTCCTTCACCACTGACCGTAGAATCGAGAAAATAAACAAATAAAAACCGGTCGGATCGGTTGGTACAAATCCGTGAAGCGTAATGGATTAGGTTCATAACGTAACGTCTCGGTGATTAGGTTTTGGGATTCGTTTTCGATCTATATCTTCCATGTCTCTTCGATTTTCTCCCAGAAAAAGAAAAGAAAAGGAAATTAAGAAATTACCAATGCCAATATTACGAGGAACGAGTTTGTTCTGTTTCTCCTTTCTCTCCGGTGGCTCCGCCGAGTCAAAATCCTTGAGGGAAATCGCACGTGTCAGTTGCTGCTTTTCTTTGAACAAAACTATTTGGGTAAAGTACAAGGTTGTCACTCAACTTTAAGTTTAGTTCTATCTTTGATCACCTAACTTTAAAATGTTTTATTTATGTTTTATTTCGATCATCTAACTTTTTGAAATTTTAATTTTCAGTCACCCACAGTGAATGTTGTAAGGGAATGATGAAATGAACTATGTTTTACTTGGTATAATAACACGTATACATATACATACACATTCTATTAAATTAAATTGGTCATATCTTTAAATAAATCAACGAGTTTAATTCTCCAATATAAGAGACATTACTCATTAAAAAATAGATTGAGCAACAAAAGAGAGACATAACAAGCAAATTAATTTAGATGAAAAAAGGTTGGAAACATGGTGCAGTGCATGGGCGGAGCCAACCAGCCGGTAATTTTATATATAAATTTTATAAAAAATTAATATCCTTTAAAAAGAAAGTGACACATTATTTATTTTCATTCCTTAACAATAATTTATAAAACCTTTTAAATTATGACACTGTAATTTAATTTTTCTTCTTTGTACCCTTATTATAGTGAATTCCGACAAGAATGCTTCACTCGACCTTGGGGACATTGTTGGGAGCAATTGGAACAAATGTTCACAAAAGTCTACTCATTTAAAGTTTAAGGAAGATTCAAAAAGCAAAGGTTGGTCAGACAGCTAAATTTTTTATGTTGTCTCTCTGATTTTTGGGCTTTATCATGATTAATTCAAATTGATTCCTGTTTCATACATAGTTTTGGTGAATGAGTTTCCCAGTGAAATTTTCTGCATGCACAAAGCTTCGAACTCAAAACTTACTTAAATGATACCAAATTGCTTACCACTTGGACCAACCCTTGTTGGTTCATATAGCTACAT
The DNA here is from genome assembly GCA_019671005.1 of Hibiscus mutabilis. Lineage (NCBI taxonomy): Eukaryota > Viridiplantae > Streptophyta > Magnoliopsida > Malvales > Malvaceae > Hibiscus > Hibiscus mutabilis. The sequence goes on from CM033712.1 coordinate 61,392,906, forward strand.
TTTGCTTTCGTGTATAAAATTAAATTTTAAACTTTAAAGAAAGGTTGTCTAGTATTTTTTCACACAGACTATGTGGATAATTGTTAGGACTCCTTTATTTGCTTAAAGTCGGCATGTAATCTAGTCGACTTCACTTTTCACCTTAGAAAGCACAATAGATCCAAAAATAAAAAGGAGAGTACAATATATCCAAAAATATTATTTTCAATAACAATATCTAACAAATATAGTTCAGTTTGTGCATTAAAATATAACTCTAAAACAATTGTACTGTAATTTTTCTTTTTTAATATTTTTTATGAATGTGAAAATTCTAACTCTAATATTTTTTTTAACTTTAACCACTTAATTTTTTTTTGGCATTTTATTAGTGCTCGTCTTCTTTAGTTTGTTGCATATAATACAGTTCATTATGTCCTTGTCATCTTGAAAAATTGGTTCGATTAGTGTATTTCTCCACTAATAATAATATCAGTCCAAAAATGCAGTTCTTCTCATTTACTTTGTAGGTGTAACCATATTCTATAGATTTAACATGTATACTACTACTAAGCGAAAGTATCTCCACTCTTAAATTTTCTGAACTCTCATATTTTTTGCAGCAATTATTTTTTTCCTTGAGAATTTTTGAGTAACGTTTAAGTTTTTTAAGCTGACGGTGGTGGCTTTAACCGTTTACCGGCGGTAATTTATTTATTTATTTATTTTATTTTTTACTTTTGTTTCTTTCTTTATTTTAATTTTTTGTTTTTCATTGGCTGTCTTAGCCTGTTCTTCATTTGTCGTTATGGCACGTTTTTTGTCTACCTCTATGGCGCGCTGATATTGAAGACATCTACAACCTGGTGATTGTTATAATTGAATCTCACCGTACAACATTGTGTGGGTTGGTTGTCCATAGAGTTAACCAAGACGTTTTTCTCTTTTTGTTGATTGGAGTAATTCAATGATATGCGCTCTTCCAGTGAGCATCCAAGATTTGGCTATGATGTTAGATTTGAAGAACACTGATAAAGATTTTATGAGAAGATTTAAATTTGCTATTCATGTTTGCATACTCTTTATTTTTTACGTTTATTTTTGTATTTTAAAGTATGCATATCTGTATATTTCTTCTCATTATTTTAATAAAACATCGTGTTTGATTAAAAAACATGTTACTAATAAAATAGAATCTATACCAATGATTTCATAATCAATGCTTCATTTTGGGAAGTAAACTATTATTTTTACCAATAGTTTCATCAGGGACAGAGCCAAAATCAAATATCGGAAGGGGCCAAAATTATTGAACTTTAAAGATATAACAGTTTATTAAGTATTTTAACCCAAGATTGAGGGACAATACCTAATTTATGTTATATTTAAATTTTATAGGGACCTTAATTGTCATTAGACCGAAAATTTGAAGGGGCCAAATTAAAATTTTAGATAAATTAATTACAAATATTCAAAAAAAATAATGTTTAATATGAATTTCTAAAAATTTGAGGGACCAAATTATTTTTTTTTAAAAAAATAAAGGATTAAATATAAAAATATCAAATTGTTGAAGGGGCCAAGGCCACTTTGGGACTCCATTATGCTAGGTCCCTGATTTTGATATAATATTTATATTTTCAGACTATTTTTAGTTATAAATCTGAGTATTGAATGTTTAAATTTACTTAATCTCATATTATTCTGTAAATTATACTAACAACATATTAATCAAACTAAATTCAATCGACAAAATATAAATAATTTAAATCAACTTACCAAGAGCAACGCATAGAAAAACAAGATAGTTTTCAAAGCTAATTTGAAGAAGATAAACACTGAAAAATTACCCATAAAAACTACGTAAACAGTAGCTCAATTTTTATATAGTTTTTAATAAAAAAATTTTGGTTTGAACAGAAAATAACCAATATTCTCATCGCGGGTGTTCTCACTAAAAGATAAACGGTTGGCCATAAAATATGCTTTATTCCTATCGGTAGGAATCGAACTCTTAAAATCATGGTTAAGGGATAAGATGAGTAACCACCACACTAGATCTTATAGTTAGTTTTTAATAAATTTTTGAATTCTTAATTTTTAATATTTTAAATACTTTCCATATATTTTAAACTTTATAAAAAAATTTAACTTTCATAATTTTTGTTCTTTTTCTTTTCATATATATACAAAATTTTCTGAATTCTATTTAAATATTTTAATTTTTTTAATATTTGTAACTGTTTAAAATTTTGTGAATTTTAATAATTTTTTCAAGGATCAAATAAATCTCGAACTAAAAAAACAATTAAACTCATTTGTCATTTAAATAATTAATTACATGTGGATCATCATATCATTAATTACTATGTCAGCACAATAAAAATAAAAAGTATTGTAAAAAATAACAATAAAAAACAAATTTCGTTGATAAAAAAATTAATTAATTTAATTTTTCAATTAAATATACTTTTTAAAACTACTTAATTGTTTTTTGGCTCAACAGTAAAAAATATGGCCAACCTATATTCTTTTTTCAGTTTGGTGTCTAACGTTTTTTTTAGGCCACGTTCATGCTTAACGTTTCATTCCATAACTCAAATTAGGTTTTTTCGTGACAAGCGTTAAAATTTTTTCGGTATCCAATAAAAACACGAAACATGACATATTTATGGTGTTTTCTTTAATTTTTATTTTTTTAAAATAAAAAATCTTTAATTTTACAAAAAAAAACTCAAAATCTTTAATTTCTCTAAAACCGCAAGCTCAAACCCTAAATCTCTCTCTTCCCACCACGACCACTCTTTCCTTCGTTGGCCTCCCACGATTGAAAACCCAATCATGTTGTCGTCGAAAACCGACGAATGAATCGTTGATTGCTCTATCGACGAACATCCAACAATGAAACAAAGAGACAGATTGAGCTTCTAACCGACAACTAAAGGGTGGAGGATGTTGAATGGTGAGGTACCCGAAGCTTGAGTGGTGAATGGTGAACCGCCGACGTGGGGATGCTAGACGGTGAAAGAGATGTGATATGAGTGTTTGATTGAAAATAATTAAAACTTTGGAGTTTTTTAAGAAGTTCATATTTTTAAAGAAATTCAGAAAATAAATAAATAAATAAAAACAAGCCACGTGTCATGTTATAATTGGATGACAATATTTTTTAACAACGTTGACGTGAAAACCTGATGTGAATTACGGAAGAAAACGATAGGCACCAAAATGGTCTGAAAAAGAAGTTAGGAACCAAACTGGACAAAAATAAAGATTGGGCGCATTTTTCACTGTTAAGCCTTGTTTTTTTTATAAAGTTCGAGTGATTGTATACCTTTACGCCTCAACCCTTGTGCTGAACCACTAAATTGTTCATCAACGTTGCTTGTTGATGGGGAACTATTTGGGTAGGTCTGCTGTGCGGTAGGTTAAAATGCAACTACTATACGGCGTCACATGTTTTCCTAGTTACAGGTTACCAACCAATTCAAACAGGTTTTGGTTAAGATTTTCAGTTGGCTAATGAAATGTTTTACCCATAAACTGTTTTTCTAACATTTAAGGTGATGAGTTAATTGTTTCCCTTTGAACTTAGAAAGTGGAATACGTTCGTAATATTTTAGGTTCTCTAACCACTCAAACTGCTTTTTAGTAACATTTTAGGTGGCGAATGAAATGTTTTACTCAACTTAAAAGGTTCAATATCTCGGTAGTAATTTAAGTTCCTTAATGGCAAACTGAATGTAGGTAACATTTTAGCTGTCAATCTCGAAACTGAATTTCATGAACATTTTAGAGTCAAACTGAAATGTAGGTAACATTTTAAGTGCCGATCCCGAAACTGAATTTCATTAACATTTTAAGGTTTGAACCCTAAACTAATTTTCACTAACATTTTGGATTTAGAATGCAAAACTGATTTTCGGTCACATTATAGGTTACAAACCCAAAACTCGTTGCCTATAACATTTTAAGTGCCGAACCCCAAATTGATTTTTCTATAACATTTTAGGTGTTAAACCCCAAACTAAATTTGATTAACATTTTACGATCCGAAGCCTAAACTGATTACCAGTTACATTTTAAGTGTCGAACACCAAACCGGATACCAGTAACATTTTAGGTGTCAAACTCGAAACTGATTATCGGTAACATTTTAGGTGCTGGACCCCAAACTAAATATCAGTAACATTATAGGTACCGAACCCCAAATTGAATATCAGTAACATTGTAGGTTCCAAACCCTAATTTGACCCTTACAAATCTTCTATAAATACTTCTACACTAGCATATTTTGCATAAATTCTTATTTAAAAATTATGGCAAGATTTTTTGCAACCGTTTTCTTTTTAGGAACATACATCTCCACTTCATTTAACAACAACATCAAGAATGATGATTTGTTTGAGTTGATTTCCAGGGAGGTTAGCAAACCAACAAAGAAGAAATTGTCATCATTGGAAGCCAAAATCCCTGTTGATGAGCCCGGCCCTGAAGCTCATTACATGCTAAAGATATGTAATGCAAGCAACCTTCACAAGATGTTTAGGAGATACAACCGTGTAGGGGGTACAAACGTTGAGTTGTATGTAAATTTTGATGAAGGTGTTAGTTCATCAAGAATCCCAAGAGGTTTTCCACATTCCGCAGACGAAGGTCTAACCCCTTTGACTCGGCCTAGTCGCAAGACGAAGCTGAGCGAGCTACATTGGGTTTGCCAAAACAAACTCGTAAAGATTAACTCGAATTACATTCATTTTTTCTTTTATCTTATCTAAATGCAACATATTAAACTATGGAGTGCATTCTGGCAGCGGGTGAAAACTCAACTCAATCGGGTGTCGAACAAACATCTAATTGCACTCAATTGCAATTTAGGGGCCAAATTGCAATTACAAAAAAATTACAGGGACTTAACATATTTTAAACTTACCATTCATTAATTAGTCGATTTTCATGCTTGCACGACAAATTTCAGCTCATAAAGATCATTCAAACTCATGTAATTGCATACATATAAACCAGGGACCAAAACGGAGGAAAACCAAAACATCATACTTCACTTTAACCAACTTAACTACCATCTGTACCGACACGCATATAAGTGTTTCAGTATACTTGTCCATTTCAAAATCCCCAAATTCCAGTAACTCAAAACTGTACCAGAACACCCTTTCGCGTATCGAAATAACCAGCCAAAAAGTAAAGGCTCGTATCGAAACACCAACCCGCGTACTAAAATGCTAGTTCAATTTGTGCGTACTCGTTTCGGTACAAGGGTATGCGTATCAAAACGCCTAGACCTAAAATGTCCTAAATTTTTTTTTTTTTTTCACGCTTTCAAAGTTTCAAATGCATTCCAACATGCCATAAACATATCCATAACAACACAAAGGATTAAACCCTACCACATCATCACAGAAACATCATCAAGTCGTGGCATTATGCTTCAAAAGATAACCTAGAGGCATGCTTCCTAAAAATCAAACTATTCAACTTTCAAAACATAAATCCAAAGCCACAACCAAAATAATACATCATCATTACAAATCCAAAACAACACTACAAACATGCTCAAATAGGGAGTTTAGCAAAAATCCTCCCAAAACAACAATGAACCCCATTGCCTTTATTACTACTAGTCTAGTTTAAAACCATGCTCTTGTATAGACAAAATCATTGGATAAACTTCGCTCACACGCTGCCTCTAAACTCTAATTATCTAAATTGATGGACAAAAAGAGCGTAAGCACACAAGGCTTAGTGATTAGTGCTCAAGCAACACACCATCAATGCATTTTAAACCTGTTTTCCAAAACCACATTGAAATCATCATTTCAGTCATCTTATAAACATCATGCCTTGAAAACCATGCACTTAACACTTTCAAAAACAACATATTAAACCATATGCAACATGTATCATGGATCAACAACAAATTCCATTGCTAACACTCAATTTAAGCCTTCCAATGCATAACAACCTATATGCAAAGCTTAAAGAGTAAACATGTATAAACCAATATTATACATCAACATCCACCAACATGATACATCACAGTTATATCAGCTTTCAAGTGATCATAAACCAAGTTTCACTTTTACAAAATATTACATCGGATACACGAAATCAAAAAGTGTCCTTTCAACACTTCATGCCATCTCAACCGAAATTATGGTACCACTTACAACTTGGGGACACCAACCCCAATCATCGGTTAGATGCATAATCCACAAACGGAAGTTTTCAGTACCATATAACCTCTCGACCGTTAGGGTACTTGTGGTGGAGTATTCGGTATACATAAACCCCTCAACACTCGAGGCGACTCATTTTTATTGCACTATCAATCCTATGGTTGGCCAAATATATCCGATAACATTTTAAACCACATCACTTGCCAATATAATTCATTATTAACCATGTACCTCACCGTTTTTATATGCAACATATCAAAACCATTTCCAAAGCATTAAACCATGCTTTCACAAGTATTCCACATACTTACATGGATCATTTACCAAATGTATCCATCATCATTATATGATCCAAAATAGTATTAAATATACTTTAAAACATGCTTAAACAGTATGTATCATGTTATTCAAAACAAATGCATAAAATCCATTTCATAAAAGCACGACCGAAGGATAAATCTTTTTATACTTACTTCCGAGTTTAAACCAGCATTTCAAGCTAAGTTTAAACTCCCAATATAACCTTTAAACCATTTCAAAGCTAAAATCCACGTTCTCACCACCGACAACGTAAAGCTTTATTCGCCGATGCGAAAACAAGCATTTGAAGCCTCCGAAGCTTCACCAACAACCTTAGGATCATCTTCCATGTTTTAATCACATAACAACAGAGGATTAATGCTTCATCATGCATTCATAATCCCAGCAACACAACTCCCCAACTTCGTCTCACTAAAACCATCAATTGCTATCTGAAAACAATTGAAAACACCATCACACATCATCCACACAATCCTCAGCCAAAGCTTAAAGGTTTAATCCATCAATTAACTTCAATAGATATCCAAAAACAACCTAAAATCAACCTTATACCTCCAGCAACAATAACCCACCACAATTTCTCAAAACACATAACTAGCAACCTAGAAAATTAAAAATTCACATACCTTCGAGATTCCAATGTTAAAATCAATCTATTAACATTCTAAAACATCAAAATCTTGATTAAAATCAATCAAGAACTCAGAAAACAGATCCAATTCAAAAATCATGTGATCATATCAATTAAACCATGATTTAACCAATTTTCTATAATTAAATCATTAAAACTCAATAGAAAACATATATAAAGGATCAAATACTTGGGAATTTCAATAAAGAACCAATCATTAGAGGTGAAGAACGAAACTTACCTCTAATGGATGAATTCTCTCTCAATTGGATGTTTTAATCTTGAAAAACAAAGAAAAACTATGAGATTTTGGAAAATAAGATTGGAGAATCCATTAGAAATCAAGAGTTTAATAAATCAAGAGTATTACCTGAAATCTTTGATGAAAAAGATAGTGTTTGGATGAAGAGAATTTTTAGAAAAAACTTGAGAGAAAGAAAGTTGCGTCAAATTGGTTTTTATGAAAATAACTTAATTAAAACTCATTAAAATAGTCTAAATTGAGAGAAAACTCTGATAGAAACATTTAGGTTAAATAGATCCTTAAAGATTCTATGTTTTGATCCTTTTATAAAACAATGACCAAAAATAGTTTTACTTTTTTTACATTTTGGTCACTAACCAAAATATCCAATTTCCCAATTCTATTTTCAAAATTGATTTTACAAAAAATATAAATATATTAAATAATGATTTTTAGATATTTTCATAAATATTTTCTCACTCAAAAATATTTATTCCAATTTAAATCTCGAATTTGACTCGAATCTCTAATCTCGGTCCACCAAACAGTCTAATAAGCCCAAAAACCACTAGGCCCAAAACTGGGGTGTTGCAACTTTCCTCCACTTCAAAAATTTCATCCTCAAAATTTTACCTAAAGGAAACAAATGTTGAAACTGCTCCAACATGTCCGCTTTGATCTCCCACGTGGCCTCCTCAACTCCGCGATGTCGCCACAACACCTTTACAAGTTCAATAGTCTTGCCACGAAGAACTTTATTGCTAGAGTCAAGGATCTCTACCGGTTCCTCATCATTGGACAAATCCATTTGCAGCTCAATATCCTTCACCGGCATAACATGCGATGGATCTGACCGATACCTCTGCAACATCGACACATAAAACACATCATATATCTTCTCCAACTCAAGAGGTAACCTTAAACGATAAGCCACAGGACCAACACGCTCCACAACCTCATACGGTCTAATAAATCTTGGACTAAGCTTACCCTTACATTCAATCTGCATCACCTTCTTCCAAGGTGACACTTTCAAGAACACGCGATCACCAAGTGTATATTCAATCTCTCTACGCTTCAAATCCGCATAGGATTTTTGACGATCCGAAGCCGCTTTCAAGAGATCACAAATGAGTTTCACTTTCTCATTCGTATCCTTTAACACATTCGGCAATGAAACATACTTTTCCCCAGCCTTAGCCCAACACAAAGGTATACGAAACTTCCGACCATACAAAGCCTTATATTGTGTCATTTGTATACTAGCTTGATAACTGTTATTATAAGTGAACTCCACCAAAGGCAATTGTTTCTCCAGGTTCCTTGGAACTCAATGATACAACACCTCAACATATCCTTCAAGACTTGGAACACACGTTCAGACTGACCATCCGTCTGAGGATGATACAAAATACTGAAATTCAACCGCATACCCAAAGCTCGATGCAAACACTTCAAAAATCTCGTTGTATACTACGAATATCTATCTGAAACTATAGACTTAGGCACGTCGTGCAAACGCACGATCTCGACAATATACAAATTCTCCAACTTATCCAAAGTATACATCGTATGCACTGGCACAAAATGTGTACACTTTGTAAACCGATCAACAATCACCTATATAGAATCCTTTTTAGTGGGTGTCAACGACAACCCGGACACAAAATCCATGGTGATTCTCCCACTTCTATTTTGGTATCCTCAACAGTTGTAACAACCCGGAAGGAAACTAATGCTCAGCCTTAACACGTTGATACACCATGCATCTAACAACAAAATCAACCACATCTTTCTTTAAACCAACCCAATAGTACTCTTCCTTCAACCCGCGATACATCTTAGTACTATCAGGATGCATAGCAAAAAGACTAGCATACGTTCAGTCAAAATGGTACGGCTCAACTCATCATCAGTAGGCACCACTATTTGATCCTTAAAACACAACACTCCATCATCATTAAAGTGAAAATTCATAGGATTTCTATCCATGATATCCTTAACATGCAGTACCAACTCATTATCATAAGGTTGTTTTTCGTAAATCAACTACGACAAATATGGCTTTACTTGCAACTCGGCCACTAAACCTCCATCTCATGTCACACTCAACTGTTACGTGTAATAAGTGCTACGCAAATGTGCAAGTATACACGTCGCAAGTAATAAAGTGATATGAGTATCGAGTATCGTCTCCAAAGGGATTGGTTTGGGCCACTTTGCTTAAGTTACTGCACTGTGAAAAGTAAAAACACAACTGATAATAGGAGTTCTAATTAACGAGTAAACTAAGAGCAATAAACTAAAAGAATAGATTAAATCAAAAGAGAGAATAGGTCAGGTTATCATGAGTTGAGGTGTGATAGCCGATTGGATCGTCTTGGTAAAAAAGTGCAAGGGCAACTCAGTTGCCGTGGCAACTTGCACAGCGGGGTTGCCTGGGCGACTAGCTGGGCAACTACTTGGGCGTCTGGGCAGCAACTTCAAGGTTCGGCGGAGCGTTCTTCAATGGTTTCTTCTTATCCCTAAGTCGAAACTCTAGATACTTGTGCATGCCTTGATAATACATCCCTGCGTGAATCAAGGGTGAACAACAACCAATCTTGCGCTCCTCTTAGCCGTTGAAATCCTTAACTTATTCCTAAGCCGGATTAATCTTCACCATCAATAGATTGAATAAAGACCATACTCATTCGTTTCTTGAATCTAACTCTCCCGATTTTAGATAAATATATGAAGTTACGAGATCCTCTCCCAATTCACTCGCAAACAAGAATAAGAACCAAGAATGAGTAAACCTTGAATTGAAAGTGCAAACTCTTATTACCTAAACAAAATCCAATTGTTTTTCACAACAACAAAACACAATAACCCCAACCAATCAAGTTAGTTCATGGTTGGGTTCAAAAGATATACAAAGAATAATCCCCAAACCATGAATCTAATGGAAGCAAAGAAGAAGAAGAAATCGAACTCTCTCCCTCCTTGCTATCTTGTCGAAATCTCTTTCTTCTTGCCCTTTGGAGTTGTCGAAAATCCTCTCCTCTTGCTCTCCTTGGACTTGTCGAAATTTCCCTCTCTTCCTCTCTATGATTGTTGAAATTCCCTTCTTATTTATAGGGCTAGGGCAAAGTCCTTCTTTGAGGAGGAAGTTAAGTTGGAATTAAATTATCTTTAAAGAATATAATTCTTTATTATAATTGTATTCCTACTAGAACTTCTCCTATCTTCTTGGAATTTAATTCTTCTTTAATCTCTGCATGAAAATCAAATTCCTTTGGGTTTGGGCTTTGCTCCACGTCATCTTGGGCTTGTCTAGTCATCAATTTCGACTACCATATCACCTTTGCTCTCGTCAACAATTGCCATGGCAACTGGCTCGGCGTCTCCTTCATGCATTGCCCTGGCAACTAGCTCGGCGTCTCCTTCATGCATTGCCCTGGCAACTAGCACTAGCCTTGCTTTGGCAAGTGATCCCGCACACACACAAAAACACACCAAAGCAGCATCTTTTTCCACAAAAATCACCAAGTTATGTAATCAAGCTCAACGGTGGAAAGAAACATGAATTAATGCATAAATAACTAATTATGCAACTAATATGAGCTTAAGTCTAACAATAATATGAGTAAAAAGGGTAATAAAAATAGTACTTTTGAACACTTATCATCAACCGTGCAAACATTGCCCTCAAATCCATAACAACTTTCCTACTTAAAGAATCAGCTACAACATTAGCCTTTCCTGGATGATACTCAATCGTCAAATCATAATCTTTAAGCAACTCCAACCATCTACGTTGCCTAAGATTGAAATCCTTTTGAGTCATCATATATTTCAAACTCTTATGATCCGTGTATATAACACACTTCTCACTATAGAGATAATGTCTCCAAATTTTCAACGCAAACACAACGGTGGCAAGCTCAAGATCATGGGTAGGATAATTGCGCTTGTGCACCTTCAACTGTCTAGTTGCATAAGCCACGACTTTTCCTTCTTGCATCAACCCACAACCGAAATCTACATATAATGCATCACTATAAACAACAAACTCCTTACCCGACTTGGGTTAAATGAAGATAGGAGCTTGCATCAAAGCCTCCTTTAACTTTTCAAAAGCTTGTTGCTTATCCTCCATCCACTCAAAACGAACATTCTTTTGCAACAACTTGGTCAAAGGTGTAGCAATCTTCGAAAAACCATCCACAAACTGATGGTAATAACTAGCAAACCCAAGCAAACTATGAACCTCCGGTACTAACTTAGGTGATTTCCAACATACCACCACCTTAATCTTATGTGGATCAACCCGAATTTCATCGGTCGACACAACATGCCCAAGGAAAACGACCTCCCTAAGCCAAAACTCACACTTGCTCAACTTAGCATGCAACTAATTATCCAACAACGCCTAAAGCACAATCCGCAAGTGTCTGTCATGATCCTCCCCGGTACGAGAGTACACAAGGATGTCATCAATAAACACGACCACAAATTGATCCAAAAACTCGTAGAACACCATGTTCATTATATCCATGAATGCAGTCGGTGCATTAGTTAAACCAAACTACATCACCAAGAACTCATAATGCCCGTACCTCGTATGAAAAACAGTCTTAGGCACATCTACATTCTTCACCTTCAACTGATAATACTCAAAACTCAAATCAATCTTAGAAAATACCGAAGCACCTCTAAACTGATAAAATAAATCACCAATTCGTGGCAAAGTATACTTATTCTTAATCGTCAACTTGTTCAGTTGCCGATAATAAATGTACATTCGTATCGTGCCATTATTCTTTTTCACAAACAACACCGGTGCACCTAAGGCGAAACACTAGGCCTAATAAACCCTCGATCAAGCAACTCCTGAAGTTGCGTCTTCAACTCATTCGAAGCCATATGATAGGGAGCAATAGACACTGAAGCTGTATTCGCATACAACTCGATGCCAAACTCAATCTCTCTATTCGGTGGCAAACCCAGAAACTTTGAAAAAACACCCAAAAACTCACATACTGTACGTATGTTCTGAACACACACCTCCTTTGTTCCCGGATTCATAACATCAACTAGGAATGCCTGACATCCATAATCCATCAGATGATTCGCTTTCAAAGCCAAAACAAAATTAGAAAAAAAACTTAGCATTCTTACCTCCTTGGTTTCAGAATCAACCAAAACTCTATGCTCGGTCAACCAATCCATACCCAGGATTACATCAAAACTATAAAATGACAACTCCATCAAATCAACTTCAAAAACATGACCTTGAACAATCAGAGACATCTCCTAAACAACCTTTTTGTAACAACAATTTTATCGAAAAAACTAGTTTGCATTCCCACATCTAACACCTCAGCAGGTATATTAAGCAAATGTGTATGCTCATGAAAGATATATGAATACGTAGAACCAGAATCAGCTAAAGAAAACAACGACAAATATTGCAAAGTAAAAGTACCTACAATTACATCGGTGTTATTGCATTCCTCGTAATATGCGTAAACCCTCGCAGGACCACTACTTTTTGGTTGGATAGTAATGGTATGAGCCACAGTCCTCATACCCTCGTCTCTACGTTGAAACTATTCTCGGCCACGACCACAACCTCGTTGCGGTGTAGCCGTAAGTGCCCTGACTTGTCCACCACCAGCCAATAATAGAAAATCATGCCTCAAATGATCGCTCAATCTATAACTCCAACAAGAGTTAAAAACAACAACATTAGAAGCCTATCCCTCACAAGCCAAACATGGACAGTCTCGCCTTATGTGATCACGCGATCCACAAACCCAATAGGTATTAAATGTTGTTCTAGCCTGGGTACCCAGACCCTACAGTCCTCGCCTAGCACTACCTCTACCTCACCTCGAATCAGAGCGATACCTCTTATCACGATGCTTCTTGAACTGACCACTACCAAAACTAGAGTTCGCAACTCTTTTGCCTAAGCCAGAACCTCCCACACGAACTGATAAACCCATGTAACCAACACATCAAAATTGGTGTAGTCAAAAGCAAACATGTATGTCTTTACATTCTGTACCAATCTGTAACAGAATCGGTCACAACAATGCCTCTCATCCGGTACAAGCTCATGAGCATACTGGCTCAACCGAAAAAACTAAACCTCATACTCAACCACAGACATACTGCCATGAACTAAGGCCATAAAGTTACGTTTCTTTTCATCCAAGTATCTAACTCCATATACTTCTTCTTAAAGGCAACTTAGAAAAAATCCCAATCCATATCATTAGGTTCCATGCCCATAGTTACTGTTGTGCACCAACTATAAGCGTCACCTTGCAATAGGGATACAACACATCCTAACTTATGAGCATCATTACACCATATATGATCCAAAATCTGAAAAGTACTGGCCATCCATGCCTCGAATGCCTCGGGTGCCAACCCTTTGTACTCAACTCCTCCCAAACTACAGAGACGTTCTAACAGAACCCCGTTTGCCCTACAGCTGGCGTAGGCACGTGCGCTCAAGCAATAGCAGCCTGAAAAGCTCCAATCTTCGCCTATATCAAAGGTGCCATATCACCCACCACTGGCTTAGCTGGCGCAGGTGGTACTTGTTTCACATTCTCGGGTGGAATAGGCGGAGGGGGTGGCAACCCTCTAAGAGGTACAACATCCTCCTAATTTCCCTGCCCAACGACTGTAGCAATCATACAAAATCGTAACTCTCTCTACGGTCCCATCGTGCTAAAATATCTAAGGCATGAATAATAAGGCAATGTGTCCACAAAACATACCCCAACATGGCATATAACAACCAACATGCATTTAACAATCACCGTGCATAGAAAACATCATATATCAACCAATAATAACAATCATTCTAGAAATCATACACCAAAACAAAATAATCAGGTCAGCCTCAAGCAAGGATCTAAGACTTCCATTTCAAATCAAAACATTTCAGACTGTAGTAATAAGGCAATGTGTCCACAAAACATACCCCAAAATGGCATATAACAACCAACATGCATTTAACAATCACCGTTCATAGAAAACATCATATATCAACCAATAACAACATTCTAGCAATTATAACCTCATCCCACTTACCATAAACCTGGCTCTGATACCACCAAATGTAACCCCCTTGACCTGGCCTAGTCGCAAGATCGAACCGACCAAGCTACATTGGGTTTGCCAACACAAACCCATAAAAATTAACTTGAATTACGTCTATTTTTCCTTTTATCTTATCTAAATGCAGCATATTAACCTATGGTGTGTATTTTGGCAGCGAGTGAAAACTCAACTCAATCGGGCGTCGAACCGACATCTAATCGCACTCAATTACAATTAAGGGGCCAAATTGCAATTATAGAAAATTACAGGGCTTAACACATTTTAAAGTTACCGTTTATTAATTAATCAAGTTTCATGCTTGCACACTGAATTTCAGCTCAAGAAGATCATTCAAACTCATGTAATTGCATACATATAAACCAAGGACCAAAACGGAGGTAAACCAAAACATCAAACTTCACTTTAACCAACTTAATTTCCATCCGTGCCAATACGCGTATAAGTGTTTCGGTTCGCTTGTCCATTTCAAAATCCCTAAATTCCAGTAGCTCAAAACCGTACTAGAATACCCCTTCGCGTATCAAAATGACCAGACAAAAAGCAAAGGCTCGTACCGAAACACCAACCTACGTACCAAAATGCTAGTTCAATTTGTGCATACTCGTTTTGGTACAGGGTTATGCGTATCGAAATGCCTGGACATAAAATGTCCCAAATTTTTGGTTTTTCACACTTTCAAGTTTTCAAATGCATTTTAACATGCCATAAACATATCCACAACTACACCAAGGATTAAACCGTACAACATCATCACAGAAACATCATCAAGTCATGGCATTATGCTTCAAAAGATGACCTAGAGGCATGCTTCCTAGAAACCAAACCATTCAACTTTCAAAACATAAATCCAAAGCCACAACCAATATAAGAGGCTAATTAAAAATCCAAAGCAACATTACAAACATGCTCAAACAAGGAGTTTAGCAAAAAACCCTCCTAAAACAACAATGAACCCTATTGTCTTTATTACTACTAGTCTAGTTTAAAACCATACTCTTGTATAGCCGAAGTCCTTGGATATCCTTCGCCCACACGTTGCCTCCAAACACTAATTATTTGCATTGATGGACAAAAAGGGCGTAAGCACACAAGGATTAGTTAGGAGTGCTCAAACAATACACCATCAATGTATTTTAAAATCGTTTTCCAAAACCACATTGAAATCATCATATCAATCATCTTATAAATGTCATGCCTTAAAAACCATGCACTTAACACTTTCAAAAACCAACATATTAAACCATATGCAACATGTATCATGGATAAACAACAAATCCCATTGCTAACACTCAATTTAAGCCTTCCCATGCATAACAACCCATATGCAAAGCTTAAAGAGTAAACATGTATAAACCAACAGTATACATCAATATCCACCAGCATGATACATCACAGTTATATTGGCTTCCAAGTGATCATAAACCAATTTTCACTTTTACAAAATATTACATCGGATACGTGGATTCAACAAGTGTCCTCTCAACACTTCATGCCATCTTAACCGAAATTATGGTACCACTTACAACCCGGGGACACCAACCCTAATCATTAGTTAGATGCATAATCCACTAACAGAAGTTTTCAGTACCATATAACCTCTCGACCGTTAGGGTACTCGCGGTGGAGTATTCGGTACACATAAACCTCTCAACACCTGGGGTGACTCATTTATAATGCACTATCAAGCCTATGGTCAACCAACTATATCCAATAACATTTTAAACCACATCACTTGCCAATATAATTCATTATTAACCATGTACCTTACTATTTTTATATGCAACATATCAAAACTATTTCCAAAGCATTAAACTATGCTTTCACAAGTATTCCACATACTTACATGGATCATTTACCAAATGCATCCATCATCATTATATGATCAAAAATAGTATTAAACATACTTTAAAACATGCTTAAACAGTAGGTGCCATGTTATTCAAAACAAGTGCATAAAATCAATTTTATAAAAGTACGACCGATGGAGAAATCTTTTTATACTTATTTCCGAGTTTAAACCAGCGTTTCAAGATAAGTTTAAACTCCCAATATAACCTTTAAACCATTTCAAAGATGAAATCCACGTTCTAACTCACCGACAATGCAAAGCTTTATTCGCTGATGCAAAAACAAGCGTCTGAAGCCTCCGAAGCTTCACCAACAGGCTTAGGATCACTTTCCCCTATTTTAATCACATAACAACAGAGGATTAATACATCATCATGAATTCATAATCCCAACAACATAACTCCCCAACTTTGTCTCACTAAAACCATCAATCGCTATCCAAAGACAACCGAAAACACCATCACACATCATCCACACAATACCCAGCAAAAACCTAAAGGTTTAATACATCAATTAACTTCAATAGATATCCAAAAACAACCTAAAATCAACCTTATACCTCAAGTAACAATAACCCACCACAATTTCCTCAAAACACATAACTAGAAACCTAGAAAATTAGAGATTCACATAGCTTTGGGATTCCAATGTTAAAATCAATCTATTAACATTCTAAAACATCAAAATATTGATTAAAATCAATCAAGAACTCAGCAAAATAGATCCAATTCAAAATCATATGATCATATCAATTAAACCATGATTTAACCAATTTTCCATAATTAAATCATTAAAACTCATTAGAAAATATTTATAAAGGATCAAATACTTGGAAATTTTAGTAAAAAAACCAATCATTAGAGGAGAAGAATGAACCTTACCTCTAATAGATGAATTCTCTCTCAATTGGATGTTGTAATCTTGAAAAACCAAGGAAAACTACGTGATTTTGGAAACCAATATTGGAGAATCCATTAGAAATCAAGAGTTTAATAAATTAAGAGTATTACCTGAAATCTTTGATGAAAAAGAGAGTGTTTGGCTAAAAGGAATTTTGAGAGAAAACTTGAGAGAATGAAAGTTACGTTAAATTGGTTTTTGTGAAAATAACCACCTCTCCTTAATTAAATCCTTTTAATCCTTAATTAAAACTCTTTAAAATAATCCCAATTGAGAGAAAACTCTGATAAAATCACTTAGGTTAAATATCTCCTTAAAGATTCTAGGTTTTGATCCTTTTATAAAACAGTCACCAAAACAATTTTACTTTCTTTACATTTTGGTCACAAACCAAAATGTCCAATTTACCAATTTCATTTTCAAAATTGATTTTACCAAAATATCCATATATTAAATAACAACTTTTAGATATTTTTCATAAATATTTTACAGAACAGTCACAAAAACAATTTTACTTTCTTTATATTTTGGTCACTAACCAAAATGTCCAATTTCTCAATTCCATTTTCAAAATTGATTTTAAAAAAATATCCATATATTAAATAATGATTTTTAGATATTTTTCATAAATATTTTCTCACTCAAAAATATTTATTCCAATTTAAATCCCGAATCTGACTCGAATCTCTAATCCTACTCCACCGAACAGTCTAATAAGCCCAAAAACCACTAGGCCCAAAATTGAGGCGTTAAAAAGGCATTGTTTGTGTATGTAATTCCAGGAGACGACATGAGAAAGAATAAATAATTGGGGAATTGAACATCATATCTGATATATCTACAACTACGACAACACGGAAACAAACTCTTCTTCCATTCATTTTAACTGAACTAAGCTAGCTTTAGTAGCAATGAACCATGCATCTAATTCCATAACATACTTTTTAATCTAATTTATGTTTATGTCAACCAGCTTAATTAGAGCTGAGTATATCGTTAAACACGTTCGACATCGTTTTAGTATCGATAAGTAATGATACTATACTTTGCGTTTCGATATTCGCCAACATGAACCAAAAATCTTACACGATATGGTAACATTTAAGGTGGTCATTCTCATTATAAGCATCAAAACTCTTATATACAATTCGATACTCTCAATCACGTATGAACATGTAGACGATTAGTATCGAAACCTTACAAGAATGGGTACATTTTAAATGTTTGAGTATCGTAACTCTTAGTTATGTTATAGTTAAGATTCCTGACAAGAGAATACGTGTCAGGCACGTACAGTAGAGAATCCTGATAATGAGATGACGTGTCAGCGACGTGCATAAAAGATTCCTAACATGAGTTGTCTTGTGACTTGTCAGTATTTCGTATTAAATTGATGATAAGGAAGCAGTTGTTAGTTTCCAAACGACATTGTTTGTTTGCCAGAAGATAAGTTGGATCATATTTACATCTGTAGATGAAAATTTTGATCACAACATAACACAGACATGAAATAATCAAAAACAGACTTGTGGAACATCACATTGTTTTTCAAGTTTTTTCTTTTGACTTGAAATTTCTCTAATTTTTATACAACCTTCTTACTTCATCCATATTCACCAATTTCTGTAATTTGGCATTATGAATTCTAATTTCCTTATTTTTAGCTAACAAGATTTGAACTCGATTTCTTAATTCTTCAACATCGATCGAATTTCCATCATTGTGAATCTATTTAAAGAAAGCACATCGAACTCTACAAATGTGTAGAATAATGCATTAATCGAAATACTGGAACAATAAACCAATTTATTACTTAATACCTCAGGGCCTCTAGCACATCCATAAAATCTCTTCCATTTGCTCTGTGGTACAGTTGAAGTGCAAACTGGTGATTGCAATACACTATAACAGTGAAAATGTTTCTTTCGGCACGTGATTTAGAACTTCCAGAACACATCGTCGAAGGTAAACTCAAATAGTTAATGTTGTACCGTGCAAAGATGGAAGTGGAGAGGATTATAAGAATAGTATATAATTATGGGTAATAAAATAAAAAGCAAAGCAATTTTAAGTTTGCAGAAATGTAATTGAAATAAAATAAAATGAAGTCCATCAAACATCAAGTCCATACGCATCAAATTCCAAAAAATATTATCAAGTTCAAAAAGTTATGATATTAAAAGTCTAGTCAGCCATTTTGCAGGTACTGAACTCTTTACGAAGGGAGGCCGTTTCCTTGTGAATCTTAGCAAACTGAGAATCAGCATGCTTACAGAGCTCAACAAACTAAGAGTTGACATGGTTTTGAAGCTCCACGAACTACGAATCAGCATGGTTTCGAAGCTCCGCGAACTATGAATCAACATGGTTTCAAAGCTCCGCGAACTGTGAACCAGCGTGGTTTCGAAGCTCCGCGGACTGCGAATTAGCATGGTTATGAAGGTTAGCTAACTGCGAGTCAACATGGTCATGACAAGTAACCATGTAGTCAAGCAGTAACTTCATCGTAATCTCATTTGGAATTGTAGAAGATACTTGTTCGGCAGGCGAAGGGGAATGTTCTTCCTTATTTTCTTCATCGGCAAAATCTTTTGAGTCCTTATAAATCCAACAAATTTTTTAAAATATGTATCCGCATTTGTGGGCTGAATGAATGTCAATATTTTCCTTTAAAGGGACATGTAGATCCAAAGAAAAACTGACATAATTCTTTTCAAAGATGTGTGTAAGGACACAAGCATATGTAATAGAGGTTGAGGCCCCATGGCCCTTATTGACAAAGGATAGTAGCTGGATGAAAATGATTTTGGCAATGTTAGGAGCAACCTCAGTTCGATATTGGTTAAGCCACCAAGAATCAATCTCTCGGATTGTTCCTGCCTTCCCACCGGACGATCGAAAAAACCATGCCACAATAAGGTGAAAGAGTCTCTCTTCAAAAGGAAGATTTTTTGGGCTATGGTCTTTATACTTTTTAATATAGCTGGTATCAGTTTCATCGTAAGGGCCTTTATTTTCAATACCCAAATCAGATGCAATTAATTGGGGGTGATAAAGAGTTCCTTACGCATAACGAAATAGTTGATGGCTATGATATTCGATTAATTTGGGTCCGTACAATTTTGCCATTACTATAAAAGACTCATACAAGTCTTTCACAAACCCTCAGTTTGATCTCAAGAAAAGCATTCCAACCCCATTTCGTGAAAGTTGACTTTATTTTGAAGTTGTAGGTTTCGTTTTGAAGGAAATTCATGGCCACGACACGTTCTTTACAAATTTGTCTGTCGTAGAAATATTTATAAAATTTGGTCTTTTCATCGTCGTCTCTAAAACATGATTCGTCAAAAGATGGTGTTGGGTCAACAGTTCTTTGACGTTTGGTTGATTGCTGCATGGTTAATGAGTAGAGTAAAGAAGAGTTGACTCGAATTTGGGTTTAGGAATCCTATAAGAAATAAAACAATTGTTTGGAAGTCGATCATGTAACCCCCTTGACCCTAGCCGGTAAACCCAAACCAAGAAGATCACATCAGGTTTGCCAAAGTAGACCCGAACTATCTTTCTTGAATTACGGTCCATTTTTTCTTTTAACTTGTCTAGATGCATTATTAAGATTTAAGGTGTTCATACAAGAAACGGTTCAATTTTTATTCGATTATAACATTGATAAGACACTCAATTGCAAATACAAGCATTCTAGGGATCGAAATGTAAATCTAAAGAATTACAGGGACTTATACAAGTTTCAGGTTACCAATTGTTAATTAATCATATTTCATGCCAACACGTCAAATTTCAGCTTCAACGGATAACAAATAATCATCCAATTTAGCAAAAAACTAAATTAAGAACTAAATCGTAAAACTGCCAAAATACAGGGTCTAACACGTTTGTTAAAGCTACATACAACAATTAGATACATTTAAAACATACTTGCAAAATTTCAGGTCAAGCAAACATCATTTACTTAATCAATTGATGCAACAACATACGGTGACCATATTGTAAGGAATCTAAACTCGGTAAAATCCATTAACCGAATTAACCACCAGCCATACCGACACACGAGTTGCACTAAAATGCATTTTGGGGTTTCGAATCTCATCTTGAACTTATCCAATTACTTATGAACAACATTGACATGCTTCTAATATTATACCATCATTAAACAAGCAACTCAAATAATTACATAGGGCTGACAATTTAACCTAGACTCGACGGGTTCCGACCCAGGCCTATAGGGGCGGTTTTTTTTTTTAAAAAATCGAGTTCGAGGCGGGAGGGGCGGGTTTAAATAATAATAGAGTCGGTGTGAGTTCGAGTTTAAGATGAAAATTATCTGATCCGATCCGATATTTTTAATGATATTTATATATATTTACAGAAATGCCATTAATATATATAGTATTTAGGGTTTTATGTCTCCATTTCTTTCCAATTCCATTTGGTTCTGCCGTCTCTCTTATCTCCATTTTTTTGTCTCTTCTTTTAGTTCACCAAAACTCTTTGTATTTTTTCTTCTTCATCATTCGTATTTCCCCTCCCATGTCTGTTCTTTCTTTGTTTTGTCCTTCATTTCTTTTTCTGTATATCATTTTAAAATTTATAATTTACAGAAAGGTGACGGATGTGAAGTAAAAAAAAACAAAAAGGGGGTCGATTTGGTTCAGTTTTGAAGGGAAGCAGAAGAAATAGATTACAATAGTCATCAATGAGTTTCATTTTTCTCTTTTGATATCTGTGTTTTGAGAATGCATGCCTCATATTTGTTTCTGAATTTTTCCCTTTTAGTTTTTTTAAATAATTTTACTTCCAATTTCTTTTAGATGAATGTTGAGTTTTTGTTTTGGTTTTAACTATCTTTAATTAAATGTTTCTTTTGGAAACAAGTTTTTTAGATTTGTGTTTTGCACTGCTTCTCGAGTGATAGATTAATAGAGTGAATTGTGGGTTTTGAAAAACAATTACTGTGTTCTTTCTTTGATTTTAAATATTTACTGCGAAAACAAACATTTATGTTTGTACATTGAGAAAATATGGTTTAAGATACTAATTCTAAATTCGGGGCGGGGATTGGGTTTCTATCTTTAATCTCGGGCGGATTCGGGACGGGTGAAACACCACAATAATTCGGGGCGGGGCAGGATCAAGTATAGCTATTTATTTTTAGGGTCGGAGTCGAGTGATCAAAAACCCGTTTAGCCCCGTTGCCATTCCTATAATTACATACCAATTATTCAACACAACTCATATTTATGCAAGTAATTTAGAGAGATGCTTCCTAACAATATAAAACATTATCCAATAAGCATCAAATGGTCAAGAATTCAAACATAGACTATAGATCAACTAAGAAATAAAAGCATATGACCATAAATACTCTTAGAACACAAATAATCAATCCCAATAATGTCTAAACCATTTTAAATCATTAGATCATAACCACTAAATATACAAAGTGTTAATATGATACTAACATCTTAATCATTAAATACAGCCATCTTCTAATGTAATATAAAATCAATCAAGTTATAATATCTTAAATAAAACTATACATCTCAATATTCACCCACATTGCCTAATTAAAAATAATTATAACACCGTAACATACTCTTTTAATAAGTTTGTCTTAGGATCCCACCTTGCCTCGGTTTATAACCCCGTATTTTCTATATTCACTGCATTGACGGGAGGAAATAGAGCATAAGCACATAATGCCTAGAGAGTGCGCTCAAAAAGGATAAAAAATCAATGCATTTTCAACTCAAAACCGATATTAGAAACCCGTAAAAAGCAAGTTAAATTCGCCATGTCTAAAGCATTTAAACAAATGTATAAAACCAATCTTTGAAACTAGATGTTCATATGCTAAAACTTTTCAAATCATTTACACAAACTCTCAAAACATATTACATCAAATACATTAATTCATATATTGGCAGTAAAGTGACCCAAAACCAAACTTTTCTATTTGCAAAAATACATTGGATACACAGATTTCATAAGTGATTTCCAAGACCACTTCACATACATCCCTAACTGTAACAATCAACACAATTAACCCATCAACGGTTATGATGTAAATAATATCCACCAGCGGGAGAATACGACATAATTAACCCCTCGACCGATGGGGCTCTCATGGTGGAGAAACGGTACACTCACAACCCTCGACACACATGAGGCGACTTATTATAGTGCACTTTAAACGAATGACTGGCCAACTATATCCGATAACATTTAACCATTGTCATTTGCCAATATATACTTTCAAACCATGTTACTTCACTATTTTTCCATATGCATTATTCAAACCATTTACCAATGTAATAACTATGTTTAAAAACAACGTAAATTCTCCTTTCGAAAATCATTTGTCAACCTGATATGCATCCATTTATAACATCATTTATAATGCACAACACATGAAAAATCATGTATAAAACAGTAAATAAAAAATCATGCTTGAAATCAAATCAAATAAATTAATAACCATATTAAACTGATATTTAAAAGGTAAAATAGGGAAAAATACTTACAAGTTTAGTTCAAACTTTATTTGAAGAACCAACTTATAATTGCATTCACCAACTTGCTACCGTCTCGATGTCAAAGTTTCGACGCCAATATTTAACACCTAAACAAAATTCGTCCAAATATTTGTCATCTTCTAAAAAGTACCCAATTAATTAAAATATATCCCTTGCCATCATAAAACAAATATTCAAACCATTCCTTTTTCCCTAATCGAACACATCGTTTCAGTAAATCACAGCCCTGTTTTCTTACGCCCCGACTTGGCCATTTAATTTCCCTTTTTTTCGCGCCTACCTTAAACACAAATTAAAAACACAGCAGCACTTCACGCCACTGTGTTGCGCCACCTAACTCCCCTTTTTTTCACCAACTTTTATATATATATATAGTAATGGCAGCAATGGCTGCGCCGCATAATATAAATCCCAATTATATTAATCCATTAAAATATTCAAACGATCATTTCATCGAACACAAATGATGCACTCTAATAGAGGATCTAACAATTAAATTAACCATTCTACTAATAATCCTATTCCAAGAACTTAAATTTAAATTTAATCAATTACATTAATTTTACAATCAATTTATTAAAATTGAGTTTAGATTATATCTAACCCACAAGAATAACTCATAATCTAATTAAAACATTTAAATTTCGTTTATCAAATCATGATTCACTCTTTAGCATCTAGAAAATTAAATTAATCCATTAAAAATCATTTTAAAATAAAAAAACAATAAAATTGATAGAAAATCAACACAATAATTAAGAGATCATTAGAAAATCAAAGCTAACCCAAATAAATTAAAAATTAAAAATGAAGATTGCTCATCCAATCTTCCAAAGTGAAATTCATTGAACAAGATGAGAGAAATCAAAATCCTTTGTGGGGCTATTGAATAGAAATGGTTTAGAAAGAAAATGAATAGAAATTGGATAAGAAAATCAAAGAAGATTAAAATAGTATTTGGGAGAATCTTGAGAGAAAAAGAGATAAGTTTAGGCATAGTTTTCTTTCTTGAGAAAATAATAACCATCGTCATTTCCTAGTTAGAAATAGGTGGTAAAAGTTTTATTTAAAAAATGTGCCAAATAACCCCATAAAACCATCACTTTAGTTCTTTTTACAATAATGCCATTACTAATATTTTACAACCTTTTACAAAATAGTCACTATCGAATTTAATATCAAATCATTCCATTTAAAATCACCCAAACTCAATTTCATCCTTTGAGAATCTCATTAAAATATTTTCAAAAATATTTACCACAATAAATTCATCTGAAACCAATTTAATCAACCTAAGTTATTTTCCGGAATTAATTAATTAGCTAAAGCCTAACCTAAAATTCTAACTCGGTTCCGATAATTCATGTAACATCCTAAAAATCGGTCTAGTCGGCATTGGGTTCCGGCGATCGAAAGCCCTACACCGAAAAGGTCCAAATATTGTATTGATTTTGATCATAAGGTCAATTGTTTTAATAGTAGACTCTAATTGAGTCAAATTATTGTTTAAGGACCTTATTGAATACATTAAGAACCTTCTAGTGACTAAAATATAGAAATCGAAAGCTTTGGAGTGGAATCATGAAGAGACAAGAGTTGAGGGACTAACCTTGCGATTAGCCCCTCCTCAGTTAACATCACGCATACGGGGAGTGATCTGAAAACTTTCTTCAAGTGAAGGACAGCCTTCGGTCAAGTAGTAAAAAGGGAAAAGAGTTGGGAAAGCTGCACTTACCTGGTTGGGAAACCAAGCAACCACCTCTCATCTTTGTCATCTTCAACCTCCCACTTGAACAAGCAAGCACCTCTATTAGACCTTGAATTCAAGCTTAGTTTTCTTCAATTTATCAAATCCTTTACATAGATATAGATCGGCTCAAAAAGAGGAGAGAAATCATCCACCATCACCATCGAAAGCTAGAAACAAGGGGATTACTATCCGAGAGACTTAAAAGCTTCGAATTATCAAGGTGGGTATAGTCGGAGTCACGTGACTAGGCTAGGTGCCTCTCCCAATTTCATTGTTATCAAATTTAACATGCTAACCTTAATTGTTAAGGGATATTACATCAAACCATTTAGGGAGTACATTGTTAAGTATCGTAAGTATAGCATTGGATATCGGATATCGATATTGTCATTGGCATTGTCATTGAATCATGAAAATATAAAATATTGATCATAGAGCATCGTTATTGCCATTGCCATTGATATTGTCATTGGACATGGATATCGAATCATTGCTTATTGATAAATTCAGTGAATACATTGAACATTGTTGTAATACCTCAAAATCCAGCCTAGTCAAAATTGGGTTCCGGTGATCAAAAACCCTATATCATAAATGTTTAAATATTGTATTGATGTTGACCAAAAGGTCAATTGTATTAATATTGGACTCTAATTGAGTCGAATTATTAATTAAGGGCCTTATTGAATGTACAAGAAACCCTTTTAGTGGCTAAATTATAAAAATTGGAAGTTTGGGGATACAAGTACAAGGAGATGAAAGTTGAAGGACTAATCTTGCGATTAGCCCCTCCTCAATTATAAATCCCATACGTTGGATTATCGGGAAAGTTTCATTCCATAGAAGGAAACCTATAGCTATTAACACAAAGTAAATAGCTAAGGAAAGAAGAACAACTTACCCGAGACTTGAGACGTAAGTACTTACCTTTTATCATCTTCTTCACCTAAGCAAGCACCTCCATTGGAGCTTGATTTCAAGTTAGCTTTTTCTTCAATTTATTGTTATTGAATCATCATAATTGGTCGGGTAAGCCATAATCCCCAAACTATTGTTGAAATCCATGGATAAATCGAGCTTAATCCTAAGCTAGGGTTTGGCTATCCATGGAGTTTGATAGCTAATAGCTATTTTAAGCTTTGATATTGATTTTGATATCGTTATATTGATTTTGGCATCGTAATAATGAATCTAACTGAATCCTATTATTTTTACCTAGCTCAAGAAGTTGGTAGAGATCATCTACCATCACCAACGAAAGCTAGGAACAAGAGGATTGCTATCCAAGAGCCTTGAAAGCTTCAGAATATCAAGGTGAGTGTAGTCGGAGTCTCAGGATTAGGCTAAGTGCCTTTCCCAACTTCATCGTTAATAGAATTATCATTGCTAACTCCGTTGTTAAGAATTATTGCATCGAATCACTTATCGGACATTATGGTAAGTATTGGTAAGTTATCGCATCGAGTATTGAGCATTGTCAATGCCATCATCATTGTCATTGAACATTGGATGTAGCCATCATTGTTGTCATTAAGTATTGTTATTGCCATTATCATCGCCATTGTCATTGAACCATGAAAGCATATGATATTGATATAGCATTTATATAGCATTGAAATAGCCATTTTCATTGATCATGGATGTCAACATTGTTATTGTTATCGAAATATTGTATAGGAACCACCAGCTATTGATATTGTCATTGAGATCATTGAAATATTACTATTGACATAGATAATATTATTGGACATTGATACTGAATCATTGTATATTGATAACGATATCGAACACATTGAATATTGTTATTGCTATTGAACATCGATCATTGATATTGCTACTGGACCTTGGATTCAAAGGACATTGGACACAATTGGCATGCCATAGAATTTATGAGCTTAGTGTATTGGTGGACTAGTGTCCTAGGGCTACGACCTATATTGATTTGGCGAGGCGGAGGGATGTGTTGTGAAATTGGTCATATTGGCGAGGCAGATAGACTAGACCATTCATTGATTTGGCGAGGCGTAGGAATTCATGTACCCATTATTCAGAATCGATCTAAGGGTTATTAATGAATTAAAAAATCATTGTTATTGAATATAATCATTGCATTGTTTCTATTTATCTATTGCATTGTCATTGTCAAGTTATGAATTGGAATGCATTACCTTGATATTGTGTTTTAATTGTGACTACCTCACTAGGCAATATATGCCTAATGCATTGCATTTTATCCATTTCAAGTTAAGAGATTCAACGTCGGTGATTTGTGAAGTCGTTGCGTTGTACAAGTCACAAGCAAGTCTAAAGTAAAGTATATCGAACCTATGAACTCCTAGTAGGGTGGCAAAGTACCTAGAACATTCATATAAGGTCTTTTTGGTATGTGTATTTTGTGCTTGTGGTGTAATAGTGCTTAATGCCCTAATGACCCTTTTGGAATGACATAAAAGTGACTAAAAATGCATATTTGGCTCTAAAAGGTGAAAACATAGTAAATGGATTCGGATCAACACAAAATTTGGTATGCTAGTAGTTTATGTTGTTTAAAACTTAATGGTAAAAATTTCATTACATTTGGACCTTGGTTGATAGGTTAAATTGAATAAAACCAGCAAAAATCTGTCATTACAGGGCAGGGCGTATCGGTACGGTTAATGGCCTATCGATACTGCCTTACATATTTGGTCAGGTCAACGATGGTCAACAAGGGCGTATCGATAAGGTCTAGGCGTATCGGTATAGATTTTGGCTACTGGAATTTGGGTGTAAAAATGGTATCGATACAGGGTCAAGACGTATCAATACGCGGTCAACGCAGTCAACCAATACCAATACGCCCATCAACCGTATCGATACGGGTCTGTTAAATTGGATCTAAAATTTGGGAATTAGGTTTAGTTTACCGATACGGCTATAACGGTATCGGTACGGTGACAATTAATTCTATTAAAAGATAAAGATCACAATTTTGTATTGTTTACAGTTTGGTCACTGATTAATGCATGGCTTAATTGAATGGGCAAACGAACTCTGAATAATATGAAAATTTGTACACTCACTATTTGATTGATGAATTTCTCTTTCGTAAGGTTAATTTTAGAAATGGGCCACTAAATAATGAAATTATGATTAAGACCATAAAACTTGTATATGTTATATTTTGGTCCTAATTGGATAATCATGGACTCGCAATGGATTAATTGGAATTTTGTATTAGTCATTCTCAGATGTGGGGCTTATTATCATTGCTTACTGTATGAAATTATCATATCGATCATCGTTTAGTTCAATGGTAGCATACTCTGACTCGGTTCTCGACCAGGCCGGGAAGGGGGTGTTACAATTGTTATTGCTATTGAACATCAATCATTGATATTGCCACCAGAACTTAGTTTCGAAGGACATTGGATACAATTGACATGCCATAGAATTTATGAGCTCAGTGTATTGGTGGACTATGGTCTTAGGACTATGGCCTATATTGATTTGGCAAGGCGGAGGGATGTTTGTGATATTAGTCATAATGGTGAGGCGGAAG
The DNA here is from genome assembly GCA_019671005.1 of Hibiscus mutabilis. Taxonomy (NCBI): domain Eukaryota; kingdom Viridiplantae; phylum Streptophyta; class Magnoliopsida; order Malvales; family Malvaceae; genus Hibiscus; species Hibiscus mutabilis. Next base: position 61,421,996 of record CM033712.1, read on the forward strand.
GACTATAACATTTATTGATTTGGTGAGGCGTAGGAATTCGTGTATCCACTATCCTGAATCGATCTAAGGGTTATTGTTGGAATATGATACTATTGTTATTGAACATGATCATTGTATTATTATTATTGATCTATTGTATTATCATTGATATTGCAAGGATGGAAATGCATAACATTGATATTGATATTGTCTTGACTACCCACTAGGCAAAGTATGCCTAATACATTTCAGGTTGATCGAGTAGTGGATCGAGATCAGAGAAGTTGAAGTTTGACAAGTCACAAGCAAGCTAGAGTAAAGTATTTTGTCCTTATAAATTCCTAGAATGGTGGCAAGGTAGCTAAACTAGTCATTCATGGCATTTTGGATGTGTATGATTTACCTATGTTATGTGTCAAGTGATATGGCCCTAAAATGACTTTTATGTTGTACTAAAAGTGACTAAAATGGCATAGTTGGCTCCAAAAAGGTAAAAACATAGCAAATGAACTCATATGGCCATAAAATTTGACATGCCAGTAGTTTAATATGTTTAAATCTTTCTGGTAAAGTTTCATTGCACTTGGACATTGTCTAGTAGGTTAGTTCGAATAAAAACCAGCTAAAATCTGTCATTACAGAGCATGGCGTATCGATACAGGCGATGGTGTATCGATACAGCCATGCCTAATTGGTCTGGTTAACATGAGTCAAAAGGGGCATATCGATATTGCCTAGGGTGTATCAGTACGGATTTTGGTCACTAAAATTTGGTTGCAAAAATGGTATCGATATGGGTTCGAGGTGCATCGGTACGGTTAATGGCGTATCGATACTGCCTTGCATATTTGGTCAGGTCAACGATGGTCAACAAGGGTGTATCAATACGGCCTAGGCGTATCGATACAGATTTTGGCTACTAGAATTTGGGTGTAAAAATGGTATCGATACGGGGTCAAGACGTATCTGTATGCAGTTAACGCGGTCAACCAGTATTGGTATGACCCTCAACCGTATCAATACGGGTCTGTTAAATTGGATCTGAAATTTGGGAATTAGGTTTAACGTACCGGTACGGCTATAAGGGCATCGGTACGGTGACATTTAATTCTATTACAAGATAAAGATCACAGTTTTGTATTGTTTACAGTTTGGTCACTGATTAATGCATGCCGAGGCGATAGTGGCTGATGCACAAGCAGAATGTTATCAGAACATGGCTAACATGTTCAAGAAGTTTATGGTATCTATGAGGGCCGAGATGGTGGTACATTCGACCCCACCAGTTGTCGAGTATACTCGAGCCCTTTTGATACGCTGGCATCACTCCGAGCCTACACTTTCACCGGACAGGATAATCACAGTCCTAAAACTGCGGCTGGACAACACGCTAAGGATCCTGAACAAACAACTACAATGCTCGGATGAGCATAAGCTAGAGTGCACCCTTGCATTGTTAGCTGATGAAGCATTGCAGTGGTGAGAGTCCATAATTCTTATCGTCACTAAAGAATCAGTCACTTAGGAGTTCTTCCTTCAAGAATTTTGAAAGAAGTACATTATCGAGTATTACCTTACAGAAAGGCGCAACATCTTTCTCCATTTGAAGCAAGGCAGTCGACCTATTGAACAGTACATTTATGATTTTTGTAAGTACCACAGTTATGGTGCAAAGTACATCAAGAAGGAAGAAGATAAGTGCATGATGTTTATTGCTGGGCTTAGTGATGAATTACGCCCTATGTTTACTGCCTTGGGGATCACTGATTTCCAAGATCTTGTGAACCGAGTTAAGGCCACTGAAGCTGCACATAAGACCTTGAGGTCAAGTGGAACTAGCAGGACCGAAAAGAAGGTTAGGGATGATTCCCGACCACCCAGGTGGAATAAAAAGAGTAAGAATCAAGGCCCCAAGCAAATTGTGTATTCCTAACCTTCCCATTTTGGGAATATCGAGAAACCTAAAATGGTGACCCAGTCCTTTGCCAAGACGGCCTCAGTTGAAAGCACTGGAGGCTCCAATCGAAATACACATAACCCAATTTGTAATTACTGCCAGAAACAACGTCCAGCAGGTCAGTGTCGTAAGCAGACTGGAGCATGCTTCAATTATGGTGAACAGGTTCATTTCATTTGTTATTGTCCCTTGGGTGCAACCAAGTCTATGGCTACACCGATAAGTACTGCATCATCTACTCAGTCCTTCCGAGGTAAGGGGATAAGACAAGGTTCGTTAGAAGCTACAGGGAGACCCAATGGCTCTGGCAAGGTACCGAGTAAGCAAGAATCCAAGACTTCTGCTCAGATGTATCACGTGAGAAGCATGGAGGAGGAAGATGAGCCTGATGTCATTGCAAGTATCATTGAACTGTATTCCTATTCTTTATATGCATTGATTGACCCTGGCTCTAGTTATTCTTTTATAAGTACTGACTGGTCAAGAAGTACGAAATGACTAGTGAACCTATAGCATCGAGGATCTCTGTAACTAATCCACTTGGTGATTGTGTCACCATAAACTTCGTATGTAAGAAATGCCATGTGGTGATTTAAGGGCTTCTTTTCGTGGTCGATTTGTTGGCTTTACCGATCTACGAGCTTGATGTGATACTGGGTCTAAATTGGCTTAGTAAGCATCAAGCATCTTTGAGGCCTTGGCAAGGAGAGCATTGTGTTGATGAATTCTAGAAATCCTTTCTTATATGCTTTGACAATTGAAGCTAAGGATGGGCCGTAATTATTAGATGTTGACACCGTGTGTAAATTTCTTGATGTCTTTCCCGATGAACTTTCAGGCTTACCCCCAACCCGTGAGGTTAAATTTAGCATCGACGTGCAACCTGAAACTACTCTAGTGTCCATTGCACCCTATCGAATAGAAGTCGTTGAGCTGAAGAAGTTGAAGGTCCAGATTAAAGATTTGCTTGATAAAGGCTTTGCTCAATCGAATTCTTTGCCTTGGAAGCTCTGGTTCTCTTTGTGAAGAAGAAAGATGGTTCCATGAGACTATGTATTGATTATCGATAGTTGAACAAGGTGACCATTGATAAGTGTTCAAAAGTACTATTTTTATTACCCTTTTTACTCATATTATTGTTAGACTTAAGCTCATAATAGTTGCATAATTAGTCATTCATACATTAATTCATGTTTCTTTCCACCGTTGAGCTTGATTACATAACTTGGTGATTTTTGTGGAAAAAGATGCTGCTTTGGTGTGTTTTTGTGTGTGTATGTGCAGGATCACTTGCCAAAGCAATGCCGAGAAGGGCAATGCATGAAGGATATGCCGAGCTAGTTGCCGGGCAATGCATGAAGGAGACGCAAGGCAGTTGCCATGGCATTTGTCGACAAAGACAAAATGCAATAGGGATGCTGAAATTAATGACTTTACAAGCCCAAGATGACATGGAGCAAGGCCCAAGCCCAAAGGAATTTGATTGCCATGCAGAGATTAAAGAAGAATTAAATTCAAGAAAGATAGGAGAAGTTCTAATAGGAATAAAATTATAATAAAGAATTATATTCTTTAAAGATAATTTAATTCCAACTCAAACTCCTCCTCAAAGAAGGACTTTGGCCTAGCCCTATAAATAGCAAGGAGATTTCGACAATCCATAGAGAGAGCAAGGGGAAATTTGACAAAGAGAGCATTAGGGAATTTCGACTTCTTCTTCTTTTTTGCTTCTATTAGATTCATGGTTTGGGGATTATTCTTTGTATATCTTTTGAACCCAACCATGAACTAACTTGATCGGCTATGGTTATTATGTTTTGTGGTTGTGAGAAACTATTGGTTTTTGTTTAGGTAATAAGAGTTTGTATTTTTCTATTTCAAGGTTTATTCATTCTTGATTCTTATTATTGTTTTGAGTGAATTGGGAGAGGATCTCGTGATTTCATCCATTTATCTAATATCGGGAGAGTTAGATTCAAGAAACGAATGAATATGATCTTTATTCAATCCAATGATGGTGAAGATTAATCCGGCTTAGGAATAAGTTAAGGATTTCAACGGCTAAGAGGAGTGCAAGATTGGTTGTTGTTCACCCTTGATTCACGCAGGATGTATTATCAAGGCATGCACAAGTAGCTAGAGTTTCGACTTAGGGATAAGAAGAAACCATTGAAGAACGCTCCGCCGAACCTTGAAGTTGCTGCCCGATCGCCCAAGTAGTTGCCCAACTAGTCGCCCGGGCAACCATCAATTAGTTGCCAAGGCAACCCCGTTATTGCAAGTCGCCACGGCAACCGAGTTGCCCGTGCACTCTTTACCAAGACAATCCAATCGGCTATCACACCTCAACTCACGATAACCTAGCCTATCTCTCTCAATCGATCTCATCTTTTCTTTTACTTTATTGCTTTCTAGTTTAGTTATTAGTTAAACTCCTTTAATCCTTTAATTGTGTTTTTACTTTTCACACAGTCAAGTAACTTAAGCAAAGTGGCCCAAACCAATCCCTGTGGAGACGATACTCGATACTCATATCACTTTATTACTTGCACGCGTGTATACTTGCACAATTGCGTAGCACTTATCACACGCAACAAGTTTTTGGCGCCGTTGCTGGGGATTGGCAATTGGTGTTAGTTGTTTTGTTATTGCATTTTTTTCTCTCTTAATTTTACTAACTTTCTTTTTGTTTGTTTTATCAAAAAAAAAAATTTAGGTGCGCTTCTAAGTTAAGGAACATCAACATGTCGGGAAATAAAACCAATCTATTCGAGAGATGATGTTGGAAGATATGAATCAATTCAATCAAGAGTTCCTTGCACCCTTTGATGATTACCTATACCAACCGAGAAAAGCCCAAAGAACTTATACCATGGAAAAATCTTGTGCTATGTGTGGAGAACATCATGTGTTTGAAAATTGCCCTCACATTTTCGGTGCATATAACTACATGGAGGACCATAGAGGGAACCAGCAGCAAAATTCTTCATGGTATGATCAAAAAGCTCAAAAAATTTTTTACCATAACAATTTTGCGCAAGCAAATGAGATATGCCATGGCAATGTAGTCCTTTTCAAGAGCATTCCAATTCCTTGGAGGAAACGTTACTAGCTTCATTGGCTAGACTTGATGGATCAATTGAAGAGATTCGAGAGCTATCAAAATCTATGGATACGAGGATAACTCAATGGGATGCAACCTTAGGGGATTCAGAAGATCAATTGGGGAGATCCACATATGTCATGGATAACATGCACCAACAATTCATTCCTCAAGTCCCAAGGCAAGAGGACAAGGAGCAATGCAAAGAAATCTCTCGATGTGTGAGGAACAACTAGAACCTCAAAGTCAAGAGGATGCCAATGAGAGAGACTGCCCAACACATGATGAGCATGAACAACAAATTGCCTCGGCAATGATTGAGGAGCCTGAACAGAGCAATGCCGCGACAACACTCAGTGAAGCTGAGAACAATAATACTACAGCAAATTCTAAGGAACCTGATGCCCAGAAGGTTACAACGTTGATGTTGAAGCGAGGAATCTATAGATTGCTCTCATCTACAATTGCCACGACAATTACTCGACCACATACAAGATCAACGAGATGATAATACTTTGCCAATGGAATATGAGCGGGTAATAGTTGAACCTTTTGAATTCTTTAAAAACTCACCTCGTCCATTGCAGGTATGTCTTGAGGAACCGAGGTTGGTAGATTTGAAGCCATCGAAATCTCTATCGATGGAGATGTTTGAGAGGCCAAAAGAAAAAGGTGTTTGGATTCATAAAGCTCTTCAGAAAATTGATTCTTCCCTTGACTTAGAGAAAAATTTGACAACTGATTGCCACGGCAATTGGCTTGAGCAGCAATTGCCACGACAACAAAGGCTACATCCAACCATGATAGAAGTCGACAAGAATGAGGCAATTGAATGGTTGAGAATGGATATAATTTTTCCTATTAATATATTTGTGCCTTCAGGAATAGTAGCAAGGTGGAGAGTATACATGGACTACAAGTTTAACAAAGAAGAAAGACACCTCCACCATGGTAACGTAAAAAGGGAGTAGTGGCAAGCACATTTGCCAAACTCTTTTTGGGCAATATTATCACCCGATGGAGGGTGCGGATGGACTATAAGAAGTATCGAAAATGGCAACCTTCAACACCGCAACAACTCCTAATACGCACGCCTCTGCAACCATGGACGCGCACGCCTCGGCAACCCCTGACGCCTCGGCAACCATGGATGTGCATGCCTCGGCAACCCTCGACGCCACGGCAACTATTGATACATTTATTTTTTTTTATTTTTTGAACTATTTTGTTCTATTATTTTTTGTTATTTTTTCTCTTTATTTTTTAGGATATATTTTATTTTTCTTCATTATCTTTAGTTTCCGGTTTTCTTTATTTTCTTTTCCACAACAAGACTCACAACCACCATGATAAGGAAATTTACTGCCGACTACTCGCCACAACAACCACAACGGAAATGGCGATGCAGAGCAACAACAATGGCTTCCGGCAACTATCGATGCACATGCAAGTAAAACCTGCATCGGCAAACATGGACCAAATCAAGGCAATGCTATTCACGCGGTACCAGCCTCAAGCATTCAACCACCGACCGAAAAATTGAATCAAGCAAACGGCACGAAGGAAACTCATCAATCGAGGTGACGACCTCTCCGACTAACTCATTTCATTTAGTTTCTTTTAAATTTTGTTTCACTCTTACATGCATTGAGGACAATGCTTCTCTCGAGTTTGGGGGTGTTGGTTTCTAGTTAGTTTCATGTTTAGTTGCATTCATCTTTAGCAATCACATATAGGTTGCATATGTTACTTGCCATGCCTTTAATTTGATTTAATTGCTTAAGACTTGTTGAATATCCAATGATGAATTTTTGCCACTGTACTTAATTGAAATAACCTTTAATTTTAGGATTGCATGAAAAGAACTTAGAGTTTTACTATGATGCTGAATTTTTTTACACGGTTGTGGGTTGTTGATTCAAAGAAACTTAGTGAACTTAGGTTGCTTAAAATTTGGGTAAATTGAAAATTGAAAATTAAAAGTTAATTTCTTGCTAGAGGTGCCCAAAACTGGCTCTAGTAGTAAATACACTTTCTTGCTAGAGGTGTCCGAAACTGGCTCTAGTAGTTAATGCGCATTAAAGAATCGCTAGAGGTGCCCTTAAATTGGCTCTAGTCGACTAAAATAAAATGAGAAATTGCTTACTTTACTAGAGGTGCCCGAAATTGGCTCTAGTGAAAATTAAAATAAATGCCCTGATAATTAAATTGATAAAAGCCTACTATTCACATAGAATCTTGAAAATCAACTTGTACACAACTACGCACACACATTGTCACGAGCATTATAGTTTTGTTCCGGGAAATTTTTGTGCTATCAGAAAAAAATTTAAAAGGTGATCATACTTTGTGCCACGGTTCCGAGGTTTGAATTCAAGTTTAAAGCATGTCTTTGATGATTAAAGTCTTTGGTGTAATTGTTAGTTTGCATTGCTTGAGGACAAGCAATAGTTCGAGTTTGGGGGCGTGATAAGTGTTCAAAAGTACTATTTTTATTACCCTTTTTACTCATATTATTGTTAGACTTAAGCTCATAATAGTTGCATAATTAGTCATTCATACATTAATTCATGTTTCTTTCCACCGTTGAGCTTGATTACATAACTTGGTGATTTTTGTGGAAAAAGATGCTGCTTTGGTGTGTTTTTTTGTGTGTGTATGTGCAGGATCACTTGCCAAAGCAATGCCGAGCTAGTTGCGTGGCAATGCATGAAGGATATGCCGAGCTAGTTGCCGTGGCAATGCATGAAGGAGACGCTGAGCAGTTGCCATGGCATTTGTCGACAAAGACAAAATGCAATAGGGATGCCGAAATTAATGACTTTACAAGCCCAAGATGACATGGAGCAAGGCCCAAGCCCAAAGGAATTTGATTGCCATGCAGAGATTAAAGAAGAATTAAATTCCAAGAAGATAAGAGAAGTTCTAATAGGAATAAAATTATAATAAAGAATTATATTCTTTAAAGATAATTTAATTCCAACTCAAACTCCTCCTCAAAGAAGGACTTTGGCCTAGCCCTATAAATAGCAAGGAGATTTCGACAATCCATAGAGAGAGCAAGGGGGAAATTTTGACAAGAGAGCATTAGGGAATTTGACTTCTTCTTCTTCTTTGCTTCTATTAGATTCATGGTTTGGGATTATTCTTTGTATATCTTTTGAACCCAACCATGAACTAACTTGATCGGCTATGGTTATTATGTTTTGTGGTTGTGAGAAACTATTGGTTTTTGTTTAGGTAATAAGAGTTTGTACTTTTCTATTTCAAGGTTTATTCATTCTTGATTCTTATTATTGTTTATGAGTGAATTGGGAGAGGATCTCGTGATTTCATCCATTTATCTAATATCGGGAGAGTTAGATTCAAGAAACGAATGAATATGATCTTTATTCAATCCAATGATGGTGAAGATTAATCGGCTTAGGAATAAGTTAAGGATTTCAACGGCTAAGAGGAGTGCAAGATTGGTTGTTGTTCACCCTTGATTCACGCAGGATGTATTATCAAGGCATGCACAAGTAGCTAGAGTTTCGACTTAGGGATAAGAAGAAACCATTGAAGAACGCTCCCCGCGAACCTTGAAGTTGCTGCCCATCGCCCAAGTAGTTGCCCAACTAGTCGCCCTGGCAACCATCAATTAGTTGCCAAGGCAACCCACAGTGCAAGTCGCCACGGCAAATCGAGTTGCCCGTGCACTCTTTTACCAAGACAATCCAATCGGCTATCACACCTCAACTCACGATAACCTAGCCTATCTCTCTCAATCGATCTCATCTTTTCTTTTACTTTATTGCTTTCTAGTTTAGTTATTAGTTAAACTCCTTTAATCCTTTAATTGTGTTTTTACTTTTCACGGTCAAGAACTTAAGCAAAGTGGCCCAAACCAATCCCCTCGTGGAGACGATAATGATACTCATATCACTTTATTACTTGCGACGTGTATACTTGCACAATTGCGTAGCACTTATCACACGCAACAACCATCAAGAACAAATACCCATTGCCAAGGATTGACGACCTATTCAATCAGCTCAAGGATGCCACTCTGTTTTCCAAGATTGACTTAGGTTTGGCTATTATCAAATAAGAGTTAAAGAATGTGATGTTTGTACGAGATACGGTCACTATAAACTTTTACTGATGCCATTTGGGCTAACCAATGCGCCAGCAGCTTTCATGGACCTAATGAATCGGGTTTTTAGACCCTATCTCGACAAATTTGTGGTGGTGTTCATTGATGACATCCTAATCTATTCCAAGGATGCAGTGGAGCATCGTGATCACCTCCGTATTGTGCTTCAAACCCTCCGTGAGAAGTAATTATTCGCCAAGTTCTCAAAATATGAGTTTTGGCTCACTGAAGTTACTTTCCTTGGGCACGTAGTATCAGCTTCAGACATCCAAGTAGACCCGAAGAAGATTCAAGCCATTCTTGATTAGCATCCACCGAAGAACATTAGCGAAGTAAGAAGTTTCATTGGTCTTGCTGACTACTATAGGAGATTTGTCAAGGGATTTTCTATGATAGCAACCACTCTAACTAAGTTATTGAGAAAGAAAGCTCCGTTCATTTGGACTATGGATCAACAAAGGAGCTTCGACCAATTGAAATAAGTTTTGACTCATGTACCAGTTCTAATCCAACCCAAATCATGTAAGAACTATACAGTTTACAGTGATGCATCGTATCTTGGGTTAGGATGTGTATTGATGCAAGAAGGAAAGGTCATTGCAGATGCATCGAGACAGCTCAAGCCACACGAGATGAATTATCATACTCATGATCTAGAATTGGCTGTAGTTGTCTTTGCGTTGAAGATTTGGAGACATTATCTCTACAGGGAGAAATGTTACCTCTTCACTAATCATAGAAGTCTCAAATATCTCTTAACTCAAAAAGAGTTGAATCTTCAACAACGAAGATTGATGAAACTCCTCAAGGATTATGACCTTATCATTGACTACTATTCGGGCAAGACAAATGTTGTAGCTGATGCACTCAGCCGCAAACCTTTGCCTGGTAAGTATTATTATTGATCCTCAAGTTTAATGAAATGATTTGTACACCGACTCATTACAAGTCCTTGTGTTGCAGTTTCTCAAACTATCAACGCTCACTTCCGTCTTAGGAAGCATCACTACTTTGTAGCTGAGCTTCAAGTTCAGTCTACCATTACTTTGAGGATTCAAGCATTACAAAGACAGGATCCTAAACTTCAAGCCATCATTTATAAGCTACAGGATAACCTTGATTTTAGAATGAATTCTGAAGGACTCTTATGTTTTCGCGATTGGCCTGTATACCTGATGATGAACCTCTTCACACGGATATCCTCAAGGAAGCTCATTCGAGCTCTTTCTCTATTCACCCAGGGTCAGTAAAGATGTACAAGGACCTATGGGAACTTTATTGGTGGCTGAGCATAAAACAAGCCATAGTTGAGTTCATGTCTAAGTGTCTCACGTGTCAACGTGTTAAGGCCGAACATCCTGTCCTTATTGGATTACTACAACCTATTGATCTACCAAAATGGAAGTGAGAGAAGATCACTATGGACTTTGTTAGTGGTTTCCTTTGACTCATACTAGACACGATGCCATTTGGGTCATTGTGGATCGCTTAACTAAGTCAGCACATTTCCTACCGGTTCGAATGGGCTACGACCTTCCTAAGCTAGCTAATTTGAATATCAAAGAAGTCATTCGACTCCATAGAGTACCCAATCTATCATTTTCGATTGAGATCCCCGATTTACATCTCGGTTCTAGAAGTCATTGCAAGGATATTTAGGCACCAGAGTTAATCTTAGTACCGCCATTCACCCTCAGTCTGATGGCCAATTAGAAAGGGTAATAAAGATCTTGGAAGATATGTTGTGAGCGTGTATTATTGATTTTGGTAGGTCATGGGAGAAATCCCTACCCCTCATTGAATTTGCCTACAACAATAGCTACCAAGCTTCTATAAAAATGGCACCGTATGAAACATTGTATGGGAAGCATTGTCAAACTTCTTTATGCTAGTTTAAGCTCGGTGAAGGTAAGGTGTTGGGCCCTGATTTACTGCGGAAAACTGAAGAATAGGTTGCCATTATCCACGATCGTTTAAAAGCAACATTTGACCGAAAGAAGACCTATGTTGATCTTAAGCATAGAGATGTTCAGTATGATGTTGGTTAAAAAGCTTTTCTCAAGGTTTCATCGTGGAATAAAGTTTTAAGGTTTGGTAAGAAAGGGAAACTGAGTCCCCGATTTATCAGACCTTTCGAGGTTACTGAAAAAGTTGGCCCTGTGGCTTATCGCTTACTGTTGCCCTCATAAATGAGTAAAATCCATGATGTGTTTCATGTATCCATGCTTCGGAAGTATCGTTCTGATCCTTCGCACATCATTGAGCTAGAATCTGTAGAAATTCAATCCAACTTATCTTATGAAGAAGAACTAGTTCAAATTCTCGCAAGGGAAGTCAAAAGACTTCGCAACAAGGCCATTCCACTAGTTAAAGTGCTTTGGAGGAGCCGTACCGCTAAGGAAGCAACATGTGAGCTAGAGGAGACAACGCATAAGCAATATCCTCATCTCTTCAATTCAAGTAAAAATTCAAGGATGAATTTTTCTTAAGGGGGAGAGTTGTAACACCCCAAAATTTAGCCTAGTCGGAATTAGGTTATGCTAATCGGAAACCCTATATCGAAAATGTTTAAATATTGTATTGATGTTGACCACAAGGTCAATTGTATTGATATTGGACTCTAATTGAGTCGAATTACTAATTAAGGACCTTATTGAATGCACGGGAAACCCTTTTAGTGGCTAAATTATAAAAATTGGAAGTTTAGGGATAAAAGTATAAGAAGATGAAATTTGAGGGACTAATCTTGCGATTAGCCCCTCCTCAATTATAAATCCCATACATAGGATTACCAGGAAAGTTTCCTTCAATAGAAGGAAACCTATTGCTATTAACAAAATGTAAATAGCTAAGGAAAGAAGAACAACTTACCCGAGACTTGAGAAGCAAGCACCTCCCTTTTATCATCTTCTTCACCTAAGCAAGCACCTCTATTGGAGCTTGATTTTGAGTTAGCTTTTTCTTCAATTTATTGTTATCGAATCATCGTAATCGGACGGGTAAGCCATAATCCCCAAACTATTGTTGAAATCCATAGATAAATCAAGCTTAATCCTAAGCTAGGGTTTGGCCATCCATGGAGTTTGATAGCTAATAGCTATTTTAAGCTTCGATATTGATTTTGATATCGTTATATTGATTTCGGCATCGTAATAATGAATCTAACCAAATCTTATTGTTTTTACCTAGCTCAAGAAGTTGGTAGAGATCATCCACCGTCACCAACGAAAGCTAGGAACAAGGGGATTGCTATCAAGAGCCTTAAAAGCTTCGAAATATCGAGGTGTGTGTAGTTGGAGTCTCGGGATTAGGCTAGGTGCCTTTCCCGACTTCATCGTTAATAGAATTATCATTGCTAACTCCGTTGTTATGGATTATTGCATCGAATCACTTATTGGACATTAAGGTAAGTATTAGTAAGTTATCGCGTCGAGAATTTAGCATTGTCAATGCCATCGTCATTGTCATTGAACATCGGACATAGCCATCGTTGTTGTCATTGAGTATTGTTATTGCCATTATCATCGCCATTGTCATCGAACCATGAAAGCATAGGATATTGATATATCATTATATAGCATTGCAATAGCCATTGTCATTGATCATGGATGTCAACATTGTTATTGCTATCAAAATATTGTATAGGAACCACCGTCTATTGATATTGTCATTGAGATCATTGAAATATTGCTATTGACTTAGATACTATTATTGGATCTGAAATTTGGGAATTAGGTTTAGTGTGCCGATACGACTATAAGGGTATCGGTACGGTGACAATTAATTATATTAAAAGATAAAGATCATTGTTTTGTATTGTTTACAGTTTGGTCATTAATTAATGCATGGCTTAATTGAATGGCCAAACAAACTTTGAATACTATGAAAATTTGTACACACACTGTTTGATTGATGAATTTCTCTTTGGTAAGGTTAATTTCAAAAAAAGAGCCACTAAAATAATGGAATTATGATTAAGCCTCTAAAACTTGTATATTTTACATTTTGGTCCTAATTGGATAATCATGGACTCGCAATGGATTAATTAGAATTTTTTATTAATCATTCTCAGATGTGGGGCTTATTATCATTGCTTATTGTATGAAATTATCATATTGATCATCGTTTAGTTCACCGGTAGCATACTACGACCCGGTTCTCGACCAGGCCGGGATAGGGGTGTTACAATTGTTATTGCTATTGAACATGGATCATTGATATTGCCACCAGACCTTGGATTCGAAGGACATTGTATACAATTGGCATGTCATAGAATTTATGAACTTAGTGTATTGGAGGACTACGATCCTAGGGCTACGACCTATATTGATTTGGCAAGGCGGAGGGATGTTTGTGATATTAGTCATAATGGCGAGGCAGAAGGACTATACCATTTACTGATTTGGTGAGGCGTAGGAGTTCGCGTATCCACTATCTCGAATCGGTCTAACGGTTGTTGTTGGAATATGATACTATTGTTATTGAACATGATCATTGCATTATTATTATTGATCTATTGTATTATCCTTGATATTGCAAGGATGGAAATGCATAACATTGATATTGTCTTGACTACCTCACTAGGCAAAGTATGCCTAATACATTTCAGGTTGATCGAGTAGTGGATCGAGATCAGAGAAGTTGAAGTTTGACAAGTCACAAGCAAGCTAGAGTAAAGTATTTTGTCCTTATAAATTCCTAGAATGGTGGCAAGGTAGCTAAACTAGTCATTCATGGCATTTTGGATGTGTATGATTTACCTATGTTTTGTGTAAAGTGATATGGCCCTAAAATGACTTTTATGTTGTACTAAAAGTGATTAAAATGGCATAGTTGGCTCCAAAAAGGTGAAAACATAGCAAACGAACTCATATGTCCATAAAATTTTACATGCCAGTAGTTTAATATGTTTAAATATTGCTGGTAAAGTTTCATTGTATTTGGACATTTTCTAGTAGGTTAATTTGAATAAAAACCAGCTAAAATCTGTTATTACAGAGCATGACATATCGATACAGGTGATGGTGTATCGATACGGCCATGCCTAATTGGTCTGGTCAACATGAGTCAAAAGGGGCGTATCGATACTGCTGATAAGTGTTCAAAAGTACTATTTTTCTTACTCTTTTTACTCATATTATTGTTAGACTTAGACTCATATTAGTTGCATAACTAGCCATTCATGCATTAATCCATGTTTCCTTCCAACGTTGAGCTTGATTACATAACTTGGAAGTTTTTGTGGGAAAAGATGCTGCTTTGGTGTGTTTTGTGTGTATTTGCAAGATCACTTGCCAAAGCAAGGCTAGAGCTAGTTGCCAGGGCAATGCATAAAGGAGATGTCGAGCTAGTTGCTAGGGCAATGCATGAAGGAGACGCCGAGCCAGTTGCCCGGGCAATTGTCGACAAAGAATAAGGTGATATGGTAGTCAAAATTAATGAATAGACAAGCCCAAGATTACGTGGAGCAAAGCTAAACCCCAAAGGTGTTTGATTTCCATGAAGAGATTAAAGAAGAATTAAATTCCAAGAAGATAGGAGAAGTTCTAGAAGGAATATAATTATAATAAAGAATTATATTCTTTAAAGATAATTTAATTCCAACTTAACTTCCTCCTCAAAGAAGGACTTTGACCTAGCCCTATAAATTAGAGGCCATGCCGTCAACTCCAAAGGGGAGAACAAGAAGAGAGAATTTTCGACAAGCATCTAGGGCAAGGAGGATTTCGACAAGCTTCATCCTTCATCTTTTTCTTCCTTATTCAATTAGGTTCATACTAGGGATTCTTTATTTTGTGTTTCTTTGGAACCTAGGCATGAACTAAATCTATTTGGCTAAGGTTATTGTGTCATGTGGTTGTGAGAAACTATTGGATTTTGTTTAGGTAATAAGAGTTTGCACTTTTCTATTCAAGGTTTATTCATTCTTGGTTCTTATTCTTGTTTGCGAGTGAATTGGGAGAGGATCTCGTAACTTCATCTATTTATCTAATATCAGGAGAGTTAGATTCAAGAAACGAATGAATATGATCTTTATTCAATCTATTGATGGTCAAGATTAATCTGGCTTAGGAATAAGTTAAGGATTTCAACAGCTAAGAGGAGCGCAAGATTGGTTGTTGTTCACCCTTGATTCACGCAGGGATGTATTATCAAGGCATGCATGAGTAGCTAGAGTTTCGACTTAGGGATAAGAAGAAACCATTGAAGAACGCTCTGCCGAATCTTGAAGGTTGCTGCCCAGACGCCCAAGTAGTTGCCCAACTAGTCGCCCAGGCAACCATCGATTAGTTGCCAAGGCAACCCCGTTGTGCAAGTTGCCACGACAACTGAGTTGCCCGTGCACTCTTTTACCAAGATGATCCAATCGGCTATCACACCTCAACTCACGATAACCTGGCCTATCTCTCTCAATTAATTACATCGCCTTTTACTTATTTTCTTTCTAGATTAGTTATTAGTTAAAACTCCTATAATCTTCTACTTGTGTTTTCTTTTACTTTTTACAGTGCAAGAGACTATATTCTTGAAGTGGCACTAATCCCTGTGGAGACGATATCTTTTATACTATAACTTGTGACGTGTATACTTGCACAATTGCATAGCACTTATTACGCGCAACACGTTTTTGGCATCGTTGCCGGGGATTGGCAATAACGACTTTGTTTTTATTTTCTTGCACTTTCTTTTTACTTTTCTTGTTTAAGATTCAAAGAGCTAACAAACTTTGGTCTTGCATTGGTATATGACCAGGGCGAGACCGGTTACACCAGAATATCCCTTTGATCCAGAAATCGAACAAACCTTACAAAGACTTAGATGAAGGATAAGAGTAGCAATGGCTAATCAAGATGGCAATATGAATCAAGAATTTCCAGCAGGAGGAGGAGTGATTCTTGCACGAAACATAACTATTCGAGACTATCTTGAAGAAGATCTTGATGGACTTAATCCAGGAGTTGTCGCACCTGAAATTGAAGCCGACCACTTTGAGTTGAAACCGGTAATGTTTAATATGATCAACACAATTGGTCAATTTGGCGGCTCAGCAACTGAAGATGCACGACAACATCTTAAATCTTTCCTCGAGATTTTCAACTCGTTCAAAATACACGGAGTCACCCCCAATGTTTTACGATTAAGATTATTCCCTTATTCACTGAGGGATAGGGCGAAAGCATGGTTGAATAGCATTCCTGCCGGATCAATAGGATCTTGGACTGATCTTTGTCGTGATTTCCTTGCTCGGTTTAATCATACAAATTTGACTGATAAGCTTCGTAATGACATTACTTCTTTTCGGCACGCAGATGATGAATCCATGTACGATGCTTGGGAGCGATATAGAGAACTTCTACACAAATGCCCCCTACACGGATTCCCGGTGTGGACTCAAGTAACAATGTTTTACAACGCCGTGAATACACCAACAAGGATGATGCTAGATGCCTCGGCAAACGACATACTCCTAGATAAGTCGTCGGAGGAAGCAATGCAAATTCTAAACAGGCTAGCCAAGAATGATTATCAATTCCCCTCTACTAGAAGAGGAGGAGTTAGACGCCAAGCCACAATACATGAACTAGGATCATCAGACTCAATTTCGGCACAATTGGCCATTTTAACCAAGATGGTCCAGAACATGCAAAAACCAAACAACACACATGAGGTCAAGGTAATGGATTCTTTTTGTGAGTTATGTGGTGATAACCATGATTCTTCTGAATGTATGCAGAATCCGGAATCCAGCTTCTATGTGGGAATTACGATCGGAACAACAATGTGATGTCCAATACATACAATCCAGCTTGGAATAAGCACCCGAATTTTTCATGGAGTAATCCCAACAATGCTCTAAACTAGAAAAATCAGAATGCACAAGCATCGGGATTCTAGCAGAATATGCCACAGCAACAACCGACAACATCTAGTTCTTTGGAAAATTCTCTCAATGCTTTTATGTTGAAAATTGAATCTTATATGGCTGAGAATAGTAACTTTATAAAAAGAACTAATGCTTTTATTAATAGGAACGATATGAGATTGCAAAACCAAGAGGCAGCAATCAAATCATTGGAAAATCAAGTCGGGCAGTTTACTCAAAATCTGAATACTAGACCGCAAGGAGGTTTACCTAGCGATTCTAAAGTCGCAAGAGAAACTGGCCATGAGCAATGTAAGGAAATCACCACTAGAAGTGGCCAACAACTTAGAGAGACTCAAGCCCGCTCATCAAACAAAAATCCACAAAATGATCAAGGCGAACCTAGCGGCAAAACCTCAGATGCTGAACCAGGAATTATCGCGGCAACCGGCAATAAGTATGCCTCGGTAACCAACGATAAGGATGCTTCGGCAACTTGCGATAAGCATGCCTCGGCAACCCAGTTGATAATGCCCCGGCAACTCTAGTTGTCCCGGCAATGCCGTCAATCAGGTTCCAAACCAATGAAAGGATCGAAGATATCCGACTTCCACCACCATTCCTACAAAGGTTGAAGCAACAAAAGCAAGAATATCAATTCAAGAAGTTTCTTGATATCCTAAAGCAAGTCCACATCAACTTGCCATTAGTGGATGCAATTGAACAAATGCCGAACTATGTCAAGTTTCTTAAAGACATTGTGTCCAAGAGAACAAGGCTAGGAAAGTTTGAAACAGTTGCCGCAACAGAGGGATGCATGGCCATGTTGCACAATCGTATGCCACCCAATTTGAAGGATACCGGAAGTTTCACAATACTCTGTTCCATTGGAAACCACTATGTCGGGAAAGCATTATGTGACCTTGGGGCTAGCATAAACTTGATGCCTAAATCAGTTTTCCAGAAACTAGGAATCGGGAAGGCAAGACCTACAACAGTTATGCTACAGCTAGCCGGCAGATCCTATGTGCATCCAGAGGGAAAATCGAGGACATACTGGTAAAAGTTGATAAATTTATTTTTCCCGCTGACTTTATTGTTTTGGATTGTGAAGCAGATGAGCATGCACCTATCATTCTCGGGAGACCATTCCTAGCAACAGGGAGAACCTTGATCGATGTTGAAAAGGGAGAACTCACAATGAGGGTGAATGACCAGCAAGTTAAACTAAATGTGTTCCAAACACTAAGGCATGCCGATGATCCAGAAGAATGCCAACTTCTTCATGCCACGGCAGAGTTTAACTTCGACGAGGAATTTAGTTGCCTCGGCAACTACATTGCCGATCAAGAGGAACCTGAGGAGTATGAAGAATCGGTCGATGAGGAATAACAAGAAGAGGCAAATTGGCTAGTCAATCGACTAGGTACATACTTTGAACTACTGGATTACTCAGGTAAGGAAGGTAAGTTCGAAAAACCCTCTATTGAACAACCACCGATTCTTGAGTTAAAGCAGTTGCCAGAGCAACTAAAATATGCATACTTAGGAACCGATAATACATTGCCTATAATTATTTCTTCTAAGTTACAGCCTGAGCAGGAAAAGAAGCTGATCAAAATGTTGAAGCTACACAAAAAGGCAATAGGGTGGACAATTGCCGACTTGAAGGGAATTAGCCCGGCAGTGTGCATGCACAAGATTTTGTTGGAAGATGATCACAAACCTTCAATTGAGGCCCAGAGAAGACTGAATCATGCCATGAAAGGGGTTGTAATGAAAGAAATCATCAAGTGGCTTAACGCCAGCATTATATACCCTATCTCTGATAGTACATGGGTAAGTCTGGTACAATGTGTACCGAAAAAGGGAGGTATAACAGTGGTAAGTAATGAAAACAGTGAACTCATTCCAACCAGATGTGACCGGTTGAAGAAGGGTTTGTATGGATTATCGAAAGCTAAACAAAGCCACTAGGAAAGATAACTTCCCATTACCCTTTATTGATCAAATGCTTGACCGTCTTTGGGTAAACCCTTTTATTGTTTTCTTGATGGTTATTCAGGTTACAATCAAATTGCCATAGCACCGTAAGATCAAGAAAAGATAACCTTCACATGCCCATACGGTACTTATGCTTTCAAGGATACCGTTCGACCGTGTAACGCCCCAAAGAACCTTCCAAAGATGCATGATGGCACTCTTTTCAGACATGGTCGAAGACTTCCTTGAGATCTTCATGGATGATTTTTTTGTTTTTGGTAATGACTTCGACAGCTGCCTCGGCAATTTAGAGAAAGTGTTGGCAAGATGTGAAAAAACTGATTTAGTCCTCAATTGGGAGAAGTGCCACTTTATGGTAGATGAAGGAATAGTGCTCGGCCACAAGATTTCATCCAAGGGAATTGAAGTAGACAAAGCCAAGGTGGACGTGATCGAGAGATTACCCCCATCAAGTTCGGTTAAAGGAATTCGAAGCTTTCTTGGACATGCAGGTTTTTACAGGAGGTTCATTCATACTTTTTCTAAAATCACTAAACCCTTGTGCAATTTGCTTGAACAGGATAAAATCTTCGATTTTGATGATTCTTGCACCCAAGCATTCGAAACCCTAAAGAAAAAGCTTACCTCGGCACCCATTGTCGTTCCACCAGATTGGACGCTACCTTTTGAGCTCATGTGTGATGCAAGTAATTTCGCAGTAGGAGCAGTCCTAGGCCAACGCACAGGTAAGACCTTCCATGAGATATACTACGCTAGTAAAACTCTTAATAGTGCTCAAGTAAATTACACAACAACGGAGAAAGAGTTACTAGCTGTAGTTTTCGCATTTGACAAGTTCCGATCCTATTTGATTGGTACAAAGGTAATTGTTCATACGGACCATTCGGCAATCAAATATCTATTTGCTAAAAAGGATGCCAAACCTCGTCTGATTCGTTGGATATTACTTTTACAAGAATTTGATATTGAAATTAAGGACAGAAAAGGAATAGAAAATCAAGTGGCCGATCACTTATCACGTTTAGAACGCAATAGGGAGGAGGACGCGAATTTAGAGATATGCGATGCATTCCCGGATGAACAACTTTTAGTTGCCTCGGCAACCATGGACACGCATACCTCGGCAACCCTCGACGCCTCGACAACCCTCGACGTCGCAGCAGCCATTGACTCGCACGCCTCGGCAACCATGGATGCGCATGCCTCGGCAACCGTGGACGTGCACGCCTCAGCAACTCTCGATGCCGCAGCACCCTTGACGCGCATGCCTCGGCAACTCTCGATGACGCAGCAGCCCTTGACGCGCACGCCTCGGCAATTTTGGGAGCAATCGCCACGGCATCACATGCCTCGGTAATACCCTGGTACGGGGATTTAGTTAATTTCCATGTTTGTGGTATTTTACCTTATGGCCTTACTCACCAAGGGAAGAAGCGGTTCTGCCATGTTGCTAAGCATTACTTTTGGGACGAGCCCCTTTTGCTTAAACAATGTGCAGATCAGGTTATACGCCGATGTGTCCCTGAAGAAGAGCAACAGAATGTACTCCGGCAATGCCATTCTTCACCCTATAGAGGATATTTGGGAGGAACTCGTACCGCAGACAAAGTTTTGCAATCTGGTTTGTATTGGCCAACATTGTACAAAGATGCCCAAGACTTTTACAAGCAATGTGATCGTTGCCAGAGGACGGGTAATATCTCTAGACGACATGAGATGCCGCTCCAAAACATCATTGAGGTGGAATTGTTCGATGTATGGGGGATCAATTTTATGGGACCTTTCCCATCTTCATTCGGCAACCTCTACATTTTACTTGCCGTCGACTATGTGTCTAAATGGGTTGAGGCAGCTGCAGTTTCCAACAACGATTCCAAGACCGTGCAACGATTCTTGCAGAAAAACATATTTAGACGGTTTGGGATGCTAAGAGCAATTATCAGTGACGAAGGCAAGCATTTTGACAACAGACTTATTGCCAAGATGTTGCAACGCTTCGGCGTATCACACAAGATCGCCACGGCATATCACCCACAAACCAACAGGCAAGCAGAAATTTCCAACCGGGAATTGAAGGGTATACTCGAGAAAGTTATAAATCCCTCTAGGAATGATTGGTCATTAAGACTAGATGACGCACTTTGGGTGGAAATCGAACACAAGGTATACTGGGCACTCAAGACCGTGAATATGGATTGGGAAAGTGCCGGACAAAAGCGTTTGTTGGACCTCAACGAGATAGAAGAATTCCGTGCACTCGCCTATAACAATGCACGAATCTGCAAGGAGAAAACAAAGCAACGGCATGACAAGAAGCTATTGCCACGGCAATTCACGCCAGGGCAACTAGTTCTCCTATTCAATTCTCGGCTAAAATTTTTCCCGGGAAAGCTGAAATCAAGATGGTCGGGACCATTCGAAGTTGTCAAACCATTCTCCTATGGTGTCGTGATAATCAAGTCCATCACCGATAAACATGAATTCAAAGTTAATGGACAAGGATTGAAACACTACAATGGTGCCCATGTGGAACGTAACAAAGAAGTGGTCACCTTAGGAGATGCATGAGCATGCTCTCCTTTCGATATTTTATTTTATTTTTAATTTTAATTTATTCGAACTATTTAATTTTTATTTTTTATTTTTTATTACTTTCGATTATTTATTTTTTTAGGATAGTTTTATTTTCTTTTGTTTTATCTTTCTTTAAGTTTAAGAATCCCTTTACGCATCTTTATTTATTTTCTTTTATTAGTTTATATTTAATTTTAATCCTTATTTGATTTGTCTTTGAATTGTAGGAAAATATTTCAAGATAAAGAGGAATTTTAATCCTAGAAGGAAAACATCTTCAACAAGGAAATTAATGGGCTGAATCTAAGGCTTATATAAAGCCTCAAACTTACCCTAATTAAACCCCTTACCATCACCCTTCCCTTAAACTGAAACCCTCTTTTTTGTCTTTCCAAAAATTAATCCCACCCACCATATTTACTACCTATCTTTTCTATAAAACACATCACCCTTAACCTATTCCTACTTTTCATCTTGCAACTCTTTAGTTTCTTTTATTTTCTTTTATTTGTTTTTACAAAACTCACAAACAAGATCATCTATGGCATCCAAAATTAAAGTTTTAGTTCATCCAAGTTCCTCCAAAGAACCAAGATACAAGAAGTTTACTACACTGGTGGTTCAAGAAAGATTTCACTCCAAGTTCGAAAGCCGGAAGATTTACGAAGAACAAGGCTTTGAATACTCCAACTCTCATCAAGATTTCGGCCTTGAACCATTCATCTTCGAGAGGATTGCACATCAAAAGTGGCAAATGTTTTGCTATCAATCGGAATCGGGCAACATCTCATGGGAGATGCATGTCCCAAGTGAGTCAACCAATGAAAAGGCCCTACCAAAGTCCGGTTGGAATCAAGCACAAATCCGAAAGCTGATGGGAGAGGCACCGGAAAAATCCTCAAGGCCTCTAATTGCCGCAGCAACTCATGTCACCCCAGCAATCCCTAATGCCCAAGCACCTAACGCCCGGGCAACTCGGCCATCAACCCCATGACACTTTGAAGCACTCTTGCAACCATTGGCGAGCCACCTAAGGCAAATTGAAGACCGGAAACTAATGTTCACGCGGTACATGAAGGAGTACAACAATGTCATCACCCAAGTCATCCTAGAAAAGTACCCGGACAATCGCGTGCCGTTCCCAATCTTTCCTGCCGAGATCCTTGCCCCGGCAACCAATAAAGCAGTCGCCATGACAACCACAACAGATGATGCCGATGCAACCTATATCGTGCCTGCACAAGCTCATGCCACGGCAACCAACCGTAAAGATGCCACGACAACCAGAGATAAAGATGTCCCGACAACCACTGCAAAAGCCAAAGGTAAAGCACCTATGCCCGAATCAACTCCTACGGAATCATTTTCTGATTTTTTAGATTCGGACGAGTCTCCATTGCACCAACAAAGATCGCACCAATTGAATCCTCCAAGTGAAAAACAATGACATTGACGAAGCGGACAACCTCGTACGAGGATTGATTCCACCACCGGCAACAAGGAAACAACCATCGCATTCAACCAAGAGAATCAAGACACCGACCAAAAGGAAACTAATCATCCACGACGACAAACTCTTGGAGTAAGCCCTCGTTTGCATTTTATTTTTCGTTATTTTTTTCTTTAATGCATGCATTGAGGACAATGCCTCACTCGAGTTTGGGGGGGATTGTTATTAGTAGTTACCATGTTTAGTTGCATTCATCTTAAGTATTACATTTAGGATACATAAATTGCTTGCAATGCCTTTAGTTGGAACAAGAATTGCCTAGATTTGATGAATATCCGATGATGACTCTGCCGCAACACTTAATTGATAGAATTTTTATTCTAGGATAACCATGGAAAAAATTAGAATTTTACTGTGATGCTAAATTTGATAAAACACTGTTGTGGTTTGATTGATTTAAGGAATTCTAGTGAACTTAGGTTGATAATTAAACAAATTGGGGGATTAGAATAAAAATTGGATGAATGCTAGAGGTGCCCGAAATTGGCTCTAGCATGTGCTAAAAAATTGTTCGCTAGAGGTGCCCGAAACCGGCTCTAGTATGTGCTAAAAAAATTTGATCGCTAGAGGTGCCCGAAATCAGCTCTAGTCGAATAAAACTAAAAACAAAACACTAGAGGTGCCCAAAACTGGCTCTAGTTAAAACATGTTAAAAAGAACCCAATGAAGTAATTTGAAAACCTCTTGTTTGCATAGAATCCAAAAAATCAACTTGCACACAACTTCGCACACACTCACAAGCATTATAGTTTGATTCCGAGTAACTCCTAAGTTTTCCAAAAAATGGAAAGCCAATCATACTTTGTGCCTCGATTCTGAGAATTGAAATCAAGTTCAAAGCTAAGTTTGTGAAAATTGAAGTCTTGGCAGGTAATTATTAGTTTGCATTGCTTGAAGACAAGTAATAGTTCGAGTTTGGGGTGTGATAAGTGTTCAAAAGTACTATTTTTCTTACTATTTTTACTTATATTATTGTTAGACTTAGGCTCATATTAGTTGCATAATTAGTCATTCATGCATTAATCCATGTTTCCTTCCAACGTTGAGCTTGATTACATAACTTGGTAGTTTTTGTGGGAAAAGATGCTGCTTTGGTGTGTTTTGTGGGAAAAATATATGGATATTTTTGTTAAAGTCAATTTCGGAAAATGGAATTTGAAAATTGGACATGTTGGCTAGTGACCAAAATGTAAAGAATGAAAATTGTTTTAGTGACTATTTTAAAAAAGGGCCAAATCTTAGAATCCTTAAGGAGTTATTTTACCTAAAATTTTTAATCTGATTTTCCTCTTAATTATGATTATTTTAATGAGTTTTAATTAAGGAAATTAAAAGGGAATTAATTAAAGGAGGTAGTTATTTCCTAAAAATATTTTTGACATAACTTCTTTTCTCAAACTTTTCTCTCAATTTTTTTTCAGCCAATCACTTTCTTTTGCATCAAATATTTGAGGTAATGATCTTGATTTATTAGAATTTTGATTTCTAATGGATTTTTCAATCTTGTTTTCCAAAATCTCATTGTCTTCTTTTGTTTTTCAAGAGTAAAACATCAAATTGAGAGGAAATTCACTCATTAGAGGAAAGGTCCGTTCTTCTCTTATAATTAATGGTTCTTAAATTTGATCCTTGTTTAATTTTTTCTAATGAGTCTTAATGATTTAATTGTGGAAATTGGGTAAATCAAGGTTTAATGGATGAGATTATGTAATTTTCGTTTCAGATCTATTTTGTTGAGTTCTTGATTGGTTATAATCATGATTTTGATTTTTTTTATAATTTTAATAAGTTGGTTTTAACATTGGAATCCTGAAACTAAGTGAATCTCTAATTTCTTAAGTTGCTAGTGTTGTGTTTTTGGCGAGTTAAAGGTGTTTATTGAATGCTGGAAGTATAAGGATGATGTTAGGTTTTTTTGGATATTAATTGAAGATAATTGTGGGTTTAAACCTTTAAGTTTTGGTTGGGTTAAGTTTGGAGGGTGTTTGATGTTGTTTTTTATTGTTGTGGAGGGGTTTCGGTTATAGTTTGAGAAGGATTGTTGTGAATTGTTGTTGCTGAGTTTGTGAATGCATTTTGATGCATTGAATCCTCTATTTCTGTGTGGTGAAATTAGGGGAAGTTAATCATCAAGCTTGTGGCACCGTTTCGGAAGCTTTGGAGAGTAGTTCACATCGGCAAATGAGGTTTTGCGAAGTCGGTGAGTGAGAACGTGAATTTCAACTTTGAAATGGTTTAAAGGTTATTTTAGAGTTTAAATTAAGCTCAAAATGCTGGTTTAAACTCAGAAGTAAGTATGATGAGATTCTCCCTTGATCGTGCTTTGGCAAAATTGTTTGTATGCATTTGTTTTTTATTACATGGTACCTACTATTTAAGCATGTTTTAAGGTATCTTTATACTATTTCGATCATATATTGACGATGAATGCATTGGGAAAATGATCCATATAAGTATGTGGAATACTTGTTAATGCATAGTTTAATGCAGTGAAAATGGTTTTGATTGTTGTTTATAAAAACAGTGAGGTACATGGTTAATAATGAATTATATTGGTAAGTGATATGGTTTAAAATTTTATCAGATATATTTGGCCGGCCATAGGATTGACAGTTAACAATAAAAAGTCGCCTCATGTGTTGAGAGGTTTATGTGTAGCAAATACTCCACCACGAGTGCCCTAACGGTTGAGGAGTTATATGTTACCAAAAACTTCTGTTAGTGGATTGTGCATCTAACTGATGATTGTTTGTGATTGTACCTTGAATTCTGGTTGAGATTGCATGAAGTGTTGATAGGACACTTGTTGAATCCTTATATCCGATGTAATATTTTGTAAAGCGAAACTTAGTTTTTGATCACTTGAAAGCCAATATAATTGATAATGTATCATGTTGATGGATTATGTTGTATAATGTTGATTTATACATGTTTACTCTTTAAGCCTTGCATATGGGTTGTTATGCATGGGAAAACTTAAATTGAGGGTTAGCAAATGGGGTTTTGCTGTTGATCCATGATACATGTTGCATATGGTTTAATATGCATGTTTTGAAAATG
Organism: Hibiscus mutabilis; assembly: GCA_019671005.1. Taxonomy (NCBI): domain Eukaryota; kingdom Viridiplantae; phylum Streptophyta; class Magnoliopsida; order Malvales; family Malvaceae; genus Hibiscus; species Hibiscus mutabilis. The sequence goes on from CM033712.1 coordinate 61,448,182, forward strand.
TTAAGTGCATAGTTTGAAAGGCATGATGTTTCGAAAAGAGGTTTGGAAATGTTGAAATCATGAGAGTTGGAAACCGGTTTTAATTGCATTGATGATGTTGTGTTTTGAGCACTCCTCACTAAACTTTGTATGCTTACGCTCTCTTTGTCTATCTATGCAGAGAATTAAAGGTTGGAGGCAGCAAGCAAGAGAGGGGAATTCCAAGGACTTGAATAACTCAAAAGTATGGGTTTTGAACTAGACTAGTAGTAATAATGCCAATGGGGTTCATTGTTATTGTTTGGGAGGGTAATTTGTTAAACTCCCTATTTGTGCAAGTTTGTAATGTTGATGTGGTGTTCTATGAGGCTTTATGTGATTGGTTTTGATGTGTATTTATGTTTTGAGTTTTGGATGGTTGAGTTTTTAGGAAGCATGCCTCTAGATTATTTATTGAAGAATATTGTTATGTTTTAAGCACGATTCCTTGATGATATGGCTTGGTTTGATCCTTAGATAAGTGGTCTACATGATTACGGTTGGTTAAAGCATGTTTGAATCCATGAATGTATGAAAAACCAGTAAAATGAGACATTTCAGGTCAAGGCGTACCGATACGCGGGAACTCGTATTGGTACGGGTAAGTTGGAAAATGGCCTAGGATCGGTACACCAAAGGTCGTATCGTTACGAGTTTTAGCTACTAGAAATTGACTTTATACAACTGAGCTCGTGTATCGATATGCATTGCCCCTGTACCGGTATGGCCTTATGTAATGAAGCCCCGTATTGGTACGAGTGCCTAGTGTACCCATACGGGCTGTCGTTAATTCGGTTAATGCGATTCCTAAAGTTTCTAATTCTCTCTCTTTGGTCCCTAATATATAAGAATGCAATTGTATGAGTTTAGGTTATCGTTTTGGGCTGAATTTTGGCAAGCAAGCATTTAACCTAACTAATTGAGGATTGATAACCTTAATTCTAAATAAGTCCTCTTAATTTTCTAGATTTGCAATTTAGTCCCTAAATTGCAAATACTTACAATTGGATGTCTAATCGACGCCCGATTTAGTTGAGGTTTCACCCGCTGCCAGGATGCACACCTTAGGTTATAATGTTGCATCTAGACAATATAAAAATAAAAAAATTGACCTAAGTTTAGTTAATCATTTCGGGTTTGGTTTCGACAAAAACCCAATGTAGCTCGCAGTTCATTCTAGCATCTAGGTCGGGTCAAGGGGGTTACACATACCCTTATTAGCAATTCTTTCCTTTGTAGTGTTCGTCTCTAAAGCATTGTGGTTTATGTTTTTTACTAGAGGCGATGGCAACTGTGTAGAGACTTCATTTAATAGATCAGAGACGAGTCGTGATTGTTTTTAGGTTTTTCTTGTCGACAAACAATGGTATTTCAAGGGATATGGTAAGCCATTTATAGGGATGCATAGCAACAGACATAGTGTTTGGAAAACCTTGTTTCCTTGATCTCAATATTTTCAAATACTAGTGTTTGTTGTTGTTTGGAACTACATCAGGAGATCAAGGTTGAAGATTTTAGGTAATGTTTGGTGTTTGGAACTACATCGAGAACCAACATCAATGAGGCAGTTTGTGCTGTAACTATTATCTGAAATGTTATTCACGTGATCAATTGATTTTTGCGCAAATTTAAGATTACATGGTTGGGTATTGTTGTCACTGATTTTTCACTTGTGTTATATTTGTTATATGATATTGTTATATAGTAATTAGTATTAGTATTATTTCTTAGTGTCATCGTTGATATAGTTGTATTATTACATACATTTTTGTTAGTGTTATAGTAGTTAGTATGATAATTAGTTTAAAATCCAAAATATAAAAAGTTGCTTATTTGTATTAAAAGGTCCATTAAAAAATAAAGAGTCAATTGCATAAAACCCATTTTATAAGAGTCAATAAATTACATATATGCTCATTTACAAAAGGCCTAATCAGCCCGATATACATTGGAAACCCTAGGCCCTAACCCTTTGTGATTATGCGCAGCTGAAGGAGGACCGTTGGATGTGGGGATTGATCCAACAGCGCAGATCACGCCAGCTGGTGGAGATTAAGCGGATCGCTCTAGAGCAAGGCACGCGGATCACCACTCGCGCGTGAAAGCCACGCACGCGACGTTTCAACTTCGGCTGGTCATTTTATCTTCTTTGGTGAGCACCCGAGTTGATTCTGTTGCCATTCACCCCTTGTCGGCGTCTCCCTCAACGATCAAAGCCACCAAAAATATGCAAAAAGAAGTAAACGAGGGTTAAATCCCTAAAATACAACACAGGCTAATCCCTAAATAAAAGCTGAGGCAAGAATCAAACTAAATTGGATTCAAAAACAGAGGCAAATCACGAGTCAACAGCAAATCGGCTTAAAATCAAAGCCGAAATAGAAGCATTATAGATGATTTTTAGGGATTCAAGCTTAGAATTCAAGCATTTTTGTACCTATAAATAACACTGTAATTCTTTGTAACACAAATAACATTCATACGAAACATACACAATTCATACACAAAAACAAGGCATACAAAAAGCATTCGGATTTCCATGCAAGCAATTGTAATAGAGAATTCAACAGTGGAATAAAACCTCATCTTTGCTGGAAATTTCTTCTCCTACTATTATTATTCCAATTCTAAATAAAGAAAAAAGATAGCTTTTTACCTCCGTTTTGAATAGCACCACCGTGAATTTGGTTTCGATATAGCTCCGGTAAAAAATACGATTTTAGGGTCGCCAAAATCTAGGAAATTAGGGGGGTTTTGGAAAATTTTGCCGCCAGCAACTATGGACGGTGACCGGCACGGCGAACCATCGTCATGTTCTTCAATTCATGAAGAACACAGGTGAACTTATCAGAGGATTTAAAAGGGGGTGGTTTTGATCTTCTTTAATAAAAGGGGAGAAAATGATTTTTGTTTTTGAAATGTAAGTTATATACAAACCCGTTTGACCGACCCATACCCGGCTTACAACTCGCGCCCTTCTTTTCCGGATCTTATACCGCGGCACTTTAATTTTTAATCCTTTCAGTTTCATCATTTCCCTTTGAAATTAAGCACAAGATTTTCAATTGCTTCTGAATTAGCCCTCAGATTTTGTTTTTCTTTTAATTTAATCCCTAACAGAAATTTTCTTTAATCTTTTAAATTGGTTATCGCTTTCTTTATTTACAAATTTAGTTTTTTTAAATTTATTTAATTAAAGCACTTTGTTTGTTTTTTTATATGTGTATACTTAAAGACATAAGATTAGGGTCTTTGAAAATTAGATTAGAACCTTGCTTGTTGAAAAACTTTCTTCATGAGGAAAATAAAACACACTTAAAATATCGTAACCTTAACAATTAAAAAGAACATAGACATTTCTTCTAGGGTTAAATCACTGGCTATATGTTAATAAAAACTTTAACACATTTAAATTCCTTTGCTGGTTTGTTTAAAAGTGATAACTTAATTAATGTGGTGTCTTATCAAACGGGAATGACGGGTTAGCGCCAGGAATGTTGGCAGTGATTGGAGTTCATTTCTCGGGTGATAAGGCTATTAAAATAGATTTATATTCACTAAGAAAACAAATAAATCGAAATCTTGTGAACTTGCAAATTCCAATTTTCAGAACACTTTTTGAAATCAAATAGCTACCAATTCTTGGGCGTTGTGGGGATGCTAATCCTTCCCCACACACAACCGACCTTCAAACCTGTTTTCTCTTATTTTCGTGGACCAAAATTATTGTTTTGATAAATAAAACATTTTATTAAAATAACCATTGTTTTAAAAGTGATCCAATCACACTTTTTCAAAAAGATTGGTAGCGACTCCGTGTTTTTACATAAGTTTTCCAAATAACGTCCAAACCTTTCCTAAAAAAGGGTTGCGACAGCTTAGCGACTCTGTTGGGGACAATTTTGTTTTTTTAAAATAAAAACAAAAGAGGATCAGGCCATAAATTGTTTTCAAAAAAATGTTTTTAGAAAAGGAATTTGCAAGTTCACAAATCTTTCAATCTATTTGTCTGTTTAATGGATACAACTCTATTTTATGCATTTTAAAACTATTGCAAAAAAGCTCTATACCCGAGCTTCATCCCAATTGTTAAGTGAGGGGAAAACGCTTTGCTCATGTTAAAATATTGATTCTCCGTATGAGCCTAGCAAGTACCTTCGGGACTCATATGCCTCATGCCTTCGTAAGGATTTGATCATTCGAGAAGACACAGGAAGTGAGTCCTCATGAGTTGAACTTGCAAGGATAGCTCGGGTACCCTTTTAGAACCTAACCATGATTGAGAATATATAGCATACCCCAATAAAGCCATGCAAAAAACCTAGGGTCTTAGTTTTAAGTCAAAATTATTTCGTAAGGATAATCCATGGAGACATGTCCTGGAGTGTTGGAATGTGCTGCCCAGAATTATTCATGTATGAAATTATTTTGAAACCTCTATGTTTTCTTAATTCTGATCTTTCTTCGCCTCGTTTTATTGTTTTGCATATTCAATCATTCCATATCAGAAGGGGTTGATTCTTAAAAATATTGGCTCAACTTTGAAAAGCTCTCGTCATGGATAGAAGGATCCTGAAAAGTGAAGATGAGAATGCAAAAGTGCGAAATTGGTCCGAGGTTAACCAGCGAACATTTGGGGACAGTTTAGCAGTTGATCATGAGACAGAGACTTCAGAATATGCCCATACCAGTGTCAAACAAAATAACATGCAAGAGCTCCGAGAAATATAGGATCATTTTTTATTATGAAACTAGGCAGTTGTTCCATGAAGTCTACGGTGATATAGCATAACTTCTGCACGTGAAGGTGGATGAGTCGTTTCTGAAAGCCTTGGTACAATTCTAGAATCCCGGGTACTGCTGTTTCACTTTTAATAGACAAGATATAATGCCTACATTTGAAGAATACTTGGATCTATTTAATCTGTGCAAGGTAAAGAAGAACTGGGTCTATGCCAAGCCTCTTAAAAATAAAAATCCGCACTTAAGACTTTAAGCTTTCACTGGTATGAGTGACGGATGGGTCAAAGGGCTGATATGGAAGAGATGAGGTAGCTTTAACTTTCCTTGGTCAAGTATCCGAAACATAATTCCAGTTTATCTAGATAAAGAAAAGAGAGTGGATCTCTTGGCAATTGCAATTTACGGCTTAGTTATCTTTCCGAAGGTCCTAGGAAATGTAGATATAGCATTGTTAGATTTCTTTGAGCAGTTGAAAAGAGGAGTCAACCTAGTGCCAGTTGTACTTGCTGAAACCTTCATTTCCCTTAATGCATGCCGAAAAGTGGAAGGTGTGCGCTTTGGTGGATGCTCTCCCTTACTCCAGGTTTGGACCCTTAGTCACTTCTGGAATTGCCCAACATTGGCTCTATCAAATATGTTTTCTCTGAATTTTTCTCCTCTTCGAGAGTTCTTGGCGAAGGAATGGCCCGTTGTTAAGAAAAGTAAGTGGATTGAAATTTTCAAGGACCATCGTGACGAAGACATCAGATTGAGGGTTCCTTGGATGGGTCATACCAAACTCCTGTACAAGTGTGGGTTTCGGCATTTTGGGTCTTGACAGTTCATCCCGTTCACTACTAGTCTTGGCTCATCAGAATTCAAGTTCTAAGGAGAGTTCAGACAGAAGGTTCAGACAATCAGTGATGCATGGAATCATTGTTATCATATGTAGTTAGAGTCTGATAAAAATTGTATGTACAGCCCTGATTATGATATTTGGAGGTATACAATAGTGAATGACTAAGTCATAGCACCCACACCTGGATAGGCCAAGTCTTTGGAAGAACATTTGAAAGTAGCCCCTACAGAAGCTGACACCCTAAGAGAAGAATTAAGAAGAGCCAAGTTGGAAATAGAAGCCCTATGAGAGTAGAACCAACAAGATCGATTTGACTCAAGCCTTGACGTGGAAAAGTATAAAGGGGAGATGAAGCGAGTGATAAAACTGTATGAAGAATTAGAAAGGAAATTTGAAATCCAAATTATTGATTTCCTTAAGTTTCAGACTACTATTCAAAATGATGGTCTGAGAAAAACCATGGAACAGTGGAAACAGGAAATCGAGCATGCTGTGGGAAAGAGCGTGGAAAGCTGGAAGTTGAGAAATACATATGGGCCCTTGCTGAAGAAAAGAATGAGGGTAAGATGGCAACTGAAAGTGGAAATGGCAAACGAATTTTTGAAAAAGAGAAAGAAGGTGTGACTACATGGAAAGAGAAGGCCCATGATAACAAGATATGTTCATTTGAGCTACAGACAGCATATGACAAGATAGGTGAGAAGCTGAAGCAAAGCCAGGCTTGTGCTGCAGAGTTGCAAGCCAAGGTAGATGACTTGAACCATTCGCTGCATGAATTTTAGAACCAACACACCTATATTGAACTTCAGGCTTGTTTAAGTGAGAACGATACCTTAAAGAAATAGGTTGAAGGAATGGACAACATAATCAAGGAATATAGGACGAAGACCTTGGTCCTTGAAGATATAATAGATGGAGGTAATGACTACTGGTTCACTCGCCTCAGAGACAATGCTAGAAGATTTCAGGAGCAGGATGAGTTCGATAGGACCGTCATGACCCAGGTTCAAGATGTGGCTTGATATGTGACGATATTAGCCCCTAAGCTTCAGCTCTTCGACAGTACATCAAACTAGTAGGGGAAGTTGGACCAAGACTTATATGGCTCATTGAAGAAGTCATGGAATTAGGAATTCGTGCAGAAAAGTATTTGTAGAAAATATGAAATTTGATGTAATAAGGACCTTTCATATTCAATAAAAGAGTTGTTTCTTGAGCTGATATTTCATAGAATTAATGGCCCTTCGTTTGCATTCATGCATTTACATTGCATCTTTTTTGTTTTGCTGCTTTACTTTGTATTTTGTGTGTTTACATTTGCACATGCATTCAAGACATAATAAGAATCTAATTTAAATAAAAACATGACAGAAATTCAAAATAGCAAAAACAACTCACAAGCACGGTACCCGGTCCCAAGTCAGAGCGATGGAAGATAGAGTGGTGGCCTTGGAAACTAGTCACAAAAGTACCCAGGACAGGTTAGACAAGCTGGAAATGGACTTGAAGCAACAAATGGAATTAGTTCACCAAAAAACAGTTAGCTCGATTGCGGCAATGCTGGGATTCAAGGACCCAGATGCAGCAGATGTTTGAGAGGAAACCAATGCTCTGCCCCGGTTCTAGGGAATAACTTTCACTCATCCTGGAATGCAGAAGAAAGCTTCAACACCAAAAGCTAAGCTAACTCCCATTTTGCTGAGTCCTCTATTCGGAATGAGTTTAAGGCCAATACAGATGGAGCTCACAATTATGAAGTACTTGACCTGGATGAGATTGCCAATAAGGCTAAAACTGAGAAGAAATGGAAATACCGTTATGAGAAGTTCGAAAGAATGATTAAGTCTTTCCAAGAAGGAAGTATTCATGGCAGTGTAGATGCCAAAGACTTGAGCTTGGGGACAGACTTGGTAGTACCTCCGAAATTCAAAGTTCCAGATTTTGAGAAGTACAATGGAACTACATGCCCATCAGCACATCTAACCATGTATTGTAGAAAGATGTCGATGTATCTTGATAATGAGAAGTTGCTCATTCATTGCTTCCAAGACAGTCTTGTAGGGTCAGCTGCACGCTGGTACACGCAGCTAAGCCGGGTTAACATTAGATCGTGGAAGGATTTATCCAGAACTTTTAGTGAGCAATACAAGCATGTCTCAGACATGGTTCCAATCCGACTGGTCCTGCAAGGGATGGAACAAAAACATCATGAGAGTTTTCGTTAATATGCGCAGAGATTGAGGGATGTAGCTGCTCAAGTTTAGCCACCATTACTAGAGAATGAAATCACCCCAACATTCATGGAGACATTAAAGGGCTCATTTTATGACCGCATGCTCAATCATGCCACTAAGAGTTTTACAGATATGTTAATAAATGGAAAGTTGATTCTGGCAACTATGAAAAGCAGAAAGGTGGATAACGGAGAAACAAAGAAACCCTATAAAAAGAGTAAAAGTGAAGTTAATGCCACCAGTATTTATAACCCCAATTATTCAAAGGGTGTGGTCTTTAACAAGCCCAATGTCTCGATTGTAGCTTTAGTAGTTACAAACCCTCCGAAAGAAGAACGAAGATATCAAGGGAATTCGAAGCCGTATTGCCCTTATATTCCAATGACGTATGCGGAATTGTTTACAGAATTGGTCAAATCCCAGATGGTGTTACCAAGACATGTCCCTCATTTCTCACCACCATACCCACCATGGTACGATGAGAAGGTACAATGTGAATATCATGCAGAAGTTAGGGGGTATACCATCGAGAATTGCACCTCATTCAAGAGAGTTGTAGATGATCTGAGAAAGTCAGGCATGTTGTCTTTCGACACGTCAGAAGATAAAAGAAATCCTCTACCAAATCACTAGAAGGCATGTGTGAATGCAGTCATGGAAGAAGAATAAGAAAAGGTGATTAAAGAATGTGTTGCTGAGGTTAGAGCACCCATGAAGTGGGTATGAGCCCAAATGGTGGTAGCTGGGATACTGGAAGGAGAAGCCCAAGAGCCAAAGATCGAAGATAGGATGTATTGTGAGTACCAAAAAGTTAAAGGACATGAGATTGAATGTTGCTTAGAGTTCAAGCAATTGGTCCAAGACAAGATGAATGAAAGAGAACTTGAGTTCTTTAAGAAAGAAAACAATGAGTTCATGTTGGACGTTTGTGCATCATATGAGTCATCCTCTAAAAGAGATTATTTTGGAATGAAGCCTATGGTTATAAAGACCAAAGCCAAAGCAAGTGAATTCGCAAGGGGTGTAACCCCGCGACTTATAATTAAGACACCCACCCTATTTTCATACAAGGACATCAAGTAGGTTCCTTGGAAATACGCTTGTACAGTAACGGGCTCAGAAGGATCACCTATTGAAGAAAAGGCAAAGGAGGAACCAATCAATGAAGTGAGTCGTTTCACATGGAGCGGAAGGATTTATTCTCAGCCAATAGTAGAAGATAGAAATGCATCACAAAGAAAGGTTGCTACTGAAGAGCCTGAGAAAGAAGATGATAGAGATTTCTTCAAAGAAAAGTCGCCAGTGTACCATGAGCCAGTGAAGAAATCAGAGGTTCAAGAATTCTTGAAAATTCTTAAACATAGTGAATATAGCGTGGTGGAGCAACTCCACAAGCTCCCAGCTCGAATCTCTATATTATCTCTGCTGCTAAGTTCTGAGGGCCACTGTGAGGCTTTGTTGAAGATTCCAAACCGAACGTTCGTACCGAAAGAAATCACAACCGACAAGATGGACATGTTGGTTGGTAACATTGCTGTCAACAACTTTATTTCATTCAATGATGAAGAAATACCTGGAGAAGGAAGGAGAACATGCGAAGCTCTACACATCACCACAAGATACAAGGGATATATGCTATCGGGCGTTCTTATTAATAATGGGTTAGCCCTGAATGTTATGCTGTTAGAAACACTAAAGAAGCTGCCTATAGACAGCTCATGTGAGAGCTTATCAAAATACAGTAAGAGCGCTCGGCGGAACTCAGAAAGATGTGTTAGGGAAAATCGAAGTGCCTTTGCAGATTGGACCATCGGCCTTTGATGTAGAGTTTGTGGTCATATACATTAGGCCCAATTATAGTTGCTTGCTTGGACGCCCATGGATCCACACAACAGGAGCGGTTCCTTCTACCTTAAATCAGAAGTTGAAATTTGTGATTGATGGTCGATTAATAACTGTCAGTGCGAAAGAGGAAATCATTGCATCAGTAATTACTGATGCACCCTTTATCGAGATTGATGAGGGTGCGCTCGAGTGCCATTTTAGGACATTAGAGCTAGTAAATGCAACCTTTGTCACCAAAGGGAGTAAGGTGCCTAAGCCAGAATTATCCAACTGCGCAAAAATGCAAGTTAAACAAACTCTAGGAAAAAAAGCTGAAATTGGGAAAGGATTTGGGAAAAGACACCAAGGGAGGTTGTATCTCGTGGTAATCCCAACAAAGAATGATCGGTTTGGCTTGGGTTTCAAGCCCATCAATTGGCAAAGAAGGGCAAAAATAAGGAAACGCTAGGAAAGAAGACAGGCAAGGCTGAAAGGGGAGGAAATTGAGTGTGAGCCGATGACATTCCCACCCCTGAGCCAGAACTTCATATTCGGGGGTCTACTGGATCCATGTACCCTAGTTAACGAAGTAGAGAAAAGAAATAAAGATTTGTGTGAAGCGTTTGAGAAACTGAGCATCAATGCTGTGACAAACGAGGAAGAAGAGAACAAATACTTGTCCAAGATTTGCCCTTGCTCTGAACTTGACAACTGGACTGTTGAAGAAATTCATGTAGTCGTTAAGACAGTTTGAGTAATTCTCAAAACCCACCCTTTTGCCTTTAGAACCGAAAGCAATTAGGGATTTTATGTAAAGAGTCTATGTCAAACTTTATAATTTAAATTTCAATAAAGATGCATTCTCTTTCTTCAAACAAATCTTATGTGGCAAATTCTTCTCATAAATAAAACCATAAAATAAAAACTAAAAACAAATCATTCCAATCATCCCATTCATCTCTTTTATATGTATAAATCCATGTCCCTTTTCTTTGCAGGTCTTCAGATATCAATGACCTAAATGACTCTTAGTTCAACACTGAAGTTGATTTTGAATTACCTTTATGCCTAGAGGAAGTCGGTGATGCTGATAATGAAAAAGAGTATAACTTGCCTAGAGATCTGCTCAGAATGTTAGAGAGAGAGGAAAAACAGATCCTAACTTACAAAGAGGAGCTAGAAATACTGAACCTTGGCACGGAAGAAGAAAGGTGTGAGGTAAAGATTGGCACCACCATTACGGCCAATACTTGACGAAGCCTGATTGAGCTTTTGAAAAAATTCAAAGATATCTTTGTCTGATCATATCAAGACATGCCGGGTCTCAACACTGACATCGTTGTACATTGGCTTCCTATAAAATTGGGATGCGAACCTGTGAAGCAAAAGCTCATGAGGATGAAAGCAGAGATGCTCTTGGAAATCATAGATGAGATGAAAAAGCAGTTTGACACAGGATTTTTAGAGGTAGCTAAGTATCCAGAATGGGTGGCCAACATCGTCCCAGTTCCCAAGAAGAATGGAAAAGTACGTATGTGCGTTGACTATAGGGATCTCAATAGAGCAAGCCCCAAAGACAATTTCTTGTTACCGCACATAGACACATTAGTAGATAACACAGCTTGGCATTCCCTTTTCTCTTTCATGGATGGGTTTTTCGGGTACAACCAGATTAAAATATGCCCCGAAGATATGGAAAGACCACCTTCATAACACTTTGGGGAACTTTTTGTTATAAAGTAATGCCCTTTGGTCTAAACAATGCAGGGGCAACTTACCAAAGATCCACGGTCACTCTTTTCCATGACATGATGCATCGGGAGATAGAAGTATACGTAGATGATATGATCGCCAAATCCTGACCTTAAGAGGAGTATTTGGTGAATTTAAAGAAACTCTTTCAAAGGCTGAGGAAGTTCCAGCTAAAGCTCAACCTAAACAAGTGCACATTTGGGGTCACATCAGGAAAATTATTAGGCTTTGTGGTAAGCAGAAGAGGAATAGAAATAGATCCCGACAAGATTAAGGCCATACAGGAACTCCCACCGCCTTAGACACAGAAGAAAGTTCGAGGTTTTCTGGGACGATTGATTATATTGCTCGCTTCATTTCCCAGTTAACATATAAGTGTGATCCGATATTTAGGCTACTCAGAAAGAATAACCCAGGGACATGGAATGAAGAATGCCATGCGGCTTTAGAAAAGATCAAAGAGCAGTTAACCAACCCTCATGTATTAGTACCACATGTTTTGGGGAGGCCCTTAATCCTTTATTTAACGGTGTATGAAAATGCTATGGGCTGATTATCAGGGCAACATGACCATACGGGAAGAAAAGAAAAGGCAATATATTACCTGAGCAAGAAGTTCACTATTTATGAAACCAAATATTCTTCAATTGAAAAACTATGTTGTGCTTTGGTATGGGCGGCTAAAAGGCTCAGGCAGTATATGTTATATCATACTACATGGCTAATCTTGAAGTTAGATCCACTAAAGTTCATGATGGAGGCCTCGGCTTTATTAGGAAGGCTGGCACATTGGCAGATGTTACTATCAGAATTTGGTATCCAGTATGTGAACCAAAAAGTAATAAAAGGGAGTGCCATAACTGACTTTTTGGCAAGTCGCGCTAGTGATGATTACGAAGAATTGAATTTTAATTTCCCTGATGAAGACCTGATGTGTATCACAGAAGATGATGAGGCTTCAATAGAATCTTGTGTTATAAACTTCGATGGTGCAGCAAATGCATTAGGACGAGGTATAGGGGCAGTTTTGGTTTTGCCAGAAAGAAATTATTACCTTTTTACCAATCGATTGAAATTTGTTTGCACTAATAACATGGCAGAATACGAGGCTTGTATAATGGGTCTAAGAGAGGCTATAAAGAAGAAAATTCATACTTTAAGAGTTTTTGGGGACTTTGCATTGGTCATTTATCAGATACGTGGTACATGGGAGACAAAAGATGCAAAGTTGGTAGAATACCACAAGTTGGTCCTTAAGTTGACCAAAGAATTTGATGAAATCACTTTCAAGTATCTCCCTAGAGAAGACAACCAAATGGTTGATGCTTGAACTACTTTAGCGGCCATGTTTAAAGCAAGTGAAGGTTCCAAGATGATACCCATCAGGTTACATATGCTAGACTCTTCATACCATTGTTATAATGTGGAAGAAGAAATAGATGGTTTGCCATGGTACCATGACATCTTGCAATATGTAAAATTTCAGTAGTACCCACAACATGCTACAGAGAATGAGAAGAAAATTATCAGGAAAATGACATCAGGGTATGTCATTGATGGAGAATTTTTATACAAAAGAAGTCAAGATCAAGTTCTTCTAAGATGTGTGGGTGCAAAAGAAGCTCAGTTAATTATGGAAGAGGTTCACGGGGGAGTTTGTGGAACCCACCCTAGTGGCTTCACCATGGCTAGAAGGGTCATGCGCTTCGGATATTATTGGTCAACTATGGAAGGTAATTGTATCAATTATTCTCGTAAATGCTATAAGTGTCAAATATATGTTGATAAGGTTCATACACCTCATCAATCTCTCCACATCATGCCATCTCCTTGGCCTTTTTCCATGTGGGGCATCGATGTCATCTGTCAGATTCATCTAAAGGCATCAAATGGGCATCATTTTATCTTGGTATCCATTGACTACTTCACAAAGTGGATGGAAGCAACCTCGTATGCAAACGTCACCAGATCTACGGTTTGCAAATTCCTAAAAAAATAAATTATTTATCGGTACGGCTTACCTAAAAGTATCATTACCGATAATGCCTCTAATTTGAATAACAAGATGATAACTAGAGTCTGTGAGCAATTTAACGTCAAGCACCATAATTCAGTGGTATATCGCCCAAAGATGAACGGAGCAGTTGAGGCTACAAATAAGAACATTAAGAAGATAGTTGCAAAAATGGTTGATACTTCTAAGGACTAGCATGAGAAGCTATCTTTTGCCTTATATGCCTATCGAACTGCAGTAAGAACTTCTACTAGGGCAACACCCTTTTCATTAGTGTATGGAGTGGAAGCTGTACTACCATTGAGGTAGAGATAACATCACTCCGTGTCTTAATGGAGGCAAAGTTGGAAGAAGCAGAATAGGTTCAGGCGAGATATGACTAGTTAAATCTAATTGAGGAGAAAAGGTTGAAAGCATTGTGTCATGGGCAGATGTACCAAAGAATGATGATAAGGGCACATGAGAAGAAAGTTCGCCCGAGAGAATTCCAAGAAGGTGATTTGGTATTAAAGAATAAGTTACCAATCCAAAGCGATTTCCAAGGAAAATAGGCACCAAATTGGGAGGGACTTTACGTTGTAACAAAGGTTTTCTCAGGTGGAGCATTAATTTTGGCTGAAATGGATGGATATGAACTCTAGAGCCCGATAAACTCAGAGTCAGCAAAAAGTATTATGTCTGAAGAAGAAGAAAAAAAAAAAAAAGAAAAAAAAGGGGTTCAAAATGAAAACCCATAAAGGGCGTTTTGAAACCAAATAAGGACTTGAGTTAAAACCCACAAAGGGTGGCTCAGGTAGTTGATAACTAGGGAAATTTTCTCGGGAACATGACACAGATGAGTTGTATACCTTCTCACATTATCACCATTGTCGAAGTCTGCTCAACATAGGTAACATTCAGGACATCTCACAGCATTTTGACAAGAGAAGTTTTGGTCATTGATATTTGAATATTTGTAATTTCCTTTTTTTTTGCCACAATATTGACAAAATTTTGTTTCTTCAACCTTTCTTTCTTTGCTTAGACCATCTTCCTTTTTTCGTAGAACCATCTTGCATTGAAATAAGAATTAATAAATTTGACATCACTTAAAACATACAAAAGATTTTTGGGCATTACTTTGAAATTTGTTTAAAAGGGTGTTGGAACTATAAGGCATCATGTGGTCAAGTTTTGAACATGGGGCATAAGAAGCAGTAAAACACATGAAGATGTTCAAGGTGGAAATAAGTTTTGCTGCAAAGATTTCCATGCAAGCAACTTAAAGACCTTTGCGGAGGCAAGAAGCGTTGAAGGCAGCATGTTGCAAAACAGATATGTTTACACAAGATAGTCTATTTCTACAACAATGAGAACAATTTTACAGACATTGGAGAAGACAAAGATACTAGGGTTGCCATTCAAATTTCCAGGATACTCAAGAAGGCATGTCTTTGAATACTAATGATGGCATAACCTTTCTTCCATGACAATGGGAACAATTTTACAAACATTGGAAGAATAGTAGGATCTCTATTCAAGAAAGCTTGTCATTGAACATTGATGTATCAAATACAATGATAATTTGACAAAGACCAAAAGAGTGTTGAAGAATATGAGGATAAAGTCAGTCATCCCAACCATGAATACAAGATGACTGGATTGAGCGAGCAAATGTGCAAAAGATTAGAAACCTTCTATAAGGAGGCACAAAGAATGGGAATGGCAAAGATTCATTTCCAAAGAATGGTCAGTGGAGTTTTAACAACAAGATATTGGTGAAGCCAACTAGGATTGAATGATGGGTTGCTGCAGATCATCTTGCTCGTTGCGATCCTAGTAGACACTGTGCAAAGTCTTGATCAGTGAAAGGAACTCATATCGGACCTTTATTTGAGGAGATGGTCCAGAATAAACACTTACCATCTGTTTCCAGAGTTGAGAAAATGTTTGAGATGATATGATCCAAGAAAACTAATTCTGATAAAAGGATTATAAAAAGCAAAAGTGACATGTATTCATGACTAGGCATCCCTAGGGGCATGTTCATCATAGTCATAGAATTTATTTGATTTTTGACAGGTATAGAACTTGCTTATCTATTCGAGCATAGGGAGAATAAAACCCGCTTATCCATTCAAGCATAAGGAGGATGGAACCTTTTTCAAAACGTGCCTATCTGTTCGGGCATCGGGAGAATGGAACTCGCTTATCTATTCGAGCGTAAGGGGAATAGAACCTGCTTATCCATTCGAGCATAAAGAGAATGGAACACCTTCTTTCAGTTTGCTTATCTATCCGAGCATGAGGAGGATAGAACCAGTCGATCTATTCAGGATCGAGGAGAATAGTGCCTGCTTAACCGTTCGAGCATGAGGAGAACAGAACCCGCCAGGTTTGGTAATTTGTGAAAATCAATGTCCTTTGTTCTTTGCTCTAATCTTGTTTCACCGGAATGATCAAAGAGGGACATTTGTTGTCATTGATTTTTCACTTGTGTTATATTTGTTATATGATATTGTTATATAGTAATTAGTATTAGTATTATTTCTTAGTGTCATCGTTGATATAGTAGTACTATTACATACATTTTTGTTAGTGTTATAGTAGTTAGTATGATGATTAGTTTAAAACCCAAAATATAAAAAGTTGCTTATTTGTATTAAAAGGTCCACTAAAAATAAAAAGTCCATTGCATAAAACCCATTTTATAAGAGTCCATAAATTACATATATGCTCATTTACAAAAGGCTCAATCAGCCCGATATACAATGGAAACCCTAGGCCCTAACCCTTTGTGATTCTGCGCAGCTGAAGGAGGACCGTTGGATCAGAGGATTGATCCAACGGCGCAGATCACACCAGCTGGTGGAGATTAAGCAGCGCAATTCCTAGCCGTTAGATCTAGATGAGATCTAACAGCTCAGATCGCTCCAGAGCAAGGCACGCGGATCACCACTTAAGTGTGACAGCCACGCACGCGACGTTTCAACTTCGGCTGGTCATTCCATCTTATCCGACGAACACTCGAGCTGATTTTGTTGCCATTCACCCCTTGTTGGCGTTTCCCTCAACGATCGAAGCCACCATAAATATGCAAAAGGAAGTAAACGGGGGTTAAATCCCTAAAATACAGCATAGGCTAATCCCTAAATCAAAGTTGAGGCAAGAATCAAGCTAAATTGGATTCAAAATAGAGGCAAATCGCGAGTCAACAGTAAATCGGCTTAAAATCAAAGCCAGAACAGAAGCATTATAGATGATTTTTAGGGATTCAAGCTTAGAATTCAAGCATTTTTGTACCTATAAATAACATTGTAATTCTTTGTAACACAAATAACATTCATACGAAACATACACAATTTATACACAAAAACAAGGCATACAAAAAGCATTCGGATTTCCAGGCAAACAATTGTAATAGAGAATTCAACAGTGGAATAAAAGCTTATCTTTGCTGGTAATTTCTTCTCCTACTATTATTATTTCAATTCTAAATTAAGAAAAATGATAGCTTTTTACCTCCATTTTGAATAACACTATCGTGAATTTAGTTCCGATATAGCTCCGGTAAAAAAATATGATTTTGGGGTCGCTGAAATTTGGGAAATTAGGGTTTTTCTGGAAAATTTCACCACCGGCAACGGTGGATGGCGGCCGGCACGGCGAACCATCGCCATGTTCTTCAATTCATTAAGAACATGGATGAACTTATCAGAGGATTTAAAAGGGGGTGGTTTTGATCTATTTTAATAAAAGCGGAGAAAATGATTTTTGTTTTTGAAATGTAAGTTATATACAAACCTGTTTGACTGACCCATACTCGGCTTACAACCCACGCCCTTCTTTTTCAAATCTTATACCGTGGCACTTTAGTTTTTAATCCTTTCAATTTCATCCTTTCCTTTGAAATTAAGCACCAGATTTTCAATTGCTTTTGAATTAGCCCTCACATTTTGTTTTTCTTTTAATTTAAGCCCTAACATAATTTTTTTTTAATCTTTTAAATTGGTTATCCCTTTCTTTATTTACAAATTTAGTTTTTTTTAATTTATTTAGTTAAAGCAATTTGTTTTTTTATATGTGTATACTTAAAGACATAAGATTAGGGTCTTTGAAAATTAGATTAGAACCTTGTTTGTTGAAAAATTTTCTTCATGAGGAAAATAAAACACACTTAAAATATCGTAACCTTAAAAATTAAAATGAACATAGACATTTCTTCTAGGGTTAAATCATTGACTATATGTTAATAAAAAATTTAACACATTTAAATTCCTTTGTTGGTTTGTTTAAAAGTGATAACTTAATTAATGCGGTGTCTTATCAAACGAGAATGACGGGTTGGCGCCAGGAGTGTTGGCGGTGATTGAAGTTCATTTTTCGGGTGATAAAACCGTTAAAATAGATTTATATTCACTAAGCGGAAAAATAAATCGAAATCTTGTGAACTTGCAAATTCCAATTTTCAGAACACTTTTTGAAATCAATTAGGTACCAATTTTTGGGCGTTGTGGGGTGATAATCCTTCCCCACACATAACCGACCCCCGAACCTGTTTTCTCTTATTTTCGTGGACCAAAATTGTTGTTTTGATAAATAAAATGTTTTATTAAAATAACATTTATTTTAAAAGTGATCCAATCACACTTTTTCAAAAAAGATTGGTGGCGACTCCGTGTTTTTACTTAAGTTTTCCAAATAATGTCCAAACCTTTTCCTAAAAAAGGGTTGTGACAGGTTTATTTTGTAGGAATGTAAGATTACATGTTTGGTTGAGGGGATATATGATTAGTTAGAGATTAATAAAATTTGTATTGTCTTTAAGGGTATGACGTATGGTATATTACTTGTTGATTGTAGACTATACAGTTTATAACGCTTGAAATTAATCTCATACACAAATCTAAACACTACAACTTCCTTAGGATCTAAACCCTCTCATAAATCACTAACCGTAAACTAGAACGTAAACCCTAAGCAAGTAATACTAAGCCCTAAATCATACACCGTAAACCTTAATGACATTAAAAGTTAATCTCATAAACTAATTAGCTTAACCTACAACATAAACCCAAAACCAGTAACAATACACCATAAATCGTAAACCAAAAACCTTACGGCCAAAAAAATAATCTCATAAACCAATAACCTTGAGTTAAAACATAGTAGTTACTCTTACCGATTTTTGTTTTGCTTCTATAGGGTTATTGTCTAAATTACATATTAGGATCTAAAAAGAACAAAAATAGCAGCATGTTAGAATAAATAAGTGTAAAACGTGTGCTGAAGGAATATTTGATCGATTAAATATAATATAATAATACACGATGTATAGAACATTTACGTATTCGAACCTTTCACATGAAATAGGAAATAATACATGAATGACTAATGATTTTAGTTTAGATTACACTTGATAAGTATCGAAACTCATTTTTATAGGTTCGAAACTAGTTAAATTTGTGGTTCCTGTCCCGAACTATCTTTTCTGTTGTTATACTAAACGTTGTCATAAATGTAATAGTTCATCACCAAATGTTATGTTACTGAACGAATGTCGTAATTTAATTTTTCGTGTTCAATACATTTCAAAAAACGCATGTTCTCAATGTTTTGAATCAATTTTGATTTCTATTATTTATAATTTTTTGTTCCCGCCCAAAATGTCTTTTCAGTTCTAATGTCAAAAGAACACGTAAAAAATTTCAATTTAATTTGTCAGGTTCCATAAAAATAACATTAAATTGCAAGTTCAATGCAATAATTTCAAAAGACGCATGTTCTCAGTAAATACATGTCTTTTCAATGTCAGCGTCGAATCTGTGTAACTCGTTCCGATACATGAGCAGCAAATAGGTCTTTTCAGTTGTTGCATTGGGAAGAACAGTTTACACATAAGTCTTATATAGCAGTTACGGAACCGATTTTCAAATTCTGAACCTGAACCTACCAACCCAAAGTTCTAAATGTACTTTATAGAGTATCGGTTTATTTCTCAAGAACATTGTTCCGAAAAATTGTTTACGAGTGCCAAAACTGGTTAAAATATAAAAAAAATCAATTTCTATTATAAATATGAGTCCTTTGGGTTCTTAGCTTCATACCCTAATGACCTACTTCTTTCTTTTGTATTTTTCGTCTCTACACCATTATATGTCTTGGTTGATTATTACTATGCAGAGACTTCTTTTTATAGATCCGAAAGGAGTGCTGCATGTTTATCTAGGTTGTTCGTGTTGACAAACAGTGGTATTTGAAAGGCTATGATTAGCCATTTTGTAGGGATGCACACCAACAGACATTGTATTTGGAAAACCTTGCTCTCAAAATAATCTAAATACATTTCTTTATGGTTGTTTGGAACTACATGGGGACACGGCAAAAGCAGATCGGATTGTCGGACCTTTGGATGTGGTTTTCTTTAGCCGTTTTCCCTATATATATCGTCAAGGAGGTTGTTCATTTCTCAGTTGTGGGTGTGATCGATTGCGGCCACCATGACAACAAACAAGTAGCACCAGATGATTAGAATCTGAAATTTCTTGTTTCATGTGCAGTCTGGTACTATAACTAGAATCTTTTGGCCCCCTTTAAAGGGCTAAAAGTTTTGACGTCTAAAATGGTCTTATTTCATTAGAAGAAATTCGTAAGAATCTCATAATAGTATTGGCGTCTGAAATGTTTTAATTTCGTTAGAAGAAATCTGCAAGAATGTTTTGCCGCCTAAAAGGGCTAAAAGTTGTAATGAAATGTTATTATTTCGTTATGAATTGAATATTCATATTTACAAATTTTAGAACACAACATTTAAAACAAATCACACATAATCTTTTTGTCATTTCAAACCTAAAACATTACATGTATTCCTAATGAATTTTGTTTAAGTTTTCCATTACTTTTAGACTATGATCATACAAATTGGATCTTGAACTTTTCATGTCATGATAATATCGATTTCGGTTTAACTTCAAGTCAGGTCTGGCATGGAAGGAACTGTTACTTTTTAATTTAATTCAATCGAGTTCCATTAATACTAAGTCCTAAATCATTAACCATAAACCTCAATGTCATACAAATTCATCTCCTCAACTAATAACACTAAACTACACCATAAACCCTAATAACTATGTATAATTTTCATCTTTTAACTCATAAACCATAAACCTTTATGCCCTAAAAATTCATCTCGTAAACCAATAACCCTAAACTACTAATAAGTCTAATATTTGCATATTTTTCACATATATATACTGATATTTTAGTGTTCTAATCCAACTATAAATTCATGTTTTAACAAGTATTTGATTTTGTAGGGATTTTGACTGCTAAAGGATAATACATGCTTAAAAGAGAAGTTTCAGTTGGATTTGGATTCTAAGGAGCATTTAACACAATAAGAGAAATTCTACTTCAAGTTGAACTTTCAATTTTATATTATATTTGGAGTATAATAGAGTTTTAAATTAAATCCTATTGTAATTCCTTCTCCAAGTTGATATAAATGACCTCTATTATAAATAGGGTCATGAGGAGAAGAGAAATCATTCATCCCATAATTCTCATTCTTATCTTCTTTGTTGATTTCCCTTCTTCATGAGTTGCTAAACTCTTTTTCTAATTAAGGTTTAGGTTCAAGGTTATTAATAAAAGTTTTTAGTGAGATTTCTTGTTCTTCATCTTCTTCATCTATTTCAAGTATTTTTATATCTTCCGGACTTATTCAACACATATATATTGGATTATATATATACAACAACCAATCGAGGCATCCTTGATACAAGTGGTAAGTAACCAAGCAACGGGTTAGAAGGTATTGATTCATATTCTTGATAAGTTAACGGATTAGTGCTTTGATAGTTTATGTGCATTGGGTCTCTTAATTAGGTAACTATTTGATAGGTTTTAATTCTAAGTGGATTATCTAAGGATTTTAATCTTGATAATAAGAGTTAGTCATTTATGGATTATTAAGTGATTATCTACTAAGTAAGAGAGATTGAGTTTAATTATGGATTATCAATTAACCTATAACCAAGCTATTTGAGATTCATGAAGGTTTATATTTTGTGAAGTTTGATGATCTAAAACTTGGATTAATACACCGAGATCTACCTTAACTAGAGTTCCTTTTAATATAGAATTCTCATTTACTTTAAATTGCTTTCTTCAATTCTACTCAAATTCAAACTTCCCCCAATTTATTTTTCTGTTTGTAAAATTAATCTCTTACCATTCCATGTGGATTCGACCATGCTTACCGCTTCTACAAGTTACTTTGAGTAGGTTTTATTTTTGATGGTTCCGACAAGCGCTATCAACTACACAAAATATTACAACATAGTAGTTAACCCTAAAAATGAAATATAGAAACTAAATTGAACAGAAATATCACAACATTAAAATTATTAGGGTAAAAACAAAATATTTATATATAATTTTAGTATTTTTTATTAAAAAAACATTTTTATTTTGTTTTCATATTTCAATTTTTATTTCATATTTCCAAATTTATTCTTCACATTTTTATAAAAATTAATACTCATTCATTACACCAACGTCAAGATATGATGTGTGCTGAAGGATTTGAATATTTACATTTTAAATATAATAAAATATTAAACGTCAACACAAATGTACCATTTAACTGCTCGCATAAAGTGCCTTTCAGTAATCCGATTAGTATCGAACGTTTATATATACAGTATCAAACTTTTCTTGGAAAAGTTCAAATTTGACATTGTCTCCTAATGTTTTAAGTTTACGTTGCTTTGTACAAGTGTTGAAACTCACATGCATAGGTTCGAAACTATTTACAATTTGAGGTTCCCACCTGTAACTGTCTTCTCAGTTACACTTTTAAATGCGTCATAAATGTCAATTAACTGCTCGAGAAAGTTTTGTTACGGTAAGTTTTAGACTGAAAATATCAACGGAAATCATCACATTCACGGCTGATCAGTCTTAGTTGTAGTATCGAAACTTTACGACACGTTTAAATATAATAAAAACTTTATACAGCAGAAGTGGCAATACATAAACATAAAAACCTAATATTATAAGCAGATGTGGCCAATGCATTTCAACCCATAATCTTCCTCGCATAGTTTGCAAAGCATTGGGGATTGTTCTTGTAAATTAGAGCAACACCCTCACAATTCGAGTGAGGGTCGTCTGGGTTTGGATCACGTAGCAAATTCAGTATACGCGCAAGAATCTCTACAACTCTGACAGCAGAGCTTCAGTTTTCATGGAGGAAGTTTAGCCTAATTGCGCCAGCTTCAGTGAAGTTGGGATGGAATAAGTCCCCATCAAATTTTAAAGCAACCTACATAAGCATATAACAATAATCTTTGAAATGCTTCAGCATAAAAAATGAACAATAATAACAACACTCTTGGGAAGTTAATTATATTACCTTAGGAGGATTCATAGGACAATCAGATGGAAAGAAAATGCTAACTTCAAAATTATGCCCTTCATAAAGGTTGCCATCAGGTGCAGCCATTTGAATTCGATAATGAAACGGACAATCATCGACATCAGCCATTACTAAAGAAGAATAATGATAATTATAAATTGCCTGAAAACGAAATTTTTTGCATAAATGACAACGTAATAGAAGGATGTTTACCAAAAAGCAGATAAGAGGCTACAAATAGATTCTCCAAGGCATTAGGACGGAACTCCCTCTGAATACGTGCAAGGGAACCCATGTTGGTCTCTCAAAGTAGATGAAGAAATAAGACGAGAATGGCATTTACAAAATAAGTGGGGTAATTTATAGGGAAGAACGTGTCGAGCCATGACTTATTATGGAACATGTCGCTTCGTTAATAAGTATCGACACAGTGTGAACTTGGTTCCAAGCTCTTTAAATATCAACCTAAAATATGACATTCTCTTCTCACATTTGCATTTCGACTGTAATTATACTAGTACCTAACTATTATTTATGCGTTTCGTAACTGATATTCAGAACTTTTTTACTTACATTTATGACTTTGTCGTTACGGTTTCCAATTTCAAAACAAGCATGGTCTCAATAAGCAAGCGTCTTTTTAATGTCAGTTTCGAATCTACGTGTCTCGTTTCGATACATTAGAAGCAAATATGTCTTTTCAGTTGAAACATAAGGGTGAACAATGATTCGGTACTTTAATTAAAGGATCCGAACGTTTGCATATACGATTTTGAAATTTATCACGTAAAACCTAAAGTGTAATTTGTATTACAATATATTTCAGTTTAAGTTTTGCTTTACAAGTATCAAAACCGGAATGTACAGTTTCACAACTAACCTTAATTTTTGTTTCCCGCCTAAAAATATATTTTTAGTTATACTATTATTGTCTCGCATAAACTGTGTTTTCATTAATACGACGAGTAACGAGCGTTTGCATATAAATTTTGAACTTATTATGTAAAATCTAAAATGTATAATTATTTCCCTAACAATTTCAGTTTAAGTTGTGTTTTACAAGTATCCAAATCGGAAGCAACAGTTTCCAAACTAAGTTGAATTTTTGGTTCCCGCCCGAAACTATTTTTTCAGTTATAATATTAAACTAAAAAAATTCTATTAAATACCCTTAAAATACATGCCCGTAATTTCTAACTCCTAAAATAAAAGAAAACCTGAAGGTCCCTCCGTCTGCTAAATTTAGTGAAGAAGAAGAAAAAGAAATAAACAAAAGTAGGAAGATGGACTATGTCTTTGAGGCGAACAAAATTTCGACGTAAAGTTGTAGAAAGCCAATCGTGTTAAAAATATCTTTGTCAGATAACGATTCAGGAAGAAAACTTTTGGGGTTTTCTAACCATGGGAATAGATTTCAAAAATCATGTATTTTTTTAATGGTACGAACCACCTATGCGTCCGCGTGCAAAGGTACTTATTCTTGGACTCTTAAGGAAAGTCCGAGTGAATGATAGGGGAAGAAGAAATGAAAGGATTGCTTGGGTTCTTAATTTGATAGGTTTTGTTTTAGTGAATTGGTTTGTCATGGATAAGAGACAAGGTTGCACTTCAGGAATGGTTTTACAAGGTTGACGAAGACAAAGGGTATGTCCGTTTTGACTAATGCACTATCATTTTGGATGTAAAATGTCATTTAACTCGTATCAAGTGTAATTTCTATATAATATGATGCGTATCGAACATTTACAAATACAGTTTAAAACTTATCACGTGAAACCTCAAATGTAACATGATTTCCTAACAGTTTAAGTTTTGCATTACAAGTTTGCATACCCGCATCCATAGTTTCAAACCTATTTCTCAATTTTTGCTTTCAGCCATAAAAACATTAAAGGTAATACTAATATTAAATGTTAAATGTGAGGTGGAGAGTTGGATGTACAACAAAAAAATTTCAAAAAAATGGGGACGCTGCCAAATCCTGTCTACTCAGCACGAACCAAGATCGACCATTCACATTTTGAACATCTCTGCAAACCTGCTTCCATGCATTATATGACCTCAATTAATTAGGAATGATCTTAGTTAGTTGTCACTAACATTTGCTAAAATTTAAACTTATCATCCGTCAAAATGAGACCGACAATCGTTTCTCACAAAAATTTCTCTGAGGGTTTTTCTTGTTACCTTAGATTTCAAGTATTTCGTAAATAAACAAACCTTAGGGTTTTGCTTGTTACCTTTGCAATGGAGATGATTGCAAGGTTCAGTACCGGACCTAAATTAAGGTTTCGATCCTTTACACTGACTGAAACGTTTTTCACAAATTGAGAGGATTCTTTAGGTTTTTAATGAGGAAATGAAGGTTCGATTCTCATTCTAGGAAAGTCGGGAGGGCTTTAAGAGACCTACATAAAACTGAAAATATGAATCGTTAAACCGAAAATATTATCATCGTGCTTTAGATTGCGAAATTTGTTGATGAATTCTGATACTTCACGATTGGACCTAATATGTTATCTACTTCCTTCACTTTTACTGTTCATACGTCTAATTTTATCTATCCAACATACCATACTCCAGGTTTTAGTACTTATATATACGTTATGATACATACTATACAAACATGTATTGTTAAAGGCACTATACTATAAAAAATCAGCCTGATGAATTGAAGTGTAGGAGACAACAAATAGATATCAAGGCTTCGAGACACATACATTGGCATCTACTGCTGGATTCGCATTGCTATTTACTGCAAAAGCGCCACCAAGAAGAACAATTTGTCCAATGTTTTTAGACTAAGTTTCGAAACTTACCGGTAACGACCTCTTCTCGTTTCCATATGTTTTTTATGGAATTTAAATTTAACAGTCAAAATAAAAAAAATTCCCATCAAAAGGCTCTAATATCCCACCGTTTATTATCCATATACTAACTTACCATTTTTTAGACTCGCCCGAACTATTTATTTACCTTTTTTGGAGATTTATAAAAATTCAAATTAAAAATGGAGGGACTAACTCGTAACATAAGTAAAGTACAGGGACTATTCATGAGTTACAGAAGAGCTCAATCCCAACTTTACAACGTTTTCAAGCTTACGGCAATTTTTATTTCTTATTCTCTCATCTTTACTTTCTTTTCAATCTCTCTTGTCTGATCGAAAAACTAAAGAGGGATAAAAGAAAAAATCTCTGAAATCCAATGGCAGCAGCAGTAGAAGGAGCGAAGAAGATCATCATAGACACTGATCCCGGCATCGATAATTACGTCAAATCACTCGATTAGAAGTAGAACTATTTCAAATTCAACGATTTGATCTGTTTATCTTTTAGATTTCTAATTTTTTTCTCCGAATCTATTTCAATTCTACTGTATCCTTCCTTCGCTGCTACTTTAAATGCTTCTGAGATGAATTTATGTTGATCTTCGTTCTTTGTGATTTGATCGGATGTTGCAGATGATGCCATGGCGATATTTCTAGCACTGCGATCTCCTGAAGTGGAGGTCATCAGTCTCACCACTATTTATGGCAATGTCTATACTAGTTTGGCCACTAGAAACGCCTTACATTTGGTAACTTTTCATTCTTTCTACTCTGATTTATATTTCTTTCATTATTGATTGGCGTTGATTTGATGTGGACTGCTCTGCTGGAGTGATCGTCTCCTATTAGAGGTTGCAGAAAGAACTGATATCCCCGTGGCGGAAGGATCACATGTTACCATCACTGTATGTGCTATTATCCTTGATCTCTCTATACCAATTTTTGCCTGTCTTTAGTTTCTTTGTTTGCCTTTCATATTTCACGATCCCCTAAAAATTCTTAGTTGAATAATATAAATTTGAATCCAGATCTGCAAATCAATCTAAAATACAAATCCGTTTGTGATCCACATTAAATCCAATTATACTCAAATGCACTAAAAGTCCACATTTAGTAAGTCCAAAATTATTTTTAGAATAATTTTTAAAAAAAAAGTAAAACAGATAATATATTCGAATATCCGAATACACAAAGTAAAGCAAATTCTGATAACGGGCATCCGAGGATTAATATCATATCCTCTCCAAATCTGCTACTTATAAATATACAAATATCTGAATACCTTATATTTCTAGTCTTGGAACTTCTTTCCTTCATCTTTATAATCTTGCTTTACAGTTTCCACCAGTTTTTCATCAAATTTGACATGTTTTAGATGCTGACCGGGACAAATTGGCTAGTTCAACTGGAAAATTTGCTCAGTTCTTGTGCAAGATACTAGGGGTGTACTTCAATTATCATCAGGAAGCATACAGCACGAAAGGTCTGTCACTCTGTCTTCTGGTAATGGTCAAGTGATTTGTGCAAAATCATTATCTTTTAATTTATTCACAACCGTTCTGCAGGTGTGTACCTTCATGATCCAACAGCCTTGCTTGCAGCCATTAATCCTTCACCTTTCACTTATACGGAGGGTGTTGTCCGAGTTCAAACAAATGGCATCACAAAAGGACTAACAATATTATACAACAAGCAGAAAAGGTTAGATATTGTGTGTGTGCGTGTTATCAAAAGTATCGAACTTGAGGAGACTAACCGAGCTTTGTATGATCTAGTTTGATTTTTGTTGC
Organism: Hibiscus mutabilis; assembly: GCA_019671005.1. Classification (NCBI taxonomy): domain Eukaryota; kingdom Viridiplantae; phylum Streptophyta; class Magnoliopsida; order Malvales; family Malvaceae; genus Hibiscus; species Hibiscus mutabilis. Next base: position 61,475,625 of record CM033712.1, read on the forward strand.
ATCGTTTTAAGTTTAGAGCCTCTTTATTTAATTAGTTACAAGAATATTTAATTGAAGCAGCTAATGGTGACCTTTACAGTAACTTAATAAAGGGCCTATTTGAGCCGCACTTAGCTATAGGTAGGGGTGTTCGCAGTTAACCAAAATACTATAACAGTTAACCTATAAGTTATGTTCTTAGTGCAAAAGTTATATGCTCTTAGTGCAATTAGAGGGGAAATGCATAGAGAATGTACCTAAGAATGCATAAAAAACTATGGACTCTTTCTTAATGATTAACCGTTGGTTAACCATGAACACCCCTAGCTGTAGAGAAAGAGTAGTAACCTTTACAGTATCATAGCTGCAGCTCTGACTAGGGGTGAGCATTCGATCGAGTTTAATATGCCTTAGTTGCAGCTCTACTTGAATATTTGCCTAACATTAGACTCCTAATAGCTGATGTATAGGGAATTTTCTGCATTTCTTGAATTTCAAGGTTACTTTTAAGGCATTGGGCAAGACAAAATTTGTCTCATTTAGCGACAAGGGTGTCTATTGGTTTACTGTTTTGCATGCCAAATCTTTTAAGTACTTTATCGATATAGTTCTTTTGTGACAATCCAATAATACCACGAGATCGATCTCGATGTATCTGAATTCCTAAAACAAAAGAAGCGTCCCTAAAATATTTCATTTCAAAATGCTTAGATAGAAATCTCTTGGTTTCGTGCAATAAGCCTATATCGTTAGTGGCAAGCAAAATGTCATCGACATATAAAACCAAAAATATATGCTTACTCCCACTAAACTTGTGATACACACAATCATCAACAATATTCATCGCAAAACCGAACGAGATAATTACTTGATGAAATTTGTGGTACCATTGACAAGATGCTTGCTTGAGTCCATAGATGGATTTTGTTAATTTGCAAACTATATTATATGTCTCCCGACTCAAAGTTTTTTGGTTGCACCATATAAATTGTTTCTTCAATGTCTCCATTGAGAAAGGCAGTCTTAACATCCATCTGATGTAACTCAAGATTAAAATGAGCTACAAGTGTCATAATTGTCCTAAAAGTCTTTCGATGTCTTCTTTTTGAGTATATCGTTTAGCTACAAGACGTGCCTTATAACTCTCTAAATTACTATTTGCATCCTTCCTGGTTTTAAATAATCATTTACAATTTACAGTCAATTGGTTTTACACCTTCAGGTAATGAGACAAGTTCCTAAACTTTATTGTCTTGCATGGATTTATACTCTTCCTGCATGGCATCAATCCACTTTAGAGAGTTAATACTTTGCATGGCCTGATGAAAGTTGATTGGATTATCTTTCGTCATTCTATTGTCATCCTCATTTTCTTGGAGAAATATAATATAATCATCTGAAATAGCATTTCTCCTTTCTCTCGTGGATCTCCTTAATAGTACTTGTTGTTGAGGTTGTTGAATTTATTATTCTAGAATAATTATCTCATCCTGAATAGGAGGGAGTTGTTCATCATTGTCTTGTTGAGGTATGAGAACCTGAACATCATCAAAAGTGATAGTAGGAACTGAGTTAGAACTCAATTCCTCCTCAAAAGCAATGTCTCTAACCTTATTTCTCCCTTCAAATTCAACATCCTTAAAAAATGTTGCACTTCTCGTCTCAAAAATATTCTTAATCGTAGGATCATAAAATTTATAGCCCCTAGATCGCTCAGAATAACCAATAAAGTAGTTGCTCGCTATTTTGGAGTCCAATTTCTTTTAATGTGGCCTATAAGGCCTTGCCTCAACTGGACATCCCCAAATGTGAAAGTGTTTTAGAGTAGGCTTTTGATCTGTCCAAAGCTCATAAGGTGTCTTTTCAGCTACTTTAGTTGGTACTCTATTCAGAATGTACGCTACTGTCTTTAATGCTTCTTCTCAGAGGGTCTCAGTAAGGTAGAATGAGCAATCATACTCATTATCATATCCTTAAGAGTCCTATTACGTCTCTCAGCTACACCATTCATATTAGGTGATCCCGGCATGGTGTATTGTGGGACAATACCACATTTCTCTAGGAATTTTGCAAATGGTCCTGGACGTTGTTCACCCGAGCCATCATATCTATCGTAGTACTCACCACCACAATCAGATCTAACTTTCTTAATTCTTTTGTTGAGTTGGTTCTCAACTTCAGCCTTATAAGATTTGAACACATCCAAAGACTCAGATTTCTCATGAATGAGATATAGGTACTCATAACGTGAGTAATCATCTATGAATGTTATGAAATATTGTTGACTATTCCAATATGCCATAGGAAATAACCCATAAATATCTGTATGAATTAATTCTAAGACGTTTGTAGATCTGTTGGCACCTAATCTCTTAATTTTGGTCTGTTTTCCCTTGATGCAATCAACACATACATTAAAGTTTGTAGAGTCAAGGGACTCCAAAATACCATTAGACATAAGTCGTTCGATACTACCTTTTGAGATATGTCCTAAGCGTTCATGTCATAACGATGCTAAATTTTTTTATTTAATTTGTGTTTAGTACCACGTGATTCCACATGCAAGGTTGGTTTCATTATATGATACAATTGTATCTAGCAAATAAAGGTTGTTATAAGCATTTAAATAACGAGTTTCGACAATACTTGAATTTAAAGATAAAGTAAACTGATTGTTTCTAAATGAACAATAATATCTAAATTTGTTCAACAAAGAAATTAAATTTCGCCTAAAAGATGGAACAAGAAAAATGTCTTTCAAATCTAAATAAAAACAAGTTCCTAATAACAACCTAAAATGTTCAATTACTTTAACTTCCATTGATTTTCCATTGCCCACAAAGATGTTTCTTTCACCATCACTTGGCTTTCGGTAGCTCGGGCAACCTTACATAGAAACACTTATGTGAGTAGTAGCACCAGAATCTAACCACCAAGTGTTTCTAGGTACTGAAGCTAAATTAACCTCAAAACAAACCAAAGTAAGATTCATACATTTCTTTGTACGCCATGCGTAATATTTGGCACAATCTTTCCTTATGTGTCTAGGCTTGTCACAAAAGAAACAATTGTTTGGAACTTGCTCTTGTTTTTTTTAGCTGGACCCTTAGCAGCTTCATTATAATATTTTGTTTTCTTGCCCTTGTCCTTAGAGGCACTGGCCAAATGAGCATTTTCAGTCTTATCGTGCTTCAACCTATCTTCCTCTTGAACACAATGAGAAATGAGTTTATTTAGATTTCATTTCTCCTTTTGGCAGTTATAGTTAATTTTAAACTAGTTAAACTATGCAGGAAGCAATACCAAAACCATAAAAACAAGCAAGTCTTTAGAAAATTCGATCTTAAGTGCCTTAAGTTTTGAAGCGATATGGAACATCTCCATAATGTACTCCTTTACATTTCCTTGACCTTTATATTTCATAGGCATCAAAGAAGTCAAAAGTGATGTCATTTCAACCTTATCATTTTTAGCAAAACGTTGCTCAAGATTGTAGGAAAGACTTGGCCTGAATAATCTCTTTAGATTCTCTGCCCCTAAAGGCTTTCGAAATGTTGTGTTTCATGATCATCAGACTCGTGCGATTAGAACGATCTTACCTCTCAAAATCCCTTTTTGCATCAGGGGTGCTATCCGCAATAAGAGGTGCAGGTTGTTCTTGCCTTAATGCAAGTTCTATGTCCATACAACCAAGCACTATGAGTAAGTGTCTTTCTCATTCCTTAAATTTGTCACATTAAGCATGAGTATAGAATTGTGGCAGCAAGAGAACTAGCTGAATATAAAACAAAATAGAAATAAAACAAGCTCACATCAATATTCATAAGTAAACAAATAAAGTTAAAGTAATGACTAATTCCCCTCAAGATACCAAACACAACATTAATATCAAGTTTTTGGACAGTAATATTAACAGTAAGCGGTACTATTGTTGTAGTAATCAAACATTGACAATAAACTATGTCGAATAACAGATTAATCTTTGGACTAACGTATTGCACACATAAAATACCTTATAATTGTCACACATTTATTACCGCAAGTGTCGTTGAAATTCGGTCAAATATTAATTTTTCTTTAGGCCAATTAATAAACGCATGAATTACAAAAACACAAACATTTTGATATTTTAAATAAGTTCATCTACACAAAAGCGGTCACTTTGGTGACCTTGTGTTTCAATTAACCCACCAAAATATTAGACATAGCCAAAACATGAATTTATATGTTTCTAAAGATTTATCTTTATACCTAATGATCAAAACTGAAATTTAACTCCAACTGAATTAAATATATATATATATATATATATTTAAAAGGCTTAACCGTCAAATAGGTGTCCAAACTATGCCTTTTTTCCAGTTAGGTGCCCAAACTATTTTTCAGGCCAAATTGAGACCTAAAGTTTCATTCAGTGACCCATTTAAGGTTTGCCATTGATTTTTACCGTTAAATGCCACGTGTCACCTCCAAAAAAATCCAAAAATATATTAAAAATAAATAAAATTAATTAATTTTTAAAAAATCTCTAAATTTTTTAGATTTTACAAAACAACCCAAATTTCAAAATCCCTAAACCCCAAAACTTAAATCCTAATTTGAGTCAATTTTGCCGCTAATTGTCATGTTGCCGCCCACCACATCGTTCACGGACCACCACGACCATTTCCCCCACCATTCCGTCGCCGGAAATCGACCGATGTCATGCGAATCGACAAAATTGTCAAATAGTTCTTTCGAACGATTCGCGACGAACAGCGGCAGGAAGGTCGACAAATGGCGTGTGGGCTGCTCGACGAGGGGAGGGCGCTTCATTCCGTAGCCGGCAACGCGGCCGCCGCCGGCGGGAGTGGTCGGATTTTGGGGGCTTAGAGATTTGGGGACTGTTTTGGAATATTTGAAAGTTTCAAGATATATTTTTATTTTGTTTTATTAATTTTATTTATTTTTAATATAACTTTTGAAATTTTCAAAAGATGACACGTGTCTTTTAACGGAAAAAATTAACGTCAAACCTTAAATGAGTCACGGAATGAAATTTTAAGTCTCAATTTGGCCGGAAAATAGTTTAGGCACCTAACTGAAGAAAAGGCATAGTTTGGACACCTATTTGCAGCCAATTTTAAATAATATATATTTAAACCAAACATGCAATTACTAAAGAAGCAAAAGCAATACAAAGATCAAGGGCAAATTCTATTCTGGGAGGAAAATAAAAAGTTTACTGTTAATGAATTCCTTAAGCAAAACATGATATAGGCACAAATATTGATGAATCCTAGAATCATCCATATTAAAAAATTAAACTCCAATTCCGATGAAAAGCAATCGAGGGGTAAAACCCAATTTCAAATTCACCTGACAAATCAAGAAATTGTAAATCCCCATTATTAATGCAACACAACAGAAAGGTTATCGCACAATAGAATAATCGGGGGAAATCAAAATATGCAAATTAAAATCATAGAAAACAAAACCGTACCCAATTACATAGTTTATTCTCGATGATTCGACGTACCTAGCACTGATGCCACTTGTTTGAACTAAAATTTATTTATTTGAATAATAAACTCGAAATTCATACATGCCAAATCATTAAGAACATAGACTAAATTTACGAAAGCGTACTTGAATCTATTGATGGAGATTTTTCAGAGAGAGCTTAATTTTTCAAGATGATAAGTTATCTCTTGTCATACAACTCTGTAACGGGAAAGGAGAGATATGCAAGTTAACTTATATATTGGGAACTACTACTTATTATATAAACTGAATTAAAAACAGTTTATTAATATTTACAATTCTGCCTCTCATTGAGTTATAAATATAACTTATGGTATCTATAATTTTAATTTCATGACAATTTAATACCTATAATACGTGTAACATAATTGGTCACTTAATTCCGTGTCATATTTTATAATAGCAGCATACATTATACGTATGTGCCCACAATTGCGGATTTTAATCCAACACAATCAAGTCAATAGAGTTAGGCTAGTGGACAAGTCTTATTTTATAACTCGAATTTTATTTGAATTTTTTTCGAGCCCAGTTTATGATGTTCGACTCAAGTTGAGTCGAAATGTTCGAGTTTTTGTTCAAATTTAATTGTAAACATTTATAATGTTGCGGTACTAATTGATTTTAATTTAAACTGCTTTCCATAACCATATACGATAAGCATATATTTCATATTTTTCATATCTAATATACATATATCAGATAGAGTTGAAGGATACTCGAATTTGAAAACCAATCCATTAATTACTCAAATCTTCAAGTATTTAAAGTTTTATTTTATAACTCAAACTTCATTTGAATTTTTTTATTCGGGTTTATAAAATTATGATTCGGGTCAAGTTGAGTCAAATATTTTCTTGTCTAGTCGAGTTTTGCTTTGACAATTGACCTGTTGGTTTTTGAATTCTCTTATTAAGCCCTTCCTTAGGATGTATGAAAATGCAATAAGCTGTAGGATAAAGTAATACAAAGTGAACAAAACCAAGTCTATATGAAATCCTTGTTCTATGCATCAATATCGTACCAGAGCGTGTATGCTTGTGCTTGTCCTGCGTTCGAGTCTTCGAGATAAATAGATTGAATGTATAGAAACTGCAGTTGCAGCCTTCAAATTTTGTGATGATGGATGATGTTCCTTAATCGAGTGGATACATTCGACAAGGTTTGCTGAAGTCACGGAGTGGACCGATCAACCCTCGGTGAAGGTGGTGGTCACAGTCGATGCACCTGCTGTTCTCAAACTGGTTATGGAGAGGTTCATGGACTGATGATGATGAGAATGGTTGTGTTGTGTATCACTATGGATAAAATATTTTTAGCCCCAAAGCAGTAAAGTGTAACAATTATGAATGTCTCATTAAAAACAAACAAACAAACAATTGTGAATGTCTTTTTAAGACCGTGTATAAGCTTTGTCGGTGGGGTAATTTGTTAAGTTATGGAATTTCATATTTCCTCTCGAAATATTTTACCAATTTCATAGTGTTCCATAAATGCTTTTTTCCAGGATCGGAGCTACTAAGGAACGGTAATAGCTCGTCCCCCTTAATATTTTTTATTGATGGTAATTTTAGTCCTTGTTATTCCGAATACTTGTCAAATTAGGATTTACTCCTCTTAAAATTTGGATTAAATATTTATTCAATGTCTGTTAATTTTTAAATTTTATCTAATTTTGATTCAGTCTGTTTTTTCTTTGATTTCGGATGAGCTTAATTTTATCTGAAACGGGATTTGATATAATTTTGTATCCATTAATTAGAGGGGAAATTGAGGGTTTTGTATTTTGACATTATCTCTAATACAAATCAATTTCATTTAACATTTTTATTGATTTCATATTGTATTAATAATAGATCATTATTATACAATATATCAATGATTTTTTTTTAAAAAATAAGATCTTAATTTGATAATCTAAATTTTAATAGTATTTCAAAGTTTGTTTTATTTAAATTATAATTATAAATTAGAACTCGTTCATGTTTAATGATATTGCAAAAAAAAAGTTTAAAAAACTTTTTAAAATGAAAAACCTTACATCATTAAAAATGGTGTATTAGTAAGTATCAATTGATAAGTCTTCTGATGCTCTTACAGTAAACTTCAAAAGAAGTTACAAATTATATAGGATATTGGTTTTTTTGGTAGAGGCGACGGAATGAATGCCTGAAAACATAGGCTCGAGGATGTGCTCTGAAATGATTTTTATCTGAAATAAATTTGTATTCATCTTCGAATTTAGTACTAAATTTTTAAATAATTTGAATATTTATATATTATTAACTACCTTGAAAATAAAAACCCAACCCCAAAATTCAACCGATCTAATGCTAATCCGACCTGAAATAAATATAGACATGAATTAAATTTGAATCAAACCTGATCACCAACTGTTAACGAAATTACTGACAAATAATAAATTTTATACAACATATATAACCCTCGTTATTTCGATTTGACTAAAAAAAAGTAAGAAGGGTTTTGATTTAAAAACATGAATAATGGTTTCGAACATGGAAAACTGCACTGCATGCGGCGTACCACATGAATGATAACTAGATCACTGCTTTGACTAATTTTGAGGTTTATTATAATTAATCATTCATTCCTTCTTTCTTAACTTATCAACGTTGATTTAGTTTAAATAATTTTACTTTTGTGGCTAAAAAATATTAGTAAATTAATAAGACGATGCATGCATGTTCTTGTTGAGTAAAATAATTAATTCTGACCAAAGGTACATTCCATAATTCCATTCACATTCGATAATAGTATGCCTTTCTGTTTTAGGCTGTGATGAATTATTGTACAACATGATACGTCCGCCCACTATCAACTATAAACGGCCAATGCCATATAGATTTGAAAAGGTCTTTTTTTTTTTATGTAGGAGGTGTTAGATTTAGTATATTGATTTATTGGTCAATTAATTAAGATCGATTACTACACATAGATGAAGTTAGAATCGAACATCATGAGGTAGGGACGGAATTATGTAGGGATTGAGAGGGGTTGTCGCCCCTCCTATATTTTTTGGTATAATAGTATTTTAGGTCCTTTATAGTTTAAGTATTAGTCAAATAAGGTATTTTTCTCTCCCAATTTTTAAATTTAAAGGCTTAAATTTGGGGACAATACTTAATTTATCTAATATTAAAATTTATAGGGACATAAGTTATTATTATACTAGAAATTTTGAAGGAATCAAATTAAAATTTTAGAAAATTTAATTATAAATATTAAAAAAATTAACGTCTAATGTGAATTTTAAAAATCTGTGAGGTCAAATTACATTTTTCAAAAAAACTAAAGAACTTATTATGAATTTTACAAATTCTAGGGGGGGCCAAGGTTCTCTTGAGCCTTTCTCAGTTCATAAAATCGGGGCGAAGATAATGTTGAAAACAAATGGTGAGGAAGGATTTAGGTTAATTAATTAACTTAAGAAGTGCCGATTTTCTCTCCGTTCTTTTCTCACGCTCCCATGCACGTTACAAAACAATAGTAATACTAATTTCCACCACCAATTTTAAAGCCCAAATATTAAAATATAGTAATGCTATATATATTTTTCAAATGTGTGGACCACTTCAATCATACTTTTGTATTTAATTAATGATATATTCTCTTCAAAAGTGAAAACAATAATGATATAATTACTTTTCATGAAAAAATTCATCAAAGAAAAATAATGATATAATTACTTAGCTAATGAATTTGATCCGAGATGGAATTAGTATTAGACTATGATAATTATAGAATTATTTAACTTCAAAATTAATATGAATTTAAAATTTTTATGTCGAAAGTTTGAAAGGACAAAATTTAATTTAATAAGTATTCACACAACCAAAAATAAGTTGATTTATCAGGATGCAACACTAGATCCTTTAAGCAATGTCAGAGGTTTGAGTTTTGGGATTGTGAACGGATAAAATTGGGTTGAGAGAGTTGCCTCATAATTAGCATGTGCAGTATCTAATCCGGATTAGTTAGCTAATGGATTGGATACTGGTAGTTAAACAAAAAAATAAGTATTCAAACAAGAAGAGACTAATTTTTTAATATTCTAGTATGATTTCATTGTTGTATTTGTTCTTTACTCCGAACCTTTTAAAAATATAACATACCGTACTGACTACGCAACTTAAACATGATTCACCTATGAAGTACAATGTCATTCTATAGCACTGGATCACTGTAAAATTATCATTAAACAAAAACAAGAGGACATGGCCCCTTCCATGTACCGTTGAAAAATTTAACCTGAGGTACGAACAGATTCACCCAAACCGGACTTAATTTCAACCCGAACATGACCTTAAACTCGGAATAAATTGAACCGAAATCGATTTAAATTTTAGTTGAATCGATACAGACCCGAATTGATTTTCAACCAAACCAAATGTAACTCGAATCGAAAAAACCTAAATTTATTTTACCCTAACTCAATTTGACCAAATAATTTTTTACTGATTTGTTGTTGGATATATATAATAATATATAAAAATGTTACAAGGTTGATTTATAATAATATATATAAAATTGCTAAGATGAAAAAAAAATTGATTTTTCAAGTTGAAAACGAGTTTACATCAGTAGTGTATCATTCATATTTAAGAATCGAAATCTTCCTTTTTAAAAAATATTAAATATAATTGACAAACAAAAGATGTGTTTTTTACAAGAATATATTAATATTCTATATATATTTTTATTTGACTCATACTCAACTCGAAGTTTCAAAGGTTAATCTGAATAAAAAAATAGACTGATTTTCTATTGACTCGAAAGAAAACCGACTCGATACTCAACCCGAACTACTATATAATCAAACTGAAGTCAAACTCGACCTAAATTGCACTTAAACCAAATAAAATCACCTCAAAATAACCCGAATCGAATCCAATCCAACTCAAACGAATCATTTGCCACCTTTGCTCCCATACTTTTAATAGTTGTTTTTCCTAATCTAATCTAATCTAATCTACTTATTAATCTACGATTTCACTAATATATATAGGTCCATATATTCCTTAGTAACTTAAATATTAATAGATATTTAATCAACCAAATAAATCCATATTAACTCAAATATATGGAGTTGAATCATCGTCTATTTTCTAATCTAAATTCTAAATGTCAAAAAAAAAAAAACATGATTATAATCATTATCATGTGAATGTGATCAAATGAATGTACGGCGTTCACATTACATATATTAGAACTGTTAGTACATAACGTTAGCTACTATCCCGCTCTGCCTCTTTGCTTCTCTGCCAATTTAATTAATTACTTTATTAATGTTAAGTAGTATGTTTGTTTGTGTAATATGCAAGTATTAGTTTAAGTAAGTCTCTCGTCTTATGATTTCAAGCAACCACGTCTACGGACATGCACCATTCCTTTTATTAGCTTATACTTAATTAAAACTTTATTTATTCTCACAATCCTCAACTTTTGGGGTTTTTTTAAGAAAAAAAACTTCTGTGTCTCGTAATATAATATTTATACCAGTGACGAATCTAGAAATTAAAAAAATATGAGTTTAAAATAATAATATTGTCTAAATGTGTGTAAATTTATTTTTCTTTTAATTTTTTAGAATACACATTAGACTATATTTGTTTTTAAGAAAATGAAGATGTAGTTGTTCCCGTTAGAAACTTAACATATCCACAACTGATTCACACTTTATAGAGAAGTAAATATAGAGTGATTTTTGATACATTACACAAGTATGCATATTTACTCTTTAAAAAATAAAATTAAATATTTAATTCTAAACTCTAAATACTAAATTATAATCATAAACTATACAAACTAAATCCTCAAACTCGAAAACATAAAGAGTTAGTAAAAAAAACTATACAACAACACATGTATCAAAATTTCACTTCATAAATATAACCATGCATTAATACCCTCAAATTTAATTTCAAAAATCAAATTTCATAAAAAAAAATCTAAATTTTATGAAGTTAGATTGATTTAAAACCGTCGGATACAGATTCTTTTACCATCATAGACATGATCAACCCATAAATAAAAAAATCACTCTCTTATTAACTAAAACAGAAAACTCTTAAAAATCCATTTCCAGCGCAGCTTGCTTAATTATGATGCTAATCATTAACTAATCCAGCACAACACTTATAATACAAAGTTTATTATTATATTATTGCGAGAAGCAAATATAAATAGATGCTGCCTCGGGTCTCGACTCAACTCAAACCGTTTCAACTCCCATTATCACCACTACTGCACCACTCAGTTTACTCCCTCGTTCTCAACACGATGACAACTCGCCGTCCCCTCCTTTTTCTCCCACTTCTCTTTCTCTTCATTGATCCATCTTTCTCCGCCGTGTTGAAGCTCAACGTTCTGAGTTATGGGGCCAAACCCGACGGCGTAACCGACTCGACCAAAGCCTTTCTAGCTGCATGGACTCAGGCTTGTGCCTCGACGAGCCCCGCGAGCATCTACGTACCCAAAGGGAGGTTTTTGCTGCGGAGTGTGACGTTTCAGGGCCAATGCAAGAACAGGGCTATCACGATACGGATCGACGGGACACTTGTGGCTCCGGCCGATTATCGGGTTATCGGAAACGCCGACAGTTGGTTTGCATTTCAGGATGTTGACGGAGTTTCCATTTTGGGCGGGAAACTCGATGCCAAGGGGACTGGCTTGTGGGTTTGCAAGAACTCCGGCAAGAGTTGCCCCAGCGGTGCAACGGTGAGTTGCTTCAGGCTTGAGAGTGAAAGGGAAAAGGTTTTTAATCAGTTTAAATAAAAAATGCTGGTTTAATTTTGAATTTAGTCATTCTTCTTTTATTTGGCATAAAATATGATCATTAGTCAATCCAAACCAAATTGTTCACAATTTGGTTTTTTAGTTAAATTACTATAAATTCGTGTCAGTATTTTTTAATGAAAATAGTTGACAGTGGATTAAATTATACAAAAACTAAAGTAAAGCGACCAAATTCTAAATTTGAGCGTAGTAAAGTGACCAATTCCATAATTTGACCAAATAGATACTGGCGTTACATTTTGACTGGCTTCAGTTGGTTTAATTAATAAACCAACGTTTAAGTTTCCCCAGTCATCCGCTTTAGTCTTACGTTTACTGTCCAAATTTGATAATATGAAACAATCATAGTTTCAAGTAAAGGCCGCCATTTTTAATTATTTTATTTTTGATCACATTCTGTATTACATTGTCAATACAGACACTGAACTTTAGCAAATCAAAGAACATCGTCGTAGTCGGATTAACATCACTGAACAGTCAGATGTTCCACATCGTAATCAACGGCTGCCAGAATGTGAAAATGCAAGGAGTGACAGTGATCGCTTCCGGTAACAGCCCCAACACCGACGGTATTCATGTACAACTATCGAGCGGTGTCACCATCCTTGACTCCAAGATTCAAACCGGCGATGACTGCATCTCGATCGGCCCTGGTGCAACTAATCTCTGGATGGAGAAAATCACATGCGGCCCCGGTCACGGTATCAGGTAAAAACAAACAACCATCATCAATATATATATATATATATATATATATATATATATATATATAACATTCTGATATAACATTTTGCTTATATAGCATTGGGAGCTTGGGGAAGGACCAAAATGAGGCTGGTGTTCAGAATGTGACAGTTAAAACAGCCACATTCATAGGCACCCAAAATGGTGTGAGGATCAAGTCTTGGGCCAAACCCAGCAATGGATTCGCAAGGAACATTGTTTTCCAACATGTTACCATGAAGAACGTCCAAAATCCCATCGTGATCGACCAGAATTACTGCCCCGGCAACAAAAACTGCCCCGATCAGGTTCGTCAACCTTATTCATACTTTGTCGAGAAACAAATGAAAAAAAAAAACATTGACATATTCTGCATTTTCTGTACAGGTTTCGGGAGTTAAAGTTAGCGACGTGACATACCAAGACATACACGGAACGTCGGCGACACAGGTTGCCGTAAATTTCGATTGCAGTTCTAAGCATCCATGCAGTGGGATACGAATGGAAGGGGTGTCTCTTACGTTCAAGAACGAGGTAGCTGCAGCTTCATGTAAGCATGCCGGTGGAACTTCTTCCGGTGTTGTTCAGCCCACAAGCTGTTTGTAGAAATTCCCAGCCTAGAAAATATAATGGTCTTATTATATGACAGTATTTGTTAAGTAGTAGTTGCCTTGCCTGAGTCTGTGGCGCTGTTAGCCCATTAGGCTAGAATGGAGCCTGACCTTGCAATGAGCATGATATAGTATTGATCTATGAATGAAATGAATTGATTAATTTGGAATATTTCTATCTCTAATTTACAATGCAAGTAGTTAACATTGATGAATTTATTATTGTTTGCATATAAGCAAAAAGGCATACAGATTAAGAATGTGTCAATAGATCAAACCCAGAGCCTCTGCGGTACTTTTACGGATTTCTTCGCTACAGTTACAAATCGCTACCACCATTGTCATCAATAGTTCCCTCTGCTCCACCTTCAAAATTTTCTCCAATCCTCGTGCAACCATCTCCATCTCAGGCTGTGGGCGACGGAAACAAAATTAACAAAGTAATACACAGGAAAAAAAATAGTACAAACGAAACGTAAAAATAAGAAGCTACATACAGAGGACTCTCCAGGAGGAAAGATGCTGTGTAAGAGACATATCTTGGACAGTTCCGACACTGCTTCTGTGCGTTTGCCTTGCATTTCAAATGCCTGCAACCGAATGGCACTATGAAGATCAAGATACCAAACAAAATATCGTCTTTAAAGTTATATAAACATGAGAAAGAGGGGTAGGAACCCTATACCAAGCTGTAATATCATCGCTTGATAAAATATCACAGAAATTTCCCAAGGTAGGTGTTCGTAATTCAGACGAAAGATTATACAAAAGTCTTCTGGAAAACAAGACAGTAAATTCTTGCCAACCGATAAATTTCAACAATAAAGTTTGCTAGTGCTTCTTTCTTCTCTGTTTATGAGGTTATCTGGGTAGGTAAGATCTTATCAGTTTCCCAAGGTCCACTCGGCATCTATACTAATTTTGATACTCAGAAAATTTCGATGGAAGTAGGAAAGAAAATCATGTGCAAAAGCTAGCACATGTAAGAACAAGAGTATGAAAAATTACCCAAGCCTGCAAAAAACAAAAACGCGTTCTTGCAGCAACACCAGCAGATGCCATTCTAGAAGCAAGGATATTGTCAAGTCCAATATTTTCAGCTAGCCCAACAAGGAATTGTCGAGCGTCCTCACCATCTATCAGAACGTCAGTAGACTGACTTGATGCCCTGCAAAATCTCTAAGCAAGTTAGTGGTAAATCGAAACAGTAGGAGCACAAGAATACCAAAGTCATGCAAAACATTCAAGCAAGTTAGAAGACAGAGTATCAAAACATCTAAACAGCATGCACCATAACAAAAATTGTAGAACTTATGCAAAATGAAAAAAAAATCCTCCATACCTGCAGCAAACGTTTAAAACCAACTCAACTGCTGCACGATACAATGAATCCCGTGTGTTTGTTGTGTCAATGGAGACACGCACACCAGATGTCCTGCATATTTGACGCAACTGCTCACACATACAGACCAACAAGAAAGGACAGCACATTGTTCAAGAATCAGCTAATCCAGCAAAGGAAGTGAAATTGCACTAGTAGAACATTAAATCCATTAGAACCAATTCGGGAATTTTATCGAAGCTCAAGAGATAACAAGGAAGAAATAGTCACAATATACAGGGTAAAACAAAGTAAGAACCTATTCCATTGCATAAACAAAATCATGAATCATACGTCTGCAAGCGTTCCAACTCCCTACAAATTCGTCAACTATTAACTATTAACACAATGAGAAATAATAAGTCAAGAAGGCACTGACTTGAACTATATCCTCCTCAGCAAAGTCCTTTCCGCCCAATCTATTGTCGACGATTTCTGGACATAAAGTTCATCAGTTGCATGTCTAACAAGAGGAGAATATCTTTTAAAAAAGGAGCAGTGTTTAGTGTTTACCTACAATCCAAAGGGAACAAAGTTCAGTAATTGTATTGAATGAAATAAGATTAGTTCATAACATTAGTAACAAAGAATGGACCTTTAACCAATCTGTTGGCCTGAGTCTGGTAATATTCGGAATCGAATACGGAAGCAGTTTTCGGAGCAGAAACCGGTTGAGGCCACCATTTGGGCAATTTCTCACCAACATGGAGGCGTGAATAACTGGTCTTATTGGAAAGAGCTGAAGTTGTGGATAACGATAAGGAATTGTCTAAAGCATTGAAACTAGTACGAGGATGAGTCGGGTCTCTGTTCGTCCCGACAACCACTTCTCTGCCTCCAAGACTCCGGTCCCGGCGAACAATAACCTTGGGTTTCGGCAAAAACCGAGCCCTGACGACCAAACCGAGCTTGATGCAAACCCTGAAAGCGAAAGCAACGAGGAACCCACAAACGACGAAAGCGGCGAAGAATTTAAGGGTCGACTTGCGGCAGGAAAGTCGGAAAGTGCGAGTCTGGGTGTCGATATGAACCGAATGTATGAGGTCTTGGAAAGCATCGTTGGAGAAAGAGACGAAGCGGTCGAGGGAGGAGATGGGCAAGGTTGGGTCGAAGTGGATAAGCAATTTGAGGTTGGGATTGTCGGAGGAGGAATCGAATTCGATGGTCCGTTTAAGGCTGAGGCGATTGTTGTTTTCGTCGTGAGTGTGGCTCCAACGGGAGCGGGAACGCCGTGAGCGGCGGGGAGTGGAGAAGGAGAGCTGCGGCGGATGATATGGTTTGGGTTTGGTGTAACCAAATACACAGAGAGGAGGAGACGGACATGGAATGCGCCAGAGGAAGAACATGTTTTGGCTCTTCATCCAATATGTAAACTAATCTAATCTATAAAAGAAGAAACTAAACAGTTTGGTTTGGTTTCATTTCATTTCATGAATGAATGAATGAATGGCTGAATGTGGTTAATTACGAGGAAGAAGAAAGCTACAATAAGATTTGGGACTTCACTTTTAAACACAATTTTTCAATTTCTCTTCAGTTTTGTTGGTTTTGTTCATTTCCAATGCTTGCCTTAACACTTCCCACTTCTGCCTGCATGCCTTCCTTCCGATTGGACTTTCTGATATTTTCTTTTTCCTTTTTGTTCTTTCGTTATTTCACTTTTTCATCGTGGGGCTATGGTGGTGGGATTACTGTGCAAGTATTTGCTTGATTTTAATTAAAAAACATTCGAACAAAATTGGTTGATTATTGGATTGAATTCGATCTAATAATTCAGGTTACAAGTTTTTTAGTTTTAAAAGTTGATGTTTTAGTTTAAGATTTAAAGTCAAGATGTTTAGGTTATAGGGTTTAGAATTTAATTTTAGTGTTTAAATTTTAGGGTTTAATTTTTTAAGATCAGGGTTAAAAATTTAAGATTTTAATTTTATAATGTAAATATACAGTCTTATGTAAAATTAATTTTACACAATTTGTTTATCAAAATTTTACTCACAAATTTAAGGCTCGATAATATATAAATAAGTGTCTAAACTATACTTTAGGTGCTTAAATTATTTTTTAATAAAAATAATTCTCTAACACTTATACCGTTATAATTTTAGTGTCTAGTTGTTAAGAGGTTCAAAAAAATTGTTTATCAATAGTTGACGTGTGATAATAATTTTAATTTTTTAAAAAACCCATAAAAATTTTAATTTTTTAAATAATCTCAAAATTTTCCAAAAATTTAAAACAGCCCCTAAATTCTTAAATTTTCTAAATTTAAAACCCGTAAAACATCATAGCTTCCGCCACTGATCACTATTCTTGAGCCCGCCCCTTTGGTCGCCGGGTTTAACCGGTTATTTCTTCTAATAGGACGTCACCAAAAAACGATGAACGGCGTGCTAACTGAACATTGAACGTGAAATTTAATTAACAACATAAAAAATATTGATTAATTTTTTAACTGATTCTTGAATAGTCTGATCAACAACTAGACACATTATGGACATACTCTTCGTATATAAGATTTCGGGCTGCTTCTTTTGACAAAGTTTGTATCTTTATTGTGTAATTAACAAAGTTTGTAGCTTTTGACAGGAGAGAACTTTGTTTTGAGTAATGTTCTGGGAAATGTATATGTATATAGCGTGTATTATCTGCAATAACGATATAGTTTTGCTAAACAGGTGGAACTGGAATCAATCTGACTCCTCCCCCGGTATCGAACAAAATACCAACACCCTGCAACTGGATTTTCGAGAATCAATGCATTTATTAATGTTGACAGTGGAGAGGTAAGTTTCTTCTATCGTGTTAAGCCGCACAAAGTTAAGTCGTCGATCGATCGAGAATTCTTTGGTGTTAGAATCAAGCATCTTCCTAGTTATGAAATTTGCAGGTCTTAATCATAGATGTCATTACAGTGCCAGGAATGGCTCCTTCCACTGTGTTGATACATCAGGTAAACCCGTCCCGAATCGGCATTAAATTTATATTTTGTTAGAACCAAAGCATATCCAAAATATAATAGGTATGAAAATTAACCTAGAATCTATCATGTTAAATTATCAATAACAATAAACTGAATGTAGAAACGTACCTGAATTCATTGATGGACTGAACTTTGATAGAGATCGCTTAAAAGGTAGTTGTGATCTTCCAAGAAGATAAGTTATATTTTGAAGTAAAACTCTCTGACGGAAATAAGAGAAAAACAAGTTAACTTATTTTTTTGGTACCACTATCTCTTTATATAGTTGATTATTAAATCAACTATTAAGTATTTATAACTCTGTCCCTCATTGAATTATAAATACATCTTATAGTATTTACACTTTTATTTCCATGACACTTTAATACTCATGACATGTCTAATATAATTGATCACTTAATTTTGTGTCATACTTTATAATAGCATCATACATTTTACATATATGCCCACAATTGCGGATTTTAATCCAACAATCTCCTACTTGGGCAACATATGTTTCCTGATAAATGTACAACTTTATGAGCGCAAAAATTTACTATTATGGGGTATTCTATAACAATCTCGTCCATCAATTATATCCGTATAGGATCAAAACATCCTTTGCCATATCACTCATGACTAGACCCATCAATTGTCGCATATAAAAATATAGTCAAATGACTTAGATCAATCATGGATGCATAGCATGGAAAATTACATGAAATGTGAACCGAACATTTCTGTTTTCAACTGGTCCTCTGAAACCTTAATGAAATCAAATTTTACTGAATTTAGAGTGTGCATAAACCAAAATAACTTTATTTCTGCAGGAAATAATCTTAAAATAACTTTAAACTGAAGTAACCGAAATTGTGCCTAAACCAAATGAGCATTTTTTTAAATTACAAACTCCCACTAAAACTAAATATCCTTAAATAATATTACACCCGCATGATTAGACTGCTCATGAAAGACATAGGGTGATAATTTCTTAATAAGCGCGCAACTATAGAATTTGTACCAACATGCTCTATAGACATACAACCACTCTAAATTTTCTTTAACAACTAAGAACTTAATATTTATGTGCTTCAAATTTGAAATGATCCTATTGTTTATAGAATAAATGAAGGTATATTTATTGTCACAAAATAACTGAAGTGGTCTTTCTATTCAATCTATAATTAGCAGCCCATGTGACAAAATTCTTTTGCATCAATATTCTATTAGAATCGAAGTCTGTAAACCTGATGATATCTAACTTACCAGAACTCCGATATGTGAGCATGTAGTTTTTGTTCTCTAAAGATATCTCATAACATTATTGGCTGCTATCCAATAGTTCATACTAGATTTGCTTAAATATTTGTCTAACATTCCAACAATGTACGCAATATTCGAACGCATACATACTTGAACATAAATTAGATTCTCAAAAGCTTTTGTAGATGAAGTCATTTGGATTTTCTAAATTTCAAGGTTACATTTAGGGTATTGAGTAAGACTAAATTGTCTTCTTTAGCAATACGAGTATCGATTGGTTTACTCCCACTGAACTTGTAGTATACACAATTGTCAACCAAATTTATCTAAAAAACGAGTGAGATAATCAATATGAAATTTATAATTTCATTAATGAGAGTCCTACTTAAGCTCATAGAAGAATTTCTATAATTTATATATCATTGATATTGTATCATAAGACATAACTCTATGATTGTACCATATGAATAGTTTCTTCAATGTCGCCATTGAAAAACAAGCTTAACATCTATCTAATGTAGCTTAAGACTAAAACGAGCAACAAATATAGTAATTATCTTAAAAGAGTTTTTCAATGAAACTTGAGAGAAAGCCTCTACAAAATCAATGTCTTATTTTAGAGTATATCCTTTAGATACAAGACGTGTTTTATACTTATCTACATTACCATTTCCATCCCTATTGGTTTTAAATATCCATTTACAACCAATTGGTTTGCACCTTAAGGTAACGAGACAAGTTCCTAAACTTTATTGTCTTGCATAAAATTATACTCTTCTTGAGTGACATCAATCCACTTTTGAGAGTTAAAACTTTTATAGTCTGATAAAAAAATAATTGAGTCACTTTCTATCATTCTATTATTATCCTTATTTTCTTGAGGAAATACAATATAATAATTTCGAATAGTATTTCTCCTTCCTCTCGTTGACTTCTTTAATGACACTTGTTTTTTAAGGTTGTTGAGTTTGTTATTCTGAAACAATTACCTTATCTTAAATGAGAGTTGTTCAACATTGTTTTGTCGAGGTACTAGATTTACTTCTTGATTAATGATGGGTGTGAAAACCTAAACATCGTCAAAAGTGATAATGAGAATTAAATTATAATTCAATTCCTCCTCAATAGCAATGTATCAAACCTTATTTCTCCCTTGAAACTCAACATCCTAAAAATATTATAGATCTCTCCTTAAATAATTCAAAATTGCTCGATTATAAAACTTACAACCTATGTATCACTCAAAATAACCGAAATAGTTGCTCGCTTTTGAAGTTTAATTTCTTCACATATGTCCTAACTTATACAAAAAATCAATAGTTTGTAACTTGTTGTTTCTTTTGAGTAAAACCCTTAGCAACTTTATTATAATATTTTCTTTTATTGCCCATATTCTTAAAAAGAACACTAACAAAATGAGTACTTTTTCACTTGTAATGCTTCAACTTTTCTTCCTCTCGAACAGAATGAGAAATGAACCCAACTAGAGTCTATTTCTCATTTTTGACAGTTGTAACTTGAATTGGTTAAACTGTATAGGAAGCGATACCAAAATAATAAGATCAAACAATTGTTAAAAGTTTGATTTTATGTGCCTTAAATTTTGAAGCAGTATTAACATTTTCATAGTACTCGCTCATATTTCCTTGACCTCTATACTTCATAGACATTAAAGAAAGCATAAGTGATGTCATTTTAACCTTAATGTTATGGGTAAAATATTTCTTAATTTCGTCAAGAAAAATCTTAGTATAAGTAATCTCTTTAGATTTGTGCTCCTAAAGACTTTTAGAATGTTGTTCTTTATGATCATTAAACTCATGCAATTTGAACAATTTTACCTCTCAAAATACCGTTTATGAGTGCTTACCGCAGTGAGAGGTGCAAAATGTTATTTCCTTAGTGTAAAGTTTATGTCCATACATCCAAATACTATATGTAAGTGTCTTTTCTATTCCTTGAAATTAGTTTCACTAAACATGAGTGTAGAATGTATATTAACATATATTACAACAGAAAAAGATCAATTCCCTAAATATAGAACAAAAAAAAAACAAAAAAAACAAGCTCGCATAAATATTCATAAGTAAACAAATAAATTCAAAATAATGACTAGTTCCCCAAAAGATACCAAGCACAACATTAATATCAAGTCTTTGGACAATAATATTAATTGTAAGGCGTACTCTTGTTGTAGCAATTAAACATTGACAATAAACTATGTTAAACAAAAGATTAATCTTTGGACTAACATATTGCTCACATAAAATACCTTATAATTGTCACACATTTATCGCCACAGTTGTCGTTGTAATTCTGCCAAATATTAACTTTCCTTTGGGCCAATTAATAAACGCATGAATTACAAAAACCCATAATCATTTTGATATTTTAAATAAATTAATATACACAAAAGCGGTCACTTTGGTGACATTATGTTTCAATTTATCCATTAAAATACTAGACATCCGAATTCAAAAAATAAATTTATTTATTTCAAAATATTCATCTTAATTTTATCTTTCAATCAAATTAAAAGATAACAAAAATAATAATAAACTTGAATAAAGGTAAACTTAATATCAAGATACCGGAAACTCCACTAATATTTCATCTTTGGACATGTATATGATATCTTGGTATAGTAATCAAACATTGATAATAAGAACATGTCAAACAGAAATCTTCCTTTGGGCCGATTTATTGCATGCATATAAAACTGAATAATTATCGCATGTTTATTACCACAGTTTGCACGCGTAATAATGTTAATTATTAATCTTCTTTTGAGCCGATTAATACTAATATAACCCGACTTACATGCGCAAAACTTTCTATATATTAAAATAAAATAATTTTCACAATAGACGTCACTTTGGTGACTTAATGATTCAATTAATTTATCTCAAAATATATAATATAAATATATCGATATCCAAATTTAAAATTTTGTAACAATCAAAACTGAAATTTTTAATAACACTTAAGTTTCCGAAATAACCCAAAATAAGGTTGTCTAAATGGGCTATCAGAAATAGAAAAACCTAAATCTTTGAATGTTTCTTAAAAAATGTCTTAAACCTTAGACATACAAAATTAAAGTTAAATTCAAAACATTCAATCTTTAACTAAAAGCCAAAATCAGAAGTATCATACACACATGAGTAATTCATATAATGATCACATAAAACCTTAAAATATCCATAATAACCTAATGATCAAAATTGAAATTTTAATCAAACTGAAACAAATATACATCAATACTAAATGTAAATATGTATATTCCGTAGATAACATTAACGACGTAATTAGGCATAATGTCAAACAAATTTAAGCAATATATTTTGTACAAAACTAAACATGATTCCAGAAAACTCAACCATAATTTATTAGACATAAATCAAATATAAAAAAGCTTCGAGAGCTAACCTGATTAAAAAGTTTCCAAGTCACGATAAATTTACCACGACAAAGCCCAAGTCAACTTTGTTTTGTTTTAATTACTAACAATCAAAACTAAATTTTTGATCAAACTGAATTGAATATATATTAAATAAAATATATATTTCATACTTAAAAGCAAAAGCAATACAAAATAAGGGCAAAATCATAATATGGAAATCTTAATAACCTAAAATAAAAAAATATCGCAGAACTAAAATTGTTTGAATTTCCAAACTGTCATGACAGCCATATAATTCTAATTATAATTATACCTTCAAACGTAATTACCTTGAATTTGCATAGAAACGTCCAAAGCAAAAACTAATATCGCAAATAAGGGTAAACACATTAAAATCAAACCCTAATTCATGTGAGAGAAAAAACTATCTCCGTCATGCTAAAATCTAATAAAGGAAAACAAAAAAAAATCGATATAATTGAACCCTAACAAGATTGTAAAGCAACATATCGGTATGAAAATTAACCCAGTATCTATTATGTCAAATCATCAAGAATAATAAACTGAATAAATTGAATGCGGAAACGTACCTGAATCCATTGATGGACTGAAAAATTTGAATCCTTTAATAGAGATCGTCTAAAACGTGGTTGTAATCTTCTAAGAAGATAAGTTATCTCTTGACGTAAAACTCTCTGACGGGAAATGAGAGAAAAATATGTTAACTTATTTCTTGGGGATCATTACCTCTTTTTATAGTTGATTATTAAATCAACTATTAAATATTTATTACTATGCCCCTCATTGAATTATAAATACATCTTATGGTATTTACACTTTTATTTCTATGACACTTTAATACTCATGACACGCTTAACATAATTAGTCACTTAATTTTGTGTCTATTTTATAATAGTATCATACATTTTACATATATGCCTATAATTGCGAATTTTAATCCAACATAATTAACTAGATTATTGACAGAATGGGGGCTCATTTTTGTTTTTCAACCACTGTGTCGATATATATATATACACACTAGGTTGTTCTGGCGGCACTATACAATTTTCAGGCACCGGCAGAGCAGCCTCCTATATATCCTCACCGGTTCTTCCGTACACTGCTTGATTAGGCCTCGGAGACAGCGGCGTAAAAGTCGCGGCTAACCACGTCGTCGGATGGATGGATCTTCCTAGTGCTCTGGGTGCTGGCTGTTGAAGAATGAAGAGAGAAATGCAATTGTGAAAACTTAAATGGTAGCCACAAGTAGATGATACATGAATCAAAATACGAATACAATTATGAAAGCTTAATCGAGAATAGAATGGATCTTTTCTTATTTTTCTAATTCAATCGATTTAATCATGATCTTAATAATGATTTTTTAACCCTTTTCATTTTGTTATGATCATCACTCTATATATCTTATTTGATATCACTTATCGAATTGATAGGATCATCAATTTTTAATTCAATTGATTAATCAAGACAATATTATTTAAAAGAAAAAAAATTAGATTCATTGGACCACTAACAATAGATTTATTTTCATTAAAAACTTGAGCAATTTAAACATTCAAAATCCTTGAAAAACAAGTAATTCCTAAAAAAGATTTTTTTACTTATAATTTGTTATATCAATTTAATTTAGAGAAAAGTTATATGTTTTTGTTATGTTTGTGTTAATAATTTGTAGGTGTAAATTAATAAATATATAAACTTTCACATATTATTTTTTTGAATTATCATTAAATTATTAGAATATATAAAATTTTAAGTCCAAAATTATTATTCTTTTAGAAGACTGGACTCAAATAATTTATCTTTAAAATATAAATAAATTTTAATAATTCTTACAAATAAGCAAATATTTATATCACAAAAAAGTACTTAAAGTATACTAACATTTTTATTTAAATACTTAAAGTATTTTTGGCCAAAATATGTGTTTATAATATATTTTTTGGTTAAATTAAATACATAAAGTATATTTTTTTAATCAAAACAGATATCTAAAGTATTTTTGTCAAAGCATATACTTAAAATATATGTTTTTGTAAAATATGTACCTAATATATATTTTTAGTCAAAAATAAGTATTTAATATTTTTTTATCAAAATAAATATATATAATATATATTTTTGACTAAAAAATGTAATTTAAATATTTATTTTAACTAAAAAATACTTTAAATACTTATATGTAATATAAACCATTTAATAATAAAATTAGTGACTACCCAAGAAGAAAGCCAATTGATTTTGCCTTCTTTATTAGGACACAACTAGTTTTCACAAACTATTCTATTTGCTTAGGTTTAAATTCAATTTATGGGAAAATCGCTGCCCAGCGCAACCAACAAGCTTCAACATCTCGCAAAAGTCACCGCCTTCAAGGCAGCGAAAAAGGCCAAACCCCCAACACAGCCGCAGTCGCAGTTGCAGCCGCAGTTGCAGCCGCAGCGGCGGATTATAAGTGAAGACAAACCCAATCCCAAGAAGAAGATGGAGAGCTCCAGCGCCAGTCAACGCCTGCCTCTCTCCGAGGTTGTCTCCGATTGCGTCAAGCGTTGGTTCAAAGACAGTCTCAAGGAAGCCAAAGCCGGGGACGTTAACATGCAGGTTCTTGTCGGCCAAATGTATTATAGCGGCTATGGGGTTGCCCGAGATGCCCAAAAGGTATTCTCTTTTCTTTCTCGTCTTATTGGGTTCTTAAAGGTTTGTCCTTTTTGTTTCTCGGCCGACCTTCGTTTTCTGCCTCCTTTTATGAACATGGACAACGTTAACCACGCCGCCGCCGCCTGGCCGGCGCTTCAAGTCCCAAACTTCAAATCATTTGCTCCTTCTTCGTTACCAATCTCCCAAGCACTTGTTTCTCCTTCTTCAGCTTTTAGCCCCACTGATTTCCTGGACTCGCCTGTTCTTTTCTCCACTTCTAATGTATGCTTATTCTTAGTTATCTCTAATTGAATCACTATTTTCATGATATATAAATGGTGATTAACTCTTGTTTTTTTGTGCTTTTGTTATAGATTTTTCCTTCTCCGAATACTACCGGGTCTTTTGCTCAACAAGGAACCAATCCCATGTCGTTTGATTTCTCTTTCCAAGAACTCGAACCGCAGCAGCCGAGGCCGCCACCGTCGACCGACATAGTCTCGGTCGAGGAGCAACCGGCGTGGGATTTCAGTTAGGCCGTGAAGCAACAACCCGAGTTGACCAACCCGGGTTCCCAATACCAGCAAACGTCTCAGTATGTACACAACCGGAAGGTTGAAGACGGATATAATTGGAGGAAAAAAATGGACAGAAGCAAGTGAAAGGGAGTGAGAATCCACGGAGTTATTACAAGTGCACGCATCCAAATTGTAAGTCGAGAGATCTTTGGTCGACGGACAGATAACCGAGATTGTTTACAAGGGTAGCCATAACCATCCCAAGCCTCAATCGACGAGAGGGTCTCGGACTTCGATGTCGTCGCACTCCGCGGACGTATCGGATCAATCGGTTGGCTCCTTTCTGTTGCAGGATGAGTCGTCGGGTTCCATTGAAGAAGATGAGTTTGACCAAGCTTCGTCAATAAGTAATACTAATGGCGATGACATCAATGAAAATGAACCCAATTCGAAAAGATGGTAAGCTTGGCCTAGACAAAAAAAAAAAAAAACAGATTCTCACCATTAATGTGTCTGCACTCTGCTCTTGCTTATGGTTTTAGGCTTTCTTTTGCAGGAAAGGCGAAAATGAGAATGAGGGCATCATCGGTTGCGGTAGCAGAGCCTTGAAAGAGCCGAGAATAGTGGTGCAGACAACGAGTGATATCGACAATCTTGATGATGGATATAGGTGGAGGAAATATGGGCAGAAAGTAGTCAAGGGAAACCCCAATCCAAGGTATTTTCATTTGCAGGAGCTAAAATTGATTGTATTTTATTCAACTGCAGCTAAAATTGTTGTTGTGTTTATCAACCTTTTGCAGGAGCTACTACAAATGTACGACAATAGGTTGTCCGGTTAGAAAACATGTCGAGCGAGCATCCCATGATTTGAGAGCCGTGATAATGACTTACGAAGGGAAGCACAACCATGAGGTTCCGGCCGCACGTGGAAGCGGCTACGCGATGAATAGGCCTTCGACCACAACTGCCAATGCTCCCATGGCCATGCCTATTAGGCCTTCAGCTGTCCCCAGTCGGCTTAACAATATAAGTTACTCCAACTCGGGGATTACCTTGGAAATGCTGCAGCACAACGATGGTGGCTTCGGGTTCTCGAGATTGGGAAAGCCGAGCGGCTCCTACACGAGCCAAACACAATTCTCAGACTGGGTATTCGCCAAGGATGAACCCAGAGATGATTCATTTTTTGATGAGTTCCTGTCTTGAAAAGGGAAATAACTATATAGTTGCTTGATTCTGTAGGCTCTGTGACTCAATACACAGAATTAGTGCATTTATCATTTGTTTTATTCAACTTTGTAAGAATTTCTTCAACTTCAACACTGTCAGAATTTAACAAATTGAAATCTTCTCTCTCTTCATTTTTCACATTTTCTTTTGTTGTGTGTTTACATATCTATAAATACATACAACAAAGAGCTATGGAAACAGCTCTGAACTGGGAAAAAGCCTCAAATAAGTAATCAGATGTATGATTGAGTAGACAATTTATAGCCAGAAATCATGGCTGATATTGCCAGCAATAGGAAGGCAAAGAAAGACAAGCTAATAGCCGAAGCCGAGGAATCAGTAAAAATGTTGTCTTGCCCTTCTCTCATTCTGTTCGTCATCGGAATTGCCGCCGATACCGATGATAACAACAAGTACGACACTACCTGCATACAATTAAACCAATTAAACGAAGAAACAAACATCGAAAATCAACTTGCGTTTAGCATCGCTTTCTGACTATCCAAAAACTTTTTTTGATAGCAAAAGTATCACTAGATAAAGGGTCTTTGCCATAAACCAAGAAACAGATGCTTCTCAAAAAGTATTTTTCAACAGCAAATGCAACACTAAACTAGTCCTACATGTAATCCAGGGATTCAAATAACAGTCCTCTGCCACAATAGCAGCGCTATATAAAGACAGTGGTACCGTTCGAAACTGTTATTGTAGAAAATAGCTGTCTGCAATTACCGAAAACATGGCCCTAACCACAATTTAAATTCCTGACGTAGTCAACTCCATGATTACTTTTCTAATCATCAAATTTCGATCAAGGAAACACTTGACTTTGTAGTATAACGAAAGTAAATGTATATCATATTCTATTTTTTTTTATTTAGCAGCCAAACAGAAGATATTTGAAGTAAAATGTAAGTCGATGAAAGCATTGGAAAAAGCAACCTGATCTCCAACAAAGTCAACCATGGCGGAGATTCGTTGATCCAATATCTGATTCGCGTTCCAAAGCGCATTCACATGCCTCAACGCTTGTACTCCCGTGTACAAAGTCGATAGAATTGCAATTGCCAACAAATACCTGCAAAACACAAGAAAACATAATAAATGGATCGAGCCCGAAATCAATTTTGGATCGGATTTAGGATGATTGGAGTTTTGTATGACCTGTATTCTTCGTAATTGTCAAAATTCTTCCAGTCGCCATGCTTGTTGGTAGCCGTGATTATGAAAGAGAGCAAAGAGAGGAAGAAAGCCGATCCTCTGGCGATCAAGGACCCTTTCTTCAACAAATCCTCCCTCTTCCAATGCCTGGTGATGGCGGAGACGCCGAACCCAACTCCCACAGTGGTGGTCTCCGACTCCACGTCAGCAGAGGATTTAGGCGCCTTCGCCGGCGATGCCGCGTCAGTATGGTGGGCTGGTTCGTGGGAATTCGGCATATGGGAACACAACTTAGTATAATCCGAGACTTGGATTTTGAATTACTGTTACCAAAAGAAAGAAGGAAATAAGAAGAAGAAACGAGAAAGGAGTAGAGCGAAAAGGCCTCGCGGAAAATGAAAGAAAGGTGTGGAATAAGAAACAATCGTTGGTTCCTCAAACTGACAACTCAGTCTTCCTTTGATTTTATTTCCAGGTCACACCATGCTGCGTTATGTTCGATAAGATATTTTAAAATTCTTTAAAGGGTAAACTACACGAAATACCACTAAATTTTTGCCTTTGTATCGTTTATACCACTAAACTATAAAATAATACACAAATACCATTTACTTTTTTTTTTGTTCAACCCAAGCACTCGACCGTTAAGTCGTAACGGACCGTTAAATCTAAAATGACGTTATTTTAGAATAGTTGTTTTTATGCTTAAGATGGGCCAAAACGACTTCGTTTTGTTAGAAATTTTTTTAAAGAAAACATTTGTATTTTGGGAGGATTGAACCAAAAGCCTCTAAGATTAAAGGTTTACAACAAACCACCAAGCCAACTTAAATACTTGATATAATCCTAACGAAAATAGTATGTAAATAATACTGCAGTTGAACTTAATTTCATTTATCTCAATGATATAATGTATAATATTTAGGCTTAAATGAAAAATAAGTGCCCAAAGTATATCACTTTTGAACTTTAGATGCCTAAAGTATTTTTTTTTGTAAAATTAGGTGCCTAAAGTTTTAAAAGTTATAATTTTAGGTGTAAAAAAATCGTTATCCATTTAAAACGCGACACATGGCATAAATATTAGTTTTTTAATTATTTTCTAAAAAAAATTTAAAATTTGATTTTTTTTAAAAAAATCTTAAAATTTACAAAAATATTCAAATCAGTCCCTAAATCCCTAAAAATCCCTAAATCATAAATCCCTAAATCCTCACCGCTTCCGCCGCTGCCCGCCGTCTCTGACCCTACCTGTTCGGTCGCCGAAATCATCCTGTCATTTCCCCCAACTCGCCGTTGTTAGAAACCGTCGAGCGGTGTGCCAATCGAACAATTATTTCTCGTTCGACTGGAACACTGTTTGCCAATTTTCAGCGACGGCGAATGTGGGGCAATGGTCGGCTGGGTCTGGTGACTGAAAGGGTGGGGCTGGCTGCGGCGGCGGTGAGGATTTAGGGATGTGGGGACTATTTTAAAAAGTTTTAGAATTTCAAGATTTTTTACATACTATTTTAAAATTATATCATGAGATAAATGAAATTAAGTTCAACTCCAATATCATTTACATACTATTTTTGTTAGTATTGTATCAAGTATTTAAGTTGGCTTGGTGGTTTGGTGTAAACCTTTCATCTTAAAGGTTTTTGGTTCCATCCTCCCCAAATGAAATGTTTTCTTAATTTTTTTTCTAACAAAACGATATGCCAAAACGATTATTTTAGATTTAACGGTCTGTTATAATTTAATGGTCGAGTGCTTAGATTGAACAAAAAAATAAAGTTCAGTGGTATTTCATGTATCATTTTATAATTCAGTGGTATGATCGATACAAAGGCTAAAGTTTAGTGGTATTTCGTGTAGTTTACCCTTCTTTAAATTAGGTAAAATATTAAGTCTTTAAAATAAGGCAAAATGACAAAAACTGTCCCCAACATTTGCATATTTTTTCATTTGGCCCCTTATTCTTTTTTTGGAGCAAACAACCCCAACGTTTCAATTTGGTCCAAATATGCCCCAGTTGGATGGAAACTGTTAGTCAACTAACGGTCATCGGCTAATGTTGACTGAACTTGCCACGTGTTAAGTTCTACTAACGTGTCAGCATCATATTCGCCATGTGTCACCATCAAGTTTGGCCACGTGTCAATGGTTGATTTTGACGTCGGTAGCTCATAACACGTGGCAAGTTCAGTCAACATCAGCCGCTGACCGTTAGTTGACTAACGGTTTCTATCCAACTGGGGCATATTTGGACCAAATTGAAATGTTGGGGGTTGTTTGCTCCTGTAATCACTCCTTTTTATCTAGGTTGTAATTATCATAATAATGTATTAGTTTAATGATTAATATATCATTGCATATGTTCAAGTTATATTGTATGTATGATTAGTGCATGTGAAGTGTGTGTGATGTGTGCATGTATATTATAAGCTATATATGTATACATATTAATAATTAATATGAGATATAAGTGTAACGTGTGTATTTACATTTCTTACGAGTGCATTGTTTGTACGTATAATGTGTGTGGATATTCATGATTATCATGTGTGATTATATATGCATGTATATAGTATATTATGTTAATTAATGTTTGCATGTATGTGTACGCATGTGTATGTATATATACGTATTATTATTATAATAATATATAAACAGATAAGGTATTAAGAAAAAAGAAAACAAACAAAAAAAATATTATTAATAGTCCAAGTCCAAATTACATAAAACCCAAATTACATTTGCATAGGCCCAACCGGCCAAAGCCCTTAATAAATAAAAACCCTAAAAATATATCTAACCCTGACCCTATTTTATTAGTATCTGTGCTCAGCCAGCCCAAAGCCGTCGAATCAAATCCAAATCCAACGGCTGTGATCAAGCCAGGGTGACATTCCATCTGATGCGCGTGACACCACTCGCTGCTCAGCTGTCTTCCACGCGCGCGTGGCTCGTACGCTCCAGACCTTTCAGATCACCGTACACCACATGTCATGATCTGGTGCAGTCTCTCAGTTCCAAGATTGAATCTCGATCGTCCAATCTTCAAAAAATCCTAGCAGATGGATCAGATCTGATCCAACGGCCGAGACTCACTCTGACCGAACGAGTCACCTCTACCATGCCCCCACCATGCCGCCGTACCAACCAGCTCGCCAAATTGAACATGCAAAATCATAGCGAAAAGTAGGGATTATCAGCAACCAAATCCACTAAAAAATATATTTTGCTGTCTTTTCTATCTATGAAACGAAGAAAAGCAGAAGAAAAAAGATATATATAAGATGTAAAAAATCCTTTGTACTCAAGTTATCAGTAAAAAAAATATACAAGTTTCCATCGGTAATCTCCTCATTTCTTTTTCTAATCGCATCCATGTATGAAAAGATAATAGATAAAAAGTGAAAAGGTAGAGTTTACCTAAGGAAAAATCCTTCCCTGCCGGTGATAAACTCTGAGGAGTGAGCCACAAAAGGGGATTTTTCTTTGTTTTTGTTTTGAAACGTCAGGGATCTAGGTTTTGTTGTCTCAAAATAGAAGGATTTTGGTTTGGCCTTTTGAAAGTAGAGCGATTTCGGTTCTAGACAGGAGTCGTAGCTAGGTTTTAGGATGTTTGAATGTTAGGGGGTGGTGGCCGGAGTAGTCGGGCCACCGCCGGCCTCTAGAATAACGGTGACTGAAGGGAGTTTGGGGGTTGGTGTCTCTGGAATTTCAGAGAATGGAGTCTCTCTTAGGGTTTTAAAAAAGTGAAGGAAAAAATGAAATCAGGGGGTCTGTTATTGGTTTTATAGAGTGAAAATAAAAAGGAAACCGGCAAATCCCCTCATGAATCCTCCCGCATTCTAGAAATTTTCATTTCTGTCTTGCCCCTTGGGTAATTTGCAACTCCAGTCCCCATCCTTTTTTGAAACCTTTCAATTCGGCCCTTAAATTAAACGAATTCAGATATCAAATGGTCAATTTACACCCTTAGTCATCCCGTGTTTTGGATATTTTCAGTTCGAAACTGCCCCTAGGTTTAATTACATTTCCAATCCTTGCAAGTTCTTTTCGGTTTATAATTGGGTCCTCAAATGTTCTTTTTTATATATTCATTTAAGCATTTTGTTTTCAGTTTATTTTATTCCAGTCCCTGTTTTTAGTACTTGTATTTTCTTTTTATTTTACTTTATGTTATGTGTTAGTATGTTGTTAGATAGTTTATTCTCGTTTTACATTTGTTTTAATGTTTTTTTGTGGTGGATCTCATGTGTTGTTTTAGTATATGTTTTTATATTTTTCATAGGTATCGTCATGCTAATATGGCTTATTTTAAGTTTGTTCATAGCGTATGCTTATTTTGTGGCAGTCTTTTACAATTTCGTATCTTAGGTTCATGTTAGAAATGGGTGATATATTTGTTACATATTAAGGTCATGATTTGTTTATAATAAGTATGCATGCAATTTGTGTCGTTTGTTAAGTATTAAATTTTAATTTTTAAGCATGTTGTTATGTTAGCTTAATCTCATATCATATATATGTCATGCATGTTTTGCATTTGTTTTTAAGTTCAAGTATGTCATATTTAGTTAATTAATTTTGAAAGCATATTTTTTCATGATTATGTGCATGTTTTGTGATATGTTATGTCCATGTGTTTAATTTATTAATTTATTTATTTTGTGATATTCATGTTTTATGTTTTAATATCATGTCAATGTAAATTGTATGTTTTATATTGTGCTTTTCTAATATTGCATAATGGAATATAAATTGTCAATGCGGTGCCCTTTTATCCGAGCATAAATGGGGCCAGTATCAGGCGTAGTGATGGTGGTTGGGCGTTTACTCTCGGATAATGGGGCTTTTGAAATTTACTCGCACTTATAACTAAATTTTAATTTAATCATCACTTTAATCCGGAAAATCTAATATTAATAAAGCGGTAATTATTAAAGTACCAATTTTGGGCGGTGTGGGGGTGCTAATCCTTCCCCATCCGTAATCGACTCCCGAACCCAACATTTTTAAAGTCTCTGGTTTTATGGTGTCTGACCTACCTAAGTGGCCGGTGGCGACTCCATTTTAATAAATAAAATACGAGTTTTTTTAAAACCCCACGGAAGACATTATTTTCAAAACGAAACAATAGATAAAAATCGTTTTTTTAGCGAAAGAAATGATATCGCTACAGATGGCGACTCCGCTGGGGACCAATTTTTGTTTTTTTCAAAAACAAAAAGGAGAGTCAAGCCTTTTCAAATAATTACCGCTTTAATAATATTAGAAGTTATGGATTAAAGTGACTATTAAATTAATATTTGGTTATAAGTGCGCGTTTATTTTGACGCATTTAAAATATGGCATATAAACCCGTTTTTTAAGTGGGGGAAAACGTTAATGATTTCGTGGAGATATCGTTCTCCCGTGTAGGCCTAGCAAGTACCTTCGGGGCTCGAGTACCTTATGTTTTCGTAAGGATATCATTCCTTCGTGCAGGCATAAGCAAATAGGTCCCTCTAAATTGAACCCGGTTGAAAGGAGCCTATAATGGGTGATGATCGGGGGCCTTGCTACTCTTAGTAGAGGACAACAAGGACAATTCGGGTACCTCCTAGAACCAAAACTGCATGTAGAGAACATAAGGAAACCCACCCCTTTAGAGCCATACGGATAACCTAGGTATTTTAGATGGGATGTAAATAGGGTTGTTTTGTGTGTTTATCCTATTTAATTCGTCCTTTTATTTATATATTTATTAATTTTATCCAAGACTGACTCATTTTCTTTTGTTTTTGCTTTTTTGCATACATTATTGCATTTGCATTACATAAAGGCACTGGATCAAGTGGTTTACCCGATCAGAAAGTCTTTCACCATGGAAAAAAGGTATCTTAGGAAAGAAGAGCTTAACTTGTCAGTCAGCATTGGTCAGAGGTCAATCAGAAGGCCCAAGGGGATAGTTTGCCGAGCAAGCGCATAGTAGCAGGGTACACCTACGTGAGTCTTCAATAGAACGACTTATGTGATCTTCAAAGCATCTGGGAAGGATGGGACTGAAGACTACAAGACATGTTATGTGATAGTTATGGCGACATTGAACAAATGTTATACGTTCGAGTCAACCAGCCCTTACTCCGAGCTATTTTTTAGTTCTGGAATCCTATTTTTTGCTGCTTCACCTTCAATGGACAGGACATGATGCCTACAGTAGAAGAGTACAATGCCTTACTTAATCAGAAGAATGTTCAGGAAGATTAGATCTATGCAAAACCGCCGAGGAATCAGAATTACACTTCGATGCTCAAAACCTTTGCCGGGATGAGTGACGATTGAGTTAATGGCCTGATTCGACTTCGATGAGACAGTACAGTCTTTGCATGGGAAAGTATTCTAGACATCTTGCCCGCACATCCAGATGAGGGTAAGAAGGTAGACCTATTTGCCTTGGGAATATATGGTTTGGTAATCTTTCCGAGAACTCTTGAAAACATTGATGTAGCCATTTTAGATCTGTTTGAGCGTATGAAACGGAGGGCGAACCCAGTACCAGCAATCTTGACCGAGACCTTTATTTCTTTAAATGCGAGTCGAAAGCACGAAGAATGACGTTTTTGAGGATGTGCACCGACAGTGTGCATGCACAAGATTTTGTTGGAAGATGATCACAAACCTTCAATTGAGGCCCAGAGGAGACTGAATCATGCCATGAAATGGGTTGTAATGAAAGAAATCATCAAGTGGCTTGACGCCGGAATTATATACCCTATCTCTGATAGTACATGGGTAAGTCCGGTACAATGTGTTCCGAAAAAGGGAGGTATAACGGTGGTAAGTAATGAAAACAATGAACTCATTCCAACCAGGACTGTGACCGGTTGGAAGGTTTGTATGGATTATCGAAAGCTAAACAAAGCCACTAGGAAAGATCACTTCCCATTACCCTTTATTGATCAAATGCTTGACCGTCTTGCACGTAAACCCTTTTATTGTTTTCTTGATGGTTATTCAGGTTACAATCAAATTGCCATAGCACCAGAAGATCAAGAAAAAACAACCTTCACATGCCCATATGGTACTTATACCTTCCGAAGGATGCCGTTCGGATTGTGTAACGCCCCGGCAACCTTCCAAAGATGCATGATGGCGCTCTTTTCAGACATGGTCGAAGACTTCCTTGAGATCTTCATGGATGATTTTTCTATTTTTGGTAATGACTTCGACAGCTGTCTCGGCAATTTAGAGAGGGTGTTGGCAAGATGTGAAGAAACGAATTTAGTCATCAAATGGGAGAAATGCCATTTTATGATAGATGAAGGAATAGTGCTCGGCCACAAGATTTCATCCAAGGGAATTGAAGTAGACAAAGCCAAGGTGGACGTGATCGAGAGATTACCCCACCAAGTTCGGTTAAAGGAATTCGAAGTTTTCTCGGACATGCAGGTTTTTACAGGAGGTTCATTCATAATTTTTCTAAAATCACTAAACCCTTGTGTAATCTGCTTGAACAAGATAAAGTCTTCGATTTTGATGATTCTTGCACCCAAGCATTCGAAAATCTAAAGAAAAAGCTTGCCTCGGTACCCATTGTCGTTCCACCAGATTGGACGCTACCTTTTGAGCTCATGTGTGATGCAAGTGATTTCGCGGTAGGAGCAGTCCTAGGCCAACGCACAAGTAAGACCTTCCATGTGATATACTACGCTAGTAAAACTCTTAATAGTGCTCAAGTGAATTACACAACAACGGAGAAAGAGTTACTAGCTGTAGTTTTCGCATTTGACAAGTTCCGATCCTATTTGATTGGTACAAAGGTAATTTTTCATACGGTCCATTCGGCAATCAAATATCTATTTGCTAAAAACCTCGTTTGATTCGTTGGATATTACTTTTACAAGAATTTGATATTGAAATTAAGGATAGGAAAGGAACAGAAAATCAAGTGGCCGATCACTTATCACGTTTGGAATGCAATAGGGAGGAGGACGCGGATCTAGAGATATTCGATGCATTCCCGGATGAACAACTTTTAGTTGCCTCGGCAACCATGGACGCGCATGCCTCGG
The DNA here is from genome assembly GCA_019671005.1 of Hibiscus mutabilis. NCBI lineage: Eukaryota > Viridiplantae > Streptophyta > Magnoliopsida > Malvales > Malvaceae > Hibiscus > Hibiscus mutabilis. Next base: position 61,511,904 of record CM033712.1, read on the forward strand.
CAACCCTCGACGCCTCGGCAACCCTCGACGCCTCGGCAACCATGGATGACACACCTCGGCAACCCTCGACGCCGCAGTGGCCTTTGACGTGCACGCCTCGGCAATTTTGGGATCAGTCGCCACAACAGCACATGCCCCGACAATACCCTAGTACGCGGATTTAGTTAATTTCCTTGTTTGTGGTATTTTACCTTATGGCATTACTCACCAAGGGAAGAAGAGGTTCCGCTATGATGCTAAGCATTACTTTTGGGACGAGCCTCTTTTGTTTAAACAATGTACAGATCAGGTCATACGCCGATGTGTCCCTAAAGAAGAGCAACAGAATGTACTTCGGCAATGCCATTCTTCGCCTTATGGAGGAAATTTTGGAGGAACTCGTACCGCGGCCAAAGTTTTGCAATCCGGTTTGTATTGGCCAACATTGTACAAAGATGCCCAAGACTTTTACAAGCAATGTGATCGTTGCCAGAGGACGGGCAATATCTCTAGACGACATGAGATGCCACTCCAGAACATCATCGAGGTGGAATTGTTCGATGTGTGGGGGATCGATTTTATGGGACCTTTCCCATCTTCATTCGGCAACCTCTACATCTTACTTACCGTCGACTACGTGTCTAAATGGGTTGAGGCAACTGCAGTTCCCAACAACGATTCCAAGACCGTGCAAAGATTCTTGCAGAAAAACATATTTACATGGTTTGGGATGCCCAGAGCAATTATCAGTGACGAAGGCAATCATTTTGACAATAGACTAATTGCCAAGATGTTGAAACGCTTCGGCATATCACACAAGATCGCCACGACATATCACCCACAAACTAACGGGCAAACAGAAATTTCCAACCGGGAGTTGAAGGGAATACTCGAGAAGGTTGTAAATCCCTATAGGAAGGATTGGTCATTAAGACTAGATGACGCACTTTGGGCATATCGCACTGCATTCAAAACACCTTTAGGTATGTCCCCATTCCGACTTGTCTATGGCAAAACATGCCATCTACCGGTGGAAATCGAACACAAGGCATGCTGGGCAATCAAGACCGTGAAAATGGATTGGGAAAGTGCCGGACAAAAGCGTTTGTTGGACCTCAATGAGATAGAAGAATTCCGTGCACTCACCTATAACAATGCACAAATCTACAAGGAGAAAACAAAGCGATGGCACGACACGAAACTATTGCCACAACAATTCACGCCAGGGCAACTAGTTCTCTTATTCAATTCTCGGCTAAAACTTTTCCCGGGAAAGCTGAAATCAAGATGGTCGGGACCATTTGAAGTCGTCAAACCATTCTCCCATGGTGCTGTGATAATCAAGTCCATCTCTGACAACCATGAATTCAAAGTCAATGGACAAAGATTGAAGCACTACAATGGTGCCCATGTGGAACGTAACAAGGAAGTGGTCAACTTAGGAGATGCATGAGCATGCTCTCCTTTCAATATTTTTTTCCTTTTATTTTCATTTTTATTTTTAGGAGATATTTTATTTTTCTTCATATTCTTTAGTTTTCATGTTTTCTTTGTTTTCTTTTCCACAACAAGACTCACAACCACTGTGCTAAGGAAATTTACTGCCGAGATCCTTGCCCCGGCAACCAATGAAGAAGATACCGCGGCAACCTACATCGTGCATGCACAAGCTGACGCCACGGCAACCAACCCTGAAGATGCCACGGCAACCAAAGCTAAAGACATCCCGGCAACCACTGCAAAAGCCAAAGGTAAAGCACTTATGCCCGAATCAACTCCTACGGAATCATTTTCTGATTTTTCAGATTCGGACGAGTCCTATATTGCACCAACAAAGACCGCACCAATTGAATACTCCAAGCGAAAAGCCAATGACATTGATGAAGAGGACGATGAGGACAACCCCGTACGAGGATCGATTCCACCACCGGCAACAAGAAAAAAACCATCGCATTCAAGCAAGAGAATCAAGACACCGACCAAAAGGAAACTAATCATCTACGATGACGAACTCTCGGAGTAAGTCTTCGTATGCATTTTATTTTTTTATTTATTTTTTTAATGCAAGCATTAAGGACAATGCCTCACTCGAGTTTGGGGGGGATTGTTATCAGTAGTTACAATGTTTAGTTATATTCATCTTAAGTATTACATTTAGGATACATAAATTGCTTGCCATGCCTTTAATTGGAACAAGAATTGCTTAGATTTGATGAATATCCGATGATGACTTTGCCAATGCACTTAATTGATAGAATTTTTATTCTAGGATAACTATGGAAAAACTTAGAATTTTACTATGATGCTAATTTTGATGAAACACTATTGTGGTTTGATTTATTTAAGGAATTCTTGTGAATTTAGGTTGATAATTAACAAATTGGGGGATTAGAATAAAAAATTGGATGAATGCTAGAGGTGCTCGAAATTGGCTCTAGCATGTGCTAAAAAGTTGATCGCTAGAGGTGCCCGAAACTGGCTCTAGTATGTGTTAAAAAAATTGATAGCTAGAGGTGCCCGAAACCGGCTCTAGTCGAATAAATTAACTTAAGAAAACTAAAAACAAAACACTAGAGGTGCCCAAAACTGGCTCTAGTTAAAACATGTTAAAAAGAACCCAATGAAGTAATTTGAAAACCTATTGTTTGCATAGAATCCGAAAAATCAACTTGCACACAACTCCGCACACACTCACAAGCATTATAGTTTGATTCCAAGTAACTCCTAAGTTTTCCGAAAAATAAAAAGCCAATCATACTTTGTGCTCCGGTTCAGAGAATTGAAATTAAGTTCAAAGCTAAGTTTGTGAAAATTGAAGTCTTGGCAGGTAATTATGAGTTTGCATTGCTTGAGGACAAGCAATAGTTCGAGTTTGGGGGTGTGATAAGTGTTCAAAAGTACTATTTTTCTTACCCTTTTTACTCATATTATTGTTAGACTTAGGCTCATATTAGTTGCATAATTAGCCATTCATGCATTAATCCATGTTTCCTTCCATCGTTGAGCTTGATTACATAACTTGGTAGTTTTGTGGGAAAAGATGCTGCTTTGTTGTGTTTTGTGTGTATATGCAGGATCACTTGCCAAAGCAAGGCTAGAGCCAGTTGCCAGGGCAATGCATGAAGGAGATGCCGAGCCAGTTGCCATGGCAATTGTCGACAAAAGCAAAGGTGATATGGAAGTCGAAATTGATGACTAGACAAGCCCAAGATGACGTGGAGCAAAACCCAAACCCAAAGGAATTTGATTTCCATGCAAAGATTAAAGAAGAATTAAATTCCAAGAAGATAAGAGAAGTTCTAGTAGGAATATAATTATAATAAAGAATTATATTCTTTAAAGATAATTTAATTCCAACTTAACTTCATCCTCAAAGAAGGACTTTGGCCTAGCCCTATAAATAAGATGGAGATTTTGACAATCCATAGAGAGGAAGAGAGGGGAATTTCGACAAGTCCAAGGAGGGCAAGAGGAGAGAATTTTCGACAAGCATCTAGGGCAAGGAGGATTTCGACAAGCCTCCTTCTTCATCTTTTCTTTCTTGTTTGATTGGGTTCATGCTAGGGATTAATTATCTTGTGTTTCTTTGGAACCTAGCCATGAACTAAATCTATTTGGCTATGGTTATTGTGTTTTGTGGTTGTGAGAAACTATTGGTTTTTGTTTAGGTAATAAGAGTTTGCACTTTTCTATTCAAGGCTTATTCATTCTTGGTTCTTATTCTTGTTTGCGAGTGAATTGGGAGAGGATCTCGTGATTTCATCTATTTATCTAATATCAGGAGAGTTAGATTCAAGAAACGAATGGATATGATCTTTATTCAATCTATTGATGGTGAAGATTAATCCGGCTTAGGAATAAGTTAAGGATTTCAACGGCTAAGAGGAGCGCAAGATTGGTTTTTGTTTACCCTTGATTCACGCAGGGATGTATTATCAAGGCATGCACAAGTAGCTAGAGTTTCGACTTAGGGATAAGAAGAAACCATTGAAGAACGCTCTGCCGAACCTTGAAGGCTGCTGCCCAGACGCCCAAGTAGTTACCCAACTAGTTTCCCAGGCAACCATCGATTAGTTGCCAAGGCAACCCCGTTGTGCAAGTTGCCACGGCAACTGAGTTGCCCGTGCACTCTTTTACCAAGACGATCCAATCGGCTATCACACCTCAATTCACGATAACCTGGCCTATCTCTCTCTCATTCGATCTCATCTTTTCTTTTACTTATTTGCTTTCTAGATTAGTTATTAGTTAAACTCCTATAATCCTTTAGTTGTGTTTTTACTTTTTACAGTGCAAGAGACAAGATTCTTAAAGTGGCACCAATCCCTGTGGAGACGATACCTTTTATACTATAACTTGCGACGTATATACTTGCACATTTTCGTAGCACTTATTACGCGCAACAAGTTTTTGGCGCCGCTGCCGGGGATTGGCAATAGCGACTTTGTTTTTATTTTCTTGCACTTTCTTTTTATTTTTCTTGTTTAAAATTCAAAGGGCTAACAAACTTTGGTTTTGCATTGGTATATGACCAGGGCGAGACCGACTTCACCAGAATATCCCTTTGATCCAGAAATCGAATGAACCTTACAAAGACTTAGACGAAGGATAAGAGTAGCAATGGCTAATCAAGACGGCAATATGCATCAAGATGTTATAGCAGGAAGATGAGTGATTCTTGCACGAAACATAACTATTCGAGACTATCTTGAAGAAGATCTAGATGGACTTAACCCAGGAGTTGTTGCACCTAAAATTGAAACCGACCACTTTGAGTTGAAACCGGTAATGTTTAATAAGATCAACACAATAAGTTAATTTGGCGGCTCAACAACTGAAGATGCACGACAACATCTAAAATCTTTCCTCGAGATTTGCAACTCGTTCAAAATAACGGAGTCACCCTGATGTCTTACGATTAAGATTATTCCCCTATTCACTGAGGGATAGGGCGAAAGCATGGTTGAATAGCATTCCTGCCGGATCAATAGCATCTTGGACTGATCTTTGTCGTGATTTCCTTGCTAGATTTAATCCTACAAATTTGGTGATAAGCTTCGTAACAACATTACTTCTTTTTCGCAGGCGGATGATGAATCCATGTACGAGGCTTGGGAGCGATATAGAGAACTTCTACACAAATGCCCCCTACACGGGATTCGGTGTGGACTCAAGTAACAATGTTTTACAACGCCGTGAATACACCAACAAGGATGATGCTAGATGCCTCGGCAAACGGCATACTCCTAGATAAGTCACCGGAGGAAGCAATGCAAATTTTAAACAGGCTGGCCAAGAATGATTATCAATTCCCATCTACTAGAAGAGGAGGAGTTAGACGCTAAGCCACAATACATGAACTACGATCATCAGATTCAATTTCGGCACAATTGGCCACTTTAACCAAGATGGTCCAGAACATGCAAAAACCAAACAACACACATGAGGTCAAGGTAATGGATTCTTTTTGTGAGTTATGTGGTGATAACCATAATTCTTCTGAATGTATGCAGAATCCGGAATCCAACTTCTATGTGGGGAATTACAATCGGAGCAACAACGTGATGTCCAATACATACAATCCAGCTTGGAAGAAGCACCCAAATTTTTCATGGAGTAATCCCAACAATGCTCTAAACCAGAATAATCAGAATGCACAAGCATCAGGATTCGGTGAGAATATGCCACGGCTTGATTTGCCGCAAAGCAACAACCGATGACATCTAGTTCTTTGGAAAATTCTCTAAATGCTTTTATGATGAAAACTGAATCTTATATGGCTGAGAATAGTAATTTCATAAAAAGAACTGATGCTTTTATTAACAGACCGAGATGAGATTGCAAAACCAAGAGGCAGCAATCAAATCATTGGAAAATCAAGTCGACACGGTTTGCTCAAAATCTGAATACTAGACCGCAAGGAGGTTTACCTAGCGATATGAAGTCGCAAGAGGAACGGCCATGAGCAATGTAAAGGCGATCACCACTAGAAGTGGCCAACAACTTAGAGAGGCTCAAACCCGCTCATCAAACAAAACTCCACAAAAAGATCAAGGCGAACCTAGCGGCAAAGCCTCGGATCTTTGAACCGGGAATTGCCGCGGCAACGGCAATAAGCATGCCTCAGCAACCGGCGATAAAGACGCCTCGACAACTTGTGAAAAGCATGCCTCGGCAACCCCGGTTGATAACGCCAAAGCAACTCCGGTTGTTCGGCAATGCCGTCAATCAGGTTTCAAACCAATGAAAGGATCGAAGATATCCGACTTCCACCACCATTCCCACAAAGGTTGAAGCGACAAAAGCAAGAATATCAATTCAAGAAGTTTCTTGATATCCTAAAGCAAGTCCACATCAACTTGCCATTGGTGGAAGCAATTGAACAAATGCCAAACTATGCCAAGTTCCTTAAAGACATTGTGTCCAAGAGAACAAGGCTAGGAGAGTTTGAAACAGATTGCCGCAATGAGAGGATGCATGGCAATGTTGCACAATCGTGTGCCACCCAAGTTGAAGGATCCCGGAAGTTTCACAATACCCTGTTCCATTGGAAATCACTATGTCAGGAAAACATTATGCGACCTTGGGGCTAGCATAAACTTGATGCCTAAATCGGTTTTCCAGAAATTAGGAATCGGGAAGGCAAGACCTACAACAATTATGCTACAGCTAGATGACAGATCCTATGTGCATCCGGAGGGAAAAATCGAGGACATACTGGAAAAAGTTGATAAATTTATTTTTCCCGCTGACTTTATTATTTTGGATTGTGAAGCAGATGAACATGCACCTATCATTCTCGGGAGACCATTCCTAGCAACAAGGAGAACCTTGATCGATGTTGAAAAGGGAGAACTCACAATGAGGGTGAATGACCAGTAAGTTAAACTAAATGTGTTCCAAACACTAAGGCATGCCGATGATCCAGAAGAATGCCAACTTCTTCATGCCACGACAGAGTTTAACTTCGACGAGGAATTTAGTTGCCTCGGCAACTACATTGCCGATCAAGAGGAACCTGAAGAGTATGAAGAACCAGTCAATGAGGAACAACAAGAAGAGGCAAATTGGCTAGTCAATCAACCAGGTACATACTTTGAACCACTGGATTACTCAAGTAAGGAAGGTAAACTCGAAAAACCCTCTATTGAACAACCACCGATTCTTGAGTTAAAACAATTGCCAGAGCAACTAAAATATGCATACTTAGGAACCGATAATACATTCCTGTAATTATTTCTTCTAAGTTACACAAAAAGGCAATAGGGTGGACAATTGCCGACTTGAAGGGAATTAGCCCGGCAGTGTGCATGCACAAGATTTTGTTGGAAGATGAACACAAACCTTCAATTGAGGCCCAGAGGAGACTGAATCATGCCATGAAAAGGGTTGTAATGAAAGAAATCATCAAGTGGCTTGAAGTCGGCATTATATACCCTATCTCTGATAGTACATGGGTAAGTCCGGTACAATGTGTTCCGAAAAAGGGAGGTATAACGGTGGTAAGTAATGAAAACAATGAACTCATTCCAACCAGGACTGTGACCGGTTGGAGGGTTTGTATGGATTATCGAAAGCTAAACAAAGCCACTAGGAAAGATCACTTCCCATTACCCTTTATTGATCAAATGCTTGACCGTCTTGCAGGTAAACCCTTTTATTATTTTCTTGATGGTTATTCAGGTTACAATCAAATTGCCATAGCACCAGAAGATCAAGAAAAGACAACCTTCACATGCCCATACGGTACTTATGCCTTCCGAAGGATGCCGTTCGGATTGTGTAACGCCCCGACAACCTTCCAAAGATGCATGATGGCGCTCCTTTCAGACATGGTCGAAGACTTCCTTGAGATCTTCATGGATGATTTTTCTGTTTTTGGTAATGACTTCGACAGCTGTCTCAGCAATTTAGAGAGGGTGTTGGCAAGATGTGAAGAAACGAATTTAGTCCTTAATTGGGAGAAATGCCATTTTATGGTAGATGAAGGAATAGTTCTCAGCCACAAGATTTCATCCAAGGGAATTGAAGTAGACAAAGCCAAGGTGGACGTGATCGAGAGATTACCCCCACCAAGTTCGGTTAAAGGAATTCAAAGTTTTCTCGGACATGCAGGTTTTTACAGGAGGTTCATTCATAATTTTTCTAAAATCACTAAACCCTTGTGCAATCTGCTTGAACAAGATAAAGTCTTCGATTTTGATGATTCTTGCACCCAAGCATTTGAAACCCTAAAGAAAAAGCTTGCCTCGGCACCCATTGTGGTTCCACCAGATTGGACGCTACCTTTTGAGCTCATGTGTGATGCAAGTGATTTCGCGGTAGGAGCAGTCCTAGGCCAACGCACAGGTAAGACCTTCCATGTGATATACTACGCTAGTAAAACTCTTAATAATGCTCAAGTGAATTACACAACAACGGAGAAAGAGTTACTATCTGTAGTTTTCGCATTTGACAAGTTCTGATCCTATTTGATTGGTACAAAGGTAATTGTTCATACGGACCATACGGCAATCAAATATCTATTTGCTAAAAAGGATGCCAAACCTCGTTTGATTCGTTGGATATTACTTTTACAAGAATTTGATATTGAAATTAAGGACAGGAAAGGAACAGAAAATCAAGTGGCCGATCACTTATCACGTTTGGAATGCAATAGGGAGGAGGACGCGGATCTAGAGCTATGCGATGCATTCCCGGATGAACAACTTTTAGTTGCCTCGGCAACCATGGACGCCCATGCCTCGGCAACCCTCGATGCCTCGGCAACCATGGATGCACACACCTCGGCAACCCTCGACGCCACAACAGCCTTTGACGTGCACGCCTCGGCAATTTTGGGAGCAGTCGCCACAGCAGAACATGCCTCGGCAATACCCTGGTACGCGAATTTAGTTAATTTCCTTGTTTGTGGTATTTTACCTTATGGCATTACTCACCAAGGGAAGAAGCGGTTCCACCATGATGCTAAGCATTACTTTTGGGACGAGCCTCTTTTGTTTAAACAATGTGCAGATCAGGTCATACGCCGATGTGTCCCTGAAGAAGAGCAACAGAATGTACTCCGACAATGCCATTCTTCACCCTATGGAGGACATTTTAGAGGAACTCGTACCGCGGCCAAAGTTTTGCAATCCGGTTTGTATTGGCCAACATTATACAAAGATGCCCAAGACTTTTACAAGCAATGTGATTGTTGCCAGGGGACGGGCAATATCTCTAGACGACATGAGATGCCACTCCAGAACATCATCGAGGTGGAATTGTTCGATGTGTGGGGGATCGATTTTATGGGACCTTTCCCATCTTCATTCGGTAACCTCTACATCTTACTTGCCGCCGACTACGTGTCTAAATGGGTTGAGGCAATTGCAGTTCCCAACAACGATTCCAAGACCGTGCAAAGATTCTTGCAGAAAAATATATTTACACGGTTTGGGATGCCAAGAGCAATTATCAGTGACGAAGGCAAGCATTTTGACAACAGACTAATTGCCAAGATGTTGCAACGCTTCGGCATATCACACAAGATCGCCACGGCATATCACCCACAAACCAACGGGCAAGCAGAAATTTCCAACCGGGAGTTGAAGGGAATACTCGAGAAGGTTGTAAATCCCTCTAGAAAGGATTGGTCATTAAGACTAGATGACGCACTTTGGCATATCGCACTGCATTCAAAACACCTTTAGGTATGTCCCCCTTCCGACTTGTCTATGGCAAAACATGCCATTTACCGGTGGAAATCGAACACAAGGCATATTGGGCAATCAAGACCGTGAATATGGATTGTTAAAGTGCCGGACAAAAGCGTTTGTTGGACCTCAATGAGATAGAAGAATTCTGTGCACTCGCCTATAACAATGCATGAATTTACAAGGAGAAAACAAAGTGATGGCACGACAAGAAACTATTGACACGACAATTCACTCCAGGGCAACTAGTTCTCTTATTCAATTCTAGGCTAAAACTTTTCCCGGGAAAGCTGAAATCAAGATGGTCAGGACCATTCAAAGTCGTCAAACCATTCTCTCATGGTGCTGTGATAATCAAGTCCATCTCTGACAACCATGAATTCAAAGTCAATGGACAAAGATTGAAGCACTACAATGGTGCCCATGTGGAACGTAACAAGGAAGTGGTCAACTTAGGAGATGCATGAGCATGCTCTCCTTTCAATATTTTCTTTTTCCTTTTATTTTTATTTTTATTTTTAGGAGATATTTTATTTTTCTTCATATTCTTTATTTTTCAGGTTTTCTTTGTTTTCTTTTCCACAATAAGACTCATAACCACTATGCTAAGGAAATTTACTGCCGAGATCCTTGCCCCGACAACCAATGAAGAAGATGCCGCGACAACCTACATCGTGCCTGCACAAGCTTACGCCACGGCAACCAACCCTGAAGATGCCACGACAACCAAAGCTAAAACCATCCCGGCAACCACTGCAAAAGCCAAAGGTAAAGCACTTATGCCCGAATCAACTCCTACGAAATCATTTTCTGATTTTTCATATTCGGACGAGTCCTCCATTGCACCAACAAAGACCGCACCAATTGAATCCTCCAAGAGAAAAGCCAATGACATTGATGAAGAGGACGATGAGGACAACCCCGTACGAGGATCGATTCCACCACCGGCAACAAGAAAACAACCATCGCATTCAAGCAAGAGAATCAAGACACCGACCAAAAGGAAACTAATCATCTACAATGACGAACTCTCGGAGTAAGTCCTCGTATGCATTTTATTTTTATTTTTATTTTTATTTTTAATGCAAGCATTGAGGACAATGCCTCACTCGAGTTTGGGGGGGATTGTTATTAGTAGTTACCATGTTTAGTTACATTCATCTTAAGTATTACATTTAGGATACATAAATTGCTTGCCATGCCTTTAATTGGAACAAGAATTGCTTAGATTTGATGAATATCCGATGATGACTTTGCCAATGCACTTAATTGATAGAATTTTTATTCTAGGATAACTATGGAAAAACTTAGAATTTTACTATGATGCTAATTTTGATGAAACACTGTTGTGGTTTGATTGATTTAAGGAATTCTAGTGAACTTAGGTTGATAATTAACAAATTGGGGGATTAGAATAAAAAATTGGATGATTGCTAGAGGTGCCCGAAATTGGCTCTAGCATGTGCTAAAAAATTGATCGCTAGAGGTGCCCGAAACTGGCTCTAGTATGTGTTAAAAAATTGATAGCTAGAGGTGCCCGAAACCGGCTCTAGTCAAATAAATTAACTTAAGAAAACTAAAAACAAAACACTAGAGGTGCCCAAAACTGGCTCTAGTTAAAACATGTTAAAAAGAACCCAATGAAGTAATTTGAAAACCTATTGTTTGCATAGAATCTGAAAAATCAACTTGCACACAACTCCGCACACACTCACAAGCATTATAGTTTGAGTCCAAGTAACTCCTAAGTTTTCCGAAAAATAAAAAGTCAATCATACTTTGTGCTCCGGTTCAGAGAATTGAAATCAAGTTCAAAGCTAAGTTTGTGAAAATTGAAGTCTTGACAGGTAATTATGAGTTTGCATTGCTTGAGGAGAAGCAATAGTTCAAGTTTGGGGGTGTGATAAGTGTTCAAAAGTACTATTTTTCTTACCCTTTTTACTCATATTATTGTTAGACTTAGGCTCATATTAGTTGTATAATTAGCCATTCATGCATTAATCCATGTTTCCTTCCATCGTTGAGCTTGATTACATAACTTGGTAGTTTTTGTGGGAAAAGATGCTGCTTTGGTGTGTTTTGTGTGTATATGCAGGATCACTTGCCAAAGCAAGGCTAGAGCCAGTTGCCAGGGCAATGCATGAAGGAGACGCTGAGCCAGTTGCCATGGCAATTGTCGACAAGAGCAAAAGTGATATGGTAGTCGAAATTGATGACTAGACAAGCCCAAGATAACGTGGAGCAAAGCCCAAACCCAAAGGAATTTGATTTCCATGCAGAGATTAAAGAAGAATTAAATTCCAAGAAGATAGAAGAAGTTCTAGTAGGAATATAATTATAATAAAGAATTATATTCTTTAAAGATAATTTAATTCCAACTTAACTTGCTCCTCAAAGAAGGACTTTGGCCTAGCCCTATAAATAAGATGGAGATTTCGACAATCCATAGAGAGGAAGAGAGGGGAATTTCGACAAGTCCAAGGAGGGCAAGAGGAGAGAATTTTCGACAAGCATCTAGGACAAGGAGGATTTCGACAAGCCTCCTTCTTCATCTTTTCTTTCTTGTTCGATTGGGTTCATGCTAGGGATTAATTATCTTGTGTTTCTTTGGAACCTAGCCATGAACTAAATCTATTTGGCTATGGTTATTGTGTTTTGTGGTTATGAGAAACTATTGGTTTTTGTTTAGGTAATAAGAGTTTGCACTTTTCTATTCAAGGCTTATTCATTCTTGGTTCTTATTCTTGTTTGCGAGTGAATTGGGAGAGGATCTCGTGATTTCATCTATTTATCTAATATCGGGAGAGTTAGATTCAAGAAACGAATGAATATGATCTTTATTCAATCTATTGATGGTGAAGATTAATCGGCTTAGGAATAAGTTAAGGATTTCAACGGCTAAGAGGAGCGCAAGATTGGTTGTTGTTCACCCTTGATTCACGCAGGGATGTATTATCGAGGCATGCACAAGTAGCTAGAGTTTTGACTTAGGGATAAGAAGAAACCATTGAAGAACGCTCTGCTGAACCTTGAAGGTTGCTGCCCAGACGCCCAAGTAGTTGCCCAACTAGTTGCCCATGCAACCATTGATTAGTTGCCAAGGCAACCCCGTTGTGCAAGTTGCCACGGCAACTGAGTTGCCCGTGCACTCTTTTACCAAGACGATCCAATCGGCTATCACACTTCAACTCACAATAACCTGGCCTATCTCTCTCTCATTCGATCTCATCTTTTCTTTTACTTATTTGCTTTCTAGATTAGTTATTAGTTAAACTCCTATAATCCTTTAGTTGTGTTTTTACTTTTTACAGTGCAAGAGACTAGATTCTTGAAGTGGCACCAATCCCTGTGGAGACGATATCTTTTATACTATAACTTGCGACGTGTATACTTGCACATTTGCGTAGCACTTATTACGCGCAACAGTAGTGAGCAGAAGAAGGATTGAGATCGATCCAAATAAGGTGAAAGCCATCCAGGATCTCCCACCGCTCCATACTCAGAAGGAAGTTCGAGGTTTCTTGAGGAGGCTAAAATATATCTCTCGTTTCATCTCCCAATTAACAGATAGGTGTGACCCAGTCTTTAGACTACTTAGAAAGAATAATCTCGGTGTCTGGGATGAGGAATGTCAAGAAGCCCTAGAGAAGATCAAAAGGTATTTGATGAATGCTCCGATTTTAGTCGCTCCTTTAATCCTCTACCTAACAGTCTTTGAGAATTCAATGGGTTGCGTATTGGGGCAACACGATGAGTCCGGGTAGAAGGAAAGAGCCATCTACTACCTAAGCAAAAAGTTCAATGATTACGAAACACGGTACCCGCCAATTCAGAAGCTATGTTGTGCTTTGGTTTGGGCCACCAAAAGGCTTAGGCAGTACATGCTATACCATACCACATGGTTGATATCCAAGCTAGACCCCTTGAAGTTCCTAATAGAAGCACCGAAATTAACAGGGAGGATGGCCAGCTGGCAGATGCTCTTATCCGAGTTCCACATTGTGTATGTAAGTCAGAAAGCCGTAAAGGGAAGCGCCATAGCAGATTTCTTAGCTAGTCGTGCTCCGGATGATTATGAATCGTTGAACATTAATTTCCCGGATGAGGACTTGATGTGTATTACAACTGAGGAAAATGTTTCAGACGACAACTCACAGAAGCTTTACTTTGATGGAGCCTCCAACGCCCTCGGACACGGGATAGGGGCCGTGTTAATTTCTCCGGAGAATGTCTACTATCCCTTCACCAGCAGACTAGAATTCTTCTGCACCAACAATATAGCCGAATACGAAGCTTGTGTTATGGAACTGAACGTAGCTATTGAAAGAAAGATTAAGGAACTTCGAGTGTTCAGAGATTCATCCTTAGTGATTTACCAATTACGCGGAAAATGGGAAACCAGGGATTCGAAGCTGGTCAAATATTATGAATTGATCCAGGAGTTCACCAAGGAGTTTGAAAAGATCAGTTTCACTTACCTTCCAGAGAAGAAAATCAGATGGCAGACGTCTTGGCAACCTTGGCTTCCATGTTCAAAGCAAACACGAGGGCAGAAATGAAGCCCATTGAGATGCAAACTTTTGAAGGGCCGACTCATTGTTGTAATGTGCAAGAGGAGATAGATGACAACCCTTGGTATTATGACATCTTGTAATATGCCAAGTTTTAAAAGTATCCCGAAGGGGCAAATGATAATGACAGAAAACACTCAGAAAAATGGCAGCGGAATGTGTTATGGATGTGGAGATTCTATATAAAAGAAGCCATGATCAGACATTATTGAGATGTGTGGATGCCCGAGAGGCGAAGGAGATTTTGGCAGAGGTACATGATGGTCTATGTGGGACGCACGCCAATGGGCTATCTATAGCTCAAAAAATTATGAGATATGGCTATTTCTGGTCGACCATGGAGGGAGATTGCATCGATTTCGCCAGGAAATGCCAGAAATGCCAAATTTATGCTGACAAGATTCACGATCCTCTGTTACCTTTACACACCATGGATTCTTCGTAGCCTTTTACAGCATGGGGAATGGACGTCATGGGGCATATTCACCTGAAGGCTTCCAACAGGCACCGCTTTATTTTGGTCACCATAGACTACTTCACTAAATGGGTGGATGCAACATCTTATGCCAACATCACAAGGATGACGATATGCAAATTCCTAAAGAAAGAGATCATTTGTCGATACGGTTTACCAGAAAGGATTATCACCGATAACGCTTCCAATCTGAATAACAAATTGATGACAAAGGTGTGCAACCAGTTCAAGATAATGCACCATAACTCCACAGCCTATCGCCCTAAGATGAATGGGGCAGTGGAAACAGCAAACAAGAACATAAAGAAGATCATCGCGAAGATGATGGATACCTACAAAGATTGGCATGAGAAGCTGCCATTCGCTCTTTTTGCCTATAGGACATCTGTTCGCACATCGACGGGGGCAACGCCCTATTCTTTAGTGTATGGCACAGAAGCAGTACTCCCCATTGAGGTTGAGATTTTGTCGCTCCGAGTCCTAAATGAAGTAAAGTTGGAAGAGTCTGAATGGGTGCAAGCCAGATTCAACCAGTTGAATCTCATCGAAGAAAAGAGGCTAAAGGCCATCTGCCATGGTCAAATGTACCAAAAACGGATGATGTGTGCATACGACAAGAAGGTGCACCCGAGAGAATTCAGAGAGGGAGATCTAGTACTTAAGAAGATCCTCCCGATTCAGAAAGATTCTCGAGAAAAGTGGATGCCCAATTGGGAAGGGCCATACGTTGTCAAGAAGGCTTTTTCAGGATGAGCATTAATCTTAACCGAAATGGATGGAGACGAGTTGAAAAATCCTGTGAATTCTGATGCAGTTAAGAAATACTATGTTTGAAAAAAAAGAGAAAAAAAAGAAAGAAAAGAAAAAAAAAGAAAAGGAAAAAAGAAGAGAGGTAGAGTAAAAACTCGAGAGGGCGTTCCACCAAAAAAAAGTGGAGAGCTCAAGGAGAAAACCCGAAAAAGGGCGTCTTGAAGCAAAGGAAGGATCCGAGTCGAAAACCCGTAAAAGGCGAATCAGATAAATTTTGAGGTTGGACCTCCGGCGAGAAGAGTCGTCCCCACGAGTACCAGAAGAATAAGCTTCAGGCAAAGATTCTACTCCGGTTGACGGGATCACGCATCATTCATACTGTGGATACTTGGAGGTTTTGTATGTCATGTTTTACTTTTCCTTTTCCTCATGTTTACCATGACCATCTCGAAATTGTTCCAAATCCTTAATCGTAATAAAATCACATTTTTGAGCTCCCGTTCCTTGTCTTCTTGTTAGTTGCCATAAACATAATGCAGATAAGTTAACATAGGCTTATGATAAACAAGAGATTTTTTAGCATTACTGTGATCTAACCCTGAAGATGCAGGTGATTAGAAAACAATATTAACCTTGCCCTCCAGCTGCCTACATGATGTATGTTGAAGCGGGACGAGCATAAGGCTTCGAGCACCAAGGCAAGATGACCAATGTCACATACCCTGCTTGTTTAAAGAAAGCATTTGAGACAACAAGAGAGATTTCCCAGGTGAAAACCCGGAAGGGCACCTAAAAAAAACCTATAAATGGAAAACCTGAAAGGGCACTTTAGAACCCCAACCAGAAATTTAGAAAAGAAAGGTTGAAATGGTTGAACCCGACAATGAAATGGGGTATCGCCACTAGAAGAAGAAAAAAGGAGAAAACAAGCAGCGAAGAGTCGAGATTGACTGATGGCCGAAGCAGACGTACCAAGATATTGACACTCATGCATCATGCATAGTTAGACATCCCTAGGATTAGGAGCATGCTAACTCATTTGTCATAGCATTTTGTCTATTCTAGACAGGTATTTGCAGATTTAAAAAGCATGGGCAGCCTTAGTAGCGTGAGTCCAGAGATAATAACAGCCTAGGTAGCGTAAGGCCAAATCGGTAGCCGTTTTGGCGTGAATCCCAAATGTGGAGATAAAGGTTTTATATAGGAAGGGCCTACATTTTCAAGTGCTCGCATCGAGGGGTTCTATATAGGAAGAATCTGTCGCTTTGAGGCTCCAGGAGCTGAAAGTTTTATGTAGGAAGGGCTTGCGGCTCCAGGGTGAAGACTAGCAGTTCTATATAGGAAGAACTCACAGCCGAAGGAATTCACCCATGAAACAGAAGGTTTTATATAGGAAAAACCCACTGTGTTGGAGGCGAAGAGTCCGATATAGGAAGGGCTTCGAGCTTTACTGTCTTAAAGTGAAAGGTTCTATATAGGAAGAACCTGTAACTCTGAGATTTCAGAAGCTAAGAGTTTTATATAGGAAGGACTTACGGCTCCAGGGTTTAAAGACTAACAGTTCTATATAGGGAGAACTCCTAGTCGAAAGAATCTGTCTGTGATGCAGAAGGTTTTATATAGGAGAAACCAACGTTGAAGGTGAAGAGTTCTATATAGGAAAGACTCCAAGCTTTACCGTCTCAGAGTGAAAAGTTCTATATAGGAGGGACTCATAACTCAAGACTTCAGAATGTAAGGTTCTATTTAGGGAGGACTCGTAGTTCAAAGATCAGAATGTGAAGAAGTTCTATATAGGAAGAACTTACGAGCCTGAAGATTCAGCTGAGGAAAAGTGGAGAGTTCCAGAAGAACACGTGACTCTAAAGCCACAAACAGGGAAGTCGGATAAAAATGAGTTATTATAATATTTGTTTTGTTCTCGTTTTACGAGAACAAGCAAATAGGGGCAACTGTAATCACTCATTTTTATCTAGGTTGTAATTATCATAATAATGTATTAGTTTAATGATTAATATATCATTGCATATGTTCAAGTTATATTGTATGTATGATTAGTGCATGTGAAGTGTGTGTGATGTGTGCATGTATATTATAAGCTATATATGTATACATATTAATAATTAATATGAGATATGAGTGTCACGTGTGTATTTACATTTCTTACGAGTGCATTGTTTGTGCGTATAATGTGTGTGGATATTCATGATTATCATGTGTGATTATATATGCATGTATATAGTATATTATGTTAATTAATTTTTGCATGTGGGTTCGTATGTTGCATGTATGTGTGTGCATGGTATGTATATATACGTATTATTATTATTATTATTATTATTATTATATATATATAAACAGATGAGGTATTAAGAAAAAAGAAAACAAACAAAAAAATATTATTAATAGTCCAAATTACATAAAACCCAAATTACATTTGCATAGGCCCAACCGGCCAAAGCCCTTAATAAATAAAAACCCTAAAAATATATCTAACCCTGACCTTATTTTATTATTATCTACGCGCAGCCAGCCCAGAGCCGTCGGATCAAATCCAGATCCAACGACGATTGTGATCAAGCCAGGGTGACCTTCCATCTGATGCACGTGACACCACTCGCTACTCAGCTGTCTTCCACACGCGCGTGGCTCGCACGCTCCAGATCTTTCAGATCACCGTACGCCACATGTCATGATCTGGTGCAGTATCCCAGTTCCAAGATTGAATCTCGATCGTCCAAGCTTCAAGAAATCCTAGCCGATGGCTCAGATCTGATCCAACGATCGAGACTCACTCTGACCGAATGAGTCACCTCCGCCATGCCCCCACCATGCCGCCATAACAACCAGCTCGTCAAATCGAACATGCAAAATCACATCGAAAAGCAGGGATTATCAGCAACCAAATCCACCAAAAATATATTTTCCCGTCTTTTCTATCTACTAAACAAAGAAAAGCAGAAGAAAAAAGATATATATATATATATAAGATGTTAAAAGTCCTTTGTACTCAAGTTATCAGTCAAAAAAATATACAAGTTTCCATTGGTAATCTCCTTCTTTCTTTTTCTAATCGCATACATGCATGAAAAGATAATAGATAAAAAATGAAAAGGTAGAGTTTACCTAATGAAAAATCCTTCCATGCCGGCGATAAACTCCGAGGAGTGAGCCACAAAAAGGGGATTTTCTTTGTTTTTGTTTCGAAACATCAGGGATCTAGGTTTTGCGGTATCAAAATATAAGGATTTTGGTTCGACCTTTTGAAAGTAGAGAGGTTTTGGTTCTGCACGGGAGTCGTGGCTAGGTTTTAGGACGTTTGAATATTATGGGGCGGTGGCCGGAGTAGCCGGACCACCGTCGGCCTCTAGAACCATGGCGACTGAAGGGAGTTTGGGGGTTGGTGTCTCTGGAAGTTTAGAGAATGAAGTCTCTCTTAGGGTTTTAAAAGAATGAAGAAAAAATGAAGTCAGGGGGTCTGATATTGGTTTTATAAAGTGAAAATAAAAAGGAAATGGGCAAATCCCCTCATAAATCCTCCCACATTCTGGAAATTTTCATTTCTGTCTTGCCCTTTGGGTAATTTGCAACTCCAGTCCCCCTCATTTTTTGAAACCTTTCAATTCGGCCCTTAAATTAAACGAATTCAGATATCAAATGGTCAATTTACACCCTTAGTCATCCCGTGTTTTGGATATTTTCAGTTCGAATCTTCCCCTTGGTTTAATTACATTTCCAATCCTTGCAAGTTCTTTTCGGTTTATAATTGGGTCCTCAAATTTTTTTTTATATATTCATTTAAGCATTATGTTTTCAGTTTATTTCAGTTCGAATCTTCCCCTTGGTTTAATTACATTTCCAATCCCTGTTTTTTGTGGTGGATCTTATGTGTTGTTTTAGTATATGTTTTTATATTTTTCATAGGTATCGTCATGCTAATATGGTTTATTTTAAGTTTGTTCATAGCGTATGCTTATTTTGTGGCAGGTTTTTACAATTTCGTATCTTAGGTTCATGTTAGAAATGGGTGATATATTTGTTACATATTAAGGTCATGATTTGTTTATAATAAGTATGCATGCAATTTGTGTAGTTTGTTAAGCATTAAATTTTAATTTTTAAGCATGTTGTTATGTTAGCTTAATCTCATATCATGTATATGTCATGCATGTTTTGCATTTGTTTTTAAGTTCAAGTATGTCATATTTAGTTAATTAATTTTGAAAGCATGTTTTTTTCATGATTATGTGCATGTTTTGTGATATGTTATATCCATGTGTTTAATTTATTAATTTATTTATTTTGTGATATTCATGTTTTATGTTTTAATATCATATCAATATAAATTGTATGTTTTATATTGTGCTTTTCTAAGATTGCATAATAGAATATAAATTGTCAATGCGGTGCCCTTTTATCCGAGCGTAAACGGGGCCAGTATCAGGCGTAGTGATGGTGGTTGGGCGTTTACTCTTGGATAACGGGGCTTTTAAAATTTACTCGCACTTATAACCAAATTTTAATATAATCGTCACTTTAATCCGAAAAATCTAATATTAATAAAGCGGTAATTATTAAAGTACAAATTTTGGGCGGTGTGTGGGTGCCTAATCCTTCCCCATCTGTAACCGACTCCTGAACCCAACATTTTTAAAGTCTCTGGTTTTATGGTGTCCGACCTACCTAAGTGGCCGGTGGCGACTCCATTTTAATAAATAAACTACAGTTTTTTTAAAACCCCACAGAAGACATTATTTTCAAAACAAAACAATAGATAAAACTCGTTTTTTTAGTGAAAGAAAGGATATCGCTACAGCTCCAAAACAAGAATAGGGGGCCAAATGACAAAAACATGCAAACGTTGGGGGTTGTTTGCTACAAAAAAAGAATAGGGGGCCAAATGACAAAACATGCAAACGTTGGGGGCATCATTTGTCATTTTGCCTTAAAATAAGGGTAAACTACACCACATACCACTCAATTATGGCCGCTGACTCGAAAATGCCACCGAACTTTAAAAAATTTTAAAACTCACATTGAACTTTAGTTTGTGACTTAAAAATACCACTACGCCGTTAACTCTTAACACCTTCGTTAAGTCAAAACGACGCCATTTTGTTGCAGCTGTTTCTTCCAAAACGACGTCGTTTTGCTGGAAGAAAAATATTAAAATCATGTGTTGGAAAGGGTTTGAACCCAAAACTTCTAAATATAAAGGCTAAGTGACTACTTAACCAACATGGTATTAAATAATGTTTTACCAGATATATCACAAACTACTTAAGATTAACTCAAATTATTTTATGAAATAAAAATACTATAAATGATATTAAAATATAAAAATATAAAACACATTAATTTTATATATTATTAATAATATAAACATATTATTTTAAAAACTTAAAATATTCGTAAAAATAATATATTTATATTATTAATAATATATAAAAGCCCTAAACCCTATACTATTAACCCACAAACCCCGACCTTCAAACTTAAACCCTAAATCTTGGAGTTTAGGATTTAGGATTTAATGGTTTTTTATATATTAATGTTATGAATATTTTGGGTTTTTTAAAAAATAATATATTTATATTATAAATAATATATAAAAATAATATATTTTTATTTAAATTATATAAACTTAACTATTTGATTCAACCAAATTATTTATAAAAAAATAATACTATAAATAATATAAAATATATTATTTACATATATCAATAGAAATATATTAATTTTATGGTTTTATATATTATTTATAATATAAATATATTATTTAAAAAAAAGTATTCATTAAAATAATATATAAAAAACCATAAAACTTAAATCTCAAATCGTAAGGTTTATGGTTTGAGGTTTGTGCTTTATAGTTTAATGTTTAGGATTTAGGGTTCAAAGTTTTCATATATTATTTATAATATAATTAAATATATTATTTTTATGAATATTTTGAAGTTTTTTAAAAATAATATATTTATATTATAAATATTATATAAAAGATAAAAACATTACACTTTTAATTATATATATTGATTTATATACAAATAATATATTTTATATTATTTATTTACTAATATTATTTATGGTGTTATTTATTTCATAAAATAATTTGAATTAATTTCAAGTAGTTTGAGATATATAATATTTGTGGTACATCATTACATAATTTCAAGTTGGTTTAGTGGTTAAGGTTTAGTTGCACCAAAACAGCCGCACCAAAACGACATCGTTTTAATTTAATGGAGTGTTAAGAGTTAACAACGGAGTGATATTTTCGAGTCACAAACTAAAATTCAGTGTTAGTTTTGAACTTTTTAAAGTTCCGTGGTATTTTCGAGTCAGCGGCCATAGTTGAGTGGTATGTGGTGTAGTTACCCTTAAAATAAAAATTTAGGGTTTTAATTTTTAACGCTATGAATAGAGAAAATAGGATTGTGATGATTGTTTCTAAATTTTCATGGTTGATTTTAGGTAATCGATTTTAAAAAATAAGTGATAATCAAATTAAGACTCGAACAAAAATTACGTATTAGACATGGATTAAATGATAAAAGAACAAAATCACAAAAGTTTGAAGTTCTATAAAATTTAGTCAATTGATTTTTAGGTGAATTTGCACCCTTTGTATTCCAATATTAAATGATATGTACAACATTTCAGAGAAACAAAGCAAAAGGAAAATGCCATGCCCTGCAGCACCCTTTGTAGTCTATATTTTTTTTGTTATCTTTCCGGTTTTTATGGTTTTGCTGAGACTAATTTAGATTGAACCGCACCGTATTCTTGATTTTGGTGAGTAAGTCTTCCAACAGAGATTTTATGCATACACAACGCTTCGAACTCAGACTTGCTTAAGCGCTACCAAACTTGAGAGAAAGTTAAAGTGATAATAATTTAGATAGAAACATGTTGAGAAACTTGAGTGTGGCTAGGTTTGAGAGAAAGTTAAAGTGATAATAATATAGTTATGATTTTTTATTAAGATATATATTAGGAGTATATAAATAAATGAGTAAATATTAGGATCCTTGCAAATATTTTTTGAGCATCCCCACGATTATATATCGGGTTATGGTTCGGTTATCCTCACAGTTAAGATATAGCAATCCCCGTCCCCATCCCCATTTGAGCTTCAGTTATAAAACTTCCCTCGTCTCCATTCCCGCGGGTGAAGATTTCGGTTATTCCCCATACCGGCCGGTTTGGATCCCCACAGTTTTGATATATTTCCCACCCAATTCCAACCCCTAGACACGGTCAAAGATCGGTCAACACTTGACTCGATTGGGCTTGAATCAAGCTCGAACTCGACTCGAGTTCTTAACGAGGCGAGTCAAACTCATATTTCTCAAGCTCGTTAAAAATTACTCAAGCTCGAACTCGACTCGAAATCTTAACGAGCTGAGTCGAGCTCAACACTACTTGAGCTCGACTTGGCTTGTTTACACCCCTAACGGTGTTGGTGGAGAAATCAATGAAATGTTGGACGTGATGATTAAGGCGGTAAATGAGACAAGACGGATTGCGAGCTACTCGAGCTCGACTCGGTCAAAGCTCGACTCGAGCTGGAGTTCTTAATGAGCTGATCCGAGCTACTTGATACCTGACTCGAAAAGCTCGCGAGCTACTCGAAAATTAATATACTAAATTTTTTATTTTTTATAATTTAAAATTTAAATTACTAAACTTAAAACCTTAAAATATAAACCCTAAACATAAGTCTCAAACCTTAAAATCTAAATCCTAAAGTCTATACCCAACAACCTAAACCATTAAACCCTAAACTATCACCCTAAACCCTAAAATCAACAAGCTTGGGTTTACACAACTTGTGTATCAAAGTTTTTTCTTGACAAGGCTTTAAATGAGACGTGACAGATGGCGAGCTACTGAGTCCGACACGGTCAAAGATTGGTCAACACTTGACTCGATTAGGCTCGAATCAAGCTCGAACTTGACTCGAGTTATTAACGAGCCGAGTTGAGCACGGATTTCTTAGGCTCGTTAAAAATTACTCGAGCTCAAGCTCGATTCGAAATATTAGAGAGCCGAGTCAAGCTCAGCCCTACTCGAGCTCGGCTCGTTTACACCCCTAGTGATGATTACTCCCTCCGCCTAATTAAATGTGTTTTGTAATTATTAATTACTGTTATTTAATTTATTAATTACTTTATGGGTAAAGTATACAAATGGTCACTAAACTATCTTCAAAAATACAAAATGGACATCGAACTTTCAAAAGTTACATAATGGACATTAAACTTTAGTTTTTGATAAAATATGGTCATTGAGCCATTAACTGACGTTAATTAGGTGACATATGACAGTTATAGAAATTTGAATAATATAACATTTAATCCTCCATATTGACACATTCAATCAATTTATTTTCAATCTAACCATCATTATTGATGTCTAAATTGATTGAATGTGTAAATATTGAGAATTAAATATGTTATTATACAAATTTTCGTAACTTTCACGTCTCCCAGTTAATGACAGTTAACGGCTCGGTGACTATTTTGTAATAAAACTAAAGTTTAATGTCCATTATGTAGCTTTTAAAAGTTTAGTGACCATTTTATATTTTTAGGGATAGTTTAGTGATACCTTACCTTTATTTAAATGAAATATCAGTATAAAAATTAGTTAGGAAAACGATTTTTCCAATTCATTTTAATTTTGTATAATCTGTTAGTGCATGGCTTTTGGGGTGTGTTTCATGATATTGACACATTACAAGCCTTATGCACACATGTATATTTATTAGGATAATTAGAGGTTTATCCTTATCCTTTTCAAGCCGTCAATTTAAGCAACAGACACACAATTTATCATTCATTATTAACGCATAAAGTCAAAAATAACCCATAACATTTAATCTTTTAGTCACTTTAGCCCATATTGTTTTTTTGCAAACATTCATTTAACGTTTTATTTTAATTTAAAATTTTACCCTCGACGGATAGAAACCGTCAGTCAACTAACGGTCAGCCCCTTCGATGATGTGGCATGTATGTGGTGATGCCATGTGGCACATGCTGACATGACATATATTTTTTAAAAGTTATTAAAATAACTAAAAATTTTATTTTCAAAAAAAAAATATTTTTTGTATTTTTAATGAATCATATGATGCCACGTGGCATTTTGTTAATGTGACATTATCTTATTGGTTAAAAATATTTAAAAACAATTAATTTTAAAAAATAATTATTTTTTTAAATAAATATTTTTGAAAAGATAATTATTTTTATATTTTTAACCAATCAGATGATGCCACATTGCACTTTGTTGATGTGGCGTCATTTGATTGGTTAAAAATATAAAAAAATAATTATTTTCTTAAAAAGCAAAAAATAATTATTTTTAAAAAATTGAAATGCCACATCAGCAAAGTGCCATGTGGCATTGCCACATCATTAAAGGGCGTTGACCATTAGTTGACTAACAGTTTCCATCCACCGAGTGTGAATTTTGAACGAAAATGAAATGTTAGGTGGTTGTTTGCACACAAAAAAGAATAGGGGCTAAAGTGACCAAAAGATCAAACGTTGGGGGTTATTTTTGACTTTATGCCCATTATTGAAGAAGTAAAGTATCCTCTTCAAAGCGAGCATAAAACTGGTCAATCATAAAACTAGTATGATAAAAAAATAAAAAGAAATTACTAGTTGTATGCAGGTATGAAGCTAGGATCAAATATCGAGAGGGGTAACGGTTTATTAAGCCTTTAAACTTAAAAATTAAGAGGGGAAAAAAACTTATTTTACTATTATTTAAATTAGAAGGTACCTCAATTGCAATTATACTAAAAAATTTAGGCCTATGTTAAACATGGCGCCGCTCCTGGTCGTATGCTAGTTTCACACTTTCACCAAAGCTTTAAGGATCAGATTTATTTTTTTTAAATGTTTAATGCATTAGAAAACGTTATAAGCGGGGACGAAAATAAGAGCAAAAATTGGAAGGACAAGAGTTTAATGAGTTTTAAAATTTAAAAATTGGAGAGATAAAGGTTTTTTACTAATATTTGAACTAAAAGTGACTTAAAGTGCTACTATACCAAAATATTTCATAGGACTTCATCCCTAGTCACACATTTTTTTGAATAGTCTAAAAGTGATTACAAGGTAGTATTTGTTCATAGATATTCTTAACCCTTTGACAATGCACATACACCTTGTAGACAATGTGTAACTTTCCAAAATCGGGCATAGTCGGAATTTGATTCCGATGACCAAAAATTTCACATCGGAAAATCAAAATCACAAAGTTGACTTTTGACCAAGTGGTCAATTATTAGTCTAATGAACCCTAATTAAGCGTTGGTATTGCTAGAGATCCTATTGCAAGCATAGAAATATAGTTTAGTGACAAAATCAAGAGAATTGAAAGTTAAGAGGGCAAAAGCATAGATAATTGAAAGTGAGAGGCTAACCTTGCGATTAGCCACTCCCTAGCTTCACCTAAAGGAAATATTAGTATTAACAAGAAATAAAAGATGAGTAAAAGAAAGAAAACTCACCGGTTATTGATTAAGCAAGCACCTCTCTCTAACTTCATCCCCTACCTCTAAGCACACACCTCTATTGAAGGTGAAATCAAGCTTTGATTTCCTTAAGTTCTTTGATCATAGTTTATAGCTATTGATCGGGTAAGTGCTTCCTCAATTTGATTTACCAATTCCGTGACAGGGATTCTGATCAATCTTAAGTTTGAGAATTCGTGAAACCCTAGAAATTCTTTAGAGATATCATAGCTTGTTTATTATCATCTCTCATGGTTATAGAGTTGCTATGAATCTATTATCAATATTGAAATTCTTGTAATCTCGAATTTTGTAGCTCAAGATAACCAAGGTGAAGAATCACCAAATCCTCCAAATTCCACCAAATTCAAGAACAAGGGAGTTGTCGCCGAGAGCCTTGAAAGCCTCAAAATCATCGGTGAGTGTAGTCAGAGTCAAGGGGATTGGCTAGATGCCTTCCTGAATTCATTGATGTCAATTTATTGTATTATCATCATTGGCCAAGGTATGTTTTCATTAAGACCTCACTAGAGGCATCATCGGTAAGCTTTGGTAAGCTTATTTTATTGCTAAGTTGACTATTTAATCTTTACATGATCATCGATAATATGAAAGTGTTAAAAAAGAACTTATTGGATATGTTATGAGTCATTGTCATTGGTATTGGCATTGTATTGTTATTGTTACCGTGTTAGTTATTGCTATTGTTATTGACGTTACTATTAATGAGTACAGAATCCCTGGATACAAATGGACATGGGATACAATTGGCATGCCATAGAATTTATGAGCTCATTGGTAAGGAGTGGACTACGTCCTTGAGCTAAGGCTCTTATTGGTGATGTTGGCAGGATGCAGTGGTGTTGGTCTTATTGGTGATGTTGGCGGATATTGACCATTCATTCTTGGCGATGTTGGTTGGGAATTCGCGTATCCACATTACATGTCGATCCAAGGAAAATGTGTGACTAAGTATTGCAAGTATTGTTAAAATATGTTGAGATGCATTACATTGATATATACATGCCATGATCTTCACATTTATTCATGTTAATGTTTATGACTACCTCACTAGGCTAAGTAAGCCTAATGCATCTCATTTCCATGCATTTTCAGGTTAAAGCATAATTGGATCAAGGACCGGAGCAATGATTGTTTTTGAAGCAAGTCACATTCCCTATATGTAATGTTAATCTAGCCCTTGAACTCCTATGATGGTGGGAAAATAGCTAGACTAGTCACATATGCCCCTTTTGGTGTGTATAAGTCATGCTTGCATTGTAATAATGCTTAAGACTCTAAATGGCTTCTTAGCATGGCTTAAGAATAGCTAAAAATGCATAAGTGGCACTAAAAGGTGAAAACCTAGTAAATGGATTTAGATGACTCTAAAAATTGGCATGCTAGTAGATTATAGGGTTTAAATCTTGCTGGTAAAATTTCGTTGTATTTGGACATGGTTCAACAGGTCAAATTGATTAAAAACCAGATGAAATTTGGCATTACAGTGTAGGGCGTACCGATAAAAGTCAAGCTATTTTGGTACGACCTTGCATATTTGGTCGGTCAAAGCATAGGTCAACTATAGCGTACCGGTACAAGCGAGGATGTTTCGGTGCGAAAGTTGACAGTAAGGTTGGGGGAATTTAGTTGTATCGATATGGCCTTTGGGCATATCGAAACATGTCAACTATGGTCAATTCATATCAATACAGCCCCAGTTGTATCGGAACAGGTAAGGATTTTAGAAAATAGAACTTGAAACTGTGCACATCGGTATCGATACGGCCATAGGAGTATCGAAATGGTAGTTAGGGGACAAGTCAAAGTTGGTTAACCCGTATCGATATAGATCCATGTATATCGAAACGAGATTTGAGAGTCTCAAATTGTAAGTTAATCCGTGCAAGCCCGTATCGATACGTCCTTTGGTGTTTCGGTACAGAGCCAGTTAATTCTATTAAAAGGCTAAGAATATGTTTTGAAAAGTTTACGGATTGGTCACTAAATATTGTATGGTTTAATTGAGTCAGTTAGTGAACCCCAGATGTTATGAAAATTTTTATGAACCCTAATTATGAGATAAATTGCATAGAGGCATAGTTAATTCTTAAGGAAGACCCTTAAATTTCATGAATTATAGTTTAGTCCCTAAAATTTGCAAAAGTTTAAAATTGGTCCCTAGATTGTAAATCCAAACATTGTATTGAGATTGTAACCTATTGTACTAATTATGCGTGGTTGGTCAAGCAAGTTATTGATTGATTATCGAGTTGTGAATCAATCTCATCGTTTGGTTCACCGGTAGCATTCTCTAACCCAATTATCTACCAGATCGGGTGGGGTGTTATAATTATGGTATCAGAGCTAGAGTTTTGTCGATTATAGGACTAAACTGAATTCTATTACATAGTCTTTGCATTGCATGTGCCACCATGAGTTTATTTTGTTTATTTGTACATATTGTGACTTGCGACTAATCTGATCCTTTTTCCTTTTATAGTATAAAGATGTCTGACTCCGATAAGGCTCACGAAGAGGTTGAGCACAATGTTGGCTCCTCGACCCATGGCTAGGGGGAAAGGGGGGAGAATCTTCCTAATTCGCAAGCATCCCTACAAGAACCAGTGAACACTAAGCCTGTGTTACATACCGCTCAATTCGAGTGCTATAAGAACATGACTGAGATGTTCAAATAGTTCATGGTTACCCTCAAATCTGAGCAGTCTACATAGTCCTCCGTAGCTGCCACTTCCATGAACCGAGCCCTTATCGACAAGTTAGCTCAGCATCGAGCTACTACCTTCTCGGGTAAGGCCGAGCAAGACCCTGAAGTAGGGGAGCACTGGTTGGATAGTACCATAAGAATCTTGACTAAGCAATTGCAGTGCTCGGATAAGCATAAGCTCGAGTGTGCTCTAGCTTTGTTGACCGATGAAGCCCTAAGTTGGTGGGAGACCGCGACTCTTACCACTCCCAAAGAAGCAGTAACTTGGGAGTTCTTCCTATGAGAGTTTAAGAAGAAATACATTAGTGATCATTATCTAGCTGAGAGGCAGGATATCTTTCCGCATTTAAAACAAGGTGGAAGGCCGGTGGAGCAGTACATCCACGACTTCTGTAAGTACTGCAAGTATGGGGCTAAATACATCAAGAAATAAGAAGAAAAGTGTAGAATGTTCATTGCAGTTTTGAGTGATGAGCTACGGCCTTTGTTTACTGCTCTGGGGATCAAGGATTTCTAAGAGCTTGTGAATCAAGCGATCTCTACTGAAGCTGCTCAAAGGTCGCACAGGTTTAACATACCGAACCGGGTTAAGAAGAGGTCACGAGATGATTCTCAACCCCCTCTACCATATAAGAAAGGTAAGCAACAGAAAGGGTACAAGAAATTGTACCATCAGCAATCCTTCCGATCAGGTGATTTCTCGAAACCACAAGTTATGTCCCAGTCCGCTATAAGAATTGCCTCCGTTGATAGTACTGGAGGATCTAGACGGGAGTTACAGTACCCAATTTGTAACTTTTGTCAAAGGAGGCATTCTTCGGGACAGTGCCGCAAGCAATCAGGAGCATGTTTCTTTTGTGGGGAACAAGGCCACTATATTAAAGATTGTCTAATGAATACTAATAAACCTCATGTATCAGTGGTTCCTACGTCTCTTACTCAGTCCTTCAAGGGTAAGGGACAAAGACAAGATGTATTGAGAGCTTCCGGAGGACCTGATGGCTCTGCAAGGGCTCCCAATCGACAATAATCTTAGACTTCAGCACAAGTTTACCACGTAAGGAGCCGAGAAGAGGATGAGGACCTTGAAATCATCGTAGGTACTGTTGAACTGTATACTCATCTATTTATGCATTGATTGATCTTGGATACACTTGTTCCTTTATAAGTATCGTGTTGATTAAAAGATTTAAGTTAACATTTGATCTTATAGCCTCCAAGCTCACTGTGACCAACCCATTGGGGGATAGTGTTGTAATTGGGATAGTATGCAAGAATTGTCCCCTTGTGATTCTGTAATCACTAATTTTGTCCGGGGTGAACCTTTTTTTGTTTTTTACAATAATGGGCTTTCTTATATGGTGCTACTATCTATGAGAATATATACAAGGGGCTTTGTTTATCTACCTTATCTATGTTATTTCTATAGTATATATATGATTATTGTTTAAAATCCAAAAGCCAAAATATTACTATTTTTATTTGTTATGTTATTTGTTATCACACTATTATCCATTTTAAAAAACCCCTAAATATTAATAGTATTACAATTAAGTATTAACTTTGAAGTTTGGCTTTGTTACTATATATTAGAAACGAATATATTATATCGTTAGTACCGCCTTTATTCTATTACTACCACCTTATTATCCTTAGTATCATCATTATGTTAAATGTTACGTTACCTTAGTGTTATTATATAGTATGGTCATTACTAATATTCATCTTTGTCATTATTGTTATTATATTGAGCTAAAGAGGAAATATTAAATAAAAGCCCAATTAAATAAAGCCCAAGTTTTATATATATGTCAACAGTCCATTTACAATTATAATAAGCCCAACTGTTTTATACATTTACATATTAAGCCTATTAGAGCCCTAAACTAATCAGAACCCTAATCCCATTCGTTGTTCTGTGCGCAGTCAGCTCCCAGCCCTTGGATCAGGATGATCGAATGGCCTGAATTAAAGCTGAAGTGGCCCTTCATCTGCCCCAGTACATGCGTGTAATCCGCGTGCGGCTCTCCAGAGCATCCACGCGCGCGTACAATCCACTGCTGGCTTTCTAGTTCCACGTCAGCAATTTTTCGCCTTTCGAGCACTTCCACACTAGCAAGGAGAACCACGGGCTGAGTGCCACATCTGTACTGTCTCACCACATTAGTCGCCATGCCAAGGATGGTCCCCCCTCCTCGTACGAGAGGCATATTGCATGCAAAGAGGCAAAAAATAGATAATAAGAGGCGCAATAAAAATAAAGGGCTGCAGGAGTTTTAGAATAACAGTTGAATCCAGACAAAAATGACGTGTATTAGCCAATAGGGGATTTTCTGATTTCATTCTTTTTTTCAATTGAGTTTAATATTATAGGCTATATAACACAAAACCCTAAACTGTTGTAAACCATTCGACAATTGGAAAAAGAATAGAGCAAACAGAGTAAAAAAAATGCCTCGAACAATTTGAGGTATACCATTTTCCTCTCTTTTAATCAAAAGCACACATTAACATAGATTTAAGGTTTCTTTTTTCTTACCTGTTCGGTTCATCTCTCTCGCGCCGCGTCCTTTCTCCTTCGATAATAAGCCACCTAGCCTTCCTAGTGGTTGCGCGTGGTGAATCAGAAAACAAAAAAGGCCGAAAAGGGAAGAGAAAAATAAAAGCCCAATTAAAGCTACCAAAAAACACAAGATTCAAGCTACCAACATCAAATGCAACCTAAAAATATGAACAAAAAATTAACAAGAAAAAATAAAATTCCAAATGTAAATAGAAGAAAAGAAAATTCTACTATAAATGGAGGAATTACGAGTTTCGAATCGATTCCAAATACCACCGGAAAAAGCTTGCTTCTTCTTCAAAAATTCAAACCGGAGCAAATCGAAATCCAAACTAACTCCAACAGCTTCAAAGAAATCCAGAGAATTATTTTTTGGGTATTTTTGGATGATTTCGGTTCTGGACTTCAAAAAAATAGTGCTTTTAAATCTGTTTCTGGGTTTTCAAAAAGAAAATGACATATATGGATTTTAAAAAAATGAGAGCTATTTCGTTTGATTTTGGGTTTTCCTGCCGTCGGCTAGCAGCGGTCGACGCGGCGAAGCTTCGCCGATTTTTGGATTTCGCGGTGGCTGGAGTGGCCAAGTTCATCGGTTTCTGGGTTTGGAGATAAACACACAGCGGTGTTCATCCCCGCTCTGGGGATAAGGGAGATAACGAGGAGGTTTCCTGGTTTCAAATGGCCAAAAGATGATATTCAGCCAAAATAAGAAATTTTTATAACACCCCTTTTAAAAACGGTCTAATCGTTCTTTAAGTCCCTTCGTCCTAACCTATTTACGCCAGCGGTCCTTCCGCATGGGCAAATCTCGCGATCGGTCCCTCTACCCCGATTAATCGCGCCCGAGAAGGACTTCCCCTTTTAAAATCTCACAAATGGTCCCTAGATTTTCGGACCTCTTGCCATGTCCCCCTTTTCATATACTTGTGTTAATTTCTACTATGTAATCTGTTTCTTTTACATTTTAGTCCCGTTTCTGTGATAATGCCTTTATTTTCCCATGGATACATGTGTTTGATGTGGTTTAATATGTAAGTTATATGGTGTTTGTTTTTTTCATGTAGTAATCTTTTACACAATATGTATAATATATGGCATATAATATAGTTTTTTTATAATAGAATGTAATATACAGTTAAATGTGTAATGTATGCTTTTTATATAAGGTATAGCTTTTATAATATATACTACATAGTTTTTTTAAATATACACATAATATATAGTTTCCATAATAGATATACAATATATAGCTTTTACAATATACAATATATTTTTAACGTATAAAACCTTTTTAATATATATGTGCATGATATAGTTCTTAAACATATGTCATATATTGTATATGTAGTATGTCACATGTAACTAAAGTTTATTTCTTTGTGAATGTATGGCTTTTAAGTTAGGTTTAATTAGATGCTTGGGCTTAGGGTTAGCCTTAGTTTAGTGGGCCTTGGGCTTAGTCTTTTGAGCTTTGGGTTGTTAAGTTAGTTTTAGATTACTTTAGGAATTAATTTAATTAATTTATGCCGTGTGCTCGTCTAATAGAAGCACGATCCTTAAATTAATTAAGTTAATTCTAGGATTAGATTCTTGAGAGCCTTAGTTAGATTTAGGTTCGAATTAACATAGTGAATTTAAATTTATCCTTGGCTTATTGAGATAAATGTCAAATTCATTAAATTAATTGAATATTTCTTAATCACTTTTGAGATAAAATCAATTGCAAGTTTAGATTGACATTTAATTTTAAACCATGGTTAATTAACTCAATTTGTTTTAGATAGTGTTCTTGGCTTATTGGAACACTAGTTCAAAATCGATTGAATTAATTATCATGTTACAAGATAACTCATAATTTGTTAGGGTTTTCTAGCCTTTTTAGGATTAATTAATTTAGGGTTAATATTAGAATCACCTAATTAGTAACTAAATCACCAATTGGATCTTCCATAACTTGGGCCTTTTAGGTTAGGGCCTTGGGTGGGCTTTTGTGTGTTTATCTTTAAGCCCTTACTTGCCATTCATTTTATTTGTCATCAATTGGCCCATTTGATTTACATGTTAATCAATTTAAGTCATAAAACGGGAGGTGTTCATTAATTTTGATATTTGTGTCGTAACAGTCCGAGCTTAAAGGATGTTGACCAAATATTTGAATTAATCCTTACCGACTTAAGGTAAAATTAAAACTTAACCAAATCATTACATCATGTTTTAATTGCTTGCATCATGCATAAAGGTGACGTGGGGGATTCGAACCGTAAACTAACACGACAGTCAGGCTTATATGATACCGGTTTAGTATGTGGTCCGATGTATCATCAACCTTATTAGTTAAATGTCCAATTAATTTGAATCTGCCAATTTGATAAAGCCCGGTCAATTAAGGTCACCGAATTAAATTCCCTTCAAATTCTAACAATTTCCTTCGATTAAAAGCAACAAATATTTTTGTACCGATTTTCGGGCGTGATGATGGTACTAATCCTTCCCCACACATAACCAACTCTCGAACCCTTTCAAATCGAATCTCTGGTTTTGTTGTGTCCAGCCTACCTTATCCAAGTGGCCAGTTTCGATTCCAAGTTTTTATTGTTTTCAAAAGATTATGATTTTTCAAAGGACGTTCCCCTTTTAAACAAATCTTTATTTCAAAAATAGGACACTTCAAAGGGATTTTAAAAGACGTCGTTACAGCTTGGCGACTCCGCTAGGGAACAAACTGATTTATTTTTACAAAAGGAAAGAGAGTTAGGCTAAAAGAATATTTGTTGCCTTAAAATGATGGAAAATGTTGGAATTTCGATTGAGTTTAACGAGGTTGATCATTTCCTTAAAATGTGCCTAAGATTGTACGGGCTTTGACAATTGGTGGGTTTCAGATTAATTTTCATTTAATTTCTAAGGAATCACCGACATTTGTTGCATCTTGTTCATCAAGCTCTATACCCGAGCTTCATCCCTTGAGTGGGAGTGAAACGCCATATACCCACGTGAGTAGCCTTCCACGGGTCGGTAATTCACTTCCGAAATCCACGCTTTTTGACACGTGAACAACCCTCCACGTCATTAGGCCATGATTTCCCTTGAACTGAAACCAATTCGCAAGCTTATAATGGGCTAGAATTGGGGTTCTTGTTTCCTTAGTAGGTAATGAGATAAGTTCGGGTACCCTCAGTTAGAACTGAACCCATGTGTGAGAATCTAGGAAGCCTACCCTATTAGAGCCATGTAGATAACCATAGGGAACTAGAATTCATTTGGTTAGGGTTTTCTTTATTTGTTTGCCTTTTGCTTGATTTGTTTGTATTTATCTCTTCTCGTTTTCGAACTTATTGTTTATCTTATTACTAACACGCTTCTTTTTTGTTTTCTATTTTTTCCTTTTTGTCCTTTTCTTTTGCATATCTTATCATATCATGAAGTGCACATTGAGTTGGAAATAGTTTGAAGTTAAAGACTAGATTAACGGGAGACTTAGTCCGTAGCAGTGATGAAAAGAATTTTGATGTTCATATATGGTCGAAATGGGAACAACTATATGAGGGAGACAATATTGCCACTGGGTTTAGATCAACCATGTCAGCCATGACCTTCATAAATACAGAGTTTAATGATATGTCCGAATTGAAGCTTGTTTGGAACAGTTGGGACTTTGAAATGAAGAGTACTTTTAGAGAAGAGTATGGTGACATAGCGTACTTGCTAGAAGTTCCAGTTGATCAAGCACTACTACAAACCTTGGTGGGTTTTTGGAACTCTGCCTACAGCTGCTTTACAAACGGTAACTTTGACCTAACTCCGACAATCAAAGAATATCGGGACCTCATAAACTGCAAGAAGATTGACATGAATCAGGTATATTCAAAGACAAATAAGAACAAAGCCTTCTGAGGAAAGTTGAAGAAGTTCTCAGATATGTTGTCATCTTGGGTCGAGCATCAAGTCACTACTTGGAACAACAAAGAGTATTTTAAGTGGGAAGGGATCTTAGCTTTAGCCTCTGTGCATCCCGTTGGCCTAGTTCAGCAGAATCTTTTTGCTTTGTTGATCTACGGATTGGTATTATTTCCCCCCAAGCATTGGGACTTATCGATCCATCGATTTTGGATCTATTTGATCGTTTGGATAGCGGGACTAATCCAGTACTTGTAATTCTGGCTGAGACTTTTCGATCTTTGAGGTTCTACGAGAGCATGGTGGAGGTCACTTTCGAGGATGCCCGCAGCTTTGACTATTTGGTTCGACAGTCACCTTTGGACCGATCCCAATTTTTCAAGGCCCCTTTATGACGACAAGTTCTTTCCCTTAGAAGAATTCCTGCGAAAGAGTGATTGGCCAACTCGAAGATCCGAGGAAGTGAGGCAAGATGTCCGATAGAATCTAAAGGAGGAAGATATAGTTTGGGTAGCTCTGTGGTTGTTGGTAATGAACATTCTCTATAGATGTGGAGATCATTCGTGGGTACCACTACTTGGTCTTTGGGGGCATACCGCATATGCACCTCTCCCAGTTTTGAGACAGTACGAGTCGAAGCAGTTCGTGCCAGCTACCAAGGGTCTAAATGAGTTCAACGTGGATTACACAAAAAAGAAGGGCTACAAGATGATGGTATACAATGCTTCCTCAACTTGGAACAACGCAAGACAGGTTAGGATCGTAAATGCTTCGTACATGGTCACTCCCGAGTACGAAGCATGGTAATTTAATAGCGTCAATGACAACATTCCCCACTTGAATCCCGATAGAAAGAGATCTATGGAGGAGAGATTGGCCATGCTTTCTACCGAGGCCGACTTGATGAGAAAACAACTTGAAAAAGAGCAAAAGCGGTACCTCAAGCT
Organism: Hibiscus mutabilis; assembly: GCA_019671005.1. Lineage (NCBI taxonomy): Eukaryota > Viridiplantae > Streptophyta > Magnoliopsida > Malvales > Malvaceae > Hibiscus > Hibiscus mutabilis. The sequence goes on from CM033712.1 coordinate 61,548,043, forward strand.
CGAGGAGAGATCCCATCAAGAAAATTTTGACTTCGAGTTAAAGAAGATGCAGTTTGAAATAGTGGTTAAAGATTTACAAAGGAAAATAGATGAGTTGGAAATCGAACTCAAGATGGAGAATGAAGAGATTCAGAAGCTTAAAAGGTTGAATAAGAGCAAAAAAGCCACAGAAGGCGGACCAAGTGAAAGGTTAAAGCTCCGTTTGAAGGAAGAGAAAGCAAGAGCCGAGAACTACAAAAGAATGTTTTACAAGAACAAAGATCGAGTGCTCGCATTGACCGGAGAAGTGAAGAATCTACGAATCTCTCACTTGAGACAGATCGAAGAGGAACAACACCAGAATGAAGCCTTGAAAGATCAAGTGAAGTGTTTGGGAAAATCTCTTTTCAAGCATAAGGGTTCAACTAGCAAGCTGAAGGCCAGTAACTTGGAGAATCAAGTCTTGACGACTCGTGTCGTTGAGTTAGAAACCGAGGTTCAACAGATCAAGGGTCACTTGGTGAGCCTTAGGGGAGCGATTCAAGTACGCCCGACGCTGAGTTTGGAGCAACTGCACTTCACCGCCTACACAATTTGGAGGCAAGAACAAGAGCTGGCACATTGGATGACCCAGATGCAAGAGGTTGCTCGAAAAATACAGATTCTAGCCGAAGATGCTACCAAACTCCATGACTGTGTGGATGATGATTCCGAGGAATGAGAGAGGATCGTTTGGATTCTGAGGGAGATCATTGACCTCAATACTACCCTGAAGCCATATGTGTAGTTGGTTCTCTTTAAGTTATTGTAACAAGACAATGTTTTCGTTAATGAAAGTCGTTTAACGATGATATTTGCCAAACTAAGTGTCACTCTTTGCATTCATGCATGATTCTTTTCATTTCATTCTTTGTTAAAAGCTAATAATCATCTAATTAGTACAATCACTTGCATTTTTGATTAATCACCATTTATTAATTAAAAGGCTTTCTATTTCAGAAAGATTGCATTTTTGCTTCTTAAAAATTGTCATCATTCCACACCCTTCTCGCTTACGGTCAAAGTAAATGGAGAAGAGCTTTGCCAAGTTGGAGGTCGATCTATGAGGCCAGATAGAAAGAGCCATACAATAATTAAGGGACACCATCATCAAATCTCATTAGGACATGATGAAGGAAATATCCCAGCTGCTGCAAGCTTGGTTAGGACCAGATCCGAGAGGCAAGAGTACCTTTGAGAATCCTGCCCAAAACTCGGGAGATCGCCCTCATGCCCAGATCATCCAAACCCTATGCTTGTTGATCATTCTCTTAATCCTCCACAAGGGGCATCTTTCTCTCATATCAGTTTAGCTCCTCAAACTCAACCGGGGGTGACCTTCGGGAATCCCGAAATTATCAGGGACAACATCCCAGACTTTGATGAGTTGGAGAAGATGAACCAAATGAAAGTGGAATTCACTAAGCAGTTAGAGGATACTCAGAAAGACCTAGAGGAAAATTTTCGAGTGAAAGAAGACGAGGATGGCTCCTATGGGTTAAGTGCTAGGGAACTTAGTTTGGTCCTCGATGTGGAGATCCTATATAAATTCAAGACCCCCGATTTTGAAAAGTTTGATGGATCCACCTACCCCACTGCTTATATAGTGATGTTTTGCCAAAAAATGGCTGGATTTACCAACAACGAGAAGCTCCTAATTCACTGTTTTTAGGATAGCTTAGTGGGATTTGTTTCAAGATGGTATAATCGGCTAACTAGGGTTCAAATTAAGTCGTGGAGGGATCTGGCGAAAGCCTTTACTAATCAGTATAAGCATGTGACCGACATGGTTCCCAACCAACTATTGTTGCAAGGTATGGAAAAAAGCGCAACGAGACCCTTCGTGAATACGTCCAAAGATGGTGTGATGTGGCAGCGTAGGTTCAATCATCGCTTCATGAGTACGAGATCTCCTAATGTTTTTAGACACGCTAAAAGGGACGCTTTATGATTGATTGATCAGCAACCCTATTAGCAATTTTACAGAAATAGTTATGACTGGTGAGCGCATTGAAGCAGCCATCAAGAGCAAAAGAATCGATGGAGAAGATTATTCACGCAAACAATACAAGAAAAAGGAACATGAGGTGAATGATAAGTGTTCAAAAGTACTATTTTTCTTACCCTTTTTACTCATATTATTGTTAGACTTAGGCCCATATTAGTTGCATAATTAGCCATTCATGCATTAATCTATGTTTCCTTCCATCGTTGAGCTTGATTACATAACTTGGTAGTTTTTGTGGGAAAAGATGCTGCTTTGGTGAGTTTTGTGTGTATGTACAGGATCACTTGCCAAAGAAAGGCTAGAGCTAGTTCCCAGGGCAATGCATGAAGGATATGCCGAGCTAGTTGCCAGGGCAATACATGAAGGAGACGTCGAGCCAGTTACCATGGCAATTGTCGACAAGAGCAAAGGTGATATGGTAGTCGAAATTGATGACTAAACAAGCCCAAGATGACGTGGAGCAAAGCCCAAAGCCAAAGGAATTTGATTTCCATGCAGAGATTAAAGAATAATTAAATTCCAAGAAGATAGGAAAAGTTCTAGTAGGAATACAATTATAATAAAGAATTATATTCTTTAAAGATAATTTAATTCCAACTTAACTTCCTCCTCAAAGAAGTACTTTGCCCTAGCCCTATAAATAGGAAGGAGATTTCGACAATTCGATAGAGAGCAAAATAGGGGAATTTCGACAAGTCCAAGGAGGGCAAGAGGAGAGAATTCTCGACAAGCATCTAGGGCAAGGAGGATTTCGACAAGCCTCCTTCTTCATCATTTTCTTGTTCGATTGGGTTCATGCTAGGGATTGTTTATCTTGTGTTTCTTTGGAACCTAGCCATGAACTAAATCTATTTGGCTATGGTTATTGTGTTTTGTGGTTGTGAAAAACTATTGGTTTTTGTTTAGGTAATAAGAGGTTGCACTTTTCTATTTCAAGGTTTATTCATTCTTGGTTCTTATTCTTGTTTGCGAGTGAATTGGGAGAGGATCTCGTGATTTCATCTATTTATCTAATATCAGGAGAGTTAGATTCAAGAAACGAATGAATATGATCTTTATTCAATCTATTGATGGTGAAGATTAATCCGGCTTAGGAATAAGTTAAGGATTTCAACGGCTAAGAGGAGCGCAAGATTGGTTGTTGTTCACCCTTGATTCACGCAGGGATGTATTATCAAGGCATGCACAAGTAGCTAGAGTTTCGACTTAGGGATAAGAAGAAACCATTGAAGAACGCTCTGCCGAACCTTGAAGGTTGCTGCCCAGACGCCCAAGTAGTTGCCCAACTAGTTGCCCAGGCAACCATCGATTAGTTGCCAAGGCAACCCCGTTGTGCAAGTTGCCACGGCAACTGAGTTGCCCGTGCACTCTTTTACCAAGACGATCCAATCGGCTATCACACCTCAACTCACGATAACCTGGCCTATCTCTCTCTCATTTGATCTCATATTTTCTTTTACTTTATTGCTTTCTAGATTAGTTATTAGTTAAACTCCTATAATCCTTTATTTGTGTTTTTACTTTTTACAGTGCAAGGGACTAGATTCTTGAAGTGGCACCAATCCCTGTGGAGTTGATATCTTTTATACTATAACTTGCGACGTGTATACTTGCACATTTGCGTAGCACTTATTACGCGCAACAAGTTTTTGGCGCCGTTGCCGGGGATTGGCAATAGCGACTTTGTTTTTATTTTCTTGCATTTTCTTTTTACTTTTCTTGTTTAAGATTCAAAGGGCTAACAAACTTTGGTTTTGCACTGGTATATGACCAGGGCGAGACCGACTACACCAGAATATCCCTTTGATCCAGAAATCGAACGAACCTTACAAAGACTTAGACGGAGGATAAGAGTAGCAATGGCTAATCAAGACGGCGATATGAATCAAGATGTTCGAGCAGGAGGAGGAGTGATTCGTGCACGAAACAGAACTATTTGAGACTATCTTGAAGAAGATCTTGATGGACTTAACCCAGGAGTTGTCGCACCTGAAATTGAAGCTGACCACTTTGAGTTGAAACCGGTAATGTTTAATATGATCAACACAATAGGTCAATTTGGCGGCTCAGCAACTGAAGATGCACGGCAACATCTGAAATCTTTCATCGAGATTTGCAACTCGTTCAAAATACACGGAGTCACCCCCGATGTCTTATGATTAAGATTATTCCCCTATTCACTGAGGGATAGGGCGAAAGCATGGTTGAATAGCATTCCTGCCGGATCAATAGCATCTTGGATTGATCTTTGTCGTGATTTCCTTGCTCGATTTAATCCTACAAATTTGATTGATAAGCTTCGTAACGACATTACTTCTTTTCAGCAGGTAGATGATGAATCCATGTACGAGGCTTGGGAGCGATATAGAGAACTTCTACACAAATGCCCCCTATACGGATTCCTGGTGTGGAATCAAGTAACAATGTTTTACAGCGCCGTGAATACACCAACAAGGATGATGCTAGATGCCTCGGCAAACGGCATACTCCTAGATAAGTCACTGGAAGAAGCAATGCAAATCTTAAACAGGCTGGCCAAGAATGATTATCAATTCCCATCCACTAGAAGAGGAGGAGTTAGACATCAAGCCACAATACATGAACTAGGATCAGCAGATTCAATTTCGGCACAATTGGCCACTTTAACCAAGATGGTCCAGAACATGCAAAAACCAAACAACACACATGAAGTCAAGGTAATGGATTCTTTTTGTGAGTTATGTGGTGATAACCATAATTCTTCTGAATGTATGCAGAATCCAGAATCCAACTTCTATGTGGGGAATTACAATCGGAGCAACAACGTGATGTCCAATACATACAATCCAGCTTGGAAGAAGCACCCAAATTTTTCATGGAGTAATCCCAACAATGCTCTAAACCAGAACAATCAGAATGCACAAGCATCGGAATTCCAGTAGAATATGCCACGGCAACAGTTGCCATAGCAACAACCGACGACATCTAGTTCTTTGGAAAATTTTCTAAATGCTTTTATGATGAAAAATGAATCTTATATGGCTAAGAATAGTAATTTCATAAAAAGAACTGACGCTTTTATTAACAGGACCGAGATGAGATTGCAAAACCAAGATGCGGCAATCAAATCATTGGAAAATCAAGTCGGACAGTTTGCTCAAAATCTGAATACTAGACCGCAAGGAGGTTTACCTAGCGATACTGAAGTCGAAAGAGGAACTGGCCATGAGCAATGTAAGGCGATCACCACTAGAAGTGGCCAACAACTTAGAGAGGTTCAAACTCGCTCGTCAAACAAAACTCCACAAAAAGATCAAGACAAACCTAGCGGCAAAGCCTCAGATGCTGAACCAGGAATTGCCGTGGCAACCGGCAATAAGCATGCCTCGGCAACCAACGATAAAGACATCTTGGCAACTTGCGATAAGCATGCCTCGGCAACCCCAGTTAATAACGCCTCGGCAACCCCAGTTGTCCCGGCAATACCGTCAATCAGGTTTCAAACTAATGAAAGGATCGAAGATATCTGACTTCCACCACCATTCCCACAAAGGTTGAAGTGACAAAAGCAAGAATACCAATTCAAGAAGTTTCTTGATATCCTAAAGCAAGTCCACATCAACTTGTCATTGGTGGAAGCAATTGAACAAATGCCAAACTATGCCAAGTTTCTTAAAGACATTGTGTCCAAGAGAACAAGGCTATGAGAGTTTGAAATAGTTGCCGCAACGGAGGGATGCATGGCAAAGTTGAACAATCGTATGCCACCCAAGTTGAAGGATCCCGGAAGTTTCACAATACCCTGTTCCATTGGAAACCACTATGTCGGGAAAGCATTATGCGACCTTGGGGCTAGCATAAACTTGATGCCTAAATCGGTTTTCCAGAAACTAGGAATTGGGAAGGCAAGACCTACCACAGTTATGCTACAGCTAGCTGACAGATCCTATGTGCATCCACAGGGAAAAATCGAGGACATACTGGTAAAAGTTGATAAATTTATTTTTCCCGCTGACTTTATTGTCTTGGATTGTGAATCAGATGAGCATGCACCCATCATTCTCGGGAGACCATTCCTAGCAACAGGGAGAACCTTGATCGATGTAGAAAAGGGAGAACTCACAATGAGGGTGAATGAACAGCAAGTTAAACTAAATGTGTTCCAAACACTAAGGCATGCCGATGATCCAGAAGAATGCCAACTTCTTCATGCCACAGCAGAGTTTAACTTTGATGAGGAATTTAGTTGCCTCGGCAACTACATTGCCAATCAAGAAGAACCTGAGGAGTATGAAGAACCGGTCGATGAGGAACAACAAGAAGAGGCAAATTGGCTAGTCAATCGACCAGGTACATACTTTGAACCACTGGATTACTCAGGTAATGAAGGTAAGCTCGAAAAACCCTCTATTGAACAACCACCGATTCTTGAATTGAAACAATTGCCAGAGCAACTAAAATACGCATACTTAGGAACCGATAATACATTGCCTGTAATTATTTCTTCTAAGTTACAGCCTGAGCAGGAAAAGAAGCTGATCAAGATGTTGAAGCTACACAAAAAGACAATAGGGTGGACAATTGCCGACTTGAAGGGAATTAGCCCGGCAGTGTGCATGCACAAGATTTTGTTGGAAGATGATCACAAACCTTCAATTGAGGCCCAGAGGAGACTGAATCATGCCATGAAAGGGGTTGTAATGAAAGAAATCATCAAGTGGCTTGACGTCGGCATTATATACCCTATCTCTGATAGTACATGGGTAAGTCCGGTACAATACGTACCAAAAAAGGGAGGTATAACGGTGGTAAGTAATGAAAATAATGAACCAAACAGGACCGTGACCGGTTGGAGGGTTTGTATAGATTATCGAAAGCTAAACAAAGCCACTCGGAAAGATCACTCCCCATTACCCTTTATTGATCAAATGCTTGACCGTCTTGCAGGTAAACCTTTTTATTATTTTCTTGATGGTTATTCAGGTTACAATCAAATTGCCATAGCACCAGAAGATCAAGAAAAGACAACCTTCACATGCCCATACGGTACATATGCCTTCCGAAGGATGCTGTTCGGATTGTGTAACGCCCCGGCAACCTTCCAAAGATGCATGATGGCGCTCTTTTCAGACATGTTCGAAGACTTCCTTGAGATCTTCATGGATGATTTTTCTGTTTTTTGTAATGACTTCGACAGCTGTCTCACCAATTTAGAGAGGGTGTTGGCAAGATGTGAAGAAACGGATTTAGTCCTCAATTAGGAGAAAAGCCATTTTATGGTAGATGAAGGAATAGTGCTCGGCCACAAGATTTCATCAAAGGGAATTGAAGTAGACAAAGCCAAGGTGGACGTGATCGAGAGATTACCCCCACCAAGTTCGGTTAAAGGAATTTGAAGTTTTCTCGGACATGCAGGTTTTTACAGGAGGTTCATTCATAATTTTTCTAAAATCACTAAACCCTTGTGTAATCTGCTTGAACAGGATAAAGTCTTCGATTTTGATGATTCTTGCACCCAAGCATTCGAAACCCTAAAGAAAAAGCTTGCCTCGGCACCCATTGTCGTTTCGCCAGATTGGACGCTACCTTTTGAGCTCATGTGTGATGCAAGTGATTTCGCGGTAGGAGCAATCCTAGGCCAACGCACAGGTAAGACCTTCCATGTGATATACTACGCTAGTAAAACTCTTAATAGTGCTCAAGTGAATTACACAACAACGGAGAAAGAGTTACTAGCTGTAGTTTTCGCATTTGACAAGTTCCGATCCTATTTGATTGGTACAAAGGTAATTGTTCATATGGACCATTCGGCAATCAAATACTTATTTGCTAAAAAAGATACTAAACCTCGTTTGATTCGTTGGATATTACTTTTACAAGAATTTGATATTGAAATTAAGGACAGGAAAGGAACAGAAAATCAAGTGGCCGATCACTTATCACGTTTGGAACGCAATAGGGAGGAGGACGCGGATCTAGAGATATGCGATGCATTCCCGGATGAACAAATTTTAGTTGCCTCGGCAACCCTCGACACCTCGGCAACCCTCGACGCCTCGGCAACCATGGATGCACAGGCCTCGCCAACTCTCGACGCCGCAGCAGCCTTTGACGCGCACGCCTCAGCAATTTTGGGAGCAGTCGCCACGGTAGCACATGCCTCGGCAATACCATGGTACGCGGATTTAGTTAATTTCCTTGTTTGTGGTATTTTACCTTATGGCATTACTCACCAAGGGAAGAAGCGGTTCTGCCATAATGCTAAGCATTACTTTTGGGACGAGCCTCTATTGTTTAAACAATGTGCAGATCAGGTTATACGCCGATGTGTCCCTGAAGAAGAGCAACAGAATGTACTCCGAAAATGCCATTCTTCACCCTATGGAGGACATTTTGGAGGAACTCGTACCGCGGCCAAAGTTTTGCAATCCGGTTTGTATTGGCCAACATTGTACAAAGATGCCCAAGACTTTTACAAGCAATGTGATCGTTGCCAGAGGACGGGCAATATCTCTAGACGACATGAGATGTCGCTCCAGAACATCATTGAGGTGGAATTGTTCGATTTATGGGGGATCGATTTTATGGGACCTTTCCCATCTTCATTTGGCAACCTCTACATCTTACTTGCCGTCGACTATGTGTCTAAATGGGTGGAGGCAGCTGCAGTTCCCAACAACGATTCCAAGACCGTGCAACGATTCTTGCAGAAAAACATATTTACACGGTTTGGGATGCCGAGAGCAATTATCAGTGACGAAGGCAAGCATTTTGACAACAGACTAATTGCCAAGATGTTGCAACGCTTCGGCATATCACACAAGATCGCCACGGCATATCACCCACAAACCAACGGGCAAGTAGAAATTTCCAACCGAGAATTAAAGGGTATACTCGAGAAGGTTGTAAATCCCTCAAGGAAGGATTGGTCATTAAGGCTAGATGACGCACTTTGGGCATATCGCACTGCATTCAAAACACCCTTAAGTATGTCCCCCTTCCGACTTGTCTATGGCAAAACATGTCATCTACCGGTGGAAATCGAACACAAGGCATACTGGGCAATCAAGACCGTGAATATGGATTGGGAAAGTGCCGGACAAAAGCGTTTGATGGACCTCAATGAGATAGAAGAATTCCGTGCACTCGCCTATAACAATGCACGAATCTACAAGGAGAAAACAAATCGATGGCATGACAAGAAACTATTGCCGCGGCAATTCACGCCAGGGCAACTAGTTCTCTTATTCAATTCTCGGCTAAAATTTTTCCCGGGAAAGCTGAAATCAAGATGGTCGGGACTATTCGAAGTCGTCAAACCATTCTCCCATGGTGCTATGATAATCAAGTCCATCTCTAACAACCATGAATTCAAAGTTAATGGACAAAGATTGAAGCACTACAATGGTGCCCATGTGGAACGTAACAAAGAAGTGGTCAACTTAGGAGATGCATGAGCATGCTCTCCTTTCAATATTTTCTTTTTCTTTTTATTTTCATTTTTATTTTTAGGAGATATTTTATTTTTTTCATTATCTTTAGTTTTCAGGTTTTCTTTGTTTTCTTTTTCACAACAAGACTCACAACTACTATGCTAAGGAAATTTACTGCCGAGATCCTTGCCCCGGCAACCAATGAAGAAGATGCCGCGGCAACCTACATCGTGCCTGCACAAGCTGATGCCACGGCAACCAACCCTGAAGATGCCACGGCAACCAAAGCTAAAGACATCCCGGCAACAAGAAAACAACCATCGCGTTCAAGCAAGAGAATCAAGACACCGACCAAAAGGAAACTAATCATTTACGATGATGAACTCTCAGAGTAAGTCCTCGTATGCAATTTTTTTATTTTTTTATTTTTATTTTTCGTTATTTTTATGCATGCATTGAGGACAATGCCTCACTCGAGTTTGGGGGGATTGTTATTAGTAGTTACCATATTTAGTTACATTCATCTTAAATATTACATTTAGGATACATAAATTGCTTGCCATGCCTTTAATTGAAACAAGAATTGCTTAGATTTGATGAATATCCGATGATGACTTTGCCAATGCACTTAATTGATAGAATTTTTATTCTAGGATAACCATGGAAAAACTTAGAATTTTACTATGATACTAATTTTGATGAAACACTGTTGTGGTTTGATTGATTTAAGGAATTCTAGTGAACTTAGGTTGATAATTAACAAATTGGGGGATTAGAATAAAAATTGAATGAATGTTAGAGGTGCCCGAAATTGGCTCTAGCATGTGCTAAAAAAATTGATCACTAGAGGTGCCCGAAACTGGCTCTAGTATGTGTTAAAAAAATTGATAGCTAGAGGTGCCCGAAACCGGCTCTAGTCGAATAAATTAACTTAAGAAAACTAAAAACAAAACACTAGAGGTGCCCAAAACTGGCTCTAGTTAAAACATGTTAAAAAGAACCCAATGAAGTAATTTGAAAACCTCTTGTTTGCATAGAATCCAAAAAATCAACTTGCACACAACTCCGCACACACTCACAAGCATTATAGTTTGATTCCGAGTAATTTCTAAGTTTTCCGAAAAATAAAAAGCCAATCATACTTTGTGCCCCGGTTCAGAGAATTGAAATCAAGTTCAAAGCTAAGTTTGTGAAAATTGAAGTCTTGGCAGGTAATTATGAGTTTGCATTGCTTGAGGACAAGCAATAGTTCGAGTTTGGGGGTGTGATAAGTGTTCAAAAGTACTATTTTTCTTACCCTAATTACTCATATTATTGTTAGACTTAGGCCCATATTAGTTGCATAATTAGTCATTCATGCATTAATCTATGTTTCCTTCCATCGTTGAGCTTGATTACATAACTTGGTAGTTTTGTGGGAAAAGATGCTGCTTTGGTGAGTTTTGTGTGTATGTGCAGGATCACTTGCCAAAGAAAGCTAGAGCTAGTTGCCAGGGCAATGCATGAAGGATATGCCGAGCTAGTTGCCAGGGCAATACATGAAGGAGACGCCGAGCCAGTTGCCATGGCAATTGTCGACAAGAGCAAAGGTGATATGGTAGTCGAAATTGATGACTAAACAAGCCCAAGATGACGTGGAGCAAAGCCCAAACCCAAAGGAATTTGATTTCCATGCAGAGATTAAAGAAGAATTAAATTCCAAGAAGATAGGAGAAGTTCTAGTAGGAATACAATTATAATAAAGAATTATATTCTTTAAAGATTATTTAATTCCAACTTAACTTCCTCCTCAAAGAAGGACTTTGCCCTAGCCCTATAAATAGGAAGGAGATTTTGACAATTCGATAGAGAGCAAAATAGGGGAATTTTGACAAGTCCAAGGAGGGCAAGAGGAGAGAATTCTCGACAAGCATCTAGGGCAAGGAGGATTTCGACAAGCCTCCTTCTTCATCCTTTTCTTGTTCGATTGGGTTTATGCTAGGGATTGTTTATCTTGTGTTTCTTTGGAACCTAGCCATGAACTAAATCTATTTGGCTATGGTTATTGTGTTTTGTGGTTGTGAGAAACTATTGGTTTCTGTTTAGGTAATAAGAGGTTGCACTTTTCTATTTCAAGGTTTATTCATTCTTGGTTCTTATTCTTGTTTGCGAGTGAATTGGGAGAGGATCTCATGATTTCATCTATTTATATAATATCGGGAGAGTTAGATTCAAGAAACGAATGAATATGATCTTTATTCAATCTATTGATGGTGAAGATTAATCCGGCTTAGGAATAAGTTAAGGATTTCAACGGCTAAGACGAGCGCAAGATTGGTTGTTGTTCACCCTTGATTCACGCAGGGATGTATTATCAAGGCATGCACAAGTAGCTAGAGTTTCGACTTAGGGATAAGAAGAAACCATTGAAGAACGCTCTGCCAAACCTTGAAGGTTGCTGCCCAGACGCCCAAGTAGTTGCCCAGGCAACCATCGATTAGTTGCCAAGGCAACCTCGTTGTGCAAGTTGCCCGTGCACTCTTTTACCAAGACGATCCAATCGGCTATCACACCTCAACTCACGATAACCTGGCATATCTCTCTCTCATTTGATCTCATATTTTCTTTTACTTTATTGCTTTCTAGATTAGTTATTAGTTAAACTCCTATAATCTTTTATTTGTGTTTTTACTTTTTACAGTGCAAGGGACTAGATTCTTGAAGTGGCACCAATCCCTGTTGAGACGATATCTTTTATACTATAACTTGCGATGTGTATACTTGCACATTTGCGTAGCACTTTTTACGCGCAACAGTGAACAACGCAAATACCTTCGAGGCAGCCAAGAACTTCACTATCTCCCAGCCCCAGGCCTCAACAGGGAATTCCAGAAACTTCAACAAGAGAAAAGACAAGGGACCCAGGAAGGAAAGGGATGAGAGATCATTCACCCCTTTGCCAATCTCTTACAAGGAGTTTTACTCACAATTGTGCAAGGCCAATTTAGTTCTTCCTTATCATGTTACTCCTTACAACCCACTTTACCCAACATGGTATAACCCTAAGGTTCATTGCGAGTACCGTGCTGATGTTCCGGGGCATTCAATTGAAAATTATGTGGCACTCAAGAAGTTCATTCAGAACTTAATCCGGACCAAAGTGTTACAATTGGGAGAACCAAGCACGGCCAACAATCCCTTACCAAATCACGGAGGCCAAGGCGTGAATGCTATTGAAGACAAGAATGCCAGAAAAACTAAGGAGAACATGTTCGAAATTCAGTCGACGTTAAGGTGAGTTTTCTAACAGTTGTGTATGGCACACCGTATTGACCAGGGAATGGTGATTGTGGAAGAAGGTTGTGGCCCGTATTGTGAATACCATCAATCGAGAGATCATGAGATTCAAGATTGTGAGGAATTCCATCAGCTAATACAAGCTATGATGGATAAGAAATAGATTGAGTTTTTCAAAGAAAATAGGGGAGGAAAGAAGTGGAAGTCTGTGCATCGGAGAGCCAGAAGACCAAGTATAGTGCCAAGAGACCACTCGTCCTCGGTCTCAAGCTAAGCGAAACAAGCGCACCGAAGTCAACCTCTAAGATGATAATTACTTTTCTGAGGTTGTTTCCTTTTAAGGATAAGAAGATGGTTCCATGGAACTACATTGCAAGCATCACAATGTCGGATTCCTCTAGTTTACATGATGGAGAAAACATGGAAATAGGGAAGAAACCCATTCAAAAAGAACCTTTGGAACCAGAGGCCGAAGAGGAAAATGATGTAGGGTATCTCACGAGGAGTGGCTGATGCTATGTTCGAGAGAACCTAAGGGCACCGGAGAAACCGAAAGAGAAGAACAAGGAAGTCAAAGTTCAACCTGAGAAAGTTTTTAGAGATGACCTACCACTGAGGATCAAAGAGTCGGTCACAAAAACTCAAGCTCAATAGTTTTTGAGGTTTTTGAAATACACCGAGTATAGCACTATCGACCAGCTCAAATCTCCATACTTGATCTCTTATTGTACTTAGAGAAGCATCGTGAGGCTCTTTTGAAAGTTTTGAATGAGACCTAAGTTGCAAAGGATATCTCAGTTAGGAGGTATGATCAGATTGTTAGCCATATCACCAACGTTAATCACATTACCTTTGGTGATGACAAAATACCGGGGGAAGGTACGGGATCCACCAAGGCCCTGAACATCACCACTCACTGCAAAGGTCATGTGTTGCCGGCGTGCTAATTAATAATGGCCCTGCGCTGAATGTTATGCCATTAGCTACACTACAATGACTACCAATCGATAGTTCACATATGCAGCCATGTCATAATACGGTGCGAGCTTTCGATAAGACCCAAAGAGATATGGTCGAGAAAATAAAAGTGCCCTTGCTCATTGTTCCCACCAATTATATGGTCGATTTCGTGGTTATATATATTCGACCATCTTACAACTGGCTGTTAGAGAGGCCATGGATACACTCGGCTGGTGCCGTTCCGTCCTCGCGCCATACATCCACAGTGATGAATAAGCAATAGAATGCACTTTTAGAGCCTTGGAAATTGTCAATGCTATCTTTGTTGTCGAAGGAAACAAGATTCCTTGCCCTAATCTATCTAATTACACTAAGATGGTGGCATACAAAACCTTAGGTAAATGAGCAAAGAAAAAGAAAGGCTTGGGAAAAATTTTGCAAGGATGCCTTCGTCCCATCAAGGTGATCCACAAAGTTGACCGTTTCAAACTCGGTTACAAGCCAAATTTCTTACAGAAAAGGTAAGAATGGAAGAGGAAGCAAGAGCGAAGGAAGGCTAGGCTTAGAGGCGAGGACATTTCATAGGCCATTATCATTTATGGAGACTTTAGGGTAGCCTCTATATCTGGCAGAATTTGAGACCCGGAAGTGGATGTCCAAGAGGCGAACCGAGAATACGAGAGGTGCCTCCAGGAAGAGCTGATCAATGAAACTTTCGAGGAGATGAATGTGGGTATGATTGGTGACGAGAGCGAGGCTAATCATTTTCCGCCCAAGATTTGCCCTTGCCTCCCAAGAGAAGAGCTCAACAATTGGACCTCTGGGGACGTACCATCTTTTTTTATGAGCCAATCAAAGTAATGCAAAGAAAAATCCCGTTACTTTTGGCCGAAAGTAACTGACATCCTTTGTAAAAAAAGGTAGCTATGTCATATCTATCCATATTAAATGAAATAGACCATGTCTACATTTTCCTTCTCAAATGGCAAACACAACATTCATTTCATTCTATTTTGTTTATATTTTATTTATTTATTCATTTGTTTATTTTATATATACCTATTTATTTGTTCACCTCATAAGCTATACATTTCCCTTCCCAATATGCACTTTCAAAATCGTGCAGGCCTCTTAATATAAACTGTATGAATGATGTGGAACTTAAACTTGAAGTAAATTTTAAACGACCCATGTACTTGGCAGAGGTAGTAGAGGAGGATGATGAGATTCCCGATGAGCTACTAAGAATGATGGCTAGTGAGGAAAGGAAAATTCTCCCACGCCAAGAGAAAATAGAGGTTTTGAATTTGGGAACTAAAGAATAAAGGAAATAAGTAAAGATCAAAGGTACCTTATCACTGAAAGTCAAGCAGGGGTTGGTGGAGTTGTTTGTAGAATTTAAAGATGTGTTCGCGCGATCATACCCGGATATGCCGGCTTAAACACAGACATTGTAACACATAAGCTCCCCATTAGGCTGGAATGCAAGCCTGTCTAGCAGAAGCTTTGAAGAATGAGGACGGACATGTTATTGAAAATAAGAGAAGAAGTGAAGAAATAGTTTGAGGTTGATTTTTTAGAGGTTTCTAAGTACCCGGAATGGGTGGCTAACATAGTGTCGATACTGAAAAAGGATGGGAGAGTGTGTATGTGTGTAGATTATAGGGACTTTAATAAAGCGAGCCCTAAGGATAATTTCCCCTTACCTCATATTGATAATCTGGTTGACAATACGGTGAGACATGCTTGGTTTTCCTTTATGGATGGCTTCTCGAGATACAATCAGATCAAAATGCATCTTGAGGACATGGAGAAGACCACTTTTGTGACCATGTAGGGTACGTTTTGCTATAAGGTGATGCCTTTTGGGTTGAAGAACGCCGGGGTGACATATCAAAGAGCCATGATGACCTTGTTCCATGACATGATGCATAAGGAAGTTGAGTTATACGTAGATGACATGATAGCTAAATCCTAAACTGAAGAGGAACACATTCAAAATCTACGAAAATTCTTCTAGAGGCTAAGAAAGTTTCAATTAAAGCTCAACCCAGCCAAATGTACCTTTGTGGTTACATCAGGAAAACTTTTGGGGTTTGTGGTGAGTCAGAAAGGCATCGAGATTGATCATGACAAGGTGAAAGCTATCCAAGATCTTCTGCCACCTCAAACTCAAAATGAGGTCTAAGGATTTTTGGGAAGACTGAATTACATCTCCCGATTCATATCTTAGTTGACCGATAAGTCTGACCCCGTCTTTAAACTACTCTAGAAAAATAACCTAGGAGTTTGGGATGAATAATATCAAGAAGCGCTAGAAAAGATCAAGAAGTGTCTGGACATTCCTCCAATCTTAGTAGCACCAGTACCAGATAGGCCATTGATTTTATACTTGGCAGTTTTTGAAAACTCTATGGGTTGTGTGTTGGGGCAACATGATAACACAGGCAAGAAAGAAAGGGAGATCTATTACTTGAGCAAGAAATTCACCGAGTGTGAGACACGATACCCGTTGATCTAAAGGTTATGTTGCATCTTGGTATGGGCTACTAAGCGGCTCTGGCAATACATGTTGTATCACACCATTTATTTGATTTCCCGAATAGATCCGTTGAAATTTCAAATAGAAACACTGGCACTAACCGGGAAAGTGGCCCGTTGACAGATGCTTTTGTCTGAATTCAACATTGTTTATGTAAGTCAGAAGGCAGTAAAAGAAAGTATGGTGGCAGATCTTTTAGCAAGTCGTACCTTAGATGATTATGAACCATTGGATTTCAGTTTACCAGATGAAGATCTGATCTGTGATCTGCCCGAAGGGACGTCTACTGTCAAGAATGAAGGATGTAGGCTTTATTTTGATGGGGCATCGAATGCCTTGGGCCATGGAATAGGGGTAGTTTTGGTCTCCCCAAACAATGTCTACTACCCCTCCACAAGTAGGTTGGAATTCTTTTGCACCAACAATATAGTCGAGTTTGAGGCTTGTGTCATGGGACTCCGAGCAGCCATAGAGAGAAAGGTCAAGGTGCTCCGAGTTTTCAGAGATTCTTCTTTAGTAATCTATCAGCTTCAGAAAGAATGAGAGACTAGAGATCCAAAGCTGATCAAGTACTACAACTTGGTCCAAGATTTGGTCAGGGATTTTGAAGAAGTTAATTTCATCTACATGCCAAGATAGAATAATCATATGGTCGATGCCCTGGCAACACTGGCCGCCGTGTTTGAAGCAAGCTGGGCAGCCGAGATAGGGCCCATGGAAATACAAACCTTTGAAGTACCAACCTATTGCTATAGTTTGGAAAAAGAAAAAGACGGTAATCCATGGTATTCTGACATCCTCCAATACATCAAGTTCCAGACTTATCCAAAGGGGGTTGATGATAATGACAAAAGGACTATTCGAAGGTTGGCATCAGGATACGTCCTAGATGGGGAAATCTTGTACAAAAAAGCAAGGATCAGATACTGTTGAGGTGTGTCAGTGCTTGATAGGCTAGAAACATTTTAGCAGAGGTCCACGGGGGCTTATGCGAAACTCATGCCAGTGGTTTCTCGATGGCAAGAAAAATCATGAGATATGGCCATTTCTGGTCAAGTATGGAGGGAGAGTGCATCAGTTACGCGAAGAAGTGTCACAAATGCCAAATTTATGTCGATAAGATGCACTCCATGCCGGTGCCTCTTTACACCATGAATTCATCATGGCCTTTCGCTACTTGGGGAATGGACATCATCGGTCAGATACATCCAAAGGCTTTCAACAGGCACCACTTCATCCTAGTGGCTATCGATTACTTCACCAAGTTAGTGGAAGCCGCCTCATACGCTAATATCACAAGAGTGGCGGTTTGCAAGTTTCTCAAGAATGAGATTATGTGTCGCTATGGTATGCCCAAAAGAATCATCACCGATAATACTTCCAATTTGAACAACAAGACAATGACCGAGGTGTATGAATGATTCAAGATTGTACACCATAATTATAACGTTTATCGCCCCAAGATGAACGAAGCGGTAGAAGCGACAAATAAGAATATTAGACAGATCATAGCAAAAACTATTGAGACATTCAAGGATTGGCATGGGAGACTTCTTTTCTCCTTGTTTGCCTATCGGACATCCGTGACAACTTCTACTGGGGCAACGACGTATTCTTTTATATACAGCACCGAAGCAGTAATACTCGTCGAAATGGAAATCTTGTCACTTTGAATTTTGAATAAAGTAAAGTTGGATGAAGCCAAATTGACGCAATCCAGGTTTGACCAGCTGAACCTCATCGACGAGAAAAAGGTTGAAAGTTATTTCATATAATCAGATGTATCAGAAGAGAATGATGCGAGTTTATAACAAGAAAGTTCTCCCAATAGAGTTTCAGGAGGGAGATCTGGTACTTAAAAAGATCTTGTTGAATCAAAAAGACTTTCAGGGAAAATGGATGCCCAATTGGGAAGGGTCTTACGTTGTTAAAAAGGCCTTCTCTAGGGGAGCGCTAATTTTGATGGAGATGGACAAAAAAGAATTGGGAGCCTTAAAACCAAAGGAGGGTCTGAACTAAAAATCCAAAAAAGGATGATTCAGACGAGCTTGAAATTCTGGGCATTTAGGTAATAGGCCTTGTGACAGTTGTGGTGCAATGCGCTGGTCCTCGGGTCGTTGGAGATAACCAAGAGTGGTTAGGGAGAAATCTGCAGAAGTCGATGGGTTCTCATTATTCATGCGGTCAATATCATCTATATCTTTTTTATTTTCTCATGTTTGCCAAGACTTTCAAATTTATATTGATATTTTTTCAAGTTTCAATAAAGTATTATTTTAGTCCATATTATCTGTTTCCCAAATAGATAGACATAGAATGAAAAATAAAGGATTTCTTGGCATTACTATGATTTAACCTATTAAGTGCGGGTTTATGTCCGAATAGGAAAGAAGTTCGCCAAAATTGTGACAACAAGACATCGGAAGCAAAGTTGATATAATCTAAAAGCATCGAACCTTGTCCATATTGAAGCCCGAGGGAATGGAGGCAAAAACCTGCAAGGGCGCCCAAAAAAATCTCTAAAGTGAAAACCTAAAATGGCGCTTTAGAACAAGAGGTTTAAGAACTCAAAAAGGGGCATGGAGGGTGAACCTGAGTGAGGGAGGAAGCACCACCATCACAAAGAAGGAAAAATGGAGGACGTGAGTAAAATGGGGCAAGAAAAGAAGCTACCTGAGAAAGTTCAAAATTGCCATGCTCATGCATCATATTTAGGTAGACATTCTAAGATTAGGAGCCTGCTAACTCATATCATTACAGACTTGGCACTTTCCTTTTACAGATAATCACAATGAATATTGAGTACCTCATTGGAAGAGGAACAAAGGATAGAGTAAACGTCTATAACTCACAAAACTTCTCAAATGATAAGACCAAGAGGCTTGTATGTATAGGTCCAAGATGAATAGAACTTTCATGACAAGAATGGTCATTTGCACCTTACCATTTCAGAGGGACGCATCAACACACTTTGTCTCTGCCACCTCAGGAATTGAGCTCACCTACCATTTGAGAACATTGGACTCATTCACTACCATTTTGGGAGAATGATTCGTTTGAAGAATAGCTGGCTCATCTTCTGCCATCTCGGAATGACATCTCAGCGCCACTTAGTTTGCTTTCTACCGCTTTGGGAAAGCAAAGTTTTTTGGATTCACTCAGTGCCGTTTTGGAAGAATGAGTCATTTGAAAATAGCTGGCTCATCTTCTGCCGCCTCGGAAGGATATCCTAACGCCACTTAGTTTGCTTTCTACTACTTCGAGAAAGCAAAGTTTTTTGGATTCATTCAGTGGCGTTTCGGAAGAATGAGTCGTTTAATAAATAGTTGGCTTATCTGTTGCCGTCTCAGAAGGGCATCCCAGTGCCACTCAGTTTGCTTTCTGCCGCTTCGGGAAAGTAAAGTTTTTTGGATTCATTCAGTGTGATTTCGGAATAATGAGTCGTTTAATAGATAGTTGGCTTGGCTGCTGGCATTTTGGAAGGACATTCTAGCATCACCCTATTTGCTTTATGCCATTTCGGGAAAGGAAAGTTATTTGGATTCATTCTCTGTCGCTCCGAAGGAATGAGTCATTTGCTAACTGGTCTGTTCGTTGCCGTTTCGAAAGGACATGCCAACGCTACCCAATTGTTTTCACCATTCTGGGAAAACAGTTTGTTTGGAATTGCTCGCTGCCGTTTTGTAGAGTAAATTGTCCAATAGGGAAGTAGGACAAAATTAGTGCTTATGGTCTTTGTTTTATTCTTGTTCCACAAGTATAAGCAAAGAGGGGCAGTTGTAATCACTAATTTTGTTCGGGGTGAACCTTTTTTGTTTTTTACAATAATGGGCTTTCTTATATGGTGCTACTATCTAAGAGAATATATACAAGGGGCTTTGTTTATCTATCTTATCTATGTTATTACTATAGTATATATATGATTATTGTTTAAAATCCAAAAGCCAAAATATTACTATTTTTATTTGTTATGTTATTTGTTATCACAATATTATCCATTTGAAAAAAACCTAAATATTACTAGTATTACAATTAAGTATTAACTTTGAAGTTCGGTTTTGTTGCTATATATTAGAAACGAATATATTATATCATTAGTACCGCCTTTATTCTATTACTACCACCTTATTATCTTTAGTATCATCATTATGTTAAATGTTATGTTACCATAGTGTTATTATATAGTATGGTCATTACTAATATTCACCTTTGTCATTATTGTTATTAGATTGAGCTAAAGAGGAAATATTAAATAAAGGCCCAATTAAATAAAGCCCAAGTTTTATATATATGTCAACAGTCCATTTGCAATTATAATAAGCCCAACTGTTTTATACATTTACATATTAAGCCCATTAGGGCCTTAAACTAATCAGAACCCTAATCCCCTTCGTTGTTCTGTGTACAGCCGGCTTACAGCCCTTGGATCAAGACAATTAGACGGCTCGGATTGAAGCTGAAGTGGCCCTTCATCTGCTCCAGCACGTGCGTGCAATCCACGCGCGGCTCTCTAGAGCTTCCACGCGCGCATAAAATCTACCGCTGGCTTTCCAGTTCCACGTAGACAACTTTTCGCCTTCCGAGCACATCCACACTGGCAAAGGGAGCCACGGGCAGAGTGCCACGTTTGCACTGTCTTACCACGTTAGTCGCCATGCCAAGGCTGGTCCCCCCTCCTCGTATGAGAGCCATATCGCATGCAAAGAGGCGTACACAAAAAAACAGATAATCAGAGGCGCAATGAAAATAAAGGGTTGCATGAGTTTTAGAATAGCAGTTGAATTCAGACAAAAAAAGACGTGTATTAGCCAATAGGGGGTTTTGTGATTTCATTCTTTTTTCAATTGAATGTAATATCAGAGGCTATATAACAAAAAGCCCTAAACTATTGTAAACCATTCGACAATTAGAAAAGGAATAGAGCAAACAGAGCAAAAAAAGGCCTCGAACAGTTTAAGGTATACCCTATTTCCTCTCTTTTAATCAAAAGCATATATTAACATAGATTTAGGGTTTCTTTATTCTTACCTGTTCAGTTTATCTCCCTCGTGCCACGTCCTTTCTCCTTCGATAATAAGCCATCTAGCCTTCCTAGTGGTTGCGCGTGGTGAAAAAAAAAAAGGCCAGAAAAGGGTTGGGTTTTCAGTTCCGGACTTAAAAAAGAGTGCTTTTAAATTTGTTTTCGGTTTAAAGGGGGGTTTTGTTTTTGTTTTCAAAAAGCAAATGACAGATATGTATTTTTAAAAAGACGAGAACTATTTTCGTTTGATTTTGGGTTTGCCTGCTGCCGGCGAGCAGCGGCCGACGAGGCGAAGCTTTGTCGATTTCTAGATTTCACGGTGGCCGGAGTGGCCAAGTTCATCATTTCTGGGTTTGGGGATGAACACACGGCGATGTTCATCCCCGTTATGGGGATAAGGGAGATAACGGGGAGGTTTCCTAGTTTCAAATGGCCAAATGATAATATCCGGCCAAAATAAGAAATTTTTATAACACCCCCTTTAAAAATGATCTAATCGCTCTTTAAGTCTCTCCGCCCTAACCTATTTACGCCCGCAGTTCTTCCGCATGGGCAAATCTCGCGATCGGTCCCTCCGCCTCGATTAATTGCGATCGAGAAGGGCTTCTGCCATTCAAAATCTCACAAATGGTCCCTGGATTTTCGGACCTCTTACCATGTCCCCCTTTTCATATACTTGTTTTAATTTCTGCTATGTAATCTATTTCTTTTACATTTCGGTTCCGTTTCTGTGATAATGCCTTTATTTTCCCATGGATACATGTGTTTGATGTGGTTTAATATGTAAGTTATACGGTGTTTGTTTTTTCATGTAGTACTTTTTACACAATATGTATAATATATGGCATATAGTATAGTTTTTTATAATAGAATGTAATGTATAGTTAAATGTGTAATATATGTTTTTTTATATAAGGTATAGCTTTTATAATATATACTATACAATTTTTTTAAATATACACATAATATATAGTTTCCATAATAGATATACAATATATAGCGTTTACAATATATAATATATTTTTAACGTATAATACTTTTTTAATATATAAATGCAAGATATAGTTCTTAAATATATGTCATATATTGTATATGTAGTATGTCACATGTAACTAAAGTTTGTTTCTTTGTGAATGTATGGCTTTTAAGTGTAGGTTTAATTAGATGCTTGGGCTTAGGGTTAGCCTTAGTTTAGTGGGCCTTGGGCTTAGTCTTTTGGGCTTTGGGTTTTTAAGTTAGTTTTAGATTAGTTTAGGAATTAATTTAATTAATTTAGGTCGTGTGCTCGTCTAATAGGGGCACGGTCCTTAAATTAATTAAGTTAATTCTATGACTAGATTCTTGAGAGCCTTAGTTAGATTTAGGTTCAAATTAACTTAGTGAATTTAAATTTATCCTTGGCTTATTAGGATAAAGGTCAAATTTATTAAATTAATTAAACATTTCTTAATCACTTTTGGGATAAAATCAATTGCAAGTTTAGATTGACATTTAATTTTAAACCATGGTTAATTAACTCAATTTGTTTTAGATAGTGTTCTTGGCTTATTGGAACATTAGTTCAAAATCGATTGAATTAATTATCATGTTACAAGATAACTCATAATTTGTTAGGGGTTTCTAGCCTTTTAGGATTAATTAATTTAGGGTTAATATTAGAATCACCTAATTAGTAACTAAATCACCAAATGGATCTTCCATAACTTGGGTCGTTTAGGTTAGGGCCTTGGTGGGCTCTTGTGTGTTTATCTTTAAGCCCTTACTTGCCATTCATTTTATTTGTCATCAATTGGCCCATTTTATTTACATGTTAATCAATTTAAGTCATAAAACGGGAGGTGTTCATTAATTCCGATATTTGTGTCGTAACAGTCCAAGCTTAAAGGATGTTGACAAGATATTTGAATTAATCCTTACCGACTTAAGGTAAAATTAAAACTTAACCAAATCATTACATCCTGTTTTAATTGCTTGCATCATACATAAAGGTGACGTGGGGGATTCAAACCATAAACTAACACGACAGTCAGGCTTATATGATGTCGGTTTAGTCTGTGGTCCAATGTATCGTCAACCTTATTAGTTAAATGTCCAATTAATTTGAACCAGACAATTTGATAAAGCCTGATCAATTAAGGTTAATTTTCAATTAAGGTCACCGAATTAAATTCCCTTCAAATTATGACAATTTTCTTCGATTAAAAGCAACAAATAATTTGGTACCGATTTCCGGGCATGATGGCGGTGCTAATCCTTCCCCATACGTAACCAACTCTCGAACCCTTTCAAATTGAATATCTAGTTTTTTGGTTTCCGACCTACCTTATCCAAGTGGCCGGTGGTGACTCCAAGTTTTTATTATTTTCAAAAAATTACAATTTTCAAAGGATGTGTTCCTTTTTAAACAAATCTTTATTTCAAAAATGGGACACTTCAAAGGGATTTCAAAAGACGCCACAACAGATTCAAGGGATTCCTTTTCTGACCAACCTTATGGGCCCTTCTTATACACGAATTTGATGTTATTTTGGGACTTGATTGGCTCAGGGAGCATCAAGCTTGGGTAGAATATTCGAAGAGGAAGTTGTACCTTCGAGGTCTTGGAAAAGAGAGCGTGACTCTCATGGACTCCAAGGGCAAAAGGTCATTGATGTATGCCATCGTGATAGATATCGTGCGAGAATTCCCTAATGTGTTCCCCGATGAGCTTTCGAGTTTACCACCTACCCGTGAGGTTGAATTTGGGATTAAAATGCAACCTAGGACCACCTCATTCTCCATTGCACCCTATCGGATGGCACCGGTAGAACTCACTGAACTTAAAGTGCAAATTCAAGACTTATTAGACAAGGGTTTTATTCGACCGAGTTCCTCCCCTTGAAGAGCTTCGATCCTCTTTTTCAAGAAGAAAGATGGATCAATGTGTCTTTGTATTGATTATCGCCAATTAAATAAGGTCACAATCAAGAATAAATATCTCTTGCCGAGGATCGATGACTTGTTTAATCAACTGAAAGATGCAACGACCTTTTCTAAGATTGACCTAAGGTCTGGATACTATCAGATGAAAGTGAAGGAGTGCGATGTGCCCAAGATGGTTTTTCGTAAAATATACGGCCACTACGAATTCCTCGTTATGCCCTTCGTGTTACCAATGCTCCTGCTCCCTTTATGGATCTCATGAATTGGGTTTTTAGACCCTATCTCGTAAAATATATGATCTCAAGTTGAACATCGTGAACATCTTTGTATTGCGCTTCAGACCCTTCGAGGGAAACAATTGTATGCCAAGTTTAGCAAGTGCGAGTTCTGGCTCACCCAAGTCTCGTTTTTGGGTCATGTGATCTCTGCTGAAGGCATTCAAGTAGATCCTAAGAATATCCAAGCTATAGTTGAATGGAGACCACCGAAGAACGTAGGTGAGGTTCATAGCTTTCTCGATCTCGTCGGCTATTATAGGAAATTCGTTAAAGGATTCTCTATAATAGCAGCTCCGCTAACTAAACTCTTACGGAAAGATGCTCCTTTTGAATGGATCGAGAAGTAGCAAAGAAGTTTTGACCAACTCAAGCAAGTATTAACCCATGCACCGATTCTGATTCAACCTGAGTTTGGGAAGGATTATATTGTGTATAGTGACGCTTCACACCAGGGTTTGGGGTGTGTATTGATGCAAGAATGCAAGGTTGTTGCTTATGCATCAAGGCAACTAAAACCACGTGAAATGAACTATTCTACCCATGACCTTGAATTGGCTGCGGTCGTCTTTGCATTGAAAATCTGGAGATATTATCTCTACAGAGAAAAATATTACCTATACACCGACCACAAGAGCCTTAAGTATTTGTTGACACAAAAAGAACTCAATCTTCGTCAAAGAAGATGGATGGAACTCCTCAAAGATTATGACCTTGTTATTGACTACCATCCGGGCAAGGCCAACGTGGTAGCAGATGTGCTCAGCCGCAAGCCTTTACCTACTCCTCAGGCTATTAATGCTCATTTCCGACTTCGAAAGCACCATGGTTTTATAGCTGAACTTCAAGTTCAGTCTACCATTATGATGAGAATCAAGTCCTTACAAAAACAAGACTTTGAATTACAAGCCATTGTTTCTAGACTTCAAAATAATCTTGATCCTGACTTCAAGGTTAAATCTGAAGGACTATTGTGCTTCTGTGATAGAATATGTGTGCCCAATGATGACTCACTTCGTGATGAAATTCTCAAAGAAGCTCGTTGTAGCCCATACTCAATCCACCTGGGGGGCAATAAAGATGTACAAAGACCTACGATAGTTGTATTGGTGGCCTGGAATGAAGGCGGCTATCATAGAATTTGTATCGAGATATATCATATGCCAACGAGTTAAAGCTAAGCATTGTAACCCTACCAAATTGATGCAACCCATTGAGTTCCCTCAGTGGAAATAGGAGACGATAACCATAGACATCGTCAGTGTTTTACCGTTGACCCCAGCTAAACATGATGTTATTTGGGTTGTTGTGGACCGTTTCACTAAGTCAATACACTTCATACCAGTAAAAATGGACTACGTCCTTCCTAAGCTGGCTGACTTGTATATTAAGGAAGTTATCTGACTCTACGGAGTGCCACAGTCTATCGTCTCTAATCAAGATCCATGATTTGCTTCTCGATTTTAGAGGTTATTGCAAGGAGCTCTAGGTACCAGAGTCAATCTTAGTACAGCTTTCCACCCTCAATCTGATGGCCAATCAGAAAGTGTAATCTAGATATTAGAATATATGTTTCATGCTTGTGTTATTGACTTCGAGGGATCTTGGGAGGATCCCTACATTTCTTTGAGTTTGCTCATAATAACAGCTACCAAGCATCCATAGGCATGGCACCATATAAAGCATTATATGGAAGGAAGTGTAAAACACCGCTATGTTAGTCTGAACTCGGTGAAGGCAAGGTGTTAGGGCCTGACTTACTTTGGGAAACTGAAGAACAGGTAACCATCATCCATGACCATTTGAAGGCCGTCTTCGACCAACAAAAGGCCTATGCTAACTTCAAGAGAAAAGATATACAGTTTGATGTTAGTGAGAAAGAATTCCTAAAAGTCTCCCCATGGAAAAAGATTTTTCGATTTGGTAAGAATAGAAAGTTAAGTCCCCGATTCATTGGACCTTTCGAGGTGATTGAAAGAATTGGCCTTGTAGCTTACCGACTAGCTTTGCCCCAAAAGTTGAGCAAGATCCATGATGTGTTTCACGTATCGATGCTCCACAAGTATAGATCTAACCCATCACATGTTATAAAGCCTGAAACTGTGGAACTCCACGCAATTTGACGTATGAAGAAGAACCAGTGCAAATATTAGCAAAAAAAGTCAATAGACTTAGAAATAAGAACATTCCTTTAGTTAAAGTGCTGTGGAGAAGTCACAAGGCTGAAGAAGCTACATGGGAACCATAAGAACAAAAGAGAAGTTAGTATCCACATCTCTTCAATTCAGGTAAAAATTTGAGGACAATTTTTTCTTAAGGGGGAGTTGTAACATCCCAAAGCTGGGCCTAGTCGGAATTTGATTTCGATGACCGGAAATTTCACATCAGAAAGTCAAAATCACAAAGTTGACTTTTGACCAAATGGTCAATTATTAGTTTAATGAACCCTAATTAAGCATTGGTATTGCTAGATATCCTATTGCAAGCATTAAAATAAGTTTAGTGACCAAATCAATAGAATTGAAAGTTAATAGGGCAAAAACATAGAAAATTGAAAGTGAAAGGCTAACCTTGTGATTAGCCCCTCTCTATGACTAATCATCCTATACGTAGATGTTTGGGGTGAAGTAGATTTACCTAAAGGAAATATTAGCATTAACAAGAAATAAAAGATGAGTAAAAGAAAGAAAACTCACCGGTTATTGATTAATCAAGCACCTCTCCCTAACTTCATCCTCTACCTCTAAGCACACACCTCCATTGAAGGTGAAATCAAGCTTTAATTTCCTTAAGTTCTTTGATCATAGTTTATAGCTATTGATTAGGGTAAGTGCTTCCTCAATTTGATTTATCAATTCCATGACAGGGATTCTGATCAATCTTAAGTTTGAGAATTCGTGAAACCCTAGAAATTCTTTAGAGATGTCATAGCTTGTTTATTATCATCATTTATGGTTATAGAGTTGCTATGAATCCATTATCGATATTGAAATTCTTGTAATCTAGAATTTTGTAGCTCAAGATAAACAAGGTGAAGAATCACCAAATCCTCCCAATTCCACCAGGTTCAAGAACAAGAAAGTTGTCACCCGAGAGCCTTGAAAGCCTCGGAATCATCGGTGAGTGTAATCGAAGTCAAGGAGATTGGCTAGGTGCCTTCCCGAATTCATTGATGTCAATTTATTGTATTATCATTATTGGCCAAGGTATGTTTGCATTAAGACCTCACTAGAGGCATCATCGGTAAGCTTATTTTATTGCTAAATTGACTATTGAATCTTTACATGATCTTCGATAATATAAAAGTGTTGAAAAAGAACTTATTGGATATGCTATGAGTCATTGTCATTGGCATTGTATTGTTACCGTATTGGTTATTGCTATTAATGAGTATGGAATCCTTAGATACGAATAGACATGGGATACAATTGGCATGCCATAGAATTCATGAGCTCATTGGTAAGGAGTGGACTACGGTCCTTGAGCTAAGGCTCTTATTGGTGATGTTGGTGGGATGCAGTGGTGTTAGTCTTATCGGTGATGTTGGCGGATATTGACCATTCATTGTTGGCGATGTTGGTTGGGAATTCGCGTATCCACATTACATGTCGATCCAAGTAAAATGTGTGACTAAGTATTGCAAGTATTGTTAAAATATGTTGAGATGCATTACATTGATATATACATGCCATGATCTTCACAGTTATTTATGTTAATGTTTATGACTACCTCACTAGGCTAAGTAAGCCTAATGCATCTCATTTCCATGCATTTTCAGGTTAAAGCATAGTTGGATCAAGGATCGGAGCAATGAGTGTTTTTGAAGCAAGTCACATTCCTTATATGTAATGTTAATCTAGCCCTTGAACTCTTAGGATGGTGGCAAAATATCTAGACTAGTCACATATGCCCCTTTTGGTATGTATAAGTCATGATTGCATTGTAATAATGCTTAAGACTCTAAATGGCTTTTTAGCATGGCTTAAGAATGGCTAAAAATGCATAAGTGGCACTAAAAGGTGAAAACCTAGTAAATGGATTTGGATGACTCTAAAAATTGGCATGCTAGTAGATTATAGGGTTTAAATCTTGTTGGTAAAATTTCGTTGCATTTGGACATCGTTCAACAGGTCAAATTGATTAAAAACCAGATGAAATCTGTTATAACAGTGCAGGGCGTACCGATACAAGTCAAGTTGTTTCGGTACAGCCTTGCATATTTGGTCGGTCAAAGCATAGGTCAACTAGAGCGTACCAATACAAGCTAGGACGTTTCAGTACGAAAGTTGACAGTAAGGTTGGGGGAATTTAATTGTATCGATATGGCCTTTGGGCATATCGAAACAGGTCAACCATGGTCAATTCATATCGATACAGTTGGGGTTGTATCGAAACAGGTAAGGATTTTGGCAAATGGAACTTAAAACTGTGCACATTGGTATCGATAAGGCCCTAGGCGTATCAAAATAGTAGTCAGAGGACAAGTCAAAGTTGGTCAACCCGTATCGATACATATCCACCTGTATCGAAACGAGATTCGACAGTCTCAAATTGTAAGTTAATCCGTGCAAGCCCGTATCGATACAGCCTTTGGTGTTTCGGTATGGAGTCAATTAATTCTGTTAAAAGGCTAAGAATATGATTTGAAAAGTTTACTAATTGATCACTTAATATTGTATGGTTTAATTGAGTCAGTTAGTGAACCCTAAATGTTATGAAAATTTGTATGAACCCTAATTATGAGATGAATCGCATAGAGGCATAGTTAATTCTTAAGGAAGACCCTTAAATTTCAAGAATTATAGTTTAATCTCTAAAATTTACAAAAGTTTAAAATTGGTCCCTAGATTATAAATCCAAACATTGTTTTGAGATTTAACCTATCGTACTAATTATGCGTGGTTGGTCAAGTAAGTTATTGATTGATTATCGAGTCGTGAATCAATCTCATCGTTCTGATCATCGTTTGGTTCATCGGTAGCATTCTCTAACCCCGGTTATCTAACAGACTGGGTGGGAGATGTTATACAAAGTGATTTAAACTCGTATCTCGTAAAACGAATATCATCCGCTTTTTTACTAAGACACTTGTTGGGTTCCCTAGTCAGACATTTTAAAAATGTACAAGTTACAAAAATTTATTTAGTGTACATTTTATTTTCGTTATTATTTTAATTGTTTTACTGTAATCTTACATTTAATCATATTATACAATAGTTTATCTAAGAGTTAAGGTTTGTCATTAGTCAAAAAAAAATTAACACTACACATTCCAATTATCATAGGGCAAGATGAAAAATCCTACCGCTATTCCGGTCTTTAACTGTGGCCTTGAATCTTCCGGCAGTCCGGCTGGCCGGCCGCCAGATGATGTGATTGTCCTTGAGAGTCAGACTGCCCTGGAGCGTCCCGGATCTCCGTTACCGTATCATGAACAACCAGTGGTCAAAAAGGGACGGAATCATGAAGATATTATTGCGACGAAAAGTGCAGATCATGATCAGAATCACTTGGGTTTGGATTTGCCTATGGGGGAAGCCTCGGAGGGGGGATCTGTGGCTACTGGTATTCGCCTGAGTCTGCTCATGGAGTGAATGTGCCGAGAGTTTCTTTTCGTGATATTCTTAATGGAGTTTCAGGAGGGAGTGCGCCTTCACAATCAATTAGTGAATTGGATGCGGAAGTAAAGGAGGAGGACGTCCGTTTTGGGGGTGATGGGTTGATACCTGAAATCCGATTTTCGGACCGAGTCCATGATGCTATTGATGCGAAGCTGGAACATTCTGTCATTATTCGCTTGTTAGGAAAATCTATTGGTTATAAGGCGCTCTTGAACAGGATCCAGGTTCTATGGAATCTGACAGGTGAAATTAGTCTAATTGATATTGACAACGAATATTTCTTGGTTGGCTTTGCAGATAAGGATGATTTCTTCGAAGTCTTGGCTGGTGATCCTTATGTGATCCACGACAATTACCTAACAGTACAACTGTGGAGTAGGAATTTCTCCACATCGGAGGATCATCCCGCAAAGATCATGGCTTGGGTGTAATTGCCTAAACTCCCATACTGATATTATATCAAGAGCCTTTTTCGGTATATTGCAGCTGCTATTGGGCAAGTCGTTCGGATCGACTATATACTACGGAGGGTAAGCGTGGGAGATTCACGCGGCTCGCAGTTATTGTTGATCTTAACAAACCTTTAAAATCTGGAATAATGATCGATGGCCAAAGACAAGATGTGGAGTATGAAGGGCTGCCTACCATTTGTTATGCTTGTGGAAAATACGGGCATTCGAAGGAATGGTGCGACCATGAGAAGAAGTCTGGTCTTGAAACCTCGGACACCAGCTTTGAGAGGAGCCTTGATGATCTGTATGGGCCTTGGATGCAGGTGACAAATCGAAATCTGAGATCAGGCAACACTTGTAAAGGTTCAGGTGGGACAACTAGTGAGGCTACTACAACATTGAATTCTGGTTCACGCTTTGTAGCTTTAGATGTTATCCATGAATCTGATGAGACCAACGAGAATGAGGCAAGAGAGGTACATATGCCTAGTGTGGATGTTTCCCTAAGAACCTTGGATTTAGTTAAAGCAAAAGCTTCAACTCCGGTGTTGGTTGAATCTGAGTAAAAAAGGTGGATGTAATGTAACTCGGAAGGAAGCAAATGGGGCGTGTGAGGTGCAGCAAGTAGCCCCTCAATTTAGCAAAGAAAATGTTTAAGGAGGGCTGAAGGCGAAACGCAACGAGTTGGTTCTTAATGGGCAGAAACCAGTTTCTTCAAAGGATACAGTCATTCCTGCGGTCTCTACAATGAGCCGAGATAAACATGTAGCAGTCCACGTGGTAGAGAAATGTGTAAGCCAGGTGCTTAAGGAAAAAAATGGTCGTCTTGCCTAGTTCTTTCCGTGGTACCATTGTGAAGGGTTCAAATAAGAATGCTACCGGTATTAAAGGAGTGCAACGTAATGGGTTGAAACCTAAAAAACGAGAAGAACGAGGGCCTACAAAGCCAGTTATGGCTACACGCCTCTCAACGTTAGTCGCAGAACTGGATAAGGCTAAGGCAGAGGCTCTCCGTCAGACCTTGGAACCCCAGGTACCTGCGTCTGCGACATCAAATCATGTACAGTGGCATGCCAACACCACGTTTGAACAACCGGATGGTTCTGATATGCAGGTGTAAGCATATCCTTCAATCTTCTATATTTTATTTAATGGTTAAGTTTATTTTTTGGAACGTTCAGGGAGCTTTAGACCCTGATTTTAATAGATATTTGAAGTTGTTATGTACGAAGCAGAGACCTGATATCATTGCGCTAATGGAACCTCGAATAAGTTGGCGCTCTGTGGATATCTTTATCCGGCAATCAGGTTTTGATTGTTCGTATAGAGCGGAGACGAGGGGGTTTTCTAGTGGAATCTGGATCCTATGGCGTGATACTGTAAAGTTAGACATTCTGGCTGTTTCCAATCAGTATGTGCATGGTTTATGTGAAAGTGGCAATGGTGACCGTAGCTTTTTTGTCTCCTTTTTGGAGACATGTTTGGGAGGGATTGAAAGCACTTGAACCGGATTTGGGTTGCCCATGGATTCTTGAAGGTGACTTTAACGTAATTGCTAGTATTTTCGAAAGGCAAGGGGGCTCGCAACGAGGGACGGGGGTGTGCCCTCGGTATGGAGACTTATTGTTTGATGCTGGCTTGATCGACATGGGATTTAGCGGCCCAATTTTCACTTGGCAGCGTGGTTCACTTTCCCAACGGTTAGACCGTTGTCTTTGCAATGCCATTTGGTATGATGTGTTCGTATGCTCGGAAGTCTTTCATTTACAGAAGTTGGGTTCTGACCACCGTCCTATTATGCTTGATACGGGTGGACGGAAAGAGGGTGATCAACCTCGACCTTTTAGGTATTTAGCTGCATGGAATGAACATCCGGGTTTTCTTAATCTTTTGCGGGATGCTTGGCGACCTAATAGGCCGATGCATGTTAATATTGAGAACTTCCAAAATAATAGCCGCAAATGGAATATGGAAGTTTTTGGCCACATAGGTGGGCAGAAATCTTTGCTTCTTGCTAGGATTAAAGGGATCGAAAGGGCATTGGAGGTCTGTAATTCGACTAGATTGGTGGACTTGGAAATTGAATTGAAAAATGAATTGAACCAGATTCTCGCACAAGAAGAAAGCCAATGACATTAAAAGGCTCGGACCAACTGAATCGAAAAAGGGAATAAAAATACATCTTACTTTCATAGGGCAACCATGGCTAGGCAACGACGAAATTCAATCCGTATGTTGCGCCTCCCTGATGGCAAATGGTGGGAAGATGCGACCACTCTAAAGGAGCATGCAAGGGATTTTTTCCAAACTCTATTCACTAGTGAACCACGCACATCGAGCATTGTAGATGTGGCAAGTAACTTTACTCAATTGAGTGATGAGGTGTTGGGGCCACTGCTTATGGATGTTACTATTGAAGAAGTGAGAAACGTTGGTGTTCAGTATGGAGTCTCTAAAGTCACCTGGTATTGATGGTATTCATGTTGCATTTTATCAAAAAAATTGAGATGTCGTGGGAGCCTCCATCTTTCAATTTGTGCGACAATTTTTTATAGACGGGAATTTTGAAGACTGGGAGAATCAAACGCTTCTTGCCTTATTCCGAAAGTTTAGAGACCGAAATTTATTTCTCAATTTCGACCGATCAGCCTCTGCACGGTATTGTATAAAATTATCTTTAAATTGCTCCTTTATCGCCTGAGATCTTTTTTGCCTGTGTGGGTTTTTCCGTCTCAAGCGAGTTTTGTTCTCGGACATCAAATTACTGACAATATAATTTTAGCCCGGGAGGTAATGCATTCCATGGCAACTAAATCAGGAAGGCATGGATGGCAATTAAAGTGAATTTAGAGAAAGCATATGATCCCCTTGAATGGGATTATATAGAAAAAACCCTCTTTGTATCGGTCTGTCAGTGAAATTTATCTATCTCATCATGATGTGTGTTCGCTCTGTATCAACACAGGTTCTATGAAATGAAGAAGTAACTGATAATTTTCGGCCAACAAGGGGTATCAGGCAAGAAAATCCTCTATCTCCATACCTCTTTGTCTTATGTATGGACCACTTATCCCAGAGTATTTCAGAGAAGGCGGATTTGGACGAATGGAAGTCAATTCGGCTTGCTCGAGCTGGCCCGAATCTGTCTCACCTATTTTTTGCGAATGATTTAATATCATTTGCGGGTGCTTCTATGGACCAATTAACTGTTATTTCAGAGGTTATGAACTCTTTCTGTGGGGCATCAGGACATAGAGTAATCGTTGCAAAAATTCAGATACATTTCTCAAAGAACTGCGCATCTAACCTTCGATCAAGAGTAGCTGATAGCTTTGGATTTGAAGAAGTTGATTTGGGTAAATACCTTGGGTACCCTTATTACACAGTAGGGTAACCAAGGCAACATATGCCTATTTACTTGAGCGAATGAATGATCGGTTGTCAGGATATACCTATTTACTTGAGCGAATGAATGATCGGTTGTCAGGATGGGCGGCTAAAACGCTTTCGTTAGTTGGATGGATCACTCTTGCCAAAGTCATTCCTCAGTTTATCCCTATTTATGTTATGCAATCAGCTTGGATTCCTAAAGGTGTTTGTGAAGCGATGAAAAAATTAATACGTCGTTTCGCGTGGGGCACGGCAAGGTTCGATAGATGATGGTGGTCTCGGATTCAAGAACTTGTACCAACAAAATAAGGCCTTCCTTTTGAAAATTGGTTATCAATTGTTGACTGATAGTGATAAATTGTGGACTTGTGTTCTGAAAGAGAAATATAAAGTTGAAGAGAGCCTGCCTCTTGATATTAATCGAAGCCAATGTTCACGATTGTGGTGGGGATTAATGAGCATTTGGAAAGAACTGAAAGAAAATGTCAGTTGGAATATCCGGGATGGGCAGGATACAGACTTCTGGTACGACAATTGGCTCGAATCGGAAGGGAGATTGGTCTTTTCATGTACAGCTCGTGTTCCTCCTGCTCCTAGAGCAGTTTGTTCTATGGTTACTGTCACAGGTTCATGGAATTGGGAGGTGATCGTGCACTTTTACCGGAGCCTTTGTTGTTGAAAATCGCTGCGGTTAAACCGCCACAACCGATGTTGGGCTCCGATACAATTGGCTGGAGATGGGAGGTCGATCGGCAGTTCACAACAAAGTCGGCCTATGCTGCCCTTAATCAATTTGTTATAAGCAACACTGGTTGTGATTGGAAGAGGGTTTGGAAACTCCAGGTTCCACAACGAGTGTCAAGGTTTTTATTTGGTTAGCTCTTCACCAACGCTTGTTAACTAATGTAGAGCGCATGAGACGTCATTTGGAAACATCCGATGATTGTATCATTTGTCATAGAAGAGCTGAAAGTGTTGAGCATATCTTCCACTCTTGTACAGAGGCTTGCCGAGTCTGGCAACAATTGATTCGTCCTGAAAATTTACCAGAATTCATGGAGATGTCATATGATGAGTGGATGGCTCTAAACCTTGGAGAAACAAACTGCTTTGTTGAGCAAGGAGAAGGATGGGCTGCACAGTTTACAATTATGTGTTGGCTCCTGTGGAAGAAACGTTTTAGCATCCTATTCGATGCAAGATTATATTCAAAAGGAAGACATTATCAGCCGAGGTTTACGTTTCGCAGATGAGTCTCGAAGGGCATTCACTGCATCATCCGTTCCTACTTTGCACACACATTCATCAGCTAGCTCGTGGCAGAGTCCCCCTTTAGGCTGGGTTAAAATCAATTGTGAATTTGTGATGGGGCGAGAGGAACAGGAGATGGTATGGCTTCTTTAGGAGGAGTGATCAGGGAGATTGGATCTTTGGCTTTTGTCGAAGTATTGGGTATTGTTCAGTGTTAATGGCAGAGCTTTGGGCTGTGCACGATGGTCTCGTTCATGCCTGGAGATTAGGCTATAGGAAAATTGTCCTAGAAACTGATAATGTGGAGGTAACAAGGATCCTTCGAAAATCATCCATGTCTTTGGTTGGCACATCTCTTGTGGATTTTACCGATGAGATGTTGGATCGTATCTGGGATGTTGAGATTATTCACATTCGTCGAGAGCTGAATAAGGTTGCGGACAGATTAGCTGGCTTAATCCGTGGAGGGCCGATTGGTGAGATGACGTGGAGGAAATGATCTAGGATGAAAGCAACGCTTAATTGCCAATTTGGTCTACTGTATTACCTAAAAAAAGGTTTGTCATTAGTCTATAACTTTTTAGACACTTTATATATAACCCAAATCATTTTTTCTTCTAATTTCACACTAATCGTGACTTTGTTCACATAAAGAGAATAGTCATGATCCACCTTGGCCGCTTTCGAATAAAGTAAATATTGGAGAAAAACTTCATGATAAAGCTAAAGATTCAAATCAACTGTCCATCTTTGACACCATAATTTGAGAGATCTATTTAAAAATTTTAAATATTTCAGAGGTTCCTCCGTTACGCATTTTCCCTAAGATGTTAATCGAATATTAGTGTTGTAAATGAAAAAAAATTAAATTAAAAAAGTCATTTTTATATTAAATATTATAAATTTTAATTTAAATTAATCGATTAATGAATTAAATACCGGTCGAAAAAAATATATATCAATTATCAACTCTTCCTAAACTCCACGGCAATCTCTCTCACGGGACCACTTGTGCATCCTGTTTTTATACAGATCGGCTAATTGTGCATTCGGTCCTCAAACTTTAATAATTAGATAAAAATATCCCTTTTAAACTTGATTTAGTTCAATTTTCTTTTCGATTTAATTCGTCTTACTCCGCCATTGCCATTGCCATTGCCATTTGCCAAGCAAGTAAACTACATGATTCCTAAGCTTTTAAAATAAGTTGGTGACATCATGGCCGGATTTTGGCAATCTAAAATTGAGGGAGTTTATTTAAAAAATTTAAAAATTCTAGATGTATAATTTAAAATTTTTAAAGATTTTTAAATTTAATAATAAATTTTAAAAATTTTAAGAGAAGATTTAATTAAAAATATTTAAAATATTGTAGTCATTAAAGTGTAAGAGCATATTAAGTTTTAGTCCTTTTAAAATTATTCAAATCATCACCAAACTTCATTCTTAAACCTATTTTAGCCATTAAAGTTTCAAAGCGTTCAATTTACTCACTGAAGTTTAGACATTGAACGTTTTTTGTCACTCCACCATTCACCGTCATCGGACGCGCACCGTAGATGGTGATTGTTCGGTACCAAACTTCACCAGTTGCTTTGCATCGCCCCCTGAGTCCGAATCCGACCTCCATTTCACCGGAAAATGCCTCGAAGCCCACAAATCAAGCAAAAACCTATCGATTTCTCTCTTGTTGATCTTCATCCTCCTCCGTCAAATGGAGTTTATTTCTTAGTATATTGCTTCCTGCGTGCTGATGAAGCTTTCTACCATTTGAATTTTGGAGAAGTTCTTTTGTTTGCTGATAAATAGATGTCATCAAAAAGTTAACAGAAGAGTAACAAAAAATGTTCAATGTTTAAATTTCAGTAAGTCAATTGAACATTTTGAATTTTCAGTAAATAAAACAAGTTTAAGGGTAAAATTAAGTGATAATTTATATAATTTACTCTGGGTTTGAAAGGGCTAAACTTAATATCCAATTTTTGGGGGCCAACGCCCATATAATCATGAGTGACACTTTATCTCTAAATATCGATATCTATAAATGGATGATTCAAATCCTAGAAAAAATATATACTTTGATTCCAAAATTTCGAGACATTACAAATTCATTATTTTTAAAAATTGAATAAATAAAAAATTATGTTTAAATCGATTTAATTTAATTATTTAATTCGGTTTAACCACACCCCCAATGGGGCCTGGCCTTGGCCACCCATTTATAAATGAAAGGAAGAAAACAGTGGACCAGCCTGCCTGGCAGCTTCTAAAATCAAAACGTATGTATACTAAAACGACGAAAAGGGAGAAATACATGTGCGTGAGTTAGCAACGGAATTGACGTGAATTATTGCTATTACGAGTACTGGAATTTATCAACGATGACAGCTCGAATATCTACATTTTTTTAATTATTTAAATAGAAGTCTATAATTTTTTCTAAAATTTAAATATATATTTTTTATAAATTATCTTAGTATTACTGTTCGAATCTTACGTAAATATTATTATCTATCATATATGAATCTGTAAAAAAAAGAATTTAAAGTTTAATTTACACGTCAAATATTTGAATAAGTGAGTCCACACAAATCCAAATTCACTAAAAGTTTGATGATTAAGTTTCGAATCCTCTTAAAAAAATATATTATCCATTTTGTATTTTTGAGTCAGATTTGAATTTCTGAATTTATTTATATATGTATATATAAGTAATGTGCAATAATGGGAGAGAAGATGGCCCGAGAGACCTTAGTCCCCAAGAATTTGAAAAATTAATAATAAATCCTTTATTTGTTTAGAAAATTTCAATTTGGATCCCTTCCAAAATTTTAGCAATTCATATTAAAACATTAATATAATTTTTGCATATTTTTAATTAAAATCTCTAAAATATTAATTTGTCTCCCTTCAAAAAAAATAATGACAATTAGGCATAAATTTAAATATTAAATAAATTAGACCATGCCTCATAAGTTTATAGTTTAAATACTTAATAAACCTTATATTTTTAAAGTTCAACAATTTGACTCCTTATATTCGATAATGGCTTCATCTCTGATCAGCGTCATCTCGAGACAGGGAGCAACATAAGTACCCGCTTAGGGCCCTATATTTTACCTTCACAACTTTAGTAATTTCTCAAGTGACTATCTTGTAAATTAGCGGGTATACCTTATTGTTTTAGTTATATTTAAGATATTCCTTAACAAAACAATGAAAATAATATGTTTAACAAAGTTTGATTATGTTTCTATATTTTATTAATAAAATATTAAATTAATTGTTCAAAGTAATAATGAATACTTTTGTTATATAGGCGCCCATTTGAGTTTTCGCTTAGAGCCCAAAAATATCTGAGACGACTTTGTCTCTGATAATATAGATTCAAATATGTATATCTACATCCACAGTAAATAATAATTCTAACATTTTTTAAATAGTCTTAAGGTGATTATAATATAGTATGTTTATACATATTCTTAACTCTTTGACAATGTACACACACCTTGTAAACAATAATTTGAACATATCTGAATTCGTAAGGATATATTAATTATATACAAATATCTGAATCTATAATTTGAATTATCATCTTTGAATTGGATTGGAGGAGTAGGGGTTGAAAGTGACCGCGTGATCTAAATAAAGAGGACAAATCAAGCACGGCGTTAGCTTTAGGCTTTAGCCATTTCCAGCATAGCATTATCAGCATTATCATGTGGATCTCGGCCGTTTTAATGTTATAATGCAGCTGTCCTTGTCCCTGCGTTGGCCTGAGTTGTACTGTAACTACCATACCAACCCACCCCAACGCCCCACGGAAGCTTTATCATTCAAATAAACCTTTTAAAATATATATTCAGATAAATAATCTATCTAAGATTATTTAGATAAATATCTTATTTTGATCCACGTAGCTTAAACTCGTGTTCTAGCAAAAACGAGTTTAGAACTTGAGCTTCACTAAGAGGGAGTTTTGTGCAAAATAAAAATGGTAAATTAATTTTTTTTCTTTCGTACCTTCCTACTCAATACGAAACTCGTGTTTAGTTAAAAACGAGTTCGAAACTTGCTTTTGATAGGACATCAATTTTGTCCTACGTAGACTAAAAGGGGTATTTATCTAAATAATCTTGGATGTGGATTATTTATCTAAATAATTTTAGGTAAACTACTTAAATTACCACTTAATTATGAGGTTGTATCAATATGACCACTATATTTTCAATTTTGGCATATTATCACTTAACTATTTAAGTGGCTTCAATCAATCCAGCCACCGTTAAAACATAAGGGAGAGGTTGGAGTGGCTATTAAACAAAACTAGTATAATTACACATTAGGTTTTCATTATTTACATATTATATCAATTTGATCCTAAATTTAATCTAATCTAATAAATTTATCCTCTAGTCAGATAGTGAGATGTGTCACCATCTAATTGGAGGAGTATCTTCTTAATTTGTTTATCAGCCACGTCAATTTCTCCGTTATGTTTTTACAGTGAGGGACTTGATTGAAACCACTTAAATAGTTAAGTGGTAAAATTGCTAAAATTAAAAATAGTGGTCATATCGACACCAACCTAGGGGTGATAATGAGCCTCACCGGCTCGCAAGCTACTCAGGCTCGGCTCGGTCAAAGCTCGACTCAAGCTCGTGCTCGGCTCGAGACCTTAACAAGTCGAGCCAATCCTACCCAAGCTTGGCTCGAAAAGCTCGTGAACATGCTCGAAATATATTATATATATATATATATATACACACACACTTGTATGTTTCAGTGTTGTTAACTTGTTATCATGGTTAAATACATTAAATCCCCTTCTCCTTGTGGACTTGTATAATTTAGAAAATGTATTGTGGACTTCAAAAATAAATACTATTATCTTTTCCTAAACAAGTTTTCACATGTTATTTTTCAAAATTTAAAGAAAAATATTTAAAGCAATTTGAGGAAAGCTATAAGCCGAGCTTAAACTATTAAATTTAAGCTCGAGCTTAAAATTTTGAGCTCGACGAACTTCAAGCCCGAGCTGAGCCCAATAATACTATTTCCGAACCGAGCCGAGTCTGGACAAGCTCGAGCTCGGCTCAGCTCATTATCACCCCTACACCAACCTCATGATTAGGCAGTCATTTGTGTAATTTACCCAATACTTTTTTAAAGGGATTATTTAAATGATAAAGACCCCACGGATAAAGAAGATGTGTGATCTGTAGATCTCTTTGTTCACATTCTTCACGAACCCAAGCTGTGGTCGCCTTCATTGCTTTCCAATGACCACATTTTAATGGAATGAAACGAGATTGTCGAGACATTCATTTTGTTAAGTGTCACTTAATCTATTCATTTATCTATTTCAAATAAAATTATATTAAAACAGTAATCTCAGAATTAGTATATGATTATAGAATATGAACCCAACAAGTGATCCTAGTGAAAAAACAGATAATGTTTATCATAGGAGACTCGGGTTCAAATATCTTTGTTTGCAAGGTGTATGTGTATTGTCAAAAGGTTAAGAATATGTATGAACATATACTACATTGTAATCACCTTAAGACTGATCAATAAAAATTAATATATGATTATAGAATATGAATTAGAAATTTATGTGAAACTATTTAAAATAAATTTAAATTAATCAAATATTTATGATTTTGTAGTTAAAAAAGGTATGAGTTAATTACACCACCCGTCTTTAAATTATGACCTTCATTTTAAATTGGTTCTTAAACTTTTGAACGTTCTAATTTCATCCTCAAACTATGGTTTTTATTTTAAATTGGTCCCCAAACTTGTGATGTTTTTAATTTTATCCCCAAACCATTACTCTCATTCTAACTTGGTCCCTAAACTTTTGAAGATTCTAATTCCATCTCCAAATTATCAACATCTACTAATCACATCTCATGTTAACAAAATCATTTTAAAAATTGTTAATTTCATGTAAACATTAATGTGTATTATGTAATAATATGATGCAATATAAATGATAATTTGAGGATGAAATTGGAACTTTCAAAAGTTTGGAGGACCAATTTAGAATGAGGGTCATAGTTAGGGATGAAACTAGAATATTTAAAAGTTTGAGGACTAATTTAAAATAGGATCAGAGTTTAAGGATGAAATTGGCAATTCAAAAGTTTAAGGACAATTTTAAAATGAAGATCATAATTTGAGGATGAGAGGTGAAATTAACTCAAAAAGTATTTTATAAATATTTAAAAAGGAAAGCGAATTGTAAACCAACATTGAAGGAGTGGATGATTTTCGTAAGAGACTCGGATTCGAACAATATTCTCTGCAAGATTTGCATGAGCTTTATTAAGGGTTAAAGTTAACTTGATGTTACCATGGTTGCACCAAAAGAATCTTTTAAACTAAGACTGACGACAGTGGTTCGATTCCTTCAATCGCGCCAACGACAAATTCGATATTAATTGAGAACGATTCTAAACATAACTTATATATGGTAAGATTTAAATCAAAATAAATCAAGATATGGCTCACAGATAAATAGATGTGGATGGTAAAACCAAACCGTCCAATAGAAAGATGAAAATGAATGGTTGTATCTAATATTCATGGATGTGATAATGGTTTTCAAGATTATATATTATTATGAAATCTATTAATTTACCGAATGGTCTAGAATACTCAAATTACCTCATTTTATATTATCTCGCCTTGTATGAGTTCGAATCTTAAGATTTACCTTGAAAATGTAAGGGTACGTTTGGTTTTAAAAAATATTTTTTATTTTTGTTTTCTATTTTTATTTTTAAAAAATAATTTTCATTTTCGGTTTTCTAAAAATTAAAAAACATGTTTGATTAATAGACATAGAAACTTATTTTTAAAAATAAAAATAGTGAAAATGTATTTGGTATCTAGTTT
Organism: Hibiscus mutabilis; assembly: GCA_019671005.1. NCBI lineage: Eukaryota > Viridiplantae > Streptophyta > Magnoliopsida > Malvales > Malvaceae > Hibiscus > Hibiscus mutabilis. The sequence goes on from CM033712.1 coordinate 61,590,096, forward strand.
TTCAAAATTAGAAATAAAAAATATTTATTAAATAATTATAATACAATATAATTAGAATATTATTATTATAAGTGAAATATGAGTAAATAAACTAAAGTTTTAAAAAATAGCATTAAAAGGGTTCGAACCAGAGTTAAAGTTTAAAAAACTCTCGTTTTCATATTTTTCTTATTTTCCTAGAAATTTTCAATGAAAACATTTTTCTTATGTTTTCAAATTTTCACTTGTTTTTGTTTTAATTTTCTAAAAATTATTTTCTATTTTTACAATCAAACACGTTTTTTTCATCAATTTTTATTTTCTAAAAAAATAAGCTTTATTTTCTATAACCAAAGGATCATAATATTTCTACTTAATCAAAAAAATTTATATATCACTATAATGCCAAATAGTTGTCTCGTCCTATTACAATCTTTAAACTGAATTGAAATTTAAAAGAAATGGAAAAAAATAAGGGTGAAGTATATTAATAGTCACAGAATTAAATTAAAATTATCATTTTGGTCATTAAAATTTTAAAAATTACAAAATAACCATTAAACTTTTGAGTTGTTACTTGTTAGGAGTGTCATTAATTTTTCACATGTTATAAAATGATTATTTAAATTTATTGAACTGTTACAAAATGATCTTCAAATTTATAAAACTTTATAAAAAAAACTAGCAATGAGTGTTGGTCTAAGTGGTAAGCAGTTTGATATCACTTAAACGAATATCTAGTTAAAGGCTATGTGTGTGCAAAAAACTCACCTATCAAAATTAGGTGTGCAACGCATATCGATATGAATTAATAGAAGAAAGCTCTAATTTTAACGATGATATCATTTCAATTTACTTTAATGATATTAATATACTTTAAAGAATAGAAGAGAAACAAATGTGGCCCCGTCACAAGAAGAAAATTCCAACTTTAGGGACCAGGTAAAAAGCACAGAAGTAAACATTTATTGCTAGAAAATGTGTTGAACTTTTATTATATATATGTATGTATCTCGGCTCAGTGAGTCAGTAATTCCTTGCACATGCAGCAATGCATCCATTTTCCAGAAATCATTGTAGGAAAGCAACGCATCTTTATTTAAATTAAATTAAAAATATATTATTCAGTACGAAGGTTCTTTTCTTTTTCTTTTAATTTGGTTTATCAAAGGATAATTATACTCTAACTTTGCGTTACGTACACGTTCATACAAAATTAATTGAGTTCATTAAAGCAAACTTAAATATTACTGTAACAGTAAAAACGTAAAAGAAAAAAAAACAATATACATCTCTACTCTACATGTCGGTTACGCATATTGTACAATTATTTGATTAATTAATAATGAATTTTTAAGAATTCTATAATATTCCGTCAACATTATGGGTAGTTAATTAAAGACAAATTAAGCCGAACAAATACATATTTACGTGTCAATTATTATAATATCAACTCAAAAATAAAAATAGAATGAAATAACTAAGAAACCTAAAGAATGATCTTAATGAAAAAGAAATTTAAATTAAAAGGCATTAAGTAAAAAAACAAAATATAGAAATCTAAAACAATATTTTTAGAACTTAGAACTTAGAAATCAAATAAAATACCAACAAAAGGTTGGGTGCAATGGCATGACAAATTGTTTTCCCGATAAGAGAATTTAGATTTAAAACTTAGAGACAATATTATTAGAAGGGAGAGTCACGAATCCTGAACATGAACTATAAATGAGCATGTACTTAAAAAAAAAATCAGACGCTAAAGAAAATCAAAACCACTTATATTTAAAGGAAAAATATTTTATGCACTGACTGTGGAAAACAAGTTTTCCACAAGCGCCTAGTTTTTAAGGTTTAAGAGTTTAGTGTTTGTGGTTATGCTTGAATTTTGAGAATAAATTTTATGGTGTAAAGTTTAGAGTTTAGAGTTTAGGGTTAGAGTTTAAGGTCCATAAAAAGGAAACATGACAGTTTTCATGCTTGTGAAAAAAATAACATTTCAAGACCAATCTATGACAGTGTCCAGGAATCTTAATGGAAAACAAACTTATATTACATTTGATTTGTGTATGGTAATAATAATGGGATAGCTAGAATAGCTCTTTGGAGGCAGCTTAAGGAGACTGCAGATTTGATTGACTCCTCACCCTAGATCATTAGAGGAGATTTTAACATCATTGCTGATATCTCTGAAAGTTCTGATGCTGAGTTTTTTAGCTCTGTCACCTCTGTTGAAATGGAAGATTTGAAGAGTTGTATGGAGGAGCTAATCCTTATAGATCACCCCTATTGTGGTCCCTTGTATACATGGTCCAATAAGCAGGATGTGAATTTATTGCTCGAAAATTTGATAGAGTTCTTGTCAATGATTCTTGGATTCAGGATGTTGATGGTTTTTATGTTGAATTTATGGCACCTGGTGTTTCAGACCACTGTCTTGCCATAGTTTGGACATCCAGAGAAGTTCTTGCTAATAAACTGGAGCCTTTCAAATATTTCAACTTCTGGGTCATCCAGATTTCTTTTATACTGTTTAGAGATCCTGGCAGCAGGAGATCATTGGACATCCTATAAAAATTTTGTTTGCCAAGCTGAAGAGACTAAAGCCGAATCTGCAGCAATTTAACAAGAACTACTGATAACAGAGAACAGTTGGCCCTCAAGCAAATTCAGAATCTGTCATATCTGGCCCAAAATGATCTGATTGGTGAACAACTTTTGCAAAAAAACTTTTGAGCTTGAGAATGCTGAGCACCAATTCTACAAACAAAATGCCAAAGTTCATTGGGTTCAAGAGGGGAATTTGGGTACTAAAATTTTCCATTCTGCAGTTGCCACAAGGAACACTATTAAGATGATGAAAGATGACCAAGGAAATAGGCTGGAATCTTTTGACTCTATGTCATCCGAGATGAAAAAGTTTTTTACTAACCTTATTGGGAAGGAGGACACTTTTAAGTTTAGGTTCTTGTAAGTAGTTTGTTATTTTCTTGGATAAATAAAGCACACCATTTATAAAAAAAAATAACTATATTAAAATAAAGAGTAAAGTATATAAATGATCATTAAATTATCTCTAAAAATATATAATATCATTAAACTTTCAAATGTTATATAATGGACATTAAATTTTAATTTTTGTTACAAAATGATCAATGAGTCGTTAACTGTCACTAATTGAGTGACGTGACAGTTACAAAAAATTTAAATAATATAACATTTAATCATTCATATTGACACATTTAATTAATTTATTCGTAATTTAACCCTCATTATTGATGTCTAAATTAATTGAATGTGAAATATTAAAGATTAAATATGTTAGTATATAAATTTTCGTAACTGTCATATCTCCTAGTTAACGACAATTAACGGCTCAGTGACTATTATAATAAAAATTAAAGTTTAATGACCATTATATAAATTTTAAAAAATTAGTAACTATTTTATTTTTTAGAGATAGTTTAGTGATTATATGTATACTTTACCCTAAAATAAAAAAACTTAACTTTCTTTTAAGTTAAAAAAAACTAACTAAAATTAACCGAATCTAATAAAATCGAATCGAATCGAAGTCGAAGTCGACATCACCTTTGGGGTTTTCTAGAGATGACAGACAAATCAACGGTACCAAATATGGAAGTAAGGAAAATTGGGCCGGGCATTTTAACCCGAGTAAACTCACTCTCTACTTTTTCCAAGCAGCTGCTGAGTTGGCTTATCCGCGTTGAAAACTACCTTCCAGTGAACGGTGGGTCACCTTTGGGGTTTTCTAGAGATGACAGACATATCAACGGCACCAAATATGGAAGTAAGGAAAATTGGGCCGGGCATTTTAACCCGAGTAAACTCAATCTCTACTTTTTCCAAGCAGCTGCTGAGTTGGCTTATCCGCGTTGAAAACTACCTTCCAGTGAACGGTGGGTCACCAAAACCAACTCACTTTATCCCTCTTCCATCCAAACATTCATTTCACTTTTCTCCTCTCCAACTCATCCACTTTCAACTTTCTCTCTCTACGCCACCGTCCACGGCTGCCGCCGATAGCAACCAGATAGATAATTATGGCCGCCCTGGCTCCGTAAACAGCGAGATAAACAAACATGCATTCCCGTTTTGCCCTTCCTTGCCATTTTTATTTTCCGATTCCTTCTTCTCCTTTCCTTTCCAGATCTCTCGTCGGCGCTAACCACACCTCTGCTCGTTTCTGCTCCCGTTAATCTCCTCCAATTTCAACGATTTTTTTCATTTTTTGTTTACTGAAATCCACACTGCAACTGATATAAACTCAAACGGCGGAGAAAAGCTTTTTTGTTTTTGTTTTTTCATCTCTATAGTTACTGTTATCATGGAACCTGCTACAGGGAAGCCTAGCCTTTTCAGGAATATTCTGGCGCGTGCTCTTCTTTTCGGTGTTTTCATCCTCGTCATCCGATTCGCTTACGTCGTTACGATTACCGGCGAGTCTTGCAATCGCGGCGACTTTTGCTTCTTCTCTATGCCGCAGAGTCTCAACTTCGTCATCCCTGGTGCGGGAGTCTCCGCCATCGTCGGAAACGACGCCGTTTCACGGTCTGATCCTCGCCGGGAACTCTACACCAGCAAGGAGTGGATCAGGGCCGTCCATTTCTACTCCTCGGTTTTCCAAGATCTGATCTCGGACGGTTACCTCACGCCTCACTCCAAGTCTCTCTGCGTGGAGACTCCCTTTGGACAAGAAGTTTTCGCCTTGAAAGAGATAGGCGTGGAAGATTCCATCGGCATCTTCAAGAAAGCGGCCAAGCCTTTGGTGATTAAAGGTGAGGGGCATCAGATACCGTTCGATGATAATACTTTTGACTTCATATTCACCGGTGGTGGTCGCCTTGATGTATCGGCGCGACCGTCGGATTTTGCGTCGGAAATCGCTCGGACCCTGAAACCCGAAGGGTTTGCAGTGGTCCACATCAAGGCTAATGATACTTACAGTATGAATTCTTTACTTGATTTGTTTAATTCTTGCAAATTAGTTAAAATGCTTGATATGGAAGGTTTCGATTCATCAATGCCTTTTGTTAGAGAAATTGTATTTAGAAAAGAAACTGGAGTTCTTAACCATGGGGGCAAAAAGAATTCCGGTGGTAATTCCGGTAATAAGTGCTCGGTTCCGGGCCATAAACGAGAATTGGTTGAGAAGGCCGAGCCGCTTATTGAGGAGGAGCCCTTAAAGCCATGGATTACCTTGAAAAGAAATATAAACAATGTGAAGTATTTGCCATCAATGGTTGACATCAGTTTCAAGAGTAGATATGTGTATGTTGATGTTGGTGCTCGGAGTTACGGTTCTAGCATCGGAAGCTGGTTCCGGAAACAATACCCCAAACAGAACAAAACCTTTCATGTATATGCTATCGAGGCTGACAAGCATTTTCATCAACAATACGATTTGAAGAAGAAGACGGTTACATTGTTGCCTTACGCGGCATGGGTCAGGAACGAGACACTGTGGTTCGAGATCAATCGCGATCCTGGACAGGAAGAAGTGAGTGAACTCAAGGATAAAGGCAGAGGGATGGGCAGAATACAACCGGTGAAATCGAGCGGAGGCGAGGTGGACGAGATTCAAGGGTTTGATTTCGCCGAGTGGTTGAAGAACACCGTGACGGAAAGTGATTTCGTGGTGATGAAGATGGACGTGGAAGGAACTGAATTTGACTTGATTCCTAGGCTATTCAAAACAGGTGCAATCTGTTTGATCGACGAGATCTTCCTCGAATGCCATTACAATAGATGGCAAAGGTGTTGTCCCGGACAGAGAAGTACCAAATACGAGAAGAACTACGGCCAATGCTTGCAACTGTTCACTTCCCTCCGAGACAGCGGAGTTCTTGTCCATCAGTGGTGGTGACCGGTGATCGGCAAGTGAGTTTAAAAGTAGCATTTCTTTGCTTCTGTATTGGCTTATATGATATGAAATCACACCCATAAGTTTTTTCTTTTATTTCTGGGTTATTGTTGTTGTTACATTTGTCGTTCAGGTCGTTCATTTGAATTGGATGTAGCTGCCTGCAAATCAAAGTTTATCATTTAGTTGATTGTTCCACTGTTCTTGCTTGCTTGTGTTCATAGTTTGCACATTTAGGCCTGCAAGTTCAAAGTATGTGTACAAATATTAATCATGGAATTCATGCACCTACTGTTTCACATAAATCTCACATGAACATGGATTCAAATAATTCGGATTAGCGGATTCGGGTATTTTATGATTTAATTTTAAAATTTCTGACTTTTGGGCATCCATCTACAGTCCTAGAGATTTGGTTCAGATGCTGCAATGCATTAAAAGTTTTAATTACAGCCCCGTGGCGCTGGCGTTGGCGTAGGCCGTAGTGGATCTACTTCAGATTAACAATTATTATTTATAAGCCTTAATAGGCAAATGGGTCCTAAACTATGCTTTTTTTTTAGTTAAGTGTATTTTTGGGTCAAATAGGTGTCTAACGTTTTATTTCGTGATCCATTTAAGGTTTTTTGTTAATTCAAGGTTCTCAGTTAATTTTCACCGTTAAAAGACACGTGTTACCTCTTGAAAATTCAAAAATTATATTAAAAATAAATTAAATTAATAAAATAAAATAAAAATATATCTTTAAAATTTTAAATATTCTCAAAATAATTTCTAAAGCCCTAAACTCCAAATCCGACCACTCCTATTGGCGTAAAACGCGTTGCTCGGCAATTGATTGAAGCGCCTTCCCTTGATGAACAATTCACAAGTAAAATGGAAAATTCTTCGATACCTAGTTCTTTGTTTTACTATTTAGATTTTAGGTGTTTAGTTGTAGGATATAAAATTTAGGTGTTACGATTAACATTTAAGATTTAGAGTTAAAGATTTATATTTTATTTTTTAAAGAATTATTATGTAAACTTGTGTAATTTTTACACGTGTATAAACAAATTACTTAAATAAAAATAAATGAAAAATTATTCAACTCAAACTATTACATAATTTTTTTTTGTTTTAGAGTTTATAATCAGTAAGATTTATGGTTAGAATTTAAGGTTTAGAACTTAAAATTAGATATTTAATTTAGGGGTTTAGTTTACAAGGCTTAAAAGTTATGGTTTATGGCTAAAATTTAAGGTTTATATTTTAAGATTTAGATTTTGTTTTTCAAGAGTAATTATGTAGGTTCGGGTAAAGGATGACATTGTTCCTCCTAGGTAATTCAGGTTCAAACAACGTAATATGTAGATGTGCGTGTGTTTATCCAAATTTATAATTAGATTAAGATATTACCTTGTAATTGAATTAGAATGCTAAGAAAAATATTAAAAAATTATCACTAACTAGTCAAATTAAATCTATCTATTCGGAAACTTATCAAGATTACCTATTTTTAACTTATTTACTAACTGTAAAAATGAAAATATAGAAATGGAAAACGAAAATAGAAAGATAAAAATTAACTGAATAAGCCATCTCTTCTACACCCGAATCAAATAAAATTAACTGTATTTGATATTTATCCCAACAACATAACAACCATGGTACATAATTAGTAAATTTAATTAATGTTAATTTCCAAATCCATGTATATTAATTTGTGAACATGATTTTTTCTATTACAAGACCGTTCCGTTTTGTCCTAAATGTGTAATTGGGTCGTGATTAGCATTACCATTACCAACAAGGCAAATAGCCATTACCCCTTCATATTTGTAGAAGATAAAAGGGACACACCACATTGGCTGGCATTCGCCTCCACCACCAAATTGGGGTTGAATTCCTCGGTTCCATAGCCTTTTTTGTGGGCGGTGCTGCGCATTGGTTTCTCGAAATCTATTTTTTCTTTCGTTTCTTGTGTTCTTTTAAGAGGGAAAAGGTTGATTTCCCTCGACACACCCACGCGAATATGGGTGCCTGCTGTTCTACACAATGCACATACAAAGGTAGACGGCACGGGAAAGACGAGTCGGACGAGAGAGAGGAAGCAGAGGAACACCACGAGAATAATGTCACCAGCATCGGACATAATGGCGCCATTATCAGATTGCAGGGATCCTCTTCCTTTACATCGATGTACACCCGAAAGGGCAAGAAGGGGATCAACCAAGATGCCATGACCGTTTGGGAGGTCACTCTCACCCTTCCCTTGATTCCTTCTCATGTTGTTGCATATTTTTTTCGGCCTTTTTGAATTCTAAATTCCCGTTTTAATGTTAAATCCGGTGATCATCTCCTATGTCATCGATCAGGGATGAAATCGGGATCGCATCAAAAGACTTAACCCTCTCTATTCCTTTGAATACGCATGATCATTCATGATTTCGTCCCTTGTGATTACGAGGAACTAATTACATACCATTTGCATAATCTTTATGTTTGTTAACGGAATTCAATTTATCACCATTTCCTCATTTATTTAATAACCTATTGATCATTCAAAAATTTAGATGCTAATCATATGTATACATATACATACATATCATTTTCCTAGGCTAGCCTTGGTAAACATGTATGTATGTTTCATTTCTTTGTTCCTGCTTTCCAATTGATGTTTCATTTCTTTGTCCCTGCTTTCCAATTGATGTTTCATCTCCGTAAATAATCCAGAACTTTACGGGTGAGAAGAACGTGTTCTTCTGTGGTGTATTCGACGGTCATGGTCCCTCGGGTCACAAGGTCGCACGCCACGTATGCGACACCTTGCCCTCGAAGCTTTCAACGGTGCATCGGCCACAGCCAGCCTCGGCACGGTGCCAAAAAGGATAGCGACAAGGACAACCGTCCGAAACAATGGGAGGCAGATTTCCTTAAGTCTTTCCAAGAACTGGACAAAGATCTTATCAAGGAAGATTCCCTTGATAGTTACTGCAGTGGTTCCACAGCTGTAACCCTTGTCAAGCAGGTATGCTGATGTCTTTACCGTCTAAATGATATATGGTTGTATCGTAGTTGAAACAAAACTTTTCAGGACCATCATTTGATAATCGCGAACTTGGGGGATTCTCGAGCGATTCTCGGCACCAGGGACAACAAAAACCAACTCATTCCGGTCCAACTCACAGTCGACTTGAAGCCGGGCATACAAAGTGAAGCCGAAAGAATTGAAAAGAACGGTGGAAGGGTGTTTGCAATGGAAGAAGAACCGAATGTACTGCGGGTGTGGATGCAGGACCAAGATTGCCCTGGTCTAGCCATGTCCAGGGCTTTAGGTGACTTCTGCCTCAAGGATCATGGACTTATCTCAACCCCTCAAGTTTTTTATAGAACCCTAACACCCAAAGATGAATTTGTAGTGATGGCAACCGATGGGGTAAGAATGCAGATTTCTATCGTCATATTATAGTTCCGGTCTGTGCATATTCGGACTAACTAATAACATTAAAGTGGAAAGACTAATTCCCGAATTCAAGTATAGTAACCAATTTTGGTGCAGGTGTGGGATGTGCTTTCAAACAATGAGGTGGTACAAATAGTTTCCACAGTAAAGAGACAGTCCATAGCAGCAAAGGTGTTGGTTTATTACGCAGTTCAAGCATGGAGAACAAAGTATCCGGGGTCCAAGGTCGACGACTGCGCTGTGGTTTGCTTGTTCTTCAAGAAACGGCCTCCTCCAACGCACGGGGGGACCATGTCGGAAATCAGCGTGCAGACGGCGAGCCAGGTGGACCTCCCGGAGACCGACCCTAAAGGCAAGAAAACCGAGGAAGGCGAGACCGTGATTAATTCCGACATAACCTTGGATCCGAAGACGATTGAAGCAGTAAATAGAGCAAATGCTTACAAGCGTTCTCGGCTTGGCAATTCGAGTAGGCACAAGACGGCTGCGGGTTCTGGTGGGGGAAGCCAAAGCTAACGTGTGTAATATAATAAAATTCTCAATTATTATTCAATGATTCTCAAAGTTTAATTTAATTTTGGTTATTGAGAAATTTATTGTCTTCTTTTAATAATAAATATTTATAATATTTTTATAAAACCAATACATTACATTATTATCTCTATTATTATAAACGATTATTATTTCATACATAGGTAGTAGATATTTTTTGTTTCTGCGAGGGTTTATGGTTTTAGTTTAGGGTTTAGGGGTTTTAGTGTAGGGGTTTAGAATTTAAGATTTATGATTAGAATTTAATATTTATGGTTAAAATTTAAGGTTTAAGGTTAGGGTAATATGGTTAGAGATTTAGGTTTTGACCTATAGACCCTAAATTTTAACCCTAAAACCAAAATTCTATCAACAACCCTTAAATATGAAACTACTACACTTAAATCCCATAAATCTTAAATCCTAAACGGAGTCCCTAAATCTTAAAACTAAAGAGCTTGTGTAAACAAAGTTTTCACAAAAGCTTGAGTTGTGCATGAAATAATCACCTTATTATAAAACTCATAAGTTGATATAAGAGATTAACCGAAATTAATTTAGTTGAGAAAAAGGGATAAATATTGGTTTTTGTTATGAATATCTTATTTATGGTAGATATTCATATATTAAATGAGACTTTAATATACTTTATTATTATAGTTTAATACCCATTAGAATTAGGGTTTCCGTTTTATACCTATAAATATAGAGTTTGGAGAAAGCATTGTACACAACCCTATTTTGAGAATATAATACAAGTCTCTCTCTTTGTCTCTCATTTTGTTCTTGTTCATCTATTTTTGTTCTTGCTCTTTACTTTATTCACAACACGTTATCAACATGATCTCACTCAATTATCGTGATTCTTGAAGAAAAAAAATTGATATAATAATTATAATTTGTGATCCACGACGAAAAAAAAGGCGGTGAGGAAGATATAAGATGTTTATACACATAACACCAATGTCCGACTGCCACGGTTTTAGATAAAAGCTTTCAAGGTAACTTATGAACTTCTATCAATTACTTTAGTTGTTTACATCTCACCTAGCTTTCGAGACATGTTCCTAGAATTCGAGATGTAACTTTGAGATTGTTGAATTATCTGCGCACCCCTTAAATCTCATTCGCCCTCCAAAGGGTTTTTTTTTTTTTTTCTTCTTCTTTAGTTTACATCTAAAGATTGATATTTATTTATGGTTATTCTAATTATGAGAGTTGATACTTTAACAATGTTTTTGAGTTTTACATGTGTTTAAATGGCTTAGAAAGAGATATGACATAAAGAGATTATGAGGTAATTAGAAGCATATGCAACAAAAATGACAAGATTAGCAGAAAAATTAGAAGCAAAAACAACATAAATGTTAGGGAGCAATACGAATTAGGGGACAAACCGGAAAACACAAAGATGCACAACAATTTTAGAGAAAATAGCAGCAATCAATAGGATTAATTGATGCAATTTCCATGTATTTAGAATTTCATGTAATTCTAGCTACAAAAGCCGAACTCAAGCAAATGTAAACCTAAACAAGCAAAATAAACATTCTAGAAAATATCAGAGAATCAATATACAACAAAACCCTCGATTTGAGGTAAATCCCCTCTCTTTTACATATTCTAGTATCATAGCATATAAAAAAATGTTAGAGTTGTGTTTAGTTTACCTTCGGCGTTGTTATCTTCAGACCGGCCTTCTTTTCCACATCGATAAGCCTTTGATCCTTCTGGATTCGAAGTGGTGAGATGATAGAGGAAAGGGGCTGGAGGGAGAGTTGTTTAGGTCTACTGTTTTTCCTCAATTTGAGGGGTTTTCGTAGCTTTAAGGGGGAATAGCTTTGTTTTTAGGATAGGATCAGAAAAATGGGCCTTTTAGGGTTTTTTGGGTTTCACCGGCCCCCGTCGTACAACGGCTGGCATGATGACTTGGATAGCTATTTTTTGGGTTTCGCGGCGGAGCATCGCCGGAATCTGGGTTCATCAAGAACCTAGATGAACACCGGTGAAGGTGTTATAATAGGGGAGGGGGTCTATTTTTTGCCGAAAAGGGAAATAAAACGAAATAGAGAGGGTTTTCTAAACTTTTTGTGTTTTAAAAAAGGGAAAATATCATAATAAGGCCCCCGTGTCGTTATAATTAGCCCTTTCGTCTCTTAGAATTACACGACTAGTCCCCCCGCGTTCTTGAAATCCCCTCCGAGGCCATTCCGCCTTGTATAATTACAGTCTGGGTCCTTGTAATGTTATATGTTCTTACAATTTCGTCCATGTTATCCTTTTAATTGAGCCCCAAAATTTTATTTCTTTTCAATTAACCGGATTCCAACATTTAATTTTCTTCTTCATGCATTTTATGTATAGTTTATCTTGCTCGTATATTATTGTCTTTTTATTCATATTTGAATCTATTTTTTATCGGTTAAAATGATCATTTTCATTTACACGGTGATTATAATGTACGTCTCACAATATGGTGTATAGTTTTCTAAGATAGGGTATAATGTTTAGTTCATATATAATATGTATTAAGGTGTATACCATAAGTTGTTTTAATATATGCTTATATAATATAAGGTTTTAATGTATGTGATGTATGGTCATGGTGATTACATGTGTTTTTTGCATATGTTTAATTAGTTTAGTTTGGGCCTTTGGGTGTTTTAGGCCTAGTATGTTTAATTAGTTTAGTTTGGGCCTTCGGGTGTTTTAGGCCTAGTATGTTTAATTAGTTAAGTTTTGGGCCTAGTTTTTTTGGGCTTTAGATTAGGTTAAAGGGATTAATTCAATTAATTTAAATCGTGTGCTCGTCTTATTGGGGCGTGATTCCTAAATTAATTAAGTTAATTCTAGATTTGGGTTCTTAGAGCCTTAGTTAGATTAAGGTTCGAATTAATTCAATGAATTTTAATTTGCTCTAGACTCATTAGAGTAAATGTGAAATTCATTAAATTAGTTGAACATTTCTTAATGATTCTTATGATAAAATAAATTTTAAACCTAGATCAATGTTAGATCTCATATTAATTATCATAATTTGTTAGAGTTTTAGTCTTTTAGGATAATTAACCTAGGATTAAATGTTAGAATCACTTAGCTAATAATTAGATCATTATTTGGGCTTTCCATAATTTTGGCCTTCATAGGTTAGGTCTTGGGGTGAGCCTTGAGTGTTTATCTTTTGAAGCCTTTGTTTGCCATCCCTTACTTGTCATTCATGTGACTTTAAATATTTTGATTGCATGTTAATTAATTTAAATCATAAAAAGTGAGGTATTCATTAATTCTGATATTTGTGTTGTAACAGTCCGAGCTTAAAGGATGTTGACGAAATATCTGAAGTATTTTTATCGTCCCAAGGTAAAGTTAAAAGTTGACCAAATCATTACATCATATCTTAACTGCTTGCACTATGCATAAAGGTGACGTACGGGATTTGAACCATAAATTAACACAGCAGTCGGGCTTATTCGATGTCGGTTTAATCTATGGCCACCAATTTGATAAAGCCCGTTCAATTAAGGTTAATTTTAAATTAAGGTCGTCGAATTAAATTCTTTTTGAATTTTGACAATTTCTTTCGATTAAAAGCAACAAATATTTTGGTACCTATTTTCGGCGATATGGGGGTGCTAATCCTTCCCCACACGTAACCAACTCCCGAACCCTTTCAAAATGAATCTCCGGTTTTGTGGTGTATGGCCTACCTTATCCAAATGGCTGGTGGAGACTCCCGGTTCTCAATCATTTTTCAATGAATTATGATTTTTCCAAAGAAATTCCGCTTTTAAGCAAACCTTCTCCAAAAGTGGGATACATTTTAGTAGTTTTTTTTTTAAAAACGTCGTTACATGCATGCAATAAACACATACACATATAAACATACAAACCTACATTTATGCCTAAATAGATAATAAATATACATACATCAAACACATAATAAAGACACATACCTAACATACATATAACAACACACATGTGCATAATTCCTATACACATAATACAACCACTTAGCATCATTATTTTATTATCACATAATAGTACATATATATAAAGGGCCCATTACTACAAAAACAAAAATAAAACGGGTCCACCCCGAACATAATTAGTGATTACAGCTGCCCCTCTTTGCTTATACTTGAGGAACAAGGATAAACCGAAGACCATAAGCACTAATTTTGTCCTAATTCCCTGTCGGACGATTTGCCCCTCCGAAAAGGCAGCGAACAAATCCAAATAAGTTGTTTTCCCGAAGCGGCAAAAACAAACAGGTGGTGTTGGTATGTCCTTCCGAAATGGCAGCAGACAAGCAAACCAACTTTCAAACGACTCATTCTTCCGAAACGGTATTGAATGAATCCAAATAACTTTGCTTTCCCGAAGCAACATAAAGCAAACTTGGTGACGAAAACATATTCCTCCGAAGCGGGAAAAAAAAAAATTGAAAGACGCGTTCCTCCGAAGCGATAGTGAACGAATAGCAATTCTTGAAATAAAATGAAGGTTTTTGCTCTTCGTGAGCCTGAACGGATAGGCTAATTTTCTTCTTCCCTTTTATGAAAGGTTCTATCAACTCATCTCTTTCACTGGGAAGTGGTGTGTTTGAAATCCTTTGCTTGGAAATTCCTTTCAAGTTTCCACTTTGATGTTTGTTTTTCTTCTTTAGGAGGTACCCGATTTATCTTTCAAATACCTGTAAAAAGAGATGAAATGCTACGATGATATGAGTTAGCATGCCCCTAACCTAGGGATGTCTAACTAAGTATGATGCATGAATGACAATAATTCACTCAGACACTTCTTCTTCTTGGTCCCTTGATTTTGATCTTCTCTTGCTTTCCTCTTCTCTTCTTTGTAATGGCGGTGCCCCATCTGTCACTCGGGTTTACCCTTTATGCCCCTATTTCTCTTGAACTCCTAAACCTCCTACTCTAAAGTGTCATTTTCAAGTTTTCACTTTAGACTTGTCTTTCCCTAAAGTGCCCTTTACGGGTTTTCACTTCAGGGTTTTTTCTTTCTTTTTTTCTTTTTCTTTTTCTTTTTTCTCTTTTTTCTCTTTTTTTCTTTTTTCTTTCCTTTTTGCGCCCTTCTGGGTTTTCGCCTTTAGCTCCTTCGATTTCAACATGTGAGGTACTCATCGTCTTTTTTTGATGAATCTCGTCAATTTTGCCCGATGTCCTTTTTGCCTTAACCTTGTCGGATTCGTCTTCTATCTTAGAACAACCTGCACTCAATAGGTTAAATCATTGTAATGCCAAGAAATCCTTTATTTTTTCATAATCTATGTCAATTCATCTGCGAGATGATTGTGAGACGGACAACGAAAGTGAGTATAATATTTTATTACTACTTAGAGAAACATTAACAAAATTTTGAAAGTCATGGCAAACATGAGAGAGAAAAAAGATATAGATAATATCAATTGTATGAATAATGAGAACCCATCGAGCCACAGTAGATATTTCATTCGCCACTTTTGGTTACAAATCTTGACGACCTAAGGATTGAAGCATCATTCTTCGATGAAGTCTGCCAGTCGTATGCCAAAATTCAAGTATACCTGAACTGTCCTGTTCAAATTTTCAATTCATATCACCCATTGGTTTTAAGGTGCCCATTTTTGGGTTTTCGCCCTAAACCCTCATTCTTCTTTTTTCTTTTCTTTTTTTTTTTTCTCTTTTTTCTTTCCTTTTTCTTTTTCTTTTTCTTTTTCTTCTTCCTTTTTCTTTTTTTAGGCATAATACTTTTTTACAGAGTCTGAGTTTACTGGGTTGCTCAACTCTTTCCCATCCATCTCGGCTAGGATTAATGCTCCTCTAGAGAAGGCTTTTTTTTACAACATAAGGCCCTTCCCAATTAGGCATCCACTTCCCTTGGGAGTCTTTTTGTTTAAGAAAGACCTTCTAAGCACTATATCCCCCTCTTGAAACTCCCTCGGGTGAACTTTTTTATTATAGGCTCGCATCATTCTTTTTTTGATACATTTGACTATGACAGATTGCCTTCAACCTTTTTTCTTCAATGAGGTTCAACTGATCAATCCTAGCTTGCATCCATTCGGCCTCATCCAACTTTACTTCGTTCAAAATTTGAAGTGATGGAATCTCTACCTCGATGGGTAATACCGCCTCCGTGCCATATACCAAAGAGTATGGCATTGCCCCGGTGGAGGTCCTCACAGAGGTTCGATAAGCAAATAGGGCAAAATATAGCTTTTCATGCCAATCATTGTAATTTTTGGTGGTTTTTTTATGATCTTCTTTATATTCTTATTTGATACTTCTACTGCTCCGTTCATCTTGGGGCGGTAGATAGTAGAATTGTGATGGACAATTTTGAACTGTTCACATACCTCAGTCATCATTTTGTTATTCAAGTTGGAAACATTGTCGGTGATGATTCTTTTGGGTAGGCTATAGCGACATATAATTTCTTTCTTGAGGAACTTGCAAACTGTCGCTCTTGTGATGTTGGCATATAAGGCAGCTTCTACCCATTTGGTGAAGTAATCGATATCTACTACGATGAAGTAATGCCCATTAGAAGCTTTTGGGTGTATCTGACCAATAACATCTATTCCCCAAGTAGCAAAAGGCCAATGTGAGTTCATGACGTGAAGTGGTACTGGCGGGGAATGTATCTTATCAGTGTAGATTTGGCATTTATGGCATTTCTTTGTATAATTGATTCAATCTCCTTCCATTGTTGACCAGAAGTAGTCGTATCTCATGATTTTCCCAGCCATTGAGAATCTGCTAGCATGGGTTCCGCATAAACCTCTGTGGACCTCTGCTAAAATAGTTTCGGCCTCTCGGCATTGACACATTTCAACAGTATCTGGTCTTTGCTTCTTTTATACAGAACCTCCCTATCGAGGACGTATCTCGATGCCAACCTTCTTATAGTTCTTTTTTCGTTATCGTTGGCATCTTTTGGGTAAGTTTGGTATTTGATATACTGGAGGATGTCATAATACCATGGATTGCCGTCATTTTCCTTTCCAAACTATAGCAGTAGACCAACACCTCAAAAGTTTGCATCTTGACAGGCTTCATTTTGGCTGTCTCATTTACTTTGAACACAGCGGCCAAAGTGGCTAGATCATCGGCCATTTGATTATCATCTCTTGGCAAGTAGGTGAAATTGACTTCTTCAAAATTTCTGACCAAATCTTGGATCAAATCATGATATTTGATTAGCTTCGGATCTCTCGTCTCCCACTCTTTTCGAAGTTGGTAGATTACCAAGGAAGAATCTTCAAAAACCTGGAGTACATTAATCTTCTTCTCAATGGCTGGTCGGAGTCCCATGACGCAGGCTTCATATTCGGCTATATTGTTGGTGCAAAAGAATTCTAACCTACTTGTAAAAGGGTAGTGGTTATCTTCAGGGGAAATTAATACTACCCATATTCCATGGCCTAGGGCATTCGACGCCCCGTCGAAATAAAGCCTTCATCCCTCTTTCTCTGCAACATATCTCATTTCAGTTAAACCACAGATCAAATCATCGTCTGGAAAATGGAAATCCAACGGTTCATAGTATTCCGAGGTGCAACTTGCCAAAAGATCTACCACGACACTTTCTTTTGCCGCTTTCTAGTTCACATAAACAATGTCAAACTCCGATAAGAGCATTTGCCAACGGGCTATCTTCCCGATCAATGCTGGCGCTTCCATCAAAAATTTCAGCGAATCCATCTGGGAAATTAGACAGGTGGTATCATACAACATGTATTGTCGTAGCCTCTTAGTAGCCCAAACTAAGGTACAACATAATTTTTGAATTGGCAGGTACCACGTTTCACAATCGGTGAACTTCTTGCTCAAATTGTAGATTGTCCTTTCCTTCTTGCCTGAGTCATCGTGCTGTCCAAGTACACACCCCATAGAATTTTCAAAGACTGTCAGGTACAGGATCAATGGTCTATCTGGCACTGGGGCTACTAGAATTGGAGGATCGGTCAAATACTTCTTGATCTTTTCTAGTGCCTCTTGACAATATTTATCCCAAACCCCCGGGTTATTCTTTCAGAGCAGTCTGAAGACGGGATCGCACTTATTAGTCAATTAGATATGAACCGGGAGATGTAGTTTAGCCTCCCCAAAAATCCTCAGACCTCTTTTTGTGTTCGCGGAGGTAGAAGATCTTGAATTGCCTTCACCTTGTCGAGGTCGATCTTGATGCCCTTCTGACTTACCACAAAGCCCAAAAGCTTCCCTGATGTGACTGCGAATGTACATTTGGCTGAGTTGAGTTTCAACTAATATTTTCTTAGCATTTGGAAGAGTTTCTGCAAGTTTTGGATGTGCTCTTCCTCGGTCTGAGATTTGGCTATCATGTCATCCACGTACACCTCGATTTCCTTATGCATCATGTCATGAAACAAGGTTACCATGGCCCTTTGGTAAGTTACCCCAGCATTTTTTAATCCGAAAGGTATCACTTTGTAACAAAATGTACCCCACATGGTCACAAAAGTAGTTTTCTCCATGTCCTCGGGATGCATTTTGATTTGGTTGTACCACGAAAAGCCATCCATGAATGAGAACCAAGCATGCCCCGCAGTGTTGTCCACTAAAATATCAATATGGGGCAAAGGAAAATTGTCTTTGAGGCTCGCCTTATTAAGGTCCTTATAATCTACACACATACGCACCTTCCCATTCTTTTTCGGTAGTGGCACGATATTGGCTACCCATTCTAGGTACTTGGAGACTTCCAAAATCCATCCTCGAGCTGTTTCTTCACCTCTTCCCTAATTTTTAGTAACATATCAGTTCTCATTCTTCGAAGCTTTTATTGGACAGGCTTGTATTCTAGCCTAATGGGAAGCTTGTGTGTTACAATGTTCGTGTTTAAGCCCGGTATATCTTGGCATGATCATATGAACTCGTCTCTAAATTCTACAAGCAATTCCACTAACCTCTGTCTAACTTCTGGTGATAGGGTACCCCCGATCTTACTTCTTTCCTTTCTTCGTTGGTCCCTAAATTTAGGATCTCTATCTTTTTTTGGTGTGAAAGGATTTGCTTCTCCTCATCGGCCATCATTCTTAGCAGCTCATCGGGAATCTCATCATTTTCTTCCCCTATCTCCGCCAAGTACACGGGTCATTCAAAATCTACTTTAGGATTAGGTTCCACATCGTTCATACAGTTTATATTAAGAGGCCTGTACAATTTTGAAAGTGCGTATTGGGAAAGGAAAAGTATAGTTTATGACACGAATAAATAATTAAATAAATAGACGAATGAGTAAATGAATAAATAATGAATGAATGGAATGGAATGGAATGAATGCCATGTTTTCCATTTGAGAAAGAAAAGGTAGATATAGTATATTTCATTTGAAGCAGATGGATATGACATAGTTGTCCTTTTTTTACAAAAGATGTTCGTTACTTTCAGGCCAAAGTAACGGAGTGGTTCTAGGCATTACTTTGATTTGTTCCTATAAAATGTTGGCATGACCCTAAAGGTCCAGTTGTTGAGCTCTTCTCCTGGGAGGCACAGGCGAATTCTGGCCAGAAATTGATTAGCCTTCATTCCGTCACAAATCGTGTTCACATTCATTTCTTTTAAAGCCTAACTGATCAATTCTTCTTGGAGGCCCTTTTCACCCTTCTAGTTTGCCTTCTGGACATCCTTCTCCGAATTTCGAATCCCCCAGATATGAAGATACCTTTGAAGTTTGAGTAGGTTATGGGAGCCCAAGGAATGTCTTCCCCTCTCAACCTGGCCTTCCTCAGTTCTTGTCTCTCTTTTTCCACTATTGTTTTTTTTTGCAAAAAAATAGGCTTATAGCCAAGTTCGAAGCGGTCCACATTATGAATCACACTAACGAGACAAAGACGCCCCTGTAAATTCTTCCCCAAACCTTTATTCTTTCTTTCTTCTCTTCCCAGGGTTTCGAATACCATCATCTTAGTGCAATTTGACAATTTAGGGCATTGGAACCTTGCACCCTTTAGCAACAAAAGTAGCATTAACAAGTTCCAAGGCTCTAAAGGCGCACTCTATTGCTTCTCCATCAGTAGCGATGTATGGTGTATCTAGAGTCACTGAAGCGATAATTTCCTCTTCGGCATTCACCGTTACTAACTTTCCCCCGATAACAAACTTTAATTTTTGATGGAGTGAGGACGAAACGGCACCGGCCGAGTGTATCCACAACCTTCCTAACAGGAAGTTGTAATATGGCAAGATATCCATGACCACAAAATCAACCACATATTCAGTGGGACCAATGAGTAGGGTTACTTCTATTTTCCCGACCACATCTCTTTGAGTCTAGTCGAAGGCATGCACCGTATTATGACATGGTTTCATATGTGAGCTGTCGATTAGTAGTCATTGTAGCGTGGCTAATGGCATGATATTCAATGCAGAGCCATTATCAATTAAAACACCCTGCAGCATATAACCTTTACAGTGAGTGGTGATGTTCATGGCCTTGACGGACCTCGTGCCTTCGCCTAGAATATCATCATCACTAAAAGTGATGTGATTGACGTCGGTGATGTGATTGATAATCTGATCCAATCTCCTAACATAGATATCTTTTGTAACCAATGTCTCATTCAAAACCTTCAACAATGCATCACAATACTTTTCTAAGTTTAGTAACAGATCAAGTACTGAAATGCGAGCTGGTTGTTTCTGAAGTTGATCGACAACATTATACTCATTGTGCTTCAAAAATTCTTGCGCTTGTGTTTCTGTGACCGACTCCTTAATTTTTGAGGGTGGGTCTTATCCAAACAACTTCTCGGGATCTGCTCCAACTTCCTGGCCTTTCTCCTTTGGATCTCTTAGGTTTTCTGGAACGTAGCATCGACCACTTCTTGTTAGATGCCCCACATCGCCTATTTCTCTGCTATTCGATTAAACAAGTTATGTCTCCATTATCCTCTTTTCCTCTTGTGCATTGTACGAGCCCAAAATCGTGACGCTCACGATGTAATTTTGTGGGACCATCTTTGTGTCTTTGAAAGGAAAAGACTTTGGGGTAGTAATTATAATTTTGGGAGTCACTTTTGGTTCACTTGCCTCACTTGGCCTGAGATCGAGGACAAGTGGTCTCTTTGCACTATATCTGGTTTCTTGACCCCCGATGCACAAACTTCAAACTCTCTTCTTCTTTTCTCCTTCTCAAAAAACTCAATCTTCTTGTTATCCATCATAGCTTGTAGTAAATGACGGAATCCCTCACAATGCTGAATATCATGACCTCCCAATTGGTGGTACTCACAGTATGGGCCACATCTTTTTTTACCAACACTATTCCCCAATTGATGAGACGCACCATGTATAACTGCTGAAAGACCCATCTTAAGGGATACTGGACTTCAAACACGTTCCTCCTGGCCTTCTCAGTGCACCCATTTTTGATAGCATTTACACCTTGTCCCTCGTGATTTGGAAACAGATTGTTGGTCGTACTGGGCTCCCCCAGCTATAACACCCTAGTTCGAATCAGATTTTGAACGAACTTTTTGAATGTTATACAGTTCTCAATTGAATGTCTTAGGACATCGGTATGGTACTCACAGTGTTCCTTAGGGTTATATCAGGCCATGTACGGTGGGTTGTAAGGAGTAACATGGTACGACCGAACTAGATCATCCTTGTACAATTGCGAGTAGAGTTCTTTATAGGTAATTGGCAAAGGCATGAAAGACCTATCATCCCTTTCCTTCTTAGGTCCCTGATTTTCTCTCTTGTTGAAGTTTCTAGAATTCCTTACTGGGGCCTGTGGCTGGGAGATGGTGAAATTCTTGGTTTTCTCAAAAGTGTTGGTGTTGTTTACTTCATGATCCTTCTTCTTAAACTACTTTCGTAAATGATCCCCACCATCGATCATTTCCTTCTTAATGGCCGCTTCAATGCGTTCGCCAGTCATGACTATTTTTGCAAAGTTACTAATAGGGTTAC
Organism: Hibiscus mutabilis; assembly: GCA_019671005.1. NCBI lineage: Eukaryota > Viridiplantae > Streptophyta > Magnoliopsida > Malvales > Malvaceae > Hibiscus > Hibiscus mutabilis. The sequence goes on from CM033712.1 coordinate 61,611,871, forward strand.
TGATCAACCGAACATAAACCAGCCCTTTTAGCATATCTACGAACATCAGAGAGATCCCATGCTCATGAAACGGTGGTTGGACTTGGGTCGCCACATCGCGCCACCTTTGAGCATATCCATGAAGGGTCTCGTTGCGCTTTTGTTCCATGCCTTGTAACAACAGTCGGTTGGGAACCATGTCGGTTACATGCTTATACTGATCAGTAAAAGCTTTTGCCAAATCTCTCAACGACTTAATTTGAGCCCTGGTTAGTTGGTTGTACCACCTCAAAGCAGATCCTACTAAGTTGTCCTGAAAATAGTGAATCAAGAGCTTCTCGTTGTTTGTAAATCCAGCCATCTTCCGGCAAAACATCACTATATGAGTAGACGGGTAAGTGCTTCCATCAAACTTCTCAAAATTCGGGGCCTTGAACTTATATGGGATTTCCACATCTAGAACCAGACTGAGCTCCCTAGCACTTAACCTATAGGGGTCATCCTCGTCTTCCTTTACTCGAAACTTTTCTTCTAGGTCTTTTTGAGTATCCTCTAGTTGCTTAGTGAATTCCATTTTTATTTGGTTTAATTTTTCCAATTCGTTAAAGTCTGGGATGCCGTCCCTAATAATCTCGGGATTTTCAAAGGTCACCCATGCTTGAGTTTGAGATGCTGCACCGGTATGAGAAGCATATGCACCTTGTGTAGGATTTGATGAAGGATCAATGAGCAGAGGATTCTTGATGGTTTGGGCAAAAATGCGATCCCCCGAGTTTTGGGCAGGACTCTAGACGGTACCCTTGTCTCTCAACTTCTGCCCTAGCCGAGCTTGCAACAACTAAGATATTTCCTTCATCATATCTTGTTGGGACTTGAGGGCAGTGTCCCTTAATTCCTGTTGGGTTTGTTCTATTTGACCATGCAGATCGGCTCACAACTTTGTAAAATCTTCCTCCATTCGCTTCGTTCGTAAATGAGTGTGATATGGGTGTGGAATGATGGTAATTTTAAAGAACCAAATTGCAATCTTTTTTTGTTTCTGAAACAGGAAGCTTTTTAGTCAATTATTTATAACAAAACAAAGAATGCAAATAAATGAATTATGCATGAATACAATGAGCAACACTGAGTTTGGCAAATATCATTGTTAAACGACTTTTATTAATAGAAACATAGTCTTGGTACAATAACCAAAGAAAGCCAACTAAACATGACTTCAGGGTAGTATCAAGGTCAATGATCTCTCTTACAATCCAAACAATCATCTCTCATTCTTCAGAACCATCGTCGACACAATCATGAAGTTTAGTAGCATCTTCCGCCAAGAGCCGTATCTTTTGGGCAACTCCTTGCATCTGAGCCATCCATTGCGCTAACTCTTGTTCTTGTCTCCAAATGGTGTAGATAGCAAAATGTAGTTGCTCCAAACTCGGCATCGGGCGTACTTGAATTACTCACTTAAAGCTTGCCACATGATCCTTGAGCTGCTGAACCTTAGTCTCCAACTCTTCAATGCGAGCCCCTAAAGACGGTTCTCAGAATTACTTACTTTTAATTTGCTAGTCGATCCCTAGTGCTTGAAAAGAGACTTTTCCATAAACTTAACCTGATCTTTCAAGGCTTCATTTTGGCGACGTTCTTTCTCGAGCTGCCTAGAGTAGGAAGTGTGCAGGTTTTTCATTTCTTGTGTTAAAGTGAGCAATGGTCCTTGTTCTCACAATACATTATTTTATAATTCTCGGCTCTTGCTTTCTCCTCCTTAAGTCGGAGCTCTAACCCTTCGCTTGATCCACATTCCACAACCCTTTTGCCTTTTGTTTAGCCTATTGAGCTTCTGAATCTCTTCCATTTCTAACTTGAGCTCAAGTTCCAATTCATCATTTTTCTTTTGTAGACCTTTAACCATTCCTTCAAACTGTATCTTCTCCAACTCAAAGTCGAATCTTTCTTTGCGGGCTTTCTCCTTGAGCTTGAGATACCTCTATTGCTCCTATTTAAGCTGTTTTCTCATCAACTCAGCTTCGGTAGAAAGTGTGGCCAACCTCTCTTCCATTGATCTCTTTCCATCAGGATTCAATTGGGGAATGTTGTCATTGACGCGGTTGAATCTTTATGCCTCATACTCGGGAGTGGTCATGTGGGTAGCATTCATGACTCTGACCCATCTCGCGTTGTTCCAAGCTGAAGAAACATCATACACTGCTTCCTTGTAGCCTTTTTCCCTCTCATAATTCATATTGAACTCATTCAAACCCTTGGTAGCTGACACAAATTGCTTCGAGCCATACTGTCTCAAAACCAGAAGAGGTGCATAAGTAGTGTGCCCCTAAAGTCCAAGTACCAACATCCAAGAGTGTATCACGCATCTATAGAGGATACTCTTTGCAGAAAGCCATGGAGCCCTCCAAACTATATCTTCCTCTCTTAGGTTGCACAGAACATCTACCCAAACTTCCTCAGATCTTTGGGTGGGCCAATCTTCCTTTCGTAGAAATCCTTATAATGATGAGAAATTGCCATTGTAAAGAGGCTTTGAGAAGTTAACATCCAACCATAGGTGACTATAGAACCATACCGTCAAAAGCTGTGGGCATCCATAGAAACGACCCCGCCATGCTCCCGACAAAACCTGAGAGATCGAAAAGTTTCAGCTAAAATCACAGGCACGGGACTAGTCCCGCCACTCAAACAGTCAAATAGGTCCAACACTGCCGGATCAATTAGCCCTATTGCCTGGGGAAAAGTACTAACCCATAAATTAACAACGCGAAGAGATTCCGCTGAACTCGGCCTACCAGATGTACGGAAGCTAGGGCTAGAATCCTATCCCACTTGAGATACTTCTTACTGTTCTAAGTAGTAACTGACGTTCAACCCAGGATTCTAACATGTCCGAGAATCTCCCGAGCTTGCCTCGAAAAGCTTTGTTCTTACTAGGCTTCGAGTATACCCAAGTTTTATCAATCTTCTCGCAGTTTAAAAGGTCTTGATATTCTTCAATCGTATGAGTTAAATCGAAGTTACCGATCGTAAAACAACTATATGCGGATTCCAGAACCTCACCAAGGCTTGCAATAGTGTCTAATCTACTAGAACATCTAACAAACATTCAATGTCACCATATTCTCTGCTGAAAGTGCTCATTATTTCCAAATCCCAACTATTCCACACCGTCTTCAACCCAGAGTGTCGTTGTATTCTGTATTCATAAATGTCTATGTTGCCAATGTTGACCTAAACTCGGTAGGGATATTGTCTCCATCATGCAACTGTTCCCCTTCAGACCATATTTGCACGTCAGAGTTCTTTTCATCGTTGCTATGAACTAGGTCTCCCATCAATCTAGCCTTTAACATCAGATTATTTCCAACTCAATGTGCTCTTTATGATATGACGACAATATGCAAAACAAAAGAGCAACAAGGGAAAGAAAAGAGAATAGAAGAGTTAATCATGAGATAAAAACGCGAAAGTGAGAAAAGATAAACGTAAACAATTTACACAAAGAAAGAAACCTAACCACATGAGTTCTAGTTCGCTAAGGTTATCCGCATGGCTCTGATAGGGGTGGTTTTCTTAAATTCTCACACATGAGTTCGGTTCTAATTAAGGGTACCCGAACCTATCTTATTGCCTACTAAGGCTACAAGAACCCAATTCAAGCCCATTATAAGCTTAAGGAGTGGTTTCAATTCGAAGGAAAGCATGACTTGATGACGTGGATGGCTGCTCATATGTCAAAAGGCATGGATTTTGGAAGTGAATTATCGGTCCGTGGAGGGCTACTCACGTGGGTATGTGGCGTTTCACTCCCACTTAAGGGAAGGAGCTCGGGTATAGAGCTTAATGATATGATGCAACACATGTCGGTGACTCCTCAAAAATTAAATGAAGAATTAATTCGAGGACCAACAATTATCAAAGCCCGTGCAATCTTGATCACATTTTCAAGGAATAATCATCCTGGTTAAAATCAATTAAAATCCCAATAATTTTCATTATTTAAAAACAATAATTTTTTCATTGGCCTAACTCTCTTTTGTTTTGAAAAAACAAAAAATATCCCCAGCAGAGTCGCCATGCTGTAGCGACCTTTTTTTTAAAGGACAATCGTGTGGATCGTACATAAATTCGGCACTCCAAATTATCCTCTTAAATCATTAATGAAAAACTTTTAAAAGAATGGGGATTTTTTTGAAAACCTTAATTTTTTTGAAAAACGATAAAAACTTGGAGTCGCCACCGGCCACTTGGGTAAGGTAGGTCGGACACCATAAGAAACCAGAGATTCGTTGTGAAAGGGTTCGGGAGTTGGTTTCGCGTGGGGAAGGATTAGCACCCCCATCACGCCCAAAAATCGGTACCAAAATATTTGTTGCTTTTAAAGGATAAAAATCATTAAAATTTATATTGAATTTAACTCAGAGTTCTTAAATGAAAATTAACCTTGATTGCACGGGCTTTATTGAATTGGTGGATTCGAATTAATGGGACATTTAATTAATAAGGTTGACAATATATCGGACCATAGATTAAACAGACATCGAATAAGCCCGACTATCGTGTTAATTTATGGTTCGACTTTCGTACGTCACCTTTATGCATGATGCCAGCATTTAAGTATGATGTGATGATTTTGTTAACTTTTAATCCATTTACCTCAGGATGGTAAGGATTAATCTGAATATTTGGTCTACATCCTTTAAGCTCGGACTGTTACGACGCAAATATTGGAATTAATAAGTACCTCCTTTTAACGATTTAGATTAATTAAGAATGCAATTAAGATTAAAGGTTACATGAATGACAATTAAAGCATGATAATCAAAGGCACAAATATAAACACACAAAATGAAGGCCCAACTTATTAAAAAGCCCAATTAGTGATCTATTTATTAATTAAACGATCCTATTACTTAATCCTAAGTTAATTAGCCTTAAAAGACTAAAAACCCTAAATCATGGTGATTAATTTGTAATTTAATGTTAATCTGAACTTAAAATTGATTTTATCCTAAAAGTAATTAAGAAATGTTCAATTACTTTAATGAATTTAACATTTACCCCAATAAGCCATGGATAAATTTAAATTCACTAAATTAATTCGAACCCTAATCTAACTAAGGCTCTAAAAACCTAGAACTAATTTAATTAACTTGAGGATCATGCCCTATGAGAAGAGCACACGATCTAAATTAATTAAGTTAATTCACTTAATATTGTCAAAAGCCTAAAAGAACTAATAGCTAAGCCCAACGGTCTAAAGCCCAAAATTACCAAAACAAGGCCTAAGGCCCAAAAGCCTAAAACCAAGCCCAAGACAAAACTAGGCCTAAGGCCCAAGAATCTAATGCTAGGCCTAAAGCCCAAATTAAAACTATCTAACAAAGGCCCAAAAATATATACATTAAGACATATTATATTAAAATTGCATCACATACTAAAAACATATCATTTTAAGGAAATTATATATATTATACTTTCGTAAAATTGCATATATTATATATTTTAGAATACTATATCTTATATTTAAAGAAAATTATACATGTACCTTAACCTTTAAGAAACTATATATTCAAAGAAACATTAATATATATATATATATATATACATTATAAAAAACTTATATTGTATATTAAGGACTATGTCTTATATATTTTACAAAAATATGTTACATATTTTAAAGGGCTATAAATTATACTTTGTGAAATTGTATGTATTGTATAATATAAACTTTATTTTATTTTATAAAACTATAAAAAGGGGCTACATTAAGTAGTACTTAAAAACTATTTATTATATATGTCAAGAATATATATTACATTTTAAAAAAAAATCTATTATATACTTAAAAAGACATACATTATATATCACAAAACATATACATATTTTACATTTTACAAACTTCTATTTTGTACTAAAAACATATCTATTATAAGTTGATAATATATACATATATTTTTTATTTTACAAATTTCTACCTTATACCTAATAAATATTAGACATCGAATCATATTTTACATTTTACAAATTTCTATCCTATACTAGAACTATATGCATATTAAATCCCAAATATACTATTCGAACCTATTTTGACCCCTCTAAAATAACAATCATAAACAAGCAATATTAACATAAGAATTAAATTGAAATTACAAGAAATAAATGTGCAAGATTTAGACTAAAAATGCATGAAAAGAATAAATAAAAATAATTTAAAACTGGAAAAGGGACTAAATTGGATAAATTAAAATTGTAGGGCCAAAATTAAAAGAATTAAACTGATAAAAAAAGGGGACGAAATTAAAAGAAAAAAAAAAAACTTTAGGGGACCTGCGGCGTAATTAAAATAGGCAAAATGGCTGGGTCTGTAATTAGAATGGGGCGGAGGGACTGAAGCTGCAATTGGACCATGAGAAAGGACCACGGACGTGATTATTTTAGGGCAGAGGTCCTTAAAATGCAATTAGCCCATTTTTAAAACGTTATAACTCTATATACCCCTTTAGCCAATTTTTTGTTATACACCCCCAAAACGCTCTCCCCTCTCTCCTCTATCTCGACCGAACACCACCGTTCGCCGGAAAGAGAGCCCAGAAACGGGCTGATAATCGCCATGTCGGCCGCCACTCGCTAACGGCCCCTAAAATCCACCAAAACACCCTGTTTTTCATACTAAACCTAGATTTGAACCTAGTTTTTCCAAAATCAACCTTTTTTGCCGTTAAAATCCTAAAGCCGAGACCAAAAAAAGAAATCTAGGGCTGAAAACCCCCACTCTAAAATCACTCTCTAGCGTTTATCTCCCCACTGGTTCACCATCGGAAGGTCTCGGGACACCATGAGGCTTATCACTAGTGAGAGAAGCACAGCAGCACGAGGGTAAACCCTAAACTCTATTATATATATATACATGTTTCGAATATATGAGGAAAAAGAAATACCTTGGAAGGCTTTTTTTTCTTTGTTTGTATTGATTTTGGATTTTTTCCCGTTCGAAACTTAGGGGTTACAAAATGATGTTTACATTGCTTATATGCCCCTCAGATCACTCATTGTTTGCCTATGTTATTGTTTACATGTTTAAGCAAAAATTAAATGAATGAACTGTGGCTGATGATAACACTGAAATCTTCTCTTTTTATGTATTTTTTATATGATCGGTGGTTGCGGAGTTGGTGGTGGCCATATGGTGGCAGCGGAAATTCTGGCGACGTAACCACGCGGACGGGAGAGACGAAACGGTGTAGGCGCGTGAGGAGGCTGAACGGTCAGGCATGTAGGGAGCCGGACGGTCGGCGCGTGAGCTTCACCAGCGCGTGCGGAAGTTGAGCAGTCATCTCAAGTTTGATCTGGATAGTTGGATCAAATATGATCCAACGGCTAGATCTTGGCGGATGCAATAGAAAAGGAAGAGTTATCAAATTAGTTTTTAGGGTTTTTATGTTTAAATTGTTTTTGGCCTAATGGGCTTTGTGAATATTAAAAGGGTTTGTAATGGACTTAGACTAATAAATTGAGTTTATATTTGTCATTTTATATCTGTTTATTTTTATTATCAGCCCATTTTATAATATAATAACATAACATACTTGCATACATATATAAATAAATATCCTTACACATAATATACAAATATCAATACACATTACATATACACATAATACATACGTACATGCACATAATAGCATATATATTACTAATGCATGCAATAAACACATACACATATAAACACACAAACCTACATTTATGCCTAAATAGATAATAAATATACATACATCAAACACATAATAACGACACATACCTAACATACATATAACAACACACATGTGCATAATTCCTATACACATAATACAACCACTTAGCATCATTATTTTATTATCACATAATAGTATATATATATAAGGGGACCATTACTACAAAAACAAAAATAAAATGGGTCCACCCCGTACAAAATTAGTGATTACACCCTTAATATTTAATTTTTTAGTCATTTTAGCTCTCATTGTTTTTTCGACTCAAATTAACCCTTAACGCTTTATTTTCGTTCAAAATTCACTCTTGATGGATGAAAACCGTTAATCAACTAACGGTCAACGCCGGTATATCAGCATGACAAGAATTGATAACGTGATGATGCCACATGTATAAAGATGCTGGCGTGACACTTTATTAATGTGAAATCACGTTTTTTTAAATAATCATTTTTATATTAATTTTTAACCAATCAAATTATGACATGTGACATCATTTGATTGGTTCAAAGCCATGAAAAAAATAAAATTATAAAAAAAACTATAGTTGAATCTACTAAAAATCAAACCAAAGCCTGATAAATAAAAGGCATAACATCTTACCATCAGGCTAACTTACCATCTCGGTAACTCTTCACATCAAACATTATATTTAGCACATCTATTTCTTCTTTCTATTTTACTCAACACCTTGACCACTTAACTACAACTACCAGAGTTAGGATAAAACACATATGAGATTGTCGAATCCAATCGAACAAACGCAATGCACAACTTTTTGGTAATTTAAAGTTCAAAAATTGGCGTTCAATGATTATCTTAAAAAGACTTGGGCCATATTTTTTATTGCTTTTCAAATCAGCTCTTGACTTCAAAAGTTGATTTGAGTTATGTAACTTTTAAGGTTAAAATTGTTGTTCAGCTTGCTGAAAATTTTAGTTTTAAATTTTTTCAAAAGTACTTTTAAATAAAATTATTCATATATCATCGTTTATATCATCAATCCTTTTATATTTTTAAAAAAATGTCTAAAATAAACATTTTATCTACTTAAAAGTACTTTTTGACAATAATATCAAATACTCCTATTTTAAACCAAACAATTTAAAAACACTTTTTCAAATCACTTTCACACCGCATTCTTTAAAAGCAATGCTAAACCAACCCTTTACATTCAAAGCATCCAACTTGAACTCTAAACCGTTATCTCCCCTTCTAATCAAAATGTTGATCTCTGAAATTTGGTTTCTACTCATGTTTCCCCTCAAAGAAGAAGAAGAAACCCTTTCGATTTATGGAACACAACCGTAATACTCTTGCCAAATCCAACGAAAATGTTCCACACAAACGTAAGCAATCGTAATCGACAAACTCTTTTGATTTTTGCCCGGAGAATGAACTTTAAAATCCCTTTCAATTTTCCCTCAAACCCTTTCCTTTTTCTTTTCACAGTACCAAGGGTCCTCTTATTTCCTTCTTTTCAGGTTTTGTTTTTAATAAAATGTTCAATTTAAATTGTTTAGAAATTATTAATAATTGTTAAGGGCATAAATTTTTTTTATAACTCTAATGTCATCCCAATTCGTTATTCACCAAACATTCAAATTAAAAAATTTGATCGGTCAAACCTTTAATTTTAGTTCAAATCGCTATTTACCAAACAGTGCCATATTCATTCATAATTTTTCAATAAAACTAACTATTTTTATTATTATATATGAATATGACCAAGGCATATCAATTCCATCAACATAAAAATAAAGTCTCTACCCAAGCCTTTGATCGGAATGCATATACCATATTGCAGCATTCCTTGTTCAAATTTTATTGGGTACATTATTAATAAAAAATCAAATCGGTAGTCGAACCGATCAAACGATCGGTTCTTAAATCAACCGACTAAATTACCAGTTCAATAATAGTTTAAAAATCAATAAAAAAAATTCGTTAAAGTAATAAAAAAATTGGTTTTTAAGCCGTTTATTATTTGGGTTCTTTGATTTACTACAAGTTCACAGCAGTTCACTGTTATACCCAGTTTTATACCACTGTTTCACCGGCCGGTCTGGTCTGGTTCTAACATCACCGATAAAATGCCGTACAGAAACTAGAACTTACAACAAACGAATGCAAACAATGAAAAAGGTGCAATGCAAATACAATCTTGACTAAAAGGGAAATCGGTTACTCATATATCCGAAAGGACAGAAGCACATTACTGATCGTACTCTAAATAAACGCAGAACATTCGGCGCTCTTATATAGAAAAACCTCTTTCTCTGGGCAGAGGTATGTTAGCTCACATTTTGGACCTCCAGAAACTTTGACTCGATTAACATTCTCACTAAAGAATTCTATACCCAAAGAAACACTCGATGTAAATGAAATAGCTTTAGGGGTTAGATAGAAAGGAACCACAAACGTGAATTCCCTGACCTCATTGCTGCTTCTGTTTCCACTACAGATTAGGTTCAAATCTAAAAATACAAACTGAGTGGACTCCTCACTCATACCTATCCTCAGCCACAACCTACTTTCAGTCGAAACATTGTGCAAAGTGATTGTAAGTGGTATAGAAGCAGGGAGTCCTGGAATGAAAGGAAGATGGTTTTCGGAATCATTACCTGGAACTTCTAATTCTGCATGTATACCTGGGAGTTCCGTATAGCACAAACTGCTGAAGGGAAAACGAGTCGAGTAACTTCTGGAAAAGAAGTGGCTTATACGTGCTACCGCTGCTTGACGAGCCAGCACTGTGCATTGATTTCTTAACTTCAACTGTAAAATTAGATGGTTCAGTAGATCCCTCCTTGTGGAGAAATTCCACATGGGCAACCGTAGACGACAATATTTTAATTGTGGTATCATAACAGCAAATATCCATTATGGACAACCTCAAAAGCAAAGCCACAAGTGACAGTTCCAAGATTTGCAACTCTCTCCTTTGGACAAACCAATGAACCTATTCCGGATTTCCCTGAGCCTCCGGTCTAATTTTGCAAATAGAAGCTCTAAATTTTCCACTCTGTACGGGTGAAACATTTTTGTCGGTCTAAGGTACCCCCACACAGCAGCAAGGTTTTCTATGACTTGGAGATACCGGAGAGTAAATGCTACAGCACCAGCAGATCCAGGGGACTCCTTGTTAAATGATGTCAATTCTTCCTTACAGGCCCTGCCAAACCCAAAGATAGCAAACCAAACTTTATGATACATATATAGTCCAAGATGACACGAGCACTGACATGGTTCTCATAAAATGAATTACTATTAATTTGGCCATGCACATGAAGTAGATAATTCCAAGGGTTCAATATCATTATCTTGCAAAGATACTGAACAATAACTTATATAATAAAACAGAACAACTTCAATGCAAAAAACAAGATGAAAAATCAGGAAAGCTTTCCTGTCAATAACTTATATGTGTGTGTGTGTGTATTTATTGCTTAGTAGAGACTGATAATTTATAAAACAAAAGCAGAACTTCATTGCATAAAATAAGATTATGAAAAACTGGGGAAAGTTTCATGTCACGTCAATAGAAATAAAGCCTATATGCCCCTGACAATTTATCAAATTAAATATTTTCTAATCAAATTGAATTATCAATCATTTCCTTGTAGACATTAACGTTAAAACCTTCCCTAAATTTCCCTCAATTGATATTTTTTTTACTAAATTGAATACTGACCAACTATTTAGATCAAATTCTTCAAAAGGCCCTTGTACTATGCATTTTTGTTGGATTTAGGCCTCTGCTATAATTTGATCATTTCTAGTCCCTCTACTGCTCAAACTGTGTATGTTCAGTCCCGAGGTCAATTTTTGTTAATTCCAGTAAATATTAGACGTGGTCTATTTTTTTAACATGTGATGATATGACATATACACCTTGCCAATTTTTGTACAGTTGGACGAATATTCTCCTTTTTTTATTTTTCTAAATGTACAAAAAAATTTGTTCAAACTGTACAAAAAACGTTAAAGGTGTACGACTTACATCCGCACATGTAAAAAAAAGTCAATTAAAATCATGTGACAAACTTGATAGAAAAAGGTTAGGCCTCAGGACTGAATATATATTTCGAAAAGTAGAGGGACTATAGATGATCGAATTATGATGGACTATATCTGCTAAAAACACAGTACAAAGACCTATAAAATTTGATCATCTATTTATAAATTTATTTCTTTGTCAACCTCAAGCCCTATATTAAAAACAAATTGTTCTTAACAAATTTTATTTTTTATCTTAAATTATTAAACCTCGATAAATTTGGCTTATTAAATTATTGCAGAAATTTTTGTAGAATTTACTAGAATATTCAGTATAAGTTACTTTTAAATTAACTTAAACCATAATACCTTTGAATGAATCATCTATTAAAGTTAATAAATTTAAATGTTAGATCAAACAACTACTGACTTGCACAATGTAAAACTGTTAATTATTATTTAATTATGAAATATAAAATTTATTTCAAATGATAATAGTTACGTATTATATCATCAAAGGAACATAAGCAATACAATAAACTAGTAGTAATAAAATGCATCGAGGAGAAAAATAATTAACTCCGTTACTTACCTCATACCCTTCAATGCTTCATTCGTGCAGCCTAAGGGTACCAACGACCAAAAGTCCTTGACCTTTTTAAAGATAAGGTTTACATATTTTCTTAATTCGGAATGCTCCCCCAGCTCATATTCTGCATGAGCAGCTGACTTCCCTAAACCAAGCTGTTTTTGATGATGAAAATTAGAGGTCCCTCCACTATTTTTCCAGAAGGGCATACCGACAGGACTATCAACTGTGGAACAGAGATTAATTGGGGCATCACCCTCTACTGTCGGCAATGTCTCTTTTATTTTGAGGTCAGCAAGAGAAATTACCGAGGATGTACTGCACTTGGATAAATAAGCCAAAAACATTTCTTGGTTCATGATATCACTTAAAGCATAAGAGATTCTACCAAGCCATGTAACCGCATAAGAAAATATTCTAGGTGGAATAACAGCAACATCCTTTTCATGTGAAAGCAGAGCTGAGATTGCCAGCACAAGAAATGCTGCTACCCTTGTACTATCAAAGCCCAATTTGCCTCCAAAAGTTGGTTCCAACTGTCGTAAGAAAAATAAGGTAAAGAGGTTGAATGATCAATGTTAACTCTTAACATTCTTGACCATAGATCGATGATTTTACAAGGTAATGCTATTGTGGATGCTATTCATAATATGCTCAAGCTTGATTGGAAAGTACAAGTCAATCATGTTCGATGGGAGAGAAACAAAGTAACGGATACTTTGACGGCTTTTAGCCGTAAAATATCAGTTGATGAAATATTATATGATTCGGCATCGGTTCTTTTTGCTTTGTTATATGCGCCAACGGACAATGGCTATTGTGGCCATAACCATTGCACTTATATGAATCCCGCCAAGACCTAGTAATTTATTTTTCCTTTTTATATTTTTTATTTTTTAAGGTCAAATTTTATATTTACTCCCTCTACTATACTTCAATTTAACGTAATTTAATCCGGTGCTATTTGGAGCAAGTTTTTAAAAATATAATTTGAACCAACTGACAAATTTATAAAAATAAAGGATCAAATTATGCCAAAAGTAAAATATATGGACTAAGGATGAAAATCAAACCAAAATTTGACATCTCGAATATTAGAGGTAAAACAAAATTGGTCAAATTATATTATTAGTCTTACGTAAGTCGTGGATTTAGTTCATATATTATAACTTGATCAAATTTTGAAAATATGCTTTTCAATCATGAAATTTCAGACATAATCTAAGATGGTATAAAGACAGCATGACTAAATTACAACTATTAAAAATGTTCAAATCTATAACTTATGTATTATACAATAATTAATAACAAAATTTGACTTAACAAATTTAATGTTATTGTTTGAGTAGGAGCAAAATCTCAAGACTTGGAAAAAGCACAAGGACTAAAAACGGCCGGATTAGAGTAAACGGACTAATTCATAATTTACACATAGTACAAGGACTAATAGTTCAATGTGACCAAGAAAAACACACACAATAAAGCCCAGGTAAACTAAAAATGGGCTACTCTTGAGATGCCAGTTATTGAGTGATCGAGCCTTGGAGAGCGAGGGCCCACAGGCCAACCTGGGTAGTTTAAAGGGCATTTTGGTAAATAGACAAATGTGTATATATCAGCGGTAGTAGTGGTAGCAGAGAAGTTGTGGTCACACTCACCTGAAAGATTCCGAGAAAGAGAAAATGCCTTGCCTCAACATCTCAACCAACGTGAAACTGGACGGCGTCGACACCTCCTCCATCCTCTCCGAAGCCACCTCTACGGTGGCCAAACTCATCGGAAAACCCGAGGCCGTGCGCTTCTTGTTTCCCTCTCTTTATTATTAGTACTTTTCATTTCCAATTTTATCTGTTTCTTGAAATTTTGTTGAATATTTAATTTGCTTTCTTGTTGTTTGTTTATATGCGAAATTATGCGTATTGATTCGGTTCTCTAGTCTCCTTTTGGTAAATTATCATTACTCATTTATGCCGGCGCGGGGCCATAATTGAATTGTAGCTATTTTAGACTGTCAAAATACATTTTTACCATTATATTAACTTGTATCTTTTTAATTTTTAGGGATCAAATTGCATTTTTATCAAATTAGGGGGCCAAAATGAAATTTAATATTGTATTAAATTATAATAAATAAAAATTTTAAAGGGCCAAACTAAAATGTTTCCATTTAGGGGGCCAAGATCCGCAGGTACCATGTTTTAGAAGAAAGACCCGTTGTTTACCTTCTAATCCAAATACATGGTTCTTCTCTTGCTTTTGTCGATTTGAATGCTAGGAAACAGCAAAATTCTGTTGTCTAAACTCGGTTTTGTTTCTTGTTTGAATGATACTTTTGCTACATTCTTGTATGTTTGTAAATATCTTTTCACCCTCTAGCGTCATTGCAAGTAAAATTGAGGCTGGATACTGCTTGATGCTCGAAGAGTTTTGCATATCCTAAATGGCCAATAGCCTAATACTATAATAGTTACTGACACCGTGTCTATTTTACTTGTATCCATTGTAGATCTTCGGGAATGTGGTAAATGTTTCAACTGCTCTGCTTGTACAAGACTTCTGAATGACGTTGTTAGACCTTGGCATTGAGGGAAATGTGCTCTTGGTTGAAGTGATTTATGTTATTGTTTAGAGACTTGTTTTCTTCCTTTTTCTATTTATGCTTTGTAAACAAAAAACTGGCTGGTTCAACCAAGGACTTGATGCTTGCTTGATTTGGTTCTATATAAAGAGCAGGAAATGCTTTGATCTGGCCAAAAGTGTGTTTAATCAGTAAGAAACCAGGGGGGAAAAATCCTCTTTTTTTCAAATTCTATATAATTAATGTTTTTTTAAGTTATATCAAAAACCATACGACTAAGAATGAATACCAGACTGAATACCTTGTTTTTTCTTTTATTAACTTGCTAGAAGGAACTGTGTACTGTTTACAGTAATGCATGTTTATCCATGGCATGTAATATGTTGTTGTCTGTATGCAGTATGTGATGATTGTGTTGAAGGGTTCGGTGCCCATGTCATTCGGAGGTACTGAGCAGCCGGCTGCCTATGGTGAGCTGGTATCCATCGGTGGCCTAAATCCAGATGTGAACAAGAAACTGAGTGCTGCGATTGCTGCCATTCTTGAAACCAAGTTACAAGTGCCCCCGTCACGGTTCTTCCTCAAATTTTATGACACCAAGGCAAGCTATCAATTTTTGCTTAATTGTCATGAGGATGAGTGACTGTCATCTATTTGTCTCTTCTCGTTGCATTTTCCATGTTTGTTTAGGCACAATAAACCCAAGAATATGCACAGTGTTTGCACTCCTTACACCAACACTAGATAATCTAAATAGATATTTTCTGTTTCATACTGTGAGCATAGCTCTCGTTAGCTTTCTTGTGAGTGCAACTTATGCTGTTTCTTTGGCCCATGATGATATTTAGCACCCCCTTTGTGGCACTTGCTGCTTGATAGTGCTGATACTTTGATTGTTTTGTAGGGTTCCAACTTTGGATGGAATGGATCAACCTTCTGAGTCTGGCGATGTCTGAATTTCTCAAAACATCGATATTGTCTTTTCAGTATGCTTTATTTCTATTGTGAATTACTGTTGACAAATTTCGGCAACGCTTAATGGCATTATGTCGTTTATCTATGTGTTTTCTTAGGACAATGATATGCAGACATTAATGGCACTAATGTGGAACAAGCCTGTATGAAGATATGGCACATGATTCAGTATTTGGAGTGGAAACTACTTTGATTTGTCAACAGATCATCTGCTGGTTTAATTTGTTCGAGTTTTGAGATAATTTTTAACTATGTGCTAAGTGCTGCATGGTTCGTAGCGGTCTATCGACGCATGCAACACATGGTACGTAGTTAAACATTGTCCCCAAAAGTTATCTATTTGAGTTTTGAGATAATGTTTAACTGGAATGCATCAATCCCAAAAAAAACTTGAATGCAGCACATACCACATCTTAGAGTTTTTACAGTGGGTTGGTAACATTTTACTTGACTTGCGCCGTATGCAACTGAGCAAAGATGTGGTCAAATTCAAACCACTGAACAGGTCCCACTCCTAGTTTTGCAGGCCATTACAGGTTGAGTTTATTCATTGTTTAAAAACACAAGAAACTTGAAATACAAAAAATGATATATATATATATATATATATATATATATATATCATGCATTAATCTTGAATCCCAGTATAACGTCAACAGTCAAACTGCATTTCCATACGTTGGAGTAGGGGCAACGCTGCAGCAGCTAGTTGTGCCTGTCTAGTTAGGAACGAACGCAAGACTTTATGTTAGGGGACAAATTTATATAATTTAGAAGACGGAAATAGATTTTTATTAGAAAATAATTTTTTAAACTATATGAAATTTCAAATTTTCAGGAGGCGACCGCTCTCTTTTGGTCCCTCGATTCCTCCCTCTGTCTGGATACATATTAAGACTAGTAAACTCAGCAGAGGCACATGGCAAACCTTGAATCTCATTCAATGCCAGAATAAAGCAAATTCAACACAAGGCTTTCCCTGGTTTTCATCATACAAGAGGTGTGAATCCCAACTTGTGGGTACGGAGAGTTCCTATTAGGGTTAGTTACTATTGTCGGCGGTGAATATATTAGTCATAATATACATGTATGAGATGGACAGTACCTCACTTGAGTCTAACACAACTTGCTGAGAAAAATTAAACATTGAACAACAATACAATCAAATACATTACGGCATGAGTCATTTCATAGTCAAGTTGTCTGGTTTTGTTTGTTACATCTTTTCTTTCCATTGGTATTAATTTATTGAAAAGACGCCATTAGAAATGAGAAACAGAACAACTAAACAAGAGCACATCAGATACCATATAGATATTGCCATAGTAGGAACCTTTTCCTGCAACTAGGGATGTTCAAAACCAGCCCAACAGGTACCCAAAGTCTCAATAAGTCTAATATCACTACTATATTATTACTATGTTTCATTCTCTCTTCTATTTTTTAACTTGCATTATGAGTTTATCGAGCCTTTAGGTACCTATTGGGCCAGTTTTAAACACCCTTACCTGCAACTGCAAGGAGTAAGAGACTACTAGCAATGGCAAAGCCAAGATCTAACGTTTGTGCTGAAATTAAAGTATAAAAAATTGAGACACAGTTAATGATTGTTCTATTTAACCAAGGGATCAAGGTTTTATAAAAAATAAATAAACCAACAGAAAGTGAAGTAAAACTTACTTACAGGCTACTCGTGCCGGATCTAAAAATTTAAGAATGGAGGCCAAAATATATATTTTTTAAACTAAGAGCTGCATGCATCCGCTGCTGCAAGAGCAAAAAGAACCGATGAAACTCAGGATGGATAGCGCCATAGAAGATCAAAACACACCCAAAAGAGAAGGCTCGAAGATCATCTATGGCGCTATCCCTCCTGAGCTTAACTGATTCTTCTGTACTAATATATCTTCTACTTTTTCGAAGAACAACTGAACTGAGAAAGGCTAAATAAACCAAGTAGATATAAAAGAGAAAGGGAAAAGCAGGTTAATGCTTCTGCTCTGATGATGTAGGTGAGGGAATTAATAGAAAAGCAGTCTGTATTTATAATAGCAGCAGCCGCAAGCACGTGGGGGAAATGCAGTTGCAGACAACGTTAACTTCATTGGAACGTGGATTGGTCTAATACCACAATGAAAACCCCAACTTCAATTGTTATTTATGCAAGGGTGGATGTATATATATATAACCTAAATTTGACTTCAAAATATAATTTGGTAGTTATTCTTTTATTCAATTAGGTATATGAATTAAATTTTTAGGTTCAATTTGGTACCTAGACTTGGATTCATAATTTAAATTGGTTTAAATAACGCATTTATCATAAGTACCATTTATGATTAAAAAGTGAAGTTTAGGTATAAATTTGAACCAACAAGTCAAGTTCAAATACCTAATTGGATAAAATAAATAGGTATTAAATTAGATCTTAAAGTCAAATTCAGGTAAGTAATTGGATTAAAAAATTAAGTATAGTATTGCAACTTAAAGTCATTTCAAGCCATTTACCGTTAGCTGACTGACAGTTTTCATCCGCAGAGTGACCATTTTGACCCAAAATGAAATGTTGAGGGTTGAATTGCTCCAAAAAAGAATAGGGGCCAAGTGACTATTCAGTCAAACGTTTTGTTGAGATATTTGATTTTGAATAACTTTAAGAAAAATGGTTTTGAACTTAAACAAATTTGCAAAAAATATTTCAAAAGTCAATAAACTTAAAAAAATAAGTTTGAAACATTTTCAAAGGGTTTTTGACATGTCTTAAATGATTTTAAATAGCCAAAGTGTCAAAAACATGCATTGAGTACCGGTACAGTTTGACCCGTACTGATACCCAGAAGTTCTTGTATCAGTATTGTTTTCATGTACCGATACGCCCCTTTGTCCTTAAGTTTTGACAAATTCCAGTAGCCAAATTGAGTGTCTGTACAACTTTAACCGTAACAATATGAAGGGCCATGTACTGATATCAGTATCGTGTACTGGTACTCTTGTGTATTAAATGCTCCAATGTCTCTTTCTACTTAAAGCATGTACCGATATCGAACCTCACGTATCGATACCGATGAGCTCAAAATTGCATTTATTGCTGGAATTAAAGTCTCCAAGGGCTCTAAACAACTCCAACGGCTAGTAACGGTCATGAAGCCATTATAGTGTTTAAAAGACCTCTTCAAGCAGCCATGCAACAACAAGAAACAACACTACCCACATTCATGTATAGAGAAAGTGTTTTTGTGCTTTAATTGTCAATTTTCTTTGTAGAACACACTTGTGAGCTTAATTGTTATATATGTCCAAGTATTAGGTTTTGGGTGTGAGCTTAGAATTGAAAACAATAAGCCTTGTGAGGTCTTCCCTAATTTGCTTATTTGTTTCTATTGTAAGAGAGTGTTTAACAAGACTTTAGGGGTATAAGTCTTGTGTTGTAAGGGTTATATCCTTGAGCCTGAGAAAAAGGAAAGGAATTCAAGAGTGAATTTGAGAAAATCTTTAGTGGGAAGATAAGGTAGTGGATGCAGACTTTGGTTAGAAAGTCGAACCACTATAAATTCTTCTGTCAAACTTTTAAATTTCATTACTTCCACCACTATCACTCAGAAACCAATTCACCTTCTCTTGGCTATCTCGGTTAATCGTTCGAGCCTCCCAAGTATTGGTATTAGAGTTTCGTCTTTACATCGAATTAACATCCTATAGTCGATCTTTGAGGTGTTCAACCATTCTACATCAATTGGAGATCACGACGCAATCCATCGACAAGTCTCCTTACTTCAACGGTGTCAACTACTCCTATTGAAAGAATAAGATGATATTTTCATGAGAGCTAAAGACTATCATCTTTGAGATATCGTTCTTGATGGCCCGCTCGTCACACAAAAAAGCAAGGTGAAATGAAATGTGAAAGATCGCAAGAAGATAGAGCTAAATGCAAAGGCCTTGCACATTCTATTTTGTGCATTTGGCCCGGAAGAATACTTAAAGATTTCTTCTTGTGAAAATGTCAATGAAGTATGAGACAAACTTGAAGTCACATATAAAGGTACAAATGATGTGAAGGAAACCAAGATTATACTTCCCAACCTCAACTACGAGAACTTCTAGATGGACTCGAAAGAATACATCAAAATTATGTTCGATCGGTTCTTAACCTAGGTTGTGGGTTCTAAACCTATTAGGAGCAAATTCTCCCCAGATAGAAATTGTCCAAAAAACATAGTTCGATACATTTTATATTAGATATATGACTTATTAGGAAACATAACAAATCTTTTAAACTTATATACATGGTTTATGTATTTATATAAACACACCCTTCTATATAAATGGTTTTTTTTTGACAAATTCTAATTCTAATTCTAATTCTAATCCTAATCCTACCTAGAGGGGAGGGAAAGGGGGAGGCTTTAGGGAAAGGAAAGGGTGCTCCTGGTGAGTCTAGAACCCATGACCTAAGAGAAATGTGGGAACAAAGATGAACAGTTTGGCCAACCTGGGCAAATGTGCTTGCTCATATAGATGAATTTTGAATGTTATAAATGATTTGTTTTACTCAATAATTTTATATTGATTCAATATTAATTGAATCGTCGTTGTTTAATACATGATATTATTTAAGGTTATTATTTGATATGTTATCATTGTAAAAATACATATGCATGTTTATTTGATTTTAAAATCTGGCATTTAAGTCTTTGATCATAAATTCTAAACTCTTAACCTAAAATTATAACCTTACATTTTAGACACTAACCCCTAAATTAAATCTTAAAATATCCCTCATTTGTTGAATAATGTTATTTTATCGTCAGTGTATATGATTATAATTTAATGTTTTATTAAAATTTTATCAATTCAAAAATGGCTAATGCTAGGAAGATATGAATGAATTCCTCTTGGAGCCGACAAAGTTGAGTCCTTAATTGAGAATGTTGAAGAGTTGAAGGGACGGATTTGATATGTAAAAAGTTGTGTTGAATTTCTTTGTCTCGTCGGGCCTGCCGACTACGGAGCTGGTGGAAATTATACATGCATCGGTATCACAAGTGGACCATTTCTTTGTTTCATTTATTTATCTTTATTCTGCAAACTTTTCAATGCCTAATTACAAAATAATTCTCTCTTACCTCCATGATTACCCCCAACATTTTGGTTAATGATTATGATCACAAGCAGTACAGTTTTAATGATTTGGCACTGTCACGTAAGTAGGGGTGTTCATGGTAGTATGGTGTGCAAAATAAACCGTAATTGTTAATTGGTATAATTGTTAAATTTCATCCGTTAATTAACTTATTATTAAAGCTTAAAAATTTTCGGTAATCAACCGTTAAAAATGATGATTAATGGTTAATTGTTATGAAATTATTTAGACATAAAATGAAATTTGTGATTAAAAATTCTTTATTTAAATATTTATTTTTCTGAAAATTTTAATACAATATTTATCGGAGAGATAATTTTATTATTCTCAAAAGAATCAGTGAATATTTAAAAAAATTGTAATTGGTTACAGGTTAACCTGTAACCAAACTGTTAAGTTGTGTTAACCGCTGTACGGTTAACCATTTAAAAATTTTATGGTTAATTATTTCTTAATGATTAGGTTACGGTTTAATTTTCGCTATAACGGTTAACCAACCGTTTATGCTAAATGGTACGGTTAGCCTACCTTAAACACCCCTACATGGTAGGTCAATCTATACCGTTTAATTTGGTATGTTAATTGTTATAGTAATTTTTGAATCATAATTTAACCGCTAAAAATGACTAAAAGCTTTAATCGCTAATGGTTAACCGTTATTAATAGTTAACAGTTACAGTTTAATATGCACACCCCTACTGTCAAGTACTTGATCTAAGATGAAATTATGTGAGACACTAAGTTGTTTGTCTTTGAAACTAATAAAATCATAGAAGATAGATAAAATTTGATTGCACCTTTTTGTGCCTCTTTATATGCCCCACCAATTATTTTATGTACATATATTAATGCTTATTTTTCATTGCTTTATCAATTATGTATGTTTAATGATAATACACTTGGTATAAAATTATTGGCGGAACATATAAAAAATACAAAAAAGATATCAACGAATTCTATTCATAAAAGATAGTCATAAAAATAGAGAGTTTAAATTTTATTTCACTAATTTATTATTAACATATTTTTTTTAATAATTTAAAGGTGATCATAAAATAATATTTGTTTATAATATTAACATATCTTAGAACGTAACTAAACCAGAAAAAAATTAGTTGCAAGATTTAATTCCATCGACTTCAAACTAATATTATTTTAAAATAATTAAACTAAAAATATTCAAAGAAACAAAAGCTTAATTATAAGTACTTAAATTTTTTTTAAAAAAAAAAACAATTAAATCATAAAAAAACGAGGTGGGTCATGTTCCTTTAAACTCACTCGATGTTTCCGCCATTGAAATTATGTTTTGGGTAGGTCATGACATATTGCAAGTTTCTGACATTGGTCATCGGTTAAAGTCATTTGAAAGCGTTCATGAGTTAGACTTCGATTCTCATATTCAAGAGGGTAATTATTCCTAACGCGTTTGGTATAAAAAAAGTTTTCGCATGCACTTCTATTTTAGAGTTTAAAAATTTATTTTGAGATATAAAGTTTAAAAGTTTATAATTTAAAAATTGTAGATAAACGTCACTAATTTTTGCAGCGCTATTTTTTTTGGCGCTTTCTCTATTGACGGAATGATTTTTAACGGCGCTAAAAAACACCATTATAGGATTAAAAAATACCGCTAAAGACCTATTTTGCTGTAGTGTAGATTTTAGGGATTATGACTAGAGTTTAGGGTTTATAAGTTAAAACTTAAACATACAACTATACTACTCAAAACCTAAACCCTAACATCTAAACCGTAAACTCTAAATTATAATCACAACCCATAAATTTTAAACCCCTAAATTTAAACTCATAAACCTTAAACTACAACTACAATTCTAAAGCTAAACGATTGTTAATTTTTTTTTTCATGCCGTCAATATATTGAATATAAATCTTATTTAAGATTCAAGTTCAAGTTCAAGTTCAATTCATATTTTATATTCATAATATGTTATATTATATATAAATTAAATATATAAAATTTTAAAGTAGTTGTCTTTAGAAAAATTTCATACACCCGCACACCAAACTATGTACCTTATGGCTTGAACCCTCCATTTAAATTGAGAATTCTTTTTTTTAAGTTTTTTTTTTAAGTATAATTAAGATTTATCAAAAAAACTGAAAGGTGAACTTTTGTTCATAATAGCCCAAAGAAGTTTTTTATTAAAATAAAATAATAAGTCGTTTATGATTAAAATTTAATAAAAAAATATAAATTTACTAAATATTAAATAAAAGGTGTAATGAAAACTTTTTGGTCCTCGTACTTTTTAAAAATATTATCTAAACCCTTTATTTTTTTGCCTCTTTTGACATTTTATTTTTTGTTTTATTGAATTAACGTGGCGGAAAAATAACGATGTCATATTGACGTGAATTGTTTTGTCATTTTTATCACATTAGCAAAAAATATTTTTTTTAATATTTCTAATAATGATAAAAAATATTAAAACATTGTGAAATCTATAAAAAGTTATTAACAAATGTAAGAAAATAAAAATTTAATGTAAAAAACATTAAACATAATAAATAAAACTGTTAAATAAATTATATTACGATATAAAAAGTTATTAACATTGATTTAAATCTATAAAAAAATATTTAAACAACTCATTGTAAACCTAAATTTACAATATTCACCTTATTTAGAGGTCTAAGGCTTCAAATCCCTCCAACAATCAATTTGACTACAACATACTAAATAAACATCAAAAAATGTATTTTGTTAAAGAAATCTCTCTACTTAAAAAAGAATTAAAAAAGTAATAATTGTATCCAATTGATAAAAGTGACAAGAAAGTTGAATTGATAAAGGGTGAGTAGAGAAATTCGAGATCGTTAGTACCTGCAAACCGTTACTACGCAAACACCCAATCAAAAGATCGCATGAATGCACTAGTAGGCCGTGAGAGCTACGACCCATCGCAGATTCGACATGCAAACATAACTCAAAACAACGTGACAATACACGTGACCGTACCGACACACGAGTTACGACAACTCAACTCACTAACACACTTTTCTTTCCTGACTAACACGTGTATACACCTTATCTAATCCCTTATAAGGAATCATCCACCTCTAAAGGAGGGAACGGACTCTCTCCCTTTTCGCTCTCCTCTGGGACGAAAAACCCAAAAAGCCAACAACTCTCTCATCTCCACGACCATGGTGATTATAGATTGTCATCGAAGAAAGCGTCGAACACATTCGTGATCAACATGAATCAACCATTTTTCTTGTCAAATAGAACGTTTAAAGAGATAAGTGTGATATCGTGAAAGTTTTTTCGAGTTTCAAAGACAAAAGTTACAAAAGTTTGAGCATTTGATGATTGACCCAAATGTAATTTTTGTAGCAATAATTTTTCAAAAGTATGAAGGGTGACCCAAATGTAATATTACCCATAATTGAGTGATCAAAATATAACGTTACCCATATTTGAGTGACTCAAATATAACCTTATCCATATTTGAGTGACTCAAATGTAACTTTTTAAAAATTAAATGACCCAAATATAACATAACCCATAATTAAATGACATTCATTATAGTTTACCTTAAAAATTAATAGTGGGTCCTACATGCATTTGCCCCTGCTTGGGAGGGGCTTTTGCCCTTCTACGTAGGAATATTTTCACCTTTATTTATATATATTTAAAAATATTAAATTAATTATGAATTTACTTCATTTTTCAACATTCATGTTTTATCTTTCGCCCCAAATTTCGTCGACTCTGTTCATCACCATGAGCATGATTTATAATTCATATATCTCAAGTAATCTTCACCTCACTGATTTTGATGTCCGTAAATTTGGACCTCAGCGTGTCGACGATGAAGACGCGAGACATGAGGGTACTCTTTGATGTCTACCGATATCTTTCACATATGTCCTTTGTGGACAGTGCAGTGGAATTACATGATTGATAATTTTTTTAGTTTAAAATTATGATATTTTTTCATATAAATTTTACTTGAGCTAAAATTATGATATTTTTATATAATTCTTTTCCCCCTTTTGTTTCACTTTTTTATTGTTGTATTTTTTACAACTGTTATACATTTTTTCATTTGTTATTATGTTTATTTATAAATTTTTTACGAAGATATAATTACATGATTGATAATTTTTTTAGTTTAAAAATTATATATATTAATGTCAAAAATTTTCAATAAAATATTTTATTTATTTTTTAATATTTTTATAGAACAATACAATTGTTAAAAAATATTATATATATTTATAATAATTTAAGTTGATATATTTCATATATTATAATATTAAAGAATTTAGATATAATTTAAATATATATTTTGACATGCAATATTTATATTTAAAATGATCATTTATCTTCTCAAAAGTACTTTTTGACAGTAATATTAAACACTAAAATCTCAATCCCAAAGTTTCAAATTCACTTCTAAAAAGTACTTTTCAAAAGCATCGCTCGGTCAATTTTTGAATTAACAAAAAGTTTTTTAATGTATACTTTTTAGTTTTGATTCAAAATAAAAAATTAAGTAGCAATAAATTAGAAAAAAGTTGTTTAGTTTAGGGTTTATGTTGTGGGCTTTAGAATTTGGGGTTCATGATTATAATTTAGGGTTTAAGATTTAGGTTATTGGTTAAAGTTGTAGAGTTTAAAAATTTAGGTTTTAGATTTTGGCTTGAAAATAGATATGCTTGTGTTTTTTTTTTTTTTACATTGGCAGTGTACTAAATATCCACCCTTATTATTTATAGTCTTTATTTTTAAGATGAGTCTACCACGTCCGGCAAGCACCGCTGAGCACCATTAAATTACTTTATAAATATTAAAAATTTAAAGGACTTGACGTATAATTATAAATTATTTAAACATATAATTATAAATTATTTAAACATATAATTATAAATTAAATTATTTTTCATATATATAATTTTTTTTTTTTTTTTTAAATAATTGGATCAAATACTAACCTTAGTCAATTTAAAAATAAAAACTCTAAACCCTAAACTCTAAACCTTAAAGCCCTAAATTTGGACATTGGGTTTAAGCTTTAGGGTTTAGTGTTTAATGTTTAGGGTTTAAGGTTTATGGTTTAGTGGTTTGGGTTTTGAGTCTAGTGTTTTAAGTTTAGTGGTTGGTATTTGATCTAATTATTTTTTTAAAAAATTATATATATGAAAAATAATTTAATTAATATTTTATTTTAAATAATTTATAATTATATGTTTAAATAATTTACAATTCTATGTTTAGTGCTTGAGATTTTAACCTTTATTAATTAATTTAATAATTTTTAATGGTGCTCAGCAGTGCTCGTCGAGCGTTGTAGAATTTTTTTTATTTTTATCCCTTTGGGATTGGACTTAATATTGAGAGTAAAACATAAATAAAATTTTAAATAATACGAATCATTCATGAGATTTGAGCTTAATATTAAAAATATATTAATTATATTTTAAAATTTCAGTTAATTAACTAATTTCAAACTAAATTAATTAACAATCAATCTTAAAAAACCTTTAATCATTAATCGAATTAACACTTAACTAATTGACTGATTAACTAAATTAAATTTTAATTCAACCAATTAATTTAATTTTAATCAAACAATGAGCACCCTTAAAGGCAGCTCGTAGAAACATGCTAGCAGAAAGGCGGACTTTAAGATTTGCCCCACGAAATATTCTAATACAAAATGGATTTAATTATTATTTGGCCCAACAAACCCCAAAATTCTACCCTCCAAATCTAAGCCACCGTATCATCTCTTTCCCTAACGTTTTAACTTTCCCGCCTTATCAAAAAACCAAAAATTTCAATTTCTTGTGATAATGAAGCATAGCACAAGCAACATCCAGCACAAGCCCTAAGCAAAATCGTCAGAATGTCAACGTGGCAGATTTTCTCTCATGCCGGATCAAATTATCGTTGGGAGGCTTCCGGTCCGTTGCTGCCGTTGAAACCCGATGATGACCCGAACGGAGCTCCGGTTGCTCCCCTCCCTTCCATGGCTGATCTCCTGCTTCAAGGTAATGATCTCTGAATCATTTCGCCTCTCTCTCTGTATTTTTTAATTTTTTGCCGTCAAATTTCATAGATCCAACGCAGGGTGTTCGAAGCTTATTGAGAACGAAGATGGAGGAGTAGATGAATACCCGATGTTTAGAACCGGATTGGGGAAATCCGTGGCGTTGAAAGAATCTTCAATTGCAAAAGCATTATCTATCCTCGCCGATGACGCTGCCTCTACTGTTACTCCAAGTAAACGTCTCTTTTACTTTCATTATTTTGTTCAATAACTATACTTTTTTGTGCAATTTAGAAAAGAAACATATGTGAATTGGGTTTTTCTTTTATATTTCAAAATTTGGAGCTGAAATAGTGCCATGGAACTTTAGGAATTGAATTTATGTCCGGAATGGTGTCTCTATTTTTATAAACCAAAGAGCATAGGTTACTGAGACCATTTAGGAGATTCACTAAGATGATCGTGAAATTGTTGAACCAAGATATTTTTTGTTTTAAAGAAAAAAACTTACCTACTACACAGGTAAAGTGATTCCAACGAACAATGGCTGCGGTAACTCTCTTTTCCAAACGGGCTCTGGGAAAATGGTGAACATATCCTCAGCTGGTCTGGTCAAAGCTAAGACATTGTTTGGACTGGAGTTTGATAACGAACATGATAAGGAGCATCACAATTTTGAAGGTTTTCAACCTCCAAGGAGGTTACCTGCAACTAATGAACCTTACGGCTGCCAAAGGTTCTCTCATTCAGAGAAGAAAGAAGGTTTGCGAAATTATGGGGTTATGGATTTTACATCAGAATCAAGAAACTTATTAAACTCTAGGAATGGTTTAGTAGGAGGTGAACGAGGCTGTGAAAATGGCTCAACTCCAGTGCATTTCGAAATGTTTGATTCAGTTCCCAAGCCACCTCCAATCAAGTTTCATACTGCAGGAGGAAGGTCGTTATCTGTTTCAAGTGACGCATTGAAGCGTGCAAGGAGTCTTCTTGGTGACCCAGAGCTAGGGGATTTATTTGGTGAAACGGATCAAGGGACTCCTCCATATACAGTTTACAAGGAGGAAAAATTTAATGATTCTTCATCAAACAAGGAAAACTGTTATTCTACTTCCTTCCCCCATCAAGGAGCAATGAAGAGTAAAGATATATCCCAGGATTTCACATCTCCACTGAAATCATCTTTCAAACAAATGAGGTCCATATTCAATTCAGAAAATTTAAGTTTTGGGAGTAATTTGATTGAAAAATTTGATGCAGTTGAAAGTTCTAGTGCTTGTGCATCAGCCGCCAATGTGCCTTCTCCGCAAAATGCTTCAAATTCAATCAATAGGCTTTCTGAGAAAAAGAATTCAACTTACAATTCTTTGTCTAGCAGTTCTGGCTCACAGACTAATTTTCTTGGAAAGTCCTTTGGTGGACCATTGGCTGATATTTCAAATAATATTGTTACATCTCAAACAAATAGCAAACAGATTATAACTGAAAAGAGGAGAATTGGAAGATCAAGTTTTGTTTCTCCATTCAAGAAACCCCGCTGTTCCAAATTTTCCACTCCATTGAATAAAGATGCTTCCTTTATAGCAAATGGTAAATATATCAGGCCCTAAACACTTGTTTTAGTTTTATTATTTACACTTTTGATTTATTCCCTTTGTTAACGATTGCCTTTCTAGTTTCTACTTCATCGGATAATCATACATGTTGCAAAAGAACAGTTTCCTCTAAATATCCTTTTCGAGTACCAAGAGTATATGTAAAGGAATATTTTGCCGTGCCTCCATCAGCCTGCAGCACGGTACACAGCTTCTCATTACAGTTGATTGCCTTCAAGAAATTAGTTAATTTCTCAACACTGACATCTGTTTCTATTCCTGAATTGATTTAGTTGAAGTGTTTCTCAGTCAAAGGAAAACAGATCAAATGGGAGAATGCTCATGAGTATTCATTTAAGGATGAATCTGGCTTAACCCGAATTGGGGCAGAAGCTTTTTGTGACATGTTGTCTCAATCTGGAGCTTCTATGCAATATATTTCTAAAGAGTAATCACCTTTTTTTTCCTATCCATGCATGCTTCAAATCTTTAGCAGTTAAAACTCATTTGGATGATTTTCGTGTCACCCAGACACAGTAAATTATGAATACACTGATGCTATTGGTTGCTTGCTCACAGTTGGCTACCTTCACGTGTTGTTTAATGAATAGCAATTCTGAGCTCACTTTATAGTTGGTTTTTGCTTGTTTGTATTGCTATATGTGCCATTTATTTGTCATCTGCATTCATATTGGTTTAACCATTCCTGTTCCCTTGCATGTCTAGGTGGGTCATAAATCATTATAAGTTGATTGTTTGGAAACTTGTGTGCTATGAGAGGTGCTATCCTTCCAAATGTGCTGGAAATTTTTTGACAATCCCTAATGTACTTGAGGAGTTAAAGTACAGGTATCCAATTACAGTCAGTAGCTTGTTTTCTCTGAACTTTTTGTTTGGCAAGATATATATATACAAAGACAATTTATAATCCATCTATTTAGATATGAGAGGGAAGTAAATCGTGGCCAACGTTCTGCAATAAAGAAAATACTTGAAGGGGATGCTTCGCCTTCTACAATGTTGGTGCTATGTATTTCAAAAATTCAATCAAGTTCTGAACCAAAGATTGAGACCAATCTAGTGATAACAAATGGAGCTCATAATAGTGGTAATGCTAAAGTGGAGCTAACAGATGGGTGGTAAGTAAATTCCAATTTTATTGCTTATATTACATTGAAATTTTGACATGTAAAAGATGTCTACTTACAGGTATTCCATGAATGGTGTTTTGGATGTATTGTTATCGAAGAAGCTTGCTTCTGGAAAATTGTTTGTGGGACAGAAGCTGCGGGTAATGTGTTCATTTATGTTTCAATTTCCCTTTTCAATTAGTGTGTTCTGGAAAAAAAAATCTGTTCTTATGTAGTAATTTGTCTTTTGAAGATCTGGGGAGCAGGACTGTGTGGTTGGGTTGGGCCAGTTTCACCCCTTGAGGTTCTTTCTGATTTCAAGTTTTCTAAGGAAATTAAATTCTTGAAATCCTTTGTCATTTTGTTCTCCTTTCCTTGAATTTCAGGCATCCAGTGAAATTAATTTAGCTTTGAACATGAATGGGACGTTTAGAGCTCATTGGGCTGATCGACTTGGATTTTGTAAGGATTATTTATATTTTCTTGCTAATTTAAAATCTGTTTACTAGTTGCATATAACAAGAAAAATCAAGATATCCCTCGTCTCCTTAAACATGATTTTCCTATTAATGTCATTAGGTAAAGGTTTTGGTACTCCTATGGCATTTAGGTGTATCAAGAGTGATGGGGGTCCAGTCCCTTTGACTTCAGTTGGAGTCACTCGGATATACCCTGTTCTCTACAGGGAGAGGTAACTGTTAAGCGAATTATCTGCAATTTTAGGTAAAAATGGAACTGCATGGGATGCTTTAAGTTTAATTATGTTTTTCTTTTTCCATCTAGGTTGAGAAATGGGGGATCAATTGTCAGATCTGAGAGGATGGAGAGTAGAATGGTGCAACAGCACAATCAAAGGTGACCACTATATTCTGCGCATGTTTTAAAATGTTAGAATTGCCTTTGTAATAAGTAATTTCATATCAGTGGTGTGGAACTTAGATGTATTGCATTGAACTGCTGCACTTTATCAAGGCATGCGCATAGTTTTCAGCCATCAGCTTTTTTGTGATTTTACCAACTAATAGTTCTCTTTATTAGACTTAGTCTTGTTTCCTTGATGAAAACTATTTTTATAAGAAAGAATTGCTATGCCTTTTAACTTCATAATTATTCTTTCTTCAGTAGTCACATGGGTTTACTAGACATTTGGTTATTCTCATTCTATCAACGCTTGTTGCATAAATGACTATGATGTGCTCTTAAGAATATCAACTGGTTAATGCTACCAGTATGATTCTTCTTAACAGCCTTAAATATTCAATTGGCCTGCGTTTGGTAATATAAGAGGAAAACCAAACTTTTACCGATGTAGAATAATAGAATCAGTATTCTATTTGGAAATCTTTGAAGTTATGGTTTAAAAGGTTGTGTACCGGTAAGCTCTTGTAGATCATGATTGATCTTTTCCTGCTGCAGGTGCTCAGTTCTTGTTGATCATGTTATATCTGAGTATCAAAGAGGGGCCAATAGTTCTCTTATCCATAATGACAGTGAGAGTGAAGGAGCAAAAATCTTAAAAATTCTCGAGACATCTGCCGAGCCAGAAGTCCTTATGGCAGAAATGAGTCCTGAGCAACTAACTTCCTTTGCTACATATAAATCAAAACTTGAGGTGCATTTCAGCTCTTTGCTTGAAAGGAAGATCTTTTAAGTGATTGATATTTAACCATGCAGATGTGACTGTAGGCTACGAGGCAGTTAGAGATGGAGAAATCAATTGAGAAAGCTCTGGAGCAGGCTGGCTTAAATGAGCGAGACGTTGTCCCATTCATGAGGATTAGAGTTGTTGGATTGACCAACAGGAATCATCATGGAAAGGGAAGACCTAAAGAAGGAATAATAACCATTTGGAATCCAACAGAAAAGCAGGTGAACCTGAAAGCGTATCTTGCTTTACTTTCTTCTTCATCTACTTGTGCATGCGGTCTTTCTCAGTTTCTGTTCTTACAAGCATTTGCTACACAATTTATCCTTGTATGGTCTTTGGTTTGGCGGGATTAGTTCTGAGCTTTACGGTACTACTTAATTTATTGAATAGTTTGATTATGAAGATAAGTATGACTGAAACAGGAAAGCGAGCTAGTTGAGGGGCAGGCATATGTCGTTTCTGGGCTTGTACCAATGAACTCAGACTCGGAAATCCTTTACTTGCAAGCCCAAGGATCTACCACCAAATGGCAGCCTCTATCTACCCTGGCAATGGAAAACTTTGAGTAAGTTTTCATCTGCATTCTGTTTACCACAGTTGGTTCCTGGCTTGCAACTCATGTGTGTCCTAACAGGCCATTTTTCTGCCCGCGGAAGTCAATGAAATTGTCAAATTTAGGTGAAATTTCTCTTTCCAGGTGAATCTCTCTCCTCTACTTCATGTTCTAATGCCTAGCTATTTTATTATGTAGATCTTGATATCCTCATTCATGTTTCTTTTGGGTTATCCAGCGAGTTTGACATTGCGGCATATGTTGTGTATGTGGGAGAAGTCTACACAGCTTCTAATCAGAAGAAACAGTGGGTGTTTGTGACAGATGATTCCATTTCTGATTTACAGTCAGGGCTTTCAAATTGTTTACTTGCTATCAGCTTTTGCTCACCATCCATTGATGATGACTCATTTGCACCGATCAACTCTAACCTAGTAGGATCCATGGTGAGTTGTATTTGTTTTAAAATCCAGAATGGGATTTTCTTTCCAAACCGATCGGATTTTAAAAAATTGCGAAGAAATTGTTAGCAAGACGTGACAATTCTGGGTTATAGAAATGCCAATTGATACACAAGGACTATGTAAACTAACTACAGACTTGATAAAATATTTTGATAATGATGCTTTATCACACTGAGAACTTCAGTAAATTATCAGGTATGTACTTGTCCAAATTAATTATTGAGCCAATGCATTATTGATTTGCCTTTGTAGGTAGGCTTCTGCAACCTTATTAAGAAACCAAAGGACCAAATGAATGATCTCTGGGTTGCTGAAGCAACAGAAAATTCTGCATATCATTTAAATTTTACTCCTTCAATTTCTCACCTTAAAAGTGCTGGGGCTTCTGTTCAGGCATGGGCAAAGGCCTCTAACTTGGTACGCACTATCAGATTTAGAAGCGATTTGACAGGATTTATTCCTTGATGCTGCTACTTTATTTACCTTTACTACTCGACTTGTTCATGCAGATTATCGACGAACTCCGGAAAAAGGTTTTATTTGTAATCGGCAACTGTGAAGGCTAGCTAGCATGGGAAGGAGCTGATTTGGAATTTTGGACTGACCAACACCAACAGTAAGCACCCTTGCATATCAAATGGATGCTTAATCTGTTGCAGAAGGCTAGTTTCCTTCCTTTCTCTGTTATGTGTTCTCTAGAAATTTTGGAAACCAATACGTAGTCCAGTTTATATATGTTTAAATTAGGTGAGCACTGAGCAGAAGATAGCAATATCAGACATCGATTGGGTTAAAAATACTTGTGGTTATATGCACATTGCATAGCAGCACAGGATCCATAAACCATAGCAAAACATATTGTTTTGGGGTTATATGCTTGATATCTGCAGATGATATAACTTTTTTTAACTCATTGTATGCAGGTATTTTGTAGGACACCCCACTGAGAAGGATGAAGCAGCCCTGGTTTTGCTGGAAGAATGGAGATTTTATTATTTGAACATACAAGAATGCAGTTAAATTTGAACCTTTTCCAGGGTTGGGATTGAAGAACTGAGTTGGCCCTTGGATTTTGGGTGCAATGCAGACAAATCAGAATGTATGTTGCAGTAGCAAGTGTCAACCAGTTCAGTTTTGGTGGACGGTTTGCTGTATTAGTTGGAACTTGTAAAGGGTGTTGGATAATTCCGGTGGGGAACAAAGTTTGCAAATAACTTAAATAAGAGAATGTATTATAAGCAAATATATTATATTATATACGGTATCTGCTAGTTTTCTATTTTCTGATTCAGTAGTGTTATTCCAGAGATAAATGTTGGCATTCGAACCCACATAACGAGTTAAATGGATGAGTATTCATTACCACTAGACCAATTATTGAATTTTATCTATTTAATATATATATATATAGAGAGAGAGAGGAAGAGAGAGAGGTAGAACCATTTACATCCGGCAAAACTCATTTAATTATATATTTTTTGACAGTTGGATCATGATAAATGAACAACCGAGATTATTTTCTTACCTTCGTCTAAGGGTTTAAAATGTATAAAACTTAAAAATTTTACATAGTATATTTCTTTCTCTCTTGAATATATATGCACACGTGTCAAAGTGTCGGGTTTGGTCCCTCTAGCACCATGTTTGAATTTGGGATTTAGACACTTTTAATTTTCGTTAATTAAATTCTCTACTTTTATAATGTCGCCTTTTAGTTCTAATGTGTAATATTATTATTTTAAAAAAATAGTGTGCAATATTATTAGTTACTCTGATTAAAAATGTTGATAATTTAAGATGTTTGGGATGAGAAATAAGGGGTTACTGGATGTTCAGTAAATCTATTCAAAGAGTTGCTTGGCTCAACCTTCTCTACGGAAGCTTGTGAGGCTTTTAGTCGGAGGGTTACACCTGAGGAGATCAAGAGGCTATTGTTTGAACAAAACTCTGATATGGCTCTTGACCCTGATGGCTATACTTTCTGCTTTTTTAAAGCTGTTTGGGATATAGTTGGAGCTGATGTCTTGGCTGCAATTTTCTACTTCTTTAACACTAGCTCTACGTCTGCTGCTTTCAATGCTACCACACTCGTCCTTGTGCCTAAAGTTTCCAATCCTACCACTTTGAAAGATTTCAGACCTATCTCATGTTGCAATGTCATCTACAAATGCATCTCTAAGATTCTAATTAATAAAATTAAGGGGTTCTTGCCGAATGTGATTTTTTCAAGTAAGAGTACATTTATCCCTGGATGAGATATTATTGATAATACTTTGATGGCACAAGAACTAGTGAGCGGGTACAACAAAGGCACTCTATCTCCTAGGTGTTCTTTGAAGCTAGACTTACAGAAAGCCTTCGACTTTGTTGATAGGGGTTTCATCTCTGCTGGAAGCTCTGAATATGTTGCAATGATAGTAGGATGGGTGAAGGAATGTATTACAACCCCTAAATACTCCATTTCTCTTAATAGAGGATTAGTTGGTTTTTTTAGTGGGACAAAGGGAATTCGACAAGAGAGCCCCCTCTCCTTTATCTCTTCGTCCTTAGCATAACCGTTCTCTCTCGCTTGTGATGAGTATGGCATCTTCTTCTACCATTCTAAGTGCCACATGCTCTGTCTATTAAATCTTGGTTTCATGGATGATCTAATGATGTTTTTCAGAGGATCTTTTGACTCTATCATGAGAGTGTGGAGAGTTATGCATCAATTCTATGTTTTTTCTGGACTCCATGTCAACTCCTCTAAATCTGAAATATTTTCTTCTGGTATGAAAGATATTGAGCTACATGACATTCGATAAGCACCGGAGACCAATCTTAGTATGCTTCTTGTCCGCTATTTAGATATACCCTGATTACTCGAAGATTTTCTATTGTAGACTATGCTCCTCTCCTTGACAAGATATCAGCCAAGCTTCAAGTTTGGAAGGCTAGAAAGCTTTCCTATGGTGGCTGATGGCAACTTATTAAGTCTGTCCTTTATAGCATTTAACACTTCTGGAGCAGACAACTTATTTTACCATATGCTATAATTAAGCGTGTGAATCAGCTTTGTTCTAAGTTCTTTTGAAAGGGAGGGAATATAAGCCTATTAAGGGAGCTAGAATAAGCTGAACAAAGATTTACACCCCTAAGTTTGAGGGGGGACGGATTGCATGATTTGAAATCTTGGAATCAAGCTTGTTCTTTATTTTTGATCTGTAGAATACTCATCAATGATGGCTCTATTTGTATTGCTTGGATCCATGAATATGTGCTTCGGGGGTTCCTTTTTGGCAGCATGTTTGTCCCCAACAGTGTAGTTTGACTTGGAGTGTAACACCCTAAAAATAGGGTAAGAAGGTTTAGGGGTTTGACCAGGTTCGGTTCGGACCGGTCAAACCGAATTAACGAATTAAATATGTTTCGGGAGAAATTAAAATGTAAAAATGTGAATTTTTACTAATTGGCAAAGGGTTGAATTTTTAAAAGGTGTTAATCATTATATTAAACACTTTTGAGTTTTAATTAAATGCCAATTTAATCTAATTAAATAGATTTTTGATTTAGTGACTGACATCTAAACTTTGGAAAATTGGTTTAGTGACTATTTTGTAAATGAGCCAATACTAAGAATCCTTAGAGAGCTATTATTTTCTAATGTTTTGAATAAAAAATTACCACCTTAATTGAGTAAGGAATTGACGGTTAATTGGTTTCTAAATCATTTTCCTATTCTTTCTAATTTTCTCTCATTTTTCCTCACTTTCTATTTCAATTTCCAAACAAGATTCCAGAATTCTTTGCTGATTTTCAATGGAGAAATTAACATTTGGTTCTACTTTTGATTCCTAACATAACCTCACAAGGATTTCTCAAGATTTCATCTATTTCATAAGTTTGATTTCAAGGAAATACTTACGTCAATTTTAGTGGGAGTTTCTTCAGAGGTAAATTTCTTTCCCTTTTAAAACTAAGGTTCTTTATTGATATTCCCTAGTAGTTGGCTGATATTAGATTGATTTTAACTTAGCTTTGCAAAGGATTTCAAAAATTGATTGATTAATTGAGATTTGATGATTTGCTTAGAGATTTGTTTAAGATGATGAAACTTGAAAATTTTGATTGGGTAAATTAACATTTCGATAAGGTAAACATAATGTGAAATGAGATTGTTGAAATAAATCTCGAAACTATTTGATTGGTTAATTTTAGGTGGGTTTTTAGTGGTGTTTGAGGCTGTTATAGGTGTTCTTGTATTGCTGCATGTACAAGGGTGTTTAGGAAGTGTTTTTGGTTGTGTTTTGATGAGTATTGAATGTTAGAATTGTAAGGTTGATGATAGGTGTTGGGTGAATGAAGATTGATGTGGTTTTCGGTAGTTTCGGCTATTTTTGAAAGGGTATTGTTAAGGATACATGGGATTGTTGTTTGACAGTGAGTAGAATGCATAATGATGCATTTTCCCTTTGGTTTTATGTTGTTAAAATAGGGGATGATCAAGGTAAGGTTGCCTAGTTGCTCAAATTGCTTTTCGGTGGCTCAATTCACGTGTGAGTGTATAAATGCGTTAAAGCTCTTTAAAGGTTTGATTGGTAGATCATGGGAGTTTAGTTGTAGCCTAAAAAGCTAAACTAGGCTCAAGCATAAGTTTCCCTTATTTCGCTTGAGTATTGATGTGATATGAGCTTGTGGATTTCATGTTTTGGTTTTAAAACATGGTTTGCTTTACTTACTATAAATGCATCATTTTGGATTAATATGCAATGTTTATCAAAGTATATGAATGCCTATGAGCATTGAGATTTGTTCCTATAAGGAATGTGTTTTTACTTTTGGCAATGTGGTTTTGCATAGGAAACGATTTTAAGAAATACATTGAAAAAAATAAGTAAATGTATTTGAAAATGATATATTTGCTATGTGACATAAATGAGATAGTATCAGATATAGTTGGTATGCCATAGGATTTAAGGTGCAGTATAATATAAAGTCGATCGCTCCACAGCTCTTAAGGTATATCAGTATGGCTACTCAGGTTGATGGTTGCATCAGTTTCTTACAATAGGGGTAAGCCTATTGTTGTGTGGTAGAGGCAAGTCTATCAAGACGGGTAGGGGTAAGCCTATCCCGGGCCAAAGTGAGATTAGGTGGAGATAAGTCCATCGGGGAAATCCGTGTATCCGATGTGGTTAAATAACATTATGTTTTTGAATGTAAGGAGAGAGGTAAGTATATCCGGGTTCACATTATTTGCCAATATATGAGACATATAAAAAGGGTTTTGATGCATATGGTTGTTATGCATGATACGTTTTGGAAAAAAACGTGGAAGTGCTTTGGTTTGATTAAGCATGCTTTTCATATCAAGTGTTATGTGGTTTTCAAAAGGGTTTTGAAATGCATCAATGTTTTACTTAAGAGCAACCTCACTAAGCATTGTGTGCTTATGCTCTCTTTTTCCATTGACGCATAGGTGTAAAGTTGGGGGCATCATTCTCTCAGCAAGGAAAGTCCAAGAACATGACAACCACTTGAGTATGGAAAACGTAGTTTAAATTCGGTTAATAAGGCAATGTGTTACCATGTTGTAGGGAGTTTTGTAACCTGGATTTTATTGTATTGTGGAGGTTTATTTGTTGTGGTTTGATGGACTATTATGTTGATGGATTGAAACATGATTGATGGTAGTTTGCTTATATGTATTTGATGCTTGAAGGGTTACATAGTTTTACATATGAGACATGAATGCTTATTCATATGCTTAAATGGTTCAAACATGCTTAAAATGATGCTAATAGACAATTGATGTGATACCAATGCTAAATTGTACCTTGAATCTCTTTTTGAATGTTGAGTTGAGATGAATTTAGGAAGCATGCCTCTAGTATTGTGATATGATGCAATTTGTCTTTAGTTGTTCCTATTTTCAAGGGCTTTTGACTTGTGTTAATCCTTAGTTCAGTGGTGCATATGTGTATGCTTGATTAGGACATGTTTGAGATACCAAATGGGTGAAAAATCAGCTAAGTTGGACATTACAAGTCCAGTGGTATCGATACTCAGGCCTCAGTATCGATACATATGTAAGTGTAAATTTGGCCTGAGTATCAATACTCGAAGAGGTGTATCGATACATGTATGTGGAATTTGGCCGGGATATCGATACTCGGGGAGGAGTATAGATACGACTAGTATAGATA
Source organism: Hibiscus mutabilis (assembly GCA_019671005.1). Taxonomy (NCBI): domain Eukaryota; kingdom Viridiplantae; phylum Streptophyta; class Magnoliopsida; order Malvales; family Malvaceae; genus Hibiscus; species Hibiscus mutabilis. Next base: position 61,650,483 of record CM033712.1, read on the forward strand.
CAACTTTTAGCTATTGGGGTTTGGAATTTTGGCACTTTGGCCTAAGTATCGATACTCGAGAGAGGGTACCGGTACACCCTTGCAAAATTAGGCCAAGTATCGATACCCTAGCCCGAGTACCGAAACCTCTGGGCATTATTTTTAGTTAAAGTGGTGTTATGGTTTTAGGTTCTTTTGTTTTGGTCCATGTTTCATATGTATATTGATTGTATGAATTTGGTTGATCGTTTTAAGCTGAAATTTGAAAAGTATGCATGTAACTTGATTAATTAAGGATTGATAACTTCAAATTTAATTAAGTCCTTGTGGTTTTCCAATTTTCCAATTTGGTCCCTAAATTGGATGTCAATTCGACGCCTGATTCAATTAAGAATTTATCCCCTGCCAGTATGCATACCTTAGGTTATAATGTTGCATCTAGACAAGATAAAAAGAAAAAATGACCTAATTTGAGTTAATTGTTTTGGCAAACCCAATGTAGCTCGCTCGGTCCGGTCTAACGTCTTGGGATTTACTTATATAGATTTTTGATTGAGCTGCACATTGCCATAGCTTATTTGTATGGGAAAACTCTTGATGTTTTTTAATTTTTTGGAATACAAAGAGTAAAATTCATCTAAAAAATATCATGATTTCTTTTAAAAGTATTTTTCCTAATTCATCATGTTAAGGTGGCTTTTCTCTTGAAAAATCAAAAAGTGTTTTCATTAAAAAAAATCTAGATTAACATTTTAGTTAGACTAACAAATGATATTTTGAAATAATAGATTAATTTTTCATAAAAATATAAAAATTAAATAATGTATTTGAATATAATAAATTAAATGAATCAAAGCCACAATTTGACTATAAATTGTAATTTCCTTTCCCATTCTCGTACCCTATCAATGGTTGGACAACAGTTGCATTGGTTGTCCCTAAATTGGAACTTGGATGTAAAAGGAAAATGTAGGATAATTTATTTTATTAAAATTTGGACTCCCAATGAACTGGGACTGTTTTATATTTGCCTTCCATTTTGTTGGGAAGATCTCGGGTGCGGCATGTCCAATCTGACCTAATATAATCCCAACAAAACTCGATCCTGACCAGAATAAAACTTGAGTACTTAACTATCATTTTGTCTGCCTGATTCCATTTAAAAATTTAATTAGAAACACAATCTCAACTTGATCCGGTTGATCTGTCATGATTTAAGAGAGAGAGAGATAGAGAAAGAGAGACTTTATAACCTAACTATTTTTCATTTTCTACATATATATGCTAACTAATAATATATATAAAGAATGGGTAATTATACCATGCACCGGTAGGGATGGACATTTTACTTGATTTAGTCGGGTTTCCATCCGACCCGGTCAGATTTTTAAATGAAAAATGAGTTCGGATTGGGCCGAATTTTTATTAAGGTTGAACTCGGGTCGGGTTTAGGGTGAAAAATATCTGATTCGACTTGACCCGAGGCTAATTGTGTATTTTTCCCTAATATTTTAGGGATATTTATAATAATACCCCCTTTACATATATTTTTATAATTAGGTCCTTAAAATTGAATTTTTATTTACAATTTAGTCCTTCAAATTATAATTTTTTATGATTAAGTCCCCTAAAATCAGGTTTTTTACAATTAGGTCCCTAAAATTAATTTTTTTTCTATAGGTCGGGTCGGATTTTTTAAAGGAAATGTTCAGGTCAAGTCGGGTGCAGGTTTATGGTATTTATTTTCGTGTCGGGTTCGGGTGGGCCAAAAACCTGACCCGTGTTCATCCCTATGCACCGTCGGTGAAAACATTTTGTTTCCACAAGCACCCTAATTTTAGGGGTTAGGGATTCAATTTAGGGTTCATAGTTTAGGGTTTTAGGTTTATGTGCTTAGAATTTTTGAGATTTTGGTTTGAATTTAGAGATTATGGTTAGAATTTAGGGGTTTAGGTAAAAACCTAAATTTCTACCATATTACCCTAAAACCTAAACCCTAACCTCTAAACACTACACCCTAACACTAAACTCTAAATTCTAACCACATACTAAATCCTAAACTCCTAAACCTAAACCCCTAAACTATAAACCTTAAATTGGATCTCAAACCATTACAAATAGGGCGTTTGTGGAAACAAATGTTTTCACCCGCCAATGCATCATATATTTTCCCATAAAGATTTGTTCAAAATATAATATGTACAAAGATATCTTTATAAGTATCTCAAATGGGACGAAAAATGTAAATTTTATATAATCTGATTCTGAATAAAAAAATTACTTTGATACAAAAGCTTGCGTAAACTAAAAGTTTACATAAGTCTTTTAATTTTAGGGTTTAGGGATCTAGGTTAGGGTTTAGGGTTTACGGTTTAGGTTTTAGGGTGTTAGGGTTAGAAATTTAGGTTTTAAATTTTATAGCATGAATATGAAGGATTGGGTAGATTTTGTTGGCTTAATAGTCAAACAGGTGCCAATCCTATACCCTTTTTATAGTTTGGTGCCTAACGTTTTTTTCGAGCCACTTTGGTACCTAACGTTTCATTCTGTAACTCAAATTAGGTTTTTCCGTAACGGACGATAAAAATTTTCTATTATCCAATAAAAACACGACACGTGGCATATTATGATATTTCTATTTTTTCTAAAACTCAGAAAATCTTTAATTTTATAAAAAAAGCCCAAATCTTTAGTTTCTCTAGAACCCCAAACCCTAAATCCTTAAATTCCTTCCATCCCACCACTGATTCAACCACCACCAGCCACCATTGCGTTTGTCGGCCCCCCACTACTAAAAGCTTCATGATCTCGTCATCGAAAATCGGCAAATGAACTGTCAATTTCTCCATCGACGAACATCCAAAAATGAAGAAAAAAGAGACCGATTGGGCTTCTAACCGACGGTTAGAGGGTGAGGATGTTGAACGGTGAGGTACCCGATGCTTGGGTGGTGAACGGTGAACCGTCGAAGTGTGGGGGATGTCGGACGGTGAGGGAGATGTGGTTTGAGGGTTTGTTTGAAAGAAATTAAAACTTTGAGGTTTTTTAAGAAGTACATAATTTCAAAGTAATTCAGAAATTAAATAAATAAAAAAGGCCACGTGTCATGTTTTAATTAGTTAACGGAAAATTTTAATGGTCGTTGACGGAAAAACTCAATTTGAGTTATGGAATGAAACGCTAGACACCAAAGTGGCCCGAAAAAAACGGTAGGCACCAAACTGAAAAAAAGAGTATAAGTTGAGCATATTTTTTACTATTAAACTAAATTTTTTTACACAATTTGTGTATTAAAATATAACCTATAAAATAATTCACCCTGTGTCTCTATCAAACTGAAACTCATCCGCTACTAGGCTTTGTTTATGCGATCCCTATGCACTACAAATGCATGCATATATACTGAGAACAGGAATTCTCTTTCCTTTTTTTGCCCTATTTATCTTCCAAAGTTAAAAAAATAGGTTTATGGTTTAGGATTAAAGTTAGGGTTTAAGGTTAGAATTAAAATTATGATTAAGATTTTATGATGTAGGGTGTATTTTTTAGTGTTTAAAATTTAGAATTTAAGATGTAAAAATTAGGGTTAGGACATATAATTTAATATTTTAACTTTGGAACATATACAAAAACACTAGAAAGGAACATACGATTTTTGTTCAAATGTGAAAGTAAAAATAAAATTCGTCCACCCTTTATATGCCCCAAATTTTGTTCGTGAAAGTAAATACTTTCTTAAAATAGCAAGTAAATCTAATAGATAACAAATCAACGGCTACAGATGAAGGGCATATTCTTCAAAGTCTAACGGAGGTTTATCTACCTTATTATTTCGCCTCGGTGATTGATTCCCTGCTTTTATTTGCCACCTTTTCGACCGTTCCTGGTAAAGCAAATCAAAGCCTCATGGTACACCCCCAAGTACGTACACACTGTTATTGTGGTCTTCTCTGATTTCTGCCACATTGCTATTTATACAACACAGCCATCAATATCAAACAAAACTTGAGGCAGAAACCAAAGGAAAAAGCTATGGCATTGGGAGTGAGAAGACTAAGAACACTACTAGTACGTTGCGAGGGTGCATCAAGACGAGCAAAGGGCCATGGAAAGTTCACAGAACCACCAAAAATGGTGAAACCGTGACCAAGTACCGTTTTCCCTCCGAGGACGAGCGGCAGAAGAACAAGCAAAGGGAGCGGAGGCGCCGTGCCGTGGCTCACAAGATATTCGCCGGACTCAAGGAGCACGGCAACTACAGCCTCCCCAAGCATGCCGATACCAATGATCTGCTGAAAGCGGTTTGTGAAGAGGCTGGCTGGCATGTGGAGTCCGATGGAACAGTTTACAGGAAGGTCGGTTTAGTTTTTAATGTTTCGATTGTTGTTTTGTTTTGAACTTTTCTTCTGGGATCACAACATTGTTTAATCTGTTGCAGAAACCGGAATCAACAATGGCAGGCTCTATTTTTCAATCGAAAGCTGTTGATCAAGATTACTGCACATGTAATAACAATGGAAGTGTTGGAGCACCAGGAACCTTCTTGTCACTAGGGCTGGAGCCTGGAGCATTCCGATGATGTTGACTTGATGCTCTCACTCTCCCTTCCCAATTTCTAAGCTATGGGTAAACAACTGGTTTAAGGTGGATATATATTCCATGCACCGAGTTTCCATAAACACCTTAATTTTAAGGTTTAAGAGTTTAGAATATAGGGATTGCGATTAGAATTTAGGGTTTAGAGGTTAAAATATAGGGTTTAGGATACTATGATTAGTGGTTTATGTTTGAACATATATACCCTAAATTATAATCCTAAACCCTAAATTCTAACCACAACACTTCAATTCTAAACCTCATAGATTTAAACCCTAAAACTAAGACGTTTGTGGAAATTTTATTTCTACCATCGATACATGGTATAATTAACACTCTCCCTCTTATAGGCTGGCTTTTGTTCTTTCTTGTTTCCTGGATATAATACATAGGAAAGCAATTCAGTGTTTGTAGTTGATGCCTTTTTCCTTTGAAAAAAAATATAGCTTGTATACATGAATGAATCGAATATATTGCAGATGATCGTTAAATGCATGTTTTTTTTTCTTGGATGGATTTATTTTTTGTTTTAGGGCAGGCCCTTGCACATGAACATGGTTTCCTTGCAAACATTTTTACTATATTTTAATTTATTCCACTGCACGCAAGATAGGATGAGTGTTTTAAAGAAGAAACGGGATGTGGATTATTGACAAAAGCTGGTTGTTTGTGATATGTTTTTCTCCCTTGGCAGCTTTTGTTAATTATTTGATTTGCTACTTGACTGATGTTAGTTGGTTATTGCTTTTTAGGCTGTCTCTCAGTTCTGATTAGTAAAATATTAGTTTAGGCCGTGGGTGAACTTAAAAGGTAAGAGTTTAGGGGTTAATTTAAAATTTTTGGAAAAATTGGAGGTTTGAGAGAAATTTTTTAAAATTTTGAGGATTTAACTAAAATTTTTAATAATTTTGAGAGATTTAATAAGAATTAAAAAAATGAGAGAAAATTTAATTAAAAATATTCAAAATTTTGAAGCTTAATTATAAATTTTTAAAAAAATTGAGGGGGAAAATTAAATATTACAAAGTTTTTAGGAGAAAAATTTTAATTTCTCAAAATTCTAATTTTTAAAGGATCCGCCTATAGTTTTACGACTTATGTTGAAGGTTTATAATTTAGTGTTTATAATTTAGAATTCATGGGTTATTATGTTAGAATTTAAATTTTACAGTTTAAATAAAAAAGGTTATATATTTTTTATATACAAATTGTGTATCAAAATATAACTCTTACAATCATACCGGCTATGTGCTTTTATCAACCTAATTATTAGTTCAAGAGCATTAAATGTTAATTCAAACATGACATGAAATCTTTTTAAAATATGTGGATCATAACTATTCAAATAAAAACACTTTAGTTTAAAAAGTGATTTTTAAAAATTAAAAACAAAAAATTTATAAATGTCAAATTTTTAGAAATTGTAACTTTTTCAAAAGTATTTTTAAATAAAATTACTCATTTATTCTTATTTATATCATCAATTATTTTATATTTTCAGAAGAAATATTCAAAACAAATATTTTATCAATCTAAAAACATTTCTTAACAACAATATCAAACATTTCTATTTTAAACTGACAATCTAAAAATATTTTTCAAAATATTTTTTCATCGCAATTTCGAAAAGTTATGTCAAATTGACCCTAAGAATAGTTAAAATCATTAATCGGTATTTCAGTTAATCATTTATTTATGGTATAGAAATTAGTATGGCATTTCAAACATATCCGGTAATATTCATGTTCGACGGTCACATTTAAAGTTTATAATTCCTTACCCTTAAAAGTTCCGTTTAAAAGTTATATGTCGAATTAGTATGGGTTAAGGTAGTCTTAAGTTTAGGTTTTTGAGTTTCGTTTTTTTCAGATTCGAATCGAATCAGATTTTTTCAGCTTTATACTTAGATTTTTAATCAATTTTTTTTAGTTTGAACTCGTTTTGCCACTTCTATTTTATAACAAGTACTTGTAACGCCATCGACCCGGATGTCACATTGAGCCTCAAGCCCAAACTCAAATCATAAAGCAACGCAACTAGATTTAGCCCAAACCACATTCATTCATTTAAATCCATTAAGTTTGAAACATTTCAAAATAGAAACATAATTAAAACGTTACATGGGGAGCTCCATTTAAAATTACATAGTTAAAGCATTCGACACTTAATTTGAAATCCCAATTATGAGTTATAATACAACATAGGGTCCTACAAATACATAGCCCAAATAAACCTAGGTATTGTACTCGGACACAAGTCGATGCCAAAGTCCTACTCCGATGGTGCTCCGACGAATGCACATCAACCTACAAACCTGCGAACGGAAACAACAATTCCGAATGCTGAGTTAACGAAGCTCAGTGGATACACTTCCACTCAACCATGCTTCATGTAAATCATAAATAAGAGCATGTAGATAAAGATGACAATAAAGCAAACATATCATATCAATGCGGCCCAAACCCTTGCCGTCTCAATACATATCAACAATAGGAGGTAAAGAGTCTCACATGGCAACCATATACATAAAATCAACAAACCTGGAGTGAGGCCCAGTTCCACTAAGCATCGAGTACACACACTCATGCTCGAAATCTCTCCTCGACCTTTTGAATGAGTTTCGGTCTCACTAAGCCTCGGGTTCATATATTCGGAAGTCTTGACCATGGTGTTGTAACACTCTCTTTTCTCATGTGTATTCAGAACCTCATCAACAAGGTGACTCAACCATAATAATGCCCTTACGTGGCATACGTTCACTATTCGATCCACCAAGGATCCTTAAACATACAACACAACAAGTCACTCAAGGTCTTTAATTAAGTTATTACTCGTTAAACTCATATATGATGTTTAAATTTCAGTTCTCGATTTTACTATTCATTTTACCACTTTAGAGGTCCACCGGGCCTTAGTCCTCAAATTATAGGCCATTCGAACTCAAATCTTATTTTTCAGGCAGATTGCCTAGATGGTATCGATACATCCCTCCGTACCGATACGCCTCCAAGCGTATCGATACCAGGCTTACAGGCGTAGGGTTTTATCCAAATAACCCTGTACTGATACACGAGGACGTGTACTGATACCCTACAGCATATTGATACACTTAAAAGTGTATCGATACTGAAATTGGCTATTGGAATTCGGATTAGAAAAAGGTATCAATACCTCCTTCAGGTGTACCGATACACCCTTCACAAAATGCTTATGTTCTTCAAGAATTAACACAGGGTATCGATACACCCACACCCGTATCGATATTCAAACCCAAAATTCATTTTCTAGAGTTCGTAAATCACTCCCAATGTCCCTAAAACCCAAAGGCACAACCCCAAACTAAACTTACAAGTTATGGAAGATGTTTTGAGTGGTTTCCTACCAAATTTTAGCCATTTTAACATCAATCTTAAGAATTACCATTTTAGAGGATCTAAGCATTCAAACAACCAAAAATGTCAACCAAGCTACAAGGCAATCCAATTCATGATTTCTAGGAACACAAAGGAGTTAGTAGTGTACTAACCTTGATTTCTTGTTTCTTCAATCAATTGTTTGCTTTTTTGTAGAATATTTGATCATTTGCATGTGAAAATTGAAAACTTTTTCTGGTCGGCGCCTAAATGAATTCTGCTTTTTCTGCTCTTGGCTGGATGTGTTCAGGCCTTCAGTGGTCATGTCTGTTCGAGGTTTCTTCATTGTCGGTTGCTGGTTCTCAATTAATTTCACCTTGCCCTTCCTTTTTTTTCTTTTCTTGATGCCTTTCGGCACTTGACTTTCAGGCATTCCGATCGTATTAGCTCCAATCAGGCGAATACCTCTTGGGTTACAAATCTTAATAGATTGGCCATTAACGTCGACCTCCAAAATCCTCTGGTTCAGAAAGTTTTGGACTTGTTGCTTGAAATTATAACCAGTTTTTAATGTCATGATCATGGACTCCATTATGATATTCACAATGATTCCCGACGTTGTAATAACTTGGATGATGAAGCTTTGAAAATTTGACATTCTGCGACGAAGCTTCGGGCAACTTGAAGTAAAACTCACAATAAGATACGTGAATGAGATCCGATTTAGTCTTTGATTCTCTACTAACAAGAGTACCTTGAGCATCTAACTTTGGGGTATTCTTCAGTAAAGGAAACTTTGAAGAGGTAGATGTCCAAAAATTATTCCGATTCTAGTAAACCCTAAACTGTAGGATATTGCCCCCAAAGGCCTACTATAAATTCTGCCCCTTTTCTTTTATCCCGATTCTTCTAGCAAATACTAGTCTTTTGTGGAATCGAGGTTCTTCATTCTCGAAACATAAATGTTCAATCCTGATGAGCCCACTGACTATGTGTTTCAGGAATATACAATTTTCCACAAAGTAATTGAAATCTCCACAATAATAACCGCAAGCATTTCTTATGCCATAGAAAGACTTATAAAACTTCGATGGAACCGTCATCAACGGATAGTTTTGTACAAGGTATGGCGACAAATCTGAATATGGCATTGGGATAGGAACAATCATCTCCTTTTTCTTGCTAAACCATTCAACCTCCTTGTCTTCTGTTTCTGTGCTTGTTGTCCTTCTTTTCTTTGACAGAGGCAATTCCATTGTGGGAAAATTTCTGACATCAATTGAATCATTGGCTTTCATCCATTCAAAGAAACATTTTAGAAACGTATGCGGTTTTGTAACTCTGTTGGAATCATCTTGTTCTTTATCAGTCTTACAACCTTTGAACAATACATGTTCGGAGCAAACATCAAAATTCTGGCTTTATGTGGTTCTTCCATGTCTGTCTGTTGAACTACCTTCATATCAGTATCTTTAAAATTCACCAGTCAAGCACTTCATTATTTCCTTCAGATCTATTGGACTTCTTGCAGATGCCCCGACTTTATTGGTATGAACTTACTCTTTTTTGACTTTTTTTTTGTCTTTTTTGGTCTTTTGACTTTTTTGATTTTTTGACTTTTTGCTTTTTTTTGCAGGAAGAACCATTTCAGGTTGGACCCTCATATGAGATGTGATACTTGCTTATCGGTGCTTCTATCTAAAACATTCTTTTTTAAGCTTCCCTATTTCCAAGAAAAGTGGTTACTCGAATTACAATCGATTCTGGGACTGATTAATCTTTTGCTCAACACTACCCAAGCGGTCCTCAATAACCTTCTGAGATTGCTTGATCCCAACAAACCCATGTTTCTCAGAATATTGGTTTTTTTTAATGCAATGCTATTTAAAAAACAATGATCCTAAAAATGAAATGTTAAAAATGCAATGTAAATGTAAATATTTTAAATGCAATGTTACTTGAAAAATGCAATGCAATAATTAAGCGATGTAATGCATGAATACATGAGGTATCAATTTCAAGGACTAGTCTTTAGAGCAACATTCATTAGCCAAAAAGTCAAATACAAGAAATAGACAATTTGATTACAGAAATCAGCTAGCCCTCGTCCCTAGGTTAATCACTTCGTTCAACTTCTGAATCCTCCTGTCTTAGCTCTGTATTGATGCCAGGGTGTTGTTGCAGGTTCATGGCTTTATTGAACAAGGCTTGTACAAGCTGGACAATTCCCCGTACTTGATTTCTGAGATTGATCATTTCATAATTCTGCCTTTGTTTAATCTGGGTGGCCCCCCTCAAGCTTGCCTTTTGATACCTTGTCTTCCATTTGTAATGCTCTTTCGAAACTTACATACTGACCTTTCAAATGTTGTATGACGTTTTTCAATTATGTCATCTTCTTTTCAGCTCTTTATCTTTTAACTAAAGATCGACATTTCTCATTTTTGTACCTTTTTGATAATTTTCTAGCTTTGAAACTTGCGATGACAACTCTGAATTCAAAGCTTGCACTCACTCTAATTTTTGTTTGGCCCAGCTATTTGAGTCCATTAATTCTTAGTTCTTCTTCCTCGCTGCTCTCTCATTGTCTTCATACAACTTCTTGTAACTATTTGCATCATGATTCAATTTCCTTGGATATCATCCTCCTTCTTGTACTGGATTTTCTCTAACCAGGTTCACATCGACATATTGCCTTCTCCTTGTTTATCAGACCCATCGACCATCATGAACACTGTCTAACTTGACTAGCCCTCACATCGATACCTCTAATGAATGAAAAAAAATGATGCCATGTATAAGAAAAGCAAAAGAAAACAAAACAAAAAATAGTGTCAGTATGGTAAAATAATATTGAAAGCAAGAATATCATAATAAAGCAAACAACAAAGCAGTCTATATCAACCAAAGAAGAGTAATCAGGGAAATGAATTTAAACCGGCAGCACCTATCCTAGGTCATTGGCTCTAGTGGGGTGGGTTTCTAGGTAACAGAATGTGGGTTTTGTTCTAGACTCTGGGTACCTGAACTGTCGTTACTGTCTACTACGACAGTAACACATCGATTCGGGAGTATACGGCCTATTCTGTTAGAGACGTAAACCTCACGTTACATTAGATTGGTATACAAGAAGACAGACAAATTTCTGAACTCGGAGGTGGAGAGCCTCATGTCGGATCATGTCTCGCTCCCACTTAAAGGTAAAAAGCCCGGGTGGAAGGCTTATACATGAATGACAGATATATCATACACAAAAGCTACCCCCATTCTTCCTGAAAATCCATCCAATAATTGTTGGAGAAATTAAATTCAAATTATTGCTCGAAACGCCAAAATGTCACGTGAAATTAATTAATTAGGTCTTACTCTCAATTTTATTGATCCCCAGCGGAGTCGCCAAGCTATCGTGACCTTTTTTAAAACGACTTGTGAAATAGCTTAATGATTAGGGTTTGGAAATTATGGTTTTGCCTTTTATTTATTTAATCTTGAAAAATTAGGTTTTTCATGTTAAATCGGACTTTCCTTTATTTAATCTTGAAAACAAATTTGGAGTCGCCACCGGTCACTTTGGTAGACCAGACACCATAAAAACAACCAGAGATTCTTTTCTTTAAATTTGGGTTCGGAAGTCGGTTACGCGTGGGGAAGGATTAGCACCCCCACAAATGCCCGTTATCGGTACCTTTTTAATTTCACGTGGCATTTTGGCATTTCGAACAATAATTTGAATTTAATTAAATCCTTAATTGTTAACTGAATTCTCTTTTCGAATAGAGGTATCCTTTTGTAAGAAAATACATTTTTAAACGAATATAAGTTTTGAAACATCCAATTACTTTAGGATACTTCAATTCATATTCAAAAATGTATCTCAACACAAAAGGTTTTTATGCATGTCCATTTATTTTCTTGCCAATTTTAAGTTCTAACTTAATAAGGGCTCTAATTAATTAATTTATTAAAGAATCTATGAATATTATCGAATTCAGGGGTTTATGTGATAACACCCAAGTACTTGGGCACTATCCATATTAAGCCATAAATTAACAATATTTCTATTTATTTAATGAGTCTAATTATTTAAACCTAACCCTAATTAAACCTTAATTCAATTAACTATGTGTAATTATCATGTTCTAGGTTTAAATAAAATATAAAATGTTCTACTAAAAAGCCCCTTTGATTAACATCTCATTCCAATGAGACACTGACCAACTTAGGACTTTAAAGCTTCCATTTAATAATCATTTATTTTCTAAAATTATCTCACCTATTTGAATTATTCAAATTAATTAAAGGACCTAAATTTTAAAGGCTCTAAATAATTGATATTTAAGTGATTAAATTATCTAAACAATTATACTATATGCAAAGTTTAGAATCATGCATCATACAATATAATTTAAAGCAATTAAAATAAATAAAACAAATAAATTAAAGAATTGAATTAAAAGAAATTAAACCCAAAAAACTGATTTTATTGAGAATGGGGAATAAATTACAAAAAACAAAAATAGGGGAACAAAATTAAGAGTGTCTGGATAAAAGGGCGCAAATCCTTCATCCGACCCGACTCCCAACTCGTGGGTCAAAATGACTCGGCACCAAAATGGTGTCGTTTTACTAAGCCTATAAAAGGCCCCCACCGAGCTAACTCACCCATTCATCACCTTCACACACTCTCTCCTCCCTCTCTCATTCTCAAAATCCTCTGCCTATAACACGAATTTCCCAGAAAAATCCCTCACTTTGGATCAAATTATCAACATTTTACTTGGTGTTCTTAGTGTTCTTTGAAGAACATGAAGAACGCAGGTAACTCTGGCAACGAACCGTCGTATACTCTGCCACCTTGATCCACTTCACCACCACCAGCCGAGTTCCGATATGTTCGCTGGCAGCCAGGGTTTGAACCCCGGCCGCCACTCGTCGAAACCCTAAACCTAGAAAACCCTAATTTCCCTTGATTTTAACTCCAAAGTCCTAAATCTACACACGACTCAATAGAGCCTCCCTTCTCCAACCACCTAGGACTTATATATACCCGAAGTCCCTCCCTTTTCGACTTCGCCTTAAATCAAAACCCTCCGGCCACCGTAGAAACTAAGATTCTGGTCATTTTCCTACTTTACTTTACTTTACTTTTTTTATATCGTTTTTAACTTCGATCTAACCTATTTTGGGTTTGTTTTGTAGGTAATTGAAAAAAAGGTTGAAGATATACCTTTACTGTTGTTCTGATGAAGTTCTAGTGATCTTATTTCGGCGACGATTCGACCCCCGACGTCCGTTCAAGTCCCTGATGTCCATTTATTGCTCTAGCGGCATTCTAGATCTCTAGCATTTTGGCTTTCCAAAGACAATTCGGCTACCAAGCGGTGGTTCTCCTTCTTCGGTGACCGTCCACCCTCCCGACGACGTTCGATCTCCACAGCCGGTTCAACTCCCAACGTTGGTTCCACTTTTCTAGGTATCTTCTCTTTCCTCTATAATTACTTTATTTATTATTTTATTAGTTATTTATGATTAGTCATTAATTCCCTGACTTTTCTCTCTCTCCCTATTTATAGAGGGTCAGAATCTGATGTCACCAGTTGTCAGAATCCATGTGAACTTAAGGGAACCAATAGAGTGCTGCCACGTAGACTCTTTAGGCGGGAAAAAGAAAAAAAATGTGTTTCTTGGGCTAGTTTTATCCAATTTGGGAGGAAAATGAGTTGGCAGATTGTAAAAATAAGAACTTGGGCTTTGGGATTTTTATCATGTAAATGGGCTTGTAAAAGAGACACTTGGAGTTGTAAAATGGACATTTGAATGGACTATTATTTATTTATTATTGAGTTTATCATTTATGGACTAAATATTTATCTATTTATTACTATTTGGGCTTTATTTATAGAAATATAGTATATATACGTATGCCCGGACAAAATTAGGGTATTACAGGTGCAATCGATACTGGTGTCGTGTTGAGCATCACATCTATCCAAAACTCTAACTCACGAACTAGGGGTAGCCCATGTAACCCTTTTGAAAACACGTCAGCGAACTCTCTAACGGTCTAAAGACTCTCGAGCGTTGGACTCTCAACACTTGTGTCAACCATGCGAGCCAAGAAGGCCTCGCAACCTTGTTGGATCATTATTTCTGCCACCAAGGCTGACACTATATTGGAAAGGCATGGATTCTTCTCACCCTTCACCACTAGCTTGGTTCCATCTAAACCACGAAGCTTAAGACTCTTTGCTCTACAGCCCAAACATGTATCAAGTTCAAACAACCAATCCATCCCTAAGATGACATCAAACTCTTGAAACAACAATACCATCAAATCGGGCCAAAAAAATTGAACCTTGAACCTCTACCGAACACCTCCGATACACCTCATTCACCAAAACATCATACCCCAAAGAACTAGTCACATAGAACCCTATCTCAAGATCCTTGGTAAGAATACCCCACTATTGAGATATTCCACTACGGATGTAGGAATGAGTAGACCCTGAATCCACAATAGCAACTATAAGAACTTAGAACAAGGTAAACGTACATGAGATAACATCGGTAACCTTACAGTCTTCATGATCCTTGAGTGCGTACTGTCTCACTGGTGCCCTAGCAGTAGACTGGATCGCACCCCCACTCTGATGTCCTGACATATGGCTCATCCTCCTCTAGTGAAACCCCGCCCCCTCTGAATTGGATATGAGATTCTCTGAATCTGAACCAGGGTGGTTTCAGCAACTGTCGGACAATCCTTCAAAAAATGATCCGATGACCCACAACCATAGCAAATTCTAGATGTCCCCCAACACTCGTTCATATTCTTACGCCCACATTGATCACAAACAGATGCATTCTTTTGTGAGCCCTCAAAGCTCATCATAGACGAATATGAAGGCCTCATACGGCCAGCTAATTTTGACCCACGACCGGATCTCAAATTCTGGTTTGAAGCTCATCTACCTTGGCTCCAACGATTCCTATTCCTCTATGAGTAAGACTGCGAGTTTTTGGAGAAGTTTTGAGACCTCTCACTTGAGCTCCCTTGCCCACCAGACGGGCCATAAGTTAAACCTTGCACTTGCTCAAGCGACTTGGCACTAGCAGTCAATTCTGAAAATACCTTCGGTAGGACAGCAGTTAAATAAATCTGAATCTCTTTCCTCAAACCTTTCAAGAACTTCTTGTACCTTATTTGTAAGAATTCTTACTCATATTGAAAGACCGACCGGTTTCTTTGGATCAAATGGTTGAACCGATCCCTCAAACTATCTATATGGGCCTCTCTCACATACTTCTTCTTGAACTCATCCAAGAAGTCGTCCCACGTAGGTTGGTTAGGATACCAACCCAACTCTACTGTCTCACACCATTCTCAAGCATTCTCCTTCAACAGTGAAAGAACACATGTCAACTTGTCTTCGGATCTTAACCTCATCTGACGCATGATCCAACGGGTGTCCCCCAACCATAGATCAACCTTAATCAGGTTATCTTGTCCTGGTCCAAGAAAGTCCGTAACACTATCGCGACACACTTTCTCAATCGGTGCCTCTCTAGGGGTAGCTGAAGGCCTAGGTATGGCCCTAACAATCCGGTGAAGAGCCGGTGCAGATGGGAGAAGTAGTTGGTCCCTCGACCTCTATCATCCTCTGACACCTCCTCAGCATCGGGGATGTAATCCTCATCGTATCTCCCTTCCTGGGAGCCTCAACTCTTATCTCGCTCACTTGCCCTCTTTGTCTTGATTCCTTTATTCATGGTATATTCAGTTAATCATTTATTCATGGTAAAAAAAATTAGTATAGCATTTCAAACATTTTCGGTAATATTTATGTTTGACGATCACATTTAAAGTTTATAATTCCTTACCCATAAAAGTTCTGTTTAAAAGTTATATGTCAAATTAGTATGGGTTAAGGTAGTTGTTAGGATATTTGTTTTGATATAATAATTGAAAAATAGTTTTGGACTAAAAAGATTTCAAAAATGATTTTAAGTCCAAACAACTTGAAAATATGTTTGATGGGTTTTATAAGGCTTTGGAAAGATTTAAAATGTGTTTATAGTAGCAAAACTTAAATTTTCTACAAGCCCGTACCGATACGGTATACCCTGTATCGATACATTTTAGGGTTTGTGCTACAAAATTTTCTAGTAGCCAAAACACGTATCGGTACAGGCTTGGTCGTACCGGCACGGTGTAAAGCATTTCGATACGCCTTAGTTTGTTTTGATACAGCTATTTTTCCAAACCCTCCAATGGCTAGTATCCCGTATCGATACGAATGTATCGTGTACCGATACGCCTAACCGTCTTTCAACGACTATTTTCCCAATAGTATTTTAAATTGCAGGCTGTACCGATACACTCCTAATTGTATCGATACACACAATCTGGAAAGAGGTTAACGGCTAGTTTTTGAAGAACGCGTATCGATATGGCTACCCGCATATCGATACGGTCAGCTCTAGAACTACATTTATTGCGGGAAATAAAAGCCCCAATGGCTCCAATTCAATCCCAATGGCCACCAACGACTAGGAACTCATTTGGGAAGATAAAAGGGACCTCCAAGCATCTATGAAAGACTAATGATCCTCAAGTCAACAACATTATGATGCAAAAATTGTCTTAGTGCTTAAATTTCCATTCTTTGTATAGACAAACACCTATGAGCTCAAATTGTCAATGTATGATCAAGTGTTCTAGGTTTTGGGTGTGTAAATATCAACCTTTAGAGAGGGATTTCTTTTTGATATGTTTTATCTTGTTTGAGAGAGTTCTCAAAGCTCGGTTTGTGAGCTTTGGATACTAGACTTGGGTTGTGAGTCTAGGTTGTAAAATGTTGCCTCATAAGCCTAGAAAAGGGGAAGAATTCTTAGTGAATTGGTGAAATCCTTGGTGAGGAGCTAAGGTAGTGGATGTAGGCTTTGGTTAGAAAGCCAAACCACTCTAAATCTTGTGTCAATTTTGTGCTTCCACCACAAACACCCAAAATTCCACTTTTCCACCACTCAACAAGCAAAACGGTTGAGGGATATTAGGGCTCCACAATTGGTATTAGAGCGAGGCTCAATCGAGTGGATTAACATTCTATTAAGGCGATCCAGCAAGCTCGATCAACCAAACAATCAACCGGTTTCAATGGCGCAATCAATCGATAAGCCATTATTCTTTGACGGGACCAACTACCCCTATTGGAAAAATAAAATGATGTACTTCATCAAGGCCAAAGACTACCGCCTTTGGGATCTTGTTGAAGATAGACCGTTCGTGCCACAACAAAGAAGGCAAGATTGTAGTGCGGATGACAAGAAGAAGATGGAACTAAATGCGAAGGCATTGCACATTCTCCTTTGTGCACTTTGCCTTAAAGAATATGCCAATCTCTCTTCTTGTGAACATGCCGAGGAAGTATGGGACAAACTTGAAGTCACATACGAAGGAACAAACAAAGTAAGGGAGACTAAGATTGGTCTTCTCAACCTTGATTATGAGAACTTCAAGATGGAACCGGATGAAGACATCACGAAGATGATCGATAGATTCTCCACCATCATCAATAGACTCAAAGGATATGGAGAAATCATTTCGGAAGACAAGCTTGTCCAAAATATCATTTATTCTCTTCCTGAGTCATGAGACTCAAAGAAGACCGCCATCATCGAAGCCAAGAATCTCAAGACTCTAAAGCTAGATGAACTCATAGGGTCTCTTTGTAACACCCCCTTCCCGGTCTGGTCGAGAACTGGGTCGAAGTATGCTACCGATGAACTAAACGATGATCGATACGATAATTTCACATAATAAGCGATGAAAATAGGCCCCACATCCAAGAATGAGTAATATAAAATTTCAATCAATCTATTACAAGTCTATGATTATCCAATTAGAACCAAATTATAACATTTACAAGTTTTAGGGACTTAATCATAATTTCAATATTTTAGGGGTCCTTTTTCGAAATTAACCTTACCAAAATGGAACTCGTCATTCAAACAGTGAGTGTACCAATTTTCATACTACTCGGAGTTCGTTTGCCCATTCAATTAAGTCATGCATTAATCAGTGACCATACTGTAAACAATGCAAAGCTAGGTTATTCATCTTTTAACAGATTTAATTGTCACCGTATCGATACCCTTATGGCCATATCAATGCGCTTTAATCTAATTCCCAAATTCTTGATTCAATTTAACAGACCCATATCGATACGGTTGAGGACCTTACCGATACTGGTTGACCGCGTATCGATACACATTGACCCTGTATTGATACCATTTTTACACCCAAATTCTAGTAGCCAAAATATGTACCGATACGCCCCTTGTTGACCATCGTTGACCTGACCAAATATGCAAGGCAGTATCGATACGCCATCAACCGTATCGATATGCCCTACCCTATAATGACAGATTTTTGTTGGTTTTTATTCGATTTAACCTATCAATCAGGGTTCAAATGTAGTGAAATTTTACGCACAATATTTCAATGCTATAAACTACTTGCATGCCAAATTTTAAGACCATTCAAATCTGTTTACTACGATTTCACCTTTAAGGGCCTAATATGCGCTTTGAGTCATTTTTAAGCCATGTATAAAGTTCATTTAAAGCCTTATGCACTAACATACCACAAGCACAATATATACATATCAAAAAGGACTTATATGACTGTTCTAGGTACTTTTCCACCCTACTAGGAGTTCATAGGTTGGATATACATTACTTTAAGCTTGCTTGTGACTTGTACAATGCAACAACTTCTCCGATCTCCGACGTTGAATGCCTTAACCTGAAATGGATGAAATGAAATGCATTAGGCATACTTTGCCTAGTGAGGTAGTCATAATTAAAACATAATATCAAGGAAAATGCATTCCAACTCATAACTTGACAATGACAATGCAATGGATCAATAGAAACAATGCAATGAACATATTCAATAACAATGGTTCCTTAATTCATCAATAACCCTTGGATAGATTCCGGATAATGGATACACGAATTTCTATGCCTTGCCAAATCAATGAATGGTCTAGTCCCTCCGCCTTGCCAATATGACCAATATAACAACACATCCCTCCGCCTCGCCAAATCAATATAGGTCGTAGCCCTAGGACCGTAGTCCACCTGTTCACTGGGCTCATGAATTCTATGGCATGCCAATTGTATCCAATGCCCTTCGATTCCAAAGTTTGGTGACAATATCAATAATTCATGTTCAATATCAGTACCCATGTTCAATGTTCTTACCGATAAACAATATTCTAGTGTCTATGTTCAATGACAATATCAATAACAATGGCGATGTCCAATGACCCCAATGACATCAACAATGATCGATGTTTCATTTACAATGTTTTGATAACAATAATGATGTTAACTTCAATAATCAATGACAGTGGCTATACCAATGGCTATATCAATGCTCTATATCAATGTCCTATACTTTCATGATTCCATGACAATGGCAATGATAATGACAATAGCAATACTCAATGACAACAACAATACCTATATCCGATGTTCAATAGCAATAACAATGACAATGACAATGTTCAATACTCGATGCGATAACTTACCAATGCTTACCATAATGTCCGATAAGTGATTCGGTGCAATAATCCTTAACAACGGGGTTAGCAATAATAATTCTATTAATGCTGAAGTTGGAAAAGGCACCTAGCCTAATCCCGAGACTCTGACTACACTCACCTCAATTTCTGAAGCTTTCAAGGCTCTCGAACAGTAATCCACTTGTTCCTAGCTTTCGTTGGTGACGGTGGATGATCTCTACCAACTTCTTGAGCTAGGTAAGAACAATAGGATTCGGTTAGATTCATTATTACGATACCAAAATCAATATAACGACATCAAAATCAATATTGAAGCTTAAAATAGCTATTAGCTATCAAACTCCATGGATGGCCAAACCCTAGCTTGTGATTAAGCTTGATATATCCATGGAATTCAATGATTGTTTGGGGATTATAGCTTACCCGATCACTTGCAACGATTCGATAACAATAAATTGAAGAAAATTCAAGCTTGAAATCAAGCTCCAATGGAGGTGCTTGCTTAGGTAGGAGATGATAGCTTGGTGAGATGCTTGCTTGGAGAGTGTTTCGGGTAAGATTTCTAAACCTCTAGCTATTTGCTATTTTCCTTATGTTAATAGCAATAGGTTTCCTTCCATTTAAGGAAACTCTCCCGGTAATCCCACGTATGGGAGTTATAATTACGGAGGGGCTAATCGCAAGATTAGTCACTCAACTCTCATTTCCTTATACTTTGTACCCAAACTTCCAATTTTTATAATTTAGCCACTAAAAGGTTTCTAATACATTCATTAAGGTCCTTAAACAATAATTTGACTTAATTAGAGTCCACTACCGATACAATTGACCTCGTGGTCAATATCAATACAATATTTAAACATTTTCGATGTAGGATTTTTTATCACCAAAACTCAATTTCGACTAGGCTGAATTTTGGGGTGTTACACTCTTGTCACTCATGAAATCATGAAGAAAGGAACAGAAGAGGAGAAGAAGAATGAAGAGATAAAGAATATGGGGAAGAAAAAGATCATAGAGCTAGGCATTAACGTGAATACCATTACTCTTAATTCCTCTACAAGCCATCAAGAAGATTCAAGTGAGAAGGAAAGTGAGGATGAAGAGATGGCTCATCTCTTCAAAAAGTTCACCTGGTTCATGAAAAGCGAAATGGAAAAATCCAAGCATGAATTGAAGAAGAAAATGAATAATCCCCAAAACAACCAAAAATGCAAAGAGACAAGGTACACCAAATATGATTGCCCTCACTCAAACATAAATGGATCATCTTCAAAGAAAGCATATGTGGCAACATGGAGCGATGAAGACTCCACCGATGAAGATGAAGTTGATCATCTATGCTTTATGGCCCTCCAAGAGGGTGAGGTAACTTCTAACTCATCTTGTTCAAATTCATATACTTTTGATGAGTTAGAAAAAGCTTATGATGAATTGGTTTTTGAATTCAAGGCTTTATTTTCGAAAAATAAAAAGATGATTTCAAAGTTGAAAACCGAAAATGATTTGCTTTTGAAAACCAATTTAGAGTTCGAAGCAAAAATGAAAGATTTTGAACTTAAAGTATCTAGTTTACAAAATTTGCTTAAAAGTTTTGAAAAAGATCATCAAAAAGAGATGGGTGATCTTAAGAAAGAAAAATATTTGATTTCCAAAGAACTTGAAAAGAAAAACAATTTGGGAAAATCATTTTTTTATCAAAGACAATCTAGTGCCCTAGATTTATTAAAGAAAAATGTTTTAGAAGTATTTGGGTCCCAAAAGGACTAATTACTTTAACTAAAAATGATGAAATTGAAAAATGGATTCCTAAGGGGACTAAATTATGTGCTACTAATGCTTATGGATCCAAAGAAATTTGGATACCAAAAATCACTTGATTGTCTTGTTTTAGGTGTGGTGGAGAATGATCAACAAAGTACAACATTAAGGGGGAGCTCCATACACAAAAGGAAGAACACTTGAAGAAAGAGGCTTCACATCCTACCTTGATTCAAGTATGGTAAAAATTAGTTGAATTTTGTTTATTTTAATTTGTTTTATTTTAATTCAACTAGTTTATCATAAATGTTGGACTAACATTGGTTGATGTTTGAGTAAGGGAGAGTCTATTTTAAAACAAAACTCTTATTTTGTCATTTTAACTCTCCATTGTTATGGACTTAAAAAGTTTTCAAACTTTAGTTTGAACCATTTGTGATATAATAAAAAAGGGGAGAATGGTTTGAAAAATTGAATTTTTAAATGAATAAGGAGGAACTTTAACTACATTTAAATTTTAAATTCTTATTCAAAACTTATTTTTACTAAGGGAGAGAATCTCAAACACAATTTTTTAAGTTGGTTTTATTATATCAAAAGGGGGAGAATGTTAGAATATTTGTTTTGATATAATAATTGAAAATTAGTTTTGGACTAAATTGAAAAGATTTCAATAATGATTTTAAGTCCAAACAACTTGAAAATATGTTTTATGGGTTTTATAAGGCTTTGGAAAGATTTAAAACGTTTTTATAGTAGCAAAACTTGAATTTTCTACAAGCCCGTACCGATACGGTATACCCCATATCGATACACTTTAGGGTATGTGCTACAATGTTTTTCCAGTAGCCAAAACACGTACCGGTATAGGTTTGGCCGTACCGACATGGTGTGAAGCTTTTCGATACTCCTTATTGAGTTTCGATACGGCTATTTTTTTCAAACCCCCCAATGGCTAGTATCCCATATCGATACGGATGTATCGTGTACCGATACGCCTAATTGTCTTTCAACGGCTATTTTCCCAATGGTCTTTTAAATTGCAGGTCATACCGATACACTCTTAAGTGTATTGATATGCACAATCTGGAAAGATATCAACTGCTAGTTTATGAAGAACACATACCGATACGGCTACCCGCGTATCGATACGGTCAGCTCTAAAACTACATTTATTGCGGGAAATAAAAGACCCAATGGCTCCAATTCAATCCTAACTGTCACCAACGGCTAGAAACTCATTTGGGAAGATAAAAGAGACCTCCAAACATCTATGAAAGACTAATGATCCTCAAGTCAACAACATTATGATGCAAAAATTGTCTTAGTGCTTAAATTTCCATTCTTTGTATAAACAAACACTTGTGAGCTCAAATTGTCAATGTATGCTCAAGTGTTCTAGGTTTTGGGTGAGTGTTTTAGTGTGCAAATATCACCATTTAGAGAGGGATTTCTATTTGCTAGGTTTTCTCTTGTTTGAGAGAGTTCTCAAAGCTCGGTTTGTGAGCTTTGGATGCTAAAATTGGGTTGTGAGTCTAGGTTGTAAAAGGTTGCCTCCTAATCCTAGAAAAGGGGAAAATTATTAGTGAATTGGTTAAATCCTTGGTGGGGAGCAAAGGTAGTGGATGTAGGCTTTGGTTAGAAAGCCGAACCACTCTAAATCTTGTATCAATTTTGTCTAATTTTTGCTTCCACCACAAACACCCAAATTTCCACTTTTCCACCACTTGGCAAGCAAAAAGGTTGAGGGATCTTAAGTTTAGGTTTTTTTGTTTCATTTTTTTCAGATTTGAGTCGAATCAGATTTTTTCAGCTTTAGACTCAAACTTTTTTTATCAAATTTTTTAGTTTGATTTGGTTTTGCCACTTCTATATTATAACAAGTACTTGTAACACCCTCGACCCGGATGTCATATTTGGGCCTCAAGCCCGAACCTAAATCATAAAGTAGCGCAACTAGATTAAGCACAAACCACATTCATTCATTTAAATCCATTAAGTTTGAAACATTTCAAAATAGAAACATAATTAAAACGTTACATGGGGAGCTTCATTTAAAATTACATAGTTAAAGCATTCGACAGTCTTGACCATGGTGCTTAGTGGGACCATCACATTTTGGATTTCAAATTAACTGTCGAATGCTCGGAATCTCTCCTCGAGCCTTCAAATGAATCCTGGTCCCACTAAGCCTCGGGTTCATACATTCGGAAGTCTTGACCATGGTGTTGTAACACTCTCTTTTCTTATGGGTATTTAGAACCCCATCAACAAGGTGACTCAACCATAATAATGCTCTTACGTGGCATATGTTCACTATTTGATCCACCAAGGATCCTTAAACATACAACACAACAAGTCACCCAAGGTCTTTAATTAAGTTATTACCCATTAAACTCGTATATGAGGTTTAAACTTTAGTTTTTTCTATTTTACTATTCATTTTACCATTTCAGAGGCCCACTGGGCCTTAGTCCTCAAACTGTAGGCCCTTCGAATTCAAATCTTATTTTTCGGGCAGATTACCGAGATGGTATCGGTACACCCCCTAAGGGTATCGATACACCCCTCTGTACCGATACATCTCCAAGCGTATCGATACCAGGCTTATAGGCACAGGGTTTTATCCAAATAACCTCGTATCAATACACGAGGACGTGTACTGATACTGAAATTGGCTACTGGAATTCGGATGAGAAAAAGGTATCGATACCCCCTTTAGGCATATCGATACGCCCTTCACAAAATGCATGTGTTCTTAAAGAATTAACACAGGGTATCGATACGCCCACACCCGTATCGATACTCTAACCCAAAATTCGTTTTCTAGAGGTCGTAAATCACTCCTAATATCCCTAAAACCCAAAGGCACAACCCCAAACTAAACCTACAAGTTATGGAAGGTGTTTTAAGTGGTAGGAAACCACATTTTAGCCATTTTAACATCAATCTTAAAGATTACCATTTTAGAGGCTCTAAGCATTCAAACAACCAAAAATGTCAACCAAGCTACAAGGGAATCTAATTCATGATTTTCAGGAACACAGAGGAGTTAGTAGTGTACTAACCTTGATTTAAAACTGAGAAGAAAGCACCCAACCACAAGCTTCAAGCCTTGCTCTTCTTTTTTGCCTTAGATGCCTCTTCGACCTCCTTCACTACAAGGAGACGTTGTAAGATGAATTACAACGTTGCTGGGAGATTAAAAGAAATTAAAGATGTGATTTTCAGTGGGAAGTGGAGTTAAAAACTCTCATTCCTGTTCTTAAGCTCATCCCCCACCAAAACTCATATTTCTCACACTCTACCAAACCCCTTCAAACTTACCTTGAAAGATAGATCCTTGCAAGCTGTTAACACTTCTCTAAACCGAAATTTCGAGATTTGCTTCCAAAACTACAAAGATTGCACCTTTAACATGGGCTCTTGTATGAAGGAGGAAGAAGAAGAAGAATGAATGAAGCAAAAGACAATGGTGATATCATCCACCAAACTTGCAAGAGAAACAATAAAGATAAATTAACTTTTCTCTTTAAAATTAGAGAAATTACTCCCTTGCCCTCCCTTCTTCCTCCTAACCTATTCAACCCAAACTCAAGACCTAAAGAAGGAAGCCCACCAAGGCTAACTCAAAATCAAATGGGCCCCTTTCTTCGGCCCAAGCACGAAGCTCGTGCTTCGGGTTACACCGACCATTTGGATTTCGAAATCCAGACTGTTACAGTACTATTATTTTCACAATACGTAAATGAAATTATAAACTATTCTATACTGATCATAAAAAATGGATATGACATTTTAAAAAATTAGTACCGTAGTATCTTTAAATTTTAAGAAATATCAATCCCAAGAAAATGACTTGATTGATATAATAATAATAATAATGTTTTAAAGATTCAATTTGAATATTTTAAAATTTTAAACCAACATAAAATATGAATCATAGTTTGATGTTGGGGTAATTAATATCTTCCGCGGTGGCTCTTCCATGTCGTATAGTATTGTGGGAGGCACGACACGAGATATCTTCGAGGCCAAACAAACAATCCGACATGAATCGGGCCAAAATATTTGAATGAAAAGTGCACGTCCCTTGTCGCCGCTCCATTTGTAGTTTGCGTACGACAGAGATGGGCAACTTTATCGTGAATACACAACCCAATATAATCCATATGAATTAGCTTATATTTGATGTAGCCCATAATCTTAATCTCTCTAATCAAGTTGTAGAAGCTAAAATTGAATGGAAATATGGGGGTGGGAGTCCAACAAAACAATCACTTGATTTTCATTTCCACTCAACTCAACCATTACAGTTAATCAACAAACAAAATAGAATTTTGATATTTACAAAAAATGGAACAGTAATTCATTCCACACATCAGGCACACCGGGTAAGCACCAGTGTATGCAGTCCGAGTAGCTTGCCGGGTTTCCCAATTGCTGGGGGCTCAGTGTCTCCCAAAACTTCCTATAGATGGAAGGATGCCCATCTTTCCGATATTCCGAGAGCTGCGTAACGTTGATAACCGATACCTTCGAGCCCAAACGGGAAACCAAATTGTCCACCATGCGCATGGTAGCCAAGTCCGAACCACTTCCCCAGTACCCTTCTCTATCGATAGGTCTCGTTTCGTTATAGCAGTTTCCTTCACTTCCAACTTCCCACTCTCTTTTCCTAATCATGTATAGAACATAAGCAAATTAGCAAGCTCATTTAATTAACAAGTGTACACGAGCAATAGTCGTGTTAGCGCCTCCATAATGAACCATTAATCTTAGAATTCCCCTATCTTTGCTTCAAATGCCTCTACGCTACGATTTATGGCATTCGATACGTTTGCAGGCTTTCACTAGGTGACTTATCCGGGCAATAGTCCTTATAGTGCCTCCATGATGTTATTGATGCACTATTAGTCTTAGAATTCCTCTATATTTCCTTCAGATGCTTCTTTCTACTCTATGATTTATGGCATTCGATAAGTTTGCAGGCTTTAACTAGGTGACTTGTGCAGATGATACAGATAAGTATAGAATAATTCATTAGGGGTAAAGATCGATCCTCACCAGAAATGCGTTGGCGACATCGTAACGAGAAAGACGCGTTTCTTGAGAGGAATGACCTTTGATGCTACCCAGTCTGCCCAAGCTCCCATGGCCAGTTCCATTGCTCCTAACCCGTCGAGCTCCTCGCAGGCTCCATTTTCCTCGCCACTCCACCTGCAAAAGTTGCAAGCAAACTAGGGAATTCAACACATCTTCAAGATATTTTCACCTTAATTAAACTAGAATCGATCAACTATTGTACATACATCAGCTTTACCGGGCCTTGTCTCCACCATAAGTATGAGTTAAAAACTAGTATATCTGCATGCTCCCACTGCGTCGAATGCTTGAGTACTGAATCTGGACAGATAATTCGTTCAGCCAGCCTGTGTTTCACCGGATCATCAGAATTAGACTCGACCAGTAGAGGAGCCCAGAGAAATTCCACCGTCGCATTATATTCCTGCAAATGACACAAGAATAGCACAAACGGAAATGATGTACTGCGATATCAGATAACCAAGATAAGCTGTATATAGTCACTAGGCGTGCCCTGTTATTCGTTGTTCCCTGGCTTACCTTTGCTCTGAAAATTGTGAGCTGAGAATTAGGAGTCATTGATCTCTTATTTTCCGGGATCACCGACTGCAACAAACACACCATCGATATCCATTGGTTTCTATTCAGAGAATCTCCCACAAACATTAGCCTCTTCCCTCTCAACTTCTCCCACATTTCGGTCGCATTCCATCTGCAACAAAGGGGGAAAATCACATACCAATCTTCACATTGCATTAGTTAGTTGCCTACATCATTTTTCCTTAAGTACACGAATCCAACACTCCGGCACATGAATATAGGGATATGACCTCTGAATATCCTCCGAATGAATGGAAAAGCATAGAAAAATCTAACTAATCTGTGTCGAATACATAACCTTATCCGAGACTGATTAACATAGATAATTTGCTGCCTACAATACATCCAGTTCATGAAAAAGCAGATAAAAATCAAACTAATCCTGTGTCAAATACATAATCTTATCCGAGACTCGTATCCAAATCCGAGTAACATAGTTAATTGCTGCCTACAATACAAGCAAACAAAGGGCATTTACCTCTTCAAGTTGCAGCCATGAGGCTGCCATCGCCAGTGCTGATACTGCAAATCGGACCTCCCATGCTTATGACACGCCAACTGCTCCGACATATACGGACATTCGGACTCTCCGTAAAGCGGGTACGATCGGTTATCGAAAACCCACTTCCCGGAGAACACATCACAGCTCTCTTGGCTTACACTCCGCCGCCGACCGGATTCCACATCCCGGTCATCCCACCGGATTTTCTTCCCGCTGAAGCTCCTAGTAGAATTGCAGCTACTGAATCTATCCAAAACCTCTAAAACAGTAAAACCCCACATAAACAAACACCCAAAATCCAAGTTATTCACCGATCAAAGAAGGAAAAAGAAGGGGTAGAAGAAAGATAAACAGACCTGAAGCTCGTTGAGGAAGATTTGGTTTTACATAAGTAAACGGCGTCGGTTGGCTGCTGGGAACAAGATCTGGGCTTTCATGGATCCGTTGAATGCTGAATTCATTGTAGAGAACTGAAAAAGCTATGAAAACCAGAAGAACAGCGAGTAAAGGGAAGTGGGGTTTCTTTCTGCTCCATTTACTGGACATGGACATGGTTAGCGGCAGAGCCATGGGATCAAGCAGATAGCAAGATGGCAGCTCTGCCGCACTTGAACAAACAAGTAATAACTCCTTTTGGTTGCTAAAAATGAAAGGTTTTGAAGGCAGGGAAATTTGAGTTTGATGATTAATACTTTGAATAAATAAAAGTTAATGGAAGTTAAGTTTCTTAATTAGCTGTAATTAAGGTTGGATTATTCATGTTGTCGCTGTTCTCGGATTTTGACTGATGATTTAATTGATGGGTCGTTGAGGACTTGGGATTATGAGCATTTGGGATTAGTGTATTTTTGTTTCCATATTTAATTACAGAGCCAACCTAATTATTGGCGGTTGTGTGATTATCATTCATTAGGAAATTGTATACATGAAAAATATTTTGATATATAAGCTGTATAAATTTTAATTTACATAAATTTATTAGATATGTTATTTACGGTTTAGAGTTTAGATTTTAAGGTTTAAAATTTGTTATTTATGTTTAAAGTTTAAGTTTTAAATTTTAGGGTTTTAGGTTTAATAATTTAAAATTTAGATTTTAAAAAAAGGTTGTATAATATTTTGTTTACCCTTGTATATCAAAATATAACCTTGTATATATTACACAAGCTTTTCAATTTTAGAGTTTAGATATTTAAATTATGGTTTATGTTTAGGGGTAAAATTTAAAGTTTATGGTTAAAATTTAGAGCTTAAAATTTATGTTTTAATGCTAAAAATTTATATTTTAGTTAACTTATAATCACCCTCCAATAATTCGAAAAACGTGTAAAATTCATAATTTTATATTGTTCGTTATGATTTATTTTCCTAAAGTCTATGCAAAGTTGTTGGACTGATTTGAATATTTGTACCAAATCGTTATTAGGTATAATTATTTATTTGTTTATTTATATTTTTAAGTTGTTGTTATGGATGTTAAACGCGATTGTTTATTTATTTGTATCAATTAATTTAGTGTAGACGTTAGATTTTTTTAAAATAAAGTCATACATTTAAACTTGAATATTGTAAACGAAATAAATTAAATTTAAAGTATCAATTTATAAAAAGTCTTTAATATTCAATTTAAATTAATCGATCAAAGAAATGTGATTATATTAATAAAACATGAAATAGATTTAAGTAAACTAATGGGGTGTGTTAGGGATTACTATATAAAACCTGAACAAATTTGGGTGTTAAATAATAATAATGTTTTTGTAATTGTTTCCCACGTTTATATCTATCAATTCCAACTCCGAATTTGAAAATTTGATCTAATATTTTATTTTTCAAAAATGGGATCTAAATGTATTTTTAAACAATAAAAATATTTAAAACTGATAAAATAAAATTAATATAAAGTAGTAGCAGTTTTGTTAAGTTTACTCAACAGCTGGGGGCAGCTTTACGATTAAACAAGACGTCCGATCAAGTTTGCACGGTTTCTCCAACGCCTCTTTCTGTATTGTTGGACTTGTACTCAGCCTTTTGTATGAAGCCATGAGACAATAATCTGTCATTTCCCACCAATAAACAGACAGGGACCTGGATTGCTGTTTATGGAGTTTTGGTTGATTATTTGAACAAGTCTCCATCAGAAGCACTTCACTTTTGTAACTGAAAAGCTGGATATATATAGTTTTAAGTACTTGAAGAGAAGCTGATGGAATACCAGATTTTAACACTATGTTTGGATTAGGTGAAGGACAATTCTTAGTGGGTTTTATATATATATATATTGCTTGTGTTGGTTCAACATGATTAACTTCTTAACCTAATCATGTATCCAAAATCCTCAATGTTTGGAAACTTCCCGTCATTGCAATTGCAATTGCATTGCTTAAAATAAAATTGATGAGCATATTGCAAAAGTATTCAAGAAAAAGGTTTCATAAGTTGGGGGCCAAACCCCCAATTGCAAAGAAGCTGAAAAATCCAGCTGTTGCAGAACACCCATTTGAGCGCTAAATCCGGTGAAAAAAAAAACGTGGGCAGAAACCCATTCACCGGAAAAGCATTGCTAAACGGGCCCTAAGACTACAAAGCCTATGATGATAACAGCACCAATTAATAACATGAATTTAGGGAAACAAAAAGGGTGGAGGAAGCAAATCTGATTTAACAAACTAAAGCATTAACATTCAAGAATCATCCAAGTACTTGATAATTTAAAGCCTGTGAAGTCAGTAATAGCACCAACAGAAAGACTTAAATCGCAGCAAGTAAATAGTTCTCAAAATTTTGCTCACAATTTCATAAGTAAAAAACTCTAGCATCTTTAGAATAAACTACTGCAGCAATACATATCTGGATATCTTATGCTGAAGTTTAAGCAGCATTTTGGGCTGCCAGCCTCTTCCTAGCTTCCTCAATGATGGATAACTTGATACCCTTGCCCTTAGGAAGAGACACCCATGGCTTTGTTCCTTTTCCAATAGTGAAGACATTACCGAGACGAGTTGCAAACTCATGCCCGGCAGCATCTTGCACATGGATTGTCTCAAAGCTACCCTTGTGCTTCTCCCTATTCTTAATTACTCCAACTCGCCCTCTGTTCCTCCCTCCAGTGACCATGACAACATTCCCAACGTCAAACTTGATGAAATCAACAATCTTGTTGCTTTCAAGGTCTAGCTTGATGGTGTCATTGGCCTTGATCAAAGGATCCGGGTAACGGATAGTACGCCCGTCATATGTATTTAGGTATGGGATACCTTTCTGGCCAAACTGGACAGACCGAACCTTGCAAAGCTTGAACTGCAGAAAGCAAAAAGGTAGTAAAACTTGAGTACTATGATACAAATGTGACAAGAACTCACAGCATACGAATATTCAAACCTTGGTTTCATCACCGGTGATAGCATGGAGACGGAAACGCCCTTTGGTGTCATAAAGTAGACGGAAGTCCTCGTTGGTTTTAGGAATGGACACAACATCTAGAAGGTGGTAAAGTATGGTTAGGCAATATCCGTAGAGAATATTTTTAAAAAGGCAAAGAGAAATAAATTGAATCCTGAAAGATGTAGCTTTTAAAGCTAACTAGGAACAAAACTGTGCTTAACTGCAAGATCTCAGCATGTATTCCATAAAATTAAAACGAAATTGTCAATCAATCCAATTAGTGCTCACAAGGATTTGATCATAAGAATCCGATTTCATGTGAAAAACATAGTAACCAAACCAAAGCATTTCATTCAACTAAATACTTCATATACTGAGAATCCAGAAAAATTAAAACTCATAAAATCAGCACAGCAAGTGAAGAGTACACATACATACCCATGAAACCAGCAGGATAGGTCTTATCCGTCCTAACCTTTCCATCAACCATCACATGCCTCTGCATGAGAATAGCAATGACTTCTCTATAGGTGAGAGCATACTTCAATCGGTTTCGCAGAATAAGGATCAACGGCAAGCATTCCCTGGACTTGTGGGGACCAGACGATGGCTTGGGTGCCTACAAAGACGAAAAATGGAACCAAAATAAGAACCTTAATGTATGAATCAAGAAGGTAAACTGTGCCAAAAATAGAGAACTGAAAAGGATAAAGATGATAACATACAAAAGCACCACCAAGCTTGTCAAGCATCCAATGCCTAGGGGCATTGAGCCTCTTCAAGTGTTTCTTCAACCCTCTAGCCTGAAACACACCACAAAGAAAAACATTACGTAAACGGAACTGAAATGTACAAGATTTCAAAATTATATTGCAAATGAAACTGAAATGTACAAGATCCCAAATTGTTTAGCCGTTTCAGTACTAATTAAGCGATGAATCAGCTAGATCCCGGGCATTAAGACTAATGTTACCACCCACAACCCAAAACACAGACATCCAAATGCCCAATACAACAAAGAACAGTGGGAATCACAGGAAACCCAGAAATCATAAATATTGCAAATCAATGAAGATAGATGTTAAACAACAGTGATAAACCAAACTAATCTGGAATATCCTAAACAGGAAAATCTTGAAACTCACATAACATATCAAAAGAATGAAAAAGAATTAAAGAAATGCGGAGTGAATCGGAGTTGGGAAAAGCAGAAGAAACTGACCATCTTGGAGAAATGAGGCAGCTGCGCTCAAAGACCGTGTCTTGCTAGACTCTCAAAAATGAGAAACCCTAATAACTGCATATATTAATAGGACGAGGGCATTTTAGGGTTATCGATCCAAATATGAATTGGGCGTCTGCCCTGAGCGAAACTATGCTTATGGGCCTTGAGCCCAGAGAAAAGTATAAAATCTTTGGTTCATTACCCTTTTTTGTCTTCGGATTCAGGCTCATTTGTATATTATAAAGGCTTAATAGTCAGAAAGGCATATTTTTTTTTTCAGTTTGGTACCTAATTTTTTTTGTCTATTTTAGTGCTTAACATTTTATCTCGTAACTTAAATTGAGTTTTTTCTTCAACTGTCGTTAAAATTTTCTATTATCCATTAAAAACGCGACATGTGGCCTATTCTGGTAATTTCTTTAATTTTTATTTTTCTAAAAATTAGAAAATCTTTAATTTTATAAAAAAATCCTAAATTCTTTAATTTCTCTAAACCCCCAAATCCAAAATCTAGATCCCTAAATTCTCCTCCTTCCACCACCACCAGCCACCCTTGCCTTCGTCAGCCCCTCACTATCGAAACCCTCATCATCCCGCCGTCGAAAATCGGTGAATGAACTAGCAATTGCTTCGTCGACGAACATCTGAAAATGAAAAAAGAGACCGATTGGGCTTCTAATCGATGACTAGAGGGTGAGAGATGTTGAACGGTGAGATGCCCGGCGCTTGGAGGGAAGTGAACCGCCGGCGTGTGTGGGATGCCGGACGGCGAGGGAGATGTGATTTGAGGGTTTGATTGAAAGAAATTAAAACTTTGGGGTTTTTTAAGAAGTATATTTTTAAAGAATTTCAAAAATTAAACAAATAGATAAAATAGGCCACGTGACATGTTTTTTTTGTATAACGGAAAATTTTTAACGGCTGTTGACAGAAAAACCCAAACTGAGTTACGAAATAAAACGTTAGGCACCAAAGTGGACCAAAAAATCGTTAGGCACCAAACTGGAAAAATGGTATAGGTTGGGCACCTTTTTGACTATTAAACCTAATATAAACATTAAAATTAGACCTGAATTTTAATATGTTGTACATTTTATGTAATGATATACGTAAAAATTTGATTTTAGTTTAATTATCTACATAATTTTTCTTCTTCTTTTTCTCACCGTTGGTTTTTTAGTTTTTTTGTTCTTCGTGTTGCTGGCAACGACACCAACACAATTTTTTTGTGTCTTATAAAATAATTTTCATCTATATTTGGTGTTTTTGTAGCAATCATCACAACCCACATCTCTGATCAAAGAAGGTAAACAATCGTGTATCGTTAGATCTACTTTTGTAATAATTTATCGATAATTTTAAAACTA
Organism: Hibiscus mutabilis; assembly: GCA_019671005.1. Lineage (NCBI taxonomy): Eukaryota > Viridiplantae > Streptophyta > Magnoliopsida > Malvales > Malvaceae > Hibiscus > Hibiscus mutabilis. The sequence continues at coordinate 61,683,923 of CM033712.1, forward strand.
TTAACAAAACAATATACTAGATTGATTTCAAAACTTTAGCATTCACTTATTTTTTTCATCGGAATAATTTTTTACAAAATCCGCTTAAAATTAACATGTCCATCTAAAACTTTATTCTCATTCGACGACTGTCCAGTAAAAATAATTTTAAAATGTATTGTTTTATCTCTTTCGACTAATATTTCTCATCATTTAGATTTACGAACAAATACTTTAAACGCCTCAAATAAAAAAATATCAAAACCAAAAATATGAATTTTCTACTTAATTTTACAGGATATATAGATATTTTAGGGAAAAAGAATTAAACTGAAAAAGTGAAAGTATAATGAAATTATTACACCAATGTTTAAGATAGCAGCAAAACACACTAGACAATGACACGTTCTAATGGTGACTAAATTGATATAAATCTTTAAAATTTTAATAATTACTGGTGCAGTGATTTTTTAAAGAAAAGTTCGTTATTATGATTTTGGGCTTGCATTTTTTTAAGATGTGAGTGGTGCTAAAGTTTTCTTAACTATCTCTATAGCCTGAACTTTAGACGAAATTTTTTAAAATCTAGGGTAAGTATTTGGAGTCAAAATATTTTCTTTTTAAATTGAGAAGTTTAGACGAAATTTTTTAAATTTTTTTGAAGATTTAATTAAAAATTTAATAATTTTGAGTGATTTAATCATAATTGATAAAAAATTTAAAATAAAATTTAATCAAAAATATTTAAATTTTAATATAAAATTTTAAAAATTTTAAAGACGTCATTTTAAACATTTAGAGGTAAAATTTAAATTTTCCAAAAATTTGAGGCATAGCCCCCTCTAATTCCATAGAGTTTCTGCCCCCGCAATCTCTATCTAATTAATTCAACTTTTCTTAATTATCTATTTAATGTTTTAAACAAAGATTAATTTGTCAAAACAAATAAAATTATAAAGATCCCATTCAAAATAAAATTATAAAGATAGTAGAATTTGTCTGTTAAATATTTTAAGAAATTTACTAATGGACTTAATTACTAAAAATACTTAAATTATATAATTTTGAATCTCAAAACATAATAATAAATGTATTTAACACAAGAATAAGTTATAAAAAAAAAAAAAACAAATCAATCCTCAAACACCCAGACATGTTAATCCTGAACAATGTGAATCAGAATAGTAGCTTCATCACTGGTGGGAGCTGCACCATCTGCTTATTCATAATCAGACACACAACATATCAGCCATAAATTTACAAAAACGAAGCAATAAAAACATAAAAAATTAAAATAATTATTAAGATAATTGGCCAATATAAAAAAATATTAAAAATCATTTAACCTGGAAGAAATGTGGGCAACTGGGAGACAATGTTATCAATGACACCTCCTCCTCCTCCATCCTCTGTTTTCTCTGCTTTGCTTTGATCTTCACCAGCTTCTTCTACCTTTTGTCTCTTATTGCTTTCCTCTCCTACTTCTCCCTCGCGGTGGTGGAAGAGGTTGGACATAAGATTGCTGATAATCCCTCCGCCGCCGCCGCCTTCTTCCTCTGGTTCATTTTGGCTTGCAGTTGTGTCATCAAAAGCTTCAACTTTTCCTTGGGTACTGCTGATGTTTCCAGTTCTCGGACTTAAAGGACTGACCAGATTCGAGATGATATGGTCGAAAAGCCCGCCGCCCTTCTCTTCATTTCCCCCCTCTGCACCTGCACCGATGGTCTCTTTCTCGGCTTGTTCAGTTGGGTTTTCACCATCACCGCCGTCTGTTCCTCCATTAACGAAGTTAGAGAAGAGACGAGTAATGAATCCACCACCACCGTCAGCTCTCTCTTCTCCGTGTTCTTTAGCTGCTTCTCGTGCAACCTCATCGTCTCCGCTGGGAATCACTGCTTCGGGCACAACATCTTCCATCTCTTCAGCTTTGGCTGTTTTCTTGACACATAAGGACTGACAAATGTTATTTATATTGAAAGGCGGCGAAACGGGAAAGAGAAAGAAAAGGGCAGAATCGTCATTTGAAGAGAGAGTAACGGTAATAGGATCTTCTTACACGTAATTTTGGTAGTAATTGTTATGTAGCCAAATGGGCCAATAAAAGATGCACGCGTGTCACGTTGCCGGAAGCTCTTCGTTTTTCAAGGAGTTTTATGATTTCCATATACATGGTCGGTGGAGTAGAATACCGCCCTTGTCAGAAATACAATACACTTTTTCCAAAATGGGCTCAAGGACATATTTAGTATCTTTAAATCCTATTATCACTAAAGCACCCTTATAGCAAATTTGTTGCATCACCACGGCGAGTTTAAAAATATACTATTCTTTATTTAAACTCGTCATATTATTACAGTGAGTTTCTATTTTTTTAAAATTATAATATTGTTTAAATCTTAATAAGGTGGTTAATCAAATACTAAACTGAACTCACCTTAGGGATATGGCGAGTTTCGAATGGGCTAACGACGTCATAACTTGAAAAAAAAAATGACTGCTGTTTAACGGACATAAAATGAAACTCGTCGTAGAGCCATGACGAGTTACCTTTTTACCCGTTGCCCAACGGTCAATTTTTTCAAGTTATGGTTTTATGGTGTGTAGTATAAATAGGAAGTTTGGTCTAGAGTGTTGAGCACCTAAATATTCTTCAACATCTTTAGTTCGAGCAAAGCACGTGATATTGTTGTTAATCAGTGTGAATTTCGTAGAGCCCCGGAATCAAGCAGACAAAAAATTTCAAAGATTCAAGATAACGAGTTTTTTTATTTTATTTTATTTTATGGTGTTTCTGGGTGTTTTTTGGTAAAAATATTTGTTATTTGATTGTGGTGTTACGGTTTTGTAAAATCTATGTTGATTTTGATATAACAAATATTTTTCAAGGACTTAATTGTAAAGCAAACAAATTTTTAAAGTGTCTAAAACTGACAAATATTTTAAAGAATATTTGATTCTAAGTCAAAAACTTAAAGCCTTAAACTTTTCTAAGTGTTTTAAAGGCAAAACTATTGAAATACGCCCAGGCGTATCGATACGCCTCTGAGCGATCAATACAATTTTTAGAACATTGGTCACTGTAAGCATATGTTTCGATACGGTTCCATCCGTATCGATACGACCTTCATATAGGCTAAATGTTTTACTCAGGCGTTTCGATACAGTTCCATCCGTTTCAATACGGCCTTCATACTGGTTTAAGATTTAAGCATAGCGTACCGATACGCCACTAAGCGTTTCGATACACTTCAAAGATTTTTTTCAAATATCAACATTTAATGACTTAGCCGTTGGAGTCAGTTATTGGGAAAGACCATTTTTAAAATGTCGTTGGACCCGTTTCGATACACCCTCAAGGTGTACCGATACAGGTTCAGACAGTAGCCCAAGTGAGCAAAATTGCATCAATACAACATTGACCGTATCGATACGCCCATTTGTTTTACACTGAGTCCGTACTGATACGTTTCCCCGTGTATCGATACTCCCCTACATAAATTATACACAACGACTCTTTATATTTTGAGACAGGTATCGATACGACTGTTCGTGCACCGATACGAGTAGTTGAAGAAGTGCATTTATGGTGGGAAAAGAGGAGCCAACGGCTATATTGATGACTTCAATCACCCAAACAGCTAGAAATCAATGAGAAGGTATAAAAGCAAGTCTCAAAAGCCTTGACAACAACTATTAAACTTATTTGCAACATCTAAGCACATATCCAAACCTTCTTGAGCTAAAGAGTCAAATACTTGTAACCCTAATTGAGTGTATTTTCATTGTTTTATCTTTTGTCAATTTGGGGAGTGTGATATATTGTAATTGGGCAAAAATTCACCTATTTGAGAGGTTATTTATTGTTTGCCCATTTCTCTTTGTAAAGAGTGAAGTGGATTAATCTTTGGGTAGAAAGATTGATCGTTTGTAACGGTTTCCTCCTAAACCGAGAAAAGGGGAAGAATTCTAGTTAGTGAATTGTTGAAATCCTCATTAGGGTGTTGGGGTAGTGGATGTAGAGCTTGTTCGAAGCTTGAACTACTTTAAAATCCTTGTGTCTCCAGTTTCCAATTTTCATTTTGCACCATTCAATTTTTAAACTACCAATTCACCCCCTCTTGGTGATTTGCCATCAATTGATCAACTTAACAGGTTTAACATTTTTTACCGGAGAATTATTAGAACAAAAATAACATTGTTAAGACGAGAAGAAGATCACATCACGAACAACATGGAGTTATTGGTAATAATTGACTAATTGTTTTTTTAATTTGTATTTTATAAAATGTATATTAGTAGTTTAATTTAAATCTTGTGTTTCTAAATGAAGAAGAATAAATTTTAGCCCCAGATTCTATGGAACGAGCCGCCATGCACTGAAATTTGTGGATTTTTAGAGACAGCTAGATTTAAATACGCGGTGAAGATTCATGATTTTAAAATCGTGCCACATGTGATTAATGCGTTGGTGGAGCGTTAGAGACCGAGGATACACACCTTTTACATGCCCGTGCAGGGAGTGCGCAATCACCCTCCAAGATGTTGATATGCATCTCGAAGTCCCAATTTTGGGATTTCCAGTTACTGCGTGCAACAACTATATTCCAGAATCTCTTTTTGTGCAATATTTGGGGAAGACACCAGTAGGGCGGGAAATATGTGGCAAACGGGTGAGGATGACGTGGCTCAAGAATGCATTTCAAGTGAATCGAAATTCCACAATGCCTGAAGTTGCAAATGTTGCTCGAGCGTATATATTGCGCCTTTTCAGTAGGATGCTAATGCAGACAAATCGACTTCCCATGTGTACACGCAGTACCTTCGATTCTTGCATATTGCGTATAAAGCAAGAAGATTCAATTGGGGATTTGCAATATTAGTTTTCCTCTATTGAGAGTTTTGCAAGGCAGCAACCGAGACATTCGTCAACGAGAAATTTGTGTACGTCGATATTTGTGGGTGTTTGGTGCTGCTTTAGTCATAGGCCTTGTTTAGGCTTCCATTCATGGCTCCAATTTCCAATCCTTTGTACGAATTCCCACTCGCAACAAGGTAATAATGTTCATTCTCATAATTATTTTAATATTTTTAGGAAAACCATGATGTATGTATTTGTATTATGTAGATAGAGACAAAACAACAAAAGAATGTGTACCATATGAAATTAATCCTCGAAGTAAGAGCGAAGATTGACATCTATTGTCAAGATCAAGTAATACAAATTAGTAATTTGAAATTTGAATCGAATATTTGGTTTTCGTTGGTAGCTGCCAAATTATGTTAATTTATATGCGAATGATTTTGTTTAATGGACGAATTATTACAGGTCATATGGATGTCATATTTGGATGTTAATTGTCAAATAGTGATTTCAGCCATTGCGTACGATGATGTCGACAATTGGTTTTTCGTAATGTCATTGCTATATTTCGTGATTGTTGAGATATTTTACGATAATAGGGTCTTTAGGCAGTTCAGATTTCACTAGTCGGTGCCGGTTGATCCACTCATCTTGGATGAATTGGAAGACTTAGATGGATGTGGTAAGAGTGAAAAAGGATTGGCCAACCAAACATTTGACGTACATAAAAGAGTGGCCTGGAAGGGAAAACACATTGCCTCATGTCTAATCCATTCGAGCGGATGGTTTCGATTTCTCTACTTCTAAGTACTATTCTTTTAATCCGACAAGCCCATGAAGCGTCGGTTGAGTCGGCATCTAGTGCGAGGTTATCAATAGGCAGATCTAGGATGAGAAGAGGTACATGTAGATGTACACGTAGCACAAGACATGATGTTCTGGAATCGGAACCTTGACCAGAACCAACATTGCAGGCATTTGATGTCGCTAGTTTTCAACCATCATATGGGTCCCCGAGTTGAGATCAAGTTGTTTCCATGAAATAAGGGTCATGGAATTTGCATATTCCATATGAAAGAGGTTTGTGGAGAGGTATGCTTGGTAATTGGGTGAGTCAAAGACAAGGATCTGCATCGCAGGTGCAAGGTTCTACGTGTAATTTTTCTGAAGGTGTTTATGTGCCTGAGTTTGTGGTCCCACTAGCTCAATATCATGAAATACAACATCATGATGTAGAGTCTGACAGCACTATTGTCGATAAAGTCCATATCATGTCCTATATTTTTCGGCGATATTGGGGGAGTAGGTCTGAGTATGTTTAGTCAACCGCATCGTATGACTCTATATCATGAAGATAAAATAGACGAGGAGGAGAGTGGGAATGTTAGAGGAGGAGATGTCGATGATGATGATAATGACGACGACGACAATTATAAACAAACCCCGATTCAGCCAAAAATTTGACACGAGCCGCATTTGTATTACTAGACGTACTCGGGACACCGGTAAACCCTATATTTTCCGACGATATTGTCGATGACGTCCATATCAGGTCTTATATTTTTTGGAGATATTGGGGGAGTAGGTCCAAGTATGTTTAGTCAACCGCATCGCACGACTCTAGATCATGAAGATAAAACAAACAAAAAGGAGAGTGGGAATGTTAGAGGAGGAGGTGTCGATGATGATGATAATGATGACGACGACGATAATGAACAAACCTCGATTCAGCCAAAAATTTGACACGAGCCGCATTTATATGACTAGATGCACTCGGGACACCGACAAACCCTAAGGCCGAAGAGATAAAGAAGACCAAGAAGAGGAAGATAGATTTGTTGTTTTGTTTGTAATAAATTAATTTTGCGGTAATAGTTTTTTGTTAAACTAATTATGAAAAAATGTAATGGATAGTTTTTGGATATTGATTTCGTAATGTTGTAAGAAGAACTTAAAATCCATACTAATTTATTTTGCAATTTTGTTGACAACGTTTGAGCTCAACATATATTTATCTTTTCATTTAAAATAAATTGATCAAGCGAATTTGAAGTAATTGAAAATATTAGTTTCATAAAAGTAATAAGTTAACTAATTTATTTTGAAATAAATTTATTACATTTATCGTTTACAAGAGTTATACATAAGTGTAATATATTCGTACAAAAACTCTACCGAACACTCACGACGAGTTTCATCAAACTCATAAATAATTTTTACGCTGAAGAATTATTCGTAAGTAATTCAGGCTGCACAGTTGTCCGACTGTTCATTACTTGCTAGAGTGTTGTAAAGCAATGTACAATTAAGCTTGACAGTATGGTTTCTTTTAGCGCTATTTATAAGAGAATGAGGCGGCAGTGGACGCACGAGTGCATCAATGTACTCCTCCATCCCGATAAGAAAACCATGCCGAGGCTAACATTGAAATCTTTACGCTGAAACTTACACAACATACCTAACGTTGTAAGGAAAGCTTCATTGGCGGAACTCATGATATTGTTAGTTTAGAAGTTTCTCCACCGGAGTTCAATAAACAGGCTACAAAAGAAATATCAGTTTCAGTTAGTGATGAGAACATCAAACTCGTGAGGCCGCATACCATACATTTACGATGCTAAAATCGTCATATAAAGCCCTTTGATACATGCAACACTTTAATGTCCATGCTCTTAACGCAAGAGCTATGAGGATGACTTTGAAGTGTAAATAATATTGTAAGAAGAACTTCAAAAATTTGAAATGTACAGTTATGACTTTTTCGTGAAAAATAAGTATATAGGTCATCGCATTGAAAGAAAGTCTATATATAAAATAGCGGACCGTTTGGTGTGGTATGAAATAGAACATTTAAGTTTTGGAGAAAAAAGCTTGTATACTCGAACATTATTTGTCACGAGTATTTATAGGTGATGCATAAATTCGTTTAAAAGCTGCATAAATTCGGTTACATAGGGCAAAAATGATTGGTGCAACTCGCCTTACAGTCACGGTGAGTTCCATCAAACTCGCATTATGTGTATGACGAGTTGCACCTATCATTTCTTACCCTCTAGACGAGTTTATCATAGGCTTTTCAAGGGAAGATTCGGAGCATTTTACGAATGCGCGAATGAACGGCAGCCACGCCGTCCGATAGATAAATACGTATACGTTAGGGTGGCGAAAAAAATGCAACAAAAAATATCCTAACACAGGGAAAAAGTCGCCTAAAGACCTTATAGAAGTCATCATCGTAGGCTTTTCAAGGCAAGATTTGGAGCTTCGATATGCATGTTTTAGGTGAATTTACGGGGTGTTAGGGGATAATATTTCGTATTTTTGAATTTTCACATCATAATACTAAAACATCTCTTGAAAATGGTTGGCCTATTATGAGTAATGAACGCCCTCCTCCTCAACCTCAGAATCTAGAGAGATTCAGTTGCCTCAGACTCTCTTCCCTTGACCGGCAATATGACTTATGGCTAACCCATTATGAGCAATGCACACCCTCCTCCCCTGCCTCAGAATCTAGAAAGATTCAATTGCCTTTGACCCTCTTCCCTTGACCGACGAAGATTCTCGATCATTTGATTTGTGTGCTACACAGAGTAAGCCAACATGAGATATGCAGCTGTAAAGTCCGAGTTGTGCACATGGATGCTCTGGGTTGGTCCACGTAATATACTTTAAGCCTTAACAGTTGCATCTGCTCAGTGCGCACATAATGTTGAAAGGAAAACTTCGTGCATCAAACAAAATTTTGACTTTTTATACTTATATTTTATGCAATCAAACATCATGTTTGTAGGATCTTTATACTAGAGCTTTTAACTCGAAACTCGCTTTACATATAAACCGAGTTAACGTCGTGTACCTGAACCCTCCGACAAAAAGTCAAAAGAAGAAGGACGAGTTTTACTTATTATGTTGTCCCCCTATGTATGTTTTTGCAGGTAAAAGATTCGTTCAAATACCTATAAAAATTAAGTTCTTACCTTCACTCTATTTCACCCTGAACCCACCATCTTAATATTTATTTGGAGCAACATCATTCCGAAAAGATAAGCTTGTTATTCTCGTCAATTCCAAACGAACCAAGAATATTGTATGCACCATGGGTTCAAACAAGTTACACAGTTTTTCTTACACCATGACGTATCGTTATTCCTTTTTTTCTCGAAAGTATTGCAAAACTTAGTGTTGTAAGGAAAACTTTGTGTAATGAGTCCAAATCAATGGCCTTGGTTCATTTGGAATTTATGAGTTTACCAAGCATGACATAATGATGTATTTACAAACACGAGCGACCAAAAAATCTAACATCAAATCGCGACGACATTAAAATAATTGTAATAAATACATTATGTTTAATATTTCTAAATTTTACTGTTTTTTCTTTTGGAGTTTATGTTTTTTATTCGGTTGTATTTATTATTTAACGCATGTTGTGCTAATTCTTCTACAATAAAAATAAATATGTTCTATTTTGAAACTTGCCTCTAATATTTGGCGAGTTTTGTGTCATTTTCCTTTGCTATAAAACCTCACGCTCCAAATGTGTCTATTTCGCAAATACATCCAACACTAATTGTGTCTATTTCACCAATACATCGAACACTTTGCTCCTTTCATGGCTAAGTTTTTTGCAACATTTATTTTCTTGGAACCTATTCCAACTTAACAATCACCAGCAATATGTCACTCCACAATTTGTGGCAGTTGATATCAATCGAGGTTAGTAAATGTACAGACAAGCAAATTTCTTATTTGGAATGTAAAATCTCAACACCGACGGCAGCTGAACCACACTACATTATGAGGCATACCAATGAAAGCGACATACGCAAAATGTATGACCAACTTAATTCTGTAGGAGCTAAATACATGCATTTAAATGTTAAGTTCCATGAGGCTGATGCCGGCAAAGGTAGTTCGTCAGCACCCGAAAAAGCTGGTTCATTCGCACTCGCATCGACCACTGAACAAGTTCTATCTTCACCGGATGTTGATGCAGCTGTTGATGAGTTGCGGCTTTTTATGTAAAAGCGCAGACATGAAAAACAACTACTGATCGAAGAACTGAACTTAACTTCAGACGTGTCGACTGACTACACTGATACCAAGCCAAAATTCGATTAACCTTCCACTACTCAAATCATTGTAGTTTCATGTTTTATGCGGGGAGTTTCGTCTGATGTTCTAAGCATGTCCAACGCTGTAGTTTACCCTCTTTTATTTATGTGAAACGTTGTTCTGTACAAATCATTCGCAATTATCTTTTCAGCTTGTTACGGTACGAAAATAAAATTTACCTCGTTATTCTAACAACATTGACTACCATTAACGTACATATAAATAATTTACTGACCTAAATTGAATAAAATTCTAAAGCGACCATCTTTACGTTAAATATTTATAAAACTTTACCTAACTCGCCGTATATGTACGGTGAGTTTCAGATTCCCCAGTTATAGCGTTTGGTTGAGACGTTGGGCGACTGTTAACCCATTCAAAACTCGCAATACATCTAAGGTGAGTCCGGTTTAGTATTTGGTTAACCACCTGATTTAGATTTAAACAAGATTATAATTTTAAAAGAAATTAAAACTCGCCAGGGTGATACGGCGAGTTTGAATAAAAAATATATTTTTGAAACTCGCCATAATAATCCGGCGAGTTTATTGTAAGAATGCTACTCCGAGCATTTTACGATTCTAGATGATGCTTTGATCATAATAGGATCTAAAGATCCTAAATATTTCCTTAAGCCTCCAAAATGAAATCTAACACGAAATATATTTAAAACATGCTCATCATTTTTTAAACATTATACACCTACTACACCAATAGCTTTGGATATGATTAGTTGAAAAAAAAGAAAGAAATAATCTTGTTTAATTTCAATGACAGTAATTTTTAACAAGTCAGAAACCTGTGCAAACATATTTAAAATTTGAACATTTAGCTCAACATCAAATCCGAACAAAAATTTAATGTTCAAACAATGACTAAACTGATGGAAGTACATAATTGAAACAATATTGACTATTAGACGACTCAATTAGAATATTCTAAAGTTCAAAGACCGATTTAAAATCTAAGCATAATTTAAAGATGCCTGCTGCAATTAACACTTGAATTAGAGAAGCAAATATTATATAAAAGCAAGTGGGAAAATCTCTTTTCTTTTTTATCATTTACTTCACCAATATTTGATAAGAAAGAAAAACAAAAATTTATTCATTATGCTTTTGCTGCAGCTAGGTGCAGGGGTTGTGTTTCTGCTAAAATAATCTACCTTTAAAGTAACTAACAAAGGAAGAAAGAAATACTCATCTAAACAATATATAGGCAGACACTTCACATTTCACATATCCATGGAAATGCCGAAACAAGATCTTCACTAATCAGCATTGGTATCGATACATAGTCGAACAAAAGTGTATTTCATAAAGAGTTGAACAATGCTCACTCTTCTTCATCATTTAAAATGAAAACTCTGCCTAAGTTTTCACGAGAACTAGAAACCATCTCCTTTGCAAGATACGTGATCAAATTCAATGGAGTTGGTTGCTTACCCATATAGAACCTAGTGGAAGCCGAGTCCCCGTTATGCTATGGAACATTCCGACCATATATAGCTTCCTCCTCAGCTTTCTTTTGCGCTTCCCTTTTCGCCTTCCGTCGAGCATCCCTCGCATCATAATCTGCCTGCACTTTGTCCATTACCGCATCGAAACCAGGAATCGTCCTTCCCAGTTTGTCATAGACTTGGCTGCTAAGGTTGTAAAAGAGTCGGAACAATCTCTGTGGGAGCAAAAAGCACGAAGGTTACAACATAAGGGCTTGTGGAATAATACAACTCATTTGTCATCATATTAGAAAAGATCATCGGAACAGTTTAAAAGCTACTGCTCAAAGATAGTAAGATACTACAGATCATCATAACATGTTACTTTTAACAAATTTTTTTTTTTAACAATTCCTAAGATGGTCATACAACAACAACCAAAAAAACTAATGTGTTGAAAGCAAGGTAGATACTTTAGTTATCAAACTTGAAACTTGACCAACATCATACTCGGAAAAGATTACACCCTACCTTGACATCCTTATTCCAGTGTCTAATGTAAGGAGGACCAGTGTTGTAGGTGCCAAGTGGTTCACGATACCACTCTCCACCGTACGTAATATCATCCATTGCTTGCTCAACACTTAAAACTTCCCACGGTCTTAACCCAGGGATAACTTTGGCCAGTTTTCGCCTGCCTCACAGAAGCAACTAAAATATTACTTTTTCGATATATAAAACAATTTTAAATAGACCCTTCTAGTAAGATGATAACCACCAAGAAATCACGCATTTTCAGCAATATGATGTACAGTCATCTTCAAACACCAAACCAAATAATGCAGGGTAGAAGAATAGAAGTAATACCGAAGATCTTTTGAAATGTATTTATTTGGCATATGATCAGCTTCCAAAACAGTTGTCAGTTCAGAGCCACTAGCCCAAAGAAATAGGGTATGGCTTGGAATTCTAACTCCAGGCCATATGCCATCATTAGCTTTTAGGACGGCCAAATCACGTCTTTTGCTTTCTATAGCCTCTTCTTGGAGCTGCGTATAAGTTTTCTCCTCATATCCTTTATGGGGAACCCAAGGAGGTATACCTTTCTGAAGTTTATGGAGGAAAGCTGTTGCTGCCGCACCAAGCCTAACTGATCATCGATAAAAGACAATAGTAAATCAACAAGAAAACTGAATCGAGCCATTCAGAGACAATACTCATCTAAATATAATGCATCTGATAGTATCTTCAAGATAAAATAAATCATGCCTACAACACTACAAGGAGGCTTTGGCTCTAGATTCTAAACGATTGAAACCGCTAATCTGAAAGTTCCGAATCTTCTATTCAATAGATCACAATATTTAAATGGAATTCCTTGTTTGAGTTCATGGAAAAAAGCAAACGATATATACAAAAGGCGGCCTCAACTAAATGCACACCATAACATTTTAAATGGATTTAATTGTGTTAAAATTGCACTCCATGGTCATTTCAATATTACCTGAATCCCCATGAAAATCACATAATCATGTGTCGAGACAATACACATGAAGCCTAGTTCATCATAGTTGTATTTGACTTAGATAACTAATACCATTTTGGTACTGCATTTTGCTGTTACACTCAAAGAGCAACTAACAAATATATTAACCACGCGATACGTATCGATCAATGCTGAAACTATCAAAGAGGATTCCCAGCGCATACAACTTGGCTACCTGTTTCCACGTGGAATAAACAGATTAAAGTGAAAAGCATAAGAAAAAAGGAAAATAAACAAACCTTCCCAAGTGGCTATTGCAGGCTCCAAGCCATAAACCATATGAATAGGAGCCCATTCATCCATGTCCTCTCCCCAAATAAAAGTGTTTTTATCAATAATCCCACCACCCCAAGCTGTTTTAAGGGTTATTAACTCACAAGGACCTCGGGTACGCCCCAACCTATCTTTATAATACCATCCTCCACTCCTCATGATAACTGTATCCACAAATAACCATGAAATGATTGAAAATAAAAACAATCCAGATAAATTGCGGCCGTAACACAACGACAACATCATAACAGTTTTGGAGGTGACCGCAACATCGCATTTAAAATCATAATTATTTTTTAAATCATAGATATTTTTTAAAAAAAAATCACGCCGCAACAGACATTGCAATAGGGTCCGCGACCACAATTTAATACTATGATCCAGAACATAAGATGAAATCCAAAGAACTAAAGAAAAATGTAAAATAACATGATAATCAACATCTAAAACTTTGAGTTTGACCTCTAATATTCATCCATACACTTCAACATAGAAACTAAACCACTAGAAAATCACTCTCGGAACATCATAGTATTAAATTGCGGATGCGAATGTTATGTAATGGCTGTTGCTGTCCTGATTTGTTTACAAAAAATCCTAACTTTTTAGTTGCGGATGTGGTTTGGTGTGTGAAGACCTCTAAAACTGATGATGCAGCCGCAATTTAATACTATAGGGAACATGTTCCGGAATTCGAGACAGAAACCAAACATACAGTCATAGTAACGCTTCTCGAGCCGCTTATACCCGATGGCTTGAGCAACATCAATGGGTCGACCTGGTGGATAAGGCCTCTGGCGGAACCCCCAGAGGCCAAAAAAGAACTGTTTAGTGAAATCCCAAAACTTATCATCACTCTCTTGTCTTGTTTTGATAGCCTTTCGAGGCATAGGCCTCCCATCCAACCCGATCACATGCGGAACCGCTTGCCACAGCTTCTTATCTTCCTTCCTAAACGGCTCTTCATTCTCTTTAAGCTCCATCCTATTGATCTCATCAGCAATTTCCTCAGCTCTAGCCAAGAACTGAACCACGGGACTTTTCCTGAAATCATTCCACCATTTCTCATTCTCTTTAATCTCCTCCTCCGTCGGATTCTCTTTCTTCTCGAAAAAGGGGTCTTCGTTCAGAATCTTCTCGACCTCCGGAGTGTGCCTGTGATCTGGGAGGTTCTCGCATTCCCAGAAGAACTGGTCCAGCATCTGCTTGTAGGGACCGGGCTTGTCGGAATCCGGGTCAGGTTTATTGGGTTTTCGCCTGAAGAGGCTGGAGCCGCTTACGGAAGCGAAGTTTGGAGAGGTTGAGGATGTTTTGGGGAGGAATGAGTCGGCGAGTGAGTGGAGGTTGATGGGTTGGATCGGGTTTTGAGGTTTCCTTAACCAGCTTTCGAAGGGATTAAAGTTGATTGAAGTCATTTGGGATGTTTGTTACTAAGGGTTCTGGGTTTTGGTGAGGTTAAAGGGAACAGAGTTCGGCTAAGTGGCGACGGAGCTACCTGAGATAACGAGCTTTCTCGAATGATTAGATTGATGGCGGAAGGGGTATTAATATTACTATTATTAACGGGGTATTATTATTATTATGCGTTAAAAAATGATAATTTGACCGTTAAAAGCTGTTAATAAATAATATTGTAATTATAAAAATTTAGCTAACAATTAATTTTTTATATTTATATATTTAATTATTTAATTTTAATTAAAAATAATAATAAATTTAACTTATTTTCTTCTTCCATCATTTTCGTCCCTTCAATCATTCATGCATAAAAAAATCTTCAAGAATCTTGAGCATAGATTTAAATTGTCTTTCGTTTGAGAAAATATTTAGATATGGTATGCTCTATGTTTGGTTGGAAGGAAATAGTGTGAAAATAAAATTCTACTAGCTGTGTGAAATTCAGCCATTTTTTTTTTGTTTGAACGAAGATATTCAGTATTTTCGTCAATAACAATAATTAATTTTTTTACCACTAGTGCTTCCACTAAAAAGTAAACAGCTAGTTATGAAAAATTATATATTCAAATTCATATGTTTATATGTTGAAATTTCATGAGAGTTGTGTTAGTGTAAACTGAATTTTCACTAAAATCGAATTGACACCATGGAAGGGAAAATATTTTCTAATTTATAAGGATTTTATATTCATCAAAATGAGTAGCAACGTAACTACATAACACTCGGTGGATAAGGTTTAAGATAGATAGTGCGTGTTCGATCGAGTCAGAAAAATTCAAGTTATTCGAGTTGACGCGTTATATTTTACAAACTCAAATTTTATTTTAATTTTTTTTTGTTTCGAGTCGAGTTTATAAAATTCGAGTCGAGTTCTCGAGTTCCTATACAAATTTAATTGTAATTATTTATTATGTTATAGTACAATTTAATTTCAATTTAAACGACTATAGGCATATATTTCTTTATATTGGTATATATATACCAAGAAAAATTGAGAGGCTCAACTCTAACTTAAAAATCAATCAATTAATTACTAAAAAATTTAAGTTATTCGAATTTCTATTTTATAACTCAAACTTTTTTTGAAACTTTTTCGAGTCGAATTTATAAAATTTCGAGTCAAATTAAAATGAATCGAATTTTTTCTCTTCGAATCAAATTAAAATTTTCAATTTTTTGAATCAAGTTTTATTTGCCCTATAGATTGGTTTACTCTTCGGATATATAAGCTTTTGTAACCTCTCATGCCTGGAGTAGGGAGGTAGATTTTGAAATAATTGTTGTGGATGATGCCGTACGGGCGGAGCCACCCTTTGAGTATGGGTCTTATATGACAACTCAAAAATCTTGGAGAAATTTTTTTTCTTCATATAAATTTAATATAATAATATTAAAAATAAAATTAATATAACTTTAAATGAAAATTGACATTTTTTATAAAAAATTAACACCATTATTTATTTTCACCTATTTAAAAAAATTATTTATAAAAATTTTAAATTATAACACCCAACTAGATTTTCTAACTCTGTATCTGAAAGATGGGACTCAAGAAATTGTGAAACACCTGCAGAAGTTGTACGGGGAAGATCGTATTCGTATTGTAAGTTCCATGCTAATATACCTTCGAAATTAGATTCATATGCGGTCCGTTTTGCTAATCAATTTGTATGCTTACATCTGCTTCTTTCCGTTTAATCACACAGTTTTTGAGACCTAGGACTGGGTAAGTGAAAATCATTCCCTTTTAGGAGTAATCGAGAGTGAGTCTATCTTACGACATATTTAGGGTACGGTTAAAAGACAATAAATTTAAAATTTATTTTTAAATTAAAAATATTATACCTTTTAATAATATTTTCGGTTGGTTTTTTAAATTTTTCTTACAAGTAATGCTATCCCCTCTTTGATTAAATCAACCCGTCTGGTTTTATTTAAAGGGTAAATAACATGTTAAGCCCGTCAGGTTTATTTTTTGTTCAATTTAGTCACTAAAAAGATTTTTACCTAAAATTGACCCCTATTTGTTTCTAATTTTTATAATTTAATTCAATATTTGTTATTAGTAATAATATTATTTTATTTAAATATTAATATTTAATAAACATAAATTAAATTTAATATTTCAATATTAAATTAGTAATTTTTTAGATAAATTAAATTATCTAAAATTTGGTCCCAGCAATTACATATTCAAATTATATTCATTTTTGAGGGAATTTTAAATTATATTCTTTTTTTAGCAAACTTCGAATCATATTTCAATTATAATCGATTTTTTCTATATTTGAATTATACTCAAATCATATATCACTTATATCTGAATTTTATTTTTTGAGTAAATTTTGAATTATATTTGAATCATATTTGAATCATATTTCAATTATATTCAAATTATCAATTCAAAATTTGCTAAATTATAATTATATTCGTTTTTAGCAAAATCCGAATTATATATTTTTTAGAAAAATTCGAATTATTAATTCTATATTTTTTTAAATTCGAATTATATTCTTTTTACCAAAATTTGAATTATTAATTTGAATATAATTAGAATATGATTCGAATATAATACAAACATGATTCAAATATAATACGAACATGATTCAAATAAAATACGAATGTGATTCGAATATAATTTGAATTTTGCTCAAAAACTATATTTTGAATATAGAAAAATTCGAATATAATTAGAATATGATTCGAAGTTTGCTCAAAAAATACAATTCGAATTTAACAAAATCTGAATATAATTGGAATATGATTCAAATATGATTCAAAATTTTCTCAAATAAGAATATAATTTGAATATAAATATAATATAATTTGGATTTTGTTAAAAAGAACATAATTTAAATTTTGCTCAAAAAAGTATAATTCGAATAAATAATTGTTGGGGTCAATTTTAGGCAATTTAATTTATCTAGAACATTATTAATTTAATATTAAAATATTTAATTTAATTTTTTATTAAATATTAACATTTAAATAAAATAATATCATTAATAATAACAAATATTGGGTTAAATTATAAAATTTAGAAATAAATAGGAGTCAATTTTAAGTAAAAATAGACTTTCAGTGACTAAATTGAACAAAAAAAAATCTAACAGACTTGACATGTCATTTACCCTTTAAATAAACTAGGGGGTTTGACTTAGTCAAAAAGGATATGACGTGGCACGGTGTTATGGGCTGAATTTTTTTAACCGCAAGAACAGCGGAATAGGTCAAAACGAGTAATAGTGCAAACGTTGAAGGCACAAAAGCCCCCAAAACTTTAGGTACCAAGTTAAGAAAAGTGGTAAACGTTAGAGACCAATAAATGCATTAAGCCAAAAAGCTAAGGCTGCATTAAGCCAAAAAGCTAAGGTCTAAACTTGAGATTTTTGTTCCAAATATATTAGGCTCATGGACTCTGGTTCGAAGAAATTGGAATTTTCAATTTTATTCGACTTGAATCAAATCTTAATTTTATAAATTTGATTCAACTAAAAAAATTAAATAAAGTTTGAGTTATAAAATAGTATATCGTTTTCAAGTTCGAATCTAGTCTCTCAGCTCTGTCTGATATATGCATATCACAAAAACTCTAACAACTTGACTCGACTCAAAAAAATTCAAATAAAGTTTGACTTATAAAACATGACTCATCAAATCAATTAACTCGAATTTTTGACTCGAACCAACTCAATCAAATAATTACCCATAGAGATAGACTTGCCAAGAAAATAGACTTTGAATTATTTTGTCTACGACTCATATTCAGTAGTAACATTAGCCCTTAGACAAAAATCATTTGTCTCTTTTCGGTGTCTCTTTCTATCATCACCACTAAAAATTTAAATTTTAAGCTCTAACTCTAAATTCTAAACTTTAAACTCTAAAAAATATACCATAACCATAATTCTCTAAACTCTATCCTTAAACTTAACTTTTAATGTCGAAAAAAACATAAGATTTCTATTCATTAACCTCAATTATATTTAAAGTTAAATCAAGTTGAACTCTTAAATTAGAGTAGAGTTCTCTCAATGCCATAGTCTAAGTAAAGAATCAGGGACTTATAGTCAGTAGCCAAAATGAGGGTAAACTATGCCATGTACTACTGAATTATTGGGTGTGATTTGTTTTTAATACTGAACTTTTAATTGACATGTTTTTATACTACCGCGCCATTAATTCTTTAACGCCGTGATGACATAGATATTAGATCAAAACAACGCCGTTTTAGTACCGCTATTTTGATACTATATTGCCCAAAACGGCATCGTTTTGTTGGAAAAAATATGAAAACTATGCTTTTACTAGGATTTGAACCTAGAAATTTTAGAATCAAAGGCAACCTCCTAACAACTAAGCCAACTTAATATCTCTAATATGTTTCTAGCATAAATAATATATATTCTAAACTGCAGTTTATCATATAAATAATAATACTCTATATAAATAATATAAATATATTAGTATACATATATTAATATATATAACTAATAAATAAAATATTTTTATTAAATAAAAAAATATATTACCAATAATATTAAATATAAATAAATAATATATTATTATAAAAACTTAAAAACTATTTTCACAAATCCCCAAAAATTCCAAAACTTACAAAACCCCCCTCAAAATCTACCGAAACATATTTTCAAAACCCCGAAATTTTCAAAAAGCACAAAATTCAACAAAATTTAAACCCTAACCCTAAAATTTTATTCATAAACCCTAAAATTTTATTCATAAACAAATAATATTAAAATATATAAACACATAATATATTACTATAAAAACTAAAAAATAATTTTAAAAAATCAAAAATTTAAAATTTTACAAAAAAAATCAAAAACTCACTAAAACCCTAAAGCTGAAATCTCAAGTATATCCATTTTGGCTGCTAATGGGTTTATGATTTTAGGGTTTAGGATTTATGATTTAGGGTTTAAGGTATAAGGTAAGAATTGAATGTTTTAGTGGATTTTGAGGGTTTTTTAAGTTTTGAAATTTTGGGGGTTTGTGTAAAAATTAGTTTTTTAGTTTTTATAATAATATTTTATTTATATATTTAATATTATTGATAATATAATTTTTTTATTTGATATAAATATTTTATTTATTAGTTATATATATTAATATATGTATACTAATATATTTATATTATTTATATAGAGTAATATTATTTATATGATAAACTGCAGTTTAGAATATATATTATTTGTACTAAAAATATATTAGAGATATTAAGTTGGTTTAGTGGTTAGGAAACGACGCTGTTTTGGGTAATATAGTATCAAAATAGCGGCACGAAAACAACGTCATCATTTTGGTCTAGTATCCATGTCATCACTGCGTTAAAGAATTAACAGCGCGGTAGTATAAGCATAAAAACAAATCACACTTAATAGTTCGGTGATACCTGGCATAGTTTACCCAAAATAAATTTTCATTGTTCACACGTCTTTTTTCCGTTTATGGTTCGATACTACAATACTCTAGATGTAGAATAACAATGTAAATCTATCTCAAATTCGGTGATCGACTCGACTCTACTATGATGATGTAGGGGAGGTCTAGTAGAAAAACAGTCCGAGATAATAAAAAGTTTAACACCATTCGTTACCACTACTTTTTCATATCGAAAAAATAGTCGGATTGAAAAATGAAAAGATATCTTATACAAGAACCTAGTTATGAAATCCCCTCTTTCACTTCACACCTCGGAAGGCATCATTTTTATAGAGAATTCTGAGACTTTACTTAAAAGAATCAAACTCTTTACTATTTGATCTAATAAATTAATTTGTTTTACCTATAAATTATTCATTTCTTCTTGCAGGAATATGAGAGAATCAAAAACCACACAGAAAATGAGAGAATCTTAGTGTACTGATCTTAGAAAGGAGATTTGCCAACTGGTTTCCATCATTTATATGAAAGTCTTCTTGCATGACAATTGCAGTTGACCAATTCCACGTTACAATTTTGACACTCAAAAGCATTGGTTTTGAGAAAGGAATCTTTTACCAGAGGATGAAATATAAATAGTTGGGAACAAGGACGGACGTAGGACTTTAGGTTAGGAGAGCGAACCAATAAATTTTTAGGGACGAACTTATAAAAGTTTAGAGGGCGATAATAAATTTTCAATAGAAAATATATAAAAGAATTTTAAAAATTTTCTAGATCGTATAGGAGTTTTAAATTTTTAAGGGGGGGCGACCGCCCCCTCCAGCCCCTCTCGGTCCATCTATGATTGGGGACTAAATTCGGAAATTTCATGGTAAAAGGATTAAATTGAAAAAATTATTTGCCGAGAGAGAATAAAAGCATGAAAATTAAGGTAATCCCATGTTCTCACAGTCGCAGATTAAGACAGACACTTCTAAAGGAAATAGTAATCACTTAGAGAGGCCAATGTCGATATTTTCTCTTCTGGTTTTTCAACATACCCACCGAAACGAGTCTAATGACTAATCCTATGAGTTCTGTTCATCAGCACGCAAATTATTGCATGTGATTGAAATCTGTATTGGATATATAATTGTTGAGGACTAAAGTAGCAGATACCGAACAATAGAGGTAAAGAAGAGAATCAAGGTCATTAATGGCGGTGTCAGACGGTTCATCCGGGTTGATTTGGCGCGGAGAGCTACAGATAGTTTGAGGGCCGGAGCAGAGAAGAGATGAGAGAAGAGAGGAGGAAGTCATTTCTTTTATTTCGTTCTGTCTTTTTCTGTGATCAGATGAGTATATATATAGCCCGGAGCAGATACAGTCCGGTCACGTTAATAGAGTGTTGTAGTATCTGACGGTGTCTGTTCTCAGGATCATTCAGGCCTCCGGTAATATAGCTAGATGAGGTGGCATTGGAGGCCATTTTCGGAACTCTTCGGATCCGGAGGTGGTAGTATAACAATAACAATGTTGGCTGTCTCTATCAACTAGGTCCTACTTGTTATATGGTTTACTGAAAGTGCAAGAACACTATAGTCATCATCCCAGATTCCCAGTTCTCAACTATAAAAGCCCTTGAACGATGAAGATTCAGCATTATGCAGAAAGCTCTTAAAAATGGTTATTTTCAGTCATTGATCTTCTTTGTTCTGGCAGCTTTTCCATTCATGTTCATTTCTCCATCTCATTCCTCTTTGGATCATGATAATGTTAAGATTTCGCCTCCTGCCGAACAAGTTGATAATGTTACTTTGTCACTGTACTATGAAACTTTATTCCCAGGCTGTGCCTCCTTTATCACAAATGACCTTGTGAAGGTCTTCGAGACCGATCTGTACACCATTCTCAATCTAAGGTTCATCCCTTGGGGTAATGCTGACGTTGTTGGCGATTCGATCCGTTGCCAGGTTTGAACTCAGTTCTTCAATTGCATGTATTCTCATGATTAATGAAGTTCTATAGCTCGTTGCAACAACGTGCAGCACGGAGAAGAAGAATGCTACTTGAATGCTATACATAGCTGTGTCATGTCATCTACTTGTGGTCTGATGTGGTAAATTCTATTAGCTAAAAGTAATTGGATTTTGATTCGTTTCGAACTAGTTTGTGACTAATTTAATGCGGTGCAAAAAACGCACTTCGATTTCATTCACTGCACGGAGGAACAAAGCTTAGAGGGTCCGGTTAGCAGCAAAGAAGGAATGTGGAAAAATTGCAGTGGCAAACTGGGATTGAGAGGGGACATGATAAACAAATGCTATTCTACTGGACTTGGAATTAAGGCTGGCTGCGTATCTTAGTATCATTTTATCTAATCATCATTCCTCTGTTTTTTCTCCGAAATCTTCGATTTTATGGTTCACTCTTAACATCAAATTGCATGCAAATTGATGTTTGCAGCTTCTGCTTCGATACGGAGACGAGACTGCAAGACTCAATCCACCTCATGAATATGTTCCATGAGTGGTGGTGAATAATGAGCCACTCAAAGATGTGAGTTTCTCTCTTTTTCTTTCTCCGTGTGACTTCGAAGTAACTTTCGTGACCAGTAACTTCAATATTCATTTCATGGTGCAGGAATTCTAAAATTTTGTGAAATATGTCTGTGATGCTTATCAAGGTGACCCTAAACCAGAGGCTTGCGAAACACAATCATCCAGCGTCAGCTCAACAAATAGGAAGATGGCAACAAAAATCCATCCCGGCTGCTATGCTGAACAAACTTGAAATAGATCCTTAAACGAGGCCATAGCTCGTGCTTTGTCCGTTGGAGCCGCTTCATCATTCACCATCCACAAACTGTAATAACACCAGCTGCTAGTTATCATTATATACGACATGTTACAGCTGATGTGTTCATATTATCATTGTTCCATTCTATGAATGAGAAATCAACATCCTTTTGCTTATATCATTCGAATGAATCCCGAAGCTAAACGAGCCTGTGGAAATTGTCATCACATAGACAAAGAAGCAATACGAAAGTTTTACAGCCTACGTCTGCAATGCCTACAAAGACAGTTTTGGTAAAGGCCTGCCTGTCACATTCTAATTCTATAATGTAATTGAAGAGAAATTTTCAGTTTCTCCGGCCGGATACGTGGAAAGAAGATCCCAAATCGGAGGAACATAGAAGCAACAGCATAAATTCATGTTGTACTACGAATATGATCATGATTATTGTCCTACCATCATATAATGTACTTATGGTTCTTATGATTTATGCAATCTCCATTCTCCATTTTCGGATGTTAAAGGTTGAATTGTTTCATTCACTGGACATCAACTCATCTAAAAGAACATAAATTCGGAAGGGATAGCTTCTAGTTCATAGCCATAGCTACACATTTTTGGAATTAACAAAGCAAAAAAGATACCAGATTCTAAAACAAGACAATAGACTGATTAAGGAGAGTGAAAAAAACTCGGTTTTAAAACGTTTATCAATAAAAAACTATATTTCAACAATAATTGTAGCCGTCGATATGTCCGAGTGGTTAAGGAGACAGACTCGAAATCTGTTGGGCTATGCCTGCGCAGGTTCGAATCCTGCTGTCGACGTCTCCTTTTTTCTCTTTATTGCGATCATACATAGTAATGATTCTACTTTATAGTTCTGCATCCAGTCCTTCTTCTTTTAGCACATTTTATATTTGGTTCTTATGTACTCTAAACGTTGTCGATATGTCCGAGTGGTTAAGGAGACAGATTTGAAATCTGTTGGGCTTTGCCTGAGCAGGTACGAATCCTGCTGTCGATGTTTCCTTTTTTCTCTTTATTGCAATCATACATAGTAAAATTTTTTTAAGTAAGCGTAATTCTTAGTTCTTATCTGGTCTAATTACGCTTCAAGCCTCCTATTACTTGCACATTTGAAATTTAGTCTCTAAACTATTGATTCAAGGTATTTAATTTCTAAACTCTCTTAATTCAAAAAATTGAAGTCCAACGGGTAATATTACAAAATGCATCCTTTTAAATGGAATTCTAGGAGTTTTTTTTTATTAAGTAGAGACCTTTTATACTCTATAGGTAAATGTTAAGATCGAATTCACACAAAATAAGACAAAATAAGTATCCTTGATCACTCAAGGAACTAACGGATCTCATATTATAGGACATTTTAACAAAATAAATTTACTCTCATAGTTAATTTGAAATCGCCTAGAAGCCATGTAAGTAAATAAAATTCTTGATGGTTAAACTATGAATTGTAATATAAAAGACAGAATCTTAAATGGAAATATAAAAAAAATATAGTCTTTCACTTTGACAATTTATACATAAATAGTCCCTCTATTTATAAAAAATAGTATTTTACATCTACGTATTTATAAAAAAAATACTTTAATTTCTCCAGCTAGAAACTTTGACTAATGCATT
The DNA here is from genome assembly GCA_019671005.1 of Hibiscus mutabilis. Taxonomy (NCBI): domain Eukaryota; kingdom Viridiplantae; phylum Streptophyta; class Magnoliopsida; order Malvales; family Malvaceae; genus Hibiscus; species Hibiscus mutabilis. Next base: position 61,708,433 of record CM033712.1, read on the forward strand.
TCCTCTCCACTCCAAGGCCAATTCATTCTCATAATTCCCTCCAATTCTTACCTCATATGAATTTTCCTTTTCTCTCACCATTTCTTTAGCTTCCATTTCTCTTTCTCTGCTCACCTTCAAACCTTCCAGCGTCGTCACTGCCTCGAAACGACATGTTTCATTCATCTGTTCCCATTTTTGGAACCAAGCTTGGGCACTGATATTAGGCCCTACAAACAGACACTCCATTGCCATTCTTGCTTGGTCCAAGTGCTTCGCGATGTCAGATTCCATCGACTCAATGATAGCTTGGTAGTGCATCAATTGTCCATTGAAGAATGCCCCGAAACCTGAAGTATTTTTCAGATTTTCACAAGCATCTCCGTTACCAAGTGTTATAATTCCCTTGTTTCTTGTCAATACTTGTTTGGCTATGTCGAGGAACTCGTTTACGAGCTTCCTGTTCTTGCTTTTGCCCATGTGTGGGAGTCCCACCATGCAATTGAAGGCCAACCATTCTCTAGTACTGCCTCGTTTCTTCATTCCCTCGAGCTCGTTCGCCAAATCTTCGATTCCCATTTCTTCGACTTCCATCTTTAGGGCGAATGACCTAGCAAGGTCGCAGAGATGCCCTTTTGTGTCCTGAAACCTCCATGGAGTGTGACCAAAGTGTTCCTCTTCCCATCTTATTGATGTCAGTCTCAATGTTTTGTGTTGCATTGCCATGGCCTCGATCAACGGAGGCCACTGAATCCCCACTCTGATGTCGAAATCCACTATGTGTAGCACATCTACATCGTTCGGCGTGGCTTCAAGGATTGCTGAGTTAGCAGCAAAATGAGCAAACCTCCCGTATGGGAATAACTGATAGAAAGTCTTGAAGGCTGCCTCAAAGTTCTTGCTAGACTCTTGCATTAGATAATCTCTTTGATGTTGAACATCTTGAGACGATAAATAGAATGCGATCCGTTCCAAGGTTTCACCAACCGGACTACCTTTCTCAGTCACGCACCTTAAGATCACCTTTGCAAGCTCTGTCTGGTTCTTCTCTTTAGCTTCTCCATAAGCGCTGAGTAGATGAAATAAGGCCAATTGGTTATCAATTCCCATCATGACTTCTCCTAGGACCGGCATAGCAAGCGATGATTGCACCGTTGTTGTATGGATAGATGCCTCACTTGACAGACAAGGACTCCATACATCTTGCCTTTGAGAGGAACATGGCTGTGACTGTGACAAGGGAAAACTTTCTTCACCAACCGCATCATCAGTCAACATAGAATCAAGCCCCACCAAGGGGACTGAAAATTCTTCCCATGGCACTGTGACCTGAAGCTGATCATCATAATCAGGGGCCGGACACGGGAACATCACATCGGAGAACGTCGTAGAGAAAGGGGAAATCAAGGAAATTTCAGAGGAATCCTCAACAGTAGTGAATGGAGAACAACAATCAAAATGAACATCCACGTTAAGTCCATAGGTTTCCAAATCCACCAGACTGTTGAATGACCATGACGGGGTAAAGTCGTCAGATTGCATCATCTTTCTGATCAATATTAACAGGGTTAACAGTACTTTACTTTGCTCTGAGTCTCAATTTTAGGTTAGTTTATATAAAATAGCAAACAGGGTCATAGTAATAATATAAAATTGGAAGAATTATGATTGAAGAAAAGAATTTCCAAATTTGAAATCAAATCTTAATCAAGGTTCCCTGTTGGGTCGTCTTCCTTACTTGGCAGCTTCTTAGTCCTCTAACTTAATCCATATCTTAATGAATTTTTTAATGAAGAGAATTAGTTAGGTAAATATAGCTTTCACTCAATGGTAAAGATAACCTTGGTTAATATTTTTTTAATAGGCTTCCGGCTGAATAAATTGATTCCTTGTCACCGTCAGCATATAATATAAAAAACTTAGTAGAATATAAGGAAGAAGTGGAGGTTATATTAGCAGTCAAAGTAAATATAATTCTTAATGAAAATAAGAGAGAAATTAACTCAACAAACCACCGATTTAGAGGATGCATTAGATAAAACTGTTTGACATGATTTTTTTACCACAAATGGTCAATCACATTAGGATTAAGAAAACCCTTTGACAAATTCAAATCCCAATTTCGTAATAATAAATGCCACGGGCTACATGTAGTAACCCCCCTTTTCCCCTCCCCTACCCTTTACCAGAACTAGAACGAAAGAAAGCTTTATATAGCAAACAAAAATGACGGACCGCTTTACCTCAAGGCCTAAGATTCAGAGCTCATAAAACCAAGATGCGTCGAATCATGCCCTGGGTCCAACCTGCCGTCTCCTTGAGTTGCTCATCATCAGATTGGAGGCATTCACCGAGGAATTCATCATAGAATGCGCTTTCTTTAAGCATGACCTTTATGTTGGAGCCAAGAGCATCTGCTAGATCACCCATAACAGCAACCGCGGCTTTTGTCACACTTTCATTCCTGTAATCCATGGCAAAACGAGTATTTAGATCAATAATAACCAAAGGCTAAGCATAAATGAAGTAAAGAGGGAATAATAAAGAAAATAAGACTACCTTTGACTGTCTCTAGATACCAATTCTATGAACTTCAAAAGATGTTGAGCATAGGGCACCATCGCCTCGGGTTTCACAGTCTTAAAACCTTGAAGGATACCGGAATAAGCTTCAAAAATACTACGTCTCAGCTGGTTGCCATAATCCACCATCTCCTCATCAGCAGTTTCCATCTTAGCACAGATTTCGGCTGCTCCCTGCATCATGGGTAAAGCATAGGGGACATACTTCTCAAAGTGCTCTCCTATTGCAAGAGCGATGTCCCCAAAGCAAGAGAATATGGGAGGCTTTACAGAACGATGAAGTTCTGAACTAGCAAGATCCTTTAGAAGAAGACCCATTATGCCATCACAATAAGGTAAGATCTTGTCATCCAAGGCACGGCAGATGTCACCAACAACCCCAACTGTGATTCCACAAACCTGGTATTCCTCAAAATTCTGCAATCCCATCTCAAGGTACTTGTAGAACTCATGCATATACTTCTCAAACTGAGGTCCAGTTGCATAAGCAAGGGCACCTATTGCAAGCATTGCTTCCTCGTGGACAGTAGAGTTACGGCAACCAAACACCTTTAGGAACAGAAGCATGATCTGATCAGCAGCCTGAAGTATGATGGGTTTGGTTTCATCTGTGCTGCTAAGTTTCTGGATGATAACCTGCAAAACACCACAAAGAGAAGCTTGCAAGTCCCCTTGCTTTTCCCTATCATCCGATGACACAATCTGAATTTCCATAGTCTGTCCCAACTTATTCATAATGACCGGTAATAGTTGTGCTATGATGGAAGCTGTTTCTGCAATGTTGGAACATCTCACAACTTCATTCAAGGTTTCATAAGCAGAAGACCTAAGCTTGGAGTCACCCCCATCTGTCCGATCAGCAGTTCCAATTAAACAACTGATTATGTCAGTGAGATATGGTGAAAGAAGAGAGGAGCTTGGTCCTGCATCCTCATAACCTTGGGCAAGGTAATAGATTGCCCCACAAACTTTCTCAGCTATATTGGGAGCATCCTTAATGCCCTCCAACAACACACCCAGAACCCGTTTGAGATTCTCAGGAGAAATGACAGAAAAATCGTTAGCTGGACTGTGCAATAACTCAAAAATACGACTAAGCGTCCAAGCAGTCGTATCCTTCACATGGTTGTTCCCATCCTTCATGGCATTAAGCAAAAACTCCAGACCCGCCTGTACCAAAGGGGAGAGCTTCTCAACAGTTGGGCCTTCAAGAATAGATCCAAATGCATAAGTGGACGCCTCTCTACAATGCCAATCTGGCTTCACAATGTTAGCCTCCACAAATGGCATCACAAGAGGCACTATAGCATCCCCAACTGTTCTGGCAACAAGACCCAGACAAGTCCCACCTGCCATTGATATGTTCCAGATTGTATCATCCTGGTCTTGATCCTCTTCCTGCTTCAGCAAAGTTTCCAACAACAAAGGAACAAGAGATGATAAAGCCTTCTCTATGAAACAAGAATGGGGAGGCCCAGAGTCACCACTTTCAGGACTCTCAAACTCCTGAAGTTCAATCTCTTCATCACAGATAGAGCTCCAGAATTCAATTGCTTGGAGAGCAACGGTCTCTTCATCACCTTTTACAGCATTTGATGTAAGCTGAAATAGGGTTTGCATGTAAGGCTCAAGCACCTCATAATATGCTGATGCTATTGCAACAAGGCACTCAAAAGCAGCCTGCCTGATTTCCACCTCTTTGGACATGGCAGTGTCACATACAACTTTCATGATATAATTCCGCTCCATCTCGTTCTCAAAGTTGGTCTGTGCAAACTCTAAAGCATTATACAGAGCCTTGGTTGCTGCAAGCCGAACTTCAGGGCCATGGTCAGCTAGATTCATCCCTTGGACAACAGCAGTGAGAACAGCATTGACTTCATCTTGAACAAGGTCCTGATGAGATATCTCTTCACAAACATATCCCAGTGTTTCCAGGGTAGCTTGTTTCAGGGAAGCAGGCTTGTCTTGCTGGGTCATATAGTTAAGCAATGACCCAATCAGTTCGGGCCACTGCTTCCGAGGAATCTCAATTGAAGCAATTTTTGCAATAACTTGAGCAGAAGTGTGTCTTGCCTCATGAACAGATGATCCAAGAGTTTTCAAGAGAAAGTCTTTGATTTGAGACTTAATAGAAACATCAATTGCCATCCATTGTTGAACAAGTTGTTCCTTCCTGATAGCATCTTTGGCATCTAATGAATTCTTAAGCACAATACCAGCCAGTCTGCGAGACTCAACAGGTTTCTCATCATTTGAAAGCTCAACTGACAATGAAAGAAGGAAAACGGGCAGGTTCTGTTCTTGGAACTGCCTCAGATTAGTCTCTGCCTCTGTCCGGACTTTTGCATCCGCTGATTGGGCAGCAAGCAGAAACTGAGTGATCTCCATAGCCATTTTTAACTAAACTGCAATTGAGAACATAAAACACTAATCAGCACTGGTGACTATAACACAAAACCATTAATAGAGATTGCAGCAGGTTATAAATTGAACAAGGTCAGACAGTAATGAGCATGATTGGAGCCATGGGGCAGACATTGAAGAAACAAACATATCAAAACGACAAGTTACCCAACAACATAAGTCAATATTTACCAAGCTGAATATAGAGTAGAATACCATTGCCAATGACAGGTAAACAGTGACAAGTATGCTGAAACAGTGAAACATGCTTTCCACTAAAACAAAATTAAATCCCTATAGGCTTAATACGAATATTCAAATTTCAAGTACATGCAGTAAATTCAATGTTCAAAGTTAATTTTCCAGATCATTTGATTTTTGAAGTTCGAGCTAAATGAAAAATAAAAGCATTACAATTTCATGGTTCAGGGCTCCATCTTACATAAACCCAAAAGTTATTCAATTCCCCTTCGCACAATCAGAGAAACCAAGCAGTTACTATATGCTAAGCAGGGGGGGGGGCTTAGAACAGAACACAAAAGCTATAATCTTATTCCTTCACACCCAGGAGAATCAGTCAAACAAAACAATAGAACGCATGTACTAAACGATAATCAAACAAAAAGCACGGGCAAACCGAGATCTACAGATTTGAAAAAGGGGAAAGAAAACGAAACTAATTCTTCTCAAATATGAGAATCAAAACCCTATCAAAAACCCACTGGAGTACAAGTAAAGAACCGTAGATCTGAAACTAAAACAGATACGAAAAGGGAACAGACGAACTTGAAGTAAAGAATGATATACCTCAAATAAGTCTCCGACGAAGCAGGGGGATTTCGAAATAAGCACACACAGAGGGAAGAGAGAACTTAGGGCTTTTTATGCTGTTTTCGGTAGAAACCAAAGCTAAAAAAGGATTGAAAAATGAAATGAGAGAGAAATGGGGAGAACTGGATTTTTGAAGAGATGGGAATTGATGGTTTCAGGTATTTATATAAAAATCAATTTCGAATGATGGAGGAAGCGGGATTGCACTGAGGGGAACGGGCAGCTGGGATTTCATCCTGCCCGTCGCCCCCCAAAACCCTAGATTTTTGAAATCTCCCACGTGCGACTCTCTTCCCTCTTGCCGATTTTATGATTTCCGGTAATTATCTTTTAGCCCATGGGCTTCCACGTGTAACCCGTTTAGGATGGACAATAAACATGTAATTTGTGTATACTAGGAAGTGCTGTGAAATTTAAAATTTTATAAGGTAATTACATAAATAGTTCACTCACTATATAGTATTTTTTTATCCCAAGTCTATGAAAAATTACAAAATTGGCATTAAAAAGTAATAAATTAGTCTGATGGCATTAAAAATTGGCATAATAAGACATTTCGTCCTTTATATTTACATATTTGGTATGGACTTACTAAATGGTCCAAATCGGATCGAAGGGCAGAGAGGCACTTGACAAGGCGTTGGTGCACAGGATCAAAGCTGTTGTAGCATGTGAGCGAGGCGTCGGGACAAGACCCGAAGGGTGTGGGTTGTTGGAGGGGCGATGTGAGTCATACGGAATAATTGTCGGATAGAACGAAGATCAGACAGAAGGTCGTCGGAACATGGAGGCGATGCTAAGATGAAAGGTTAAATTGATGGAATGAGTAAATATAAATAGTTAAATTTATCGATTATTTTTTAATTAGGACTAAATTGATTAAATGTGTAAATATGGAGGACTAAATGTGTTATTGTATTAGTTTTTTTATTTTCACATCATCAACCGTCAAGTTTTTAACAACATTGGATCAACTTATTATTTTTTTAACTAGAGAGATCATTTTATAACATTTTATAATCAGAGACTCAACAAAAAAACGTCCTATACTCATGGAACTATTTATATAGTTTACCCAAAATTATATGTGCATTGTATTTAATGAAATATTTAATTTACTACCAAGATAATTTTTTTGATTAAATAGAGAGGTATTACATTCTTATATTGGTATTCGAATTCATACAAGATGAACAATATGAGCATTCTTAGCCACTAGACCAATTAGTGGATCTCACTATCAAGATAATTTAAATATATAAATATAAGATATATTAAAAGTTAACAAAATTAAATCATAATTTGAAAAAATTTACGGTATAAAAAAATTATATTTTGCAATGTTTAAAAGGTATATGTATACTATTTAAAAAAGGATTTATATTCAATATACTGGTGGTAAAAACGTTTAGTTTCTACAAGCATCTTACTTTTAAGGTTTAGGGATTTAGTTTAAGGGGTAGGGTTTAGAAGTCTAGGTGTAGGAGTTTAGAATTTAGGGTTAATGGTTAAAATTTAGGGGTCATGACTAGGATTTAGGGTTTAGATGTTAGGGTTTAGGTTTTAGGGTAATATATTGAAGATTTAGGTTTTAACATATAAACCACTTAAATTCTATTCACAATCACTAAATTCTAAACTATTAAACCTAAATCCTTATACTCTAAACTAAGTTTCTAACTCTAAAACTAAGGCGCTTGTGAAAACTAAAAGTTTCTACCGTCAATGTATAAAATAATTATCTAAAAAATTATATGTATAAACATTACAAATTATCCAAATAATTATTAAATTATAATAGTAAATAATAAAAATTGAGATCCACTAATTGATCGAATGGTCAAGAATGCTCATTTTACCTTTATCTTATATAATTCGAATCTCGACATAGGAATGTAATATCTCTACTTAATCAAAATAATAATAAAAACTTGTCATCATACAAAATATTTTTATATAAAAATATAATTACTGTTTCAATAGTAATTAAAAATAGCTCAAAGTAAAATGGCATATCACTGTAAAGTGAAGTTTTCACATTGGACTATATTACTATAGAGTTTAATATTTTATTCAAAAGATACTCGTAAGCTTTTTGACATATAATTCAACGAGTGATATCAATAAAAAACGATAATATTTATATTAAGAGATTTAAATTGAAATAATTTTATCTATAAAAATAATTTATAAGACTAAAAATAGAAAAATTAAAAATTCAACTAAATAATTCAAACAAATAATATATACAAACATCAAATAAACATCATTGACATGGATAAAAGTCCATATAACAAAAAGCGGAACTTCTTCAAAAAAAAATTCATCGACAAACCAGCATTACTATTAGTGTGGCCATAAACCTCATAAAAAATTAAAAATTTTAAATTGCGATGATGGTAAAATATTGTTTTAATTCCTTCAAAAAATATATAATTTATTATTGTTCTTTAAATTTAAAAATTTATAAAGGCCTCCTTAATAAATATTCTGTCACTGCATATAACAATAATGACTCATTGACAAGCAAATATTATTACAGTTTAATTGTGGCATATCTTTTTTAATTGCGATCATCTATCAATATTTAGAACGAAGTCTAAAATAAGTATAGATTAATAAAATAACATAAGAAATATTATTTGGAAGGACGACATCAAATCTAAATATGAAAAAAGAAAAAAAAAGTATCACGAAAACATATAAAAACGTGTTACAAAAACAACAAAATATCCACCATTATCATGTGATAAAGGGAAGATTAATTAAACAAACTAAAATAACATAAAAGTCTATTAAAAGAAATGTAAAGAGAGAGAATAAAAAGTATTGAACATACTATCGGCAACTATATTGTATTCTCTGGGATCCAACCAAACTCAACATACCCGGCACGGTTGCACATCCAGGGACGGAATTATTCAAAGGTTTTTTTTTTATTTTTGTTTTTTATATAAGTATTTTTAAAAAATTAGTTTATTTGTAAATTCGCCTTCCACTTTCAATTATTTATGTTTTATCCCAACCCTAAATCCTAGCTCTATCCCTAGATGGATCTCACGGTCGGTAAAGGGCTGGCAACAATTGAAGGGCCAAACATCAACTTGATAGTTTGCTTGCAATCAGACTAGACCTGCAAACGTTCAGCACTAACGAACCAGACAACTTGAAGGCCAAGAAAAAAGACTTCCAAAGCTTTAAAATAGTAGGAAAAGAGAAACACAAAAGAGAAGAAGGGAAAGAGACCAGAGTTTTCTTTAGTATTCAAAAGATACTCATAAGCTTTAAAATTAAAAATCAAATTTAAAAAGTATTATATAAAACAAAGCTAAACAAACATAATAATATATCACATCATCATTAATTTTATGGTCTTTCATATTTTTTCATTATCATAGTGATTAGAATATAACTCTATTTCCTTTTCAAGTAACAATTACTCTAATGATCAATTTTCTTTGAGAGACTTTTTTTTAATATGTTTTTAATATGAATTTTCTTTGAGATACTTATAACTTTTTTTTTTGAAACATACTTATAACTTATTAATGCTAATAATCTTCATTTTCTTTTCCTTGATGATTTTGTTAGATTCTATGTGTTATATCCCTAATAAATAAATAAGGATAAAGTTCACAAATGATCATTAAATTGTCCTAAAAATCATAAAATGATCGTCTAATTTTTAAATTTATAAAATAATTATTAAATTTTATTTTTTTGTTACAAAATGGTCACTGAATTGTTAACTGTCATTAAAGTAGTGGGGTGACACTTAAAAAAATCGTATAGTAACACATTATGTCCTCTATATTTATACATTCAATCAATTTAGTCATAAACTAAAAACCTCAATAAACTTGAACCTATGAATAGGGCTGGACGTTCGATCGAGTCGAGTAAATTTTTTTGAGTTATTCGAGTTTGCAAGTCCTATTTTATGATTCAAACTTTATTTGAAATTTTTTCAAATCGAGTCGAGTTTTCGAGTTTCTATACAAATTTAATTGTACATATATATTAATATATATTTCTATATGCATATACTTAGCGTTGGACTGTGCAAATATTGATTCCAATTTTAACGGCTTTATATATTCATATACGATATACATATATATTTCTTTATATTTTGGCATGTGATATACATAATATATCATGCAAATTTGATAGACTCGAGTCGAATATGAAAACTGATCAACCAATTACTAAAAATTTCAAGTTATTTGAATTTCCATTTCATAACTCAAACTTTATTTAAAAAAAATTTCAAGTCGAGTTTATGAAATTACGAGTTAAGTCAAAACGAGTTGATTTTTTTGCCTCAACTCGAGTTAATTTTTCTAGCCGAGTCGAGTTTTGCCCACCTCTACTTATGAAAAGGAAGGAAATAGGACAAGCTAACCACTGAACCAAAATTGATCTTTAGTTAGAAATGACAACAATTTATATATAATTATAAATGACAACATTAAAAATCAAGTAATTTATGCATAAACGATAGCCATTAAAGTTCAAACCGAGCTCTTCGGTTCCTTAGAAAGCTGCAAATGATAATTGGTGGATATTATTATGTATAAATAAGTTCATTTTTTTGGGCTTAATGTACATTTTACCCCTAACGTTGATCACTTTTTTCAATTTAATACTTAAAGTTTTTTTGGGCTCTTCTGCCCCTAAAGTTTACGCATTACCAAAATAACCACAAAAAGTTACGCCGTTTAAAAAAAACGTATCAACCAATAAAATATCACCATGTTACTCGGTTTATTTATATTTTTGTATTTTAAAAAAAATAGTGAAAAATAAAATAAATATAATATAACATTATTAAAAAATCATTTAATAAAACGTATCCCCTAAATCAAACCTGATTTACCTAAATCCTTTTCAATTTTTACCCAAAATCAATTTGGATTTCATCTCCATGAAATTGGGGGAAAATCATTGCATTAAACACGATTTAGGTTTCGAATCTTCACCGAAATCCGTTTTAGTAAATCGGTCATTAATAAATTTAGGGTTAATAAGTAAATTCGTTTTTACAAATTTTTGGGAAAAGATTGAAATTTTGGAAAAGAATTTGCTTCATCCATATTCACCATTTTAACATTTGCTTCATTTTTACTGGATTTTGGGATACCCAACTTAGTTAACAGTGGAGATAAAAATCGTTCGTGAGGGATGTGCACAATCAAAGCTAAAAGGTACTACTGTTATTAGATTAAAATAGATTCAAAACTAGCTTAATGCACAATTGATTTGTTTAATAATTTAATAGATTAAATTGTTGATTTAGCCTATGTAAAACGTGGTTATAATTTAAAGTGAGTTTGATTATTGAATTTTTTGTTGATTTATAGGAAGCAAAAATTTGTCTTTGAACAATGTCTAATGGAAGTTCTAAATTTAGAGCTGAAAGAGACCTTGTACAATGTAACTGTTAGTTGAAATTACCAATTTATACTTCAATTGTTCCACGGAGCAAAATAATGAGATTTTATGGATGTGCTAGAGGCCGGGAGGTAAGTAATTTATTTTGGGTATGTCAGTTTATTGTTCGAATTATTGTTATTGAATGAATGAATAATTTGATTTTTTTTCATTTTGTAGAGCGGATGTAATTTCTTTAGGTGGATTGACTATGATGATGCAAATTCGAATGACAATGAAGAATTAAGAAACCAAGTTGAAAAGTTTTTGGCCAAAAATAGAGAAATTTGAGTTGAGAATGGAGAATTAAAGAAGATAGTGAATATTGATGAAGTTAGAAGATTGGAGAAAAAGCTAGAGAAGGTGAAAGAAAAATTTAAGTTGAAACAAGAAAGTTGAGAATGATGCAATGTTGTACAAGACTATTTTAATAGTTCCTTGCTTATGTTATGTTGTAATCAAGTTTTTTTATTTAGATTGATGAAATGAGAATTTGGGGTATATTGTACAAGATTGATTTTTTCATGGTTGTTATGCAATGCTTTGATAAATCTTACTTAATGTTTTAGTATGTAATGTTATGCAATGTTTTGACAAATCTTAGTGTTTTGACATGAATTACATATATTGGATCTAAATTTAAGAACAGTGGACTATAATTGTATATATTAGATATGAATTTAAGAACAATTGTATATATTGGATCTGAGTTTAAGAACAATGGACATAAAATTAATAACAATGGCCATAAATGACTAGAAAGATGATAACATATATCGAACATTACACAAAATAAGTTATCTGTCATAACAGGTGCACAATTGTATCTTCAAACAAGCTTACACAAAAATAATAGATGTTCATCCAGTTCAATTGTATCTTCAAAATATGAAAAACATCACAATTGCATTTAGTACACCTACTTGAACATAACACAAAATATGTTGTCAAATAGTTAGTAAAATAACATTTCAACCCAAAATATAACAAAATATGTGTAATACCCGAATTTCGTCAAGGTCTTGTATATATGTATATGTTCACTATACGTATGGCAAAATGATAATAAGCAATAAAGTAGTCTATTAAATAAAAATAATTTCCCAATGTCCACATTAAATAAAACAGTCCATAAATAGTCCATATTACATTAAATTTGCCTCTACAAATCTGAAAGGCCCAATTACAAATTTTACAGCCCATTTTCAAATGAATTTCCGCCCATTATCTGTCTTCACCAGCTCAAGAAACATAATGTGTTTCTTGGGCCCGCCAAATTCGACCATGTGGCGCCACTGGATTGGTCCACAGCCCCAACACATGGGTTAAGAGTATAGCTGATGTCAGCCACATCACCTGCTATAAAAGGGGGATAGAGAAAGTCATAATTAATTAATGATGGTGCAATAATTGTGCAATAATTGAAAATAAAGAGAAAGAGAAGTCGAAGGGATTACCTGAAAGAAATGTAAGCTCGGAGAAGACGATTGGAGTAGCTACTTCACCGCCGGAGATTCGCCGGAGCTGTTGATACACATTCAAAGGTATATTTCCACCTCTATTCTTTATTTTCCTAAACTAAAACAAACAGAAGCTCCAGGCCTCAATCATTTAAAATAGTGATAGCAGTGTCTTAAGTTCTGATAAATCCTAAATCTAAAGTCAGTAACCTAAAAACATTAGATCTAAAAATGGAAATGAAAACAGAAACTAAAAAGGATTTCAGACACTTATTTTGAGTCTTTGCTACTGCTGTGAGTGCTGCCGGAGTCGAGATCGGAGTTGAATAAAGGATATGATCCATATCGGAGTTGAAAAAGATATAAGATTGGTTTTGGTTTCGATTAGGTAGTTTAGGATGGGGAAGAAGGGCGATTTTGATGAATCAGGGCTCATATTAGAGTTTAGTTTGGAAAAAAAACAATTTTAGAGTTTTTAGGGTTTTTGTGGTGGCCAAAAATTGCTCAATGGTGGAGCACGGTGGCTGGAAAAAGTTAGGGATGATCAGAGTTAGACTAGACGGTGGTCCGAAGGATAAGGTTTATCGGAAGGGATGACCAGGAGACGACGGTCAGTGGTCAGCGTCGCCTCCGACGACCAAGAAATAGGCTAGGGTTTGATGGTGGTTGAAGATTGAAGTTATGAAGGTTGAAAGAACTGGAGTTGAGTTCTTAAGGAAATAACGGGTTTGATCTTGGAGAAACAAGAAAATAAAGGTGTTTTTGTGTTTCTGGGGATCAAATGAAGGAAAGTATGAATAACAGATGAAGAACAAGGATGAACAATGGGGTTTTGATCAAAGATGGGGTTGTTTTTCTAGGTTTTCTTTGTTTGAGTTGAGAGAGTCTGGGTGAGAGAGAGTGGTTATAACACAAATGGCCAGTCCAACTCAGTTTATCCCTTTTTATACTGAGTTGGAATGGCGTCGTTTTTGGAACGGCGTCGTTTTGGGAATCGAGTTAATAATGACCCGTGTATTTTGGAAATGGGTTTGGATACGGGGTCGTGGTCTGACTCATAACCTGATTATAACGGTTTGGGCCGTTTAGGGTTTAAACCGGCCGGTTTGATTTGGTTTAGACAGGTTTGTGAACCAAAATTTTAATATGTTTGGGTTTGGGCTCTCTGGCTTGTCCCGCATTACATTTTAGTCAACCAATGCCTTGTAATTCAGCTCTTTATTTTTCAATTTAATTCAATTTAGTCTTGGACAATTTAATTTCCTTATTTTAATAGCTTTTAATTTGATTTATTTAATTGTTTGTATGATGCATGTTTTTAAATAATCATGTAGTATATTTGTTTAGAAAACCTTAAAACACTTAGTATAATTAGAACCCTAGAATTAGGTTCTCAATTTTGAATAAATTGAAATTAAAGAGGAAGATCATTGTAGAAAATGAATGAATATTAAATGATTACTTTAATGCCCTAAGTTGATTAGTATCACACTGTATTGTGATGTTATTAAAAGGGGTATTTTAGTGAAATATTTAATATTTCATTCAAACTTAAAATTCAAATTAAGATTAATTAATTAGCATCATTAATAGTAAAAACATTGTTATTTTTGGGCCTAATATGGGTAGTGTCCAATCATTTGGGTGTTATTATACGAGCTCAAAAATTAATGATATTCATAGGATTCTAATTAATGAATGGATTGAAGCCTTAATTAGGTTTTTACTTAAAATTAACCATAAAATAATTTGGCATGCATTTAAATCTTTTGTGTTGAGATACATTTTTAAGTATGAATCGAAGTTTCCTAATGTAACTGAACACTTCAAAATTCACATTCATTTAAAAATGTATTTTCTTACAAAAAGATATCCTCATTTGGAAAGAAATTCAATTAGCAATTAATGATCAAATTAAATTCATTTTATTACTCGAAAATGCCAAAATGTCACTTGAAATTAAAAAGGTACTGATAACAGGCATTTGTGGGGGTGCTAATCATTCTCCACACGTAATCGACTCACGAACCCAAATCGTTTTAAAATGAATCTCTGGTTGTTTTTTATGGTGTTCGATCTACCAAAGTGACCGGTGGCGACTCTAAATCATTTTTCTAAACTAAAATAAAGGTTTTAATATGAAAAAACCTAATTTCAAGATTAAGTGAATTCAAATGAGCAAGAATCTTGATTTTCAAAAGAATCGATCGTCGAGGTATTTTCCTATGCCTTTTTCTTTTCCGGTCGCAAAAGCGGTCGCGACAATATGTTGCTTAACTTGGCCTTTTCTTTGGGATTAATTTAGAGATTTTGTTATTGGAGTTCCTTGAAGTTGATAGTGCTTGAGGCAATAATGTAGGGTAATTGGTGCAAGTTGAGTCACTGGTGCAGGGTGAGATGATTCAAACTATTGACTCAATGGTCCAGACAGTGATGGAGTTAGATGTTGAGGCATGGGTGTAGACTGCACTTTGACTCTGTTGTTAAACCTCCTTACCATTATTTGACCTGATCTACCAGGCTATAAAATACAATGTAAAAAATATTAAAATTTAGTAAAAATGGAATAAAATCGCTAAATAAAATTGAAAAAGATCATAAAGAGTCATGAAGAATCATTTACATTTAAAATTTGTATTCTTATTTTTTCATTTTGTGTATAGTCCAATGTCTTTCATAATTTTCATTCTTCTTGGTCTAGAGCTGACTAGCTTTCTTTAAGTATTTTCAAAGTTGGTAAAATTTGATTTACGTGCTGATGGATGAGTGACTTCAGTTGTTGCTTGCTGAATGATTGCAAGTTATGGTGAATGACTATTTGCAGGTGTGGTGGATGATTGTGTGCATATGCTACTGGATGAGTGGATACATATGTTGCTGGATGAGTGGATGCAGACTGTTGTGTTTGTTTAGACTTTTAAATAAATAAATAAATTATTAAGCAAATAGTAAAACAAATAAATTGATAGACCAAATTAAAAGGAAATAAAATTATAGTTTTGTATTTTGAATGACAAGTTCTACTGTTGTGTCCATGCACCCAACTTGATCTACACATTTATTTGTTCCTTATCTAGACAACTTAATTCCCTTGTTTGTTTCTTCTTTCTCTCTTTTTTAAGTTTTCTAAAATACTTTCTTTTCAATGGAGGATCAATATGACCCATTTTAGTGTCATTCTAAAAAGCTTTACTAGGAATGGTTGGTAGTGCAAAATCATGCAACATATGAAACATTTATTTTTTATATGGCTCATGAACATACCTCACAATTAGCTCGTAATTAAACAATATCACACATATAGAATGTAAACATAAAATGCCTATGAGATCCTAATATCTACATGTTCACTTATGACCTTGTAGATCAACAACATATGTGTCCCCATTACAGTATACCTCATACCCATTTTGGCCATTCCAAGTTACATGATAATATACAGAAAATGCTTTATGATTTTCAACTAACTTAACAATTTTTGGGCATAAAACATCTTCCCATTTTGGAATGCAAGATTTCTATTTATAACATAATGTCTAATGTCCTAAAACAAAGATGTGTTTGATTTGTACCTAGCAGCAATGATTGCCGAATTAAAAACTTCTTTAAAGTTGTTGTCTACTGAATCACATTTAGAATGTGTTAAAAAATGTATTTGACCAATATTTTGGATTTTTCTTCAGCAAACTTAACATTGCAGTTTCCTTCAAAGTTGTCATCCTTGCATAATGCTTCTGAAAAGCTACTTCAGTGGTTGATCTGTAGAATGCCCAAAATAGTTGTTGCAGATCACTTCCAGTATGATCCTTCCTCCAAGTAGCATAGACGTGTCTTGCACAAAATCTGTCTATGAAACCCTGCAATAGTTGACATAACAAAAAATTCAGAATACAATAATGATACTAAAAATTTCAAATGAAAACATTACGAAAATTCAATAATACATTTTGCATATCACTGATTATAGTGAACTTCTCCCTATCTCTCATTTGTAGATCAGCTTGAAGGTGTTCCAAGAACCATGGCCAAGTTTCCTTATTCTCCACCTCTACTACTATCCATTCTACATGATATATTTGGTTATTCTCATCTTTACCTACAACATCTTGTATTTCACCCTTAAAGTCCATTTTCAGATAACAACCATCAAAACATACATACAACTTTTTAAATATAGGGTTAACAGATGAAGTAGGTTTCTCAATAAATAGATCGAATGTACCATTAGAATCTACTTCTCTAAATGCGAAAATATAATAAACTTCTTAAACTCATCATTTAACCTACCCCTTATTTTTTGAGTTACGCAAATTCTAGCTCACTAACAAACATTTTTGTTTAGTTCTACTTTCAACCCCTCATAGCAAGCCTTATCATGTTCCTTAATTTCAAGTTAGGCAAAATCCTTAACTTACTCAAGAAACGTTTTTCAATAAACGTAGAATTTGCCTTTTTGTTTTTAAATGTTATAGAACAAGAATGTTTGCTCACAAATGTTCTTATTCTATAAATCTCATCCTTTTTTATTAGATGCATATATCATGAAAGGACACCCTACCCTCTTATACTTTGCTCTAGTCTTATCTTTTTCATTTCAAGTGTACCTATAATCAAATCTATTACCAACAACATAAACAACCAATATTTCCTTAAGTTGTTTTGGGGCCTCAAATATTATACCTAATTTAAACCTAAAAACATCATTATTCTCATAAAAAAATCTTACCTTTCTTGAAAACAACCTCCCCTTCAAAATTAGTTTTATAACTGCCAACATTATCTGATGGTATGTAATCTGTGTCACCGCCATCATGCTCTACTATTGCTTCTTTCTCTTGAGCGCCAATAGAAGTGAAGTTAGCTATCTTTCAGCCCTTAAATCTTGTGACTTGCTGTCTGTTGATTCACTATTATTTGGAATGATTGGGCGTAAAACGTATGTAGGTGACTTTTTAAGTCCGCTGTCAAATCCTAGGGCTCAACCCTGGACAGGTAGATGGT
Organism: Hibiscus mutabilis; assembly: GCA_019671005.1. Classification (NCBI taxonomy): domain Eukaryota; kingdom Viridiplantae; phylum Streptophyta; class Magnoliopsida; order Malvales; family Malvaceae; genus Hibiscus; species Hibiscus mutabilis. The sequence goes on from CM033712.1 coordinate 61,726,125, forward strand.
CTGTTGTTGCTCTTCATCCTCCGTATTTTTATTTTTAAATTTTCTTTTGTTCTCAAAAATTTAAATTATCTCTTCATCATCTTCATCAGTCAGCCATCCTTCAGCTCTTAAATCTTCTAACTCACTATCTGTTAATTCACTGTTTGTTGAGTCACTGTCGGTTGACTCGGTTGCTTTCTCATTAATATCTTCATTTACAGTTGTACACACCCTCTTACTATCTACATCAAATTTGTCTTTCCTATCATGCATTGTTTCTCTTTGTATCTTTTCATAATTTTCTAATCCATTAGACCTTGCATCACCATTCTTTTCCACATCAGGCCCAACAACATCATTTTCTTCCACAATAGGCCCATTGCCAACATTATCCTTTACACCATGTCTAGCACCATCATTTTCTTCCACAAGCGATATATGTTCTGCATATATGTGTATGCTTCCTTTAATAGTCAAGTGGTCAATCAATTTCAAGAAACTTGCATTGTCAGATCCCAATATTCTCAAACCTCCCTCTAAATTATAACCATGTACTAAATAAACTAAATAAGCAATTTCTAGAACTAGAAATTCCCACTTCTTCAATAAACGCAACAATAGTTGGGTAACATATGAAGTCAAAATTTATAACATATGTAGTCAAAATCTATCTTCCTTTCTATTTGTTTGCCCCTAACATAATCAAATTTAAGAACATTAGTAAACCTCCCCCAAAATGTATTACAAGAGAATACTCATCTAATGCCATTTTCCTATATAAATATCCAAAAACAAAAATTTAATACAACCAAATAAAACAAAACACTCAAACAAGTTTGCAATAATTATTAAAATATTTTAATATATTTGATGAATGTTTTATTCTGTTATTATTTTATTATTAATTACTCATTGTTGATTCTTTGATATTGCTTATTTGGGTTGTTTTTATTCGTTTTTGCACAAGACTTTAATTTCCAAGACACATGGGCATGACTTGGGGCATGAAGATGTCCGATGTGGCAGATTCTGGCAGTCCAGTCAGTAGTAGCTTCAAGAAGGCGATCCAGTCAGCATCGTCTAAAAGGACAGATGAACAAGATTTACTTAGGATTTTAAGATTAAGTTTGAATTTAAATGTTTGAGAATTATCACTTTATTATTTAGGATTTTATCTTTCTATCACTTAGGTTTTTATTTGAATATTTTTTGGATTATCTTTAGGTATTTTATTTCTTTATCTTTAGGTTATCTCAAGCTATAAATATCCCCTTAGGGTGAAGCTTGAGAGATGTACTTAGTTTTCATTTGTTCTTGGGGCTTTCATTTCTATAAAAGTTTCTTTTTCTACTTTGTTTTTATTTAAGTTCTTATTTACTTTCTTAAAAATATGCTAAGTATGATTTCTATCATGCTTAGCTAATTTTCCAATTAGCCGAAGGCTTAAAGTGATGACTCAATTCCAATTGTGAGAATTGAAAAGCACCTAATATCATCGGATATTTTTCTCAATTTTATGCAAACTTAAATGGGCAATCAACCTTTCCTTTAAAATCTTTACACTTTCAATTCAAAAAGAGCTCATTGGTTTAAATGTTTTTTCTGATTTAAAATTGGGAGGAAGGATCAGCTTGTAGCACATTCGACTTCCTGTGAACACACTTAGCGGCGGTCCGCTAAGGGAAATTGAGATCGGGTTCGATTCTCATTGAGACAACATAACCCGAGTCGGGCTTTTCTAAAACTTAAACTATATTGGTGCTAGCGATGATAGCCATTGTTAGTCCAAATAAGGACTGAATTCCAAAGTGTCTTTGGTTTGTAGGTTTACCAAAGAGAAAAGTAAGTTACAAGGGTTGGGCATTGTAGACTGTAACCGACATATATCCAGAGTAAATTCTTCGATGATAAGTTGGTATTGAGGCAAAGCGAAGCTTGAGGCTATTCTATTTTATCGATTTTCTTCTCAAAATTCACTTTCGTTATTTTTCTAAATTTATTTTCTACTCTACTCTCTTGATCAAAACTCCCAATTTTCTTTATTTTTTCAACAAAGTCAGAATTAAAATCTCTTTACGTCAGAAGCTCTTTAGTCCCTGTGGATCGACCCTTCTTCTCTATTACTACATTTTTATCTATTTTATTTGAGATTTGAGATAATTTATTTGACAAATACGACGCTTGTCAATATTTCTCAAATATGTTTCACTCATTAAAATATTCATGGTAAATAGTTAAACACGTGTGCATCAGTCTCTAAAAATGTGTGTTAGTGCTATGAAATCAATGAACACTGTCAATTTAATTTAATAAATCATTAAACAATTCAATAAACAGTAAACACTATTAATTTATTTAATTTTGTTCTAATGCAACATGTGACTCTGCAAAATGACAGTAATACCTTTTATCTTACCTTTTAGCTTCGATAATCTGAGTTGAGTATCTCAAAAACCTGTAAAAATGAAGCAAATGTTAAGATAATCACGCATTAAGCAAATTTTTATCCCCAAATAATAAAGATAAACCACTATAAATTTAATTTATTCCCTTTTATCGATTTAGGGTTTTTACACAACTGAAAGAAATTTGGGTGGAGAGTCGAACAAATTTTCTGAAACGAATTTTTACGAACTCTAAATCGTGTTCAATGCAACAATCCTTCCCCAATTTTGTGGATATGAAATCTAAATTGATTTTGGGTAAAAACTAAAAAGGGTTTAGGGTAAATCGGTTTGATTTTGAGGGATTCGTTTTATTAAATGAAATTTTTAATAATATTATATTATATTTTTATTAATTTTGAAGTTTTTTTCTTCTGAAAATACAAAATATAAATAATTAGGTGACGTGGCGATATTTTATTGGCTGGTACATTTTTTAAACGGTGTAACTTTTGGGGACAGAAGAGCCCCCAAAAAAATTTAAGTGCCAAATTAGGAAAAGTGATAAACGTTAGAGGCAAAATGTACATGGAGCCTATTTTTATGTTTAATTTTTTATATTTTTTTTTTGCTTTTACTTTAACCAAGATGAGTATTTTTGTGTTTTGGTAGAAGAGGTATGTGTTTTTGCATCGTGGAGCGTAGGTCTTGCGTGCCGACAAATTCTAAAGGACAAAAAATATTTGACTATCCTTTCAGTTTTTTAGAACTTTGTTCTTTACTAATCAATCTTACTCATGTCGCATTTATGGATGAATCTTTCAGAAGAATTTTTTTGCATATACAAAATTTGAACTCAAAACTTGTTTAAGTATCATGTTGTTTACCACTTGGATCGATTATGTTAGTGACGAAAAAAAGATTTTGAAGAAAGCAAATTGTTCTCTATCAACCATGAATTCTTCTTCTTCTTTTCTTCTGCTGGTCACCGCCACAGTGAAGCTGAAAGAAGTCGAGCCGATGGTTCCGGTTATTGAAAAAATATAAGCCGCCTTGAAGGGAAGAACAATGGTTTTGTATGTTGTTGTTGGTGTTTTTTTGTTTAAATTGTATTGTCTTCTAATGTTATGTTATGATTTGCTAATTTTGTTATGAAAATGCGGATTAAACCTTCTTCCTCTTTTTCATTATTTTTTTATTGTTTTCAAACCACCCATTATCGTTTGCTGCTTTCCAAAGAACCAAAGAGCTCGGTTTGAACTTTAATGGTTATTGTTTATGGATAAAAAATGATTTTCTAATTAAAAATATCACCAAATTGATAAAATAGGTAAATAATAAAAGCTAAATTTGATGATTATTTTTTCTTCAAATTAAAACTAAATTGATAGAATGAGTAAATAATAAAAGCTAAATTTGATGATTATTTTTTCTTCAAATTAAAACTAAATTAATTGAATGTATAAATATGAATGTCTAAATATGTTATTGTACATATTTTTTTCAACTGATACATCACACCCTTAACGACAACTCGGTGTCCATTTTATAAAAAAATAAAGTTTAATAATCATTTTATAATATTTAAAATTTAAATAATTATTTTATAATTTTGAGGCATTTTAGTAACTTGTTTGTGAACTTCACCTCATAAACAATAAATAAAATGGTATGACTTTAGGGGTAAGAGAGTAATTTTTCCAACAAAAAGAGTTTATTTTTCTTTCTCAATGAGTCTTAAAGGACTCTCTTTCTCCTCTAGAACATATAAATTTAAAAACACACATTGTGCGAGGGACTTAAAGCAACCTTAGCAAGTAGCTTTCCGCCTAAATTAAAAGAGACGAATCACATAAGATTATTACAAAATTTTCATCTCTCTTGACAAATGATGCGATAAACGTGAACAAACTTTTTGACTATTTTTTTGATGGTCGATTTTAAACACAATCCTATATTTAAATTGAGAAGTAAATATTTCACCTTAATGATAGATATTGTAGAAAATATGAGAAAAAGTCCCATAGATAGAAAAATTTAAAACTCTTCTAGCAACATTTACTTTGTTTGAGCTTCTCAACTGCTATTCATCTAGACTCACCTCCACTATATCATTATCTTACTATCCAATGTTCGAATGGTGTTTTACTAGGTAAAATAGAGAGATAATTGAAAAAAATATAGAGGATGAGCATTATAACAACTATCCCTAAATATATATAAAAAAATTATATTATTATAACGGGTCGGGTTGGAGATTTTCGCTCAAAAATCGAACTCGAATTTGACTTTTTTATTCATAAAACACGCCCCGCCCGATTTTAATTTTCAAAATAAAAAATTTGACTATATAAGGTTTGATCGGATCAAAACTTGTCAAGTGCGAGTAAAATACTCATCCCTAATCGTGTCATTCCATGAAACAACAGTTCTAGGTGTCCTCGACTCTTGACAGAGAAACCCATCCACCATCATGGCATCGAACTATCTAGGTCAACTCTACTTCATTACTAATCTCAACCAATCCTCCTTGGTCATATGCCATTTTCACAAGGTGAATCACTTTTTTTCTTTTCAGTTTTTAGGGTTTTCTTCTAACTAATTCAGACCGACCCGTGTCACACACCTGGTTTTAGTGGATAAGTCTCTTATCAGAGATTTTCTACATATATAAGGCCTCAAACTCGAGTCATGCTTAAACGATATCAAGCTGCTTACTACTTGAACTAACACCATTAGTAGGGTGAACCAACTTTAACCACCTACCTCCAATCTTGCCCTCTACATTTTTTTTTTCTTTCAAAATGCGTTCTTTTGGCCGACCAGCTCAAACCTCATAGATTTCGAATTTTTTTTACTTGTCAACTTAGAATTTAGATTAAACAAATAGAGGTGTGTACAACCGGAGTAACCCAAAGTTTATGCAAGATGTTACATTTTATAGAAACCACAAACATACAAATATATAGGTATAAAATTTTGACAATTTATATTCCTCTGGCCAAAATTAAATTTATATTTTGTTGTTATACCATCATATGATTTTCCAACAATGCATACGTATATATGTGAAAGGAATATATTAATAAAATATTTTGGGCGAAGAAATTTGCATACCATACGAATTATTAGGTAAACACACCGGACAATGACTAATGTATTATTATATTTACTAATTGCAATTAATGAAATGAGGCTTATTTCAAAGCTGACTCCTGAATAAAAGCCAAACATATATGATATTGATGCTATGAACAAAATTAATTATAAAGAATGTTTTGTTTAGTATGGAGGATGGAAAAGAGGAATAATTGAAAATTAGCTAATCAAATGGTTAAAATTCTAAATAAAAAATAATTATAAATCCTAACCATATGATTAACTAATTTTTCATCCTTCATATTAAGTAAAGTCTAAATTTTTATGTAAGATAAAAAGTTGAATCCTAACATTGTGAATGAAGTAAATTGAGTTTGAAGAATAGTCCATATAATGGGTCTATAGAATACTCGATCAAGATTAGTCAACTAATAAGTTAGATACAATTGGTTATACAAAAAATGATAAGTTTTAATCGTATGTTTAGATGAGATGGTAAATATCTCTCTTGTCTTAACTAATAGTTAAGGTTCAATCCTCAACTTGATATAGAGTAACTTTAAAATCTATCGTCAGTGTTTATTTCTTACATAGGCCAACGAAACCTACAAAATTAATATTGAACTTTAAATAAATTTCTTGAAAAAACAAAAAAAGAATGTTGAGCTCTAGTGTTGTTTTCTTTTTTAAAAGTGTTTATTTGACCATCATTTTATCCCTCCTAACTAATAGATGAATTAATAAAATAATCCCATTCAAAGGAATTAAATAAACAAATATTAGTGGAAAAGGGAATTTTTTTTATAAAGAGTGGAAAAGGGAAATTAATGTTGAATGCCCAAAGAATATAGTATGTTTTTATATTTTGGTCCCACTTTATTGGTGAGAGTAATGGGTTTGAAGCAAATGAAACTAAGCATGACTTTGTTGAAAACATCAGTCTATCTACTCCATATTCTATGCTATCTTCATTTGAGTTTAATAAATTTGCATGGCATATTGCCGGTACAATACCATGCATTAATTTATTAATTTTCTTAGATGAGAAATGCGGGAATATATTATATAGTTTCACCAACCAAATAAAATAATTTATCTAAGCGCTGAGCCTGAGAATATAAATATCAATATTTATGAAATTATTACTCAAGAACTAGTCGTGAAGCTTCTTTGAAATTAGCTGGACAAAATTTCCTTGGTTTGAATTATTTAAAAGTTATATGGTGGGTAAGAATATAGTTGATGTTGGTCATCATCATCATCTGGCATGGCATGGCATGGCATGACATATGATGCTAATGGTTATCATGCCATAAATTAATATGGATTTTATTGATATTAGGGTAAGCAGTCGATCGAGCCAAGTCTTATTTTATAACTCAAATTTTATTTAGATTTTTTTCGAGTCGAGTCAAGTTATTCGAATTTATGTTCAAATTTAATTATAAATATTTATAATATTATAATATTATTATTTTTTTTAGCTCAACAAATGATATTTTATTAAAAGTTAATAAAGCCATATCCTAAATAGTGTACCTTCATTAAAAATCTCCCTAAACTTAATTTAGAAGAAAAGAGCACACACGGTTATGAAATCATAAACGAAGCATCCCCGCTAAAAAAACACAAACATCACCTAATCTAACTAATGATCACATAGTATCATCCCATACATCCCTTGAACCGCTGCTCATCTCCCTTGTAAAACATAATTAAAAAGCCTAACAAAAAAAACCAACATCCACCGAGTGAATAAGTCTCCATTGCACCTACGAAGGCAAGATTCCTTCACAATTCAAGCAAAACAAAGCAGCTACACCTTGGACCTTGAAGGCATTGATTCACAACTAAATCACACAAACCTCAAGCACCAAAATCCAACCAATTATCAGGCCAATCACCAGAAAATAACTAGCCAATTACTCTGACCAAATCACCCTAAACACCAATGAAACACATCCCTTAGTGCCACCCTACATCAAGTTATAAAACTCAAACTGAAAGCATAAAACAATGCTCCCCAAGGAAATACAAAGTTATGATACTAATTGATTCAAATTTAAACGGCTTTCTATAACCATATATGATATACATATATATATTTTTTTATATTTTCAAGCGATATACATATATCAGACATAATAGATGAACTTGACTCAAACTTAAAAACCGATCCACTAATTACTAAAAATTTCAAGTTGTTTAAATAATATTTTATGACTCAAATTTCATTTAAATTTTTTCTAAATCAAGTTTATAAAATTACGATTCAAATTAAATTGAATCGAGTCGAAAAATTTAATTTTTTCAATTCAATTCAAGTTTTTCTCCCTAATCGATACTAAATCTAATATATATAATTATTAATTCTACTATATATAAATATATATAAAGATACATATATGAGAGAGTTGCATAAGACGACAGACATACTCATTCTCCAATCTCAAGTAATGACAGATCCGCATTAGTAGGCTCGCGAATTCTCATGCAAAACTTGAACCATATAATACTATATAGAAATAATAATAGGATTTTTGTCCTAGACACTGACGGTTACAAATATTAATTTTAGGGGTTATAAGTTAGAGTTTAGATTCTATAATTTAAAGTTTAGAGTAGTGGTTATGATCTCTAAAAGGATTAATGCGTGACAATTTTAAAATTTTGCTTGTGAAAAAAATCTTTCCATTGAGCATGCGTCAAATAATTATCCATAATAATATGGTAATTATGTTCAAAAATAATAATATGATAATAAGCAAATACTACAAGACACCTGGTTACCCCTTTTTTCTTCATTAAAAAAGCAAATACTAAATGATTATAAAAAACTAATAATTTTTCGGATTAAATTTAGTTTAATTGATATTTGTTTGGGCAAAATAAATTTAAATTTGAAATAAATAAATAAACGGAACACAATAAGTAACAAGAATTTAACAGATTCCAAATAACCGAAAATAGGATTACTAAGGCCTACTTGAAACGCAGTTTCCTTAAGACAGATTCGACAACTCCTCGGTGCTTAAGTTCTTGAGTCGCCAGTCTCCCAGGATACAACATCAGATGATCTTCGACAACGGCACTACTAAAGAGATCACAAACAGTACTCGAGCCTTTAACTAACACCAGAAAACCAATGCAATTTGAGAGAAGAAAGCTTTTAGAATTGTATTTTTAAAACTGAATAGAGGCCATGTATTTCTAGGGGAAGATTAGGTCAAACGTAAGAATCAAAATATTTTGAAAATATCCTTCATCTGATTTGTTTCGAATATTTTGCGTGAATAGCAAGCATTATCTCTTAATATTCAAAATAATATTGTTTAATATTTGAATTTAAGGGAACCGAAAATTTATCCTTTTAAATTCGGGATATTTACAAGAGATATGCTATCTTAAAGGAAAAAAATAATTCGAAGTAGTAAAATATCCGCAGGCCTACAAAGGGCCTGACCGGTCAAAAAATTTGTGTTGCCCACGTCGTGCAGGTGTGCCCCAACCCGAATAAGATTGGATTCGCATCCTCTGCGCGCGAGGCACAGTTTCCATTCATGTCATTCAATGACCACAAATTGGATAAGTGTATATAAACACTTCCCATTCCATTTATCCCATCCATGTGGGATATGGGGGTTTCATTTTCTTTACTCAATTCACAACTATCTTACTTTGAGCATCAATTTCTCATTCATTACTCAACCATTTTGAGCATATGAGATACCGTTGTAAAGGTCTCATGGAGTAGAACAAGACCCAACTAAATCCTTATTCAAAATTCAATATTTACCCATTCTAAATATGGCTCAAAGTAACCATTTCCTCACGTTTTTCCAACAATCCCCCACATGTATGAAATTGATGATTTTTTATCAAAACATTTTGACTCGACGTGGTGATAGCTTCTATGATTGATAGTTGCATAGGATAGGTAGGTTTCATCCTTTGAACCATCCCTTATGAAAGTATATTTTTTTACTGGCTATTTAGTAGACGTGATGTCCTTGAACTATTCAGTAGTTTGTGTAAACGGTGATATACTCTACACAACTACCTTTCTGACACGAGTTTTTGTTCTCATGGTTATGTCCATCTGGCCGTGGACATCTCCCTGGTTCTGCAAGAGTTTGAGAGAACTATACCCCAATAGTCTCCTTGAAGCGGCTCTACTTCACTCTCACATAGGTGACTTATGTTGCTCGGCCTATCGACGGACACAATGGTCATTAAAAGCTTTTGCTTAGCCTATCCCATTTTTGTCACTGTTTACATCATAGGAACGGACTTGGGAGAGGAACCCCCATAGTGACCGCATAGGTCTATGCAATTAGGTTGTCCCTTTAAACCTAGATCTTGGGATATCCAGTCAACTAGGTAGAGTTTTCCTTCACACAGCGCCTTTATTTTCCATGGGCTTCAGTCATATTCCTTTAGATGTTTTGTCAACTTGATCTCGATTTAACCCTTTGATTAGCCAATCTGCATGTTATCCTTTGATTTTACACAACCGATAGAGATAACTCTGTTTGAGATCAGTTGTCTAATTGAGTTATGGCTATACCAGAATTTGTCCACATAGTGTGACTGTGTCAATATGAGACCTTCAGATGACTGTTTGATTTGGATGCCCAAAATCAATTATGTCATTCTCATATCTTGAATTTAACATGTCATTGGTACGTTTACCATTTCATTGTCACACTCTTATTTGTTATCATGATGATGTTTTCGTTTCAACCTTCTGTTGAACGTATGTACTATTTTTTATAGTCTCTAAAGTTCGTTTCATTGAACTTAGAAATATGTTTTCAAAGAATGAGTCATTCTTTGTTTCCATTATCACATTCTTGTGAATCTATTTGTACACAAGAAATTGATATCTGTTACTATGTTCTACATAGTCAATGAAAATACAGTCCACTTATTTTCATTACCTTTACAAGACACCCTACATTTTTATGTAGTTGTAGGACAGTTTTATTTCCTCCTATAACTCATATGGTGTCTTATCTCTTTGAGAAGAGGTAATTAGTTGATAGAACAACCCCCACATGTTAAACACATTTTTGAAGTTTCAATTCATATCTTCAAAATCATTGTACCCTTTGATGTTGTAGCGTTACACACATAGAATTTTCTCTCAAATTAATCGATTTATTAAGTTCGGGTTTCAACATCTTACTTATAGAGAATAATTAATCTATAGCATCGTTGCTTTTAAGCAAAACACTAGTTTGTTCTATCATGAAGATAACAAATTTCATTCAAACAATGGTTCATCGTATCAATTGTTATGACTAAATTTTTGTCACAACATTGATCTCATTTTTAAGTCTATAGTCGGAGGACTCATTCCCTATCTTATGGCAATTGAAGCATTTTGCATGAAATTTAGCTTCTTGAACACACCGCTTAATTTGTGATTTGAATTCATTTTTGACTTCCACTACTTTTGCTATGGTAATATTTGTCTTAGCAATATTTACCTTAATAACAATTGAAGGTGGTAACAATATTTACCTTATTCTCTCTAATTATATGAGGATCATCCTTTAGATAGTTGACGACGTTTAACATGGTCAAATATGCAACATATTTTGTTGTCATGTTTGAAATTCTTTCCAATGAATTTTCATTGGTTTTTCCCGTTTTAAGGTCTACGACACTCACAATTCTTTAGCCATTTTAAACACTGTGCAATTCATAGCATGCATCGGAATAGATTTTAAGAATTTAATTTTGACAAAATAAATTCATCGATTTATTTCCAAACTAGAATCATACTTGATTCCAAAATAAATTCACCAAGATTGAATCATTCTAGGTTCCCACGAAAATAACTTCAACAATTTATTTTCCTTAATAAGTTAGAATCAATGCACGATTTCTAACATAGAAATAAATTCAATAATTTATTTCCTTTTGCTATATCTTCTATTAAAAGTTGGGATTAAAATTCAGAACAAAGATATCAAGGCAACTCGATCAAAAGAAAATAATCATTTGATTTTAATTTCGTTGATTCTTGTTTGGAAGATCAAGTAAATTCGTTAAGATGTCAGAAATTAATTCCCGAAATGAATTATTTACAAGATCTTTGTTTCCAAAACAAATCATGAAATTCCTCATATTTATCCTACACTTTTTCATGGAAAATTATTGGTTGAAATAACAATCCAAAGTGTTTTCAAACACAAATAATAATTATCTCATTTGAGGATATTTCTTTTTCATGATTCATCTCCCGTTTGAGGATCATTTTTCCTGGCAACAAAGCCTTTTCTTTTCTTTGTTCTAGAACAAGAAACAAACAAACCCATAATCAATAATAATTCCAATAAACCAAAAGATTAATTTCATTTATTTTTTATTTTGATTTTTCACAAAATCCGTAACCTCAATTACTTCCAACGGCAATTTTTGTAAAACGGATTTGTCCCGTTTATTTTTGAGATCTAAGCAAACCCGTTAAAACGACAGGATAATTCCTGAAAACGAATTTGTTTGCTTTCTCAGAATTGTACTTATTTCGAATCGCCTTGGATGAGTCTGTCTTAAGATCGTTGGGCAAAACAAGGTTAAATTCGAAATAAATAAAATAAATAAATAAACAGAATACAATAAATAACAAGAATTTAACATATTTGAAATGACCGAAAATATGGTTGTTGAGGCCTGCTTGAAACGCTATTTCCTTAACACAGATTCGATCACTCCTCGGTGCTTGAGTTCTTAAGTTGTTAGTCTCCCAGGATACAACATCGGATGATCTTTGACAGCAGCACTACTGAAGAGATCACGAACAGTACTCGAGCCTTTAACTATCACCAGAAAACCAATGCAATTTGAGAGAAGAAAGCTTTTCGAATTGTATTTTTAAAACTGAAGGGAGACCATATATTTATAGGGGAAAATTAGGTTAAACGTGAGAATCAAAATATTTCGAAAATAACCTTCATCTGATTTGTTTCGAATATTTTGCGTGAATAGCAAGCATTATCTCTTAATATTCAAAATATTATCGTTTAATATTCGAATTTAAGGGAACCAAAAATTTATCCCTTTAAATTCGGGATATTCACAATAGATATGTTATCTTAAAGGAAAAAAAATTAATTTGAAGTGGTAAAATATTCACAGGCCCACGAAGGGCCTGACTGGTCCTAAAATTCACTTTGTCCACATCATGCGGGTGCGCCCCAACCCAAAAGTAATTGAATTCACATTGCCCGACACACAAAACACAATTTCCATTTAAGTTATTTAAAGACTACAAATTGGATAAGTGTATATAAACACTTCTCATTCCATTTATCTCATCCATGTGGGAACTGAGGGTTGCATTTCCTTTACTCAATTCACAACTACCTTACTTTGAGCATCAATTTCTCATTCATTACTCAACCATTTTAAGCATATAAGATACCGTTGTAAAGTTCTCATAGAGTAGAACAAGACCCAACCGAATCCTTATTCAAAACTCCATCTTTACCCATTCGAAATATGGCTCAAAGTAATTATTTTCCTCACGTTTTTCCAACCATATTGTCATCAGACATCTGTACAACGTACCAAAAAAAAGTGAGATTAAATGTTCGAGAAGAGATCTTCCTTTTTAGTTAATTTGCATGGTTGACGTAAAAACTAAGAACTTCACGTGCTTCTTGAAGCAGGTTGAAATATTACCACCCATGATGTGGGGCAAAGGTTGTCTAGCCAGGTTTAGCTGTTCGGGACTGTCCTGTTCGGATTGTTTTTTTTTTTCGTTTCCAACGTTTGAGATCATGTGTGTATTGTTATTTCAACGGATGTTAGTAAATCTTACATATATCTATCCAGAGTAATTATTTTTTTAGGGAAAACGAAAATTAAGACACCAAAATAACAAGTTGAAACTAACATGATTTGGTTTAAGTGGTCAAGAGCTTGATATCGTTTAAGTAATTTTGTATTCGAGACTTTGTGTATGCAGAAAATTCTTACTGAAAAATTAACTTACTAAAGTCAGATATACGACACAAATCGATCTGAATTAATCAAATAAAAGGCTGAAATTGGTCGTGGAAAGTTGAATCATAAATTTATGTATGTGTTGGCAAAGGCATGGCAAGAACCCTGTGAATTATGATTGGAACGGCAAAACAACCCCCTGTCCCTGTTCTAGACTCAAGTGTCCGTGTCAGTAACACGTGCGAAGAATGGAAAAGTTCCCTTCTATGTCCTAAAACCTAACCAATAAATCTACCTGCCCATGACCTCTAAAGAGAACCGCAGCTCAAAGTATGGCATTCACGATTAATATGTTTAAAAAATATCGGTTTAATTCGAAAATTTATATGCATAACAAGTTCAATTATACTAAGAGAAAAGATTCTATGTAATGGTGGTGAAAATTTTATTTTTCACAAGCCCCTAATTTTTAGGGGTTAGATATTAAGATTTAGGGTTTAGTGTTTGTGGTTATATTTTAAGGTCTAATAATATTTTTATAGTTTAAGATTTAGAGTTTAAAATTTACAGATTTGAGTATTGGGCCCTAAAAAGGATATATGTGTGCAAATTTTAAAACTTATGGAAAAAAATCACTGACCGTGCATTGTATAAGTACACTTATTAATGCATTCAATAGTTATTAGGAATATATTTTGTCATACAATACGAGTGAAATAAAATATTTTATATAAAAAAATATATTATGTAAAATTTATTAATAATGAAAAATTATTTGATAGGTAGATAGTGTAAACTTTAGTTTACAACTGTTCTTCTATTTTAGGGTGTTAGGGGTCCTATAAGTTTACAATTTAGGATTTAGATTTTTAGATTTTAGGTTTTAAGTTTCAAAAGGATTGTATAAACTTTCTCCCTACTTCACTACTTAAGCATCTAGTTTAATAGGTACAAAAATTATCTGCCTTTTTTCGGTGTTTTTTTTATGCTTCAACACTAAAAATTTAAATTTTAAGTCATAACTCTAAATTCTAAATCTTAAACCCTAAAAAATACACACTACCCCTAATTCCTTATACCCTAACATTAAATCCTAATCTTAAACATAAACCTAATTATTTTTTGTGTTGTGACAGAAAAAGGGCACCTAAAAGAGGCAGAAGATTTTTATTCGCTTAATAGAGACATTGAGATTTGGTTGTTAAAGATGAAGAATATAATCAAAGGAAGGTTTTGAGTTTTTCTTTTCACGCTATTTGGCTTTTTATGTTTTATTTCTGTATAATATCCAATTTTTTTTATAGAAATTTATTTATTGAAAAGAATAAAAATTAATTATGGTTTGGAATTTTTAAAATTTAAATATTTTTTAAAGGAAAATGCCTATTGAAAACACCAGCACATAAGCAACATTGAATAATAATAAGTCAGGGAAGCGTTATGACTCATCTATGTTGATCGTGTAATAATTACTTTTCTTATTTACAAATTATTCTAATCTCAATTATAAATCGACTTAAATTTTAAATTTTAAATTTTAATGTCTGAGATTCTATCTTTAAATCATTTTCCTAATTTTAAATTTAGCAATGTGTATATTAAGACCCTAATTTTTGCTTTGTTTCTTCTTCTTTTAATTATTTAATATAATTAGCTTAAAATAACGTGAGGAGAATTGATCTAGTGGTAAGGAATTTATGGATATTAATTAAAAATATTTGAAAAATATATAGTGTAAAGATCATTTATGTAATGAATGATTTTAATTTTTATGTATATTCATGCTGTTTAGTTGGAATTGGGTGGACAGGCCGCATAAATAAAGAATTAAAGTGTGTATAAAATTCTTATTCTTACTATTACTCCACCGAATTAGATATATTTAATTTATAGGGTAAGGGTGAATTTCTGTTCTTATAGAATCTTTTTTTTATGTTTTCTTCAAATTATAGTGATTAAGGACAGAATCAAAATAGCAGTTGAGAAGTCAAAACATAAATGTTTAAAAAAATTATAATTAATCTATATATATATATTAGCTAAAAGAAATTCTTGTGCGTGGGGGCAAGAGTCCCTCCCAGTTATACTATACGATTACGTACTTGGTGGTTATCTATTATTAGTTAATTTTAGTAGGATGACGTGTTAAGATTTTTTTAATTAAAATTATATGTTTGAATAATAAAATTATAAAAAGAACAAATCGAATTAAATTCGTTATTTGAATTTTCTGTAAACAATAAATAATCAAACATTAATGGTTATACCCGAAAAAAATATTATTATATATGTGCTTATTGTGGCCCGATCATTGTGTTGCCCGAGGAGGAGGGGGAGGAGCAAAGCCCGTGATTCCCGTTGGAAAGGCAATTTGTTAATCTTTTTCTGAGTTTGGGTCTGCATCGGCAACAGCTTAGCATCACATTCACTTCACTTTCACATATTAACCTCTCTACTCTCAACGTGACTCATTCCTTCAACTATTCGTTGTCTGTTCGTGTGCTATCCTCCTCGATTGCTCAACCTACAAATTTAAAATCAAGTCGAATCTTTAATCCATGAATGCATGTGTGACACATGATGTGTTATTAGGAACGAAATTAAAATTTGAGGTTGGATTAGCAAAATATAAATATTTATAAGTAGACGTCAAATTCATAAATAACTCAAATTTTTTTAAAAAATATTATAAGAGAACAACGGTAAAAACAAATATTAGGTGCTGGGGCAATTGCCTTTCCCACAGTCCACACAACTTTTAACCTCTTTTAGAGTTTACGGAGAGATTTATAGTTATCTATCATAATAGAACTCAATGTATGACTTCAGTGAAAAAAAATATGATGTTTATTCTAAAATACTCGACTTCAAGCATCCGTGTATGCATTGTCAATAAATTAATAAAAAAAGTATGAACGGATACTACCTCGTAATCACGTTAATTTATTCAAACAAAAATAGCTATGAATTTGCTCTTTTGTTATTTTGGCAAGTGATGTTACTTATTTGGTAGTTAGCAACATATATAGATGAGATAGTTCTGAGTATGTCGATTTGTATATTTATTATTTGAATTGTCTTGTTTAATTTGTTCATGTTTAATTTTTGATTAATTATTTTATTTTCTTTGTATGATTACCTCGTTTGATTGAGAGAAAAAAAGTTTACTTTTAATATAAATAATTTTTAAACTGAATCCTCTCATTTGAAATTGAATATACTATAATTTAATCGTTATGGAATGATAAATAATGATAAATGAGGGGAAAGGGTGTTTTCATTATAGGTTAGGCAGGGAACAATGTCAACAAGGCCGCCATATCGAGTCACACGAAATTCTTTTCTTCCATGTAGCCAAGGGACAAAATTAATAAGAACAAAAGTCCACTTTGAAGTAAATAGTGTCCAATTCTTAATTCCGACAAAACCACGGTCGAAATTCATAAAATAATATAGGTCTGATAAATTTTCTTAAAAATAGTAGTTGCGAATCTCTAATCTCATGCCAAATTACAAACATGTCCCTGGTTTCATAATCCGTACTCATTGCATTTGATACAAAACTGAACAAAAATCTGCTGCCTATTTTTTTCCCTTTATTCATGTATAACACTAAAAATGTTAAACATTATGTTATAATTTAATTTTTAAATCTTAAACACTTAAAATTAAACCTTACACACTAATTTTAAATCTTACCCCTAAACCTCATTTTTTTAGTATAGAATATAAATAGAGGCATCAAAAGGTAGAAGATTTCTGTTATATAAAACTATTGTTTTGTTTAACCACTAGTTTCTGATCTATTGACTGACTAATTCAGATCGAGTTTTGTAAATGCATATTATTGGGCAACCTCCCAACCTAATTTTTTCATTCACAACGTCAGAATTAAACCTCTGGCATTGTTTAATGAATCTAGTGTTTTATTCCACTAAAGCTATTTGTTGTTGGTAAACTATTCTTTTTTTATCTTCAATGCATGACTATACATCCGTCAATGCATGCATGCATGGGCATCCATGGATGACATGACTAATATATCTCCCATAAGGCTATAAGACTGAGTAAATATTATTGTTTACTAGTCCCAATCCCGAGAGAAAGAAAGAGAGAAACAGGTTTGTCTGTTTTGTCTGTCAAGATCTAGGGTTTTCCAATCTGTTCAAAGATCTGTATATTTTTCAGCTAGTTTTATCTCCGTCTTTCTCTTAGAACAAGATCAAAATCCAAGTTCATGATGATCAAATTAGGATTTTAATCAGCTCTCCGTGTTCATATCAACCTGTCTAAACATATACTTTGTACGTTCTTTAATTTCATGCTATGATTCTGGATATTAATTGAAGCTGAGCTTGGACATCAACATGGAGAGAAGTGGCAGCACCGAATGTTCAAAGACAACAACCCCATCGAAACAAAACCAGCTTCCGACCGAGGCCGAAAGCGAAGAGAACGACGGCGAAAGTAAGCCTAGAAATGAAGGAAGCTCGAGCAACAGCACGGTGGAAGAGAACGACAAGAAGTCATCCGTAAGGCCTTATGTCAGATCCAAGACGCCGAGGCTCCGATGGACACCCGACCTTCACCTACGCTTCGTCCACGCCGTCGAGAGACTCGGGGGACAAGACAGTGAGACCATCATCAATCTCTAGTCTTAACTCTTAATGTCTTATCCTAATCTGTCTGCAACTCTCTTTTTTTAACTTATCTTCTCACTTCGATACAGGAGCTACCCCGAAGTTAGTTCTTCAATTGATGAATATTAAAGGACTCAGCATCGCTCATGTCAAGAGCCACCTCCAGGTTATTATTTGACTATTAATTAAAACTTGTAGATAATAGGAGAAAAACCCTTGATTTGTTTTGGTTCTAACAATCTTTTCCTTCAACTTTGGCTACTAATTCATCATCAGATGTATAGAAGCAAGAAGGTTGATGATCAAGGACAAGGTACAATTTTTCTACCTTGATTTCCATTAGGGTTAGACCATAGTACTAAATTAAGGTTAATACGATTGTGGCCGCAGTTTAATACTATGGGTTCGATCAAATGGTTTTTTCTAATGCATATCTTTACATATAGCAGTCATGGGTGATCATAGGCATCTTGTGGAAAGTGGAGATCGAAATATTTATAACCTCAACCAACTCCCCATGCTGCAAGGCTATAATAATCATCATCACCAAGGCGATAGTTCTAATTCTTTCAGGTAATGAAATTAACAATCAATGTTCCTCTGTCTTAAATGCACGTACTATATTTTTAGTTTAAACCCAGGTTTTTGCTTCTTTTCAAGATACGGAGATGCTTCTTGGAATGGCCGCCAGTTCTCGGTTCGTTATCGTTATACAAGCAAGGGTTTCATCGATGAACAAAGACCGGGATTACATGGAACATTGTCGGAGAGGATGTTTGGTAGTAATTGGACCAATTATGGTTTCAGGATTGGACCGAAGAATGAGTTTTCATCATCTCAGAGTCATGAATCGTTCTTGACTCAGCCGAGATTAGGCCACATAAACCAAAGTACTCAAGCTAAAGTAGAAGACGAAGCAAATGTCACCCGGAATAGTGCACAAGAGCGTAGGGGAATGAAAAGACCGATATCGGATACCAACCTGGACTTGGATCTATCTTTAAGGCTCGGAGAAAGGCGGCGAAGCTCGGAGGAAGAAGATGTTGGGGGTGAGTTATCACTGTCGTTGTGCTCGCCGTCGCCGTCATCGTCGTCAAAGTTTACGAGATTGAAAGGAGAAGATCATATTCATAGTAGGGGGGAGAGTGGAAGAAGGGTAAGTACTCTAGATCTGACTATAAGAATGGGACAATTCTAAGTGAGATCTTGAGGTACTTATCCGAGGTAGCGGAAGGCTTTTTTTCTTATTGTCTAATTGTAACAATATTATTACACCAATCGATAATAACCATTTTGTTTCTACATATAGTGATTCTTTGTCGTTTCCTTCACATTATCTGCCCCATTCAGAGTGAGTTTACAACTACATATGTCGGCTACACAATCCCAGGTTCGTCTTAATCTTTGCTGACAAAAACAGAAGACCAACAGGTCTTGGTCCACGTCTCCGACGCTTGAGTGAGTGAAGGAAGAAAGTGAGATGGCTTAGGCTAGCAACAAAGCTAAGAGTACAGTCATGATCAGATAGTTGATTTGGAAATTCTATGTTTTTGGTTTCTCTATTTACGCCGGAGCTGAAAAATTAAGTTTAGGGTTTAGAGTTATGGTTTAAAATTAGGATGTAGAGTTTGATTTTAAAGTTCAAGATTTTAAATTAGAGTTAAAGTTTAAGGTTTAATTTTTTAGTGTTGGGATATGAATAAAAATATTAAAAATGCACAAGATTTTTGTTCGGACAACACTAATAATTACCCCTTGAAACAAGGGTGTAAACCATGTTATTGTCGAGGGTGGGATAGATTCAGAACAAACTCTCGTAATTAAAGAGCGTTGATTGTTACCTACAGGATTAGTTCAAATAGTAAATAATTTTATATTGCTTAAATATCTGTCGAGTACAGATATTGTGTACGTAAAAAATTCTCATTAAAAAATTCATCTACCAAAATTATGTGTTTAACATTGGTCAGTCTAAATTTATCAGAACAAAATTTTAAGAAATCGAAAAAGACAACAACAAAAAAGAGTGCCAACTGTTGATGTTTTCTTGGTGAGATAGATTAGGCTTTGAAGTTCATGTAAGGTGAATGGGAGTAAGAGCGGCATCGAAACTTATGTCCTCCATCACTTGAGTTAGCAAACGGGTATAGTCAATTAATGAAGTGAAATACGTGGATGGAAATCGTCTCAGCTAAATATGCCACCCTTTAGTCCCGCGTTAAAAATTAAGTTTAGAGTCAAGGGGTCTAGAATATAGTGAATTGAAAGTATGGTGTATTTTTAATGGTATAAGATTTAGGGTTTAAGATCTCAAATTTAGGGTTATAGTTTATAATTTAATTTTGTATTGTTTTTAGTGTGAGATATAAAAAGAGGCATATTTATGGGGTAGAGAATTTTTGTTCGAAATACGCTAGCAGTAAAGTTGAGAGTTTTGAGACTCGGCAAGAACATTCGATCAAATCAAATGAAATATTTTAAATTAGTCAAGTTGACGAATTTTATTTTATGTGAAAATGTTTAAATTAGTCAATTTAACCGTTATATTTTATCACCCTAATTCAAATTAATTTTTTGGAATCGTGTGGAATAAAATTTAAATAAGTCAAGCTGAATAGATTTGTTCGATTTAAATTAAAAAAACAAGTCAAGTTAAAAACTCGTTAATAATATAACTAAACTCTAAGGTAGATCACATTTTTTTTATGAAAAGATCACATAAATTTTTAAAAATCTTTCAAAGTAAAATAATGCAAAACGATATGCTTTAGTATATTATACTTAATTTAAGTATTTTTTTAAGAATTCAAATTTACCGTTTTTGTAAAAATATATTTTTTGTTTAATATATTACTTATTTTTTTTAATTTACGAAGATTTTTTGTTATTGTTGAAATGGACCAATTTGTACATTTTCGAAATTGGAAGGCGCCTTAGGAATGTTTACACAATTTTTTTGATTTATTTGAGTTGTAAAATTTAGGCTTAATGGAACCTAAGACCCTTACAATATTGAAGAAAAAACACATTGTGTCCCCTGAACTTATTTAATGCCCATTACCCAATGTCTCTTGAACCGAGAAAATAAATAAATTTAGCACTTTGACTAACAGAATCCGACGTTGATTATTACTAGGTTGACGTGGCATTTACGGTATTAATGTGGCAGTCTATAATGATGATTGGCAGTCCACAATGGACGATGATGTAACGGATTGACTATTTTTTTTTAGAAAATTTAAGGGTTTAATTGATTTTTCTTATAAAGTTCGAGGACTTATTTAATTTTTTAAAAAATAAAATGTTTTAAATTTTAAACATAAAATTTATTAAAATATTAAAATTAAAAATATTTTACGAAAAGTCTTCGACTATCTCTCGCCAGCCTGAATCGTTGCTTATTATATGATAAGGCTATAGAATTTTAATATTTTTATATCATAATCTATAATATTTTTTATGTTTTGAAAATTCCTAGAACATAAGGCTATAAAAATATGAATTCAGAAACTCGTAAGCAAGGTAAATGCACATACTAGCGTATTATATGATGTGCAAGGGCTTGCTAGTAGCCCTTAAAGTTGTTTGAAATAGGATTAGATGTGTGGTTTGATGCATATAACTTACGATATTTTTTAACTATGTTTAGATGTAAAATTCGTAAGTATCAACCAATCTAGTAAGAATGCTTTATATAATTGTTGATGATATGAATGTATGGTAATGAAAGCATGTTTATTATGCATACACATACAATATAAAAGTGCATGGCATTAATAAGTGAAGGTTGATATGTATATAAAATTAAAAGCATGTTAGCTTTGTTAATTCGACGATATGAATATGTTTAACTTGCCTTTGTGCATATATGTTACATTATATATCATGAATAAAATATGAATCATACTAAATTAATATTTGATTTATTAGTATAAAATTGGTTGGAATTTTGTTTTGGTTGAAAATAAATTATTTTATGAGTAGAACAATGGGGGAAGGGGAGATGCCTTAGTTTTGCAAATTTGTAAAAAATTATAATTTAAAACAAAGGTTACTCAGGCATTTATTTATTAATATATTTTTATATTGAAAATATAGGTTAGTCAGGCATTTATTTATTAGTATGAAATCAAGGTTGCATGTGAACTAATTCAACCCCTTAACATATATTTTCTAACATTTTCATATATTCCAATTAAAATACCAAACACGTTCCATCGAATCTTCTCCTACCAAAGTTCATTTATACAAATTATTGTAATACCCGAATTTCGTCCGAGCTTTGTATATATATTTTTTTCACTATATGTATGACCAAATAATAATAAGTAAATAATAACCCTTTCCAATAGCAATAATTCTCAAATACCCAAACAATAAAAATAGTCCCTTAATGTCCATTTACATTCTTAAAAGCCCAATTACAAAGTTACAATTCTTTTGCCCATTTGAAAGAACAAACTGACCAAAGAAACACAAGGGCCCGGCTGTGTTTTTTCCCCCGCCCATCAGTGCCACATGGCACTTCCGGATTGGCCTTTAACCCCAACGCACGGATCGAAGGCCCAGCTGGTGTTAGCTGGCGTGATGTCATGGCAGTGACATCGCCATGACGTCAGGATTTACCACCGATATAAATACCAACAAAGAGAGAGAAAAACAATTAATACCAGCTAATCATTAACTCGTCATTAAAAGACAATAATTGAGAGAGATAATGCATTCGAAAGGTTACCAAAAAAGGTGAAAGGGCGCTCGGAGAAGACGATCGAAATAGTTTCTTCACTGCCGGAGATTCGCCGGAGTTGTTGATACGCATCCAAAGGTATATTTCCACCTCTATTATTTCCTTTCCTGCAATTAAATCCAAGCCTCAAACATTTAAAACCAATAATAGTAGTGTCTAAAACATAGATAAATCCTAAACCTAAAGTCAGAAACCTAAAAAACTTTAGATCTAAAACATAAATGAAACCAAAAATTAAAAAGGATTTCGATCACTTATCTTGGATTTCTGTTGTGGCATGTGCTATCGGTGCTGAGATCGGAGTCGAAAGAGTGTTAGGCTTCATGGCGGAGTCAAAAATGATAGAGAAAGGCCTCTGGTTTTGGGTAGATAGTTTAGGAATGGGAGAAAGGGTCGATTCTGATGAATCCTGGATTAGATTAGGGTTTAGGCTCGAAAAATGGGAAAATGGGGTTTTTTGGAATTTTTTGGCGACGGAGGACGGTGGCCGGAAATCACCTCGTGGCGGCGACTGATCATCGAATCTAGGTTAGGGATGACCGAAAAGTTCAGGTGGTGGTCAGAGGTTTAATGCTTGACGAAAGGGATGATCGGAAGGTGGTCGGACTTTGTGGGTTCGCCAAAAGGGATGATCGGAGGCAATGGCCAATGGCCGGCGTCGCCTCCGACGGCTGGCAAATAGATTGGGATTAGGGATTAGTGGTGGTTGAGGATTGAAATTATGAAAGTTGAAGAACTGAGGATGAATTCTTAAGAAAACAGTGGGTTTGATCTTTAAGAAACATGAAAAATGAAGTGTTTTAGTGTTTGTGCTAGATCAAAATGAAGAAAACTGAAGAACAGAGGAAGAACATGTGAAGAAATAAGGGTTTTAATCGAAAATGTGGAGTTATTTTTGGGTTTTTTCTGTTCGAGTTGAGAGAATCTAAGGGTTGGAGAGAGAGTGAGAGTGGAGTGTTGAAATGGTCGGTTCAACTCGGAAGTGACCTATTTATGGTCGAGTCGACACGATTCCGTTTTTGGTGCCAGGTCAAAAAGATCCGCGCCTTGCTAAGCGGGTATGAATACGGGCTGTGACCCGACTTATGGTCTGAAGGCTGGTTTAGGGTTTAGACCGGTCGGTTTGGTTTATTTTAAGCTGGTTTGGGTCTAGGTTTTAACATGTCTAGGTTTCGGCTCTTCAGTTTGTCCCGTTTTACAATTTAGTCATCAATTACTTGTAATTCAGCCTTTTAATTTTCAATTTAATTCAATTTGGTCCTGGGCAGTTTAATTCCTTTATTTTAATTCATTTTTATTTAATTTATTTAATTGTTTGTATGATGCATGCTTCTAAATGGTCATGCAGTATAATTGTTTAAAGAACCTTAAACACTTTAAGTATAATTAGAGCTTTTAGAATTAGGTTCTTTAATTAAAATTGATAATGAAGATCATTGTAGAAAACAAATGGATATTGAATGATCATTTTAATACCCTAAGTGGATTAGCATCACATTGCAACGTGATGTTATTCAAAATGGGTATTTTAGTAAAATATTTAATATTTCATTTTAACTTAGAATATTGATATCACATAGTTAGTTAAATAAAATTAAATTAGGATTAAATAGTTAATGACATCAATATTAGAAATATTATTAATTTAGGGTCTAATAAGGTAGTGCCCAATCATTTGGGGTGTTATCACAAAAAAATCCTAAATTGGTAATATTTATAGATTCTAATTAATTAATGAATTGAAGCCTTAATTAGGTTAGAACTTAAAATTGACAAGAAAATAAATGGACATGCATTTAAACCTTTTGTGTTGAGATACATTTTTGAATATGAATTGAAACATCCTAAAGTAATTGGATATTTCAAAAATTCATATTCGTATGATAATATATTTTCTTACAAAAGGATACCCCTATTTGAAATTAAATTCAGTTAACAATTAATGATCTAATTAACTTCAAATTATTGCTTAAAATGCCAAAATGCCGCACGGAATTAATAAGGTACCGATAACGGGCGTTTGTGGGGGTGCCAATCCTTCCCCATACGTAACCGACTCCCGAACCCTAATTTTAAAGAAATGAATCTTTGGTTATTTTTTATGGTGTCCGGTATACCCAAGCGACCAGTGGCGACTCCAAATTGGTTTTCAAAATCAAATAAAGGATTTAATATGAAAGAAACCCTAATTTTCAAGATTTAATTAATTAAAATGAGTAAAACCTGATTTTAAAAAAAATAATCGCCAGGCTATTTTTTCCACACCCCGATTTCAAAAATGGTCGCGACAGCTTGGCGACTTTGCTGGGGACTTATAAAGAGAGTCAGGCCTAATTAGTTAATCCTAAGTGGCATTTTGGCATTATGAGCAATAATTTGAATTTAATTTCTTCTAGAATTGTTGGATGAATTTTCAGGAAAAATAGAGGTAGCTTTTGTGTATGATATATATGATATTCATGCATAAGCTCTCGACCCGGGCTATTTAACCTTAAGTGAGAGAAAGACATTATTCGACGTGATGCTCTCCAGCTCTGAGTTCAGATTTTTATCTTCTTTCGGTATACTAACCTTGTGCGTCGTATGGCCTATGCCTCCGTTGTAAGGGATTTATACTACCGAAGATGTCATACTGTCACAGTAGATGGTAAAGATAGTTTGGGAACCCAGAGTCTAGAACCAAGCCCACATTTTGTTTTAGAAACCTACCTCATTAGAGCTAGACAAGGACCTAGGACATGTGATGCCAATTTGAGTACATTTCTCTAGTTATTCTTCCTTGCTAAAGCATTTAGTGCCTGTTATGTGTTAATACTTGCTTATTTATTTGATTTTTATATTAATTCTCAATTACTAACACATTTTTTGTTTCGTTTTTGTTTTTGCTCATGTTTTTGTTAAACCATGTCATTTGCATTTATTTTGGCATTGGTTTAAGAAACAGTTAATTAGAAGTATTCAGAATGACTAGAGTTGTCAAGATCGGGGAATATAACACTGCAGTCTAGACGTGGTAAGAATAGACTCGACATGAGAAGGGAGACAGTTTGCGGGTGGGTGATGTGTCACGGATGAAAGGTCAGTGTAAGCTAAACACAAACCAGAATGCTTGCCTGCAAGAAGTAAATGAAATTTGGGACCAATGGGGAAGTGAAATGAAAGAGGCATTTAGGAAAGAATTTGGAGACATAGCTTTGTTGTTAAATGTTAAAGTGGATCAACAATTACTCAGAGCCATGTCACAATTTTGGAATCTCGCATACAATTGTTTCACTTTCGGCCAAGTCGATATGACGCCCACTCTTGAAGAATATGAGGTACTAGTTAATTGTCCAAGCATTCATAGTGACAAGATATACACGAGACCTGGAAATAGTTCAGGTTTTAAGAAGAAGTTAGCACTGATTACTGGAAAGACAAATGAGTGGTGGGATACAAAAATTGCCAACAGTGACAGCACGGACCAGATTGAGGATAAGCAGCGAGTGAATTGGAAGGTCTTGAAGGAATTGATAATTACAAGTGGAGATAAACCAGCCAGAGCAAGAAGTTTATATTCTTTGTGCATATATGGATTAGTTTTATTCCCGATGACTCTAGAGCACGTGGATCCGTCAATTGTGGGATTATTCGAGCAACTAAAAAAGGGTGTGAACCCAGTTCTCGCTATTTTAACCAAGACATATAGGTCATTGACTGTATGCAAGAAATCGGGAGAAGGAAGATTTTGGGGATGTGCACAGCTGTTAGAAATCTGGTTCAAGGGTCACATGTGAGACACACTGTATAGAGCTGCAAGGTATCTCACATTTTATTCACCGATAGAAGAATAAATGATGAGTTGTCCTTTGGAGAGAAAGGATGAGAAATAGTGGAGAAATGTTTTAAAAACTTGAGAGATACTGATGTTGTTTGGAGGGCACCTTGGTTGCATAAAGGGATGTCATTCTTGTATAGATGTAGAGATAGGGATTGGGTCACATTACCTGGAATTTGGGGAGGAACAACTTATTGTCCCTTACTAGTATCAATATAATTTAGTTCAAGGCAGTTCATACCGGTTACAGCGGGAATGGCGAAATTTGAGTATGTTCACAAAACCAATGACTACAAAGGGATTGTAGTACAAACAGGGAAGACATGAGAAAAACTAAGAAGAGTTCAGCCATATCAGGAGCTAGAAATGATGATGGGGTATGAGGAATGGAGAATGCAAAGGGTGAATGATACAATATTTCAAAGGATGCCAAAAAATGTAGGACCATCTGATTGACCAGTTAAGGAAGCATTGTCGGCATTAGAGAAACTCAAGCACGATCATGAATTAGATCCAAAGAAATATGAGAAAATGATCAGTGGCGTTACAGAAGAGCTAACAATGGCAAGGCATCAAGTGACCATTCATGAGGGGAAGGAAAAAGAGTTAATTGCACAAAACAAGAAAATTAGTCAAGATTTAAAAGAGTTACAAGAGATTCATAATGATTACAAAGCCAAGCCAAAAGGAGAAACAAGCAAGACAATACGAGACTTATCAGAGAAGTTGGAATGCATGAAGAATGAACAAAATGATTATGAGAAGCTGTACAGAAAGAAGTCCCGAGAAAGCAAGGAAGCAAATAACAAGGCAAAGAAGAAGATAGAAGAGGAGCAATCTAAAAATTTTGATCTGACAAGACAGGTAACACAGCTAGAGAAATTAGTGACTATATATCACAATGAAGATAGAGTTCAGATAGAGCAAGAGAATGAAGGATTACAGAAAATGATATCAGAATTGGAAAATGAAGTGCAGACATTGAAAGGGAAACTTGCAAGCTATGAAGAAACGCTATATCAAGATAGTGGAGTATGGAAGACCAAATATGAAGCTGCACAACGCACTATCCAGAATTAGAATAATGAGCTGGTGAATTTCAAGGAGCAGGTTAGGAGTATAGCTTCTTATGTGTAAATACTCTCGAGGCAAGCTACGACCCTGCTGAAGCAACCGAATGTTGAGCTAAAATATGGAGAGGCCATTACGTGTCTGTTGCACGAGTTGACCAACTTAGGAATTAGGGCTAGTAGCTTCCTATAGAAGAAGTTGTTTTATTTCCTGTATTTGAACCTTCTAATGAATTAATGTTTCTAAAGGTTGTTTCTTAAAACTTAATGCCTTGTTTACATACATGCATTCATGCATAATCATGCATTTACGCATTCACCTTTCAAAGTTATTTTGCGAAATCTTTGGTTTAACAAAGAAAGTTTCATGACAGTTTTCTTTAAGCCGCAATCATTCCACATTGTTACGGAATCCGTTTGCGTTCAAAAACTATAGATGTTGAGGACCGAATTACCAGTTTGGAGAATGAACGCGTGGAAACGCAAAGTCGCTTTGACAGGATAGAGCAATCTATGAAAGATTATTTTGCTCAGACTCAAAGAGAGATTATTAATCAGCTGAATGCTCTATTGGGGCCCAAAGAGTCAGGGAAGGCTAAAGCTCCTGAAGGTGCTTCCAACGAAATGAATGACCAAGCAAAAACCATATCTCACGTGAGGGTGCTGCCTGAAGGAGCTCCGTCTGCGAAGAAGGTCCAAATTAATCTGACAGGAGCAACACCAAACAATTCAGTGAGCATTGGGGCAAATTTTGGGAGCAATGACGATGTTCCTGATCTGAATACCTTGAACAAGATAGAGAAAATTTGTGCTGAAATTGAGAAGAAGTACGAGGAGCGTTGTAAGGCACTAGAGGATCGTTTGCTGGAATTGCATAAGGTAAATGAGATAGGACCTGGTGCAGTTGAGATGAGTTTAGTGGCTGACCTAATACTCCCGTCGAAGTTTAAAACAATAGATTTCGAAAAGTATGATGGGACTACTTGCCCGGGAGCTTACCCCATAATGTACTGTCGAAAGATGACTGCTCACTTGTAGGATGAAAAACTATTGATACATTGCTTCCATGATAGTTTGATTGGCTCAGCTGCTCGATGGTACACACAGCTAAGCCGTGTAAATATTCATTCATGGAAGGATCTTTCTGGCGCTTTCGTGGAATATTATAAGCATGTTACGGAGATGGTTCCTAGCCGTGTAATGTTGCAGAGTATGGAACAAAGATATAATGAGACACTTCGATAGTGTGCTCAAAGCTGGAGGGATGTAGCGGCACAGGTCCAACCTCCGTTGATGGAAAATGAGGTTGTCCATGTGTTTGTACAGACTTTGAATGGATCGTTGTTTGAAAGATTGATCAGTAATGCTACCCAGAATTTTGCCGATATAGTAATGACTGAAGAGTTGATTGAAGCAGTAATCAAAAGTGTGAGGATCGAGAGTAGAGAAAACTCTCGTAAGAGTTACAAGAGGAATGACAATGAGGTGAATAATACAAGTACGTATGAGGCTCCCAAGAATGTGACTATTACTTCACCAGAAGCGGCGTCAGGAAATGTGTAGGGTTCAAACAAGAAGGATACCTGTGGCTTGAGGAATGATAGAATGAATTTTACACCAATACACATGTCTTATGCTGAGTTGTATCCACAGTTGTATGAAGCAGATTTGGTGAGGCCGTACTACTTAACTCCTTTGCAGCCTCCCTATCCATAGTGGTATAAGCCTGATGCTCATTGTGAATTTTATGCTGGAATACCGGGGCATACAATTGAGACTTGTATAGCATTTAAAAAGATGGTTCAGAATCTAATCAATAATGGGACCCTGAAGTTTAATGAATCTAGCATTGCAGTAAATCCACTACCGAGTCACGGAGGGCGGGAAGTGAACGCCATAGAAGAGGATGATGAAGCGAAGCGACAAAAGACTGATGTGTTAGAAATTAAATCTCATTTGAAATGGGTATTTTAACAGTTTTATAATACCGGGATGATTAAAACATGCATAAAAGTAGAGAAGGAGATACGATCTGATGTATATTGTGAGTTCTTTGCAAGGACATGTGAGAAGAAAGTAGTGGAAGTCTATACCTCTGAGTCGTCAGGCGTCAGATATGGGATACATAAACCTTTGGTAGTCGCTGTTAGGCCCAAAGCTGGAGGCCTTGCGGATACGAAACCTGCTGTGGTTCCCAAGGTTGTGATCTCTCCCCTGCACCATTTGCTTACAAGAGCACTCACAGGGTGCCCTGGAATTATGCTGATACTGTGACCATACCTGAAGAGGGTAAATTGCAAGGAGAGGTAAAACTGTTGGAAAAAACGAAGTTGATGTCAGAAAAAAGTAAAAATGGTCAGTTAGATTCTGAAACAGTAAACAAGGTAGGACACTTCACTCGAAGTGAGAGGTGTTATTCTCCAGAAGTTCCCAAAGAAGTGGAGAAAACCAAAGGGAAAGCTGTATTTGCACCAGAATTTTTTTTTGGGAAGAGCCAGCACCCAAGATAAATGAGCATGTGACAAAGGAACGGGCTCAAGAATTCTTAAAGTTTTTGAAACATGGTGAGTATAATATTGTTGGGCAGTTGAAGAAGCAACAAGCGAGGATCTCTGCTCTAGAGTTATTGTTAAGTTCAGAAGGGCATCGCAATGCATTAATGAAGGTGTTTAATCAGACATTTGTACCAAATGACATATCCATAAGCAAATTGGACAGGATAGTGAACCACATAACTACTGACAATTATATCACTTTCACTGATGATGAAATTCCTAAGGGAGGAATGGGATCAGTAAAGGCTTTGAATATCCACGTATTGTAAGGGATATGTACTTCCAGAAGTGTTAATAGACAATGGTTCTGCCTTGAATGTTCTGCCAATGGTAACGCTACAAAGGTTACCCATTGATGAATCACACATGAAGGTGTATTAGAAGACAATAAGGGCTTTCGATGGGACTACTTGTGAGGTGCTCGAAAAAATCGAAGTGTCATTGTTGATTGGACCGACAATCTACAATATGGATTTTATGGTGATGGATATAAGACCCACATATAATTGCATGCTGGGAAGGCCGTGGATTCATTCAGCTTGAGTAGTACCATCCTCCCTACATCAGAAGTTGAAATTCGTGATCGAAGGAAAGCTGGTCAGTATGAGAGCAGAAGAAGATATCATAGCCTCAGTAACCACCGACGCTCCCTATATTGAGGCCAACGAGAACGCTCTTGAATGTTCTTTCAGGGCTCTGGAGTTTATAAATGCTATATTTATTACTGAAAGCAAGCATTTCCCGTGCCCGATATTATCAAGCTGCACCAAGATGACTGTACGAGAGGCACTAGAAGATGTGCAAGAATGGGAAAAGGTTTAGGCAAGTGAATCTAGGGGCGTTTGCGCCCAAAATCAGTGGTTATGAAGAAGGATCGTTTCGGGCTAGGATTCAGGCCCAATATCAAGGATAGGTTCAAGGATTTGAAGAAAATAAGAGAATAGAGGAAAGCTCGCCTTTTGGGATCTGAAGCTTCCTCTGAATCCATGCCTTTGGTGGATCTGGCATATATCTTTAAGTCCAAAAGATTTGAGAATGTCGAGGAATAGCTCATGGAGGTCAATCTGGAGACCGTGAGAATGCACGAAGAAGAAATCTTTGGCAATGAGCTGGAAGGGCTTCTTGTTGGGGGAATTTTTGAGGGAGCTCAACCTGAGAAGTTTCTGGAGAAAATTCATTTGTGTCTCCCTGGTGAAAAACTCGGCAATTGGACAATTGAGGAGCCTGATGTTGTATCCAATAAAACAAAGTAAATACCAGGAACCAACTCTATACCTTTGCCCACGGGTATATAGTGTTATCTGTAAAGGGTCACTATGTCAGTTCATTTAAATAAAGATACTTTCAATACTGATTCACAAATGGCAAACATGTTTCTTACTTTATTTTTCACATTCCTTTCAAATATATATATATATATATATTATAATCTCCTTTCCAGGTTTTCAATTGTTGATAGCACGAATGATCCTGAGCCTAATCCTGGAGTAGATCATGAGCGGCCAATGTGTCTAATGGAAATCAATGAGGTGAAAGATAAAACAGAATGTGAAATCCCTAAAGAATTACTGAGGTTGGTGGAAAAATAAGACAAGCAGATCCTACCCTATAAAGAGGAATTAGAGATTCTTAATTTGAGAACTGATGAAATCAGGAGAGATGTGAAAATAGGAACAACCTTCTCGTGAAAAGCTAGACAAGGGTTAATTAATTTGTTACGAGAGTTTAAAGATTTCTTCGCCTGGTCGTACCAAGACATGCATGGACTGAATACCGATATAGTGGTACATAAACTGCCCATAAAGCCAAAGTATAAACCAGTACAGCAAAAACTTAGAAGGCTGAGGCCATAAATGGTACTAAAGATAAAGGAAGAAGCGCAAAAGCAAATCGATGCTGGCCTTCTTGAGGTATCCAAGTATCCAGAGTGGGTGGCCAACATAGTTCCTGTACCGAAGATAAATGGGAAAGTACGCATGTGTGTGGATTACATGGATCTGAATAGAGCTAGTCCAAAGGATAATTTCCCTTTGCCCCATATAGACATCTTAGTGGACAATACGCCGGGTCATTCTTGGTTCTCCTTCATGGATGGATTCTCAGGGTATAATCAGATAAAGATGAGCCCATAATATATGGATAAGACAACATTTATAACCTTATGGGGAACATACTATTACAAAGTGATGCCCTTTGGGCTAAAGAATGTTGGGGCAACCTATCAGCGGGCGATAGTGACCTTGTTTCATGATATGATGCACAAAGAGATCGAAGTGTATATCGATGATATGATTGCCAAGTCCCAAACCGAAGAAGAACATATCTAGAATTTAAGAAAGTTATTTTTGAGGTTGAGAAAACACCAGTTGAAGCTCAATCCAAATAAGTGTACTTTTGGAGTCACATCATGAAAACTCCTGAGTGTTGTTGTCAGTAGGAAAGGAATTGAAATAGACCCAGATAAGGTAAAAGTGATCCAGAATTTGCCACCGCCAAAAACACAAAAAGAAGTTCAAGGATTCCTCGGGAGGTTGAATTAAGTCTCTCGATTCATTTCTCAATTAACTGATAAATGCGATCCAATCTTTAGACTGCTTAAAAAGAACAATCCAAGAGAATGGGATGAAGAGTGCCAAGAAACGTTTGATAAGATTAAGAAGTACTTGATGAATGCTCTAATATTGGTTGTTCTGGTTCCATGTAGGCCACTCATTCTCTACCTAACAGTTCATGAAAATTCAATGGGATGTGTGTTGGGGCAGCATGATGACACGAGGAGGAAAGAAAGAGCCATCTATTACTTAAGCAAAAAGTTTACAGAGTGTGAAGTGCGATACTCGCTTATTCAAAAGTTATGTTATGCTCTAGTATGGGTAACTCGCAGGCTTATGCAATACATGTTGTATCATACTACTTGGCTAACTTTTCGCCACGACCCATTGAAGTTTATGTTGGAAATACCAACATTGACAGGAAGACTAGCTCATTGGCATATGCTTTTGTCAAAATTTGACATTGTGTATATAAGTCGAAAGGCAATAAAATGGAGCGCTATAGCAGACTTCCTGGCAAGTCGTGCTTCGGAGAACTATGAGCTGTTGAGCTTTGATTTCCCCGATAAAGATGTGATGAATGTCTCTACGGAAGAATATAGAATCTCTAGGGATGAAATTTGGAAGTTATATTTCGATGGGGCTGTAAATGCCCTAGGATGTAGAATTGGGGCAGTATTGATCTCTCTAAACAATGAATATCATCCCTTCACAAGTAGACTAAAGTTTCTTTGTACCAATAACATGGCGGAATATGAAGCTTGTGTTATGGGGTTGCAAGTTGCCATTGAAAGAAAGATAGGGAGTTTAAAAGTATACGAAGATTCCGCATTGGTTATTTACCAGCTTCGTGAAGAATGGGAAACAAAAGATTCCAAGCTGATTGAATATAGAAAACTGATCCTTAAAATGATGAAAGAGTTTAAGAATATTACTTTTATATATGTCCCTAGAGAGGATAATCAGATGGCGAATGCTTTAGCTACATTGGATTTAGTATTCTTAGCCAGTAGACCTGAAGACATGATGACAATCTAGATGCAGAGTTACAATGCTTATGCTTACTGTTGTAGCATAGAATAAGAGATAGATGGAAACCCTTGATATTATGATATTCTGCAGTACCTCAAATTTCAATGTTATCTTTTGGAGGCAAATGATAACGATAAAATGACTATTAGAAGAATGGCTTAAGGATACGTTCTTGATGGAGAAACCCTATATAAAAGGGGCAGGGATCAAATCTTGCTAAGGTGTATTAATGCTAATGAAGCAAGAAGCATCATGACAGAGGTACATGATGGAATATGTGGGACACATACAAACGGTTATGCAATGGCCAGGAACATTATGAGATATGGATATTACTGGGCGTCCATGGAAGGAGATTGCATTGAATATGCAAAGAAATGTCATAAATGTCAAATATATGCTGACAGGATTAATTCTCCACCGATGCCACTTCATACGATGAAATCACCATGGCCATTCGCTGTCTGGGGCATGGACGTTATTGGGCAGATTCACCCCAAGGCTTCCAATGGTCACCGTTTCATTCTGGTGGTCATTGATTACTTCACTAAATGGGTGGAAGTGGCTTCTTATGCTAATGTCACCAGAACATCAATATGGAAGTTCTTGAAGAAAGAGATTATTTGTCGATATGGATTACCAGAAATAATCATTACTGATAATGCCACCAATTTTAACAATAAGATAATAACAGAAGTGTGCGAGCAATTCAAAATCATACATCACAATTCTGTAACTTACCGCCCTAAAATGAATGGGGCAGTCGAGACAGCAAATAAAAACATCAAGAAAATTATATCAAAAACAACATAAACATATAAAAATTGGCATGAGAAGCTTCTCTTTGCATTGTTTGCATATCGAACCTTGATACAAACTTCAACTGAGGCAACTCCTTACTCTTTAGTTTATGGGACAGAAGCAGTACTTCCCATCGAGGTTGAAATTCCATCCCTTTAAGTCTTATCAAAAGTGAATTTGGACGACGCGGAATGGATACAGGCTGTTTGAACAGTTGAATTTGATTGAAGAAAAGAGGTTGATGACTATTTGTCACACTCAAATGTACCAAAAAAGAATGATGCAGGCCTATGATAAAAAGATACGACCTAGGGAATTTCGATAGGGAGATCTTGTGTTGAAAAAGATCTTACAGATACACCATGACGATCATGGAAAATGGATGCCTAACTGGGAGGGACCTTATATTGTTAAAAAAGCCTTCTTTGGATGAGCGCTGATTCTGACCGAGATGGATGGTAAAGAGTTACAAAAACCAATAAACTTTGACTCAGTCAAAAAGTATTATGCTTGAAGAATAAAAAAGATAAAAAAAAGGCGGAGTGAAAATCCGAAAAGGGTACTTTACAAAATAAAATATTTATGGTGAAAACCCAAAATGGCACTATAGATATTAAAAGAAAAAAGGAAAAAATAAAAAAAGAGAAAGAAATGAAAGAAAATGGGGGTTCAAGATGAAAATCTGTAAAGGGCATCTTAAACCAAAGAAGGATCTGGGTTGAAAACCCGTAAAAGGTGGCTCAGATGATTTAAGAATAGACATTCATCGGTTGAAACCTCTCGGACATCACCTAGTACTTCAGAAGGGATTTTACATCTGTAATCATCCAGACAACGTTTGAAGTCTATTGGACAAAGGTTGAGCTCAAGACTATGTCTGGTCCATGGGGTGAATGTATCCTTCATGCTATGTATACCCGAAAATTTGATATTGTTTTTTGGATTTTGTTGTTTCGGTTTGCCATGACTTGTTAAAAATTCCATTTAAAATTGTACTAATAAGCTTCAATAAAGATCATGTATTTTCTTCTGAGCCTTTCTTTTATTCAAAACCATCATTAAATGATTGACATAGTGAATAAAGTAGATAATTTCTTGGTATTACTATACTTTAAGAGATACAGGTGAACTTTAGCACTCTGAGTTATTGAAGAAGAGTGTATAAAGTAAAGGTACCGTTGGACCTTATATTGATAAAATTTTTAGAGATAAGAAGGAAAGTGAAGGTTGAAGCGCATAAAGAGTGTCATTGAAAGTTAGTTTCGAGGTGCTCATGGTGACATGATCGGGATAACAAAGTCTGACATCCGAGGAACAATGATTTCTATCTTTGTGCTCATGCTAGAATGATTGGATTCACAAGGCCAAGACATTATCATGTACTCATGGATCAAGTTGACTTGTCGGCAAACGATTTTCGAGAACTTGTCCATCACCTATTCTATAAGAATCAAAAGAGCATTATTGACGTCTCTGCACCTGAAGCCTTCGTCGTCCTTCAACCTGCCGAGTTGAATTAAAATATTCACTGCTGAGAATGAAAATTTGATTCATTATTTTTGTAAAGGCTTTTGCGCTTGGCAAAACTTTCAATGCTAATTAGTTGAGGGCTTGTTTCGTTCTTCCAGCAGCGTAGTCAAGGTTTAAAAAAAGAAAAAAAGGAAAAAAAGAAAAGGAAAAAAGAAGAAAAAGAGGAAAAAGGAAAAGAGAAAATTAAGTTGAAAACCCAAAATGGCGCCTTAAAAAAAAGAAAAAAAAAGAAAGTGAAAACCCGAAAGGACGCTTTGAGAATAGTAATCTAAGGTGAAAACCCAAAAATGCGCTTTAGAGTAAAGGACTAGAAATGCAATAAGGAGTTGCTGATGGCTAATCCCAAACATGAGATGAAATATTAAAGAAAAAGAGAATGAAGCATCAAGATAATTCCCCAGAGAGTGACATCTAATTGATTGATCTTGATGAGTCATAGTTCATGCATCATGTAGAAATTAGGATCATATTAATCTTCATACATACATTTTAGTTTGTTTTGACAGAAAATGAAAGAATGACTCTTAATATGAAGAGTTCACCCAGCAAAGAATAACTCTCAATGTGAAGAGTCCAGCAAAGAAGAATTCCTAATGGTAAGAGTTCGTCCAGCAAAGAAGAGCTCCTAATGTGAAGAGTTCATCCAGCAAAGAAAGAATTCCTAATGTGAAGAGTTCGCCCAGTAAAGATAGAATTCCTAATGAGAGAAGCTCGCCCAGTAAAGATAGAGCTCCTAATAAGAAGAGTTCATCCCAAAATATGGACCAGTAGAAGAGCGAGGAATGAATAATTTCATAATAAGAAGGCTAACATTAAACCTCAGAAGATGAGAACTTCAAGGAGCGGTACTAGACCTTAGAAGATGAAGAATTTCGCAATAAGAAGAACAGCTTCGCACTCTACGGTTTGGCAGAAGATTGAAGAATGTCATAATAAGAAGAACAACTTCAAACTTCGATGGCTAGAAGGTTTGGACAAAATTTGTGTCTTTTCAGTCTTTGCCCTATTCTTGTTCCACAACAATGAGAAAAGAGGGGCAGCTATAATACCCGATTTCGTCTGGGCTTTGTATATATATATTTTTCACTATACGTATGACCAAATAATAATAAGTAAATAATAATCCTTTCCAATAACAATAATTCTCAAATACCCAAACAATAAAAATAGTCCCGTAATGTCTATTTACATTCTTAAAATCCCAATTACAAAGCTGAAAGCCCAACTAGTTACAATTCTTTTTCCCATTTGAAAGAACAAACTGACCAAAAAAACACAAAGGGCCCGACTGTGTTTCTTTTTTCTGTCCATCAGTGCCACATGGCACTCCCGGATTAGCCTTTAACCTTAACGCATGGATCAAAGGCCCAACTGCTGTTAGCTGACGTGACGCCATGGCAGTGACGTCGCCAAGACGTCAGGATTTACCATCGGTATAAATACCTACAAATAGAGAGAAAAATAGTTAATATCAACTAATCATTAACTCATCATTAAAAGACAATAATTGAGAGAGATAAGGCATTCAAAAAGTTACAGGAAAAAAGGTGAAATGGCGCTCAGAGAAGACGATCAGAATAATTTCCTCACTGTCGAAGATTCTCCGGAGTTGTTGATATGCATCTAGAGGTATATTTCCACCTCTATTCTTTTCTTTCCTACAATTAAATGAGCATAAACAATTAAATACAGGCCTCAAACATTTAAAACTAGTAATAACAGTGTCTAAAACCTAGATAAATCCTAAACCTAAAGTCAAAAACCTAAAAATCTCTAGATCTAAAACATAAATGAAACCAGAAATTAAAAAGGATTTTGATCACTTATCTTGGATTTCTGTTGCGGGTTGTGCTATCGGTGTTGAGATCGGAGTCAGATGAGTGTTAGGCTTCATGGCGGAGTCGAAAATGATAAAGAAATGCCTCTGGTTTTGGGTAGATAGTTTAGGAATGAGAGAAAGGGGGCCGATTCTAATGAATCCAGGATTAGGTTAGGGTTTTGGCTCGAAAAAGGGGAAAAGAGGTTTTTTGGGATTTTCTAGCAGCGGAGAATGGTGGCCGAAAATTGCCTCGCGGCGGCGACCGGAGCTAGGTTAGGGATGACCAAAAAGTTCAGGTGGTGGTCGGAGGTTTAGTGCTCGCTGGAAGGGATGATCGGAAAGTGGTCAAACTTTGTGGGTTCGCTAGAATGAATGACCGGAGGCAATGGCCAGTGGTCGGTGTCGCCTTCGGCGGCCGGTAAACAGATCGAGATTAGGGATTAGTGGTGGTTGAGGATTGAAATTATGGAAGTTAAAGAACTGAGGATGAATTCTTAAGAAAACAGTGGGTTTGATCTTTAAGAAACATGAAAAGAGAAGTGTTTTAGTGTTTGTGCTGGATCAAAATGAAGAAAACTGAAGAACAGAGGAAGAACGAGTGAAGAAATACGGGTTTTGATAAAAAAAAATGTAGAGTTATTTCTGGGTTTTTTTTCTGTTCGAGTTGAAAGAATCAAAGGGTTGGAGAGAGAAAAGAGAAAGACAGTGGAGTGTTGAAATGGTCGGTTCAACTCGAAAGTGGCCTATTTATGGTCGAGTCGACGCGTCATCGTTTTGGTGTCGGGTCAAAAAGATTCGCTCCTTGCTAAGCGGGTATGAATACGGGGCCGTGACCCAACCCAGAGTCTGAAGGCCAGTTTAGGGTTTAGACCAGTCGATTCGGTTTTTTTAAGTCGGTCTGGGTCCAAGTTTTAACATGTCTAGGTTTGGGCTCTTCAGTTTGTCCTATTTTATAATTTAGTCACCAATTACTTGTAATTCAGCCTTTTAATTTTGAATTTGGGCAGTTTAACTCCTTTATTTTAATTGTTTTTTATTTAATTTATTTAATTGTTTGTATGATGCATGCTTCTAAATGGTCATGTAGTATAATTGTTTAAAGAATCTTAAACACCTTAAGTATAATTAGAGCTTTTAGAATTAGGTTTTTTAATTAAAATTGATAAGGAAGATCATTGTAGAAAACAAATGGATATTAAATGATCACTTTAATGCCCTAAGTGGATTAGCATCACATTGCAACGTGATGTTATTCAAAAGGGGTATTTTAGTGAAATATTTAATATTTCATTTTAACTTAGAATATTGATATCACATAGTTAGTTAAATAAAATTAATTTAGGATTAAATAGTTAATGACATCAATATTAGAAATATTATTAATTTAGGGTCTAATAAGGTTGTGCCCAATCATTTGGGGTGTTATCACAAAAAATCCCTAAATTGGTAATATTTATAGATTCTAATTAATTAATGAATTGAAGCCTTAATTAGGTTAGAACTTAAAATTGACAAGAAAATAAATGGACATGCATTTAAACCTTTTGTGTTGAGATACATTTTTGAATATGAATTTAAACATCCTAAAGTAACTAGATATTTCAAAATTTTGTATTCTTATGAAAATGTATTTTCTTACAAAAGTATACCCCCATTTGAAATAAAATTTAGTTAACAATTAATGATCTAATTAACTTCAAATTATTGCTTAAAAATGCCCGCACGGAATTAATAAGGTACCGATAACGGGCGTTTGTGGGAGTGTCAATCATTCCCCACACGTAATGGACTCCCGAACCCTAATTTTAAAGAAATGAATCTTTGGTTGTTTTTTATGGTATCCAGTCTACCAAAGTGACCGGTGGCGACTCCTAATTAGTTTTCAAAATCAAATAAAGGATTTAATATGAAAGAAACTCTAATTTTCAAGATTTAATTAATTAAAATGAGTAAAACCTGATTTTCAAAAAAATTAATCGTCAAGCTATTTTTTCCACACCTCGATTTCAAAAATGGTCGCGACAATTATATATTACAAATATAATAAAAAAGAAATAATAGAAGTATACACCGTAAATAGTGGTGGTCTATTGCCATGGGTGGATTGCGAATAGGGGTGGCAATGGGGCAGGGTAGAGACGGTTATGCATTCTTTACTCTATTCCTTACACTTGTGGATACGGTTTTAAAATTCTCATTAAATATTTCAGGTTTTTCGTCTCTATATCCATTCCTTACAGAACCCCGTATTTTTCGGTTAATCCACGTATCCAAAAAAAATTTAATACATTAATACAAATACTCAACATTAGATCTCTAAAAATTACAAATATAAATGATAAATTTAATTTTAATAACAACAAACAAACCATTTTAAAACTATAAAATATGACTAAAATATTAAGTATTGAAACATGGCAGTCTGTACTACCTTTAAAAGAAAATATGTTACTATTAATCTACAGTTTCAAATCATGATCCATTTGTTCTTAAAGGAACTAGATTTATCTTTCCAATTACATAAATTACTTCTTCTAATTTTACTCGTAGATTTATGGCGAATTTGTGAAGTATTGTAATTGTTGTTTTTGAAAACAATATGCAGTCTTTTCTTATGACCTTTGTTCACTCAAAAATTAATAACTCCTAATATATAACTCGAAATCAAGAACCATTTGTTTTAAACGAATCTGGACTTTCGTATGGTTATAGAAATATAAGGCTCACTTTCAGAGATGGAGTTCCCCTCCCCACCCCTAATAATTTTTTTTTTCACTTTGGTCCTCCTATATAATTGTTTTTTAAAAATTGATTTATTTATGAATTTGCCGCCACTTTCAAACATTTATGTTTTCCCCCAACCCCAATTATTGGCTTCGTCCCTGATCACTTCCTAATTTATCTTGTATAATTTTTTGTGATTTTTCAAAGTCATTACTAAAACTATTTTATTGGAATATGGTGCCATATTTTATGACATTTCATCATTCAAATATTTATATTTTTTAAAATTACATATTAAAATTGATCATTGTATATTTTAAACAAAACTAGACTAAATCACGTTTACAACGATGTATAGACCACTTTCTAATTATTTTTATAGAATTTACGAAAATTTTCCAAACTTACTTCAGTCGACCAAACTCATGTTGCGAGAGATTAGATTTTTTGTTGAAAATGGGTAAATTACCCTTGTGGTCATCAAACTTTGTAAAATATTGAGGATCCCTATGAATATTTTTCGAGAATCCCTACAATGACTTATACGGTTACAGTTTGGTTATCCCCGCGGTTCATATATAGCAAACCATGTCCTCATCCCCATTTGAGCTTTGGTGATACAACTTATCTTGACTCCGCTAGGGATGGCAATGGATCGGACTTTATTAAGTCCAAGTCCAATACAATTAATAATCGGACCTAAAAAAATCCAAGTTCGATGACATAAATCTAAGTCTGATCCAATAAAATATCTAAAATCCAAATCTAAATATGAAAGTCTGAATCCAATTAATTTTTTCTTTTTTTAAAGTGACAACTCAAATAAATATCTTTAAATAAAAATAATTTTCATCAAACAAATATATTTAAACTAATAGCACAAACAAATCTCAATAAATATTACAATCTAATATAAAACAAATTAAAGTAACAACTCAAACTTCAACTAAAAAAACTCAACAACAAATAAATCATCCTTACATAAACTACTATTGTCTTACTAGTCTACTAACATAACTATTTTTCAAATCACAATTATAAAATGTCTAATAAATATTACAATCCAAGATAAAACAAATTAAAAATATAATCAAAATGTTCAACCATCAACATTTGACATAGAGAAAAAAGTTTCTAACCATCAAGCTTACATTGTTGGCTGGTATACCACATGGCATAGCAGAAAAATTGTCCGGCGATCACCACCAGAGATCCATGTACGAAGAACGAATCGAGGTGATTAAGGGTGAAAAATTACCTGTTTAAAATCTGGAATTCTAAATTTGAAGAATATAGATACCCAATCACAATTCCACGATGTCGATTCCTAAGCCGCTACGATAACACTCTGACCTCTACGTAGTTCACACAGTTGAAACGAGCATATAAAACTCTCTAAACTATTTAGAGGGTTTTTCCAAAAAGCATTAATGACTGCTAGATCTCTCATACCTTTATATAGCCTTTATAATCCTAATTCAACTTACATTAGGATTTTAATATATATATATATATATATTAATATATATAATCCTAATTTAA
The DNA here is from genome assembly GCA_019671005.1 of Hibiscus mutabilis. NCBI lineage: Eukaryota > Viridiplantae > Streptophyta > Magnoliopsida > Malvales > Malvaceae > Hibiscus > Hibiscus mutabilis. The sequence continues at coordinate 61,768,372 of CM033712.1, forward strand.
CTTTAATTGGGATTTCAATATATATATATATATTATAATATTAATTCAACTTAATTAGGATTTCAATATATATATTAATATACATAATCCCAATTCAACTTAGTTAGGATTTCAATATATATCTATATTTTTTAAATTTAAGAGTTTTAAATATTTTTATTTCGGATTCATATATGGTCGGACTCGAATCGGATATGGATTTAGATTTGGATCTGATTCAGATCGGATCATGGCAATGTCCATATCCGATCCACCTCCTATTAGGACTCAAACCTTTTTTTTGAATTCGAATTCAAACTTTTTCGATAGGATTTGGATCAGATATTTTTTTCGGATCGAATCAGATTCGGATCGGATTTGGTTTATATTGACATTCCTAGTCTCCGTCCCCGTAGATAAAGTTTTCGATTATTTTCTATACTCATCGGTTCAGATACCCACATTTTTTAGTTATTCCCCAACCTGATTGTGACCCCTAATTGCGAAAGTCTTGATCCTTATAATAATTAACAAGCAATATCACCGAGCACCAATTTCTTCAAATTTAAGAAATATAGTATATAATACGAATTTGTAATTAGTTTCAAAATAAAACAAAATATATTATTTGTGCAATTCAAAAAAATATATATTATTTGTGAACAGATTTACTAAAAGTTGTTCAGGTGAGATAAAATTAATTGAAATACAAATTATTTTTGTTTAAAGTTAAATTCAAATTCAAAGTGTAAACAAGAGAATAATTAAATGTTATATTTCGATATACAAACTGTGTACAAAATATTACACAATCCTTTTTTAGAACCTAAATGTTCAATTACTAAATTTAAAAACTAAAATCTTAAAGCCTAAACCTAAACCATAACACTAAACTCTACAACCTAACCCCTAAACTCTAAATCTAGACTTAGATTCTAAACTCTAAATCTAATAAGCTTGTGTATCAATTTTTTTCCATGAAATAATTAAGGGAAAACTACACGGATGGTCACCAAACTATCTACACTTTCTTGTTTTGGTCACCAAACTAATTGTTTTGGCGAAAACGTTTCAAACGTTACGTGTGACCTCCTGGTTTGCCAAATATTATAATAAAAATACTATGTAATCCGCTGACAAGAAGAGAGATGATGACATGAAAAATAAAAAATGCCTAGTCAGTGTTGCTGTTAATTTTTTAACATTCGGTGACTAAAATGATAATGAAACATAACATTAGGGACGTTTTTACTGAAAAAATAGTTTAGTAACCAAAACAGAAAAACATGATAGTTTGATGACCACCCGTATAGTTTTCCCATTAATTAACTACTAGTCTACAACACTTGTCCTGCCGGTGGAGACTGCTGGGCTTATAGATGCACTCAGTCCAATTATATTGTTTTGGGTTTTCTATATTTAGAGTATGTCTCTTACTCAACCCAACAAGTGTTTCAGTAGAAAAGCGAATGATGTTTATTCTAAGAAATATATGTTTAAATCGTTATTTCTATATGGTGTATGTGCTTTGTCAAAAAATTTAAAATATCTATAAACAAATATTACCTTATAATCATTTTTAGACTATCGAAAAAAAATTATGTCTCTAACTGTATTTTAAAAAATAAAACTTTAAATTTCAAGTACGACATTTATGTTAATTATATCAGTATTACCTCGTGTAATAATTTAACTCTTAAAAATGTTAAATTCAGAGCAAGATTTTTTAGCTTAGGTTAGTCCAGATATAATTTATAATATATTTATCTAAATTTATAAATATATAAACATAACATTAATTTTTAATATTATACTATTCCATTAATAGGAAGTGGGTAATTTGAGTGGGCCAGGCCATGTTAAAAATTTTAAAAATATTTAGCCTCAACTTGACTCAGGAACACCTACAAATACATAATTTTTAAATTAAATTATAACTTATTTTTGATACACAAATTTAATAAAAAAGTTTAGGAAGTCTTTTTTATTTAAACTATAAGATTTTAATTTTCACTAAAACTTTAAATTTTAAATTTTAAATATAAACTCTAAAACCTAAACTCATATACTTTAAATATTAAATTAAATTCCTTAAATCCTAAAATAATTAAATTTGTGTTATTTTAAAAATTCAATCTTCCGTTAAAAACCCAAATATTATTTAAAAACAAAAAATATCTAATTTCTTTTATTTTTAATCATTTTTTTCTATTTTCATTAGTTCTGTTTATTCTATTCTTTAATTTTACAATTCAATTTACATGGTTTCAATCTGATTTCTATATTCCTACTTTTATTTTTGATTTTTTAATAAGTAAAAATATTTATATTTTTAAAGTAAATACCAAAGTTCGAACATAAGAAAATGACAAACAACATAACCTAATTGGAAGGAACAATGAAAACAACAAATGTATACAAGCGCAAAGATATATGTATAGCAATTCATTCATTATTTTTTATAATCATATTATTTGATTAATTGGTTGATTAGTTCATTTTAAATATTATAGTCATATAACTAATTTAGCATAAGTTATATCATTCATATTATTGAAATTCGAATATAACCTTAATTGTAAATCTAATATATCATACTACTAGATCAATTGATACTTGATATCATTTGTTAACAAAAAGAGTCGCACACTTACCTATGTTTCAAAAAAAAAACATGGCGATATAACTAAATCTCGTGGTTGCCGTTAATTTGGCACGTGTTAAATTGCATAGAGAGAAAAAAAAATTCTCTGCTCTATCCTGAAGCCAAGATTAATTTTGGACATCAAACCTGCTCCACCACTCTGCTGTCCGACTTCCACCTCAAAGCAATTCCATCTTGTACCATTGGCTCTGGGTGCACAGGTTGATTCATCCACCAGCTTCGGAACTAGCTCTTCGACCGGACGAAGCCGAATTCATTCGTCGACACCGGATCTGACGACGAACAATCTTGCTGACTAGCATTACCACGAGAGTGTCTCGTGTAGAAGAGGAGGACTAAAAAGGAAAGGAAGGCTGCAAAGAGTAGGAGAAAGACGAGCATCATGATCTAACCGTGCAAGGCAAAGTTTCGGTCACGAGAGAGGAGGAGGTGATCGTCGTCTTGTTGAGGATCAACGGTGGCGGCCATGGATGACGATGAAAGAGGAGGGGGACTAGCCATATGGGAGTTGAATTATATCTTCAATGGTGGAGTGCTGAAGGTTTGGGGAAATAAATAATAGGCTTGGAGATTGGTGTGTTATTCACTTATTTGTTTGAACAGTTTAGCATTCGTGTGTATTTGTTACAATGGGGTCGGGAATCGGGATAATGTGGAAACATTGCTCAATGCCATAACTTTAATACGGGTAAATTACAGTAGAAGTCACTTAGTTGTAAATTTAGTAACAAACATGGTACTCTTCTTCTAAAATTAACATTTGAGTCATTCAATTATAATTTTAATACGGGATAATGTGGAAACGTTGCCCAATGCCATAACTTTAATACGGGTAAATTACAGTAGAAGTCACTTAATTATAAGTTAGTAACAAACATGTCACTCTTCTTCCAAAATTAACATTTGAGTCACTCAATTATAAGTTTAGAAACAAGCATGCCACTTAGTTATAATTGAGTCACTCAATTATAAGTTTAGAAACAAACATGCCACTTAGTTATAATTGAATCACTCAATTATATGTTTAGGAACAAACAAATCACCTTGTCATTAAAATTGAAACAAGGGCTTGGTATAAAAATCATTTTAGTCCTTGAAACTTATGCATTCTATTAATTTGTTCTTGATTCAAAATAATTCAATAAACTTAATCCTTTATATATAGAAATTTTATTAGAGAAATGAATGTCTATTAGCAGGCGGCGTTAAGGTCATAATGAGTTTATTCTATTAATTTGTCAATTGTGAATCGGTTGTGTTTGTCGAGCTATCGCAAATGTTGACTATCGAACTGACGAAGAATAACATAAAGCATAGTAAATAGTCGAAAAGTGTGTTAGGATGGTGAAATATCTAAATTTTTAAAATAATACATATACGGAGCGGCCGAATGAGACACAAAGGAATGGCCTCTCATGTCACCATCTCTCATTTCCCTCTCTCAACTTGCGTGCACAACTATGCTTATTTAGTTGTTTTGGCTTGTTATTGGCTTTTAGGGTTAGTTCTTAGCGGGTAAATTATTTTTAAAGAAAATCAAAATATTTGATATTGTTAAAAATATTTTTATATAGATAAAATATTTTATTTTAGATATAAATTTTAAAATATAAAAAATAAGGATATAAACGATGATGAATGAACAATTTTACTTAATCAACGGGTTTGATCTAAGTTGTAAGCAGTTTGATATCGCTTAAGTAGGTCTCGAATTCAAGGCCATGTGTATGCAGAAAATTCCTGCTGCGAGACTCACCCACCAAAATTAAGTGTGCAACGCGGGTCTGCCCGGATTAGTCAGGGCAAAGCTTTGAAACATGGAGAGTAACAAAAAAATAAATAATTTTACTCAATTACTTTTAGAAAAGTTACAAATTTTTAGTCTGAAAATTACTTGTTCGATATTATTTTTGGTTTAAAAATACTTTTAAAAAAACGATGTACAATACCTCCTCCTTCTCCTCCTCCTCTATTGAAAAATTGATAAACATCTCGAAAAAGAATAAAATATTTTATAAGATTACTACTAGATAGGAGCATATTTTAGTCTGCTTATTGATTTCTCTTTTTTATTAAAAATAATAAACATTCGAGGAATCTTGAGTTAAATAGTAAATAATAATTGATACATCTTATTTCCATGTGATGAAATAGCATAATCTCAAATAATTGAAGCAATGATGAAATAAAAATGGGCAATATGATGTCCAACGATGACCCACTGTCACTGATGAAGGCCATTTCAGGCAGGGATAGGGTCAAATATTTAAAGGGGTAGATTATCTAATTTCAAAACAATAGAGACTTTTTAAGTATATAATTAGAAATAATAGGAGATAAAAATATAAATTAATATTTATTATTTGATATTTTTTTATTTTTATTTTAGTTTGAATGATATAGATAATCCAATTGATTAATTGAATGGAATATCCAACTGTAGATACTAAAGTTTGTCCGAGTTTAAATTAAATGCTCGAAATAAAATAAATCTACATTACCTATTTTTTTAATATCAAAAACCCTACCTTATACCCTAAGCCCAAAATTTCATGGCTCATTATATATAATTTTATATAGTAAAAAATATATACAAAAAATAATAAAAATCTAACTCCTTACTCACCAAGGCTTGGTTCTCATTGGATGAATCAATGTCTCATTCTCATTGGTTAAAAAAACTACTTGGTGACTAAAGTCTTAATTTTTTTTGGTTCTCTTTTTTAAGGGGATAAATCAGAAATACCCTTCATCATATATATATACCCTAAAAAAACCCACTACCTTATTTTTCATGCATTCGGCAGCCTCCAAACCCACTGTCGTTTTCTTCTCTTTTTTAAGACCATTCAATTTCTTTATCCACAATAATTTTCTCTAATCGAAATCATTTTCCACCATTACTAAACCCTTGAATCGAGCTTCTCAACCCCAACAACATGTAGAATTTGGTTGATCGAGCATAAATATTTAGGTTTTTGGTACATTCTTCCCTTTTCTTTTTTATTTATGTATAATCCTTTTTTATAGTTCAATAAAAATGTAGATGAATTTATTAGTAATCTTTGTTGTTTATTTTAGTCTCTTTTTATTTTATTTTATTTTTTTGCTTGTGATATGTATGTTATTTCACTTGTTGAATGTTGTTTAATTTACTATTAACTTATATGTTTACTTTATTATCATGGTTTCATATTATCCCTTTTATAATATTTTCTTGTATATGGTATATAATATATAATTAAAGTATATTTTCTTAAAAATATATACATGTGGTTTTTCATTTGAGTTTAGTTTAGAAGTTTGGGGCTCTTGGTTTTTTGGGCTTTGGGTTGTTAAGTTAGTTTTATATTAGTTTAGGAATTAATTTAATTAATTTAGGTCGTGTGCTCGTATAATAGGAGCACGATCCTTAAATTAATTAAGTTAATTCTACGATTAGTTTTAGAGCCGTAGTTAGTCTTAAGGTTCAAATCAGTTTAGTGAATTTAAATTTGCCTTTGGCTTATTGGGGTAAACGTTAAATTCATTAAAATTGGTTGAACACCTCTTAATTATCTTTTAAGATAAAATTGACATGGAAATTAGACTAACATTTTAATTTAAAACTATGATTAATTAATTTAGCTTATTTTAAATAGTATTCTCGGCTTATTAGAATACTAGTTTAAAATTAATCGAAATAATTATCATATCACAAGATAACTCATAATTTATTAGGGTTCTCTAGGTTTTTTAGGATTAATTAATTTAGGGTTAATACTAGAAGCACCTAATTAGTAACTAGATAACTAATTAAATTTCTATAATTTGGGTTTTTTAGTTTAGGACTTTTAGTAGGCCTTTATATGTTTAATTATCAAGTCTTTGTTTGACATTCATTTTATTTGTCATCATTTAGCCCATTTGGTTTACATGTTAATTAATTTAAATCATAAAAAAAGGTATTCATTAATTCTGATATTTGTGTCGTAACAGTTCGAGCTTAAAGGATGTTGACCGAATATTTGAATTAATTCTTACCGAGTCAAGGTAGAATTAAAACTTGACAAAGTCATTACATCATTCTTTAACTGCTTGCACCATGCATAAAAGTGACGTGCGGGATTCGAACCTTATTAATTAAATGTCCAATTAATTTGAATCCACCAATTTGATTAAGCCCGTTTAATTAAGGTTAATTTTCAATTAATGTCACCGAATTAAATTCCTTTCAAATTCGATAATTTTCTTCGATTAAAAGCAACAAATATTTTGGTACCGATTTCCGAGCGTAATGGGGGTGCTAATCCTTCCCCATGCGTAACCAACTCCCGGACCATTTCATATTGAATCTCTGGTTTTGTGGTGTCCGGCCTACCTTATCCAAGTGGCCGGTGGCAAATCTAAATTTTTATCGATTTTAAAAAGATTACGATTTTTCAAAATAAATCCCTTTAAGCTAAGATTTCAAAAGTAATTTATGGGATAATTTGTATTGACGGATTTTCTAAACGACGCCCACGCATATATTTTTTTAAAAGAAGGAAAAAACGCCGCTACACCGCCTATTTAATTTTATATTTTTATTTAAAAAAATCATGAAATCAATATTACTAATTCATATATGCAACCGACGGCGTTGTTCTTCGTCGTTGTTGTTGTCGTTGTTGTTGTCGTTGTTGTTGTCGTTGCTATTGTTGTTGTTGTTGCTGATGTTACTGTTGCTTATGTTGTTGTTGTTATTGCTATTGTTGTTTCTGTTGTTGTTGTCTATAGTATAATTATATAGTTGACTTTATTGTTGTCTCGAGTTGACTCGACAACAACTCAACCTAATTAGAACATGTAAAAACACTACTTTTGTTTTTACAAATGTTCGGACTTGAATTGTCTAAAAATAACGATGTTTCTCACGGGAATCACTTGATGAATTCAAAATATTATTTTCTTAAGTGCTTATTATTATAATATTTCTGTAGTTTTATATAATATTTAAATAAAATAATAAAAGCCTATTTTTTAAAGGTTTAATTTGACTTTTCAATGGTTCCTTTTACCCCTGGATATGATAAGAAATTGATTCGTACCAATGGGCACACCAGACGGTAATGTGGGTGAGACCACAAAGACAAAGTTCTGATGGCTAGGGACGTAAAAATTTGACCCAACTCGAAAACTCGACTAAAATTTGTTCGAGTCAGAGTTTAGTTTGACTCGAGGATGCGATGACCCGAAACTGATATGTAACCGACTGTTGTTGACTTGAACCCGAGTTGGACATGTTATTGTAGTAACCGAATCCGACCTACATTCGACTGAAAACAACCCGAACCCGAATTGAACATGTTACTATGGGCCTGAAACCCGACCTGCACCCGACTGATACGAACCCGAACCTGAGACTAACCTGGCAAATAATCGATATTACCCGACTGAATCGACCCGAGATTCCATTTTACCAAACTTGTTTTGAACTCGACCTATTTGAACCCGACTTGTTGTTGACCTAAACTGATATTAATCTGACTTGATATTACCTGACATGTAATTGAGAAATTCTATAATTTGATGATTTTCAAGAGAAAAGTAAAGTATTTGAGAAAATATGAATTTATTATATTATAATATGATAAATTAATTTTTACCATTTAAATTATTAATTTTTGTATTTAATTTTTTTGTTAAATAATTTATTTATTGACTATTACTTTATAAATTATATATAAAATATATATATAATCAATTTAAAGTGTTGATAAATGTAAACTATTAAGTGTTGATAAATATAAACTATTAATTTTTTAGGTCAATTTAAAATATTAAATATTATTATTTATACATATATAATCAATTAAAAATATCAACAAAAATATAAAAAAATAATATAAAAAAATAAAAAAGAAACAAAAAAAAAGCATATTTAGGGGAATCTGCCCACCCATTTTTACGTTGAACAAGGATTTAAAATCCTTTCTTTCCACGCTGAACGAAGCATGAAGGGAATCTGCCCCCTATTTTTTTAGGGTTTATTAGCACTTAAGATCATTAGTTTAGGAATTCTATACTTGTCTTTTTTTTATTCTTTAGTTTTACTTTGATTCATTTTAGTCCCAATTTTAGTTTAGTTTCCTTAGACCTTTAGGTTTAGGTTCTTTTCTAATTAGATCCTCATTCATAAAACTGTTTAATAATCAAACCTTTTAAAGACCCAACTTATTTCGATTGTAATCAACCCAAAACGACTGATGGCGACTCCAAATGTTTAATGAGTTTTTGAAGGCTTAACTTATTTCGGTTCGGACGAAAAACAACGCCAACAATTATAATGTATTTAATTAAAATTATTAGTGTTTGGAGTTAGGGATTAGTTTACGGATTAGGGAATTATGCTTGCGCTTTAATTATTAGTGATTGTAAGATTTATGTGTTGAGGTTCGGGGTAAATATGTCAAGTTGAGTGTTTGGGGTTATGAGATTAGTTTAGAGTTTAGGGGATTAAGCTTGTACTTTAATTATTAGTGATTGTAAGATTTAAGGGTTGAGGTTTTGAGTTTATGTGTATAATATATGGTTCAAGTTGAGTGTTGGGGTTATAGGATTTGTTTAGGGATTAGGGGATTCGAGGATTAGGCTTGTAGTTTAATTATTAGTGATTGTAAGATTTAGGGGTTGAGGTTTTGGGTAAATGTGTCAAGTTGAGTGTTTGGTTGAGATTATGAGAGTAGTTTATGGATTTGGTTTGCACTTTAATTATTAGTGATTGTAAGATTTAGCGATTGAGGTTTGGGGTTTAGGGGTATAATAAATGTTTCAAGTTGAGTGCTTGGGGTTATAGGATTAGTTTAGGGATTATGGGATTAGGCTTGCACTTTTAATTATTAGTGATTGTAAGATTTATGGTTGATGTTTGAGGTTTAGGGGTAAATGTGGCAAGTTGAGTGTTTGGTTGGGGTAATGGGATTATTCTAGGGATTTGGGGTTTATTTTTGTTCATATTAGTCCCTAATTTTTAACCGAATTGACCCCTATTTATTTCAAAATTTTCTAATCTAGTCTAATGTTTTTAATATAATGATATTTTTGTTCATTATAGTTCCTAAAACTTTATTTTTAGTCAAAATTGACCCATATATACTTCTATTTTTGGTAATTTAGTCGAATAATATTTTTTTATTCTAGTCCCTATAATTTAATTTTTAGTCAAAATTGCCCCATATTTATTTATATTTTTGGCAATTTAGTCCAATAATATTTTTGTATATTCTAGTAGCTAAAATTTAATTTTTAGTCCAATTTACCCTTATTCATTTTTAAAAGTAGAGAAATTTATTTTTTAGTCCATAAACCAAAATTAGGGACTAATTTTTTTAGTCAAAATTGCCCCTATTCATTTCCTTTTTTTAACCAATTGTTTTTTTTCTTCATTTTTTTACTTTAATTTGAAATGGGTGGGTGGGTGGGAGGAGAGTACTCGCTCAGATTTTTAGGTTGGGGCAATTATTTTTTAGCCCTTCCAACTTTAGATGTTTTTCATTTAAGCCCTTAATGTGTACTTTTAGGTTTTAGTTTAATTCAATTGAATCTCACTTTAGGTTAATTTAATTGATATTCGACATTTAATGTTAGAGTTATTTTAATTGGGTATGTAATTTATGCTTATAGGTTTTAATTTAGATCAATTAGATATTTTTAACCAAAATTGACCCCTTTTATTTTAAATTTTTGTAATCTAGTCCAATATTTTTAATATGATAATATTTTTGGTCATTCCAGTCCCTACAACTTTATTCTTAGCCGAAATTGACCCATATATATTTTTATTTTTGGTAATTTAGTCAAATAATATTTTTGTTTATTCTAGTCCCTACAAATTAATTTTTAGTCAAAATTGCCCCGTACATATTTATATTTTTGGCAATTTAGTCTAATAATATTTTTTTTATTCTAGTACCTAAAATTTAATTTTTAGTCAAAATTGATCCCTATTCAGTTTTTTTGTAATTTAGTCCAGCATTTTTAATATGATGATATTTTTGTCCATGTTAGTCCCTAAAATTTTGCTTTTAACCAAAATTAACCTCTATTTATTTTATATTTTTGTAATTTAGTTCAATATTTTTAATATGATGATATTTTTGTTCGTGTTAGTCCTTAAAATTTTATTTTTCACCGAAACTGACCCTTATTTATTTCTAATTTTTGTAATTTACTCCAATATTTTAAATAAAAATGATATTTTTATTCATTCTAGTGCATAATATTTATTTTTAATGTGGTTCGTGTTCGTGAAAGGCGTTAAATAATTCATTCGAAATGGCCCAACCCAAAGTCTATCGACTATTTGTATCAAACTCAAACTTAATACGAATTCGAAACCCGAATTAACCCGACCTGAAATGAAACCGACTTGAAATTATCCGACCTGAAATGAACCCTAACTGAAGTCTACCCGAGCCTGAATTAACCTGTCAATTAACGGATTCGGACCCAAATCGTTTTGACCTGACCTGAAATGAACCCGACCTGAAACTAACCCGCACCTGACCCGAATTTAGTCGAAGCATCAAATTGATTTGAAATCACATGTATCTGATTTGACTCGACCTGACAGGACTCGACCTGAAACCCATCCGATTACCTGTTTTTACATCCCTACCGATAGCAATAAATATAATCTATATTTTTATAAGGGTAAGCAACACCATTGGCCACTAAATTATTCTTGCTTTCTTGTTTTTCTCACCAAACTATTATTTTTGGCAAAATTGACATAAACCTTACATTTTTTATTTTGGTCACATGCCGTTAAAAAACTCATGGAAAAAACAATAATTCGGCAACCAAAAATAGGAACTAAGCAATAGATTGATGACCAAAAAAAGAAGAAGAAGAAAAGCAATATTAGTGACCAAAATAAGAAAAAAACATAACATTAGTGACAATTTTATAAAAAATGAATAGTTTCATGACCAAAACATGAAAGCATGAATATTTTAGTGACCGATGTTGTTCTTTACCCTTTTATAATATATTAATAGAGTTGGGTTATAGGTTAATCGGACATTAATTTATTTAGGGAATGATTAAAACACTTTTTTAAAATTATAATTAACATTAGCCTTAAGGGTTCAATAAGCCCCTAAACTTTTATAAAAAATCAATTAAGCCCCTAAATTTATTCTGCACATAATTAAGCCCTTAAACTCAAGAAAAAAAATTAATTTGACATTTTGACCAACGTTGACAGTTAACTTTAACGGTTTTTTTTGAAAAAAATGGCAAGTGTCACAATATGATAATGTCACTTATCATTTACAAGAATTTTTATATCTGGAAATTTATAAAAAAAAATCTGGAAAATTCTAAAAAATTACTTTAATAATATATAAAATATTTTTAAATTTTCAAAATTTATTCAAAAATAATAAATAATAATTTTCAAAAGATTAAAATGTTTTAAAATATTAAATATTATTATAAAATTATAAAATAAATTTTATTTTAATTTTTAGAATATAAAACAATAAAAGTTATTTTAAAAAATATAAACAATAAAAATTATTTTATAAACCAAAATAACTTTTATTGATTTATATTTTTCAATTTATTTTTTTATAATTTTTTAATAATATTTAATATTTTTAAATTTTTTAGAATATTTAAATCTTTTGAAAAATCATTATTTATCATTTCAAAATAAATTTCATAATTAAACATACTTTTTATACTTTTAAAATAAATTTTAGAATTTTCTAGTATTTTTTGGATTTTTATATATTTTTTAAAAATTAAAAATTTCTAAAAATGATAAGTGGTATTATCATGTTGCAACACATGCCAATTTTTTTTTAAAAATTGTTAAATTTAATGGTCAATGTTGGTCAAACGGACAAATTAATTTTTTTTCTTGAGTTTGAAGGATTAATTGGGTGAAAAAAATTTAGGGGCTTAATTAATTTTTTTGTAAAAATTTAATGGCTTATTGAACCTTAACTCTTGATAATATTATTAGAATACTATTTTTTATTATTTTTAAATAAAACAATTAAATTTTTTTAATTTTTTGAACTACTATTATTGTTTAAAATTTAAACACAAGATTAATGAATTCATTTAAGCAATTTTTAAAATCATATTATTTACACAAAATATTTTTATTTATCCATTTCGTGAAAGCAATAATATATTCATCATGAACCCAACAAGGTTCCCAATAGAAAAGTGGATGATGTTTATCGTAGGAGACACGAATTCAAATCGCTTTGTCTACAAGGTGTACGCATATTGTCAAAGGGTTAAGAATATCTATGAACATATATTACATTGTAATCACTTTTAGACTATTCAAAAAATAATATATACATCATAAAAAAATATAGTATGCTTATAGTACTAATTAGTTTCACTTTAAACAATTTTTTATAACCATATACAATAATTATATATGTTTCTTTATATATATTATATATATATTTTTTCATATGTGATATATATATATATATGTCAGATAGAATTGAGAGACTCAACTCAAACTTGAAAACTAATCTACCAATTACTAAAAATTTTGAGTTATTAGAATTTTCATTTTAACTTAAACTTTATTTAAAAAAATTTGAGTTAAGTTTATAATTACGAGTCAAGTACTTTTTCATCAAATCAAGTGAAATAATTTAATTTTTTTCGAGTCGAATCGAATTTTACTCACCCTACAAACAACAGCTCTTTCTTATGTAGAATCAACAAAAAAATATAAATAAATTTAAAACTACCCTATATATATATATAATTAGTCTGAAAAAGGAAGGCTAACGTTGGCGTAGGGTAAGGAAATATCCAAATTTGTAGAAACACTGGCCTATGATGGATGATTTGATATGCAAAATGCCAATGCCAACCCGTTATCTTATATATATAATCTCTATTACTCAAAGCAGTATTTGATTTGTTGGAGACATTTCGAATCTTATTTTGTTATTTGTCGGTGGTAAGACACGTTACATATCATAATTAAGGGTGTGTAAAATAAACCGTAAACGTTAATCAGTATTACCATTAAGTTTTACTGGTTAATTAACCTACAATTAAGGCTTAAACAGTTTCGGTTAACCAACTGTTAAAAATTATGGTTAATGGTTAACCGTTTGGTTAAACGTTATGAAATTATTTAGACATAAAATGAAATTTGTGAAGAGAAATTTTTTTTAAATATTTTTCTGAAAATTTTAATACAATATTTATCGGAGTTATAATTTCATTATTCTCAAAAGAATTAGTGAACATTTGAAAAAAATTAATAGGTTACAGGTTAACATGTAACCGAATTATTAAGTTACGGTTACCGCTATAACGGTTAACTAACGGTTAACCATTTAAAAGTTCAATGGTTAACCGTTTCTTAATGGTTAAAATACAGTTTAATAACCGCTATAACGGTTAACCAACCGTTTATGCTAAATGGTACGGTTAACCTACCATGAATGCCCCTAATCATAATTACAGTCTTTTCTCATATCAAATTATGATTTTTATTCATTCCAAAAAAATTATAATTTTTATTGAATACAAAATATTTCTAATTTCAAAATTTAAGTGATAAATTTAGGGAAACAGAAAATTTTATTCTTGGAGTCTACACTTTACATATCTATTTTTTTACTATTATTCATATTATGTTGTAGTTGAAAAAAAAAAAGACAAGAGGACATGAATTGAACATGTTTTAGAGCTTAATAACATTCGATTTATAAGGGAAAGAGATTTATTATAGATAATGTACTAAAAGTTGTATGTTAAAAAGGTTATTTTAAAAATCCGAAATTTAGAATACTCATTTTTATTTTTTCGAACAAGAAATCGTTTTCATTAAAATAAGAAAAGATACCCAAAAACACACCAAAAACATGAATCAACGACTATGCTCATTAAGAATCTCAAAAAGAAAGAAAAATATAAAACATGAAAATTGAAAGAAAAAAATCAAATCCTTCTTTTAACTATGTCATTGTCATTCATTATCCTAGAAATCCAACAAGCAAATCTCCTTGTCTCTGTCCTACTAGACGCTTAAGTAGTGATGTAGGAGAGGTAATCAACAAATCAATCTTGTATACTTTTTCTCTAATAATTTTAAAAACATCAACAAACTGTCATAAAAAAAATCTAACCACATGAGACTGTTGACCTTTACTGATTAGGGATGTGCAGTGTGATGGTTGTTACATGAACGTCAAACTAATATAAAGGTAGATGAGAATCGTATCATAAGACAGACGAAAAACGTGTCACAATACAGACAAAACTAAACGCAACAAGTTGTGCGAAAAGATGAATCCAAAATAACATAAGAGATACTTATTGGAACAAAAATAAATAAAGACAAATCTCTAACGAAGCGATTGGCAATCAACACAAAACAGATATAGTCTAGGATAACACAAAAAATTAAGAAAAACAAAGATGAAAAAAAAAAAGAGCGAATAACTCTAATGATGAGAAAAAATGAATTTTCATTTTCATTTAAAATGTAAATTTCGTGATCAATGAATTTTAGACTTGATGATAAAATTGAATTCATGAAAACATTGAGATTCTAGATTTGAACTATGTGTTGATTTAAATGTTACTAGGAATGAATTATCTAAATCTATGTTAATTTCAACCTAAATTGTTAAACCTATATTGATTTTGATATGATAAAGACTTAACTGTAAATAAATAAATTTTAAGGTACTTGATTTTACTCACTAAATTAACAAGCATTAAAACTTAAATGTTTTTCCAAACCAACTTATCAATTCCCAAAATATTGCTAAGTATTTTGGTACTTAAACCAGTTAATTTGGTAATTGAGTACCGGTACGGCCTACTGGTACAAATTTTCGTTACTAGAAACTAGTTTTATACTTAATGGCTTACGAGTACCGGTACGACTATACACATACCGGTATGGTCTTTTGAATATGTAAATCAAATTGTGTTACGTGTACCGGTACTACCTATAGACTCTGTTTGTATCAAATATTTCACCAACAATCCACTTGAAAGGATTATGGCAGGTATTTGATCGCCACGGCGTGGTTAAGGATGTTTTCATTCCAAGGAAACGGACGAAAGACGGGTCCAGATTTGGTTCTGTTCGAATGGGATCAGAGATTGATGTCAATCAGGTGATTGAAAGGTTCAATGGGAGATAGATCTATGGTGCCCGTTTGAAAGTGCAAATGGCACAACGAGAAGTTCGATCATCCTTTTGGCGGCGCAAACAACAAAGAAATCTGGATCAAGTGCAAAAACTGAAGCCGCAAAATAATCCGGGAATTTTGCCAATTGAGGGATTGTGGAGAGTAAAAGGAATACTTGATAAGGATATGGCAGTGATTCTAAAACAATGTGTCATTGCTTGGTGTCATCGCCCAATGCATCTAGCGGATTTGGCACAGGAAATGAGAGCGGTGAATATAAAGGGTTTGTCGATTATGAGATTTTCTGGACCAATGTTACTTTTAATGTTTGGCAACAGTGAAGAGTGCGATGAAGCCATTCTGCAATTGGATTTAACAAGATGGTTTTATCGGGCGGAAAAATGGTCGCAAACAATTTCGGTTAATCACTCGTTGTGCTTGGATTACGATTCATGGGATGCTGATTCAGGTATGGTCAGAAGGGACTTTTCGAAATATTGCACAGCTATGGGGTGAGTTTGTACAAACAGACGACGAGACAATAGAATTTAATACTTTTGAGAATTGTCGTATTCAAATCAGAAACAAAACTATCGTCCATTGTTGATGAAATGATTGAGCTGGAAGTCGAGGGAAAAGAATATCATCTACGGATAAGGGAATCAGATTTGCCTATGGTGGTTGAATGCAATTGCTCCTTGAAGTATTCGATGAATCAAGAATCTGATTCGAACTTTGACGCCGATGGATCGGGTGGACAAAGAAGGGTTGAGGAAATGGAAAAGAGAATGGGGGAAACCTATGAGCTGCATTCTGCCCAATTATCACCTGTTGGAAATGATAAGACCTTAGATAAGGAGAACCATTCGTGTGGTGTAACCCAAAGTTGTGATAACACACGATAGAAGGGATCATGGAAACGACGATTGCACGGCTTGAAAGTGTGCCTGCAAAAGTGAGCAATGGGGAGGACGACAATACGATAATTCCTGACTCTTGGGCTAGTATCGATCAGACTCGGTGTATAGATGAGCCTCATTTGGAGTTGATGCGCAAACATGATGCAAGGGTGGAGGAAGTGGAGTCAAAGATGCAGTCTTGGTCGGATGAACAGATTGGTTTGGTTGACAGATCTGAGGAAATCAGTGACAGTCGTGATATTTGAGAATGTGTAATTCCAGTGGGCTATGTACAAAATACAAAAAGGGCTCACAAGGTAGATATTATCCGAATTAATGAGAATGAGCGCAAGGTTAGAAGGGTTTCTGAGATTATATTTTTTGATATGCAACCGTGGGACAGGACTGAGGTAGAGAGTAAACTAAGGAAAAAAGGAAGAGGCGGACCTCGCAAGAATATACTGAACTCTGACGGTATAGCAAACGAATCTCTATCGGATTCGGAATTTGAACATAGGAAGAGGGTGATTATACGTGAAGCTCGCGAGACTCTTAATCTGGGTAAATTAATTGGAGCTTTGACAGTGGGAAACGAAGAAGAAATAGTTTAAGATATTGAAGATTAATTGAAGAACGCAAAAAACAATAGCGTGGCGAGATGCGTGTGTTGTCGTAGAACGTTTGGGGTATGGGGTCAGTATCAAAACATCGGGCGATGAAAGATTTAATTCGACAACACTGGTGTTATATGGCATTCTTCCAAGAGACGAAGATGGAAGATATATGGGCAAACTTGGTTAGTAAAATATGGTTTACAGATACTTATGATTTTGTTTTTGCTCCTTCACATGGTCGTGCAAGGGGACTTCTTATAATATGGGAAAAGGCACGTTTTTGTATGAAAGAACATGGCGTTTCAGACCACTTTTTGACTGTGTTGGCTAGGAGGCTAATGGACGATTGGGACTGCGGATTGACGAATGTTTATGCCCCATGCGATAGTGAGAATTAGATTGTAGTTTGGGAGCCTATTTGTGCCATGATTTCCGACAATCATCAGCCATGGCTTATCGCAGGTGATTTCAATGTGGTGAGGGTGAGTGATGAGCGTTGTGGTTGTGTTTTTCCTTCACGTCGTGCATCGGGTTTTGTAAATTTCATTGAACAAGCTGGTTTGGTCGACATTCCAATGATTGGGAAACGTTTTTCGTGGTTTGGGAGTGGTAAGAAGTGCAGTCGTCTTGATGGATTTCTATTGTCAGGCGAGAGGATAGAGCGGTTTGTGAATTTGAAGCAATTGAATTTGCCGAGAAGTGTATCAGATCATTAGCCACTGATTTTTATGAGCGATGATTTCGATTGGGGACCTCACCCTTTTCGTTTTTTAAATGTGTGGCTTGAGAAGAAGGAGAGTGTGCAATTGATGAAGCAACATTGGGGCCAACTCGCGTATGAAGAGGGTGATAGATCCATTTCTTGTAAATTGAAACAATTAAAGATCTTCTTGAAAGACTGGAACAAGACTTCATTCGTTAATGTGGACACCAAAATCTGTGAACTTGAGGGCTCGATTGAGGAACTGGATAAATTGAAGAAGTCGGGCACTTTAACAGTATCGCAAGACATGGTTGGTAGACAACAACGGGCAGAATTATGGCGTTTATTTCGCTATAGGGAATCTATTTGGCGATAGAAATCGAGGGTCACATGGTTGAAGCATGGAGATCGTAACACAAGCTTTTTTCATAGGGCAGCAAAAATTCGGGCGATGAAAAGTTTGATTGTGGCTCTACAATTTAATGGGCTTTGGGTGACATGCCCGAATCGATCGAAAAACTGGTGTTTAAAGAGTTCAAAGCTCATTTCGCAAGGCAAAGGGTGGCTGGTTCGTTGGATGCGGCTGTACAGTTCCAAACGTTGAGTGTGCAAGATAGAGACTTTTTGGAAACATGTTTCACGGTGGAAGAGGTCCATAAAGCGATATTGCGATGTGATGGTGCGAAGGTCCCGGGACCGGATGGCTTTAATAATTGAATATGCGCTCTTTATGGTCAAGAAGAAATGGGCCGTCAACTAGGATTGTAGCCCAGCCAAACTTGTACTATAAAATTGGATATACGTTTTCTTTATACAAAAAATTTGGATATACATTATTTACATATAGATCATAACATTTTTTTAGAACAATGACATCTGAATTTTATTAAAGACTATTGTTGACTCTTAGGGAGATGTGTAAAATGAATGCTAGCAAAAGGTATAAATGGTATGTATTTGGGCAAGATAAATTGTGCCAAAAGTCTTTTGCGTGCAAGTATACACGGTCGACAAGTAATATAGCTTGGTAAGCTGAGTTATCGATCCCATAGAGATTGACTTGGAATTCGATTGCTTGATTGTTACTTGCTTTGGAAGAAAAGATTGTTGTTTGAAAGAGTTGGTTTTAAAACTAAGAAAAGAAAATAAAATAAAATAGAAACTGAAGAAAAGCGTTCATTTCCTTAAACCAATTTGATTTAAAAACTAATCTATACTCCGTGGGGGTAGATTTCACTTCCGAAGTAAGTTCATCTACTTGAACGACTTCTCTCGAAGCTTCTCTCCCAAGTTTTCAGCAACTTGATCGTTGCCAACATAAGTCTGTTAAGATATTGGAAGGCAATAAGCTAACTGTGCTAGCTTTCGCTTTGGCACAGTACTTAGGAAAAATTAAAGTATGCAAAACAGACAAACTTTGCCAAAAGTAGAATTATTATAAAGGAACTAAGGCATAAAAGCCAACATTTAAAACCAAAACATCCCCCACCAACTATTAAATTAGTTCATGGTGTGGGGGTTAACCAACAAAAATTTTCAACATCACCATCGTAAAAAAACTAAAATGAACAACTTGCGCCAAAGGAATAGGCATAGGGGTCTCTCAATGCAGCCCTCTACGCTAGGCTCTCAGCCAAGAGGTTGAACCACACATCCTCTGTTGTACCGACCGTCACTTGCCGCTCCAACACCTTGCTCCGATCACCTCGACCTTCACCGGTCTCTCCTCCTTGTCAATCCTCTTTCAAGCTTGATCAGGTAGTGTATATATAGGCATGCAAGGGAAGGGATTAGGATAACTCTCTCTTCATTTGAAATTTGAATGCTCCATGGATAAGAGATAAGCTTCATCTGATTGGTGTAATAGTTTATCAAGCTAAGGCTGACGTCATCATGCCATGGCCATCCTGGCACACTAACTTGGCACAACCTTGCTAACACAGCTTGGCATCACCTTATCCGCTATTTTTTTGGAGGCTGTCCAAATGCGATTTTTAAGGAGCCTGGTTGTATCCTATTTTTTCGAAGGCTCTTCCTCCCTTGGCATGGCTGCTGGCACACCTCATCTCTTGGCATAGCTGCTGACACACCTCGTGCCAACAGATGCTTGGTACACCTCTGATCCTTTGGGCGCAAAAGCATATCAAAATAGGCATGAAAACAATACTTTTGAGGAGGTAACACACCTCGAAACCCAGTTCATTGCTTGTCCTCAAGTAATGCAAGAGAAGAGAAAAACAAAAACAGTAAAAAAAATACCTCGGCAAAAGTTTGGTTGGAATGCTAACAAATGCTGGCAAGCAGAGTTTGATTCTAATGCTGCCCTCAGAAATCTCAGTGCACAGTGCTAAGCATATAGTAATTCAAGTGCAACAATATAATTCTAGTCTAAGTTCATGAAGTGTGCGCGATGTGTAGGCAATATGAATCCAATCTCCTTTCACTCCCTTAGCCAATTTTACTACCTAAACTCAGATCTTTATTGTCATCATTTTTTTCTTTCTTTGCCGAGGGTTTTGTTGGCATTAATATAAGTTTTCTTCGTGACACTATTTAGCGTGTGTGATAAGATAGAGCATACCACGAATCCCCACCTTAATCCAGACATCACTAGGCTTTCTCTTCAACTCATACCATAGGGTTTTGGACTTGAGAACTAAGAGGGAGCTACCACGAAGCCCCAAGTAACTTATTATCCCTAGGTAGATGAGAGTTTATTTTTTATTGCCTTGGCAGAACATTGCTGTCTTATTTATTTTCTTTTAACCCTGGCATCATTTTTTTTAATCTGAGCATGGCTTCAAACAGTCTAAGTTTGCTAGGGAACTAGAAACATATCACGTGTTAAGTGTAAATTCAATTCCCTAAACTAGAGATCAATTGTCATGGCAAACATGACATACAAATCTACTGGCATGGAAAACTGAAAATTATAAACTCATCATCGGGCAAACAAGTAGATCAAAATAAGCTTGCCTAATAGTTGTTAACAAACTTCAAATTTAAGCCGAGATAATTTTTTTCACTTTTTAATGGTTCGGTATGCAATTACTCTACATGAACTACATGGCAAACAAAAAAAATTAAACGTGCATGGCATGGCATAGATGTGAGGAAATGCACACCCCTAAACCCAAGATGTACATTGTCCTCAATGCATGAAACAACACATATATAGGAAAAATAGAAAAATAAAAATGCATGATCATGAAAATGCAAACATGAAATATAAAAGAGTTAGGTAGAAGAAGATTCCTCTTCGGATGAAGCTTCATTTCGTTTGGCATGGGCTTCTTCTTCCCTTCTGGTACGAGTTTTTTGCATGGATAGGCTCCCACGTTCATGGGCCATTCTTTTCTTCATTTTCTAACCCTACTTTGAGACAACAATGTAGGCTCCAAGATCATCCTTCTTCTTGGCAAACTCGACTGGTGGTGTGACTGGTGCTGGCTTTTCTTTCTTGGCAGGAATCTCCTCTTACTCGGAGGAGGAATCAGTGCTGGTAGTCTCAACTTACACCGGAGATAGGGGAAATGTTGCTTCAGATTCAGAACTGGCAGAAATGACTGGATGGACTAGCAGACTTGACTGGACTGGACTGGCTCGCTGGATTGGACTAGCATGACTGGCTGGATTGGCTGGCATAGGGTCACTGGTAGTAGGCTCAGTAGGGAAAGGTATAAATACTGGCACTACATTGGGGGAAAGTTTCACAAGTACATCGCGAATGATGGCATCCCGCTCTTTGGTGTAGTGCATCATTTTTGCGTTAAGCTCCTCGGTTGTCTCCAATTTTTGGAGGGTAATCTCTTGGCATGCGTACACCTGGGACAACACTGCCAACAAGCTCGTTGGCATGGTTTCTGGCAAACTTGCCGGCTTATCCTTTGGCTTTGACTTTGGTGTGGTCGTCTTGGCAATGCCATTTCCCTTCTCTTTTGGCTCTCATCTAATGAGGTTTTTTCAAATAATGGCAGTAATGGTGGTTCCCTTGATTGTTTGGTCGATAACCTCATTCATCCTAGGCACTTCATGACACAAACAAATGTTAGAAATTAACAAAGGAAAGAACAAACTTCCCTTACCCTTCTCAGCACATTTATAAGCCTCATCGGTAATGATTTTGCCAATGTTGACCTTGCGTCATTTGATGATGGAATGCTACAAAATCAATCGATCTTCTGAGACGGTCTCGTTGTGAGATATAGGCAACATATTTGCCTTGATAAAATGGTTTTATCCTCGCATTTGTGGCTTCAACGCCAACCTCTTTACCGTTTGGTGGCTCGTCGATGAAACTATCCAATCTGTGCCAGGTTCACACAAGTCTACCAGCAGTTCTTTGCGTTTGGCAGCGGTCATAGATGCAGCATAGTCGAAGTGCTCATCTTCCATAGCATTCAAAGCTAAAAGTGAGTTCGCATACCCTTCATCAAAAAGCACACATTTACTTCTAATCATCAAGAATGGGGAATCTTTTGTGAGACGGGCATAAAATTCTCGCACAATAGTGGCATAGATCTCTCTTTTTTTGTTAGCAAAAAGAACTTCAACCATACATGTCGACAATGGTCATAAACTCCGGTGAGAATCCAACGGTGGTGTCAGTTTGGAAGTCAAAGTGCTTCTCGTACAAAAAGATCTTGAAGCAAAGCTCGTCTCAAACTTCTTTTGAATAATTTCATTGAAGAATCTTTTGAAGGGAAGAGATGAAGACGCCATAGATAAGAAGAGCTTGAATCAGTGATGAAGAAAATAAGAAGTTGAATGGTTTCTTGAATCTTGCTTGAGAAAGAAATTAAGAGATTATGGTTCTTGGGAAATCGACTAGGGTAGAAAAAAGAATAAAGAAAGTGGAGTGTTTAAGGGGTTTTAATGATGGTAGCCGAAAAGAAGGGATAATGATGGGTTTCAGAGAGTTTTAAGTGGAAGAGTTTAAATTTTAAATAGGAAGTGAGAAGGGATAAAGATATGGAAGGGATTTTGAAGTGATAGAGTAATCGTGATAAAATTAATTGTAATAAATATGGGCGGCAATGGTAAATCTCCTGATTTTTCTCTCTCTTCTAAAGCAAGTTAGGGTTTTTTTCTTCCTTCACATGAAAACCTGTGCATGCCTCTGGCATGGGCTATGGCATAACTGCTGGCAAGCTCACTGGCTCACAGTCCGTTTTGGCAATATTCCTAGCATCAATTCCTGTCAAAATTCTTGCACACACTAAATAGAAAATCGTGTAACGCAGCAAAGGAATAAAAAATTGAAAGACAATAAAAAGAATACAAGAACAAAATCCTAATTCCTAAAGGAAAACAAAAACCACTAATCCTAATATTTACAAAGAATTTCAAACCTGTGGATGCTTTATTCCAATTCTGCCAAGAGGATCACCTCCTTGGCATGACTTTGCTTACCTTCTAAGTAATGCTTTAAGCACTGACCGTTCACCTTAAAAATTTCTCCGGTCTATAAGTTTTTGATATCTACAGCCCGATGAGCATATGGCTTCACAACTTCATAAGGACCCGTCCATCTTGACTTAAGCTTACCTAGAAAAAGTTTGAGTCGAGAGTTAAACAATAGAACAAGCTGACCTATTTCGAATTATCTTGGCATGATCCGACTATCATGCCAACGTTTTGCCTTCTCTTTGTATATCTTAGCGTTCTCATAGGCTTGTGTTCTAAATTCCTCCAATTCATTGAGGTCAAGCAATCTCTTTCCTCCAACAATTCTCCATGCCATGTCAAGTTTCCAGATGTCCCAATAGGCTTTATGTTCAAGTTCTACTGGCAGATGGCATGGTTTACCAAAGACAAGTTTGAATGGAAAAGTACCCAAATGAGTTTTAAATGTCGTCCTATAAGCCCACAATAACCCATCTAGTCTCAAGGACCAGTCTTTCCTTGTTGGATTCACAGTTTTTTCCAAAATATTCTTAATCTCCTTATTGGATATCTTAGCCTGTCCATTTGTTTGTGGATGGTATCTGTGACAATTCGTTGCTGAATCACATACCTACACAATGCTTTAGAAATTAATTTACATTTAAAATGAGTACCCTCGTCATGAATAATCATTCGAGGAGCACTAAATCTAGTGAAAATGTTTTTGTGCAAGAACTTGGCAATAGCCTCGGCATCATTTGTTGGCAAAGCAATAGCTTCTACCCACTTTGACACACAATCAACAGCCACAAGAATATACATATTACCAAATGATGGGGGGAAATGACCCATAAAGTCAATCCCCCACACATCAAATAAGTCCACTGGCATAATATTTTGGAGTGGTAATTTGTGTCTGCCAGAGATGTTCCCTGTTCATTGGCATCGATCGCATGCCTTTGCATACTCGTGGGCCTCCTTGTACAATGTGGGCCAAAAGAATCATGACTACAAAATTTTGGCAGCAGTCTTCATCCCAGCAAAATATCCTTCATATAGTGCGGCATGGCATAGATGTAATATATGTTGATGCTCGTCCTCTGGCGTACATCGGCGAATCACTTGATCGGCACACTGCTTGCATAAATGGGTTCATCCCAATAGTATTGCCTCACCTCTCGTAAAAATCTTTTCTTGGCATTATATGCCAGGTCTGATGGTAGAATATTGCTTACCAGGTAGTTGACTATGTTAGCGTACCATGGTATAGCATCGGCTGCAAGCAAATACTCGTCAGGGAATTCATCTCTAATTATAGTGGACTTACCATCCTCAATGTGATGCTCCAACCAAGAGAGAATGTCAGCTACTAAGTTTTTCGCTGCATTTCTTATCTCTGATCTCTAGGTTGAATTCTTGAAGTAAGAGCATCCATCGGATTAATCTAGGTTTGGCATCTTTCTTTGCCAATAGATATTTCAACGTTGAATAATCTGTATAAACCACAACCTTATTACCAATTAGATAAGATCTAATTTTTTCAAAAGCAAATACAACTGTGAGGAATTCTTTCTCGGTTGTAGAGTAATTCAGTTGTGCTTCATTCAAGGTTTTGTTAGCATAGTAGACGGTATGAAACATCTTGCCACGCCGTTGTCCCAGAATTGCTCCAACGGCATAATCGTTGGCATCGCACATGACCTCAAATGGCTCATTCCAATTCAATGCCATGACTATGGGGGCATTAATCAATCTGTCTTTAAGCTCCTAAAATGCTCTCAAACAAGAATCGTCAAATGCAAAAGTTGCATTATGTTCCAAAAATAAGCATAAAGGTTTAGCAATTTTCGAAAAATCTTTAATAAATTGTTGATAAAAACTGGCATGACCTAAAAAACTCCTTATACCTTTAACACTTATTGGAGGTGGTAATTGCTTAATTACCTCTACTTTGGCTTGATCAACTTCTAGTCCTCTCTTGGTTACCTTATGACCGAGAATAATGCCCTCCTTCACCATGAAGTGGCATTTCTCCCAATTCAACACTAGGTTTTTCTCTATGCATCTCTTCAAAACTTGCTTCAGGCTATGGATGCATTCCTCAAATGTTACACCAAACACTGAGAAATCATCCATGAATACTTCCATGTTATGCTTAATCATATCGGAGAAAATGTCCATCATGTAACGTTGAAATATTGTTGGTGCATTACACAGTCCGAATGTCATCCTTCTAAAGGCAAATGAAAACGCAATCTTCTCTTGGTCATCGGGGTGATGACAATATTATATCCAAAAATCTAAAAGTAAAAAGCTTTACCTGCCAACCTGTCCAACATCTGGTCAATGAAAGGCAATGGGAAGTGGTCATTCTTTGTAACCTTTTTCAACCTTCTGTAATCCATGCACACCCTTAATCTAGTGATAGTTTTGGAAGGAATCAATTCGGCCTTACTATTTTGGATCACAGTCATGCCATTCTTCTTTGGCATACGCTACACCGGGCTAACCCAAGAGCTGTTAGAAATGGGATAAATGATCCCGACATTCAACCATTTTATGATATATTTCTTTACAACCTCTTTCATAATTGGGTTTAGTAGCCTTTGGCCTTCAATGGTCCCGTCGTTGTATTCCTCTAGTGTGATCTTGTGTATGCAAATGGTTGGGTAATACCTTAGATGTCTACCAAGGTTCAACCCAACGCTTCCTTATAATCTTTTAGTATTGCCAGCAGTCTTACCTACTGATCATGGGTAAGATCAGTGGCAATAATCACTGGCAGAGTCGAATTCTAACCTAGATAGACATACTTCAAGTGTTCTGGGAGTGGCTTAAGCTCCAACTCTGGTGGTTCCTTAATTGATGGTTTCGGCTTTTTTATCTCTCTACTGGCCAACTGGAGTGGCTCAAAATAACTCACATCTTCAGCCTCCAAGGCTGATTCCTTAGGTTCCTTAGATTCCTCGAATAGTCCAGCTATGCCGTCATCAAATTCTGTATCCTGGCACAATTGTGCCATGTCCAAAATAAATATGGACTCCATCATTTTATCGGCTTAACATTCATCAGGTTCATCTGCATATTTCAAAGCTTGAAACACGTTAAAAGTAACATGTTGATCATTCATTCTCATGGTTAGTTCCCTTTATGAACATCAATAAGAGCCCTACCAGTAGCAAGAAATGACCTACCCAAAATAATTGGCACATTAATATCAGTTTCATAATCCAAAATGATAAAATCAGCTAGGAAAATGAATTTGTCTACCTTTACCAACACAACCTCAATCTTACCCTTAGGATGTGCATAAGATCGGTCTGCCAATTGAAGTGTCACTGTGGTAGTCTTGTATCTATGCCAAGCTTCTTAAAAACTGATAGTGGCATCAAATTGATGTTGGCTCCCAAGTCGCACAGCACCTTCCCCATGAACTTGTCGCCAATTGTGCAAGAAATAGTAAAACTCCCTGGATCTTTCAGCTTTGGTGGCAATCGGTTTAGGATCATGGCACTGCATCCCTTAGTGAGAGCAACAGTTTCAAATTCTCCCAACTTTTTCTTTTTGGACAATATGTTCTTCATGAATTTTACGTAGTTGGGTATTTGTTCAAGGTCTTCCACCAATGGAATGTTAATTCGCAACTGTTTAAGCACTTCTAAAAAGTGTTTAAATTGTTGGTCCTGCTTATGCTTTTGAAGTCTTGCTAGAAATGGTGGTCATGGATATACATATACTGGTGTTGTCGACTTTGCCAAGGTAGTGCTGGCATCTATTTTGGCATCAGTCTGCTTATCATCATTGTTGGCATCATTTTTGGCACTGGGACTGGCATCCTGTTTGGCACTCTTACTATATGATCGCTGGCATCATCTACTTTCTCCTTCTCTACTTTTCTGGGCATGTCTACTGGCACAAGCTTTGCATCTTGGCTGATGATCGGCTGCTTGGCAGCTATTTCTGTTTTGCATTGCTTACCACTCTGAAGAGTTATTGCCTTGCATTGTTCATTTTCTTTGTACCGGACATCTTTAGTGTCACTTGGCAAAGTACCTTGGGGTCGATTGCTAAGTGCATTAGCAATCTGCCCAATTTGTATTTCCAAGTTTTTTACTGATGCCGCCAAACTTTGGACTGTTACTTCATTTCGCTCTATATATTGTGTAAGATCTCCTCCTTGGTTGCTTCTTTGCCCTTGCTTGAAATTTTTTCGAGCTTTCTGTGGCATGGTATTTTGATAAAATGCTGGCATGACATTGTTGTTCTACCGTTGGAAGTTTTGGCGCGGGGCATTGTAGTGATTGCCTCCTTGATTTCCCCATGCTAAGTTAAGGTGTTGTCTCTAACCTCCATTATAGGTATTAGCATTATAAAAACGACCAGTATTCCCAACAAAATTTACCGACTCGGGATTAACAGGGCATTCATCCACATTGTGGTTTTCTCCACAAATGGTGCAAAATGGATCAAGTGCTTTGACTTCTCGGGCCTCATTGTTCTTTTGCAACGTTCTCACCATGCTAGCGAGGTTGGAAATCTCGGCATAAATGGATGTGAGTTCACCAACTTTCAACTTCCCACTGGCTTTAGTCCCGGTCCCAAGACTAGCAACAGGATACTCGAAGTCGTTGATCGAAATTCTCTCAAGGATATCAACAACCTCAGTGTACTTCTTATCAAGCAATGATCTGGCTGTTGAAGCATCCACAATAGTATTTGTTTGTGCATTCAATTCATTGTAGAAGGTTTGTATTTGGGTCTAAATTTGGGAACCCATGCATTGGACACCTTCTTAACAAATCTTTAAATCTTTCCCAAGCTTCATAAAGAGTTTCATCCTCGGCTTGTTTAAATGTAATGATTTCACCATGCAACTTGGCAGTGAGTGTTGGTGGCTGAAACCGCGTCAAGAACTTCTAGTAATGGTCTGCCCAATAAATAACTGATCCTGGTGGCAAAGAATTAAACCATGCCTTGGCTCTGTCTCTCAAGGAAAAAGTAAACAATTTTAGCTTCACGGTATCTCTAGATACTCTAATTTGTTGAAACAGTTCGCATATCTCCATGAATTGTTTGAGATGTTGTATCGGGTCTCCAATAAGTGCTCCATCGAATTGTTCTACATTCAAAAGATTTTGGATCATTACGGGTTTAAGTTCAAAGTTAGGCTCATCGACATCAGTGCCAATAAGTCCCGGCATGAGATTTGTATTGTTAGGTGCTGAATGTTCTCGGATTGGCCTCTCTTCTTCTTCAGGCATATTTGGGACATTAGGAGGCGGTGGTGCATTGTTATTAGGGTGATTGTTAATGGGTGGATCATTATTCACCACACCATTCCTTTGATTGCCTTGATTCATTTCTCGGTGTCGCCTCTTTAACCTCCGTAAGGTTCTCTCAATTTCCGGATCGTATGACCACTCGTCCACCACTAGGTGGTTTTTGGTCATGCACCGGTGAAAACAAAAATGAAAACAAAAACAAAATAAGTAAAAATTTAAAAACAATCAAATCCGTTGCAATCCCCAGCAATGGCGCCAAAAATTTGTTGACTCTCAAGGAGATGTGTAAAATAAATGCTGGCAAAAGGTATAAATGGTATGTATTTGGGCAAGAAAAACTGTGCCAAGAGTCTTTTGCGTGCAAGTATACACGGTTGACAAGTAATACAGCTTGGTAAGCTGAGTTATCGATCCCACAGAGATTGACTTGGAATTCGATTGTTTGATTGTTACTTGCTTTGGAAGAAAAGATTGTTGTTTGAAAGAGTTGATTTTAAAACTATGAAAATAAAATAAAATAGAAACTGAAGTAAAGTGTTGGCAAGGAAAGTGTTTTCAAATGAATTATGATTGTTGGCAGGGAATGTCTGGTTTCAACGTGGTTCATGCCAGCCTTTATTGGCAAAACTGTCTTGGCATTGTTTGCCGAGCAGATTCAAAAATAGCAAAGCCTCTCGATGGTCATTGCCCTAAACTGGCCAAGTAAAACCCCCTATATCTCTATAGTGTATGTTTTCCTTAAACCAATTTGATTTAAAAACCAATCTATACCCCTGGGGGTGGATTTCACTTCCGAAGTAAGTTTATCTACTTCAACGACTTCTCTCAAAGCTTCTCTCCCAAGTGTTCAGCAACTTGATCGTTGTCAACACAAGTCTGTTAAGATATTAGAAGGCAATAAGCTAATTGTGCCAGCTCTCGCTTTGTCACGGTACTTAGGAAAAATTAAAGTATGCAAAAGAGACAAACTTTGCCAAAAGCATAATTACTATAAATGAACTAAGGCATACAAGCCAACGTTTAAAACCAAAACATCCCCACCAACTATTAAATTAGTTCATGGTGTGAGGGTTAACCAACAAACCAACAAACGTTTTCAACATCACCATCGTAAAAAAAACTAAAGATAAACAACTTGCGCCAAGGGAATAGGCAGAGGGGTCTCTCGATGCAGCCCTCTACGTCAGGCTCTTAGCCAAGAGGTTGAACCACCATTCCTCGGTTGCACTGACCGTCACTCGCCACTTCAACACCTCGCTTCGATCACCTCGACCTTCACCGGTATCTCCTCCTTGTCAATCTTCTTTCGAGCTTGATCGGGTAGTGTATATATAGGCGTGCAAGGGAAGAGAGTAGTATAACTCTCTCTTCATTTGAAATTTGAATGCTCCATAAATAAGAGATAAGCCCCATCTAATCGGTGTGATAGATTATCAAGCTAGGGCTAACATCATCATGCCATAGTCATCCTGGCACAACCTTGCCAACACAGCTTGGCATCACCTTGTCTGCTATTTTTTCGGAGGCTGTCCAAATGCGATTTTTAAGGAGCCTGAGTGTATCCGATTTTTCGGAGGCTCTTCCTCTCTTGGCATGGCTGCTGGCTTACCTCTTGCCAACAGATGTTTGGCACACATCTGATCATTTCGTGCCCACAGCATCTGGTATTCACCTTGGTATTCCTAACTGCGTCCCTGCATCCTACGTTTATTTCTCCTGCCAAACACACTACCAACCTGCAAAAAGGCCATAAAAACAACCTTTCACACAAGCATATGCATCCAACTAACTCCTTGATGCAAATACATGACATATCAATCTAATTCAACTAAATGTACTTGAAAACAATCAAAAGCAAATCAAAATAAGTATGAAAAACAATACTTTTAAGGAGGTAACAACTATGAAAGATATTATAAATATAATGCATCAGAAAGAAAGAGAGAAAAATGGACTAATCCACTAAAAATCTCATACAAAGGTGAAAAGAAAAGCAAACATTTCAATAGAGATTAACATACCATTAAAATCTAGAAACCTTCATGAATCTTCTTGTCTTTGGCCAAACGAGACGCTTTACAAGATAAAAAAGACTAGGGAGCGAACCAACTATTAGACAGATTAATTCGCTACATAGTTCTGATTATATCGGCTAATAAACCAACAAACAAGTGGGGATCAATTTTTTCTATGACCACCCATAGAATCAAAACAAAAAGCTAGTGCTGTGAGGATCTCTATACGAGCACCAAATGATCGCTAAGGTATGTTGAAATCGTGCCAAACAATAGATGAAATGAACCACAAAAGCCAATAAAAAGCATGCCACAAAGACAAAGGAAACACGTGCCACAAGAGCAGATATTCTTGTTAAAATTGAGAAAACAAAACATGAAAGAGCAAGAAAAATAATGGATATGGGTGGTCTATAATCAATATTAAGACTGATTGTCGTCATTGATTAAGCAAAATGGAGATAAGAAAAACTTGAGGTGGTTATGGAAAGAAAACTAAGTTTTTAGGAGAAAAACTAGGCTTTGTAACATTTGATTTCCAATGTGATATTGAGCAGCTGAAAAATTAGGGTTACCAAGTTCACTACCCTATATTTCTGTCTGACGCAAAGCCACTCAAAGGTCCTCACACTGTCGGCGGAGGCAACCCATCGTCCACCATGCTCCTCAACACGGCCTGGCCTTAATGGTAACCGCCCGGTAGGGTCATCAATTCCGCAGGCTTCCTCCAGCGCGCCATGACTACGATCAAGCACAGTGTGCTTGTCAAAACTACCTGGATCAAAAAATAAGATGCAGTGAACGTGGATTGAACACATGACCTTCAAATCTTGAGATGCTCTCCCAACTGAGCTATCCCTGCTGGATGTGCAAGTTTGTTTTTCTAAATATTTAGAAGTGAATATCTATTTGGCAGTGCATAAAACGTTGGTGCAGCAGATGAGAAGTTCAGCAGTAGAAGATCACTTTTCGAAATCTCTTTTCACCATTGTCATCTGGCTAAAATAAAAAGATTCAAGGCATCAGCTACAATTAACACGGGAATGCATGCATGATGAAACGAGTATAATAATTATCCCAAATAGAATAGAAAAGAAATTTCTGTCTCTCTTTTTGGGTTCTATGTGTAACTGTAAAGAGCAAAGAAGGTGCAAGGAAATTACCAAAAGTGGGATGGGCGGGGACAGAGGCATAGGGCTGGTGCTGAGCCGGGCTATGGGCAATCATCATGGGCCCGTCGAAAGATGTAAAAGCAGTTTTGTGATCGTGGTTGTGATGAATATCGTCGTCGTCGTCATCTTCGTAGCGAACGTCTAAAATCATGTTTAATCAGCCCAATACTCCCAACGGCATTGTTTGCAAGTAAAATATACAGGATAACTGTCGATGAGTTTTTGACAGTCTTGATTCTCGACTCTGATCCAAAATATAAAAATATTAATCTTATCCGATCTTGATTTTAATATAGTATAATCTGACCTAATCCCGACTCAAAAATATAGAAATCATAATATGATCTAATTTTGATTTCAATGTAATATAATTTAGGGTAAACTACTTCAATGACCACCTTACTTTTGATAAAGTAGCAATTTGACCATATTACTTTTTTTCTAAGCAATTAAACCACCAAACTATTTAAATGGTCTCAATGTGACCACCAACCGTTAGAAACCAAACGGCGTTGCTGACTTGGCTGGTTAAAATTAATGGCGACTGAGTTTTTTTCCATATTGGATACACACCAGTCCACATCAGCATTCCACCTAAACATTTTGAAAAAAACACGCTATAAAGTGTTCATTTCACAAACCCTAAACACATTTTTAACATTTTCTCCATTCTTTCTCAACATTCTGCCGAGAACAACCAAATTTCTTGGAGGTTGTAGAAGAAAATGGATACAGAGATGGATTGTGTGTGCTATTGTAAGGTTTGTTTGAAGCTAATAATAGTTTGGACTTATGAAAATCCAGGTATAAGGTTTTGGGGTTGTGGAAATTATCGAAGTGGGGTTAGTGATTGCAAGTTTTTTTTGTTGGTAGTGATAGGTCAAAAGGAGTTATTTTTGGTCTTCTTAAAAATTTGATGCAATGGAGGAAGAAAGAAAGAAGCAAAAAATTATTGGAAGTTTGCTTATTGGTGCTGTTGTTTTGGTGGGTTTTATTTTGGGGAAAATTTTCTCTTAGTGGTTCAATTGTTGTTCTTAATCATGGGATTTAGGAAGTTGTGCTTCAATTGTTGTTCTTAATCATGGGATTTAGGAAGTTGAAATTAGGTTATGACTATTAATCGGGGTTTGGGGGATTTAGGTTTTTGTGTAAGATTCTAATGTGTAATGGAATCTTAGAATGTGTTTTGCATTAACCCTCTAGTATATGGTAATGTAGTTTCCAGTTATTGTAATATATTTTCAGTTATCGTAATGTTGTTTCCGGTATTTGAAATGTCATGAAATGTTTTTATTGGAAACTGAAAAATCTAGTAAATTAAACACATGGAATCAAAGATAATTTTCATTAAGTGAATCTAAAACATAGTAAAGTAAATAAAAGATGATGACATTAAAGTTGGGAAATAATTCATACATCACATGTTTGACCAATACATATGTGAAACAAAAGATATTGACCCACTAAAGCAAGTCAAACAAAAAAAGTGATATTTCATATTTCTTATCACAACAACATGATGTTATACTTTGGTCAAATGTATGTAAAACACAACTTTGTTCACAAAAAGATTTTGGGTTCAACAAAAATAGAATCAAGGATCAATCCTTAGAGATGAGTGACTGCCACAACTCTCTTGACTCATAGGTACTTTGGGTGTGGGCATCCATCTGACAGTGTTGGCTTGTGACAGTTGAATTGGTGTAGAACTTGGACTTAGAGATGAGTGAGTAACACAACTCTCCTACCTCGTACGTATTGTAGGGGTGGGCATCCATCTAGCAGTATGGACTTGTGAAGGTTGAGTTGAAGCTGACCTTGGAGCTGGAGTTGGCCTTGGACCTTGACTGGTTCTAGCCTGACTTGTTGTTGGGGTGGTTCCAAGTCTTCTAATCTGCACAACAAAGAATTAAGAAACAAAAGTTTATCATTAAATCCATTCCATGTTTATGAACCAAATAAAGTGTCAAGAAGTAAGCCAAAAATCAGTAATGTAACTTACTGGCAGTTTTGGAATTCTGGGATTTTTTCTTGCAGCAGCATTGAATGTTTGTCCAGTTCTTCTCGGATTGGCACCAACCTTTCCCTTGCATGTTCTAATATTATGTCCACTCCCTTTGCATCTTTTACAAAAGATCTTGACGCCCCTCCTTGACACCTAACCAGTCTGAGGTGGTGCTTCATCAGTTTCCCTATTTCTTTTCTTATGTGGTCTTCCCAGGGGTCTTCTAAAGATTGGAGGCAAAATAAGGTCCATTGTGTCATCAGTTTCCCATTGTTTCTCACCCCTTACAGCACTTACCAAATGGGAATATATTGCTCTTTGGGTTGACACAAAGTAACAAGAGTCAACATATTTTTCTGGCCTATCTTCAATTGACAAAATCACAGCAATAGCATGAACACATGGAATGCTTACATAGAAAAAGAATTGATTAGTAATTATGAATATTTTATAATTGAATGCTAAATAAATGAAGTTAACTGCATGGAATACCTGTTAGTTGCCATTTTTTGCATGAGCATGTCCACTCTTGAATGTTAACCGAATGCTGACTTGAAGGACCACGTAAAACCTGGTACATGTGTCCACCAGCATAAAGAGGCCAACACTGTAAAAAAATTAGGACAAAACAATTAATCAGTTTACATAAAACATGAAAAAAGCATTAAACAGTTAATATAAAACATTAAAAAAATGTTACAACTAGCATTAAATAGTTTTGCAAAGGTAAAAACTATCATTAAACAGTTAACATAAAACATGAAAAATAGCATGAAACAGTTAAACAGTTATACCTATGTGCTAATGATGTTGCATGTTCTAACTTCTTCTGAATCTTGGGGCATAGAAGCTCTGTCCACTTTTCAGCTAGATCCTTCCTTTTAGCAAGTCTTTGCATCAACTTTGATCTAATAGATTCTACCAATGTAATGATAGGTTTGTCTCTAGCTTCAAGTATTAGCTGCCATGTATTAGTAGTAGTAATTAGCCAAGTTGGAAAGTATTTGAATATTTACAAATAATAAAGTTGGAAAGTAATTAGCAAAGTTATATTATTTACCTTATTGAAACACTTGCAGTTATTATTTAGAAGCATGTCTGACTTGCACCCAAAAGAGAAATGTGACTTTGACCAGTTAGTGGGATCTTTTGGTGAGAGTCACTTCCAAGCTTTCTCTGATAAAACCTACATAATAAAGTGACAGTGTTCAAAATAAAACTCAATCAAATATAAAAAGAATTTTAAAAAACAAGTTAATACCTTCAATTCATCCATGACAGATTGGAATTCTCTGATATATGTAGCCTTTGCAGTTTTCCACAGTTGGTCCTTCACTGCTTTTCCTACAAAGTCCCCACTGCTCTTAGCATTTGAGTACAAGTGCCTAACACATGTTCTATATGCTGAATAGGGGAACTCTTCTTACACACAACAAAGTAAAACAAAAATTATTAGTGCAGTTTTATTACAAAATTAAAAAATCAAAATATTTTTTTAAAAAATTACTTATACCTTCTGTCTATCAGTCATAAAGGTAAAGCTGTTAGAATTCTTAATCTCCATATCAATGGCAAATAATTCTAGAAACCAGCACCAAGATGACTCATTTTTACTCTCCACAACAGCAAAGGCTATAGGATAGATTGAGTCATCTGCATCTATTCCTACAGATGCCAAAAGATGACCTTTGTAGTAGCCCTTCAAGTGGCATCCATCCAGACCTATAATGGGCTTACAGCCTGCTTTGAAGCCATCTTTCATTTCTTGCATACAAATATAAAGTCTCTCAAACTTTCTTTCATCTAACTTGCAAACAGTTATTGTCCCTAGATTAGAGTGCCTCAATTCCCCTAGGTAAGCAAACAGATTTGCATACTGCTCCTTGTGGTTACCATTCTAGTGTTCAAGAGCAAGATTTTTTGCCCTAATGCATTTACATTTAGGTACAATTATGCCCCAATCTTTGTGTACAGCTTCTTTTAGGGAAGTACATGAGAAATTGGGATCAACAAAAAAACTACTAAAGTAGTTTTTAGCTAGCCACTTAGCAGTGACATTGGAATTTTTAAACTCCCTAAGACAAGTATGTTCACCATTTATAGACCTAATCTGCCAAGTACCAGTAGAAGGGTCTTCACCATGGATAGGAGCTGCCCATAACACCCATGGACACTCTCCTTTACATTTTACTTGGATCCTTCTATTATCATTTCTCTTTAACTTAACACAGTTCTATTCTTAATACTGTACATCTTAATTGCCTCTTTAAGTATTTTCTTGCTTGCAAATACCAGACCAGTCTTCAATTTAGGGTTAGATAAGTCTAAATCACTATTAAATTCAGGAAATCTAATTTTTTGGTGGACCATCTGAATCTGACTCGTCTAAACTTTGTAGTGAGTCTGATTTTCCACTGTCATTGTCACTTTCATATTCTACTTCCTCACTGCCCGACCCAATATTCACAGTGAACATTTCATCCTCTGAACTAACAAATTCATTTTCATTGTCATTAAATGTTGACTTATCAGTGGATGACTCAGACTCAGCATGATACTCATCATCTTCTGAGTCAGAATCAGAATCTACCCTAGTTTCAGACTCTACCCTAATCTCAGGCTCATTCTCCAGTACAGTTTCTTCTAAGTAAATATGAAGATAATGATCCCTAGGTAAATGTCTCACCATCTCAAGGACATCATTATCATTTTTCAAATGTTTCACCTCTAGTGGATTATCTGACAACTGCCAAAACACATTAACAACATAAGTAATTACTAATTTCTCAACCATACTGACAATTTCAAACATAGACATTGTATCAACATCTAAGTTATCAAAATAATCCACTAACTGTCCAATAAATTTTACCCTAGATCACCTAACAAAAAAACCACCATGATGTACCACAATACTAAACTTCTCTGAATTAATCCTTGTTAAAAAACACAAATAAAGTCTTATTCATTTTGTGTATAATAACCAAAACAATATGCATGTACATATAGTATACACTCTTACTAAACAGTGTGGTCAACCAAGTCAAACAATAAGAAAATGGAGTATAAAGTCTTAATAAACAGTGCGGTCAACCAAGTCAAACAATAAAAAATGGAGTATAAAGTCTTACTAAACAGTATGGTCAACCAAGTCAAACAATAAAGAAATAGAGTATATATTCTTATTCAACAGTCTTACTCATGTCCATACAATATACATTATACAGAGATGAATCATGCAAAATAGGATAAATTAAACCATGCAATACAAAAGCATGTTCAAACCGTATTAATGGTGGTCTGTGAGGTCCCCTACAACAACCAAATAATAACAAAACAAATAATAAAGACCCCACCCACCATTGTAGTTTCATATTCGAATGTCAAACCACATGCAAACCAATAAAAAATGTGACTATTTTATTGTTAAAAAGAAACCATAGTTTACTGCAAACCAACAACTAACAGACAAAACCCAACTTACTTTATAAGAACAATACAAAATCTAACTTTTTGAACTTATAATCCTTAATTTAATCATCTTTTTTACCCATACAAAATCTATAAATGTGTACTTTAAATCTCATAACAAAACAAAATCAAACTTTTTTAATGCTAAACCCAGATATTTAACCCCAACATCGTGTATTAACCCTAATCCCAAATATTAACCCTAAAATTAGTACTTTATTGTAATCCCAATTAGTAACCCAATATTAGAACCCTAATTTCAAATAATAATCCTAATTTCAAAACAAGAACAATAAATCTACTTACCGTATTTCAGACCGAGATTCCCTTTTTTGCGAAGATTCCACTCATCTCCTCTCTATCTCCAACAATTTCTCAATCTCCTTGGAATGAAACGCCCAGTTTTTTAGTTTCCTAAAGCTATCAGAGAGGATTTTCGGGGATAGAAAGTAAACAAGAAGGATTAGGTTAAGCTTTTTGCCTTTTTGTTTTCCATTTACCTAGCTGGCATTAATATTATTTTTATTTTACACCTTAGAGTCGCCGTTAATTTTAACCAGCCAAGTCAGCAAGGCTGCTTGGTTTCTAACGGTTGATGGTCACATTGAGATTAATTAAATAATTTGATGATTTAATTGCTTAGGAGAAAAAGAAATGTGATCAAATTGCTATTTTATCAAAAGTAAGGTGGTCAATGAATTAGTTTATCCTATAATTTAACTTAGGGAATATCTACCATAGGTCATGTAGTAGGTAAGTTGACCTACTATAAAAAAAAAAATTAGATAAACTATATTAGAGGTCATTCAATTATTAATAAAGTTACAATTGAGTCACTCAATTATTAAAAGTTACAATTAGGCCACTCAATTAAAGTTTTAAGTACGCTCGGATCACTCTTCGGTTAAAATACAAACGAACATCTAACAAGATTTGGTGTAATGATAGTTTTAGTCCTCAAAACTTATATACTCTATTAATTTAATCTTAATTCAAAATAATTCAATAAGTTTAACCCTTAATATTTAAAAAAAGACATCAATTTAATCATCTTCTTCTCCAAATCACATGTATACCCTCGTTAACACTAGAGTACTTCATTTAAAATCACTAGTTAATCTAATACACAAATTTATAAATGTAAATATATTTATAATTATTTTTAATGTTAGATCTATAATTAGTATCTACATTAAAATTAAACTCGTTGAAATATGTTAAAAATTATTTATGAAAACCTTCAGTTTTAGTTATTGCTATCACGTAATTTTCTACAAAAGTTAAGGTTTTTGTATTATTATACAATTTTCTTAATAAGTTCATATTTTTGAATGACTTCTTATTTTCATTTTATTTTAAAATAAATTAATAATTAAACTTCTTAAGTTACTGATTTTTTATTATTTAACATATTTATTAAATTCTTAGCAAGTCTGTGTATTTTTTAATTAAAAAGTGAAGTTGATAAAGATTTAGTAATAGAAATTAGTGATCATTCATATAGAAGTATTAAAAGTCATTTTAGATGATTTTAATTACTTACTAGTAATATAAAAAGTTATGTTCAGAGCATTAATTGTAAAAATAATGTTTTGGAACGATTTGGTTAGGGAGAAAATTCGTATAGACTAATGTGAATTCTTCTATACATGTGTTTGATTGAAGAGAGTCAATAATTAAATCATAATGAACCTTTTACATATACATTGAGGTGTGATTGAAGTGTCTTTTGTCATGTCAGTTATGAAAATCTTAAGTAATTTTGATGACTTATTCAATTTATTTTTATCTTACATATTATTGTAATTATTATTTGTGGGTGAACTACCAAATTTAAATTCCTAGATCCACCCCGATAAAACTCGATTCCGACCTGACATAGTAGAAACATAATCCGATCCCAATCCGACTCCAAAATTTTAATAACAATAAATTAAATCCACTCACAAAAAATAATAAAATAATAAATATACTATATAGAAATAATTATAAAATAAAAAATATTTTAATAAATATATGAAGGCGGAATGAAACGAATTTCATCTAAACTTGACCCCGACTCGCACAAAATTCTTAACAAAAAATCTATTCCAATCCTCGATTAAAAAGAAAAAAAAACTCAACCTTGATCAATTTGATTGGGTCTAAATCAATCAAGATTGAAAAAAAGTTCCATCTCTATTAAGTACTATTCTTTTAACAATTTCTATTAGAACGAGGGAGAAAAATTTTACTCTTAATAAGTAATGAATTCACATTTTAAGTAAAGAAAAATATGTTAATTGAGAGTTCTTTTTAATAGAAGCCTCTAATTTTATTAAACAAAAAAATACTTAAAATTACAATAAGGGTTACAACTATCATCGTAAATTAAATACATAATTTAGATATTTTTCTAAAATTAGCCATTTTAGATCATACAAGGACCATATATGAAAAATGTTAAAAACCCATCCAAAAAACTCGAACGAAAAATAGACATGAACAAATCTGACTGCATCAGCAAACGAACCACAAAAAGAGATTAAGCTATTAAAAGACCACCGAAAATCGTAAATCAAAGTCAAGTACCGTGAAAAACTATTCACGAGCACAAACTGCATATTTAAATTTAATCAGAAGGTCAAAAGCAAAAGAATTAACATAATTACAAATAAACGTCAAATTAAGAGTTTTTAATAGCCTATTAATTGATCTATAGTAATAAAATACTAAATCTTTTAAAGAACGTCTAACATGAGGTTTGTCCAATAACAATGTCAAATTCAAGTTGTATGAATGACTCATAAAGTGATTTGACAATTGAATCATTTATGATGAAGAAAAATTATCAAGTTGGTATTTGGTCGAAATTATGTGAACTAATTCAACAACCATATTTAATACTAAGCTCTATCTTTGTTTTTTTATAATTTTTTAAATTATAATTTTTGGCCTATTAAAAGTATTATTTTTTTCTCTAGAGTCTTTTCCTTTTTCTCCCTTTTAAGTAAAATTAAAATTAGAATTAATTTTTTTAAAAAAAATTATGTGAATGGATTAAATTTGAATTTAATTGCATACACAAGATAAGTATTGAATAGAGAATAAAAGTTTAGGGATTTTTTTTAAACAGTTTCATTAAAAAGATATTCTATGTCTATTGAATATGTTTAATATTGACCTTTTATGATTAAATTTTTATTTTTTTTATTTTTATTACTTTAAATTTATTAATGAAAAATAAAAAATATATATTTTAAAAACTTTTATAAAACTTAATTAAACAAATATTTAAGGTTAAATTTAAAAATATAATACTTGATAAATTGAGTCGGACGGGGTAGGTGTTTGTGGTGTTTGCAATCCTAGCCACACGATTTTCATTAAATATTGATAGTTAATCTCCTCCATTGAGATTAAATCTACAAGTCTCTAGAAACTCCAAGCTTCTCATTTCACCACCGACCCGCCCACTAAACAAACCATTTTTTCCTGATGGTATAAAGCTAGAAAAATATTGATATGATTAAATAATTATTTTTCATTTTTTAAAATAATTTGTCTCTTAATGTTTTATTTTGAGTAAAATAATTTTTTTGTGAATGAAAATTGATAGTCAACCAACTATAAACATTTTAAATAACTTTAACATGAAAATAATTTTATATTTTATATGATTATTTTTTAATTGTTGAGGCATTCTTCTAAGTCTAAAGTATCTATATAACATTACCAAGTCGACATGCACTGTTATATAATTTTGTCACATTATTTCAAATTATTAATTGACTAACAATTTTTATTCGTAGAAAGATCATTTAAACGTAAAATAAAATATTAAGGATAAATTACTTCAAAAAAAGAATATGAAATAAAATGATTATTTAATCAAACGTTATAAATATTTTTTTTTGTCAATTATGCCTTTTTTTTCTTTTCCATCACCTTTCTTCTTTACCGTGAATTAAAAAGGTTATATGCGAGACCAATAACCATTTGGTCTAGTGGGATAAGACACTAGTAAGGATGTAAAATCAGGTAATCGTTCAGGTTTCAGGTCAGATAAAATCAGATACGAGTTATGTCAGGTCAATTTAATGGTTCGACTCGAATCAGGTTGGTTCGGGTCGACTCAGATTCAGGTCATTATCAGGTTGATTTCAAATCAGATTGAGTTTAGGTTCGGGTTTGGGTCAGGTTAATTCAGGTCGGGTAAGTTTCAGTTCAGGCCAAAACGGTCGGGTCCGAATCAGTTAATTAACGGTTAATTCAGGTTCGGATGGACTTTAGGTCAGGCCACGTTCAGGTCGAGTCACGTCGTTAACGGATAAAATTCAAGTCGAGAATATCGATTTCGGTTAAATTTCAAGTTGGGTCTTACCGTGTACAAATAGACTTCAGTATTGTGATTTTGGGTAAATTTCAGATAAAAATAAAATTTTAAGGATTAATATGAACCAAAATATCTCTTAAGATGCCGAAATATTTTACAATTTAAAAATATATATAATTATGAATAAATTTATTTAAACTAAAATTTAAAAGTAAATGTTAAGACTAAAATGAAAAAATAAACAAGTGAGGACCTAAAAAGTAATTAATCACAAAACAAAAAAATAAGAGGCAAATGTAAAATGGGCAATTAATTATTAAATTAAATTTAAAAAGATTCTATTTGAATTTTAGAGGGAAAGAATTTAAAAATTAGGAGGCTTAATTCCCTCCAATTTTTGTCATCCCCCGATTATTTTTTTTATAATTTTAATTAAAGTGAAACGGTAGGAGGGAAAGTTTGCCACCCGCGTGGGTTGTAAGTTAGAATAAATTACTCTTTTAACCATTCTAACTTTAGATGTTTTTATTTAAGTCCTAAATTTTCACTTTTAAGTTAATTTAATTCAATTGAGTCTTAATTTAAATTAATTTATT
Organism: Hibiscus mutabilis; assembly: GCA_019671005.1. Classification (NCBI taxonomy): domain Eukaryota; kingdom Viridiplantae; phylum Streptophyta; class Magnoliopsida; order Malvales; family Malvaceae; genus Hibiscus; species Hibiscus mutabilis. The sequence goes on from CM033712.1 coordinate 61,810,636, forward strand.
TGAAATTTCACATTTAGTTTTAGAATTCTTTTAATTATGTACACGATTTATGCTTCTAAGTTTTAATTTAGCTCAATTAGATCCTAAGTTTAATAAGTTAATTCAATTCGAACATTATTATTATACCATATAAATTGTAATTTAATATAATTATACACAAAATTTTGATTTGGATGTAAATATGTAATTGTACACATGAAAGTTGAAACTTTGATTTGGTTTAATTGTACACATGAAGCTTTGATTTAAATATTTAATCAAATTCAAATGCATAAATTAGCTAGTTGAATCAAAATTAATCTCGTAAATCAATAACTCTATATTAAACGATAAGGTATTAATACTAAACCCAAAATCATAAACCTTTAAGAATCGAAATTAATCTCGTAAACCAATAACCATAAGCTAAATCATAAACCATTGATACTAAACCCTAAACTTTAAGGAATCCAAATTAATCACATAAACCAATAACCTTAAACTAAACCATAAATCTTAAAGAATCAAAATTAATTTTATAAACGAATAACACTAAACTAAACCATAAATTGTTAATATTAAACCATAAATTATAAAGCTTAAAGAATTATGTTGACAACATTTAAATATTTAATAAAACTTTTAAATATTTTTATATACTATAATTTATAAATATAAAATGTAACATATTAATTTAATGATCACAGTTAATCATATACTTTAAATTGTGAAGATGTATTTTATCATACTATAATATAATAAATTCAAATCACGCAAATTCATCAATGATAACTTATTAGTTATTACAAATCAGATAAATACCAAGTCAAATAAATATCAAATCAATTCATTAACAAGTCAGGTCATTTACAGGTTGAGTCAATTACAGATTAGGTTCATAATAGGTCAGGTTCATAACAGGTCAGATAATATCAGTTATTTACCAGATTAATCTCAGGTTCATGTTCATATCAAGTCAAATGCAGGTTGTGTTCGGTTATCACATTATCAGGTTAAATTGGAATTCAAGTCGTTCTTAAGTCGGGTTCAGATCTAAAAGTTCCAAGTCCAACTCAGGTTTAAGTCAACACCAGTTCAGACTCGAATCGATTTCGGATCACCACCACCTCAGGTCGCAAGCAATTCTAACTCAAGTCGGTTTCAATCAATTTTGCAGGTCGAGTCAGTTTTTTATATCTCTAGACACTAAATCTCTTAAGTAAAGTCAGATGTTCGAATCTTGATATTTTAAATAGTTGTATAGAACAACTGAGTTGAGAAAATCGTTTCATAATAAGCCTTACCAGTATCGGTCCGAATTAATCATTCATTGAATTAAATACATGTGATAAAAAAAAAGTTATGTGCAAGACTTTCTCGGACAGGCCAAGAAACAACTGATCTAAACTAAACTCTCATTCCATAACCGGTCAATGTCCACAGACCTCCACAAACATTATATAAAAAAGAGGGTGCAACAGCCAACAGTGAATAGATAAGTTACACTTGTAAGTAATTCCACATTTTTCATACCTGAAAGGCCAGGCAAAATGGAGAAGATCCCTGCACCATCGCATATCTCAATTCGCTCCAAGAAAATGCATGATACAGTAATTAACTTTTCCTAGAACCGTTGATACTGTAAGATTGTGCCCCAAAACAAGATGATTGTTCTCTCCCCCAAAAAAAAAAAAAAATCCCCGTCTCCTTTCCAATGTTTGCACCATTCAAGAAAGAATTTTAAACAAAAGCGATTCTAGTTATCTTAGTTTTACATCATTCACAGAAAATTCGAATCTTGTCAATCTATATACACCCAAAAATAGGAAGAACTATGACTAGATACAAACGAAATTACCAGGAAACGATGACCGAGAAGAAATCAACTTTGAACAAAAGAGCTTGACAATTCTTGTTAATATGAACAAACCAGATGTCCCATAGCTGAATTTGCAGTAATTGCCTAACACTATCATCCAAAGACCAATTAAAATAAATCAACAACCGATTCGAGAAACCCATTTTTCTTTCCAAGAGGCTAGAGCAAATACATCCATCAAACAATGAATAATGTAAATTCTTGAGGATGCATTATTCAATGTAACTAAAAACCACAAACGTGGCAGTAGCCGCAGTACAACAACAGAATCAAAAGAAGGAAACAAATGCCTCAAATGTTTTGATTTCATCCTCTTCTTCCTCACTATCGTATTATAATTCCATCAAAATTTCAATTCTCCATCTATGATTCAATCTAAGCCGATAAATTTACAAAATTTCCCATAAAAAATGAATAAGGTTCCAAATAAAGCAAAATATTACCATAAGAAAAATGTCAATCATACCAATGTCAAGCTATGGATTCCTTAGCTTCTTCCCGTTCTTCTTCAATCTTCTTCTTGTTCTTCTCAATGGCAGCTGCAACCTCTTGAGGCATATACTTCTCGTCATGCTTAGCGAGAACCTCGGTGGCCGAAAAGTAACAGTCGCCGCTCCGTGCTTTCGTAGATACGCTCCTCGACGAAACGTCCCTTTTAATTTCTACCGTAAAGGGCTTAACAAATCCTTCAACCACAACGGAATGTCCTTCTCTAAACAAATCCGGTAGCGAACCTTCGTACCGGACTAAAATATCGGTTATCAAATCGGTAATGACGAATTCCATTTCTTTACAAGAACCGGGTTGAACCACGCTTCCTTCGAGGACCAGACCGCCGAGTCTGAACTTGGTTTTCGACGGATTTTTCGTGTACTTTTCGAGGGCGTCGGTTGGGGTAACGTAGAAAACTAATTGATCTTGAAAATTGTTGAGGACTAAAACTACGAATCCCGCTACGCAACCGAAGGTTAAGGCGTAGGTCCAGAGGCGGCGGGTCTGGAGCTGGCGTGCTCGGGCCCCGATGTCGACCTTCTTGGGTCGGGTGGGGACGCGGCGCGTGGAAGAGGAGAGGAAGCGGATCGTGGGGGATGTGAAGAATTGGTTGATGGCGGCTATGGGAGGTGGCGCGAGATGAGAGATCGACGGCGGAGATATGAAGGTGGATAGAACAGGGGAGTACTGACGGTGGTGGTTGCGGAGGAGATGGGATCTGAGACGGAGGGCGAGTCTGGCGGCCATTTTGTTGACTTTCCCTTTTAGTTTTTCTTGGGAAAGCGGTGGAAAATTATAGCGTGCTAATTTAGAGGGTTTATGGGTGGGAGAACATAAAGGGGGAGAAAGGCGGCACGGCAGTTTAGTTTTGGTAGCTTTAATTGCGTGGCAAGCACGGGAAACTATTTCAAGGCAAGGGGTGTAAATTAAAAGAGTTTCGTTTAAATAAGGTTGGTTTATGTTCATTTATTAATTTAAATAAATAAATATAAATAATATTTTTATGTTTTTTAGTAATCGAACGAATACGAATATATGTGTATTCGGTTTGTTTGTGTTTACAAATAAACTCGTTTATAGGATAAAAATACTTGTGGATGGATCTAAATACTATGGGCGATATATAAGTTCATGTTATAATACAAATTGTTTTGTTACTTTTGTTTTATTTATTTATTTATTGTTAATTTAGTTAGCATTTTTGAACATATAAACGAACATGTTCACGAACACTTAAACGAACACGTTCATGAATACTAAACAAACGAACACGTTCATGAATACTAAACAAATGAACACGAACACCTTCAAAAATAAATAAACGAACGCGAAATAATATTAAAAATTTAAACGAACACGAACATAGATCGATTTATTCCTATATTTCCAGGTTACACATCTGGAATTAATAAAATTTTGTAAATTTAAAAGGTTGAATTAATTTAATTTGAGATCAAATTAGTAAATTATATAGAAATTAATATTTAAATATTTTATTATATAAATTTATTAACTTATTTCACTACTAATATCGTTAACGGTTAATATTTTTGACTTAATTGAAATTAAATTAAATGTTTAACTATTTAATTGATAATTTTTTATTTAATGATCATATAAAATTGACTTAATAGTCTCCATCATAATAATATTCCTCTTATATTTTATATTAATAATATTTTAAATATCATAAAATTTTTTATTAAATAGAGAGCTATACTATTTAGGATAGATATTCAATCGAGTCGAACGAAAAGTTTCGAATTAATCAAATTGAAGATTACTATTTTATAATTAAAATTTTATTTGAAATTTTTTGAACCGAGTTTGTAACACCCCGACCCGAATGTCATAATTGCGTCTCAAGCCCAAATCATAAATTTTCTCAAACTGGGTTTAGCCAAATAAGTTATTTATCAAAAGTATTTAAAGTCAACGATTAAAAATATAGATAAATCTTTATAAATCATTACAAAAGAGCAACACTTTGAATTAAAACATTTTAAATATTCAATTTGATAAATACAATTTCAAAAGTGAGATTTACAAATTTGACCACGTAAGGTCCTATGAATACATACCCCATTAAACACAAGTATCGTACTCTAAAAACCTCCACATGCTGGAATCTCGTGTTGGTAGTGCTAATCGATCCCACAGTCTAACGGTCAACCTACGCACGAAAACAACGATTCTGAGCGATGAATTTATAAAGCTCAGTGGTACACGTTTACTCTATTATACTCCATGCTAATCATAAACATAAGCATACAAGCTAGTACGAGCAATAAGGGAAGAAAATAAACACGTGGCACTACCACTAGTCGTCTGAACACATGCTCTCATCACAGCAATCATCATACATGGCTCACAAAGCCCAATCATACTCAGGATCTCACTAGATCATCCGAGCGAAAGCACACAAGTCATACCACAAACATGGAGTGACGCCCGCGTCCACATAGTATCGGGATCATACACTCCGAGTAAGGTCCGCGTCCACACAACATTGGGATCCTACACTCCGAGTAAGGGCCCGCGTCCACACAACATCAGGATCATATACTTGTAGGGATGAGGCATGTGTCCACGCAGCATCGGGATCCTATATTCAGAAGTCTTCAACCATGGTATTGCAACACACTCAAACTCTCACTGGATATCCGGATCTCATCAATCAAGGGTGACTTAACCACACAAGTGCCCGTACTTGGCACGTAACAACACAAGATTCACCAAGGACCCCTATGGTTGCTATTACAAACAAGTCACTCAACATTTACTGATTTATTACTTATTAGACTCGTATATATTAATCCATGTTGTCACATTTATTCAAGGTGTAATTTAATTATTAATATTCACATCGATTTCCATCTTTAGCTTGCATTTATAGATAATTTATCGTATCGAGTACCGATACTTGTACACAAATATCGATACGATATCCTCGAGTATCGGTACCCACACGTGTATCAATACTGAAACTGCTTTCTGAAAATCTTTAATTTCAACAAGTACTGGTACGGCCAAGCTCGTACCGATACTCTATTCACGGGTTCGCACCATTTCCATGAATTCTGATTTACAACACTTTATTCGATCCCTAAAGCTTATGTAAGTCATTAGAATTTGTTTACTAACACAATTAATTAATTAATATTAATTATCGGTTTCATGATTATTTATTCGAATATTTATCCCTTAAGCATAACTTCCATCTAATTATGTTAATCCATTCGAACAAGCATACAAGCATCGCAATTAATCAACCAATCAATTAATCATTAAATAATCATACATGCATCTCAAATGACCCTAACCGGTCTCTAACACCTCTACGAGTCTCATCGTCTCATGCATCTCACACAAATATCAAATCTCATACTACCAGTCTCAACACATGCTTATTTATTGTCTACATATTTGCAGATACTAACACGCGAGGCAATCATATTTATGATGCTCATGAAGCAATAGGAGTTCGAGGTGTACTAACCTTAATCCGTTGTCGGTAAAATCCTCATCCAAGCTTCCTAAATATTCCATTTAACCCGATATTTAATCCCAAATAATCTTCGTATACCTATGAATACGAAACTACCTTAATTCATGTATCCCTTAATCAATTCACAAGGTCAAATGCGTAAAAGCAGCTTACCAGATTCGAATTTGACAAAACAGACTACGTCATTGGATCCAGAACGTTGAGAAACCCCCGGGTAAGATCTCTTGAAAAAAGTCAATATCGGTTGACGGTCTGGTCAACCCTAGTGAGCCAGTGTGAGTAAGTGCACGAGGGGTTGGGTGCACCCGCGAGCAGTGCTTCGGTGCGGGATGCATATGCACCCAGAGGAGTTATCCCATGCAGCGCGATGCACACAAACAACGTACACCCGTACGTCTACCCGCAAGGGCGGTGTGTGGTGGCGTGTGGGAGGCTTTCCAATGGCCGGACGACAACGGCAAACTCCAGTCCTATAGTTCTCTGGCCGGTGACCACGCCAATGACCTTTATTTTTAATTTTAACCACCAAAAATGCTCCAACTTGTTCTTAGTCGAATTTCTTCTGTCATTCTAGCAATGACGACCCTTAATTGACTCGCCTCGGTGAAAGCTTTTTAATGATGCGAGTGATGTCGCAAATGAATTCTCGAGTAGCGATAAATTGAGCTTTAAAGCTCTTCCCCTTCACTTTTTTATTTTTCTCTCGCTATTTACTTTTTTTTCTTTTTTATTTTCTCTCCCTCGTTTCATCTTTTTCACTTATCTTCTCTTTTTTTTCTAATATTTAAATTTCAAACTCTCTCTCTCAAAAATAACAATAACAATTTAAATAAAAACCCAACCTCACTTTTTTCTTATAACAATTTAAATAAAAACCTAACCTCACTTTTTTCTTATTTTCTCACTAGGCCCAAATTAGTTGTTCTTAATTTAAACTTTCAAAATAAATTAGGTTTGAGATCCAACTTTACAAAGCTCATAATTCGTACAAATTAGTTCCAACTTAAACGATTTTTAAATTGTTACATATTTCACTAAAAAAATATCGAGTTACTGGATCAACGAGCTTGAGTGTTGATTTTTTGAAGAACCACCTCCTGAGGTGATTGGCCAGGTGCAAATGGATAGTCATAGTGATTTTGGTTGATTTTGTTTTAGAAATTAGTTGAGTTAAAATAATACGTCCTAGTTTTCAAGTTTTATCTACCCTAATCAAGTTCATAAAAACAAATATCGAAATTAAATAAAAATTCAAACAAAATTTCGATCCTAATTCAAACTCATACAAATATTAGAATTTTTATTTTATTTCTCTTCTTCTTCTCAAGAGTTATTCTTCTATCAATTTTTTTAGAAAAGAAAAATAAATAGTTTTTTACTTCCAAATTAATTGTAATGTGTTTTCCCTTATGAAAGTCTGGAGTCCACCTAGTGAATATGCAGAATGTGCGTAAAATTTATTCAAATTTGAAACCTATCATCTTGGTGTGTAAAGGTAAATAATTAACGTTAAATAAAGAAAAAAGCATTTATCCACAAAGAAAAGAAAAGAAAAGAGTTGCAAGGAACTTGGAAAAATGAAAAGCAGAAGTTCATAAACTGTTCATTAATTGATGTTTAGACATCTTACAAAGAAGTACACAAATCACTAAAACACCAACACAACCAACCTTTTACTTAAAATTTAGTCATCAATTCAGCTTCCGCCACCACATGTCCTTCAACAGCTTCAAGCACCTTCTCCTTGGTCACCTACTCAAAAAACCAACAACAAAATTCATCACCAATTCATTTAAAAACAATATGTTATTATTTAAGCGGTAGAACCGAACACGTACTTTGTTGCCCAGATTCAATTCATCATCCAAAGCAAACAGCCTGAAGAGGAAACGGTGGCCGTGAGACGGCAACTTGGGTCCTCGCCACCCCGGAACCTTGTAATCATTGTTGCCTTCTTTGATGTTAGCATAATCTCCACCGGCCTCCTCTTCCTTCCCGGAGAATCCCTCCGGGAGACCCTTCAGCGTCGGGGGTATGTTAACCACCACCCAACACGTCCACGGCACGATAGGGCCGCTGGGGTCCGGCGCATCTATGTCTTCCACCACCAGGGCGAGCGACTGAGTCCCTTGGGGCACGTTGTACCATTCTAGTGGCGGAGACAGGTTCTTTTTTGCACCTTGACCCTCGTCTGTGTACTTCCTCGGCAGCTTGCCTTCTTGGTTTATGGCAGGGGATACAAGCTTGAACTGATCCTGGTCGCTAGTCATTTGTCTCGACAATTTTGATGCCTGGGTTGGGTTTGGCCATTGGGGTTTGGTTATATATACGGAGGTGGAGACGGCGGGGAAATGACAGGTGGTGCGTGGAGAAGCTGATGTAAACACGTAGAAAGCCACATGGAGAAATGGCATCCTGGATTGTTCTAGCAAAGGCCAAAGCATTCCTTTTTTATTTTTATTGATTGTTTATTCTGCTTATCCAAGTTTTAATTACTTGTTATATACTTCCTGTTAGATCAGGAGCATTAATCTAAGAAAATAAAAATAAATATTGATTTTATTTATTATATCGAATAGAGTACAAACAAAATTAAAACAAAAACAAACTGAAGCAATTTACTTGTTGAGCTCAATGTAACATACGGTTTCCTTGAAACAGATTCGTCGTTCCTATAGTACTTAAGAAACATTGGACGTCTATCTCTTAGGATACAACAACAGAATAAACACACGATAGCATATTTACAGCGATCAATAACCCCTCTTTAAGACAGAGTCGTTCGCTTAAATAATGCTTAAAAAAAGTCAGACATCTACCTTCTGAGATACAACAACATAATGAGCAATATATATATATATATATATATATATGCATAATGATTAGGCTAAGAACCCCTCTTGGTTAAATACTACAGCAATTTCCTTTTAAGCCTTGTATTCGGGTTTGTACCAATATTAAATAAAATTTTGACTCACTACCTATCTTCATTAACGCTTATACCAGAAAATATCTAAGATATTATAATACCAAAAACTCTTACCAACTCCCTTCACCGTTCAAGCTCCGATCTACCTCACCGCCCGGACGTAGCTGACACCGTCGATGTCAACGTGACTGTCGCCACACGCCGAACATGCCCCTAGCCGCCACTTGCGTAGACTCGCCGCCGTTCGCCGTGAAAAAACCCTAGAAGGTTCGGCAGAAACTTAAGACTTTCTTTACTATTTTTCGCAGATTCCAGCCGCCTCCGACGTCAGTGTGAGTCACTGCCACCAGCACAGGACTCCTGGTGCCAAGGAGAGCAAAACTCGACCCTTTGATCGTCCGTCCACCGACGTTTCGAAGGTCGTCGAAATCTCGAGAAAACCAAACGGTTTCCCCCTCGCCGCTATGATTTCCGCCTCTCCACGCCTCGGTAAGCCTCTGAAACCAACTCATTTATGTTTTTCATCGTTTCTGTCTCTGTGTTGCGGTGTTTTTCGGCCATTAAAGCTGCGCACGGTGTACACGCGCCGTCGAATACAGTTTCCGACCACCATGGTTGGTTCTTTCTTGAACCGAGTCGGTTCAACCCTAAACTGACCTGTTCGAACCGACCTGGCTATTGAACCATCAATAAAGCCTGCTCAAATTGTTGGGCTAGCCTACTTGAGGCCTAATAGCCCTATAGCCAAACCCATATGGTCCAAGCCCAAGCCCTGGCCGATCTATTTGACCCGAACTGCCTGACCCGACTTGAGGTTGACCCAGTCCGACCCGGCCCAAGCTCAAAACCTAATAACCCGAGTCCAAGCTAGACTCGATAACTCGTTAACTGAGTCAACCCATCTGAGTCAATCCGACCGAGTTAGCTCACTAAATCAACATGTCTGAGTCAACCCGTCTGACTCAACTTAGTGAGTCAACTCGCTCGAGTCAACTTGATTGACCGTTGACAAATGATGTCAGCGTTGACTTTGACCAAAAAGTCAATTTTTTTCCCGAAAACCCTCATTTTATGTTTTTCGACGTCTTGAGTTCGAGTTTGAAGTCCGTTTCGCAAAATCCTAACCCAAAAGTATTCGAATTTGACCTTGAACTAAACTTGCTTATGCATTTAATTATTTAGTTAAGAGCAATGTGAATAAGGACTGCTCTTGAAATTTGTTTAATTGAAGGTATTCACATATCTTCGTATCAGAGATGTTGAGGATGTCAAATTCAGGTTTGAAAGTGATCGAATGGAGTATCATGGTTGACCGATATAGCAAGGATTAAAGGTAATACATTACTTCATCTTGCATTCTTTATGAAACATATTGGTATTCAGTTAAGGTATCCATGATTATGATTAAGTGTACTTTCAACTCTGCTTGAGTCAATTCGATTACGAAATAAAAGAATAGTAATCTGGATAAGATCAAACTATTCGAAAGAAAAGTTTAATAGACCGAAAGGATCCCGAGTTCAGTAAGTGATTAATAAGACAATTAATCTCCCAATCCGATTAATAGTGTTAAAAGATTTGATATCTGAAATATTTTGTTAAGAAATAACGATAATACCCTTGAGAAGTAAGAATGACTAAAATACCCCTAACAAAGGAAATGACCTAGAATTTACACTCGATCATATAAAATGATTACTTTATCTGGAATTCTTGTTCTATTGGGAAAGACTTCGTTAACAAGATGCAAATATGTGTGATAACAAAATATTTGGATTTTCCTGAACTCTGGATAAATAGCTGAAGATAAATTTACTGAAAGTTTTTCGTATTCCTAAACTGATCTAAATGATAGTAAAGAATAAATTGATCGAAATGATTGAAATGACTAAAATAACCTTAGACACTGAAATTACCAAATTAATTGAAATGATAGATAAACTCTCGAGTTCTAGAATGAATGAATTGTTTGGAAATATCGAAAGTACCTGAATAACTGAAACACCATTGAGTACTTAAATGATTGAAATACATAAGTGATTTGAGATAAGTGGATGATTGGAAATCCTGAAATTTCTAATAGATCGCAAATGATTGTAATGCCTAGTGGGTTTGAAGCCCGACTCATGTATATAAGTCACTTCTGATAATGCTACAACACTAGAAGAATACCGCTTGAACACATGTTTGACTACTCAGGGTAGGTCTAGTGATTTCTTATGGAAGTGACTCGTTCAACTATACATTGCAGTTAGTATTGAGAAATGTATACGTGTGAGGTACATATGTTCGAATACTTGGGAAGTACCACAATATTGGGATATGTAAGTTTGACTGGATTAGGAAACTTGATAAACCATAGTGATCTTCAAGTATGCAAATCACCAATTTGCCCTTATTGGGTGGAATTACAAAATCACCCTTGTTAGTCAAATGACCAAAATGCCCTCGTTGGCCAAAATGATCGGAACATCCTTGATGTATATGATATTTTGAATGATCTTAAAATAGAAATTCCTGAATGCCTGATTGGAGACGTTGGTTACCAAGCCCCTTTTTATAAGGACATCGTTTCTGAAATCAGTTCAAAATTGTCAGAAGTTCAGTGTTTACCTTTTACTTGTAAATATCAAGTACCTCCGAGGAATAAGTTGTTCCATCTAGTGTGTTCCAAGTGCCCATGAATATTCTTTTCGTTCTGAACCCAAGACTGTCTTTTGATCTGAATCGTGACTTTTATCTGTCTTAAATATACCTCTGTGTCTGATCTGAAAAACATGCTCTCTGGTTACTATTTCACTAAAAACTATAGTTTGCTTTATATCTACTGTTATTACTGATTACCACTACTTACTATCGATTACTGTTGTTACTGACTACTGTAATTACTGCCTAGACTGTTTTACTAGGGTACTTGGGATAGAGTATGAAGTTACCGTAGGTTCAGCCCTGATCCAGCTGGTGGTTCTTATTGTTTCATGTTCTTATGCTTCGGCTAGGGTGATTCCTACTGGACCTAAGGTATCCCCCTTAGGATGGAACCTACACCCAATGAGACTGGGTTAACGCCCCCTTATAGATGCATTTCTGGGGAACTGCATAATGGAGTTCGGTTGGAGGGTAATTAGGTGATTAAAATAGAACTTTCTTGTCCCTTTTCAGAATTAGCTATATTGAATTAATTTACCAGAGCCTAAAACTTTCGGTATGCTTTCAATCTGCACATAACGGGACACACTAAACCCTCTTGTTTAACTTTTTTAATCCCTCACTCCTTTGATTCTCCTGCGATCGAATAAAAACAACTTGACAGCTTTATGCTTTACCTTATACTTTAATGTGCTTACAACATCATTTGGTAGTTCTGTATTACGGAGCTTTTCCAAGCTAACGTTGTTTTATATCATCGCAGGTTAGAAGAAATATATCATGGTATAGTGACCGACATCGGTGTTTGGAGTTCTCTCGGTGTTGTTTTTAGATTACGGTACTGGTACAGTTAGTGGGCATGTATGTCGTGTATTGTTGTATGTTAGAGTCTTAATAAACTTTCTAAACTTCTGTTATATGTTTATATGATTTTTTGAAATGGTATTTTGAATAGAAATTTGTTTTACAATTTTAATGTATTTAAGAAAAACACTTTTTAATTGGGTTTTTACAGTGGGTCGCTCTTGTGACCCTAATGTGACCTCCTAGAATTGGGTGTAACGCATAGGCGGTTCTAGAGGGTTACACAACAGTAACACGTCTGCAGCGATCAGTAACATCTTCCACATTTAAGGAAAAAAATTACAAGCCCAACTAGTTCGAACATTTGCATCGCTTACAATGTGCAAGTTTCCCCCCAACCACAATAGGTTCAAGGAGCTTGAATTTGCACCCTACACCTACGTGCAAGGCACAATCTCAACCCAGATTATTCCATGATAAACAAGTGGGTTAGTGTATATGAACACATCACATACTTGATATTCTACCAACGTGGGATATGGGTTTTTCATTCTCCTTACACAAAAGTACCATACTTTGACTCTTTGAGCATCAATTTCTCATTCATCGCTCAACCATTTGAAAATATAAGATATCGTTGTAAAGATCTCATGGAATAAAATATGAATCCATAAATTCATCATTCAAATCTCCATATTTATCCATAAAAAATATGCCTTGAGGTTTCTAATTTATCATGTTTTCCCAACACTTCCGTGAAACACAAAAGCACTAGTTTTTCTCTTCTTTTTTTCAAAATATATATATTTTTATTTTATTAACGGCGACATCAATTTTGATACTAGTTGTTGATCTTTGATGTTCATCTTTATCATTAGTTTATCATATCTCATTTTGGTTTATTATGTTTCTTCAATTTTTATTCTAATTTTTAATTAAAAAATTTTATTTGGCTCTTTTATTCGTATATTTTACGTATATTCGTCTGTTTTTGTAACACATTTTAACTCTATTCTTGTGACACGCTTTATAATGCTCTTGTGGCACGTTTTCTTTGTCTTATGACACGTTATTCGCCTACCTCTGTAGTAGATCTACGATCGTGTGGAGATTGTAACTTCGCTCGTATCTGATTTACGATTGTCGATGCCCTTTTAGTGGTTATACATCTTTTTGTGGTTATTTGACGATGTGTTAAGATCTATTGTGCAAAACAACCTGTAAGTTTGCTTTAGTTCCGCTTGTTATGACTTCATTATCTTTAAAGTGTCTTATTGGACAAAAACAAAGGAGTATTGTTGACGATTACTAGATTATTATGGATGATGGAGTTTAAGTTCAAAAAATACTTTAACTATCATTGAGCCTTTGATTTATTTTATTTTATTTTATGTTTGAGTGTTTTTTTGTGTGGACATACCCCCAAATATTTTCCTTGATTAATTGTATTGTTAATTTTGTATTTTCAATAAAAATTTCAAAATAAAAAAAAGTTTGAATTCGAAAAACCTAAATTGGATCCAGTTTTCATTAGTTTAGTGGAGTGCTTTTGAGAAAAAACGACGACTCCTATTGGATTGGGCTAGGTTCAAAATAGCATATACCCTGGCAAGTAATCTCTTCAAAGGCAAAGCAAAGCATTTGTATTGGGCTCTTTTTGTATCCTACACTTCAGAACGTGGAGCGGGCCTATTGATGTAAATAAAGACTGGTCGGCAGTACACTTTTTTATAATAATTATTTAATTTATTGATCGATTAATTTAAATTAAATATTGACCATATTTGATAAATAGTAGTTTGAGCTAAAATTAGAGGTTTGAGCTAATATTAGAGGTTTGATCAATCAAATCTGCTCATTTGAATGTTTGGTGAATAACGGATTGAGGTGAGACCTCTAATTTTAAAAAAGCTGCTAATATGAGCTTTTTGAAATTAAAAGTTTTAACATAAGAGTTGTAAATACTATTTTACCCTTAATAATTATAAAAAATCTCCAAATAACCCAAAATTTAACCTTTTCTGTTTTAATTCTTCACCCTCATGTATATACATTGTGACATTTGTAAACTAATATTTTTTTATTTTTTCTTTTTATTCTCACACATTTATATTTGTATTTAAATTTAATAATTAATTGTTTTCAAAAAAATAGTAATTAATTGTATTAAAAATAATTATATAAATAATAAATTAATATATAAATCCTTCAAATATGTTTAGTAATGTTATATTAAAAAAATATTTTTTATAATCAAATTAATTAAACAAGTATTGAATATAAGCATGTCTTTATATGTCATTTTTCTTATTTAAATAATCAAACATCTATCAGCTATCAATTAACTTTACCAAACAATTTTATACAATCCGCTAGTCAAATTAGCTATCCGCTAATATTTTTTATTTTAATTCTTCATTCTCATGCATATACATTGTGACATTTGTAAACTAATATTTTTTTATTTTTTTCTTTTTATTCCCACACATTTATATTTGTATTTAAATTTAATAATTAATTATTTTTAAAAAATAGTAATTAATTAAATTGTATTAAAATAATTATATAAATAATAAATTAATATTTAAATCCTTCAAATATACTTAGTAATGTTATATTAAAAAAATATATTTTATAATCAAATTAATTAAACAAGTATTAGATATAAGCATGTCCTTATATGTCATTGTGCTTGTTTAAATAATCAAACATCTATCAGCTATCAGTTAACTTTATCAAACAATTTTATACAGTCAGCTAATACAATTCGCTAATCAAATCAGCTAATGCAATTAGCTATCCGCTATTAGCTAATATAATCCGCTATCAGCTGTTAGCTAATATAATCCGCTATCAGCTATTAGCTAATGTAATCCGCTATTAGCTATCAGCTATCCGCTAATTACCAAACAAAATCATAATATAAATAATTTTTTAACTTAATTTATTTTATTTATTATATCAAAATTCAAATAAAAATTTAACGCATCATTCCACTAAACAAATTAATAATTATTAGTAGTGCACTCTCATCGGTCCTGCGCTTTACTAATCTTACCGAATTTAATTCACGTGTTATAATTTTAGTGAATTTAGTTCATGGATTTTACAAGTTCGTAAATCTCAATGCGACAGTTAGCTCTATGGAATTTGTACCGTTAAAATATTAGGAGATTTAAGTTTAATCGCTTTGTTTGTAAGGTGTGTGTATTAGGTGTGTGCATTCGGTTAATTCGGTTAACCGACCGAACCAAATTACCTAAAATTCATTAACTGAATTTTTTACTTTTAACCGTTAACCGAACCAAAATTTTTTCGAAAAAATTAACCGAACCGAAAAAATTTGGTTAATTCAGTCGGTTTTCGAATTAAGCGAAATTTGTTATAAAATTTTGAGTAAGTTACATAATTGGTCACTAAATTATGCTAAAATATCTTTTTCGTCACCGAACTTTCATTTTATGCTAATTTAATAAAAGTTTAATGACCATTTTATATATGAAAAAATTTAATGATCATTTTATAATTTTTAAAAGTTCAATGACCAAAAATAAATAAATATAATATTTAATATATAATAATTTTAGTTGATTAACCAGTTTCGAACTGAATTAACCGATAACCGAATTTCTCAAAAAAAGTAACTGTTAACCGAACTTACCTAAAATTAACCGACCGAATTAAACGAAAAAAATTCTGTTTAGTCGCTTAATTCGGTTGAAACCGAATAATGCACACCCCTAATGTGCATTGTCAAAAAAATTAAAAATATATATAAACAAATACTACTTTATAATTTATCTTTCTTGTCGACTTGTACCGTTAAATATGATAGCATGATAATAAATAACCAACAGAAGTTTGTCATGTATATAAAAGCCCAGTCATAGATGTATTATAACACGAAAAGTAAAGTGACTAAAATTAGAGAGTAGAATTTATTTACATAGTGTATACACTAAAAAATTTGCATTGATTTGATTCATCGGACGAGCAGAAATTCATAATTGATTTTAATTTTTAATATCAATCATTAATTTATACCCATATAACAAGTTCATAATCAATATAGTTAGAAATTTGGTATGAGGCAAAAGAACTAAAGCGATAACAACATAGACTAAAACATATACATGAGACAAGATTTAACGTGGTTCAGCATATCTTACCTTCACGGATGAGAAAAACGAACAATCCACTATAAACGTAGAGAACACGAAGAGTACAAGTACATGATAAACCATGTAATTCCAAAACCCAGTGAACAAATTTCATGACCCGGTGAAACCAAAACACTCTTCCCAACATTCCTACAATACTCATCTCTACAACATAGACACAATAATTGTAGAGAACCTAAAAGTGGTTACATCTCTCCAGAGAATAATTCTCTCTAACTCTCATTCTCTTGTTCTCTCATATCTCTCATAATTCAAAAGGTTAAACTTAATCTATATTTATATACTAAAATACTTGGTCACTAAAAAACCTTATTCAATAAGATCTCTACCTAAAATAGATATTTATTCATTAAAATAAATCCTGATTACCAAGTAATCATCAATCATTAGAATTACAATAAAACTCAACTTAATTACCAATTAAAATTTGAGTTAAAATATAACAAATACAATTTTTTTAAAAAAATAAATATAACGTGTACTTGTATCTTACCTCAAAATTAAAAGTAGAGTAACTTTTTTTGACAAATTTTAATTTCACTCTTACCTAGAGGAGATGGGAGAGAGGACTCTAAAGGAAGTAAGCGAATGCTCCTAATGGGTCTAAAACTCATTATCTAAAAAAATATAAGAAAATAAGATAAACAATTTGACCAACCATCTAAGTGTGCTTGCTCTAAAATAGAGTAACTAAATCCATTAGTACAACACATAGATTATTTATAGGATTTAACCTTTAAATTGCACTTAAATTTAAATAATGGATAAAAGATTTATGCATACATCTATTTGGTAAACAACTTTTTGAGCAAATATTGAAAATTTAAATCACTTTTAAATGTTTGATCAGTCAAAATCACTAATTAAGATGTTTGGTGAATAAAAATTTGTAAGAACAAATTGAGGTGAAATCTCTCAATTTAAAAAAACTGCTAATAAAAGCTTTTGAATTTAGAAATTTTGACATAAAAATTGTAAAAACTTTTTTACTCTTAACATTTAAGAAAACTTTCTAATTAACATATGATTCAAATTGTAATCGCTAATTTTATCCGGGTCTTTAACTCCATTTACTTTATTTATTTATTTATAATATTATTATCATTATTTTAAATTAAACTAAAAATATTAATATTAAATAAAAGCTCAAATATTAGTTAAATAAATAGTCCTCATATTCTGACTTTTCAAATCCTCAATTAATTCAGAACGAGACTCAAAGGAAGCTCATTAATGTTGCACAATACTCAAAAGGGCTATGTCAGTGCTTTAGGAACCTTCCAACCAAAAAATGGGTGCCACGTCATCAGCTTCATAGTGATCTGAACCGCCGATTTTTCAAGAAAATATGACCGTTAAATTTGATGCTCATCAACGGTCACGATGGAGCCACGTCGACCAATAGAGTCTCGTGACTTCTCAGTTCCCCACGCCTCACGCCCTGTGACCACCGTGCAATCGCCCCCTCCTCGGACCGTCGTGCAATCGCCTGCAATATCACAAAATGGAAAGATTGCAGACATATTGAAAAATAAAAAATTAGCGAACTATTTTTGTTATTCTTTTTGTTTTTTTCGATTTGTAATTTGGTTATAAAACCAAGTCAAAACAATGTAAAAGGATATTCACAATCAATAGAAAAAATCTTCTGAAGTAAATTTTTTTTTACATTTCAAATCACAAAAACAAAGAGGAGATTTGAGGTATTTTCTTTATTTCAGTAGAACATTAGAGTTATTTGGAGGTAAAAGATCTTATTTTTCAATAAACAAAGGAGTTCTAAAAATATTTAACCAAAAAGAGAAGTTTACTCGTTCGGTCATGGCGGTTCCCGGCGATCGAAGCTTTCGATTGGCAATCTCAACGGTGGGTAAGCTCCTCTCGACGTAGGGAGTAACATATCTTGAATCCAGCTCCATCTAACAGCGGGTGGCATAGATCGACACTCTAAGATGTTGAATATTTTGACCTCGTTTGGAGGCGTTCTTGCCATTCTCGGTGAAATCCAAACCGATAGAGAAGAAGAAAACTTTCAAGTGGTTGTTTCGATTCGCCGAATAAGTCACCGAAACAACAGTGGCGCCACGGACATTAAAAATGCAAGATGTAGGGTTTTAGTTTTGGTTCAAAGGGAACTAAAAGGAAAAGTGTGGAGTTTCTGCCTTTGTTTTCTTTAAATTAAATGCCATGTTTAGTGTTTCTTAATTAAATTAATATATTTTAATTAAATGTTTCAAAACCAGATTTTTTTTAATTTGTTTTTTACTGTATAATATGTGGTTTATATATATGTTTATATTGTGTGGTACGTATGTTTACATATATATTATATATGGGCCACGTACATATTATATACATATGTGTATGTGTGTATATTGTGTATATGTTGCATGTGATATATATATTATATTTCTTTTGTATGTTATATATTATTATGTCTTTATATGTGTGGTTTTTTTATTTCATTCGTGTTTGACTGTTGTTTGTTTAGGTTAGTTTAGGCCTAGTTAAAAGTTTAACTTAACTAATTTAAAATATATTCTTGACTTAATGGGGTGTATGTTTAAATTAATTAAATTAATTTTATAGTGCAATTTCTTAGTTAGCTTTTAGCCGCATTAATTAAATTAAAATACTTAATTGACTTAATGTGATGTATTTTAATTTAGTTAATTTTATTCTCTTAATTATATTAGAATACGAAACAACTTAATTTAGATTATAACCTTAAAAGGGTTTTGATTATTAATTTGATTCTTTTAATTAATGTCCTTAACTTAATGAGATGCAATTTAAAATTAATCAATTAATTATTGAGATTTAAAATAATTTCATAAAATATTAGAATTTTTAGATGTCTAAGTTTTTTTAATTAATTTAAGGTTAATATTAGAATACTATAGATAATAATAGATCACTAATTACATTTCCCATAACTTGAGCCTTTTAGGTTAGAACTTTAGTGGATTTTTTGTGTGTTTATCTTAAAGCACTAATGTGACATGTATTTAATTGTCATTCATTTAACATTTTAAATTCAATGGACACCTTGATAATTAATTAATTCTTAACTATAAAAAGGATATATTTATTAACTCAAATATTTGTGTCGTAATATATTGACTTAATAGATATGGACTAAATATTCGAATTAATTTATATTGTCTAAAGGTAAATTTTAAAATGAATAGAACTTGACAAATCATAACATCGTGGTTAATTGCTTGCATCATGCATAAATGTGATATACTTGATTCAAAACACTAAATTAACCCGACAGTTGATCTTTTTTATATCAGTTTAATATATGGTCTGAATGTATAGTCACTCTTATTAATTAAATGACCAATTAATTCAAACTCACCAAGTATTAAGGCCCACTTAATTAAAGCTTATGTTCAATTGAGAACATTTAATTAAATTCAAATTAAATTTCAATGATTTTTCCATAGATATAAAAGCTTTGGTACCAATTTTGGGCGTTGTGGGGTGCTAATCCTTCCCCGCACGTAACCAACTCCCGAACCCATTTTTAATGAATCTCTGATTTTATGGTGTCCGGTTTACCTTATCCAAGTGACCGGTGGCGACTCCAAGTTTTATTTTAAAAATGCAATTTGTAAAAGAAATCCCCCATAATCATTTTGTATGAAAGTAGGATACTTCGTAATTTTTAGTCGCTACACAAATATCATTTCAATTTAACCATTAATTAAATTATATTAAAAATAATTACATAAATAATTAATTAATATCTAAATCCTTTTAAATATGTTTAATAATATTATATTAAAAAAATAAATTTTTATCATAAATAATAATAAATTATTTTTCATAATATGTTTAATATTAATAGATATAAAATATTGATAACTATTAAACTATTTAAACTATTATCGAATATAATCATGTCCTTATATGTTATTTTGCTTGTTCAAATAATCAAACAGCTATCAACTATCAGTTAATTTTACCAAACACTTTTATACAATCAGCTAATGCAATCTACTAGTCAAATCAGCTAATGCAATCAACTATCCGCTATCAGCTATCTACTAATTGCTAAACAGGGTAATTATATTATTGTTATCATTATTGCAATTTATTATTGTTGTTTTTGTACGTACAAGAGGATCAAGACTAAATATTCTAAAATTTTGAATATGTAAAATTTTGAAAATTAAAATATAAGCGGTTGGCAACTTGGGCATGAGAATATGAGATTTTTCTTCACATTTGACTGTTTTTTAGAAAGAAAATACAAAGATTGATTACAACTTATAAAAGTGCCAAAAAGAAAAAGTAAAAAGGGTGAAATTGAACGGACCCGAAAGCAAAGCTTTGGCACTGCCTCCTAGGATTAACATTCTCGGCCAAATCAAAAGTGGTCAATTAACTTTTAATTCTATATTTGCTAATAATTGTTTAGTTAAAAAAGGTTAATATTAGTATGAGCTACCAATAGATTTAACGAGATAAAATATTATAATTTTAAATAAAGTTTAAAATTTATAGGACAATTTTCTTAATAAAATTTTATAATATATGATTTAAATGAATCAGATATTAATAATTATACCAAAAATTAATATTATTGTCGATTGAGCATTAGTTCAGTTTATACTATTATTATTAAAATATTTAAGAGGTTGTAAACTTGAAGTCACGTTTATTTTTATATTATAATTTTTAATTAAATCAAAAATTAAAATTAATTATTATAATTACTGAATTATATCTCATTCTTTACCAACTTTTCTTTCGAAGTGGAATGTACATGGACATCGTGAAAGGTTTATATAAAATCTTTAAGTTCACCAAAATATCATTGCCCTTAATACCAAATCTTTAAGTGCTAATTTAATTTTTTTTGTCCTTTTAGAAATATAATTAAATATTAATAGTAAAAAGTGGTCTGCTTTAATTCTTATTTTTAAAGAAAGATTGTTTTAAATTCAAATTTCTTCTCATAGTTAAATAAACGAGTTAATATTTGATCCACAAGCATAGGATTTTTTCCACAACTAATACCTAAAATTAAATTTCTACCCCAAATCATGAACTCCAAACCCTAAATTCAAACAACTAAAACCTAAACTCATAAATTTTAAACCCTAAACTAAACCTAAAACCCCTAAAACAAGTATGATTGTATAAACTAAAATTTACACTAACAGGGCATCAAATATTTTCCTAAATAATATTTATTATTATTAATTTCGCTACTCTCTTTTTCTTTCTTCCTTACGTTTGATCTTCATATTTTTTATTATTTTTTTTATCGACGGTGACACCAATTTTGTATCAATTGTCGACCGTTGATGATTTTTTCTTTAATTTTAGTTTTCGATAAAAAAAATTGTTTTTGAATTCTTCCTTTTCGCACATATTGTTGAGTTTGTCTTGTCTATCATGTGACATGATTTTCGTTTGTCTTATAGTACAATTCTTGTCTACCTTTGTGGTAATTTGACGTTCATCATAGCACATGTTTCTGATCAATGAATGACAGTGCATCAAATATTTTCCTAAACAATATTTATTATTATTAATTTAGCTACTCTCTTTTTTCTTTCTTCCTTATTGTTGATCTTCATTTTTTTTTATATTTTTTGTTATCGGTGGCAACACCAATCTTTTATCGACCGTTGATGATTTTTTTCTTTTATGGTACAATTCTTGTCTACCTTTGTGGTAATTTGACGGTGATATATTATGGTTAGTTCCCCTTTTATGGTAGTTTGTCGACGTATTCACAACTACTATTAGTGGAGTAGACTACAAGATTGATTTTGACGATGTATTAAACGTCTAATTCGACAGATATAAGAAGATTTTTGATGATGATTGTTGAATCTTTATGGAAGATGAATGTCACATTTAGGGTTCGTTTGTTTCACTAAAATATGTTTCCGGAAAATGAATTCTAGAAAATAAACTACATTTTCTAGAAAGCAAACTACAGAAAGTATTTTCTGGTGTTTGGACGATGTTGTGTAATTCATTTTTCGCTGTTTGGTAGAGTTTCCTGATAATTTCATGAACAATCCACAAAAAAGCATCGATAATGCTAAAAACAAGTTCCAACCAAAACATGGTTTAGGGTTTAGGTTAGGGTTTAAGATAACATTTAAGGTTTAGGGTTTAGTGTTCAGGTTAGCATTTAGGGTTTAAGGTAGCATTTAGGATTTAATATTTAGGGTTTAGGTTAGTGTTTAGGGTTCATGGTTTATGATTTATGGGCATTTAATGTTTATGGTTTAAGTTAGTGTTTAGGGTTTAGGATTCATGGTAGGATTTAGGATTTAGTATTTAAGGTTAGTGTTTATGGTTTAACATTTAGGTTTTAGGGTTTAATGTTTAGGATTTAGGGTTTAGGTTAGTTTTTAGTGTTTAAGGTTTATGTTAGAATTTAGGGTTTAACATTAGGGTTTATGGTTTTATGGTTTATGGTTTAGATTAGTGTTTAGGGTTCATGGTCCAAGTTTTAGGGCATCATTTAGGGGTTAGGGTTTATGATTTAGGTTAGGGTTTAGGGTTAGTGGTCATGGTTTAGAGTTTAGGATTTATGGTAGCATTTAGGGTTTAGGATTTATGGTAGCATTTAAGGTTTAGGATTTAGCGTTTAAGGTTTATGGTAGCATTTATGGTTTAAGGTTTAGGGTTAGTGTTTATGGTTTAGCATTTATGGTTTAAGGTTTAGGGTTAGTGTTTATGGTTTAGAATTTATGGTTTAAGGTTTAAGGTTTATGTTACTATCTAGGGTTTAATGTTTAGGGTTTAGATTAGTGTTTAGCGCTTAGGGTTCAGAGTTGAAGAGAATGTAGTTTGTTTTACGAAAAAAATATGGTAAAACAAACTGCAAAAGAATGTAAAGAAAAAATAGTCAACTATAAATTAAAATCCTTTGACCATGTGAAACTACATGAACCAAACACCGTAAATTACGGAAATTGAATTCTGGAATTCATACTACATGAAACAAACACACCCTTAAGGAAAGATTTTGTTGTTTCTTCACTCCATTTGAATTTTCGTGTTTTGTTTTTCTTTTTGTATGGGTTTTTGGAGAAATTATATCACGAGTCATTGCCGCCACGTCATCCATGGGACCAGCCAATAAAAATCACCCATCTCATTATTTTTCATGTCATATTTTTATCAAGTGAATCTTCAATTGGTAAAAACTGTTTTTAAAATTGAATTACAGTAAATATGAGTGAAGATTCACTTGGTAAAAACATGACATGGAAAAAATAATGAGATGAGTGATTTTTATTAATTGGTCCCATAGATGACATAGCGGGAATGACCCATGATATAATTTCTCACAAATTTCTCTTTATATTTGGGATATGTTTTGTTGTACTTTTCATAATTTTATTTTAAAAAGATATTCTCATAGTTGTAACCACACACATTAAAAGTAAATATTACTAAAAAAATGTCTTGTTCTTGATATTAATATTTTCATGCTTCATAAAAAACATAAAACCAGCTAACGTGTATATAAAATATTGTAAAAATCATACTAAAATTATGTGTATATATATATATATATTATAATATTTATACACACAATATTATAGCATGAATATTAATAGAGATAAGAAAAATATAGTAATGACTAAATGGAGAATATGTGTACGTGCATGGCAACTTTTCCACTCTTTTTTCTATATGATCTTGTGTTTGAGAATAATATGCGCGTCTTGTACATGCGTTTGTACTTTATCATCGAATCCCAGAAATAAACAAACAAAAATCGATGGAATCCTAAAAAGAATTATTTAAATCCAGTGATATAGGAAATTGTTTTTCTGGTATATTAGATAGAATCTATATATTATTGTGCGGGACAGAGTTAGAGCAATAGTGGATCAAAGATTTAGGGTTGTATGCAATTTATTAGATTGAGATCTTCAAGATAAAAAAAATTTAATTATGTGTTGACTTGTTGTATGCGTGATAAATTGATATTTGAATAAAAATGAGTATAATATAATTTAAAAATCTATAAAGTCGACATTTTTTTCTATGTACTTTACTATTAGTCCGTAGCTAATCTTTTACTTTTCTTTAATAAGCATATAACTTAATTTATTTTGGGATGGCGCAGTCGCTCTTATTCACTTTGATTAAAACAACAGTTAGAACCGAATATTGAAAAAGTTAAATTACTAAACTTTAAAGTATATAAGAAATTATTTAAATATATAAACTTTTTTTACAAAGCCTAATTTTAATCTGAATCCTATTTAGAGGGAAGGAGAAATGAGTGCTCGTGATAGATCTAAAACCTATGACCTAAGAAAAAAAAAGAGAATAAAGATGGCCAGCTTGGCCAATCGCCAAATGTGATTTCTTATATATAAACTTAAAATTTGATGATAAAGACCAAATTTATCAAATATTTAAACTTATATAAATCTAAATGGTTATTAGACCCAAAAATTGCGAGAGTGGTCCTGCCGCCCATCCTTACACTAGACATTGAAAGTTCAATTAAGAACCTATCATTAATAATATAAACACATTCCTTTCTTGATCGGCACATGCTACAACATTGCACTTTGTTACAAGATCTTAAATCATATATATATCCATATAGCCCGACCCTTGAGACAACATTACAACGAGATGTTCAGCTTACTGATGTTTCATGAATTCATCACAAGCCATGGTTTGTTGGTGGTGGTGATCTTGGAAGCAAGAATCCGGCAACGGCAGCAGCTGTGGTGGTTGCATTGCTGCTACAGGAAGGTTTAGGTCAGGGTTTAATGACGGGTAAACATTTCCTTCGACCGGAAAAGGTCCGGGAACGAAGTCGAAGACAGACAAGTAGTCGTTGATCATGGCTTGGTGAAGCCGTATCTGAGTCTTGAGGAACTTCACATAATGGATAGCCTCATCAAGCATCGAGACGGTGTCCATCTTCGTCCCACCAGGGACCATGCTCTGCAAGATCTTAAACCGATCACTGATACGGTGCCTCCGTTCTCTAGCCGCCACACTTTGGGGATCCGTCGACAGCTTTACGGTGGCTTTTCCCTTTTTGCCGGCCTTGATCTTCTTCTCTTTGCTGCTGCTGATAGTCACAGAATGAGAAGAAGAAGAAGCAGAGCCGTCAATACAGTTAGCAGAAGGAAAGTATTCCATTGACACATGTAAGTCTGGTGCTTGAAAGCTTGGGCCTTGGGTAGGGGTCCTTGGTTGGTCAGGCATGTGTATATATAGAGTATAGAGTGAGTAGATTGAATGAATGCCGGTGGTTTGGTTTGGAAATTGGAATGAAAATGTAAAAGTGTGGTGATGTGGGTCAGGCGATCTTTGGCGCAGGATACGGGTGTTTGGTTACCCCATGGCCATGGGGGCCTAGAGCCAGCATGGAAAGCCACCTACGCAAAAAGTATTTGCTTACCAGGCTTTACGAGATACCTGACCCAACTAGCTAGGACCCCCCCTTTCAACACACAATTTCACATGAAAAAAAGGTTAGAGTTTATAATATTTTAGCTTAACTATAAAATAATGGTACAAACTATACATTTTTTTGCAATAATTTTAAGTTTTAAAATAAGTTAAAAACGGAATTTTAGGACTCGAATATAGATCGAATTCGGATCGGACATGAACTTAGATCGGATTTAGATTGAATCCTAACAATATTCATATTCGATATGCCTCCTATTAGGATTGAGACCATTTTTTAGATTTAGATTCAGACATTTTCTAATCGAATTTGGATTAGATATTTTTCTTGGAATCAGATTGAATTCGGATAAAATTACCATCATACCTAAAATATTTAAACCCACAAAATTGCACTAATTTTTTTCGAATTCGGATCGGACATGAACTTGGATCGGATTTAGATTGGATCCTGACAATATTCATATTCGATCTGTCTCCTATTAGGACTGAGACCCTTTTTTAGATTTGGATTCAGACATCTTCTAATCGAATTTGGATTAGATATTTTTCTTGGAATCGGATCGAATTCGGATAAAATTACCATCATACCTAAAATATTTAAACCCACAAAATTGTACTAATTTTTTTTTGGATTTGTATTGGTTCTTGTCAGGTGATGAACAAGGAGCCGAAGGGGGGGGGGGGGGGGTGTCCTTGTTTGGCATCGAAGTGGATATATCATGGTCGCAGATGTGCCTGAAATCTAAGTCCAAGAACCAAAGAAAACTTGTACGAAGCATGGCTTTTTCCCAAGGTTACACACTGTTTGCTGAAAGAAAACAACTATGCACATGTTCCTTTTCCCCCCTCGTCTCTTTTAAGTAGAAAAGAAAAGATAGGTAGCGGCCAGTCATATCAGCTCACAGCTCTTCTTTTAAAGGGGATTTTTGAGGAAAGTTGCTGCTTTGTTTCAACCAAAACCTTCCATGGAAACCAGCTTGCAGATGGTATGGTTTGCCAGGTTTGATACACAGTTCAAATAGGATCATTTCATGTTAGTGTACACAGTCTATATATACACAGTTACTGTATTATTATGTCACTGAATTAAATGATACACCAAGAACAGCTACGCTAAAAGCCCAAAACTCAAACATTCCTGCCCTGGTGAAAGAGCTCGAAAAGGAAACAAGGAAATCTACTCTTTTATCCCTTGTTGGACATCATACTGAAGAGATAAATCTTTAACATAATAATTGAAGCAAACTATTGAAGGAGAAACTAAAATACTATTGTTTTCAGATTAAGAGATCCAATCCGTTATTGTCATTATTGAGGAATCTAACTAGTGGTCCCATTGAAAAAATAACGATATTTATCCTATAAAACACAAGTTTAAGCAACTTTGTTTGTAAGATCCGTGAGCCTTATCAAAATATTAACAAAATGTGTTGTAAATAATTAAAATGACAATTTCACCGTTGAAAAGTTAAAATTATTTTGTTGGGAAATTAAAAAGAGGGTAAAAAAAGAGAAAACGTGTCTAATAAAAATTGTTGAAATTTCAATAAGACAATTTAAATGTGACAATTTTAAAACACAAAATGGACAAATTTTATAAGACAAAGGGAATAATCAATTTGAGACTATTCAAAAAAATTGTCATTATTGAATAATTTATTAGAATTATATTCAATGATAAAACTAAGAACATTGGGGGACCAAAAATGTATTTAAACTAAAAACTTTGGATTATAATTTATTTTTTTCTATTTCAAAATTTACAAAGGTATTAAGAAATAAGAAGTACCTAAAAAAAAAAAGTAATTTGAGCACTAATATCCAAGATCAATTCTTATACATAGTTGATGTAAAATTTATAGCTCCTCATTGTCATGGGTGGCATATTGTTAGTACTTTGAGATTTTTTTATAATCACTAGTACTAAACTCATCGTAGGGCGATATTTCTAACATAATTTGCTTTATTTTGAAATATTAAAATTCGAACCATCAATATTATTTTTTGTAAATATTTATATTCAAAAACTGACTTCATGACTTCTCTCTAATGCCATACTACTCAACCTCTCTTTCGATGAGTGGTTAAACAAACGAAACTTTCAGAAAAACTCCAGTTTTGTCTGCACTTCCCAGTCCCTACTTGCCTGGGGTCATAAAAATGATGAAATGGAACTTCAATCGAAAAACAACAAAAGAAATTACCAACAAAGCCGGAAAGGAAGACGGACAAAGGCAAGCAAGAGCACATGTGAGTTCCTGGTTTTCACGTTGGGGGTGGTTAGACCCCTAATGATTCTTACTTGTTGGATTGAAAATACCCAGCTTTTGCATGTCTTCTCATTCATATCTAGTCAAAACACATCAGTCAGACTATTTTCTCAGATCTATCTGCCTGTTCCTGATGAATTCCGGACAAGTTTAAAGCATTAATTAACGATGTTGTGTAAAAATGCTTTTGACTAGACTGGTTAACCAAAACCATATCAAAAGAAGATAAAACTATAAAGAAATTTTTGCAGTGTGTTGGGAGTTTGTCATTTGATTGATAGAAAAGGTTACTAAACTTGAGTTGAAACATATGGATCATACTGATGTCTGTGTGTCTGATTTACTGTTTTCTTATGTTACCGAGAGAGATACGGTTTTAACTTGTTATAGTGGGCACTGGGTTAGCTGTTGTTTCAGGTTTTTGAATAAAGAGGGAAACGTTTACGAAAGATATTGTGCTAATGATTTGAAGGAGGACCCCTCTGAATATATTCATGGCCCATTTTTTTCTTTCTTTTTTCTTTACTTATTTATTGGCATTTGGTCTCTCTACTATATTTAAATTTATATGTAGTATTAATCTTTCCGGGTATCTTACATATCTTTTCTATACAAGAATAATCGGACAGACGTAAAATTTTAAATTAAGAGTAAAATTTATAAAATTTTAAAGGCGGAAATAAAATTTCAATAGAAAATACATAAAATGATTTTAAATTATATACAAATTTTAAAATTTTAAGAGTGCAACGGCTCCAACTCCCACCTTGATTCATCCCTGATTTTATGTTTGAGGTTTATGATCGTCTCTCCTAACAATATAATCTCCAAAATTTAAGCCTATTTTTTCCCTGATAATGTGATATGTCTCAATACCACACCCAACTTATCGATAATTTAGTCACTATAATTTAATTTAACATAATTTAATCACTACAATTTAATTAATTTTTATAGTTATCACCGTCAATTATTTCAGTTAAAATACACATACGATTTTTTTTTAATAAAATACACTTTTCAACTTATCAAGTGCATATTAAAAACAATTTCCAACTCAAAAGTCATAATTCAATATATATAATTTCCCTTTTATTTTTCAGAACTTTTTTACAATATATATGTAACACCCCCTTCCCGTATCCGTACAACGAACACGAGTTGGAAATGTCACAGTAACTTAAAAACATTTTATATTAAAAAAATCGAGGTAAATTAAAAATTTTCTAATTATTTAATAGTATTCATCATTCCTAATTTGTAAACAAATAAAATGTAAACATAATTAACTTTTAAGTATTATACCATAGTTACATATTTACATAACTCATTTAACAACGTATATAAAATTCAGTAAAAAGCAGGTCGGTTTAAATATTTTAACAAAATAGACAGATCATTTTAGTACATGCCACTAATACATACACGAAACAAGGATGTCATGAGTACTAGAAATTAACCTGTCAATTCGTAAATCTCCAAAAAGAGAAGATGATGCAAAGGCTCTGCTTCTACTTCCTTTTACATATGCGTATAACAGAAATACACGCTAAGTATAACTTAGTGAGGCATAAGGTAAGTAACATATGTAAAACAATTATAGATACATGATAATCATTTAAATCTCATACTTTATAATGCAAGAATGTTATGCAAGAAAGCATAAAGTAATCATTCTTTAGCTTTAAAACATACTTCATAATACCAGAATATAACTCAAGGTAAATATTAAGTACTTTAAAAGTACTATTCTTTATTGCTTGCAGACACAATAAAGTGTCTATAATATATATGACACTTTAAAGTGCTGTTAACTTTATGATACACATTGAAGTGTCAATAATTTTATAATATTCTTCAAGTGTCATTAACTCGTAGAATGTCTTATACGGTTGATGGTGCTTTTAAACCAACTAACCAGCTTATACGGTTGATGGTGCCTTTAAACCAACTAACCACCTTATATGGTTGATGATGCCTTTAAACCAACTAACCAACTTATACGGTTGATGGTGCCTTTAAACCAACTAACCACCTTATACGGTTGATGGTGCCTTTAAACCAACTAACCACCTTATATGATTGGTGATGCCTTTAAATCACCTAATCCCATTATCAGACAATACCTTTACGTATCCATAAGGCAATTCATCATGACACATTGGAGTACTAATAACTTTATATACTCTTAATGGTATACCTCAATATTGTCCAACTTAACATTACATTACCAAGGGCAAACTTGAAAACAATTCTTGCAAATAATGGCAAGTAACACAGTTTCCATACATACATATATACATCACGTAAAACGTTTTTATAATGGAACAGTTCATACTCCAATATGCTTTATAACATTCACGGTATACTGCCATTTAATAATTTTATGAAATAACTTGTCATACGTATGTCATGCTAAAAACATATATACACTCACCTGTAATGATGTAGGAGTAGCCTCACTAAGTCTATTCAATAACATTTTCTTTTCCTCTTTTACTTGGGTCTCCTTCAGTCTCCCTCAGAACTGTAGAAAACCAATCGAACACATATATTACCATACTTTTGTTAGTCTCAAATTTAACATTGCTAACTTGATTCCAAACGTACTTATTTGAATATGAAATATTCAAATATTTCCCTTCTTCCCTGTACTTTCTAAACTCTTATCATAGTCCTTGATGATTAATTTAACTTCAAACAATTCTTCTAACTCTTTAAACTAATATTCAGATACAAAATGTATCACTTTTCAATTTCTGGCAGCTTGCACTACCTTCGGAAAAACACTTCTACTGGGAAGAATAAACATCGGATCTTAATTTCCTTTATATTGGAGAAACTAGATTCGATAACGGTTCGAACGGTATAAACCTCGTAAATTAATAAAATCCACAAAAATTATGAAAATTCTTCAAACTCCCGTCACAGAGCTGGCCTAATCAAAACTGTTCTGAAAATTTTCTGATCTCCATTCGATTAAAAATTCATATCTTTTGACTCAGAGCACGAAATCAGTTTCCGTTTGTTGGAAACGAAACTAGACATCCATATCTTCATTTTGGTATAAAATTCACCATCTAACCATTTCTCTAGAATTTATGGTGAATTTCTAAACTTACTGTCAAATTCTGAATTTAACCAAACTTCCATATTTAGGTTCTATAGTTATCACATAATCTCCTCATTTCTTCATTTCTTCATATAGATTACTAAATCACCTAAAACAACTTATTGAAATCAAAATCTCTTTACTTCCAACATTAAAATAAATTTAACAATAATTCCCCTTTATTTTACATCTTAACCGAAATGGTCACTTACCCTAACTAAGGGAATTCAATCTTTTAAACATCAAAATAATACTTCTAATTTCACAATTCATTCATTTCATCCTTAATTCAATTCCCTAACCAAAATCTCCAAAACTTAGGGTTAGGGTTTATGTCTTAAACATGAAATAAATCTCAATTCAAGCTTGTTTTCATGTTCTAAATCATCAATTCAACTAACTACCATTCTAATTCCATCATAGACTTCAACTTCCTTCATAAATCTTCATCCATGAACATAACTTATACTTGACTTTTCCATGCAAAAATACTATCAACATGAAGAGTTTGAAGCGTAAAACAATTTATTCTAAAGTAACATACCTTGAATCAAGCTTAAAACCTCCCAAATTTAGCTTAAAAATTGAATTTCCTCTCCCCCTTATTTCTTTCTTGCTCACGCCCCTTATTTCTTTCTTGCTCACGGCATGTAGGAAGAAGATGAACCAAAATTTTGTTTATCCTTTTTTTTAATATTCATCCACATGTCCCTTATTTTGTATTCTAATAATGCCACATGTATCTTTAAAAATGAATTTTAAATTCATTTTTATCCATATTACCACTTTGTCCTCCAACTACATTCATATTTACAAATCCTCTTCCAACATGTCATTCCATTACATGGGAACTACTTTAGTTCCTTCCTAACCGGCCATCCTCTAAAAAAAATCGTAAAATTTCATTTTACGATTTTTGTTCGATTCAATTATCCGAAAATCATCTAATACGATTTTTTTATCAATTGTGTTATCAACTCCCAATCCAAAAATCTCATATTTCTAAATTCTATAAATAAATAATATTGTCATAATCAATCTCCTATAATTATAGAGTCTAACGCTGAAATTTGGACTCGATCCAAAAATACCGATAATTATCCGAAATCTCTATCAGATAAAATTCTCTTAAAAGTCCTTCAGCAAATATTCGTATGAATCATTTCTACTTATTTAGAGTCCTCGGTAATAATCAAAAACACAAATATGGGACCTTCCCATAGGTCACCCATCCAAATATTTCTCTGGCCTGAATACGCTTAACAATTTTATTCGATCCAAATTCGATACATTTTTCTGCATCTTAATTCTTAAAACCGATATCAAGGTACTTATTTCGATCCGATTTAATCTTATACCGAATAAAATTACTTATTGGGAAAATTACCATATTGGTCCCTGAACTTTTCCCAGCTTTTCACTTTAGCCACCAAACTTCAAAATTTTTACGTTTTAGTCACTGAACTAAAACTACTAACTTTTTATTCTTTGCATTTTAATCACTAAGCAAATATTGGGGTATTACAATATGTTCATGACATTTTCTTATCATACCATATGATACTTTCCTGTCGTGTCACCTCATTTTGATTTATAACATTTGTCAACTATGAACTAACGAGATAGCAATGTGCAACTTCATACACTAAAATAACAAAAAAAATGAACGGCTTTGAAATTAAATATATATATAATCAACCCTAATTAAAATTATAAATTGTTCTAATTAAAATGCTTATTTGAAATCGTCATTTCAACTCATTAGATGGTGATGTGCAGAGGACAAACACCCTTTGCTTCAACACTAAAAAAATTAAATCCTGAGTTATAATCTAAATTTCTAAATCTTAAACTTTATACTCTAAAAATTACACTCTACACTCAATATTTTAAACCCTAACCCTAAACTTCAATTTTAATTTTTTTAATGATGGTACATAAATTTTAGATTTGATCTCGAGAAATACCTCTCTCCCCATTGTATAGAAAAACAGAAACTAAATCACAAATTGTAGCATACTAGAGGTACTAAAACCAGAAGTGGACCGTATTGATTAAATATGTGAAGAAAAAGTGAGATATGCGGGCTCTTCCTTTAGGCTTTTATGAGAAAGAAAGGTTTAAATTAGGATTGCATGAAAGGGCGAGTCTTCCTTTTACAAACCAGTTAGGCCAATGGCAAAGACGGAAAACCTTGAGGGCGAATCTATAAAGTAGCCCCATTTAGTTTTAAATTTATCTAAATAGTACCTAAAAGTCTATATTTCTCATGCTAGTACTATTGCAACGAACTCTGTACATGCGCAACAAGTATAAAAAAAATTATTTTTTATTTTAACTTAATTAATCGCATTAACAAATGATTAATAAATTTTAATTAAAACTTTCCGTGCATGCAGGAGTTCCATTTAAATTTTTTACGAAACTAGAAAAAATAAACTATTAAGAACTCGCTTTGCATCTTTAATGTTTTAAAGAACCAAAATAAAAATTTTGAACTATTAGGAACTAACTTTGATATTTAGCTCCATAAATTGCAAAAGAAAAAAGATGTTGGCGTTAGCTTATATAAGCTTAGCTAGAGTATAAGCCTTTGTTTCTTATCAATGTGAGATTCTTGAAGCTAAAACATAGTAGTAAACTCTTAGCTACAAGAATTCCACATTGATAAAAAATAAAGGCTTACACTATAGCTTGGCCTATAAAAGCTGATGTCAACATCATTTTTTTACAATTCATAGAGCTAAATATCAAAGTTGGTTCTTATTAGTTCATTTTTTTTTCATTTTTATTCTTCAATGAACTAAAGATGCAAAGTGAGTTCTTAATAGTTAATTTTTTTCACTTTTGTGCTTTAGGTTTAGGGTTTAGAGTGTCAGGTTTAATTTTTTACGGTTAAAATTAAGAATTTAGGATTTGGGTTTTATAGTGTAAAATGTTTTCAGTAAACACGGGACTGGGCCGGTGAGCGCATTACTTGACAAGTTAAGCAAGTATAATGCTTTGAAATCCCCTATAGCTTCAGGTATATGCCCTTCAAACTTGTTGGAAGAAAAGTCGATGGAGATGAAGATAGTTAGGATTTTCACCAGCTCCGACTCTAGACCTTTCATGGTAACTGTCACTGAATCTTGATAATAAATATTACCTAATTTCAGGGCTTCATATCGGAGGTGTTCTGAATACGGTTCAACTTTGTTGGCTTTCATAGAATCCCAGGTCATCAATAATCCTTGCGGTAGTTTACCACTAAAAGAGTTGGAAGCTAAGTCAATAATCTGAAGCATTGGCCAGGTGACATTGTTCCCTCCACAATTAACATCTCTCTAAAGTTGTTGGATCGTAAAACAAGAACACGCAACTCGGATGTGCTCCTCAAATGGCAACGAAATGTGTCATCAATATGATTGTTCCCAAGGTCTAATACCTCCAATGTTCTGCAATTGGCCAAAGATTTTGGAACCTTTCCACCCAGTCGGTTTTGATTGAGATCAAGAGTTTGTAAGCTGCAGTTTTCTGGAAGTGCATCAGAAATGATGCCATTGAGATTGTTTTGCTTCAGATTCAGTACTCCAAGCAACACACTCATCTGCGTCATCAGGCATTGAGGAATCGATCCACCCAGAGAATTATTAGATAGATCTAGTATGTGAAGATATGAACTGTTGCATATGGACTCAGGGATGCTCCCATGAAAATTGCTTCTCGACAGCGAGAAGAAAACAGCCCACCGTAGGGAGTCACCAATGTTAGGTGGTATAACAGAGCTGAAATTGTTGTCCGAGTAATCTAGGTAGAGAGCATGTGGTGGAAAAACTAGATTTCGCCCTTGAAGCTGATTGCCATGAAGGTTAAGCACAAACATATATGGACTTATGTGAGAAGGTCTTTCAAGTTCTACAAGAAAGTTGAGAGAAAGATTTAGAGACTCAAGATCAGTTTTCCAAATCCAACTTGGTATTTCCCCATGAATCCGATTGCTCGAAAGGTCTAGGTAGTACAAACTGGATAGGTTCTTTAAGAATTCAGGGAACTTGGTTAAGTTACAAGAAGCCAAGTTCAAGCTTGTAATGTTGGGAAGATTAGTAAAGCTTGAGTCAATAGACAAGTTATTATAAGAAAGATCGAGAACGGCAAGATTGTTTAGTTTCTGAAATAAACTCAATGGTATTAAGCCACTGAAAGAGTTTCGTCCTAAGCCAAGGCTTACGAGATTCGGAAGGTTTGACCAGTTGGTGGAAAGAATAGAGCCATTTAATTGATTGTCCAGAAGGATTAGCTCTGTGAGGTTCCTTAATGATGTGAACGAAGGAACTGGACCTGAGAAATTATTGTAGGAAAAATCTAGATGGATCAGCTGTGTAAGTTTCTCCAGTGTTTTTGGTATTGGACCGGTGAACTTGCAATGTGCCAACTCTATCCTTGTCAACTGCCCAAGGTTGCCGATTGATTCCGGTAATTGTCCCCCAAAATCTGTGTCACCAACTAGTAGTGATTGAAGAGATGCATTTGGAGGAAAGTTTTGAAAAGTACCTTGGAGCAACCTGTTGGAAGACAAATCAAGAGTCTGCAACTTTGGTGACTCAAGGATTTCTTCTGGTACTCTTCCACTCAAGTTATTGGCAGCAAGATGCAAGGAAGTCAAATTCTGAAATTCTGCCAAGAATTTTGGAATTGGACCGGACAAGTTGTTGTCGTCTAAAAGAATTATCGAAAGCGACTT
Organism: Hibiscus mutabilis; assembly: GCA_019671005.1. NCBI lineage: Eukaryota > Viridiplantae > Streptophyta > Magnoliopsida > Malvales > Malvaceae > Hibiscus > Hibiscus mutabilis. The sequence goes on from CM033712.1 coordinate 61,846,597, forward strand.
AAGCTTGGCAAGTGAAAGACTAATAGGTCCTGAAAGATAACTTCTTATCATGCTCAGCACTTGCAGGTTAGGCAGGGAAGATGATAAAGCATGGCTCCACTCCTTTCCGTTTGCTGACATATTTACGCCATCAAGATAGAGATTCTTTAGCCCCGTGAGATTTCGAACAAGCATCTTCAAATTTGGCATTTCAAGTGAACTTATCTGAGATAAGATCTAGAGTAACCAACTTTGTCAGGTATGAAATTCCAACCGGAATTTTCCCTGTGAAGCCTACATATGACAAATTAAGATACCTCAAGTTTGTCAAATTTCCAAACCCTGTAGGAAACTCTGATATGAAACTGTTATGAGCCAAATTAAGCTGCTGAAGATGCTGAAGACGTAAAAGACTATTTGAATCGTTGATTTCTCCGGAAAGCCATTGGCTGCTCAAGTCAAGTTCAGTAGCTCGACCACTCGCATCGCAGGTTATACCCTCCCAAGAACAGCAATCCGTGCCTTGATTCCACTTCACCAGCTTCTCAGATAAAGAAGAATTGAGGCTATTTTTGAATCCCAGCAGCAACTGTTGCTGATCGTTTTGACATTGACCAGAAACTGAAAGTGCAGCGATGCTAAAGAAAGTTGCAATTTATAAACTGAAGAACCATGAAAGCAGTGAAATCCTCATTTTTGTGAGGAAGATAACGGCACAGATAGACTGTTATGAATTAAGATTGAAGGTAAAGATGGACCGAAAAAAGAGAAATGAGTAACTCAAATTCAATCACTCATGAAAATAACATGTGGTTTCCGTCAGAGCTTAGTGGTTGCAAGCTTAAAGCACAACTTGTTGAGTTCTATAGCAGCAAGACTCAAATGGTCAATGGGTAATAAATTGCAAAAGGTCTATTGGAAATTATACTTGTCTTTAGTATTTATTTCCATGAAGACTTTGGGTCAAAGTTGGTTGTGTTTTAAGTTTCAGCTAACTTGATCAATCTAACCGAAGACTTCATTGGTACTAATTAAGTCTTTGGCTCGTAGTTTTTTTTTTTTTCCGACTAATCTGGACCGACTGCGTCGTACACCTTATTTATTTTGGTAAATAAATTTTTTAACAAAAATTTTTAGTATATACAAAACTTCGAATGCGAGACCTGCTTAAATATACCGAATTACTTACCGCTCTAATCAACCTGTCGGTAGTCTTTGGCTCATAGTTGACTCTGTCGGAAGTTTCAACTAAAATTTATAAGCTTTAGATTTTGCTGGAAACGTTAATGTTTAGCTTTCAACTACTTTACATCTCTGACGTTTCGAATTTATGATTGTTTAGCGTTTCTTTGGTGTTACTTTCATGAAGACTGGGTCAAAGCTCGTACGCTTAAAGTTTCAGCTAACTTGAAATTATATTTATTTCATCGTTTCTACTAATATTTATAAGCTCGAGATTTTGTTGGAAATGTTCATGTCTAGCTTTCAATTATTTTATCTCATTTCTTTTTTTAATATTAGTATTCAAAATTTTTCAGTAAGATTATTATGTCGTCCTTTTTCAATTTAATGTTAAAATATATTAAAATGTTAAAAGAATTATATTCTTGTTCATACATTTTTATAATAATATTCAAATAATATTTCAGTTGCTTATATAATAATTTCACGAGAATAGTTACCGTGAATTTCGATGGAATGATAAAATAACAATCATTAATATTATGTTAAGTATTGTGAATAAAATAACGAAGAACAACGAACAAGAATAAAAGAAAAAAGAGATGAGAGAAAGAAGAAGATTTGTATTATTCTCAATATTGATATGAGTCTAGAATGCCTTAATCAAATCAACTATTTATAAGCATAAGAAATACATAATACATTGAACTCTAATTAATGGAATAATATTTTTAATGATAAAGTAAATCAAATCTTCTAGATAAAGTACTTATCATGATAGACATCCACATATATAAATATTCATAACACTCCCCTTGGATGTCTATGAAGATAATGTGTCTCGTTAAAACCTTACTAATATAAAACCCAATGGGAAATAAATTTTCTTTAGTGAAGGAAAAAGAGTACACACATCTTTGATATGCATAACATGTTGCCTCATTAAAAACCTTACCAGAAAACCCATTGGGACAAAACTTCGATTAAGGGAAAAAGAGTGCAACGCGTATTTACTCCCCCTCATGAAAACATCGCATAAGATCTTTGAATCTTCATAATTCAATCTTGAATACTATTTTTCTAAATATCGAGAGGGATAAAACTTTGGAGTAATAGGTTCCATTTTGTCATCTTTGATGTATCCATCGTTCGATTGAGATATACATCTTGCATTATCTCTGCACAAGATAATTTTGCATCATATCTTGTGAAAGTAAATCACATATCTTCTAGATATGTTGGGTTAATGGTCTTAGCCAAACACATTTTTTGGCTTGCCTCATGCATAATAATTATTTCTACAAGATTTGAGGAGGCATCGACGAATGTTTGAAGATCTAGAGGTAATGATCTTGTATATCCATGGATATTTCTTGACCAAATAATATATGGTGCTTCAAAACCAAGAAAAGATATAATTATCTTTATTCATATCCAATAATCTTACAATTATTAGGATACTCAATGGATATGCTTTATTCATATTGAATCTTGTTAAGATTCTTTCAGCATGTGTCCATTCATAGATAAAAATGCATATTTAAGTACTTGATCTTTAGTTCGAGACAAAACCCCATCTCAAGATTCTTTTTCTCGAATACTTTCATTAAACTTTGAAAGCTCTTCGTGAGTTTCCAATTTGAAGCTCTTCAGGAGTTCTAATGATATTCGAATTATCATAATGAATCTTTATCCAAACTCCTTTATAAAATACATAAGGGAATATGATTATTCTTACAGTATTTCCTTAATTATCACTTACTAAGGCGATTATACCAAATGCGCCAAAATATAAATATTCAAGGGGCATATCTAAATAGATTTTCTCAGAAATTTCTAAATGCTTCTAGCATTTTAAATTTGTCAATGATAACTTTCCTTTTATAGGGATCCACAAAATGATTAGACGCATATAAAATATTTCATAACTGCCAGAGTAATTGCATCCACTATGAAGAAATTAAAACTCTTCATAAGTCATAATTCAAGTCGTATTTACGACTACTTATTTGTGCCTCACTTGCATTACACCTTTAGGTGTTTGGACTGTTGGTCCAAATACTTCTCTTTTAGAAGTTTAAAGCGTCTTTCTACATTAGCCAATTCAATATCTATACTTTTGAATAGATTTCTATACATGATCCTCATTTTGTTCCTTTACTCCTATAGAAACATTGTTTGAAAAATCGTTGTCAACAACTTTTCTATTTCGGTTCCATTCTCGTAGTTTCATAACTCACCGAGATCTCTTCAAAATTTCAATCTTTATTTCAGGTACCTGAAACTCTTCAAGAGTTTTATTATTAGTTATGTCTTGGGTCTCTTTAGGAGCACCCGTCTTAAATATATGACCATCTCATACTCTTTCCATTTACGAGAATTTTGATCTTTGGAACCAATTTCAACTATCATGCTCCAGGCATGATTTACATCCATCCGCTCTAACATGTATTCAAACTTAGAGCATTTTCAGCTGGTATATGAGACTTGATTACTCTTATTAGGTCAGTAAATATGTTTGGCAGTTGACATACAATAATTTGAATATCTTATGAACTTTTAGTTCATATCTGAAGATCTAAATAATGATAATTTATTTCGTTCTTTATCCAGCTGATTATTCTCTCTCCCTGATGTTGAGAAAAAATATCATCTCATAAATGATTCTCCAATTAATGTTTAAGAATTTAAACATAAAAAGAAACTTGTACTCAATATATATTCTCAACCCTTTTTATTTACCCATTTTGTGCATTGTGATGGAGCAATTCATATCGTACATGTCAATTCCTTTGAGAAAAGGCACCACAAGAACTCCAAGTTCTTTTAATAAATGTGCATATAAATCTCAATACCTTTCACATCATTATTGATCAGGATGGTTTAACCGATCACACCAACTATATATACATGTGTATATATCTCTAAATTTGTAAACTTTTTGTTTACCATAACATGTGATTCAATTTCACTTGTACATGTGTGGTACAAATTTTGAAATACAAGTTTCTTTGAAATTTGATAATACATTGTCCACCAAAAATTGTTCCTTTGTGTAGCGAAGGTCTCGCTAAAATAAAAAACGATTGGTGTTTTCGAAGGATTTTGGAAGGATGTTTTTGAAAGGTGTTTGGATATAAAATATTTATTCCGTGGGGTTTACAAAAAAACCTTATAAAAATGGAGTCGCCACCGCCACTTAGGTAGGCGGACACCACAAAACCAGAGATTCAAAAAGACAGGGGTTCGGGAGTCGATTTACGGATGGGGAAGGATTAGCACCCCACACCGCCAAAAAAATTGGTACTTTAATAATTACCGCTTTATGAATATTGGGTTTTTCGGATTAAAGTGACGATTATTTTAAATTTCGGTCATAATTGCGAATATATTTTAGGTCCCGTTATCCGAGAATAAACGCCTAACCACTATCACTACGCTTTGATTCGCCCCATTTACGCTCGGATAAAAGGACACCGCATTAACAATTTATATCTCGATATGCAATCTTAATGGCAAAAACATAAAACATGACAAATCATTTAAATATAATAAATATTAACATACAGAACATTAGTTTATCATGAATGATATTTTAGACTAAAGCATGTATATATATACATATTACTCCAAACAGTAGATAAAAACAACTATCATATGTCAAAATAATAAGACAGGAATAAATATATATATATACGAACAAATATTTCAAAAAGACATGCATACTTGGTAATAAAACATATTTCAACATATACGGGTCAACATATCATAAAAAAAAGGTAAATATACTAACATGTAGCCCTAGAAAATAAGAAAGCTCACACACATATAAAATACAAAACACAATATGTATGAACCAATTAGAACATAATATGCTTGATATGAATAACCAGATAAAAACGAATATCATACTTGACACATATATATACATATAAACATAAAATGAGTCATATACGGAGACATAAAATGAAATAATATCCACATATACGAGTATAATTCGAACAATAATATTTACAAAGAAAATAGGACTGAAATGAAAGGAAAATGAAAATCAAGTGGCGAGAAATTAAAGAGCAATAACATGTAATTTAGGGACGAAATTGAAAAACAAATAAAACCTACAAAGACCAGAGTTGTAATTATACCAAGGGGCAGACTCAAAATGAAAATTTCAAAAACGCGGGGTGATTAAGGCGTAATTTTACCATTTGTTCGATCGGGTGTAATTTAGTGACTAAATTGTGACTTTTTGGAAACTCGAGAGGATTGGGATGTAGTTATACCATGCGGCAAGACAAAAATGAAAATATTGAAAACGCGGTGGGATTAAGTGTGTAATTTACCCATTTAGTAAAATAATAACATCTATATAAGGGCTATTTTCGGATCAAAACCAAGTTTTCCCCATTTTCGTTTCATTCTTGATTTCTCAAATATCCAGCGTTCATCTTTTTTCTCTCAAATGTTCTTGAGAAACCCGAGAATCGTATTTTCGCCACGGCCGCCGCCGCTAAACGGCGCCGGTGGACTCCCAAAATACACCAAAACCTTCCTCTTGTCGTCCTCAATATGAATCCATGGTTGGATTCAGAGGATCCCCTTTATTTACCCTAGATCTAAAAAATACGAACCCGAAAATATATATTTTTTTTTGACCAAACGAAAACCACAAAGGGTCTTCCCTCCCTTTGTTCACAGATCTGGCTTTTAAAGGCTTGTCACAGAGGAAGGAAGACCCACGGACAAAGCCGGTAAGACTTCTTTACTTGTTTTCTTTTATTTTTTTTTTGTACTTCGTATATGCATGCAAAGGAAACAGGTAAGAAAAAGAGACAAAAAATTACCACTGGACTGCCTTTTGATTATCTTGACCGTTACAAGTTTTGGTTTTTACAAGCTTTTACTTTTTTTTGTGTTACTACTCTCTGTTTTTTTCTTGCTTGTTCCTCTCTAAAACCCCCGGTTACAACAGCCCCGTTTCATATATATCACTATCTCTGTATTTTGGTTGCAACTTGTATCTTCTTTTCCAGATCTGACATTTGCTTGTTGTCTTTGGCATAATCAACGCGGGACTGAATATTACTTATTCGCAGAGGCCATACGCATTTTCCGTTAGATCGATCCGATCTAACGGTCGAGATGGCTTGAAGAACGATCGGCCTGGATGAAGCCTCGATCCGATGAAACGGCTTCGCATTTCGCCACGCGGAGCACCGATTGAGGAGTCGTAACGCGTGGATCTTATGGGATAATAAAGCGCCCGCGCGCGTGGACCACACGCGCGGCGTGGCACTCGAACGGTCCATACGTGCGGAGCACGCTACCGCGATATTTTTTGACTTTCATTGCATCGTGGCGTTGGATCCGATCTTGATCCAACGCCCACGATTACCGCACATTGTAATAGATAGGATTGATTTGGGCCATACGGGCCTTGTAATTGGATTTGTAATTGGACTTGGATTTTATTTATTTGAGTTTAATATATATTTAATTTTTCATTTTAGTCAGCCCAATAATAATAATACACTTATAACAGCAGTAAATATATACTTATATTATATTAATTAATACACTATTCCAAAGAATTTATAATCATATGTATAATTAATATGACATCTACATACGCTTATACCCTAGATACATACGTGACATACATACGCCCTAATACGCATTAACGTAGCTTATACATGCACACACCTTATATTAGTAACATTCATATAATAAATATACATGCAATATTAATATATTTAAGTAAAAATGAGTGATTACACTTTGAATAGGAATATATTTAGCTCCCTTAGAGCTTTCAACGGAAATTATTCTTTTGGTAGCAATATATAACTCTTCTAGAGATTTCAATTGACTTTTTGGCTACCAGAACTTATATCCAGATTGGCTTATTTCAAATGCCAATTGATAACATATGTTATCTATAATTCCCGAAGGATTATTTTGCGAACTCATATTGCTCTCTTAAAATTTCCACTTCTAGTGGTAACGATATCATTACCATTAGCGTTAATTATTACAATATTCGCAATGCTGCACTTTTCATAATGTGCTTTCTCTCGAGAACTTATTGCTCTTCTGGAGTATCAATATTTTCAGTACTTTGAGATATAGTACTCACATTATTCCCTTGCATTTAAATGGGAAAATATATCTTATGCTTCTGCTGAACATAAATCGTCACCATAGATTGTATTTGACAAGTAATCAAGTGAAACAAAATAAATAAATGTCATAATATATATATACAAACCAACATAAAACAAAGATTTAATCCTTGTACGCGGCATTGTTAAACCAGTTCACAAGGTCCTCTAAAAACCTCCTTTGAGACTAGTAGCCTCGTAGAACAGGATGTCCAGCCAATATATTTGGATTAAACCAACAGAAACAGAGAACATATTAACTAATTAAAGAATATACTTTCGACATTAAATTAATATATAAAGCACAAATAATTAATGCGTAAAGTAAATAAATATAAAATAAAATAAATTAAAAGATTGATAATTCTCTTCAAGGTTATGAGAATAATTAGAAGACGATATATTTCTTTCAAGGGTTATAAGGAAATTAACAACGTCCAAATGAGTTGGACCAATATCATCTTCTTTATTTTCGCAAACAAAATTTGCTTCCATTTTCTTTTCTTTATCAATAAATGATTGTTGATTTTTCAGCGTACGACAAGTACGAGACCAATAGTTTATAACGTCACATTGGTAATAAAAAGGATTTCACTTCCTTAGAATGATATTTATTACTCTTGTCATCCTTATAACCTCACTACCGGTAGGTAGAAGTTTTCTTAAAATGACCATATTTTCCATGTCTATATTCATAGCTTCAATCGCGACCACAACTATTAATGTGATCTTTATTATTTCCATAATATAATCTCACATTCACTTCAGGGAATGGAGTGGAGCCAGTGGGCCTTAAATTTTTTTTCATGATATTGTGTCCGAGGACAACATTATTTGCGTGAAAAATTGAGTATGTTTTTATTAACATATCCTCATCATTGATAATCGCATGGAATAAACATCATGCTTGCATTCACTTCAAGGAATGCCTCCCATAAAACTTTTTGGACCAAGACGAATTTTCGTAACTTGAACTTGGGAGAAATAGTCGAGTTTTTCGACACATGAAAATTATTGCTTTCGATCAAAATCACCATAGTTTATCGCACTTTAAAATCATAATTTAAAGAATAAAATTTACCGATATTGATTTTCTTCTCGAGGACAATGGAGGCATAGCAAATGACCAAGATAGCTTCTCATAATAATCTCATTTTTTTGAAGCTATTATATCATGTAAAACTTAAAACACGGTTAAAATATCAACTTTTATCAATAGAATATCATAAACAAATATTGATGTTTAATTATAAACTAAATAAATAGGGAAATCTCAATAAACTTACATCAATGATGTTCACACACAATTTTAATTGAGAAGTTATTGGTATGACAACATTTAGTAGAAAACACCAATTGTCCATGGTTAAAATTAAATTTAAAGTAAGTGTGGACTAAACTAAATAAAATAGAAACATGAGGAACCATATGTAAGATTATCCCTTTCCATTAAAAAAATAGGCGCACATGCGCAAACATGTTTTCTTTTACTTTTAATTTAATAATTTTCTTTTTAAGTTATATTAATATGTACAAGTTATTATTTTTGGTTCAAACATGTCAAAGGTAGATCAATAAAGACAGTAATTTAAAATTATATAATTTATACCGAACACGATCTCTCAATCTCTGTCAATTCGTCCTTTGATTTGTGAGAAGCCACAAATTCATCTCTGTCCAATGCTCAACTATAATCAAACATGTCTCTATGATTTTTCAAAAATTAAAATTTAAAGCGAATGACTATCAATAACTAAAAAAAATAGAGAAAATAACTTATCTTTGGTTCAACGTAGAATCAAATTTTTTTTCCGGTAATTCATTTGGGACTCGAACGAAGAGCACCAAAATCTTTCGAGCGAACTTCGTGCTGATAACGTGTTGTGAATAAAATAACGAAGAACAACGAACAAGAATAAAAGAACAAAGAGATGAGAGAAAGAGAGAGATTTGTATTATTCTCAATATTGACATGAGTGTAAAATGCCTTAATCAAATCATTTATTTATAGGCATAAGAAATACATAATACATCGAACTCTAATTAATGGAGATAATATTCTTAATGATAAAGTAAATCAAATCTTCTAGATAAAGTACTTATCATGATAGACATTCACATAGATAAATATTCATAACATTAAGGTCAATATTTATATTCTTTTGTAATACCGAGGGAGTCAGTATTTGACTAATTTTTTTAAGTTTACAAATGATCACTTAACTTTATTAGATTATTTAATTTGATGATTAAACTTTTAATTATTTTAATGTTATCACTAAACTTTTAGTTTTACTTCAATTTGGCCATTGAGCTGTAATAGAAGTTAAAAAGATATTAACAAAGCTTGTATAATAATACATTTAGTTCTCCACATTTGCCTAAATTCATTATTCTCAGTGAAACACTGTAACTCAAGGGATAAGAACCGAGGAGCTTCATTGATGTTTCTTGTAGATGAATTGACCAGAAGGGTTTTGCAGTTAGGATCTATTTTCACGAGATGAGGCTCAGCTTGGATCAAGTTTACTAGTGGACCACTGCAGCTTCTTTGGGAGTTTCAGCCAAAAAGAATGGATCTTTCGAGAGTTCCATAACTGATAGTCTCATAGATGCCGGAAGAAGACACTTCTCAATAAACTGTTTAATTTGTGAATCATTCACTTTACCAAGGGAAGCAGCTTTAATACCCTGCGGTGAAAAAGTTGAGAGAGACTAAACAATCACTTGATAGAATTGTGGAAGATGTATTGGAGAGGGTTGTCAGCTTACAGAGATAACTTTCTTGTATATTTGTACTGGATTTTTGCATTCATTATTTGGATATTCACAAGTTACCGTCTCCAATATGCACAGACCAAAAGAATATAGGTCGACAAGTTCATTATATTCCTCATCATAGAGCTCAGGAGCCATGAATTCAGGAGTGCCTGCACAAATAACAAAGCATTACAAACTTCAACCAAAATGGATTAGCTGAAGTCAAATTGTTGTTTATTTTTGAGAACTGAAGTACCAATTACACCTCCGGCAGTGGAGTGCAGGAGTTGTATTAAATTATTTGTAATTAAAAATAAAATCAATTTAAAATAATTTGTAAATAACGAGGGTTAAATTTATTAATTTGTTTCGATTACAAGAACAAGTTTTGGGGTTCAAACATGAGTTTACAGCAAAAGGTGAAAGTTGATGTTGAAGGTATGTGCTGCTATGCTAGACCAAACATAGCAGAGGGAAATCAAGATATTAAAAGGATTAGTTTTGATTTTCAATTAGATACGGATCGTAATGAAATTTGAATTATTTTCATGCATACAACTACTGCTTCTTTTTAAATTAAAGAGTAACCAACAAAATGCTACAAAACAGAGAGCACAAAGCATCCCTGTAGGTACAACTAAAAATCACTTTAACAAACATCAACTCTTGCACAAATCACCTTTAAACAAGACAATCACTTAAAAGTTACAACCAACCTGAAAACGCCTATCTTTACGACAACAAGCTTATACACCAAGACCAATGTTCAGCCAGCTGAGGGAAGACGCTTCTTTTTTGCATAAACCAGAAGAAATGATGGCTTTGTTTCCGGGCCAACATCCTGGGACGACCCTTCTTGCAATTGCTATAGCCTCCTCGCCCGAGTCCACTGAGATATCGTCCTACGAGTCCTGTTTTTGGGATCCAGCTTAGGGAAAAGCTTATAAAGAACACGATCAGCGCGCTTATAATACCATATCCTCCACCCCTTGCAAAACATAAGAGGTAAAATGACAGCTCCTATACCAAACACAAATCCTATCTCAACACTTAAGAAATTCCAGTCGATATGGTTACCCGTCCCAAAATTTGAAGGGCCGTCTTTAGAAGTTGGAGGGGATTTGCATTGTACCTCCAAAGGAAGTCCACATAGTCCTGCATTGTTTTCGAATGAAGCTTCTGAAAACGACTGAATCTGAGTACCTAATGGGATCCTTCCCCTCAACTCATTGTTGGAGAGATTGAGGAATGATAAGAAATTTAAGTTTGCTAGCTGCACAGGAATCTGCCCAGCTAGGTGGTTGCTCGAAAGGTCTAAGGCTTTTCAAGCTTTGGCAAGTTTCCTAAAAATGAAGGGACTGGGCCGGTGAGCTCATTATTTGACAAGTTAAGCAAGTATAATGCTTTGAAATCCCCTATAACTTCAGGTATATGCCCTTCAAATTTGTTGGAAGAAAGGTCAATAGAGGTGAAGATAGTTAGGATCTTCACCAGCTCCAACTCTAGACCTTTCATGGTAACTGTCACTGAATCTTGATAATAAAGATCACTGAGTTCATATCGGAGGTGTTCTGAATAGGGTTCAACATTGTGGGATTTCATAGAACTCCAGGCCATCAACAATCCTTGCGGTAGTTTACCACTAAAAGAGTTGGAAGCTAAGTCAATAATCTGAAGCATAGGCCAGGCGACGTTGTTCCCTCCACAATTAACATCTCCTCTAAAGTTGTTGGATCGTAAAACAATAACACGCAACTCTGATGTGCTGTTCAAATGGCAAGGGAATGTGTCATCAATTTGATTGTTCCCAAGGTGTAATACCTCCAACATTCTGCAATTGGTCAATGATTTTGGAACCTTTCCACCCAATCGGTTTTGATTGAGATCTAGAGTTTGTAAACTGCAGTTTTCTGGAAATGTGTCAGAAATGATGCCGCTGAGATTGTTTTGCTTCAGATTCAGTACTCCAAGCAACATACTCATCTGCGTCATCAGGCATTGAGGAATCGAGCCACTCAAAGAATTATTAGATAGATCAAGTATATGAAGATATGAACTGTTACATATAGACTCCGGGATGCTCCCATGAAAATTGTTTCCCGAGAGCGAGAAGAAAATAGCATACCGGAGGAAGTCACCAGTCTCAGGTGGTACAATAGAGCTGAAGTTGTTGTTTGAGTAATCTAAGTAGACAGCCTGTGGTGGAAAAAATGGTATTTTCCCCTGAAGCTGATTGCCATGAAGGTCAAGCACAGTCATATATTGATATATGTGAGAAGCTCTTTCAAGTTCTACGAGAAAGTTGAGATATGCACTCAGTGGTACTAAGCCACTGAACTTGTTCGAAGAAAGTGACAGCTGCACGAGACCTTGGATTTCAAATACAAACATCGGAAATCGCCCTCGGAACTCATTTTGACTCAGATCAATGATTTCAAGCTGCGAAGCAAGCTCACCTTTGAACTCTCCGAATCCACCACTGAACTGATTTTTTTGCAAGGTCCATTTCCTTCAAGGATTGAATCTGAAACAGAGTTGGTGGGACAGTTCCACTGAAAGAGTTTTCTCGCAAGTCAAGGCTTACGAGATTCGGAAGGCTTGACCAGTCGGTGGAAAGAATAGATCCATTTAATTGATTGCCGGCAAGCTTTAGCTCTGTAAGGTTCCTTAATGATGTGAATGAGGGAACTGGACCAGAGAAATTATTGTAGGAAAAATCCAGATGGACTAGCTCCATAAGTTTCTCCAGTGTTTTAGGTATTATTGTTGGACAAAAGGGTTAAATTCGAAATAATTCAATATTAAACGAGAAAAAAATAAATTGGAAATTGTACGAATAAAAGAATATTCGAAATAATATAAAAGAGATTCGAAATAACAGAAAATATATAGATTTGAAGTAATAAGATTCGGTTGTTGAGGCTTGCTAGGAACGCAGTTTCTTTAAGACAGATTCAACCGCTCTTTGGTATTAGAGTTCGTCAGTCGTCGGTCTTCCATTATACAACAACGATGATCTAATTGGATAGTCATTTTGACTTTTAATTTCTTTTTTGAACCTTTTTTACTTACAATGTTTTATTTTAGGCCAAAATGACTTCTCCATGAACAAAAACGGTTAGTCAATACGAAAAAAAAAACTTAAAATAATTTGAGAGAACGACACGTCGAATTTTTTTTATATATATAATTTTATAAAATTATTTTTAACTAATCTGTCATTATGTCAAGTTAACATCTTTGCTTATATGACACTACTATATCAACATTGTGACACCCTAAACCCGACCTAAAAGTTATCGTCGAGTTTGATATGCCACCAAGTGAAAACATTAAATCAGTTTTTTTAAAAATTACTAGATTAATAGTCCATTTTACAGTAAAACAAAAATAAGTCCAATGCCACGATTCAAAAAAAATAAATAGTTCGCAAAAAAGAGCAATACTTGAAAAATAGAAACCGTTCAAAATCGAGACTCTTTGAGTGATGCCGATTACAAGCTTCTGTTATACACTAATCTGAAATGTAAGGAAAAAACAAAAACAAAGTATGAGCTATAGAGCCCAGTGTGGTCTCTAAGTGCATAAATTAACCAGATAACATACATGTACCGATTTTAACCAAAGATCATGATGAAAATAGAAATTCAACCAAACATCATATTATTCAATCAGAATCAGACAACACAGAACATACAGACTCAGACCAGATGGAACAGCTGCAGACTCGAGCTAGTAAGTCCCTAACAACCCATCCATCCGCTGTACATCATTCACGAGTTATCCCAAAACTCGGATCCAACCACGCACATCAGCTGATAGTATTTAAAATTCAAATTAATTTTAAAAATAGATATATGAGCGTCGTAACACAATTTCAGATAATACTTCCTCCTTAACATTACAATCGCCATGCAGAATGCCATACAGACGGACCTTTAAAACAGAATATATGTACCAGACTTTCAGATTACAAAACAGATATACCAAAATTTTAGATTATAGAACATATATAGATTAGTCAGAAATTCATTATACTCGAACAGACAAAAACAAACATGCATATTCACATATGATGTACAGACCGAATTTCAAAACAAAACAAAATTACCAGAATTTATCGTATATAGGACAATAACAGATAAATAAGAAATTCAGAACAATAACAATTCAAACATACATTAAATGGTAATACAGACAGTTCAAAGATACAATTTATTCAGTCAAGTTCAACATATTGCTTAACTATTGTATATAATAGCTTTCGGGCACCAAACTACCAATGTTTATAGCAAGCCATACCGATCCAACACCTTGACACCATTAAAAACGCACTGTTAGTAATCCACCATCTAAAGCAACAACAATACTAACCACCAAGCTTCGAAGATATCTTGATTTTTCATTCTTGCCTATACAAGTTGAACTGCCATGCCATTTTGATTGCTCGAAACATAACAGAATTGGACCTCTCTAATAAAACGAGATAACTCTTCAATATCATCAAACGAAATAACCTAATTAAGGCGAAAAAAGTTGCGTATCCAAACCAAATACCTTCAATTAACACCTCTAATGCATTTTTATAACCATTACCTCGACAAGTTCTACGTCGTTGTTCAAAATCGACCCTGAGAACTCTTTTCCCTTGAATTCCTTTAGAAAAAAATAACCTCTAGATAATTTGCCTCCACAGTAGAAAACGTATTGAAGTCAAGGATGTGCACGGACTTCCAATGCCTCTCTTTGGATCTGAATTGTCTAGTAAAATAATCAAAAATATAATTTCTTAGAAACTTAGGATTACCTAACCCAACAGCGCCAAGGTTCAAACCTCTTAATTTGACATCCCTTGAGAAAATGCAGTGTTGAACTACCTTGTTTTATCTAATTCATCGTCGCTTTTTGACCCACAAATCTACCTGAGCTTTCAATATATCTCAAATCTGCAGATTACATTGTTTTAAATCCTTCAGTTTGTCCGAGATCAACCCTCCAACTTTACCGAGTTCTTTTATCGAAATCAGCACAAGACTCTTAATTCTACTTATTCGGTGCATTCTTTACTCTCTTTAGCTTCATTTACAACCTTCATAAACCAAGTTAACCAACCATTCGTCATCCAATCACATTTTGATGATATCCATCTGATATATTCTAAGGAGACGGAAGTATGTTATCAATGGGAGGGGTTGTTGCCCCCGACAGGGATTTTTTTTTTTTTTACCTTTGACTCTTTATATTTTTCTAAAAAAAATTGAAATAATTCTGAATTTGCCCCCACATTTTAAAAATTATGTTTTGCCCCCACCCCTAAATCACGGCTCCGTCCAGGACCATATCACAAAGACCTACTCATCCGAACCCAGCCCTCGAAAAAACCAGGATAAGGTTTGTTAGAAAAATGTGAGGAAAATAGTTACTTTGAGCTATATTTCGAATGGGTAAAGGTAGAGATATGAATAATGATTCTTTTGGGACTTATTCTACTCCATGAGACCTTTACAATGGTATCCCATATGCTCAAAATGGTTGAGTATTGAATGAGAAATTGATGTTTAAAGTAAGGGAGTTGTGAATTGAGTAAAGGAAATGAAACCCCTTTATCCCACATAGATGGGATAAATGGAATGGGAAGTGTTTATATAAACTTACCCAATTTGTGGTCACTGAATGACTTGAATGGAAATTGTGCCTTGCGCGTAAGGGGTGCGAATCTAATCCTATTCGGGTTGGGGCGCACCCGCACGATGTTGGGGGTTACGAATGTTCAAATCGGTTGGGCCCTTCATGGGCCTTTGGATATTTTACCACTTCAAATTATTTTTTCCTTTAAAATAGAATATCTTTTGTGAATATCCCAAATTTAAAGGGATAATATTTGGTTCCCTTAAATTCGAGTATTAAAGAGATAATACTTGCTATATACGTAAAATATTCGAAATAAATCAGATGAAGGATATTTTCGGAATATTTTGATTCTCACGTTTAACCTAATTTTCCCTATAAATACATGGTCTCCCTTCAGTTTTAAAACACAATTCGAAAAGCTTTCTTCCCTCTAAAACTGCATTGGTTTTCTAGTGATAGTCAAAGGCTCGAGTACTATTCGTGATTTCTTCAGTAGTGCTGTTGTCGAAGATCATCCGCTATTGTATCCTGGGAGACTGACGACATAAGAATTCAAGCACCGAGGAGTGATCAAATTTGTCTTAAGGAAACTGTGTTTCAAGCAGGCCTCAACAATTATATTTCGGCTATTTCGAATATGTTAAGTTTTTATAATTTCAATTTTTTTGTTTATTCGTTTATTATAAATTTATTTCAAATTTAACCTTTATTGTCCAACAATCTTAAGACAGACTAAATCCAAGGCGATTCGAAATAAGTACAGTTGTGAGAAAGCAAACAAATTTGTTTCAGGAATTATCCTGTCGTTTTAACTGGTTTGCTTAGATCTCAAAAAATAAACGAGACAAATTTGTTTTACAGAAATTTTCGTTGGAAGTAACTGAGGTTACGGATTTTGTAAAAAATCAAAATAAAAAATAAACAAAATTATTTTCAGTTTATTGGAATTGTTATTAATTTTGGTTCTTTTTTTGTGAACAGGAACAATGGCTACGAAGGGAGATCTTATCAAATCAGCCAAGTCATCCGTACAAACGGTGGGATAGGGACAGACATCGAAAAAGACAAGTCAGCCCATGAATCTAAACAAAACAGTGGTGGCAATGAACCACAATGAGAAGCCGTCAAAATTTAGTGGGCAGAATTTCAAGACATAGCAACAAAAGATGTTTTTCTATCTGACCATGCTAAACCTGGCAAAGTATCTGAAGGAATATCCTCTAGTTGTCATGGTAGGAGACGGAGAAGGAGAGGTGGATGAGCTCACCGCCTTCAGCATCACCAAGGATTGGGAAAATGGTGACTACTTGTGTTAAAATTACATCCTCAACGGACTACAAGACTCGTTGTATCCGGTATATGATGTGTACAAAATAACATTAGAACTGTGGGCTACATTGGACAGAAAGTCAAAAGCAGAAGATGATGGGGCTAAGAAATTCTTAGTCACGAAATTCTTCAATCTTACTATAGTTGATTCAAAACCAGTAGTAAGTCAAGTGGAAGAACTCCAACTGATTATTCACAAAATTCTTGCTGAAGGAATGGTGATAAGCGAGTCCTTTCAAGTAGCTGCCATCACAGAAAAACTGCATCCCGAATGGAATGACTTCAAAAATTACCTGAAGTACAAAAGAAAGGAGATGTCAGTGGAGGAACTGATTGTCAGACTTCGTATTGAAGAAGACAACAGAGGCAATTCCATAAAGCTCAATAGAGAAACCTTCAAGGAGGCTAAGGCAAATGCTGTCGAAATCAAGAAGGGAAAGCAACCCCAACATCACCAAGCGACGTCAAGGTTGGGGCCTAAAGGCAGAATTCCAAGAAAGAGAAATTCAAGGGAGCCTGCTTCAACTGTGGGAAAGTGGGGCACAGATCCTTTGAATGCAGAAACCCAAGGAAAGCCAAAGCAAATGAGGCAAATATTGTGGATGATGTAGATCTGTGTGTTGTAATCTCTGAAGTCAACATGGTTGACTCCAACCCAAGGGAATGGTGGCTAGATACTGGAGCCATACGTTATATCTATTCTAATAAAAATTCTTTTGTCGAGCTGGTACATAGCGACAATGGGGAGATGTTCTATATGGGTAATGCTGCGACTTCCAAGATCAAGGGGAAGGGAACTGTAGTCTTAAAGATGGCATTCAGCAAGGAACTCAAGCTACATAATATGTTGTATGTACCAGACACTCAAAAAAACCTTATATCTGGAACACTTTTAAGTGTCAATGGCTTTAGAATGGTTTTTGAGTCTCAAAGACTAATTTTGTCCAGGGGGGATGTTTGTGGGCAGGGGTTATGTATTGAATGGAATGCGAAAACTCAAGGCTATCTTTGTAAAATCAAAGAACATGAATAAGAATGTTGTTTCTTATTCTGTTTATACGATTGAGTCTTTAAATTTATGGCGTGGTAGACTCGAACATGTTAATTATGATACTCTACAGAGATTAATTAACTTGGAACACATCCCTTCGTTTCATATTGATTATAATAATAAATATGAAACATGCGTTGAAGCATAATTAACAAGGTCTTCATTTCAAACCATTGAAGAGAAGTACATAGCCCCTTGATCTAATACATAGTGATGTTTGTGACTTAAAAGTTTGTCCAAACTAAATGATGGAATAAATATTTTGTTACCTTCATTGATGATAGTATGAAATACTGCTATGTATATTTGCTTAAGAGCAAACACGAAGCTATAGAGAAATTTATACTCTATAAGCAAGAAGTCGAAAACTGACTTAATAAAAAGATTAAAATGGTAAGGAATGATCGTGGTGGTGAATATGTTGAATCATTTGGTGAATATTGTTCACAATATGGTATTATTCACGAAGTAACACCATTTTACTTTCCCCAATCTAATGGAGTAGCCGAACGGAAAAATCAGACTCTAAAGGAAATAATGAACGTTTTGCTAGGAAGTTCAGGGTTATCACAGAACATGTGGGGGGAATTGTCCTTTCAGCTAATTATCTTTTAAATAAGGTTCCCTGGAAAAAAGGATAAGACACCATATGAGTTATGGAAAGTTCGGAAACCTTCCTACCAACACTTGAAAATGTGGGGGTGTCTTGCCAAGGTAATGACCCATTACCAAAACAAATGAAAATAGGTCCAAAAACTGTGGATTGTATTTTCATTGGCTATGCAGAACATAGCAATGCCTATCGGTTTCTTGTGTATAAATCAAAGAATCTTGAGATTCATAAGAACACGATAATAGAATCAAAGAATGCATCTTTCTTTGAAAATATATTCCCTTGTAAAAATAGAGAGATTGATCGAAGTTCAACGAAACGAACTTTATAGACTATCGATGAAGATAGCACAAAAGATCAACAAGGGAGTGAGCTTGAAATAGAGCCACAAAGAAGCAAACGAGCAAGGGTAGAAAAATCATTTGGATTAGATTTTCTAACATATATGCTAGAGGCTGAACCTCAAACGTATAATGATGTTATACGTTCATCTGAAGGCACCGTATGGAAAGATGCCATTAAGAGTGAAATTGGTTCCATCATGCAAAACCATACGTGGGAACTAGAAGATCTTCTTCCGGAAATTAAGCCACTAAGTTCTAAATGGATTTTTAAACAGAAAATGAAAGTAGATGAAATAATTGATAAGTACAAGGCCAAATTAGTAATAAAAGGTTACCGACAAAAGGAATGCCTTGACTATTTTGATACATACTCTTTTGTATCAAGGATAACTTTCATAAGGATGATAATTGCCACCTTTCGGAATTTAGACATACATCAAATGGATGTTAAGACAGCTTTTCTTAATGGAGATCTTGATGAAAAAAATATATATGGAACAACTCGAGGGTCATGTAGTTTCAGGTCAAGAAATGAAAGTATGTAGACTGGTGAAGTCTTTGTATGGGCTTAAACAAGAACCAAAATAGTGGCATGAGAAGTTCGATAGTGTCATGATGACAAAAATCTTCAGAATAAACGAGTGTGACAAGTGTGTATATGTCAAAACTATAGACATTGGATATGTCATCCTATGTTTATATATTGATGGCATACTCATTGTTGGAAGCAACAGTGATATGGTAAAATGTACCAAAAACATGTTAAACTTTAGATTTGACATGAAAGATATGGGACTGGCTGAAATAATTCTGAGGATCCAAATCAAACGGTCACTTGAAGGTCTCATATTGACTCAGTCACACTATATAGATAAAATCCTTGAAAAGTTTGGCAAGGATGATTTTAGCATAGCCAAAACTCCAGTAGACACATGCCAACATTTGTCCAAAAAAAGGCCAAAGTGTTGACCAAGTGGAATTTGCAAGGGTCATAGGCAGCCTTATGTACCTCATGAGCTGTACTAGACAGGATATTGCTTTTATTGTGAATAGTTTAAGTAGATTTACAAGCAATCCAAGTGAAAACCACTAGAAAGCAATTATGAGGATACTAAGATATCTTAGATATACTCGAGACTACGAATTACAATATTCTAGAGATCCTACTGTGTTAGAAGGATACTCTAATGCCATATGGATATTTGATATTCAAGATACCAATGGCACAATTGAAATATGTCTTCACTTTGGGAGGAAGAGCCATGTTGTGGAAATCATCAAGATAAATGATCATAACCAGATCCACGATGGAATCTGAGTTTGTTGCTCTGGATAAATCCGGAGAATAAGCCGAATGGCTTAGGCAATTTCTTGAGGATATTTCTGAATGGCCAAAACTTGTGCCCACAGTATGCATATGTTGCGATAACCAAGCAACGATTGCTAGGGAACAAAATTGTATGTACAACGGTAAATCGAGACATATGCGTCGTCGATATAATACCGTTAAACAACTGATCTCAAATGGAGTTATCTCTATTTATTATGTAAAATCAAAGGATAACGTTGTGGATTCACTAACCAAAGGGTTAAATTGAGATCAAGTTGAGAAAACATCTAAACGAATGAGACTAAAGCCCATAAAAATAAAGGCACTATGTGAAGGAAAACCCTACCTAGTTGACTGGAGATCCCAAGATCTAGGTTCAAAGGGACAACCTAATTGCATAAAACCTGTGCGGTCATTGTGGGGGATCTTATCCCTAAGTTCGTTCCTATGATGTAAATAGTGACAAAATGGGATAGGCTAAGCAAAAGCTTTTAATGACCATTGTGTGTGTCGGTGAGTCAAGCAACATAAGTCACCTATGTAAGAGTGAAGTGGGGCCACTTCAAGGAAACTATTGGGGCATAGTTCTCTCAAACTCTTGTAGAACCAGGTGACGTCCACAGCCATATGGACATAACCATGAGAACAAAAACTCATGTCAAAGAAGATTTTGTGTGGAGTATATCATCGTTTACACAAAACGGCTGAATAGTTCAAGGACATCACGTCTAGTAAATAGCCAGTAAAGTAAATATACTTTCACAAGGGAAGGTTCAAAGGAGGAAACCTACATATCCTATGCAATTATTAATCGTAGAAGCTATCATCATATCGAGTCAAAATGTTTTGATAAAAGGCATCAATTTCATTCATGTAGGGGATTGTTAGAAAAAAACATGAGGAAAAATGGTTACTTTGAGCCATATTTTGAATGGGTAAAGATGGAGATTCGAATAAGGATTCTTTTGGGACTTATTCTACTCTATGAGACCTTTACAACTGTATCTCATATGCTCAAAATGGTTGAGTATTGAATGAGAAATTGATGCTCAAAGTAAGGGAGTTGTGAATTGAGTAAAGGAAATGAAACCCCTATATGCCACATAGATGGGATAAATGGAATGGGAAGTGTTTATATAAACTTACCCAATTTGTGGTCATTGAATGACTTGAATGAAAACTGTGCCTCGCGCGCAAGGGGGTGCGAATCCAATCCCATTTGGGTTGGGGGGTACCCGCACGACGTGGGCTATGCGAATGTCCGGATCAGTCGGGCCCTTCGTGGGCCTGCAAATATTTTACCACTTCAAATTATTTTTTCCTTTAAGATAACATATCTTTTGTAAATATCCCGAATTTAAAGAGATAATACTTGGTTCCCTTAAGTTCGAGTATTAAAGAGATAATGCTTGCTATATACGCAAAATATTCGAAATAAATCAGATGAAGGATATTTTTGGAATATTTTGATTCCTATGTTTAACCTAATTTTCCCTATAAATACATGGCCTCCCTTCAGTTTTAAAACACAATTCGAAAAGCTTTCTTCTCTCTAAAACTGCATTAGTTTTCTGGTGATAGTCAAAGGTTCAAGTACTGCTCGTGATTTTCTTCAGTAGTGTTGTTGTCGAAGATCATCCCCTGTTGTATCTTGGGAGACTGACGACTGAAGACCTCAAGCATCAAGGAGTGGTCTAATCTGTCTTAAGGAAATTGCATTTCAAGTAGGCCTCAACAATTATATTTCGGTTATTTTGAATCTGTTAAATTCTTATAATTTCACTTTTTCGTTTATTCGTTTATTATAAATTTATTTCGAATTTAACATTTATTGTCCAACAAGGTTCTCACCCTCCCCTCTCCGCCTTCCGACCTGAGCTCTTTAGATCTCTTTGCTTAATTGATCACCTTCTTCTAACATCGCAATTTCGCGCACCACCTCTTCCTCTCTGTCAATAAACTGGATTCCAAGACCTTTTTCCAATTTTGTAGCCTATCTAGCTTCCCTGGTCCGAACTTCCCACCTAGCTTTCATGTCCGAATCTGAAAGAGACCTACCTTCTAATTCTCAAATTTCAGGAATTTGAGAACTATATTTCTTTCCTTTACCAAGGTGTGAAGCAGATTAAAACTCAAACAGATCGAACGATCTCTCCACCGCCTCAATAGATCCCCATTTTAAGGTTTCTCAACAACATCAAATACAACCACCCCAACCATTTGAGGATGATCCATTTAATTTATGATAAAGTACATAAATGGTCTTTAAACTATCATAAAAAATATAAAATGGTCACCAAACTTTTAAAAGTTACATAATGGACATTAAACTTTAATTTTTATTACAAAATGGTCATTGAGTCGTTAACTGTTGTTATTTGGGTGACATAACAGTTATAAAAATCTGTATAACAACACGTTTAATCATCAATATTTACACATTCAATCAATTTAGACATCAATAACGGGGTTAAATTAGGACTAAATTGATTGAATGTGTAAATTAATCATAATGGACATTAAACTTTTATTTTTATTACAAAATGGTAATTGAGTCGTTAACTAATGTTAACTGGGTGGCATAACATTTATAAAAAATTGTATAACAACACATTTAATCATCAATATTTACATATTCAATCAATTTAGACATCAATAATGGGGTTAAATTATGACTAAATTGATTGAATGTGTAAATTAAACATAATAGACATTAAACTTTAATTTTTATTACAAAATGGTCATTGAGTCGTTAACTGGGTGATATAACAGTTCTAAAAATTTGTATAACAACACATTCAATCAATTTAGATATCAATAACGGGGTTAAATTAGGACTAAATTTTTTGAATGCGTAAATATAGAGGGTTAAATTAGGATTAAATTGATTGAATGTGTAAATATGGAAGATTAAATGTGTTATTATTCAAATTTTCGTAACTGTTAATGGTTCAGGTGGTTATCATTCACTGAACGACAATTAATAGTTCAACAGCCATTTTGTAACAAAAACTAAAATTTAATGTCTATTATGTAACTTTTAAAAATTCAGTAACCATTTTGTATTTTTTAGGATAATTTAGTGACTATTTGTATACTTTATCCGTTAATCTATCAACCATATCAGCCCAGGATAGTAACTCCCCTTCCTGCCCAAAGTCCAACTTCTCAATGGGGCTTCTATTAAATCCATTTGGATTAATTCATTATCATGAAAGCCCATTAATTTTAATTCTTCTACCACCCGCACTTGACATACATTCTCCACCTCTGCCAGCTGCCATAAAACTAACAACCTTTTCCTTATTAACCTTGTTTTTCCCCCAACAACGTATCTGCATTAACCGGAACTCTGTTCACGTTATTTTCCCCCAACAACATTGCTGCATTTTCTGGAACATTGTTATTTAGTAATTAATAGATCTATTTTTAAGTTTGAGTTGAGTCTCTCAACTTTATCTGATATATGTATATTGCAAATGAAAAATATAAAAAATGTATACGTATAATGTATATGGATATATAACTTCGTTTAAATTTATATCAATTAGTACTATAACATTATAGGTATTTACAATTAAATTTGAAAAGAAATTTAAACAACTCGACTCAATTTTTTTTAAAATAAAATTTAAATTATAAAATAAGACTTGTCAATTTAATTAACTCAAAAAAAATAATTACACTTAACTATCGGATGCTCACACTGCACTCCAGTTCGTTCTTGGTTCTCCCCTAACGATTGAGATTAGATGTGAAATGAACAAAGATACCACAGCTGGCTTTCGTTGACTTGTCGTTTAAAAGCCCCTAGCTTTATTACGCAGCACAACAAGCTCACCACGTTTTCCAGGTATATCAGTTCATCCATTTGAGTTTTTTTTATAATTTAAAAAATATAAATTTTATATATTTTAAAATTTTAATTAAAAATATTAAAAAATACCAAAAATAAAATTTTAATTATAATTAAAAGGTCAAACAAGATATTGCTCGTTAATTTAGCAAGTCAAGTCATTATTTTTAATGATAATAAACGATAATAAACGACTCAATAATTATTTTGTACCCAAATTAAAAGTTTAATGACCTTATTGTGTGTAGCTATGTAATCCCAACTTGACCCAACCAAAGGATCCAAGATGTTAGATTGGGCCACCGAATGCGACTCACGCAAGAACTTTTTCTCCATTAATTATGATTTTATTTGGTAATATATAATATGGTGTTGACCTAAATCATGAGATGACTATACTGACAACAGGTGTCAATACTATCAGATTTGGAATGAAAATGGATGTTATGAATTGAGGTTTACTTGAACCTTCACCAAATTTCAGGTTAGGAGTTAATGTTAAACTTACATCAATTCGAGAAGTTTTCGATCATAGAGGGCACAAGTACTACAACGAGACTATAACGTTGGTACAATCTTATATTCTATTTTTTATTATGAAACTAAGAGCATGTGGCAATGTGTGGTCCGATTACATGGAGGAAAACAGGGGTAGAGTCATAAATTTATTTAAGGGGTGTATTTCTTTTAATAGTATTTAAAAGAGAAAATTATATATGAAGGGATATCATTTTATTTAAAAATAATAATACAAATATTTTTTGTACTTTGTCATTTTTATTAATGTGGTATTTATATTTTCTAATCGTACAACGTGCTCTTTATACTTTGCTTTCGTGTTCTAAAATACCTTTAAAATAACGACATTAAATGATGACGTGGTAGGAATACATAGTCTTTGTTCTAGTATTTCATTTCATGCATTTTTTTAATAAAATAGTTGCTTGTTACAATAATGTTGAGTTGATGACATGTTAGGTAGTTTGATAATATTCGATGAGAATAAATTTTATAAAATTTTGGGAATATGAAAAATGTGTAGTGTATATGTTAGAAAAAGACATGCACAAAATTGATATCTAAGATTATTTTTTTTTTATTTTCTCTATGACACCTAGATGTAGTTGATTGCTTCTCGATGATCCTATGAACTTTAGGCTGAAACTCACAGCTTTATTTAGGAACTACTCAGTTTATTCTTCCGAAACATAAAAAGGAATTAAAAGGTAAATATTAGTTGCATAATTGGAAAGTGTTGGAAAAATGTGATAAATTGAAAACTTTAAGTTATATTTTTTATGAGTAAATGTAAAGATTCGAATGATAAATTTATTGGTTTATATTCTATTTTACGAGGCATTTATAACAGTATCTCATATGCTCAAAATGGTTGAGTGATGAATAAGAAATTGATGCTCAAAGTAAGGTACTTGTGAATTGGTTGGATAACAAGCATGAGAAGTGTTTATATACATCAACTCACTTGCTAGTCATTGAATGACTTAGGTTAAGATTGTGCCTTGCGCACAAGCGCAATGGTGCAAATCGAAGCTTGCCGAACCATCGGGGTTGAGGGTGCAGCCGTACAACATGGGCGATGCGAATGTCTGGGGTCCTTCCTAAGCCTATAAATATTAAGAATAAATTTTTCCTTAAATATGGCATATCAAAAATCATGCGAACCTCAATTTTTAAATATAAAACACACAAAAAAATAAAAAAATTTCCTTTTAAGTCGTGCTCTTCAAGATTCGAACTAATATATTTAATTTAAAAAAATTTAAATAAAATTCGAATGATAAAATAAACTCAACAAATTTAATTTTTTTACTCAATTTTTAGCTTCGCGGCCTTTCATATAAAAGATATTCGCGCATATTAACTTCAAAAGCTTTCCCAATTACCGTCCATGAAAGTTTGATCGGTAAAGGCATTCGATTGTCGGAGTAGAACAGTGTCAAAATTTTACATTAATTTTTCATTTTCACGAATTTCTTTCTTTGAAACATTATGTAACAGTAAATTATAATTTAAAGTGTAAAAAAAAAATGCATCTAGCGATTAACTGAGAGTCATTATTGTTCATTTTCTTTTTTGAAACATTTTGATACTTAATCTTTTATTTTGAGTTAAAATGATTTCTCTATAGATAAAAACGGTTAGTTAATTAACAGGAGAAAAATTTGACAGAATGATACATCAGAAGAAAAAATTATGTTTTAATTTACTAACTATTGTATCATTCTGTCAAGTCAACACCTTTGTATATATGACATTGCTATGTCAGCATGCACTGCCATGTAAGTTTATCACGTTACTACAAGTTATTTATCGTTAGTTGACAAATAATTTTTTTATTAACAAAAAAATCATTTTAATCTGAAATAAAACGTTGATATCAAAGTGCTTGAAAAAAAAAGTGACTATCATCAAATATCAGGAGATTAGTTTTTGGCAATGAATTTCTATTATAAGAACAAGTTTTGGGTTCAAACATGTGTTTAAAGAACAGGTAAACGTGGTACGTGCTGCTATGTTAGACCAAGTTGTGCTGTTTTATAGCGGGAAGACTCAAATGGTCAATGGAGATTGGATATTAAAATTACAGAAATTGTATTAGAATTTACACTTTTCTTTAGCTAAATTTCCACCAATCCGAAATCACACATTAAATTTCTGATTTTCCATTGTGGAAAACAAAAATTGTGTTTATTTGAGTGTTCCCCTCAAATTAGTCCGTCTGCTTGGGAATTTTGATCAGATCCGTCAACACCAGTGACCAGTAGATATTCGGTTTGCACCTTCAACAAGTTGTTTTGTTTTTTCTTAGAAGTTTTCCCTTGGTGATGTATTCAGGTAACTTCTTGAGATCATTTTCAATATTTTGGAGATTTTGAACAAGTTTAGGAGGGCATATTTTACAAGCACTTGAGTAGGGGCGAAGAAGACTCAACTCGACAAAAATAAAAAAGAATTAATTAAGTTGATGCGAAAAAATTCGTCTCGAATCATAGTTTCATAAATTCAACTCGTAAAAACTATAAAAATAATGTTTAAATTATAAAATGGAAATTTGAATAACTTAAAAATTTTAGTAATTAGTGGATTAATTTTCTAGGAGTCGAGTCTCTCAACTTTGCTGATATATGTACATTACAAATGAAAAAAATATGAAGCAATGTATATGTATATCGTATATGGCTACAGAAATTTGTTTAAATTTGAACCAATTA
Source organism: Hibiscus mutabilis (assembly GCA_019671005.1). NCBI lineage: Eukaryota > Viridiplantae > Streptophyta > Magnoliopsida > Malvales > Malvaceae > Hibiscus > Hibiscus mutabilis. The sequence continues at coordinate 61,874,066 of CM033712.1, forward strand.
GTACTATAATATTATAAATGTTTACAATTAAATTTGAACTGAAACTCGAACAACTTGACTCAAATTTCATAAACTCGACTAAAAAAAGTTTCAAATAAAATTAAAATTATAAAATAAAAATCGTCAACTCAACTGAATCAAAAAAAATTACTTCAACTCGACTTGATCGAATACTCACCCTATACTCGAGTTCATTTTTGGTTCTCCCCTAACAATTGAAATTAGATGTGAAACAAACAAAGATGCCACAGCTGGCTCCCCTTTTTCGTACCCATTTTTTTTAAAATATTAAACTCTAAACTTTAAGGGTAAAACTTTAATACATAATGTGTGTAAAATTAATTTTGCACAAACATGTGTTTTTACCTTATAAAACACAAATACTAAATTCTTAACCCTAATACCCTAAAACCTAAACCCTAAACTCTAAACACTAACCTTAAATTTTAAACCCTACAACTTAAACCTTAAATTAAACCCATAACCCTTAAATTTAAAAAGTACATGTAAATATTTGTTTTACACGGACTGTGTATCAAACTTTTTCTCAAATTTTAAACCCTAAAAACAAAATCTTATTACATCCTAAGCATTAAACTCTAAACCTCAAACCTAAACTTAAACCCTATATATCACTATTAGAATATTTATTAAACAAATAAGTCCTTATTCTTATAACAAGATCAAAAAATTTATACATGTATTATAAATTGAATGGTTTTATGCATGAATTATTATAATCACTATTGAGGTTGATTATTCAACAAGTCTGATTTTAATTGGTTTTTGCAATTATTGAAAAGACATTTTAGGATTAGGCGTGAACTGATGAAACTTTGATGGAAAATATTTATCACTACACATTTCTTTTCGACTTAATCAGAAAAATGGCCTTTGAACTATATTCTAATTCTGGTTTAGACTCCTAAATTTTGATTATTCAAGACATGAGTTTAAGTAAAAATCACAAAGCATCCCTGCGGGTACAAGTAAAAATCACTTTAACAAACTTCAACTCTCAAGTCTCACACAAATAACCTTAAAATCCAAAGCTAACATACCAGCACAATACAACAACCTAAACACACCTACCTTTGCGACAGCGAGCTTATACACCAAGACCAATGTTTTGCCAGACGAGGGAAGGCACTTCATATTTGTCTGAAACAGATTCCAAACCAACATCCTGCAACGATCCTTCTTGTGATTCCTATAACCTCCTCCCACGAGTCCAATGAGACATCGTCCTACGAATCCTGTTTTTGGGATTCAGCTTGGGGAAAAACTTATAAACAACACCATCAGTGCGCTTATAATACCGTATCCTCCACCTCTTGCAAAACATAAGAGGTAAAATGACAGCTCCTATACCAAACACAAATCCTACCTCAACACTTATGAAATTCCAGTCCACGTGGTTACCAGTCCTGGAATTTGAAGGGCCATCTTTAGAAGTTTGAGGGGATTCACATTGTACCTCCAGAGGGAGTCCACATAGTCCTGCATTGTTTTTGAATGAAGCTTCTGTAAACGACTGAAGCTGTGTACCTAATGGGATCTTTCCCCTCAATTCATTGTTGGAGAGATTGAGGAATGATAAGAAGTTTAAGTTTGTCAGCTGCAAAGGAATCTGCCCAACTAGGTGGTTGGTTGAAAGGTCTAAGGCCTCGAGATTTGTCAAGTTTCCTAAGAAAGATGGGACTGGGCCTGTGAGCGCATTATTTGACAAGTTAAGCAAGTATAATGCTTTGAAATCCCCTATAGCTTCAGGTATATACCCTTCAAATTTGTTGGAAGAAAGGTCAATGGAGGTGAATATAGTTAAGATTTTCACCAACTCCGACTCTCGACCTTTCATGGTTACTGTCACTGAATCTTGAAAATAAAGTTCACTTAACTGAAGGACTCCATATCGGATGTATTCTGAATAGGGTTCAACTTTGTGGGCTTTCATAGAGTTCCAGGTCATCAACAATCCTTGCGGTAGTTTACCACTAAAAGAGTTGGAAGCTAAGTCAATAATCTGAAGCATAGGCCAGGTGACGTTGTTCCCTCGACAGTTAACATCTCCACTAAAGTTGTTGGATCGTAAAACAAGAACACGCAACTCTGATGTGTTCTTCAAATGGCAAGGAAATGTGTCATCAATTTGATTGTTCCCTAGGTCTAATACCTCCAACGTTCTGCAATTGGCCAAAGATTTTGGAACCTTTCCAACCAGTCGGTTTTGATTGAGATCCAGAGTTTGTAATGCGCAGTTTTCTGGGAATGTGTCAGAAATGATGCCGCTAAGATTGTTTTGCTTCAGATTCAGTACTCCAAGAGACTCACTCATCTGTGTTATCAGGCATTGAGGAATTGACCCACTCAGAGAATTATTAGATAGATCAAATACTTTAAGATATGAACTGTTGCATATGGACTCGGGAATGGTCCCATGAAAATTGTTCCCCGCGAGCGAGAAGAAAAAAGCAAGTTGGAGCAAGTCACCAATCTCAGGTGGTATAACAGAGCTGAAATTGTTGTTCGAGTAATCTAGGTACTGAACACTAGTGGAAAAAAATGGTATTTTCCCCTGAAGCTGATTGCCATGAAGGTCAAGCACAGCCAGATCTGAAATGTGTGAAGGTGTTTCAAGTTGTACAAGAAAGTTGAGAGAAAGATTTAGAGACACAAGATCAGTTTTCCAAATCCAACTTGGTATTTGCCCATGAATCTGATTGCTTGAAAGGTCTAGGTATTGCAATTTGGATAGGTTCTTTAAGAATTCAGGGAACTCGGTTAAGTTACAAGAAGCCAAGTTCAAGTTGATAAGGTTGGGGAAGGGAGGCAACAAAGGCAACGGAAGATTAGTAAAGCTCGAGTCAATAGACAGCTTATTGTATGAAAGATCGAGAGTGTCGAGATTCTTCAGCTTCTGAAATGCACTCAGTGGTATTAAGTCACTGAACTTGTTGGAAGAAAGTGACAGCTCCAAGAGACCTTGAATTTCAGAAACAAACATCGGAAATTGACCTTGTAATCCATTGTGACCCAGGTCAATGATTTCAAGCATCGAAGAAAACTCACCTTTGACCTCACTGAATCCACCACTGAAATGATTTTCTGCAAGCTCCATTCTCTTCAAGGATCGACTCTGAAACAGAGTCGGTGGGACAGTTCCACTGAAAGAGTTTCGTCCCAAGTCAAGGCTTACGAGATTCGGAAGGCTTGACCAGTTGGTGGAAAGAATAGAGCCATTTAATTGATTGCCAGAAAGGATTAGCTCTGTAAGGTTCCTTAATGGTGTGAATGAGGGAACTGGACCTGAGAAATTATTGTAGGAAAAATCCAGATGGACCAGCTCTGTAAGTTTCTCCAGTGTTTTAGGTATTGGACCGCTGAACTTGCACTTCGCCAACTCTATCCTTGTCAATTGCCCAAGGTTGCCGATAGATTCTGGTAATCGTCCCTCAAAACCTGTGTTGCAAACTACTAGTGACTGAAGAGATGCATTTGGAGGAAACTTTTGAAAAGAACCTTTAAGAAATTCGTTGAAACACAAATCAAGAGTCTGCAACTTCGGTGCCTGAAGGATTTCTTCTGGTACTCTTCCACTCAAGTTATTCCCTGCAAGATGCAAGCAAGTCAAATTCTGAAATTCTGCCATGAATTTTGGAATTGGACCGGACAAGTAGTTGTAATCCAAAAGAATTATTGAGAGAGACTTAAGCTTGACAATGGAAGGGCTAATAGGTCCTGAAAGAGAACAGCCTCTCATGCTCAGCACTTGCAGATTAGGCAGTGAAGATGATAAAGCCTGGCTCCACTCTTTTCCGCTTGCTGATATATCTACGCCATCAAGATACAGATTCTCTATCCCCGTGAGATTTTGAACAACCATCTTCAAATTTGGCTTCTCTAGTTTCAAGAGTGATCCTTGTGTAAAGAGTGAGCTGACAGATAAGTCGAGAGTAACCAACTTTGTCAGGTATGAAATCCCAACCGGAATCTGTCCAGTGAAGCCTGCATTCGACAAATTAAGATAACTCAAGTTTGTCAAATTTCCAAACCCTGAAGGAAACTCGGAGATGAATCTGTTACGAGCCAAATTAATTTGCTGAAGATGCTTAAGAAGGAAAAGACTATTTGAATTGTTGATTTCCCCGTAAAGCCATTGGTTGCTCAAGTCAAGTTCGATGACCCGACCACTAACATCGCAGGTTATACCATCCCAAGAACAGCAATCTGTGCCTTGATTCCACTTCACCAGCTTTTCAGATGAAGAAGAATTGAGGCTACTTTTCAATCCCAGCAGAAGCTCTTGCTGATGGCTTTGACATTGACCAGAAACTGAAAGTGCAGCAATGCTAAAGAAGGTTGCAATGTATAAATTGAAGAACAACCATGAAACCAGGGAAATCCTCATTTTTGTGAGGAAGATAACGGCACAGCTGGACTGTCACAAATTAAGGGTAAAGGTAAGGGTCGACCAGAAAAGGTGGGACGGAAAGCAACAAAGAAGAAATGAGTAACACAATCTCTCATGAAAAAACATGTGGTTTAGGCTTTTCTTTAGTATAATCATTACTCCGCACAAATGGTGAAGACTTTGACCAACGATTGTAAAACGTGTATTAGAAATAACAATTTTCTTTAGTATTTATTTCCAGGAAGACTTTGACCAACGATTGTTTTAGGCTTTTCTTTTGTATAATCATTACTCCGCACAAATGCATTATTTTCTCTCTTTTTTAAATGAATAGAGCCTAGACCATAAAATTAAGAAGGAGACGAGTCTAGAATAAGGAGGATCAGTAAGATCACGAGCAACAAAGTGTTGATTCGCCGTACGGAAATCATCAAAAGTGGTCATTTATAACTGATGTGGGGACATCAATTTAGTTAAATTTGTAATGAATCCGTATGACTTCAATAATCCAGCATTTCTATCGTAAATTGGAGATAACACGTACTAGTGAGCGATGACTACTACCAACACGAGGGTCTTGAAACAATTGCACAACTTGGAGACTATCAGGCTGAGAAGAACAGAACTCAACAAACCAATTGTTATTGAGGGACGGAGGTAGGATTCTGTGTAAGGGGTGCAAACTATCATGAAGTTATATTAGAAATGTAAGGGTGCAAAATTATAAAATTTTAAGGGTACAAAATTAAATTTTAATAAAGAATACAAAAAAATATATAAAATATAGAAAAATTTAAAATTTTTAGGGATGCGGCTGCCTCCCAGCACCCTTGAGTCTGTTCCTATTATACCTTCCCAGTGTTCTCCCTCTTCTTTTGTTCTAAAGTGAGAAATGTTTGAAGACAACAGACAATGTTAAAATGAGATAAAAAAAAACATCGACTGTTACACAAAATCGAGAAATTTGTCTTCCTCAAATTCTTGTTTTTTTTTTTTTTTTCACTTCCCAGTGTTAGGTTAAGGCTTGAACTCCCCATGGTCTACAATAATGTTTTGCCATATCATCTATATATATATATACACCAAGATCAAATGACTTGTTTAATGAAAAATTATTTATAGTGAGTAAAGTTTTATAGACCAGTTAAGTTGAAGTAAGAGGAGCCACACGAAGAGCTAACCAACCAAACCACAAACCACAAACCACAGCAAGAAAACAAAATGCGATGGCCTAGTTATGGTTTTAGTCCTTCTATCAAGCTTAATTTAATATCGAATCCCTATACTTTAATTTTGACATGGTTTTCTTCTTCTTCTTTTATAGCGTTATAAGTAGGTCCAAATCGGTAACAGTATTAGCCACTGCTGTGTTTTTCACTATTATTCAATCAAGTAGTCAAAGACCTAATAAAATTCAAACACTTGTGTTCAACTGGTTTTATCACTTGTGTTTAATGTTGTTTTACAGAAAACTCCATGTTACTAGTTTAATTGTAACATCTAACATTATTATCATTTTGGACCTACTAATGAGATTTCAAAAGTAAGGTGATTAAACCTCTAATTTCAACACAGTTAAGGCACAAGGGACTAAAACCATAATCAAATCAGAGGAAATAAACAAGTCTATAAGCATGATATATTGCATCTTTTGTCCTCTTTGTTCTTTAGTTTTTTCTTGGACCATATGCTGCTTTCTTCCACAACCTTTCTCGATGGAATCCCCAATGACTAATACTAATGTGATAGACAATTTTAAGAGGGAGAACGACAAATTATCAAAAAGTGAATCACCGAAAGGTTGTCATTGCTTTAAAGGCTTAATGTCAAAATAAGTGCCTAAAATGTTTGAGGGATAAAACGTGTATTTACAACAAAAGATAAAACTCAATTTTGCAGGTTTTGTTGTTATGTTAGGCTTTGATCAAGAATAGCAGAGGGAAAAATCACTTGAACAAACAGAAAGCACATGATAAAAGGCTACAAAACAGAGAGCACAAAGCATCCCTGTTGCCTGTAGGTACAACTAAAAATCACTTGAACAAAACATCAACTCTTACACAAATCACCTTAGAATCCAAACCTAACATCTCAGCCCATGACAACAACTTAAAACCAACCTAAAAACATCCTGGGGCGAGCCTTCTTGAGATTGCTACAGCCTCCTCCCCAGAGTTCAATGAGATATCGTCCTACGAGTCCTGTTTTTGGGATCCAGCTTAGGGGAAAACTTATAAACAACACCATTAGTGCGCTTATAATACCATATCCTCCATCTCTTGCATAACATAAGAGGTAAAATGACAGCTCCTATACCAAACAAAAATCCTATCTCAACACTTATGAAATTCCATGTAAATGGAAACAGTTAATCTGTTGGGTTGTTGTTATTCAGTTGGGTTGTTACAACTAATTGACTAGTCTGTTATAGTATTGGGCTATATAAACAAATGTAATGGGTTTGTAATTGTAATCACTCATTTTTGTCCGAGTTTTTAATATTTTTAGTAATATTGTAATAATATTATTATTAATATAAAAAATAAAAAAATAAAAAAATAATTAAAGTGTAAAAAAAAAATAATAAAAAAAGAAAATTTGTGTGGAGCTAAAGCCTCTACATCCCCTTTAACAACCCCAATTGCCTATATAAAGGCATGGGGGTTTGGGGGGGGGGATTGAGAAGCATGGAATCAGCAGGGGCTGGCCGAATAAGAGAGTAATGCTCTCGGCTAGCCCAGGACCAAGGGGCAGTCCCCCGGTCCTAACCGATTTGATCGGGATCCTATTTTAGACCCGATCTAGTTAATATTTTTGGAGAGGTCGTGGTAGATCTCGGTGAGGTTCAGTCGGGGTTCGTCATTCGAACTCTTAGTTAGATATATTTTCTGTCCTTTTTATTTATGTTGTAATTTTTATGATTTAATGAAGCAGTAGTTAATTTAAAATTGTGTTTTTAGTTTGTATGTTTATTTATGTTTTAGATTAGTATTTATTATGTTTTAAATTTATGTTTTATATTAATATTTTATTTATGTTAGATTTGTTTTTATTTATGAGTTAGATTAATATTTATGTATGCATGTTTTAGATTAATATTTTAATTTTGTTTTTATTTATGTGTTAAATTAATAGTTATGTATAGATTAGTATTTTATTATATTAATATTTTATTATGTTAGTGTTTATTTATATTTTTATCACAATGTATTTATTTATATTTGCATTTTTTTTAAGTTTGCATTTCGGAATATATTAATTGTCAATGCGGTGCCCTTTTATCCGAGCGTAAACGGGACCAATATCAGGCGTAGTGATAGTTGTTGGGCGTTTACTCTCGGATAAAGGGGCTTTTAAAATTAACTCGCACATATAATCGAATTTTAAATTAATCGTTACTTTAACCCGGAAAGTCTAATATTAATAAAGATGTAATTATTAAAGTACCAATTTTGGGCGGTGTGGGGGTGCTAATCCTTCCTCATCCGTAACCGACTCCCGAACCTATCAATTTTAAATCTCTAGTTTTTTACGGTGTCCTGTCCACCTTGAGTGGCCGGTGGCGACTCCATTTTTAATAAAACACGGTTTCTTCTAAAATCCCACGCAGAAGACACTATTTTCAAAATAAAGTAAAACAAAATAAAAACCACACATTTTTTTAGCGTAAAAGGACATCGCTACAGATGGCGACTCAGCTGGGGAGGTTTTTTGGTTTTTAAAAATAAGAGAGTCGAGCTTTTTTTAAATAATTACAGCTTTATTAATATCGGAAGTTTCGGATTAAAGTGACTATTAAACTAACATTTGGTTATAATTGCGCGTTTATTTTAACGCATTTAAAATATGACATATAAACCCGTTTTTTTAAGTGAGGGAAAAACGCTAATGCTTTCGTGGATATATCGTTCTCCCGTGTAGGCTTAGCAAGTACCTTCGGGGCTCGAGTACCTTATGCTTTCGTAAGGATATCGTTCCTTCATGCAGGCATAAGCGAATGGGTCCCCTTGAATTGAACCTGGTTGAAATGAGCCTATAATAGGTGATGACCGGGGGTCTTGCTACTCTTAGTAGAGGACAGTAAGGACAATTCGGGTACCTCTTAGCACCAAAACTGCATATAGTGAGCCATAAGAGCCAACCCTTTAGAGCCATGTGAAACTCTGCCCGATTAGTGGTCACCCTATTTAGGCTCTGGTGCTTTATTTCTTGTTTATGTACAGTTTTTATTACTCTATTTTTGTTATATTTATCATTTGTTATATTTAATCATTTTATTTGGTACTAACTCGTTTCATTTTATTCTCATCGCATTGATTTTATCTGCATCATTGCACAACATCATCACAATCTTAATTTTGCATTGCATCGATTTAAGACACATTTTGCATGCATTCATTTTCAGAATAATAAAACTGGTCCTCGGGTTACCCCATTAAATACAACGAAGTTGGTCGATCTAGCACCTTATAGAACCTCTACAAGAGCCTGATCTTGGAGCATGTCCAAAAGCACCCTCCATATCTTTTACAAACATTATGCCTCTAACAAGGTCCCGGTGCAGGGACATTCTTTACCAAGGTTCATCCTTCATTACCGAGTCAAACTCTCACATCCTTTACCACAGTCTGCAAAACTGCACCTAATCCAAAATAATAATAGTAATGAGCTGCCATGAACCAACTCACAATTTATGAACCCAACCTAGGGGGCAACAGAATCCGCACTCAAAGTGTCAAATTCAAGAGCAGTTTCAGACGATGGCATATGAACGAATAAAATGTTGGGGCATGCATCCAGATGACTAATCGAACCCAAGTTGAGGTTGGGGTACCGTCACATACAAAAAACCAAGATCCTGACGGGACCAGTGAGGAGTCAGGGGCATCCCTTTGAGGATCGAAAAAATCATGTCACATTCATGCATGTAGTTGCATTCATCTTGCATTAAACCATTTTTGCAAACCTCATACATTTGGATTAAGTGCATACACCAAAGTCACCATGCATTAGGGTAGACACATGCATTTAGACATAAAATTAGATACATTCATGCAATCTTGCTTGTACATAACAGGTCTAAGGAGAGCCCGAACACCCTCAACATGGGGGCAACAACACAACTGCCAACCCCTAATATTGAAGGAGGCCAAACACAGAAAGAATGCTGAAACATAAAAAATAGGTACAAGTGACAATTTTTGTGAACAATTTACTAATAAATGTTTTTTCTCCTCTGTAGGATTTGATTCCTCCGACGATGGCGTGACGGACGTCAACATTCTCCCGATTTTTACTATTGCCAACAGATAACTCATTCCAGATCTTACCCTCTACCGATAGAAGCAGAGCAAATTTTTTTCAGACATAGTCTCGCTGTCAATAGTAATTCAACATCTTGCAAGTCATGCCTCAGTCAGTGGTGGTACGCCAACTTAATGAAGATCTTGCCTCCGCCGGTGGTGTTGCAGATCAAATTTTCTATAGGCATTACACACATAACAAAATAGATAAGTTTAACGTATCTAAGCCCTATGCCACCTTACTAGGAGTTCAAAGCATAAAGTAGGCATACATGAGATCGATGAGAGTGACTTGCAACTTCAACAACATGATCGAAGCTCGAATTTTCTCAAGGTCCTGAAATGCATGAGACACACGAATGTTAGGCTTACATAGCCTAGTGAGGTAGCTATAACAAATTTAACTTAAATTCATCAATGGCATGAATGACATGTATGCATAATTGAATGGCATTTATACATCATTAACACCTATAAATCATGCTCAACATTAACGTATAACATGACCTCAAATATCAAATGCAAGACATATATTCATCATTTTCCTTGCACATATCAAGCTATAGATACGCGGATCCCCTTTACACCAAACCATATCAAAGATAGGTCGTAGCCTTAAGTTGTAGCTCCGGAGTCCCTTACACAATCCAACATTTTCTCCCCACATATAGGTCGTAGCTCCGGACCGCAGTCCAATCCATTACATGATGAGCTCAAACAACCCTATAGCATGCCAATTGTATCCAAAGTCCACTAGTATCCGGGTTACTCATATCATCATAAAACTCACATTTGAGCCCTTAGGACATATCGTATTGGATTGCAAATTGAGCTTTGGCTCCAAATAGCATATCATAACATGTTCATATCAAGTTCCACATATAGCATATTTCAAATATCACATGTAAGATTAAAAATGTATTGAAGCAATACGATGGTCTTACCACTTGATTCCACACATGATTGATCTATTTGAGCTCTTGAAAAAATGCAACTGGGGTGGCACCTAGCCAATCCCATGACACAACTACACTTACCTAGCAATAGGAGGCTTCAAGGTTCCCAGATTACAATCCCCTTGCTGTTGGGAATACTTGGCAATGAAGATGGTAAAGATGGGTAGTTCAAAATTAGAGGATTGCATTAGAATCGAAACTGATGATTCACAAACAATTTTCAAGCTTACCCAAGCTTGTAGACAACATTAAAACAAAGAAATTGGCTTTCTGACACATGGGCTCAACTTGAACCTTTAAGACTTAATTCTTGAAATTAAACCCTATAGATTGATGGAATCATCAAATTGACATAGGGTTTTACTTACCAAGCTACAAGCTTTCAAAAGGTGTATTGAAATCACACAAAGGCCAAGGGTTGGATCGAGGTGCTTGCTTGAGCTTAAGCTTGAAGATGACAATAGAGGTGCTTGCTTATTCTTTAATGGAAATGATGAAGGAAGATGGAAACTTGGCCTCGGGTAACTAATTAACAAATTCCATTCCCCTTTTCTTTTTCTATCAAGCTTAACCGTAATGCCTTCTTTCTCGTGATAGTTGCCTCTGAAGAAACAAATTAGAAGATTTCCTAGCTTGGGAGGAAACCTCTAAGACAATTTTAAATATTCAATTAATCATTTTTTTCTTTTTCTAACACTAGTTGTCATCTTTTCTTAATCTTTTAGACAAACCCACGTGAAAGGGTAACAAGCAAGAAGGCGATTCACCACCATATTTTCCATTCTTTCAATTTGGCCACCAAAATAGGTTTTGATAGGGACCCATATAGATACACCTTATGGTCGTATTGATACGGTTAGGCTAAGTTTAGTAAGTTAGTTAAAACAGTTGGGTCGTATCAATAGAGGTCTTACTGTACCGATACGCCTAGCTTTCATTTTCAGCGTCTCCAACGAAACCCCTAACTTCCATTCCTTACAAAAATACCCACAGCTTTAATTAAGCTCAAATAACTTCCATTACTTCAAAATTGGGTAAAAGAATTGAGCAATTACATTATTCAGACACGGCTAGTACAAAATTTCTAATCACTGGAACCTAATTTCGACTAGACTAGTCTTCGAGGTGTGACATGTTTTAAATGTATGAGTAAAGTAAATGCACTTAGCATGGATGCACCTAGCTTTATGATGCATGAATGCAATTAACCTAAATTCATGATGATTTCATGATTGGCGTACAATGACGTTGGCCATGATTTCGACTTTCAAAGAGATGCCCTATGACCCCAACTAGTCATATCAATGGCTCAATCTCGTTCAAATTTTGGCTGAAGATTTCTTTGAGAATCTAATTCATGTAATGTTCGGATAAGCTTTCTTCAGACGAAAAAGCCTTTTCTATTGCAATCAGAGAGGATATTTGCTTTTGGTTTATTTACCTTTGAACTTCTTTGTAAAGCAATAAAAATAAATTTTTCGTTTCAATGTTGAGTTGGCCTACTTGTTCTCATTTTGGTGTAAGATGCTTATTAGGAAAAACTTGATTTTTTCTTTTCAGATTATGAATACATCAAGCTAGATTATATACCCTGAATATGAAGTGCAGGAGCAACACTAAAATGGCTTACCGGGGATTGCCCCAAGCATCATGTGTCTAGGAGACCTCGAAAGCTTAGTCGATATCTGAAGATGTGAAGTATCTTCCGAATTACTTCTGTTTTTAAAAATTTAGAGTTACCTTTTGTAGGTTTCACCTTTATTATTTCTATGTCTCATTTATTTCTTGTTTTGGGGAAGTCAACTCATCACATTCTTTTGGCTCGAAATAAATGATGGAGCAAACAAAAAAATTCTGAGCTACTCGACATTGTCATGCTTTGAAAATATTATTATCACTCATGAAGCTAAGGTTTTTGATTTGGATGGTGCATTGCTACCTTATTTGTCCTTTTACTACAACGGAGTGTCCCAAAATTTCCACACTCTTATCTGAAAATGCCTATTACCAGGCTTCGAACATTGGAGTGCATTTTTGTTATGCCTTTTCAATTTTTTGATGATTTTTTTGACTTTTTGATTTTTTTTGATTTTTTTGCCAAAGCTTTTTGTCGCTCTCCCAAACGCATTAATGCCATAAATGTTTAATAATTGACCAAATTAAATCGGAATGTGAGTCACATATTTATCTTCTTCGTAGCTTTTGATTTCTGCTAGACACAGGCTGCTCGAAATCAATCTTTGGGTCAAAATCAATATCCCTCGTGCAATTGGTATACGGGGACCCAATTGAAAATATATCCATAAAATAACGTTTTTTTTAAAGAAAGCATCTTTGAAATGATAAACAAGTAGGCTTTTAGGCAGAGTGCTCGGGTGCCCCAATGCGAAATTACTTACACTATCTCGCTCGCAATTGTGGGTCATTAAGGTCGTCATTGTTTTCACCGGCCAGGGCATCCTCTCTCTTCAAAATGAATGATCTTTTATTCCGAACTGATGTGACGATGAAAGAAAGATGTATGCCCCTAAATACAATATTAATGTCTAAATGCAAAGATGTTGATGCAAGTGAATGAATAATTAGCACATTATGATGATGGCATGCAACTACCATGTAGATGAATATTTAATGTGATGTGAATATCAAAATAAAATACAAGTTAGTGCGAATAAAATAATTAAAGGAAATGATAGAAAAATATATTGCATGGAATAAAAACCTACCCGACGGGCTTGCTACCCAACATGCTTTATTTTTGAAAAAATAAATCTTACCAAGCATGAAATCTACCCGCATGCTTTAGCACAAAAATAAACCCTAATTGCAAGATATTCTAGGTTTCTAGGGTTACCACATGGCTCTAATGAGGTGGGCTTCTTAGATTCTCACACATGTGAGTTCGGTTCTAGACAAGGGTACCCGAACCTATCTTATTACCTACTCATGTAACAAGAACCCCAATTCTGGCTCATTACAGGCTTGCGAATAGAATTTGGTTCAAGGGAAAGCACGACCAAGTGACGTGGAGGGCTACTCACGTGCCAAAAGGTGTGGATTCCAGGAGTGAATTACCGACCCGTGGAGGGCTGCTCACATGGGTAAATGGTGTTTCACTCCCACTCAAGGGACAGAGCTTGGGTAGAAACCTCGATGATTATGATGCAACACATGTCAATGATTCCTTATAAATTAAATGAGCAATTAATACAAAACCACCAATTATCAAAGCTCGCCTAATTAAAGTGTTGTCTTCAAGAAAGAACAAATTAATCAGAGTCAACTTGAATTTCAAAACTTTCCAACGATTAGAGTAAAGTATGATTTTTGGCTTAACTCTCAAAACTCTCCAGGGGAATCGTCATGTTGTAGCGACGTTTTTTGGAAAAAAAATTGAAGTATTTTGGGGTTTCGAAATAAAATTGGTGGAGTCACCACTAGTCACTTGGTTTAGGTAGACCGGACACCGTAAACTAGAGTTTCGTTTAGAAATGGGTTCAAGAGTTGGTTATGTGTGGGGAATGATAAGCACCCCATCACGCCCGAAATCGGTATCAAATCATATGTTGCTTTTGTCAATGGAAATTATTGAAATTTAAATTGAATGTAGTTAAATGTTCTTAATCAAATATGATTTTTATTAAGTAGGCTTTAACATTTAAATGAGTTTGAATTAATTAGTCCTTTAATTAATAAGGGTGAGTATACATTCGGATCACAGATTAAACTGACATCGAATAAGAGTGACTGCCGTGTTAATTTATTGTTCGAATCAAGTGCATCACATTTATGCATGATGCAAACAGTTAAATATGATGTTATGACTTATTAATTTTTATCCATTTTTAAGTTCCTTTAGACAATATAAATTAATTCGAACATTTGGTCGATATCCATTAAGTAAAGATATTACAACCCCAAATATGCGAGTTAATAAATATCTCCTTTTTATAGTTAAAATTAATTAATTATCAAGGTAAATGTGAAATTAAAAGAGATTATATGAATGACAAGTTAAATGCATGGCACAAAAAGCTAACAAAAAGACATAGAATGAAATAAAGCATATATGTGTTAATAAATAAATAAGGCAAGAAAATAACTGCAGAAATAAAGAACAAGCAAATAAATAAATGCGAAAATTAAAAGTTAGATGTTAGTGAGTTAGATGCTAGTTAAATTAAAACGGACCGTGAATAATATGAAACATACTCCGTTGCGGGTCACCGTAAGGCCCAACAATGAAACAACATGAAATATAAGACGTGAGATAAACACAATATAAATATATATACTACTACATATATTAAGGTATAATAATTATATACTATATGTGAGCATATAATATATATGTACACTATACGTTATATGCACATATATATATATATATATATAAAAAGGGAAAATGAAATAAAAAGAGCAAGGGGGACACGGCATTAAATGGAAAAAAAAGAAAAGAATAAAAGCAATGTAAGTAAGTTAACTTCACGGGATTTCAAAACCTATTTCATTTCCAAATCAACTTTCAACACAAATAAACAAAGGGTTCTCTGATTTTAAACCAAAACTGGCCAATCCTCGGCGGCCATGCCTCGCAGCAGTCATGGAAATGGCTCCTCGCAGTCGTTCATCGGCGACAGGACCTCGCCGAAGCGGTCTCAAACGTCCAAAGGAGTTCGAACAAGATGGCCTTAACCCAGATGATGGTAAGCTTTGAATCTCTCGTTTTGTTTTTAAAATAGTTTGTTTAGGGTTTGGATAAAAAAATCGAAATCAAAAAAGAAAATTAAGATTCTAAAAATCCTTTTGCTTTGATATTTTGGTGACTAAAAATTTGAAGAAGAAGAAGAAGCCCCTTTTTTATTTAAAACGATTTTAAAAACCTTTTTTGTTTTGAAAAATAGATTTTTTTAGATTGGAGAGCAAACCCTTGATTTTGTTTTTGAAAGAAATAAAGAAAGAGAGAACGGGAAGAACTCTACTACTATGCGAAGATGAAGAAGAAAAGAGAACTAGAATACTCTGTTTTATTTTTTGCTTTTTATTTATCAGAATTCCCCCTTCTCTACGCAGTCGGAAAATATACTGAGCATGCATCTCTGGAACGTAGCAGGGGCGTTACAAAGGTCGAAGGACATTCGCCGATAAGCGAAAGTGCCAAAGGGACATGTTAACGTTGTTTTTTCTTGGTCTTCTGGCGCTACTGGATCTGAAAGGAAACATGAAAATCCATCAAGACAACATTAATGGGATTTACCGGTCAATCGCTCTATCATTTGATCAATAAAATGAAGTAAAAATGATCTTTTTGAGTTAGTGAGTTCAACTTCCTGTAATCGATGCAAACTCCCCATCCATTTTGAATTCGTGTAAGGGCTAGCTCACCTCTAGAATTTTCAATTACCGTCACTCTGGTTTTCTTAGGAACCACGTGGATCGGACTTACCCAATTACTATCAGATATCGGGTAGATGACATCAGCGTCAAAGAGTTTTTGAATTTCTTGCTGCACCACATCCATCATTGGAGGATTAAGACGCCTTTGGCCTTCTCGGGATAGTTTTGCGCCATCTTCAACCTTAATTTTATGCATGCATGTCGATGGACTAAGCCCTTTGATATCGGCTATAGTCCATCCGATTTCTTCCTTGAAAGTGCGTAAAACTGTCACTAAATCCTCTTCTTCCTCTTGTGAAATTTTATTAGAGATGATAGCAGGCAAGGTGGATTTGCTTCCTAGAAACGCATATTTGAGATGATATGGTAATTGTTTAAGTTTGACTTGCGGTGCCTGCAGAATGGAAGGTAAGGGTTTAGATTTAGATGGAGTTAGGCACACATTAGAATGAACATAAAAAGTATTTTCTAACTCCCTATTTTCCTTATCATATTTTGCTATCTCTCTACATAAATCAATAGATAAGTTAGTTTCAACAAACTCGTCTACTAAAGGTTCATAGATGTCGACGAAAATAATATTGGCAACATTATCCGGGTACTTCATCGCCTTGTAAACAATAAATTTAACGACCTCACCATTAAATTCCATTGTAAGAATTCTGCTTCTTAAATTAATTTTTGTATTTTTCGTACTAAGGAAAGGAATGTCGAGAAGGATTTCTAAAGAAGTGCTCGACCGGTCGTTTTCCATATCAATGACATAGAAATCTGCTGGAAAAATAAGTTCGTTTACCTTCACTAAAACATTCTCAATGAGTCCTTTTGGGTATATCACGGACCGGTCAGCCAGTTGTATTGTTACTTTTGTATCCATCAAAGGCTCAACAGAAAGTAAGTTGTACAAAGAAAGAGGCATAATATTAATAGACACGCCTAAATCACGCATTGCATGTTTAATCCCAATCTTACCGATTCTACAAGGAATAGCGAACATACCTTGGTCCTTCAATTTTGGTGGAAGTTTTCGTTAGAAAACGACTAAGACGTGTTCCCCCAAATTCACCTTCTCAATTCCGGTAAGCCGTCTTTTATTTATGCATAGATCTTTTAGGAACTTGGCGTATCTCAGTACTTTTCGGATTACTTCAATAAGTGGAATATTAATTTCCACCTTCCAGAATACATCTAAGATCTCTTTCTCTTCGGCTTGTTTATCTCGCTTTACCAATCTTGATGGAAAATGAGGTGGAATTGCGTAGGGAGAGGGAGTGAGAGGTGAATCGCAGGTACCTTGTATGATGGGAGATGGTGCTCTTGCTTTGTCTTTCTTTTGGGTGCCTTCCTCTATGGTTTTTGGTGCGACAACTGTACCACTTCGGAGAATGATGGCATTGACATTCTCTCTCGGATTAGGTTCTGTTTGAGAAGGTAATTTACCTTGAGACTCGATTTGTCCTACTACCTTAGCGAGTTGGCTCATTTTCTTTTCTAACTCTTGTAAATGCGCCTTGGTGCGATTTTGAAATTTTTCTTGAGATAGTGTCAACAGTTCATTGATTGATTCTAATAACGACTTCAGTTGTTGATACAATTATTGTGGAGGCGGTCTCGGCTGATACGCTTGATTTGGCCTCTAGTTTTGTGTATAACTGAAGTTCGGATGATCCCTCCATCCCGGATTGTATGTGTTGCCGTTAGGATTGTAAGGTCTCTAAGGAGGTCTGAGAAAATTGCCTATGGCATTTAATTACGCAGCATCCTCCTCTTGTATCATCGGGCAACAATCCATTGGATGTTCTAGACTCAAGCATATCCCCCAAAGTCTAGTCGCGACTCTTTTATCTACAACAAGAGATTGAACAACTTCAGCCAATCTGTCAATTTTATGTTCTAATGAAACGTTACTTACCTCGTGAACTTGTCGAGGGGATTCACTAGAAGGGCGAAATTGTTGGCAGTTAGCGACCATCGTAGAGATTAGAGTTCTTGCTGTTGTTGGGGTCATGTTCACTAGCGCCCCTCCAATTGCTGCGTCGATCATCTTAATTTTCATATGAGATAGGCCTTCGTAGAAATACTGAAGAAGAGTTTGTTTCGATAGCCCGTGTTGTGGGCAATTTGCGCACAACTTCTTGAATCTCTCACAGTAGTCGTATAACGACTCAGTATCCTTTTGCCGGATATTCAAGATGCTCTGCCTCAGTTTTCTTGCCTTAGCCACAAGGAAGAACCTGTCAAGAAAAAGCCACGCCATGTCTGTCCAAGTTGTTACAGAATTGGAAGGTAGGTCAAATAACCAATCCTTAGCAATATCAGCTAAAAAAAAGGAAAAGTGCGAAGTTTTATTTGGTCTTCAAATACTCCATGTGGCTTTGTACTCAAACAAACCATATGGAATTCTTTGAGGTGTTTGTAAGGATTTTCACTGGGCAAACCATGATAAGTTGGTAGAAGATGTATCAAACCCGTCTTAAGTGTGAATGGTGTTTTTCCATTCGAGAATGTAATGCATAGTGGTTGTTGATCGTCAGGTGCTGCGACAAGTTGGCGAATGGTTATGTCGTTGTCTGCCATTGGAATCTGCTCGTCGTTGGTGCACTCGAAGTGTGTTTCAGCTTTAGTGGATGTTTCTAGATCTCATTGGAATCTTTGTTGTCGCTGCCTTAGTTTCTTTTCCCGAAGTGTTTGTACGTGTAGTCTTTAGGCTAGTGCTTCAATTTCCTATTCAAAATCTACTAGTTCACCCGGATTCTTCCTGGTCATAAATCAAAACAAAATTCAATCAGTAACCTTGCCGAAGTCCCCGGCAACGGTGCCAATTTTACAAGCGTTGTTATTGTCAAATAAATTATCCTTAATCTCAAATTAAAATAAATAAACAATGTAGTAATAGAGAATAAGGGTCGGTCCGTAGGGACTAAGGAGCTTCTGATGTAGGGAGGTTTTGACTCTGACTTTTCCTGAAAAAGAAAATAAAACGAATAAGGGGTTTGATGAAATAGATTGAGTAAACTAAATAAGTAAAAATAACAGAAAATAGAAGAGTAAATTGAGAGTAATTATGATGAGAAATAGCATCCAGCTTCGCTTCTCCTCAATTCGTCTCGTTCACTAAAATAGATTTTACTTCGGATACTTGCAGGTTACAATCTACAAGGCCCAACCCATGTAACTTACTTTTCTCTCTGGCGAACTAATTTCCCAAGGTCAATCCTTAGAATATAGTCATTGTTTGGATCAACAACGGCTATCGATGTTAATGCCAATACTTTTTCAGTGCTGGAAAAGCTCGTGCTCGGATTATGGTGTCTCAATGAGAATCGAACCCGATCTTGATTTCCCTTAACGGACCGCCGCTAAGTGTGTTCTTAGGAAGTTGAATTTGCTACAAGCCGAATCTTCTCCCCAACGGTAGATCAAAACGTCAATCAAACCAACGCGCACTTTTTTGGATTGAAGGTGTTGAGATGCTTAAAGGAAAGGCCGACTGCCAATCCAATATTGCCGAAAATCAAGAAAAAAATCTGAAGGTATGAAGTGCTATTGCGATTCTCACGAAACGGATTGATTTGTTACGTAGCTATCGGCTAAATAGAGGTTTAGCTAAGCATGATAGAAATCATACTTAGAAACAAAAGAAAAATAAGTGAAAAAAAGAAGATGAAAAAGAAAATAATTAAATTCCCCAAAACAAAACAAAAGCTAAATAGAGGATGTGTTTTCAAGCTTCACCCTAGGGGGTATTTATAGCTTGAGAAAACCTAAAAAAAAATAAAATACCTAAAGAAATAAAATACCTAAGAATAATAAAATACCTAAAGATAATCCTAAAAACATTCAAATAAAAATATAGATAATTGAAAAATAAAATCCTAAACAAAGTGGTAATTCCCAAATATTTAAATCCAACTCAAATTGTATCTCTGGTGATTTCGCCCGTCCTTTTTTCTTGATCCAGCGGATTGGGTTGTGTTTTATAAGCTGTTGACCGTTCCTCCGAATTCTGCTGCGTTGGGCTTGGACTGTGTCATGCCCACGACTCCTGCTATGAATCCAATAAAAATCCAGAATCTACCTTTGTCTGTTTGTTTTGGGCTGATTTAATGCTCCTACCAAAATAAAGCCCAAAAGAAACCATTTAGGAGTATATATATATTAAGAAAATAAAGAGTAAAACACATTAAAAATATGTAATATTCTACATTTATCATTTATCAATCCAATCGCATCAGTACAATTAAAAGAAGAGATCAAATAAAACTCTTCATCTTCCAACAAGAGATCAACGTGGATTCTTCCTTCTTTACAACAAGAGCTGATTGCAAAAATAAGATAAAGATAAGGGGACAAGTCTTCAAATCAGAATTCAACTTGAATTCCTCTTTATCTATAAAAGGAGATCACATCAACAACACAGAAAATGGGGGATGAGGTGAGAAAGAGAGGGGGGCTGATCGCACCTTCATTTTCTTCATGCGATCCATGGCTGGAAATTTTTCCTTTGTATTTCTTTTGAACCTAGTCAAGAATTGATGTAAATTGGCTTGGGTTATTGTGTTTATGTGGTTGTGAAAACATTTGGATTTGTTTAGGTTTTTGGTTGCAATTTAAATTTAAAGTTTGTTCATTCTTGGTTCTTAATTTGATTGAGAGTGAATTGTGAGAGAATCTCGTGAATTCATCCATTTATCTAATATCAGGAGAGTTAGATTCAAGAAACGAATGAGCCTGATTTTCATTCAAACAATCGTTGGTGAAGACTAATCCGACATAGGAATAAGTTGCGGGTTTCAACAGCTAAGAGGAGCATAAGATCGGTTGTTGTTCACCCATGGTTAACGCAGGGATGTATCACCAAGGCATGCACAATTGACTAGTGTTTCGAGTTAGGGATAACAAGAAGCCATTGAAGAACGCTTCGCCGAGCTTTGAAGGAAGTCATCCAGTTGCCACGGCAATTGACGAATTGCCCAGGCAATCCAACTGGTTCTAATTACCAAGAGAATTTCGTGGCTTCAACTACCAATTACTACAACGATCCTTCCGACAATCACACTACTATTTACGATAACCCGGCCTACTCTCTTAAATCGATTACTCCTTTCTATTTACTTTATTTTGTTTAGTTTATTTTACTTGATATTATCACCTTTAATATTATTCTTTTTACAGTGTAATAACTTAAGCAAAGTGGCCCAAGCCAATCCCTGTGGAGACGATACTTGATACATATCACTTTATTACTTGCGACGTGTATACTTGCACCGTTTGCGTTGCACTCAAAACACGCAACACCCAGTTGTAAACATTATGATTTATCAAATATACAATTCCTTTACAGTAACGACACTATTTGAAATTGCGATACATGTAACTGTTATGTTCACAATATCATTTGTTATTAAAAAAATCACAAACGTGATACGGTGTCAAAAATAACATATGTTTTGTCCGTAACCGCGATAAACGTAACACGACTGAAAATGCGACCACAACTGTAAATTAAATCCCTAATTTAGGGTTCAATTTGTAAGTTTGCCCTAAGACCACCAAAATCTCAGAAACGACACTGGGTGGAGGCATTTCTTTGGAAAACGGTTCAAGGTAGAATTCTAACATTTTCCGAGCTAGCGAAACACGGAGTCGCTCTTTCAAATTCTGGTATGCGTGTTCTTTGTTCGAAGGTTTTAGAATCAGTTAATTATTTATTTTGTCAATGCGATACTACCCGGAGAGTGTGGCAAAGATGGTGTAGTTTCTGGAACATTCACTTAATTGTGCCTGCTGATCTTAAATCGCTTCTTATGGTATGGGAATCTCAAACACTTGACTCGTTAAAACCAGTTTGGAGATTAGCATTTTTGGGATAGTCTGGACTTTATGGCTTTGCAGGAATGAGTTTGTTTTTAACATGAAATGTTGTAATGGTGATATTATCTTTGATTTGGTTGTGGCGAGAATTGGCTTTTGGTGCAAAAGTCATGGCCAGATTCGTTTTTTTCAGTCTTAGAATTCATTAGAAATCCAAATTTATGCGGGGTTCAACAGGGCAGAAAACATAGACCTCCTCCAGGAACTTGGGTGAGTCCCTCAGTCAGGTTCTTAAAATTTAATGTGGATACCTCGGTTAGGAGCAGCTATGGAGAAGCTGGAATCGAGGCATTCTTCGGGATCATGCAGGTTCTCCCTTGTTAAAATTCCTTTTATCTATTGGCATTCCGGATCCAATTGGTGCAGAGTTAAAGGTTATTCTTAAAGCGTGTCAATTGTTGGTCGCATCCAAATGGAAGGAGTCTCTCCTCGTGATATTCGAATCCGACTGTCAGATGATTGTTAATTGGATCTCTCGTGACTGCCGTATCACTGGTGTTTTTGCTGATTTAGTTGAGCAATGCAAGGTTTTTTTCTCCAATTTTGGTATGAAAATTTCATTTGCTTATAGAGAATTGAATTGTGCTGCACATGATTTGGCAAAGCAGGGAGTACAGAGGGTATCCGAGTTTATCTGGGAACCAGATTAGTGGGCATTTCATGTAGGGGTTGTTCGCTAGTGTTTTCCTGTAACAGTATGCTTCTTGTTTCGTGTAAGATTGAGCAGTGTATATTTCGGACTCGGATTTGTTACAGTCATGATATTTTGTGAATTAATAAATTTGAGTATATTTTTCCCTGTTTAGTATTAGAGGGAGTTTTTGAATGAGGCTCATTTTTTAAAAAAAATAATAATAATGTTCGGTCTGGTCTACATGTGAATTTAGGTCACAACTCTAACATTAAAATCAATCTTTGATGATTTTTGTTTTTAAATTAATGAGTAGGGTCGTAAGCGAACCAAATGTTTAACGAATTGTTCGTAAACCGTTCGGCTGAAAGTTCGTTTATGTTCGTTTATTTATTAAACGAACGAACATGAACAATATTTTATGTTCGTTTAATTAAATTAAATGAACAAACACGGACAAAGGGCTCGTTCATTCATTTACGTTCGTGAACGTTTGGTAATTCATCCATTCATATTCCTCCATTTATGTTCGTTCAAATTTATTCATATATATTCATTTATATTTATTATTTTTCATAAAAAAGTATTACATATTTTTTAAAAAATAAATTTATTTACATATGTTCGTTCGTTTATATTTTTTAAAATTTATTTGCATATGTCCTTTTATGTTCGTTCATTTGTGTTCATTACGTTCGTTTATCATTTAAACGAACACAAACAAGCTACATTCCCTAACAAACGAACACGAACAAGAAATTATATTCGTTTAGTTGTTCGTGTTCGTTCATTTGTTTGGTTAAAATTAAACGAACGAACATGAACATACTCTTCTTCGTGTTCGTTCGGTTCGTTCATAGGCCTATTAATGAGATTGAGGTTAGTTTTTTAGGGTAAACTATACTTGTGACCACTAAATTATGGGTTTGATTCTATTTTGACCACCAAACTATAAATTTTATCAATCGGAACACTCAACTATTTAAATAATATCAATTAAGCCTCTAACCATTAAAAACTAAAGTGAAAATTTAAAAAAATGGTATAATTGCACATTTGGTAATGATCAGCAATTCATAAAGAAGAGGCAATGGACATGCGTTTGATTGTGAAGCATAGGTAATGCTCAGCAATTCATAACAAAAGTGAATTATTTTCATGCATACAACTACTGCTTCTTTTTAAATTAAAGACCAACCAACAAAAAGCTACAAAACAGAGAGCACAAAGAATCCCTGTAGGTACAACTAAAGATCACTTGAACAAACATCAACTCTTACACAAATCACCTTTAAACTAGACAATAACTTAAAACCAACCTGAAAACGCCTATCTTTACGACAACAAGCTTATACACCAACAGCAATGTTCAGCCAGCTAAGGGAAGACGCTTCTTATTTGCCTAAAATAGAGGAAATGATGGCTTTATTTCCGAGCCAACATCCTGCGACGATCCTTCTTGTGATTGCTACAGCCTCCACCCTGGAGTCCAATGAGATATCGCCCTACGAGTCCTGTTTCTAGGATCCAGCTTAGGGAAAAGCTTATAAAGTACACGGTCAGTGCGCTTATAATACCGTATCCTCCACCTCTTACAAAACATAAGAGGTAAAAGGACAACTCCTATACCAAAGACAAATCCTATCTCAACACTTAAGAAATTCCAGTCCATATGGTTACCAGTCCCGGAATTTGAAGGGTCGTCTTTAGAAGTTGGAGGAGATTTGCATCGTACATCCAAAGGTCGTCCACATAGTCTCGTGTCATTTTCGAACGAAGCTTCTGTAAACGACTGAATCTGAGTACCTAATGGGATCCTTCCCGTCAATTCATTGTTGGAGAGATTGAGGAATGATAAGAAATTTAAGTTTGCCAGCTGCGAAGGAATCTGCCCAGCTAGGTGGTTGCTCGAAAGGTCCAAGGCTTCAAGTTGTGGCAAGTTTCCTAAAAATGAAGGGACTGGGCCGGTGAGCTCATTATTTGGCAAGTAAAGTAAGTGTAATGCTTTGAAATCCCTTATAGCTTCAGGTATATGCCCTTCAAATTTGTTGGAAGAAAGGTCAATGAAGGTGAAGATAGTTAGGATTTTCACCAGCTCCAACTCTAGACCTTTTATGGTAACTCTCACTGAATCTTGAAAATAAATATCACTCCATTGCAGGACTTCATATCGGACGAGTTCTGAGTATGGTTCATCTTTTTCGGCCTTCATAGCATTCCCGGTCATTAATGGTCCTTGTGGTAGTTTACCACCAAAGAGTTGCAATCTAAGTCAAAAATCTGAAGCATGGGCCAGGTGATGTTGTTCCCTGGACAATTAAATTCTCCTCTAAAGTTGTTGAGTCGTAAAACAAGAACACGCAACTCTGATGTGTTCTTCAAATGGCAAGGAAATGTGTCATCGATTTGATTGTTCCCAAGGTCTAATACCTCCAACATTCGGCAGTTGACCAAAGATTTTGGAACCTTTCCACCCAGTCGGTTTTGATTGAGATCCAGAGTTTGTGATTCGCAGTTTTCTGGGAATGTGTCAGAAATGATGCCACTGAGATTGTTTTGCTTCAGATTCAGTACTCCAAGAGAGTCCTGCGTCATCAGGCATTGAGGAATTGATCCACTCAAGGAATTTTTAGACAGATCAAGTACTTTAAGATATGATCTGTTGCATATGGACTTGGGAATACTCCCACTCAAAGAATTTTTAGACAGATCAAGTACTTCAAGATAATAGCTACTGCCTATGGACTTGGGAATACTCCCATGAAAATTGTTCCCCGAGAGTGAGAAGAAAGTAGCAAACCGGAGTAAGTTACCAATATCAGGTAGTAAATCATAGCTGAAATTGTTGTTTGAGTAATCCAGATAGGCTGCTTGTTTTGGAAAAATTGGATTTCGCCCCTGAAGTCGATTGCCATGAAGGTCAACCACAGTCAACCATGGACTTATGTGCGAAGGTCTTTCAAGTTCTACAAGAAAGTTCAGAGAAAGATTTAGGTGTTCGAGATATTTAGTTTTCCAAATACAACTGGGAATTTGCCCATGAATCCGGTTGTTTGAGAGGTCAAGGTGGCCAAAAGAGGATCGGTTTTTCAAGAAATCGGGGAATTTTGTTAAGTTGCAAGAAGCCAAGTTCAATCTGGTAAGGTTGGGGAAGGGAGGCAACAAAGGCAAGGGAAGATTAGTAAAGCTTGAGTCAATAGACAGGTTATTGAATGAAAGATCGAAAGAGGAAAGATTCTCCAGCTTCTCAAATGCACTCAATGGTATTGAGCCACTGCATCTGTTCCAAGAAAGTGACAGGATCTTAAGACCTTGGATTTCAGATACAAACATCGGAAATTGCCCTTCTAACTCATTGTGACTCAGATCAATGACTTCAAGCAGCGAAGAAACCTCACCTTTGACCTCACCGAATCCACCACTGAACTGATTTTCTCAAGCTCCATTACCTTCAAGGATTTACTCTGAAACAGAGTCGGTGGGACAGTTCCACTAAAAGAGTTTCCTCGCAAGTCAAGGCTTACCGGATTCAGAAGGCTTGATCAGTCGGTGGAAAGAATAGATCCATATAATTGATTGCCGGCAAGCTTTACCTATGTAGGTTAGAGTAGGTCCAAAGACCAATCATAAAATGATTGTAAATAATATTTATTTTATCTTATTTATTCAAAAATAAATATTATCATTATTATTTTTAGTTACAATTCTGCGTACATAAATAAATTAAATTATAATAAAATCCTTAGAATAATATAGTTATTCTAAAATGTCTTTAGTTTGATATTATTATAAGCATGAACAACAATAATGCATTAAGATTAATATGTAGTTGATTGAAGACAAAATGTTGTCATTGACATAGAAATGTCAAAATCAATACATAAGTATGTGTTAGAGAACAACATACTGGACTGACCTACCATGAGCATGTTTTTTGGATTATCATGTGACAGTCATAACATTGCTCATAATGATAACTACATGTATGATCCTCAGACTTGAGATCATCATTATTTCAACATCGTGAGTGCATATTTTAATACGGTCAAACGTGTGCTGTAACTGACTACACTATAAAGACTGATATTGGATATGTCACAATCTATGTAGTGGAATATGGTTGATCAAGATAGGATTTGTCCCTCCTACACAATAGGAGTAAGATCGTAAGCCACTTAATTGAGTGAGACTAGAAATGCATGGACATGCTCGAATAAGTTGATATGAGATATCATAGTTATTCGTTTATAATAGTCTACTCAAGATATCAAGAAACATTAGATGGACTATACAAGTGTGACTGTTCCATGACTTGTGTCCAATCTAGATATAAAGGACAAAAGGATGTAATACATAAATAGAGTTAATCACGAAAAGGTTATGTCGAATCATAATTTCTTGTAACTTAGGTGACAATGACATATTGCTAGATGTCACTCATTGTTTGTAATATTAAAAATGTTCTAATATTTACTACTAACGTTACATGAACCTACATGGTCACACCCACAGTTGAAATGAGCATATATTAAACGAATTATATATGTACAAATTTGTTGTACACGGATTTAGTTAAATTAATATAGATTTGATATATATAATTTAACTATTGGGTAAATATTAAAAGAAAAATAATTATTGTAATTTATGACTCTTTTAATATATAAATGATATAATTCGATTTAAATCAATATATATATTGAAATCCTAGTTAAGTTGAATTGAGATTATATATATTAATATATATATATATATATTGAAATCCTAATTAAAGTTGAATTGATATATATATTGAAATCCTACTTAAAATTGAATTGGGATTATATATATTTACTATATATATTGAAATCCTAATTAAGTTGAATTAAGATTATATATTTATATATATATATATATATTAAAATCCTAATTAAAGTTAAATTGGGATTATATATATTTAATATATACATTGAAATCCTAATCTGAGTTGAATTAGGATTACAAAGGCTATATAAAGGCATGAGAGATCTAGCAGTCATTAATACTTTTTGGGAAAAACCCTTGAAATAGTTTAGAGAATTTTTATATGCTCGTTCTCTTCTAAATGGTTTAGAGAGTTTTTATATACTCGTTCCAATTGGGCGAACTACGTAGAGGTCGGAGCGTTATTGTTGCGGCTTAAGAATCGACATCGTGGAATCGTGATTGAATATCTATCTCATCCAAACTCAGAATTCTAGATTTTAAACAGGTAATTCTTCACCCTTATTCACCCCGATTCGTTCCTTGTACATGGATCTCTGGTGGTAATCGTTGGATAATTTTTTCGCTGCGCCATGGGATGTACCAGCGTGACCCAACAGTGGTATCAGATCCACTTGTACGATACAGATTCAGGTTTTAATTACTTGGGTTATGTAATTGTATGAGATATATGTTATTTCTCGATTTATTTAGCGAATATATGATATATGTACGAGCAAATCTATTCAATCGCGGTTAATCTGTTAATCAAATTAAAAAATGTTCTTAAGATTGATGATTAAGAGTTAATCATCAGGATCTTTATTGATAGGGTTTGAAATATTATATATTAATTGTTAACATATTCAATATGGAGTTTTAAGGTTTTAGATGTTAAGTGTTAACATACGCGGGTTATAGTTATATATTAGACTAATGGTTAGTTTATAGATTTCGTGCGTGGAAGTAACAAGAGTTGTTCCAATAAAAACCTCATAGATTTTAAAATCTTGAAAAAATGAGATAATGTTGATAAAAGTTACCAAATCGTGAGGTTTTTACACAACAATTAAGATGTTGATCTTAAAAAAATCTATGTCGTTGACCGAGCAGGGGTAACCCCGCCAGCAGCTACAAGCCTGCCAAAACTCTGCAAGGGGCTTGACCCCTGCGTAGGAACAATTTAGAAAGACCTCAATTACAAACCTCGTCGTTACTATGTTTGTTTATACACGGTGTTTGGAATGCATGATTATAGCTCAATAGCTCATTTAATTTTATTTATAAGGTTTTATAAATACGGCCTGCGTGTCGTGTCTTTCTCTACTTCTATTGTAATTCTCTTCTCATCTTACTCCCCCGTATATAAAACGAGTTTCTAAAATTGTAATCTATACGAAGAAGCATGGACCAGAGGAACAAAAGTGTGGGCTGACAAAAAGATGCTTGAGAAGTGTTTTTATCCTTAGAATAATTTGGTTCTCCCATTGGCTTGGGACGGGCCACCTCGGGATATGGGCTATAACTATTACATTCATATTTATTGTTTTTCATGTATATGATAAAATGGATGCATAAGATGCATGTTAGTTAATTGATAAGATCAAATGTTAAATGGTGAGATAATATTCACAAAAACCCTCCATATTTAATTAAAATTAGTCATCCAATATTAGCCCTCGTTAAAACCTCGATCAGTACTATATAGGTTTTGCCAAAGCAAAATGCTTAGATCTATCTTGGTTAAACGCGAAGAATAAGCAAGTGATATTCAGTGGTAGTAATATTGGTTAAACTAGGTTGTTATAATAAGATTAGAAACCTAAAGACTAATGATTGTTCAAGAATTTTGATGATTGAAAAACAATACGAAAGTGCATGTCTATGATTGGTTCTTTGAAAGACTTGGTATTTAAGCGTGCCCAGTACACCACCTCTCTTTTCATAAGTTACCTACCTGGTGCACTGTTCATTATTGTTCTTTCTATTAGACCATATGAACTTTTGTTTTGGACAAATAGTTATTCATCAAATATAGGAATTACATGAGACGTAATTAGCAATTGTTGCTTACCTAAATAATTGAATTCTAGGAGTAAAGCCAAAGCTAACTTAGAATGAAATGAAATATGGATCTTTACCCACTAGAAATACTTTTAGCAAGTTTTTCAGTTTTGAGAGTTTTTAATAGTGGGAATGTTATTACTTTATAAACATGATAAATAGGTACTTATAAAACATATTTTATTGTTGTAAGCTTATTATACAAATTTGTTATCATTGCGATCGGTCCTTGAGAATGACAAGTTGAACGGCGTAAACTACCTTGATTGATCACTGGAAGGAAAAATATTTCCATTAGTAATAAGATATGTCATTGTAAAAGGAACTGCTCCATTTATCTTGAAAAGTCAAGAAGGCAAATGAAAGTGGAGCGTCCGCCTCAAATATTTATGTTATTGATATTAATTTATCAACACCTACTTCTTGGGTATTGGATGTCGGTTGTGGTTCTCATATTTGTACATTTGTATAAGGACTGTAAAAGAGTAGAAATCTGAGAAAGGAATAGGTGGACCTATAGTTTGGTAATGGAGCAAAAGTTGTTGTATTAGTTATAGGAACATATACTTTATCATTGCTTAGCGGACTTAATTTATATTTACAGGATTATTATTTTGTGTCTAATTTGACTAAAAAAATGTCATTTCGATTTCTTGTTTAGACAAGATTGGTTTTAAGATAATTATTAAGAATAATTGTTGTTCTTTTATCTCGATAATATTTTCTATGGTATGACACAATTAATAAATGGCCTCTACATTTTGAATCAAGAGAATTCCATTTACAGCATAAATACGAAAAAATCAAAAAAAATGACTCTAATCAAACTCATCTTTGGCATTGTCACTTGGGTCACATAAGTGAAAAACGCATTTCAAAACTTCATAAAGATGAATTTTTGGATTCATTTGTTTTCGAACAACTTGATGTATGCGAGCCTTGCTTATTGGGAAAGATGACCAAAGCTCATTTTAATGGTAAAAGTAAGCGAGCAAGTGATTTATTGGGATTAATACATAGTGATGTATGCGGACCAATGAATACACAAGCCAGAAAAAGGTTTTCAATACTTTATTACTTTCACGGATGACTTCAGTAGATATGGGTACATTTACCTAATGCATCATAAATCTAAAGCCCTTGAAAAGTTCAAGGAATTTAAAAATGAAGTATAAAACTAACTAGAAAAAAACATTAAGGCTCTTCGATCATATCGAAGAGGATAATACTTAAGCTTGGAGTTTGGTGACCTTCTTAAAGAATGTGGGAAATTCTCACACCTCCTGGTACTCCACAATGGAATAGAGTTCCTGAAAAGAAGAAACCGAACACTGTTAGACATGGTTCGATCAATAATGAGTCACGCTAATCTTCTAGTTTCTTTTTGGGGACATATGCTAAAAAATATCTACTTTTACACTAAATCGTGTTCAATCTAAATCAGTTCAAAAAACACCATATGAGATATGGATTGGAAAACGTCCTAGTATATCTTTAATGAAAATTTGGGGATGCGAAACTTATGTTAAACATAAGATGTCTACAAAGCTCAAACCCAAATCTCATAAATGTAATTTTATGGTTTATCCTAAAGAGACTAAAGGATATTATTTCTATAATCCTACCGAGAACAAAGTGTTTGTTGCTCAAACATGAATCTTCCTAGAAAAATAATTTGTTTTCCGAAAAAGAAGTGGGAGAAATATTGAACTCGATAAAATTCGAGATCAACCACATATCATTGAACAAGAGATTGAACAACAACAAGTTCCACAAAGTTGTTGAGGAACATTCAACAGTTTTGGAAACACAACCACTGCGAAGATCTTTGAGAGAATGCAATACGGTTGAGAAATATGGATTTCTTGTCACATTGCATGGTGATGTTCTCTTCATAGATCAAGATGAGCCTATGACTTATCAAGAAGCAGTAACGGGCCCAGACTCTGAGAAATGGCTAGAGACCATGAAATTCGAGATGGATTCCATGTTAGAAAACCAAGTTTGAACCTTGGTAAACCCACCTCTAGGGGTTAAGCCCATAGGGTGCAAATGGGTTTTCAAAAAGAAAACCGACATGGATGGTAATGTACAAACATACAAAGTGCGATTAGTCGCTAAGGGTTTTGGTCAAATTCATGGTATATACTATGATGAAACCTTTTCACTTGTTGCCATGTTTAAATCAATCTGAATCTTACTTACGATAGTTGCATATTATTATTATGTGATATAGCAAATGGATGATAAAACCGCTTTCCTTAATAGAAAACTAGATGAGGACGTGTACATGACACAACTTGAAGGTTTTGTTGATCCAAAAGATGGCGAAAAAATATGCAGGCTACAAAGGTCCATTAATGGATTGAAGCAAGCTTCTCGAAGTTAAAATTTTCATTTTAACGATGCAATCAAAAAGTTTGATTTTATCAAAAATAAAGATGAGTCATGTGTTTTCAAGAAAATTAGTGGGAGCACTGTCATATTCTTGGTAATGTATGTAGATGACATACTGATAATAGGAAATTACATATCTAGCTTACAGTCTGTGAAAACTTGGTTAGGAAAATGTTTTTCCATGAAAGACTTGGGTGAGGCAACATACATATTAGGAGTTAAGATCTATAGAGATAGATCAAGATGACTTCTAGGACTGTGTCAAAATACATACATAGAAGAAGTACTAAAAAGATTCAGTATGAAAGAATCCAAAAAAAAGGTTCTTACCTATGAGACATAAAATTTCACTCTCGAAAGAAATGTGTCCTTCAACATCTTAAGAAAGAGAACAAATGAGTAAGATTCCATATGCTTCAGCAATTGGATCTATCATGCATGTCATGTTATGTACTCGTCTAAATGTATCATACGCTTTAAGTATGACAAGTTGATACCCAGGTAGATCCCGGTAAAGGTCACTGGGTCACATTTGAAAATATCCTTAAGTACTTTAGAATAACTAAGGATACATTCCTTATATATGGAGGTGAAGAAGAGCTAAGTATAAAAGGTTATACTAATGTCAGCTTTCAAACCGATAAAGATGATTCACGATCGCAATCAAGTTTTGTGTTATGCCTTAATAGAGGCGCTATGAGCTGGAAAGGTTCAAAGCAAGATACAGTAGTTGATTCTACAACAGAAGCCGAGTATATTGTAGCATGCGATGATGCAAAAGAGGGTGTTAGGATTAAGAAGTTCATATCTGAACTAGGGGTTGTGCCAAGCATTTTGAATGCTATAGATCTACGTTGTGATAACAACGGAGCCATCGCACAAGCAAAGAAACCCATATCTCACCAACGATCCAAACACATACTTAGGTGCTACTATCTCATTCGAGAAATCATAGATCGATGAGATATGGAAATATGTAGGGAACGAACAAATGACATCTTTGACGATCCACTGACAAAGCCTCTGACGCAACAGAAGCATGATCGTCACACTAAGTCACTTAGTATTAGATACATGAGTGATTGGTCTTAGTGCCAGTGGGAGATTGTTAGAGTATGCCCAAAGACCAATCATAAGATGATTGTAAATAACATTTGTTTTACTTTGTTTATTCATAAAGATGCATTGCCATTATTATTTTCAGTTACAATTCTGCGTGCATAAATAAACTGAATTATAATAAAATCCTTAAAATAATATGGTTATTCTAAAATGTCCTTAGTTGAGTATTATTGTGAGCATGGACAACAATAATGCATTAAGACTAATATGTAGTTGATTGATGACAAAGTATTGTCATTGACATAGAAATGTCAAAATCAACACATAAGTATGTGTTAGAGAACGACATACTGGACCGACCCGCTATGAGCATGTTTCTTGCATTATTATGTGACAGTCATAACATTGCTCATAATGATAATTACATGTATGATCCTCAAACTTGAGATCATCATTATTTCAACATCGTGAGTGACATATTTTGATACGGTCAAACGTGTGTTGTAACTGACTACACTATAAAGACTGATATTGGATATGTCACAATCTATGTAGTGGAATATGGTTGATCAAAATAGGATTTGTCCCTCCTACATAATAGGAGTAAGATCGTAGGCCACTTGATTGAGTGAGACTAGAAATGAATGGCCATGCTCGAATAAGTTGATATGAGATATCATAGTTATTCGTTTATAATAGTCTACTCAAGTTATCAAGAAACATTAGATGGACTATACAAGTGTGATTGTTCCATGACTTGTGTCCAATCTAGATATAAAGGACAAAATGATGTAATACATAAATATAGTTAATCACGAAAATGTTATGTCGAATCATGATTTCTTGTAACTTAGGTGACAATGATATATTGCTAGATATCACTCATTGTTTGTAATATTAGAAATGTTCTAATATTTACTACTAACGTTATATGAACCTACAGGGTCACACCCACAATTGAAATGAGCATATAAACAAATTATATATGTACAAATTTGTTGTACACGAATTTAGTTAAATTAATATATATTTGATATATATAATTTAACTATTGGGAAAATATTAAAAGAAAAATAATTATTGTAATTATGACTCTTTTAATTTATAAATAATATAATTCGATTTAAATCAATATATATATTGAAATCTTAGTTAGGTTGAATTGGGTTTATATATATTTAATATATATATTGAAATCCTAATTAAAGTTGAATGGATATATATTGAAATTCTAATTAAGTTGATCATTAATGCTTTTTGGGAAAAACCCTCAAAATAGTTTAGAGAGTTTTTATATGCTCGTTCCCTTCTAAATGGTTTAGAGAGTTTTTATATATTCGTTCCAACTGGGTGAACTACGTAGAGGTCGGGGCGTTATTGTTGCGGCTTAAAAATCGACATCGTAAAATCGTGATTGAATATCTATCTCCTCCAAACTCAGGATTCTAGATTTTAAACAGGTAATTCTTCACCCTTATTCACCCCGATTCGTTCCTCGTACATGAATCTCTGGTAGTAATCGTCGGATAATTTTCCGCTACGCCATGGGGTGTACCGGCGTGACCCAACACTGGAAGGTTCCTTAATAATGTGAAAGAGGGAACTGGGCCAGAGAAATTATTGTAGGAAAAATCAAGATGGATCAGCTGCGTAAGTTTCTCCAGTGTTTTAGGTATTGGACCGGTGACTTGCAATACGCCAACTCTATCCATGTCAATTGTGCAAGGTTGCCGATAGATTCTGGTAATTGTCCCCCAAAATCTGTGAAACCAACTAGTAGTGACTGAAGAGATGCATTTGGAGGAAAGTTTTGAAAAGAACCTTGGAGCAACCTGTTGGAAGACAAATCAAGAGTCTGAAACTTGGGTGACTCAAGGATTTCTTCTGGTACTCTTCCACTCAAGTTATTCCCAGCAAGATTCAAGGAAGTCAAATTCTGAAATTCTGCCAAGAACTTTGGAACTGGACCGAACAAGTTGTTCAGGTCCAAACGAATTATTGAGAGATATTTGAGCTTGATAAGGGAAGGACTAATAGGTCCTGTAAGATAACAGCTTCTCATGCTCAGCACTTGCAGATTAGGCAGCGAAGATAATAAAGCCTGGCTCCACTCTTTTCCCTTTGCTGATATGTTTATGCCATCAAGATAGTGATTCTTTAGCCCCATGATATTTCGAACAAGCTTCTTTAAATTTGGCTTCTCCAGTTTCAGGAGTGGTTGAGACAAGTCAAGAGTAGCCAATGGACCTACAGATAAGTCGAGCGTAACCAACTTTGTCAGTTATGAAATCCCAACCGGAATTTGCCCAATGAAGCCTGCATTTGACAAATTAAGATACCTCAAGTTTGTCAAATTTTCAAACCCTGAAGGAAACTCGGATATGAATGTGTTATAAGCCAAATTAAGTTGTTGAAGATGTTGAAGACGGAAAGACTATTTGAATTGTTGATTTCTCCAGAAAACGATTGGTTGCTCAAGTCGAGTTCGATGACCCGACCATTCTCATCGCAGGTTATACCATCCCAAAAACAGCAATCTGTGCCTTGATTCCACTTCACCAGTTTTTCAGATAAAGAAGAGTTGAGGCTATTTTTCAGTCCCAGCAGCAACTCTTGCTGATGGCTTTGACATTGCCAGAAACTGAAAGTGCAGCGATGCCAAAGTAAGTTGCAATGTATAAATTGAAGATGAACCATGAAATCAGTGAAATCCTCATTTTTGTGAGAAAGATAATGGCACTGCTGGGCTGTTACAAATTAAGATTGAAGGTAAGGCCGTAAGGGTAGACTGGAAAAGGTGGGACGGAAAGCAACGAAGAAGAAATGAGTAACTCAATCTCTCATGAAAAAACATGTGGTTTCCATTAGAGCTTAATGGTTGCAGCACAGCTTGTGTAATTTTAAAGCAGGAAGACTCAACTGGTCAATGGAGATTGGAGAAGAAATAAGTAACTTTTCTTTAGTTAAATTTCCACAAATCCGACCTTAAACCCAATCATACGTTATTGGCATCTGGATGGGGTACCAGTAAGAATGTAAGATTTGACCAAGGATTGTTGTATGTTGTTGTTTTGTTCTTCACAAACGCCTTCTTTTATAGACTTTTCTTTAGTTTTTATTTCCATGAAGACAAAAGGTCACTGTGTTTCAAGTTTCAGCTAACTTCTAACCAATGATGTGATTGGTATTAATGAAGTCTTTCGCTCATTGTTGTCTGATTCTGTTTGAAGTCTTAACAAACTTGGACTTACTCTAAACTTTAAAACATCTATGTCAGTTCTCAAACTATGACTTACTCTAAATTTGATCTTTAAACTTTTAAGCATTTTATATCAGTCCTTAAACTTTTAGTATTATTCCATTTCGATCCCCATGTTAACGTGCCGTTATTTCTACTAAACAAAATAGTCTGTTTTTGATGGTCCTAGGAATTGAAGTCTTGACCTTCTAAAAGTAGTCATATGTCAACATGTTCAATTTCCAATACCTTAAGAAATAGATTGTTTTTTTAGCCAGTAGAGTTAACATGTTAACGGAAGGATCGAAATGGAATTATATTAATAGTTTTAGAACTGATATAGAAAGTTTTAAAGTTTAGGGATTAATTTGTAATGTCATAACTTAGGACCCCTTGTGCAATTATCTCCCCAAAAATTAATGGATGTTTAGTGGTTAGTATTTTTAGTCAAAATCTATTATAATACATTCATGTAATCATACTAATTTCAAAAGTATTAGTTTAATAGTTTTGACACAGTTCGTATTATCAGACAAAAATGATCACAATATAGTTGTATGATGATATTAACTTCAAAAGTAAATTATAATAAATTCAGTGAACATATGACAGTAAGTAAACTTTTATTTTTCAAAATATAGGTGAGTCAACTCGCTCGACGAACACCGCTAAATACCATTAATGTTGAACATCGTTGAACACTATTAAATTGATTAATAAAGATTCAAAATCTCAAGTACTCAAAGTATAATTATAAATTATTTTAAATAAAATTTCAATTAAATTATTTTTTATATATATTATATTTTTTAATCTTTTTTTAAATAATTGGATCAAATACATACCTTAGTCAATTTAAAAAATAAAAAATCCGAAACTCGAATCTCGAAACCCAAAACCCTAAATTCAAACATTAGGTTTAGGGTTTTTAAAATTGAATAAGGTTGGTATTTGATCAAATGATTTAAAAATTAAAAAATATAATATATATGGAAAATAATTTAATTAAAATTTTATTTTAAATAATTTATAATTATATTAGGGATGACAATGGATCGGACTTGAATCAGACTTTATAAACTCCAAGTCCAATCCAATTAATAATTAGACCTCAAAAAAATTCAAGTCCGAATCCAAATCCGATTACATAAATCCTAGTCCGATCTAATAAAATATCAAAAATCCAAATCCAAATATGAAAGTCCGAATCCAATTAATATTTTCTTTTTTTTAAGTAACAACTCAAACAAATATCTTTAAATAAAAAATAATTTTCATCAAACAAATATATTTAAACTATTAGCACAAACAAATCTCAACAAATATTACAATCCAATATAAAACAAATTAAAGTAACAACTCAAACTTCAACTAAAAAATTCAACAACAAATAAATCATCCTTACATAAACTACTATTGTCTTATTACTAACATAACTATTTTCCAAATCACAATTATAAAATGTCTAATAAATATTATAATCCAAGATGAAACAAATTAAAAATATAATCAAAATGTTCAACCATAAACATTTGACAGAGAGAAAAAAGTTTCTAACCATCAAGCTTCCATTGTTGGCCGATACACCACATGGCGCAGCGGAAAAATTATCCGATGATCACCACTAGAGATCCATATACAAAGAAAAAATCGTGGATTACTTGTTTAAAATCTGAATTCTGAATTTGGAGAAGATAAATACCCAATCACGATTCCACGATGTCGATTCCTAAGCTGCTACGATAACGCTCTGGCCTCTACCGCTCTACGTAGTTCACTAGTTAAAACGAGCATATAAAATTCTCTAAACTATTTAGAGGGTTTTTTCAAAAAAAAAAAAACATTAATGACTGCTAGATCTCTCATGTCTTGATATAGTCTTTTGTAATCTTAATTCAACTTATATTAGGATTTCAATATATATAATCCTAATTTAACTTTAATTAGGATTTCAATACATATATTAATATACAACTTAGTTAGGATTTCAATATATATCTTTATTTTTTAAATCTAAGAGTTTTAATGTTTTCATTCGGATTCATATATGGATCGGACTAGGATTTGATATGGATTTGGATCGGATTCGGATCGGATCATGACAATGTCCATATCTGATCCACCTCCTATTAGGAATCGAACATTTTTTTGAATTCGAATTCAAACTTTTTTCGATCAGATTTGGATCAGATATTTTTCTTTAGATCGGATTCGGATTATATTACCATCCCTAAATTATATGTTGAGTTCTTGATATTTTTAATCTTTATTAATTAATTTAATAGTATTTTCAGCGGTGTTCGTAAAGGATGATAGAATTTTCTCAAAAATATTAACAATCTAACGATTGGATTAAAATTTTTAAAAAGAATATTTTTTTATTTTTTAAGTGACACTAAATGTCTAAATCTCAAATAGTCTACCAGACTACCACTATTATTTATCTGTTTGTTTGTCCATTTGGGCCATTTGGGGGGAAAATCATTTTAATTTGTGGACCAAATCTAGCAAACCCAAACATTGTTGAATCTGGACCGGATCATACCAGCCTCCTACTAGGGCTTAATAGGTCATATATAGTGGTGCAGATGATAATTCTTTACCAGCCATTCGTTGCCGCCTCTGCATATCCTGCTAGGGTTCAACGATTAACCCAGGAACAGGAGGCAGCAAGTTTTCGTTCATCGTATCACCATGAGAGCCAAGGTACTTAATAAAAAAAACATTAAATAAACTGTTCTGTTTTTGTCTGAATTGTTACAATAGATCTTTGAATGGTGTTTTTTTGTGGCATCTTGCGTGATCTGGAAACAGTGGAAGAAGAAGCGCATGAGAAGATTGAAGAGGAAGCGCCGAAAGATGAGACAGAGATCCAAGTAGACAGAGCCAGCTCCCCTGTTCTACAAGGTTTCTCAACGTCTTAGCTAATTTTGGTGTGCTTTTAGGGTCCAGTTATTTTCCAGTTCTAATCTCTGTTTTTTTGTTTCTGTTACCTTTGAAGTTGGTGCTAATCCAACCGTCGATGTTTCATTGATTAGGTTTTTATCAAAATGGTACTCTTTACTTATGCCTTTGGTGATTTGGTATATTTAGTGAATGGACTTTGCTTGACGGATCGATTTTATTTTTGCCATATCGTTTCTATTTCCAGATCATATATAGGTTATTAGGTTACGATATGCTTAGGTCCATCAATTGGGTGTTATTTTGAATTCGGACTCGGATTGTTTTGGGTTTGTGGGTTTGGTTTTCGGATCATGGCATGTTGGGTTTGAGACATTCTTATTTGTGCCATATGAGTTACTTGTTTAGATCGTTTCAGATCCAGGTTGGTAAAAATTTGGATTGTTGACCTAATAAGCCCCAATTGGTTTACACCAGATTCGGATTAATTAGTCAAGTTTCTGAATGCGGGAGAGAACCAACGTTTCCAACCATAGTTGGATGCGGCTTTGTTTACTTTGCAACATGAAGGTTTTGTTTGGTTTAACAACTTTTTTTTAGCTTAACCATTAGATTATGGTTAAATTGTGAATTCTACTAAAATTAGGAATAAATTGTGAAGTTTTTATAATTTAAGATTAACAAAATTTGTGTATTTTGATGTCATTTTTGAATACCTTAGTTAAGTGCTTGAATACGCGATTTATCAAGTTTTAAATTCTACTCGTGCTGACATTTGTGTGCGTTAACTTTCAATAATTGAAATAATATTTAAAGAATTTTTGCTTCTAAGTTGGTATTTAAATTCTTCTTTCAAGTTGATATCAATATTTATACATTCTATATTTTAGTCCAATTTAAAATAATTCAATAAAATTAACCTTCTATATTTAAACCTATAAATTTATTTTTTGTTATTTTCTTAATTTGTCAGTTGTTCTACAAATGGTATTTCACGTTCTTGGTATAACAAAGTTTAACAATAATATATTTTATGGTAAAATTTAGTTATTCTAGGCGTGCTTTATTTCGCATAAAATACTAAATTGGTAGATTTTTTTAAATATAAAAAGGTTAAATTTGTTTAACATTTTCAATTAGGACAAAATTAATAGAATATATAAGTTTTGAGGATTATATATGTTAATAAAAGTATCAAAATAGTGGATAAAATTAAATTTTAGATCTAAAATGGGAGCAAAATTTTTGAAGTGTTAATTTGAAAAAATGTTCGTTGTTCAGGTATCAACTTAAGAGAATGAGTATAATTCTGTACCAAAATATATATTTAAAACTTCTCAAAATTCTCGACTCTTAAAGACTTAAAAGTATAATTAAGATATTTTTATTATACTTTTATTAACATATTTATGTAATGAGATATGATTTAGTTATATAGTGTAAAATAAATTATTTTACATTGATTTTGGATTATTAGACGAGTGTAAATTAATGAACGAGAATAATGATTAAAAATAAAAAATGAATAATCTCATTCATAAATTTAGATCATCTAATAGTCCAAGTTATTGTAAGATTTTTTAGTTTTTAAATTGTATAAGTAGATTTTATTTCATATATAATTATTAATAACTACGTTAAGATTCAGTTATTGTGTAACTTTTCAATTATAATTCATATAAGTTTTATAAACAAATTTACTTGAGTCCAGTTTGAATTTAAGTAGTATTCAACTAAAATCATATTACGAAGATTCATTAATTAGTCGAGTGGTCAAGGATATTCATGTTGTTTCTTTTGTATAAGTTTAAATTTCGACATTTATCCTGAAAATATAATTATCTCCTTAATAAAAAAATTAAATTCAAATTATCTCAATCTAATATGTTCCGATTGGACCACAGTTTTTTTTTTTTTTTTATGAAAAAGAGGACTGACTAGAGTGAGATGGAATGATAGTACAAAGGTTAGGTTGTGAAAAAAATAGTAGAGGGATCAAAAATGAAAATTAAGTAATGTAGAGGGACCAAAATTGGTATTAAGCCTTTCCTCATACTGTTCACCCAAAAATGAAGAGAACTGGGCTTTGACGCTAAAAGAGAAGTCCATTTCCCGGTAACCAAACAGAAACCCGAAGGGATTCTCACTTTATCTAATCATAGGTATAAAGGGGACTTGCCTTGTAACCAGATACCCATCGACTATCGCACTTGAAGCTTGCAACGCAATCCTCGCATTTCCAACATAAACATACAGTGCTTGGGGAAAACTTACATCAATGGAGGAAATGGACATCGACGGCGCCTCTAAACCCAAAGGTATTCCTTTTTCCGGTCCTTGTCATTCGATCTTATTTTCAGGTTGCATCATCTCACAAATTACTCAACTTTGTTATCTTCTTTTGGGTGTATTTTTCCTCTTTGAAAACGAAAAAAAACGTGTGAACAAGAGAAGGAAAAGGGGAAACCAATCGTGGCACTTTTAGTGGGCGCACCAGCAAGCGGCAAGTCCACTTTTTGCGAGAACGTCATGCGGGCCTCTTTACGTCCCTGGCTTCGCATATGCCAGGTTTCTCTCTTTCTCTGATTAATTTCCCATCATTAATGGAAATCTGGTGTATTTATGTTAAATTCATGTTGTAAATGGCTCAATATTGCTTGCACCCATTGCATTGTTTTAGCTAAATGAGTCATCATGATTGGTTTGACTTAGTAGCAAGGAGTGGAAGTTTATGTGATGTTTTTAATCTTGATCCTGCTATTTTAGAGACAAGGAATTGGTGTTGCTAGTGAGTAGCGAGTAATGTGTTTTTAAATGTTTAAAAGATT
This sequence comes from Hibiscus mutabilis, assembly GCA_019671005.1. NCBI lineage: Eukaryota > Viridiplantae > Streptophyta > Magnoliopsida > Malvales > Malvaceae > Hibiscus > Hibiscus mutabilis. The sequence continues at coordinate 61,915,853 of CM033712.1, forward strand.
GGTTTGCTTATCCTTGCAGGATACTATTAACAATGGTAAAGCTGGGAGTAAGGCACAGTGCTTAAAGAGTGCAGCCGCTTCATTGAAGGAGGGCAAGAGTGTGTTTATTGATAGATGTAACTTAGTTATAGATCAGCGGGTGGATTTTGTGAAGCTTGGTGGTGCAGAAGTGGAGGTGCATGCTGTGGTGCTTGATCTTCCTGCCAAGCTTTGTATATCTCGCATAGCAAAATGCACTAGTCATGAGGGAAATTTGCAAGGTGGAAAAGCAGCGGCAGTTGTGAATAGAATGCTGCAAAACAAAGAATTGCCTAAGTTGAGTGAAGGGTTCTCTCGTATCACTTTTTGCAGGAATGAGACTGATGTTGAAGCTGCTGTTAATACCTATGCTGCAGTTGGTCCTTTGGACACTCTTCCGCGCGGTTGTTTTGGTCAGAAGGATCCCAATGCCAAAACTCAACTTGGCATAATGAAGTTCTTAAAGCGACCACATGAAACCGATAATCAGGATTCTTTGCCTCCTCAACCTACTGAGGAAAAGGGTCCCCGCTGCAAAACACAAGAAACTGTTTCATCATCGTCAGGCATGGCTAATCAGAAGATAAAAGTCAGTGAAGACCCAGTGCCATTTTCTATTAGCCAGGATGATTCTGATGTTCCTACTCTGGCATTTCCGTCTATTTCTACAGCAGATTTCCAATTCAACCTTGAGAAGGCATCCGATATTATTGTTCAGAAAGTAGAGGAATTCGTGGATAAGCTTGGAAATGCGAGGCTTGTTTTAGTGGACTTAACTGAAAGATCAAAGATCTTGTCCTTGGTTAGAGCTAAAGCTGCTGAAAAGAACATCGACTCCAAAAGGTTCTTTACATTTGTAGGAGATATATGTCAACTGTATACAAAAGGAGGTTTCGGTGCAATGTAATAGCTAATGCTGCCAACTGGTAAGCCCTTTGTATATATAACGTATTTTTCTATGTCCAGCGGCTAAGTAGATAAGTATGATTGTAACTTTTAGGTGTAGGAACTGTGCTAGTAGTTAATTTTCTTATCTTTGAGTCTTTTAGACTTGCTGTTATAGTACACAATGTATAGTAATGCTATAGATCTTACCTTCCAAAATTGATAATGTCTATGAAGAAAAATCTGTCACTGGTTTTAACGATGATTTTAATGAAATGCAACGATTTGTCTACCTTGATGAAGAAAGATCTATCACTGGTTTTAACATGGAATCTTTAATCTTTCTTCTTTAGGATCTCACAAATAGTTAGATCCAATGTCCATAGTTCTGGAGGTGTTTCTGTGACTGTGATGCTACATCATGCCTGCTTTGTAATAACAATGTAAAAATAACATGATATGTCTAACAGAATATCCATAATTATTTTTCTACGAATGTTAACTAAGAGATCATTTTGTTTAGGCGTTTGAAGCCTGGAGGTGGAGGCGTAAATGCTGCAATTTTCAATGCTGCTGGTGCTGCTCTAGAGACTGCAACCATGGACCAGGCTAAAACTCTTCACCCTGGGAATGCCCTTGTTGTTCCTCTCCCATCAACTTCTCCTTTGTATCATAAGGAAGGGGTGACCCATGTGATACATGTTCTTGGGCCAAATATGAACCCAAATAGACCAAATTGTCTTGATAATGACTATATTAAAGGCTGTAAAGTTCTTGAGGATGCTTACTCATCACTGTTCAAAGGGTTTCTATCTGTAGGAAATACCCAAGTTTCGTTACCCAGGAGTAGTGGAAGTATTTCGTCAGGGCCTTCAAAACTAGAAAATGAGATTAGTGGAACTAAGAAGAAATCCTGGGCTCCATGCCTTCAGGCCCTATATAACATAGCCATGCAGCCTGAGAAGCATAACAAGCAAGTGTTGGAGGCCATTGATGATATTGTTATAATAAATGATATGTACCCAAAGGTAAATAGTCACAGCCTTCTTCCAGCCTATTCTCTTACAATAGCGCCCATCAAATGGAGGGTTGAAATTTTTTCTTCTTCCTTTTGCAGGCAAAACAGCATCTGTTGGTGTTGGCAAGAACCAAAGGTCTTGATTGCTTGGCAGATGCACGCAAAGAGCACCTTCATTTGTTACAGACAATGCATAAAGTGGGTTTGAGATGGACTGATAAGTTCTTAGGTGAAGATGCATCATTGGTCTTCCGCCTGGGATATCACTCGGTATGCTGAACACCTTTGCTTCTCCTGATTTTGTTTTTGTTTACATAGTTTTTTGGTCCGATAAACCTAAATGCAATAGCACATGTACGCATGGTGTTTCCTAGGCTCATGCAATTTATTCTTTCCATTAAAAATATTTCGCATCAAAAGAACCTTAGTTCTTGTGCCTCTAGACCTAAGATTTGAATGAATCTCGAAGCATGTAGAGGACCAAATAGAAGAATCATCTCATTAGATTCACTTTTATGCAGCATCTGGTTATTTTAGCCAGAACTAGCAATATGATGCATACATGCAGATGCAAAGGTTGTGGATTTGCCAAAGGAAAATATAGGTGTAATCTTGTAGATGTGAACAAAGAGATAATATTATGGCCCAATGTATTTATGATAAACTGCTAAATACTTATAGCTGAAGTGAAGTATTTTAGGACTACCATTTAACATTCATGATAAATTGCTAAATACAGGGATTATTTTAATGCTGTAATTTTCAAGTGAAACAAAAATCGAGTTCAATTGTTGACATTGTATTAAATGGGTTTTAGAAAGACACAGGGACAGACTGCATTAAATTTTGCAGGGACAGACTGCATTTTTGCTTTTATTTTTTTTGATTGCAATCAATGTACCGTGGCCGTGTGTCTTGGTCTGTTTCCTACTTCCAAACCTTCGATGATTTGTGGACATATGGTTTATTTCATGTCTCCTCCTGCAGATCCCTTCGATGCGCCAGCTGCACCTGCATGTTATTAGCCAAGATTTTGACTCCAAACATCTCAAGCATAAGAAGCACTGGAACTCTTTCACTACTTTTTTCCGTGATTCTGTAGATGTAATTGAGGAAGTTAACAACCATGGGAAAGCAACAATTCTAGATGACAACAAGCTATTGTCAATGGAGTTGCGTTGCTACAGGTGTAGAAGTGCACACCCTAACATTCCCAGGCAAAAATCACATATCAGCAACTGCCAATATCCTTTCCCTGCGGAACTACAGAAAAAGGGTCGTCTAGTACCTGTGCAAACCAACTCCGGCATTGAACCGTAGGTACTTTAACAACGTATCCCTGAATTTTTTTCTGTATTTACAATGAAAAACACCTGCTGTAGTACAACATTTTGCTCAACTTGTTAGCCCTGTAAATGGAATTCCTTTGACTAATGGCACTTTTCATAAAGTTTCGAAGAACAAGTATGGACTAATGTTACGTGGGATGTCTATATATTACGTGTCTATACAAATCTGTCACGAAATAAATCCATTCTAAGCTAGGAATTATAAGTATAATAGGAAGTCTTATCTCTACAAGAAATTTTACACTTTCGTTCGCACTCGAACTAAATCATCAAATATGTGCCACGGATCCATGATTTTGCAGTCTAGCCATAAACATTGTTTTCATAAACGACGCTGTGATGATGCATATGTTCCTCTACTCGTTAAACAGATATGATGGAACAACACCACTCAAGAATCAAGATGGCAAGGTGTTTGTACCGTTTCTCTAGTTCAGATGTCTATGAATTTGATGACATTATATTCCGAAATCACAGCCTTTATTCACAACCCATTATATCTGAATCGCTTGAAAACAGGCTTCTGCCTTGTCCTGCTAAATTGTACATCAAGAGCAGAGCTTATGAATCTCTCTACCTTTTCTACGGTCATGTCACCTTTAAATGCTGCAAACTTTCCTTTCCGAGGTTTGAAGGCCATCAGTATTTTATCTGATGATTTATATCCGGATTTATCAAATGCGCTTAAAAACACGGTTTGCTTGCTAGCGTCTAAGAGGGTATACGAAACTGGATCCTTAGAACCAGTGGCCACGTTCTGTCTCCTTGTTAATGATTTCTGTGAAACCTGAGAGTATAACAGAATGGCCATATTGCTGTGTTCATGTTGCTGTTTAACAGTAGAAATACATAAAATCATCATTAAAAAGATACTTTTCTCGAATAGAGGAAATCTTCTCACCTTGAATAGAAGCGACTCCAGCCTCTCCCTAGCTCGGGATGATCGGAATGCACCTATGATGCATACAGGAGTTTTATCCCCACAAAGAGCATCAAAGTTTGATGCTGTCAGCAAAGGTAACCGTCTCTCTGCAGAATCTGTCTGCTTTGATGAAGCTACCTTTCTATTCTTCTTCTCAAAACTATGAAGCATCGAGCTGAGATCTTTGATCGCAGACTTCAAATTTGTTATTGAAATACCGGATTTCAAGATGTGCTTCTCTTCATTGGACAGCCATCCAATTACAGCCGGAAGTGCATCGACACCTAACTTCTTCACAGCTGATTCAGAAACATCATGAACCTACATACATAATGAAAGAGACTGGAATAAATATAAAACCAATCAAGTTTAATCATTTTTTCTAAAATTCTGAAGTTTGTGATGCTTGATATCCTCTCCCAAGCACAAAATAGAACAGAAGAGACAGGTTTCTAATTCAAATAAGCTTTTAAAGCACAAAATAGAACTTGATAATATACCTCTGTATCACAGAAAGTGAATCTTTTATGATACAAGCCGCTGAGAACACGCCAGATAACAGGTGTTTCCTTTTTCGTAGAAAGAAGCATCACCCTCGGGTATCGTTCTACTTTATTAGAAGACAAGTTGAAATGATTTAGGCTAATCCTTTTTGAAAACCTGGTAAATTATCTTGGCAAAATGCTTTAGCATTCTTGGTAACCAAATATCCCTTATATTCTTTCAGAGAACCCTTCTCTTTTCCTTTGTATGAGTAAATAAACAACCGTGGAGCTCTCCCTGGATGCATACCAAGATTCTTACATAAAGAATACTTGGTTTCGCAATTTAGGCTCCCAACCTGTTGCAAGAAACCAGTCAGATATCAAAAACACTGATTAGCGTAGAGCCGAATACAGGTTATTGAAATATTTAAGACTGCAAGTCTGCAACAGTACCTTTACAGCTCCTTGCAGTATAGTGGCCACCTCTTCTATGATAGATTCATAATTTTGTTTTCCCTGCTGAGATGATGGTGTATGAGATAACAAAAGCCAAGTCATCCCTTGATCAGATATTTCTTTTTTGAAGACCTTGGAATTTATTGCTCTGATGCTCTTAGGTGAACTCTTAGATTGAGATTGAGACCAGCTCGAACCACTGAAACCGCCAAATAAGTTAGAGAAAACATCACCAATGTTAAAACCAAATAAATATGATCCACCACTGCCACCAAATAAACGCGATCCACCGGAGCCACCGAAGGGAAATGAGAAAGTCCAGGAACTTCCCTGTCCGCCCATATGCTGCGATCCACCTGGTCCAGATTTAAACTCACTTTGTCTAGGACCACCACTAGTGGAGTAAGTACATCCACCACCATCCCCGGGATGACCAGCATCAAATCCGGAGGCCCCTTCTTCATCTCCATTCACATCATAGTTTTTCCTCTTTTCCTCGTCTGATAAAAAGTCATATGCTGATCAAACAAGAATGATGAATCAGATAACTTAGCAGACAAAGACAAGTTCAAAACCCCAAGAAACAAATTAGTGATTTCACATCTAAGTACTGACAGTAAGCTAAAATATTGAACAGATTCAAGAATGTTTTCATAATTCAAGTGAGAAAAAAAGAATGATTTAAAGAATAGGTATAATATAAGAAGTTGGAGATACCGTTGTTGATCTCTGCAAACTTCTCTTGTGCTCCTTTGCTTTTATTCTTGTCAGGGTGGTATATAAGAGAGAGCCTATTAAGTACAATTCAAGCAAAATAATTAGGGTTATGTTTGTAGGCACTAGGCAGTTGCATTACATGATTCTCTATGTAATATATGCATAAAGCATGCGTGTATTAATAAATCTACACAAATTCTTCAAAGAAAATAAACATAATAAGAATGGAAATAATGAACATTTCAAGGGGAAATAAACTGACTAAAGAAATATGAATCGAATGAAAGCGAGAAGTAATACCACAAATTTAAGTATATATGCATAAAGCAAGCGTGTATTAATAAATCTACACAAATTCTTCAAAGAAAAAAAAACATAATAAGAATGGAAATAATGAACATTTCAAGGGGAAATAAACTGACTAAAGAAATATGAATTGAATGAAAGTGAGAAGTTAATACCACAAATTTAAGTATTTCTCAATGGACTTGATTTATTCCATATTTATAGCAAATCTAGTATGACACTTGTGGATTTTTTTATAACCACCAGTATCCGGCTCATTAGCCAACAAATCCCGATCGAATTTTGTAGAGGCTCATTATGGGGATAATACTCCCAACCCAATATTCTTCATCCACAACGTCAAAATTCAAAACACTAAACACTGACTTTGCTTAAAAGATCTAAGGCCTCATCTGGGGTTGTTGGTACCATTCAAATGTCATCCGGTTAGACCAACCGGTTTTTGGTACCATTCAAATTATGTATACTACAATATCATGAACACATCAAGAAATACTGAAGGATTAGTTCAAAACCTAGATCACCAAGGAATGTAATTCAAAAATCAATTCAAGATAAAACATACTTGTGGAAAGCTTTCTGAATCTCTCGTTGACTCGCGTTTTTCTCTACGCCTAGTACCTGAGCATCGTGTCAATTCATTAGAAACCTTATGACCCAAAAAAATAAATCAAATCGATTCATGTAACTCTAATCGAAACCTCAGTGAACTATTGAACTAGAAGGGGGAAAAGTAAGTTGCTTGCCTTGTAAGGATCAATGGCTTCGGGTTCTGCGTGTAAAACTAAAAACGAGAACAAGAAAGCAAGCGTAAACCAGGACCGAATCTTCATCTCTGCAAGACCGCTAGAGATTCTGTATTGAGTTGCGAATTGCTCTTTGAAAAGGAATGTTTGTTGAATGAAGAAACAGCAACAGTGGAGCGAGTGGCAGAGTTGGGATCTTGGGAAGGTTCATTTTGTGACGGCTGGGAATTAAATAGTGCCGCGTTTGAAACTTGAGATTCAGAGGGTGGTGCACTGCGGAGTGGGGGGACTTTGACTTTGAGGCTCGTCAGGTACACGTGGCCTTCCAGTGTGATCCCACGTGCTCTGGCTGACTAATAGGATTTTAAAGAATCCGGCTCATCACGTTATTCATAGTCTATCAAATGAGAATCATCCATTTTAGTGTAACTTTCAAATATTTACCCACTCTTTAATGACATGTAAGAAAAATGTGAAGATTCAACTTACTAGTAACTTAAAAAATTCAACAAATGTCTCGGTGCAAAAGCGGATGATGTTCATCTTAAGAGACGCGGATTCAAATCGCTATGTCTACATGGTGTATGTGCTTTGTCAAAGAGTCACGAATATCTATGAAGAGATACTACTTTGTAATCACCTTTAGACTATTCAAAAAAAACTTACTAATGACTTTCAAGTAACTACCCCGTAGACGTGAACTTATATATTCTTTCGGCGTTATGGTCGAGCAAGATTATACTCGACTCAATTTTTTTTTAATTCTGAGTTATTCTAGTCAATTCAACCTAAAAGAATTTATGAAAATTTTAAGTTCAAGTTTGTCCAATTTAAAAAAATTTTTTTTACATCTTTACAATTTAGCCCTTAATTTCATTTTTTCTTCAATTCATCTTTCATTTTGAGTATACTTCAACTAAATTTGAACACATTTTCTTAAATTACCGTGAATACCTATTTAACTTCAATTCATAATTTGAAAGAAAAAAAATCTCTTTTTGTAGTTTAGTCCCCTCAACTTTGTTAATTTTCTCATTTATTCAATTCTTCTTTTATTTTAAGTCTTATGTTTACCAAATTTAAATCACATGCTCCAAACTAGTGTAAAAGACCTATTTAGCTTCAACGATAATTATTTTATAAACCGTTAGTGGAAAAAAATTAACAAGCGGACTTCTAAAGTTATCACATGTCCTTTTTAGAGAGCCTAAACTTTAAACTTTAAACCATAAAATCTATTTTAAAACCTTAAAACCTAAAAAAAACAATAAACTCTAAACCTTAACCTCTATGTTAGGATGATGAATCAATTCGGTTTGCCCAAGAGGGGGTGAATTGGCACTTTTAAAATTAAAGGGAAGCAAAAGGAAATGAGAAAAATGAAGACACAAGGAATTATAATGGTTTAAGCTTCTAACAAGATCTACATCCACTACCTTAGCTCCTCACTAAGGATTTCAAATAATTCACTAAGAATTCTTCCTCTTTTCTAGGCTAAGAAGGCAACCGTTACAATCGATCAAAGCTTTCTACCCAAAGCTTGATCCAATTTACTCACTTTTACAAGGAGTGGCAAAATGAATAAAACCTCTCAAAGGAGAATAATTTGCCCAATTACAAGAACACTTAACTCAAACTTGAAATAAAATAAATACAATTTGATCACTCAAGTGGGTTACAATGGATTTGACTCTAATAAGCTCAAAGTAGGTTGCATTTGTGCTTGAATGCTTTTGACTTGTTCAATTATTGTTTTTGAAGTTTTGGAGACTTGATTTTATACCCCTCATTGATTTCTAACCGTTTGGGTGGTTGGGGTCATCAATAGAGCCGTTGGGTTGCTTTCTTCCCGCAATAAATGCTATTTAGTAACCTACCGTATCGGTACACGAGGAGCTGTATCGGTACCTGCCATAAGAAGAAATAACTGTTGTACAAAAGGGTATCGATACGCTTGAGGGCGTATTGAAACAAGTATAGTGTAAAAACATAGGTGTATCAATACGCTATAGTCGTACCGGTACGGTTTTAGCTCACTGGAATTGAGAAAAAAGTCCAAAGAAAATTGCATCAGTAGGCCTATAGGGTGTATCGATATGGTGTAACCAATTTTCAAAGTTTGGTGATTCCAATAACTGACAAGGCAACGATCATATTTTAAATGCAAAGATTTTGAAGGTCTTAACATCCCGTATCAGTACAGGTGAAGCTGTACCAATACTCGTAACCAAAAATATAAACCTAGATGAAGGCCGTATCGATACGGGCTTAACCGTATCGGTATAGTTTTGCAATTAAAAAATCTAGTAGTCAAAAGTCGTATCGAAACACTTAAGAGTGTATCGATATGCGTGGGCGTTTTTGGTTATTTGAGTATGAAAATACTTAGAAAAACTTTTGGGGTTTAAGTTTTTGACTTAGAAGCATTTTAAGTTCGATTCCTTGTCATTTTGTGAGATTTTTTGAATACTTAAAAATTTATCCAATTTTACAATTTAGTCCTTAAACACTTTGTTATAACAAAATCAAACATAGGTTTTACAATCTCCCCATTTTTTATATAACAAAAACAAAGCAAATTTTTAAGTAGGTTTGAAAGATACTCCCATTTCTTTAAGACTAAAAAATATAGTTTTGAAAAACTTTGAAAAAATTAAGTGTTCTTTTCTTCTCCCATTTTTGTTAGATAAAAAACAATAGGATATAAATAAAGAAAGATATAAATATTAAAGGTACTCCAAGCATAAAGAAACAACATAGATATTATTAAAATTCAAAGCATAATTCAAAGCAACATAATAAAATCCAACTTAATTCCTTAGAACATAAACCAAAACAAATAAACCAAAGCATAAGAGTTCATAAAATTAAGACATAGGTGCATAAAACATAAATCCTAATATGATATGATATGTCATGAGATGCAAGATACCTAAGAGTCATCTTCATCTTCATCGTCTTCTTCTTCATCCTCTTTATCTTTATCCAAGGTGTTGGTTCCAAGAGATGGTCGCCACTCTCCATGAAAAGTGGTGAGAGATATATCCATAGAAGCTTGGTGATTTTCAATGGAAGTAACTCTTCCCTCCAAAGATGTAAAACGAGTGTCAATAGCGGTAAATTCGGAGGTCATCGTAGTATCCAAAGATGCAATGCTAGTGGCCAAAGATGCAAACTTCCCGTCGAGATAAGCTATGAGAGCATCAAGGGAAGGTTAGGCTACCGAACCTTGAGGAATCGCCACTGGATCGGGTTGAGCATCTTGAGAAAGATCCGTAATACGGACCCATTCTCCATTATAGTATGAGAACTTTGAACGGGGGAGAAAACGCTCATCAATAGGATCGGTGAGAGATTTAGCAAGGTCATGAGAACAATATATACCAATCTTGTGAAAGAAGTAGCTCAAAAGTGGTGCCATAAGTGAAGGATGTAACAAGAGTTGTGTGGCGATTTTGCATGGTGAAGACAATCTTGGCAAACATAATTTGAGCAAGGTTCGAACGCGTAACCTCACGAAAGCAACGAATCCAAAAGTCATCGACTTGGCAGATTGTTGAGAATTTTCCATCGGATGGGCAAAACCACCAAGTGATAAGCAAGTGAAGAATGCGATCATGAGTATCAAGCACGGTCATGGAGCCACCAAGAACATGTCCCAACGAGTCCTCATTATCAATTCCACATCCTCAAAACCCAAAAAATTGCTAAAACTAAAGAATCGATGTGAAATTTCTTTCCCACAAGATAAGATTCGATAACAACAACTTTGGATCTATCTTGGTTATAAATACACCAGGTATTTGAATAAAAGATAAGGACAAGGTTTCGGTATAAAATCCCGAGTATACTTAAGAATGGCATGAACTTCTATTGATTCATTAAATCAAGATATAGAAATTGGAATCTTTCGAAAACAAGAAGGGGATAGAAACAACACACTTACGGCAGATTTTGTAACCTTGGTAATGTTTAAAACGATCAATGGCATTTGGAAAATGAGGTTCATTAAAACAATTTTGAAAAATATAAGTGAGGTTGGGTTTGGTACCATCATTGTCGGAATTGGTATTGGATGATTGTCTCAATTCTCTTCTTGCTCGTTTCTTAGGTGCCATAACAAGATCTGAAATCAAATTCAAAACACAAAAACAATATATGCATAAATCATGACATTCAATCCAATGAACAATCCAATGGTCAAGGTATTGTAAAAATTATAACGTATAGTTTAAAATCATGTACAAGTATAAATTTTTTTTTGGTAAAATAAAAACTAAAAATAGTATTGAAAAATATACGAGTATAATTTTATATTCGAACAAAAAAAATTTAGTTTTGAAAGAATTTTTGTAAATTTTTTGAAAACTATGTTGTATACATACTAAATATATAATTTTGAAACATAAATAGTATATAAATAAGAACGAAATTGAAAAATAAAGAAAATAGGGTTTATACCTCGAATTAGGATTAAAGATGAATAAAGAGATGATGATGCACAAAACTTGATGATTTTGCTTGAGTTTGATGAGAAAATCAAAAGCCCTCAAAATATTTTGATGATTTATGTGAAAATAAAAGGGTTTTGATGGGTTTATATAAGGGATTTTTGAATCTAAAGTTTGAGAGAAAGTTAGAATTTAATTTAAAATTGGAAACCCTCTTTTAATGCCCATTTAACTCTCTAGTGGCTACGTGTATCGATACGCTACCTGTACGTACCGAAACACTGTACCAAAATAGTTTTTAGCCGTTTTGATACACGATTCCATACCGGTATAGGTCAAACTGTACCGAAACTGTCTCATGATACTTGTGCCGATACACGTCATCCCCTATTAGTACTCCTAAGCTAAAAATGTGAACATCATTTTTTGCTGCAAGGTGCTCAAAAAATCGATTTTACTCGAATCGAAATGCATGAATATGATATGTGAACATCATGTATGATCAAAAATAGATGCATACTCCTCCTAGCAACAAGCATAGATGCATATAGGAGCAAAAACGCAGAAGCAAAGCAATCAACTAAATTCAAGCAATTTTTAGACACTAAAAAGGTTCTAAGGTTCATGGTAGGCTAGTTAAACCTAACTATCTCATAAGAGACCAAAAACGCTCTTTATCTAAGGGTTTGGTGAAGATATCAGTTAATTGGTTCAAGGTGTCTACATATTCTAGAACAACATCTTTTTTCAAGACATGATCTCTAATGAAATGATGTATTATCTCTATGTGCTTGGTTTTAGAACGTTGGATGAGATTCTTAGTGAGACATATGACACTAGTGTTGTCACACTTGAGACATACGATCAATGGCATTTGGAAAATGAGGTTCATTAAAACAATTTTGAAAAATATAAGTGAGGTTGGGTTTGGTACCATCATTGTCGGAATTGGTATTGGATGATTGTCTCAATTCTCTTCTTGCTCGTTTCTTAGGTGCCATAACAAGATCTGAAATCAAATTCAAAACACAAAAACAATATATGCATAAATCATGACATTCAATTCAATGAACAATCCAATGGTCAAGGTATTGTAAAAATTATATCGTATAGTTTAAAATCATGTACAAGTATAATTTTTTTTGGTAAAATAAAAACTAAAAATAGTATTGAAAAATATACGAGTATAATTTTATATTCGAACAAAAAAATTTAGTTTTGAAAGAATTTTTGTAAATTTTTTGAAAACTATGTTGTATACATACTAAATATATAATTTTGAAACATAAATAGTATATAAATAAGAACGAAATTGAAAAATAAAGAAAATAGGGTTTATACCTCGAATTAGGATTGAGGATGAATAAAGAGATGATGATGCACAAAACTTGATGATTTTGCTTGAGTTTGATGAGAAAATCAAAAGCCCTCAAAATATTTTGATGATTTATGTGAAAATAAAAGGGTTTTGATGGGTTTATATAAGGGATTTTTGAATCTAGAGTTTGAGAGAAAGTTAGAATTTAATTTAAAATTGGAAACCCTCTTTTAATGCCCATTTAACTCTCTAGTGGCTACGTGTATCGATACGCTACATGTGCGTACCGAAACACTGTACCAAAATAGTTTTTAGCCGTTTTGATACACGATCCCATACCGGTATAGGTCAAACTGTACCGAAACTATCTCATGATACCTGTGCTGATACACGTCATCCCCTATCACTACTCCTAAGCTAAAAATGTGAACATCATTTTTTGCTGCAAGGTGCTCAAAAAATCGATTTTACTCGAATCGAAATGCATGAATATGATATGTGAACATCATGTATGATCAAAAATAGATGCATACTCCTCCTAGCAACAAGCATAGATGCATATAGGAGCAAAAACGCATAAGCAAAGCAATCAACTAAATTCAAGCAATTTTTAGACACTAAAAAGGTTCTAAGGTTCATGGTAGGCTAGTTAAACCTAACTATCTCATAAGAGACCAAAAACGCTCTTTATCTAAGGGTTTGGTGAAGATATCCATTAATTGGTTCAAGGTGTCTACATATTCTAGAACAACATCTTTTTTCAAGACATGATCTCTAATGAAATGATGTCTTATCTCTATGTGCTTGGTTTTAGAATGTTGGATGGGATTCTTAGTGAGATATATGACACTAGTGTTGTCACACTTGAGAAGGATGGTACCTACATCAATTCCGTAATCTAAAAGTTGTTGCTTCATCCAAAGGACCTGAGCACAATAACTTTCGGCCGATATGTATTCCGCTTCGGTGGTAGATAATGCTACACTATTTTGTTTCTTTGAAAATCACGATATGAGCATACTACCTAGGAATTGACAAGTGTCGGGGGTACTCTTTCTATCTATCTTACAACCTCCATAATCCGCATCCGAATAAGCATGCAAATCAAAGGAGAAATCTTTAGGATACCAAAGGCCTAAACAAGTTGTGTCTCTAAGGCATCTAAAGATTCTCTTAACGGTTATAAGGTGTGATTCTCTAGGACTAGCTTGAAATCTAGCACACAAGCAAACATTAAACATTATATCCAGTCTACTTGCGGTAAGATAAAACAAAGATCCTATCATAGAACGATAAAGCTTTAAATCAACACACTTACTTCCTTAATCTTTGTCAAGCTTTGTAGAAGAGCTCATTGGTGTGGCTTGAGGTTTCACATTCTCTAAGCCAAACTTCTTGAGCATGTCCTTGATGTACTTAGCTTGATTGATGAAGATGAAATCCTTCATTTGTTTGATTTGGAGTCCCAAGAAGAATGAGAGCCCCCCATCATGCTCATCTCAAACTCACATTGCATCAACTTAGCAAATTCTTGGCAAAGCAAGTCATTAGTAGAACCAAAAATGATACCATCAAGATAAATTTGAACTACTAAGATGTCTTTGCCTTTTCTTTTAATGGAGATTGTAGTATCCACCTTTCCTTTGTTAAAACCTTTTTTCAATTAAAAAGTTTGATAATCTTTCATACCAAGCTCTAGGAGTTTGTTTCAAACCATATAAAGCTTTTGTAAGTTTAAAAATATGGTTTGGGTATTTTGAATCTTCAAAATTGGGTGGTTGTTCTACATACACTTCTTCATTAATAAAACTATTTAGAAAAGTACTTTTTACATCCATTTGAAAATCTTGAATTCATGATAACATGCAAATGCAAGAAACATCCTAATAGCTTCCATTCTAGCTACAAGTGCATAGGTTTCATCAAAATCGATTCCTTCTTCTTGAGTGTAACCTTGAGCAACAAGTATAGCCTTGTTTCTCACTATGTTACCACTCTCATCTAGTTTGTTTCCAAAAACCCATTTAGTTCCTATGGTAGACTTATTACTAGGCCTATCAACTAGTGTCCAAACTTGTCTTCTCTCAAATTGGTTTAACTGTTCTTGCATAGCCAATGCATGAGATATATGCAACATTACAAGCATTTTTAAGAGAAAGACTAGTGGTTACCCCTTTGGATGGATCACCCAAAATCTCACCACCTTTGACATAGTTGAACTCCTTTGGGTAGTTCACATCCATCTTCTCTAGAGTCATGTCCTTTAATGCTTCTAGTGGTTGGATCTTGTGCTTCTTCTTCTTTGGATGAAACTTCATCTACCTTTGATGATTCCCACCATCATTGGCTTCAAAAATTCCTACATCATCATCACAAGAATTCTTCATCGGAAGGAGATTATTATCGAAAACCACATGAATAGACTCTTCAACTACCAAAGTTCTTTTATTAAATACTCGATAGGCTTTAGAATTTAAAGAATAACCTAAGAAAATAGCTTCATCACTTTTAGCATCAAATTTACCCAAATTGTCTTTTCCATTATTTAAAAACAAAACATTTACACCCAAAAGGATAAAAATAGCTAATGTTTGGCTTTTTGGATTTTAAAATCTCATAAAGAGTTTTCTTTAAAATTGGCCTAATCATTACTTGGTTGACAATATAGCAAGTCGTATTAGTGGCTTCCATCCAAAAATACTTTGGTAAATTGTTTTCACAATGCATGGTTCTAGCCATTTCTTCTAAAGTTCGATTTTTCCTCTCAACAACCCCATTTTGTTGAGGAGTGGAAAAATTATGGCTTATACCATTTGAGTTACAAAAATC
The DNA here is from genome assembly GCA_019671005.1 of Hibiscus mutabilis. Classification (NCBI taxonomy): domain Eukaryota; kingdom Viridiplantae; phylum Streptophyta; class Magnoliopsida; order Malvales; family Malvaceae; genus Hibiscus; species Hibiscus mutabilis. The sequence continues at coordinate 61,931,353 of CM033712.1, forward strand.
CTCAAAACTTAAATTTTGAAATTCGGTTCCATGGTCACTTCTAATGTGAGAGATAGAATGACCAACATCATTTTGAGTAATTTTTGAAAATGTGATGAATTTTTCTAAAGCCTCATCATTGGTACTTAAAAATAAAACCTAAGTAAATCTAGAGTAATCATCAACTAAAACAAATGCATATGATTTTCCACCCAAGCTTATAGTCCTAATAGGGCCAAAAAGATCCATGTGGATCAATTATAAAACTCTACTAGTAGAAACATTATTAATAGGTTTAAAAGAAACTCTTTTATGTTTGCCTTTTGCACAAGCAACACAAATTTTGTCAAACCAAAACTTTATTTTTGGCAAACCTTTTACTAGATCATTTGAAACCAATTTTTCTAAAACACTCATGCTTGCATGCCCTAGTTTTCTATGCCATAACCATGAATCAGGTTCATATTTTGCAACAAAACATGCATTTGAAATATGAATGTCATTTAAATGCACCATGTATATGTTTCCTATGCGATGACCAATAAGCACAATTTTGTTAGTTCCAATGTTTATAATTTTGCAACCATTTAAATAAAAAAGAACATTGAAACCTTTATCACAAAGTTGGCTTATACTTAAAAGGTTATGTTTTAAACCGTTGATATATAAAACATTGTCTATAAGGATAGAAGAGTGATTACCAATGGAACCAATTCCTTCAATGTGGCATTTGAAGTTGCCACCGAAAGTCACTACTCCTTTACTCTTTCGTTTTAGCTCTAAGAACCGACACTTGCACCGATCATGTGTCTCGAGCATCCACTATTAAGGTACCATGAGTTTGCACATGTAGCTTTGGCCTTGTAGCAATGATCCCCTTACAAACAAAGAATTAAACCTTGGTTTTTGGTACCCAAATCATTTTGGGTCTATGAGTATTAGCTCCCAAAATCTTGGTTCCCTTGGGAATCCAAGAAGACAAAGCACTAATGTTGTTAGAAGCAATTAGTTCCTTAGGAACCCATACACTTCTAAGCTTTTTACCATATGAGGGCCTTGGGAAGTCTCTTTGTTTGTATCCATTAAAGTTTCTCTTTACATAATTGAGTTTTGAAGAACTTGTTTTTTCAAAACTTTGTTTCCCAACCTTGCTTAGAGAAGCTTTAAGATCATTCACCTCCTTGTGGTGATCACCATGAACTTTAGAAAGAAGGTTGTTTAAATCAAGATTTTTCTTTTCAAAATCGTTTTGTTTTGTTGTAAATCAAAACCTTCTTTTCAAGTTCAGAGTTGGTTTTAGAAAGAGAATCATTTTGGTTTTTCAAATCGAAAATCGTTTTATTATTTTTCAAAATCGATTCCTTAAACTTTTTAACCAACTCGTTATAAACCTCTTGTAACTCATCATATGCCTCTTAAAGTTCATCAAAAGATAAATCAAATGAAGATGAGTTAGAGGTTACCTTAGGATCTTCTTCAAGAGCCATGAGGCAAAGGTTGGCAACTTCTTGCTCCTCTTCATCGGATGATTCCTCATCACTCCAAGTAGCAACGTTTGCCTTGAGCTTATTCTTTTTCTCAAAGCTCTTCCTTTTGAGTTGGGGGCATTCAGTTCTTATGTGCCCCGACTTGTTGCACTCATAGCAAATGAGTTGATTTTTCTCCTCCTCCTCCTTGTTCTTGTTCTTGAAATCTCCTCTTCGATGAAACTTTCTTCCCTGGTTGGACTTCATGAACCGAGTGAATCATTTGGCTAGCATAGCCATTTCTTCATCTTCCTCCTCACTAGAATCACTTTCTTTTGTGAAGCTTTGAGAGTAATTCACATCTTCTTCTTTTTTACTTCATTTTTTTGACCTTCTTATCTTCTTTCTTCTTCTTCTCATCTTCTCTACCTTTCTTCATGATCTCATGAGTAAGGAGAGAACCCATAAGAGCATCGAGCTTCAAGGTCTTTAACTCTTTTGCCTCGATGATGGCGGTTCTCTTTCCACCCCATGACTCAGGAATAGAGTAAATGAGCTTCCTGACAAGCTTGTCTTCGGGAATGACTTCTCCAAAAACCTTGAGACCGATAACTATGATAGAGAACCGATCGAACATCTTGCTGACGCTCTCATACGGTTCCATCTTAAAATTCTTGTAGCTCAAATTAAAGAGTCCAATCTTGGTCTCATTTACATCGTTGGTTCCTTTATAGATGGTCTCGAGCTTGTCCCGTACTTCTTTTGCACTCGTACAAGAGGACATATTCGAGTATTTATCCGATCCAAGTGTACAAAAGAGTATATGCAATGCCTTGTCATTTATTTGTAATTTCCTCTTTTCTTCATCGGTCATTTCTTGCTTAGACTTGAGAACTTGCCTTTATCCTTCTTGCTTCATCAGGATAGATGGTCCATCTTCGATTACATCCTAAAATAAGTAATCGTTGGATTTGATGAATAGCCTCTTTCAATTCTTCTAATATGGATAGTTGTCCCCATTGAAGAAGAGCAATTAGTGGTCGATTGAGACTCGTATAAGTTGTGGCCGGAAATTGATGTCATGGCTTTGATTGAATTACCTCCAAAGATCTCTAAACAATTGTTAAGCCTTCGATTGAGCCTCGCTCTGATACCAATTGTTAGGATAAACAATCAATTTGATTTGGCCAAGAGGGGGTGAATTGACACTTTTAAAATTAAAGGGAGGCAAAAGGAAATGAGAAAAATGAAGATACAAGGAATTATAGTGGTTCAAACTTCTAACAAGCTCTACATCCACTACCTTAGCTCCTCACTAAGGATTTCAAACAATTCACTAAGAATGTTTCCCCTTTTCTAGGCTAAAGAGGCAACTGTTACAATCGATCAAAGCTTTCTACCAAATCTTGATCCAATTTACTCACTTTTACAAGAAGAAATGACAAAATTAATAAAACCTCTCAAAGGTGAATAATTTTCCCAATTACAAGAACACTCAACTCAAACTTGAAATAAAATGAATACAGTTTGATCACTCAAGTAAGTTACAATGGATTTGACTCTAATAAGCTTAAAGTAGGTTGGATTTGTGTTTGAATGCTTTTGACTTGTTCAATTATTGTTTTTGAAGCTTTGGAGACTTGATTTTACACCCTCTCATTGATTTCTAACCGTTTGGTTGGTTGGGATCATCAATAGAGCCGTTGGGTTGCTTTTTTCCCGCAATAAATGTTGTTTGATAACCTACCGTATCGGTACACGAGGAGTCGTATTGATACTTGCCATAAGAAGAAATAAAAGTTGTACAAAAGGGTATCAATACGCTTGAGGGCATATCGAAACGAGTATAGTGTAAAAACATAGGCGTATCAATATGATATAACCGTATTGGTACGGTTTTAGCTCACTAGAATCTGAGGAAAAAGTTCAAGGAAAATTGCATCGGTAGGCCTATAGGGCGTATCGGTACGAGTGTAACCAATTTTCAAAGTTTGATGATTCCAATAACTGGCAAGGCAACGATCATATTTTAAATGCAAAGATTTTGAAGATCTTAACACCCTGTATCGGTACAGGTGAAGCCGTACCGATACTCGTAACCAAAAATATAAACCTAGATGAAGGTTGTATCGATACGGGCTTAACCGTATTGGTACAATTTTTCAATTAAAAAGTCCAATAGTCAAAAGTCGTATTGAAACACTCAAGAGTGTATCCATACGCTTGGGCGTTTTTGGTTATTTGAGTATGAAAATACTTGGAAAAACTTTTGGGGTTTAAGCTTTTGACTTAGAAGCATTTTAAGTTCGATTCCTTGTCATTTTGTGAGACTTTTTGAATACTTAAAATTTATCCAATTTTACAATTTAGTCCTTAAACACTTTGTTATATTCAAAATCAAACATAGGTTTTATACTTTAAACCCTAAAAACTAGACACTCAGTAAAAAAAAGTTTTCTACCACCAATGCATATAATATTTTCCTTAGGTCCAATTCATATTTAAATTTCTTATTTTTTTTTTCAATTTAGCCTCTCAACTTTGTATGATTGTCTCATTTCTTCAATTCCTCTTTCGTTTTAACTCCATTTTGATCAAATTTAAACCACATGTTCTACTACCGCTATATGATATACATGTAATTTCAATTCATATTTTTAACAAAAAATATTGATTTTGCAATTTAATCTTGTAATCACTAATTTTTATAGAGTTTTAGTGTTATTAGTATTATTTTAATAATAATATTATTAATATAAAATTAATGAAAAAAATAATAAAAATATATTATTAAAAAAAAGGGAAAATTGTGTGGAGCAGGGTGCTCCACGTCACCCATTTTCCCACCATCTTTGCCTATAAATAGGCAGGATTGGACGCCCAAAATTAAACACAATTGCACGCCAATTTTGCCACAAAATTGGCAAATGCAATTGGCTCCCCAATTGGGAGCATGGCCGGCCGCAAGGCTGGCCGGGGTTAGGGTAGTGCCCTCGGCCCCAGTTGGTTCGATCCAACATTCGATTGGGGTCCTATTTTGGATCCGATCTAGTTAATATTTTTTGGAGAGGTCGTAGTAGATCCCGGTGGGGTTCAGTCGGGGTTCGTCATTCGAGCTCTTAGTTAGGTATATTTTCTTCCCTTTTTATTTGTGTTGTAATTTTTATAATTTAATGAAGTATTAGTTAATTTAAAGTTGTGTTCTTTTTACTTTGTATGTTTATTTATACTTTAGATTAATATTTATTATGTTTTAAATTTATGTTTTATATTAATATTTTAGTTATGTTAAATTTGTTTCTTATGTGTTAGATTAATATTTATGAATGTTAGTATTTTATTTATGTTAGATTTTTTATAAGTTAGATTAATATTTATGTATGTATGTTTTAGATTAGTATTTATTTATGTTTTAAATTTATGTTTTAGATTAATATTTTATTTATGTTAGATTTGTTTTTATTTATGAGTTAGATTAATATTTATGTATGTATGTTTTAGATTAATATTTTATTTATGTTAAATTAGTATTTTATTATTTTAGTATTTATTTATATTTTATCGCATTGTATTTATATTCGCCATGTTTTAGGTTGCATAACAGATATATAAATTGTCAATGCGGTGCTCTTTTATCCGAGCGTAAATGGGGCCGATGAGCGTAGTGATAGTGGTTGGGCGTTTACTCTCGGATGACGGGGCATTTAAAATTTATTCGCAATTATAATCAAATTTTAAACTAATCGTCACTTTAATTCGGAAAGTCTAATATTAATGAAGCGGTAATTATTAAAGTACCAATTTTGGGCGGTGTGGGGGTGCTAATCCTTCCCCATCCGTAACCGACTCCCGAACCCAACCCAAGTTTTTTTAAATCTCTGGTTTTATGGTGTCCGGCCTACCTAAGTGGCCGGTGACGACTCTAATTTTTAAATAAAATGCGGTTTTTTTAAACCCCCACGGAGTAAACATTTTATATCCGAAAAATCACAAACACCTCGAAAATCCACTTTTTTAGCGAAACGGACATCGCTACAGATGGCGACTCCGCTGGGGATCATTTTTGTTTTTTCAAAAACAAAAGAGAGAGTTAGGCTTTTTTCAAATAATTACCGCTTTAATAATATTAGAAGTTCCGGATTAAAGTGACTATTAAATTAACATTCGGTTGTTATTGCGCGTTTATTTTAACGCATTTAAAATTTGGCATATAAACCCGTTTTTAAGTGGGGGGAAAACGCTAATGCTTTCGTGGAGATATCGTTCTCCCGTGTAGGCCTAGCAAGTACCTTCGGGGCTCGAGTACCTTATGCTTTCGTAAGGATATCGTTCATTCGTGCAGGCATAAGCGAATGGGTCCCCCTGAATTGAACCCGATTGAAAGGAGCCTACAATGGGTGATGATCATGGGGCCTTGCTACTCTTAGTAGAGGACAGCAAGGACAATTCGGGTACCTCATAGCACCAACACTTCATGTAGAGAACATATAAAAACCCACCCCTTTAGAGTCATGTGGATAACCTTAGGTGTTTTAGACGGGATAAATAGGGTTTTTTTTTGTTTACCTTATTTAATTTATCCTTTTATTTATGTATTTATTATTTTTATCCGGTACTAACTCATTTTTTGTGATTTATTTTTATTTTATTTTTATTTTACATATTTTTGTTGCATTATCATTGCATCCACATTACATAGAGGCGTTGATTCAAGTGGTTTGCCCGATTAGAAAATCTTTCATCATGGAAAAAATGTGTCTTAGGAAGGACGACATCGATCCAGTCGCACGACATTGGTTAGAAATTAATCAACATATATGAAGTAATGATTTGCCGAACAAGCGTGTAGTGCCAAAGTATACACACGAGACCCTGATGGTGGACATACAACCAGCTACAAGATGTGTGAATGACTTAGCTACCGAATCCGCGACTCTCCGACCTTTCGTAACCCCGGACATGGAAGAAGCACCAAGGTTTACCAAGTTACTCAGAGCTGTCGAGGAGCTAGGAGGTAGAGCTAGGGCTTATGTGTAGAATTTTATTTTGTAATTAAGACTTTTTTGTAATAGAGACTCTTTTTGTAATAGGGACTCCTTTTGTAATATGGATTTTTTGTAATCTGGACCCTTTAATTCCCATGAAAGTCGTTCGAAAGGGTGATTACCAGCGAAATCAACGCCTTTATTTGCATTCATGTTGCATATCATGACATGGTGTTGATTCAAGAACAGCTCATTAAAAGGCTTTCAAAATAGAAAAAGTATGCTTTGCCAGAAACGATAATATTACAGTAACAAATTAGGCCGAGCAAAGACCAATCGAGAAAGAAGACGGTACGATAGTAAGGCACGTGCGACGCAGAAGATTCAGCCAGGGCCGCAGAACCCCAATTTTAAATCTTCACATTTGACCATTTTTTAAAAAATCTTAGATTTTAATTTAACTCATTTAAAAAAAAGGGAAAAAATTGAAAATATTATTATTTTGCTTTGAAACTTCTTCCCTCATAAAATTTTCAGAATAATAATAATAACAAAAAGAAACCTAAAAGTTTCATTTTTTTAAGTAAGTTAAAACTTTTTGATAATAAAAAGGGGGAATTTTTAAACCAAATGATCCTTGAAAATTTTAATTTAAACCCCAAAAAGTTTTAAAGTACTCCCCTAGGATCGATAGAATCCATCCCTGTTTAGACGTACCCAGATCTACAGAAGAAAATATATTGTCAGATGTCCTTTGCAGAAGCCACAAAAATAAAGATCATGACGTCACGAGTCCATAAAATAGAATAAGATGAGAAGACGGAGTCATCCATCATCCTGAAGACGACGTCGAGACGTGGAGCACAAGTTTTGCTTCCTGAAGGCAAGGTCTCCATAATAAATTCAACTGTTGACTGTAATTCATTATTAATTTCTTGCAAACATACATTTTCTCTATTGAAAGTTTTTCAAAGACTGTTCGAGAATCAACATCGCATTTGCATGCATTCTCGCATTTATAGGGTATTGATTCCCGAAGTGGTTCCTCAAATCTCAGAAATCGTTCATAATTGGCAAAAGGTCGTCTGGTCAGATATTAGAGGGCACGGATCCAGGGTTTTGTCCAGAGTAAGATCAGAGACAATAGAAGAGGAACCATCTGAAGACTTCAGGTCAAACACGGTAATGAGACACGGTACTGGTAATGAGCAAAGTAAAGTGCAAGAGTTGAAAGAAGCAGAGGGAAGAAGTGATGAATCAGATGAATAATTTGACGAAAGGTAATCGATCATCGAATCGAAAGAAGAACCGATTAAGGATCAGAATAGAGAGCGAGATAGTCAGAATTCTACCTCCAAGTCAGCCAAATACGACAAATTGAACCCTTTTTGTGATCTACATCAATAAACAGGCGGAAGGTATGCTTGAGTCGGCCTTTCAAAAAAAAAATAGAGCTCGGTCCAGAAGAAACTTGAGAAGCAAGTAATGAAAAGAAGTATATCTTGATTCTTGTGAGGTACACCGAACCACTCCTAATGTTCATTGACAAGAGCCTTATACCTCGGTGAAGTCTCTAGCGAAGAGACCATCTTATCCGAGAGATTACGACACACGTGCTAGAGGCAATTACCGTTTAGGAAGTTTGGGTCACGATATTGAAGATTACGGGGCCCTGGAATGAGTTCAAGATCTTATCGCGATGAGGATTTTAGGTTTCGAAGATGGAGTTCCCCAATTCTATAGTGAGCTAACAATCACCCGAGGGGCAAAGTTGAGGAGGAATCGATATCCAGGACAAAGTTTGAGTAATACCGAAGTGGGTCACTCAAGCGAGTTAAATTTGAAGATTGGAGATAAGGGCATCCCAAGAGAGGGATATTCTTTCGAGTTCAGCCAGCTCAGATAAGAGAGAGATAACTTGGATAAAATTGAATTTGCAGAATGATTACCAGAAGCTTTACTGGGTGTTTAAGAATATCAGGTTGGGTCACCTTTAAAGAATAAACGGTGTTGTCCAATTGAAGGGTGACTCAGAATATTGGAAGAAAAGAAACTAGTCAAGCAAGAATCAAGTCAGGTTGTTATTAGGTAAGTTTGAGGAAATTGGGATTAGGTACGACAGTCTCCAAAGATGAGCTATAGAATAACTTAGCCATTAACAAGAGTTTTGGAAAAAAGTTTACGACAGAGCAATGACAATCCAACACTCTTCAGTAGGAAAGGACAACTTCCAAGCTGCGAAAGACTAAGTAGGGGATAGATGAAGACCCGAAGATCGATATTACTCGAGCAGGTAAGGCGGCTCAACAAGGTGGCTGGCTTAGTCAGAACATGGACCAAGTGTTGGGCTAATAGAAGGCAAGCTGGACCGGACTACTAGATGAAGTTAAGAAAGTAGACACTGAAGCTTATCAATAACTGTAAATATCTAATATCTGATATAATAAAACCTTTTAGCCTCAATGAACGTCGTTCTATGGGATCACTTTTGGAATCAATACCTTATTGCATTCATGTTTATATTTTAGGATTGCATTGCATTGCTTTGCACGATCCTGGCATGTTTTACATGACATTATCATTACCTCGCATTATTATTACCTTGCATAAACTTTACGATGAGTAATTCAAAGACCAATTAGGGTTTTATCATGGATAAAAGAATTGAAGACACTCAAAATCAATATTTGAGCTGTTAAAATATGGGATCGAAAAAAAAAGAGAAAAAAGAAGAAGAAGAAGTTTGATGCCTTTAATGCAAGCAAGCTCTGTTTGAACCCTGGTTTGGTCGTTCCTCCAGATTCCAAAGATTCTCAGATTTGCACATGATGATGGAACAAGATTCCCCAAGATTCACGTGACCATATTCTGCAAAAGATGGAGGGATGCATTGAAAATTACTAATCCACTACTTCCCCGACAGTCTAGCAGGACCTACCGTGATATGATATGCTTTGGACCTAGCACTAAGTCGTCGGTATTTCCAGGGTACGAAGATGAAATCTGATGAAAGCTTCAAGGAATGAGCTTTGAGGTGTCTGTGTTTAGTGACCCAGGTGCAACCTCCCGTAGATGAAGAGGAAATTGACTTCTATGCCACCTTTCATATTTCTTCTTTTATAAGATGCTCGAGAAAATGAAAGCCAGCTTTGAGGACTTCATGACAGTCAGAGAGAGAATCGAACATGCACTCCGGGACCTAAGTTTAAAGACCAGACCTGCCTAGGAGTATAGGAAACAAAGAGATAAATGGGTACCACTTTCAAAATATTGAGGCGCTGGGGCATGACACTAAGAAATTTGGGGTCGTTAATAGAAAAAAATTAAGAAGCTGGTTGTGAGGAGTCATGACGAGAGAGTTGATCCAGTGTGGAAAAACAAGAGAAGAGGCAAGCCTACACTACCTTGGAAGGGGCAGAATGAGTTAGTACCACTGGAGATAATCCAAATGTCCCTACGGTTTTCTCATCATTTCACAAAGAAATTCTCAACAAAAAAATCATTGTTTATTAGAATTAAAAATCACATTTCCATTTAGAAAAGCATTTTTACATTCTTGATTCTTTAAACATTTTATTCTTATGGGGTAGTTTTCCCATATGCATATACATGCATTTTAATGGACATATGTATATATCATTTCTATACCAGGTCCTTGAATTTTGAATGCAACAGTACATTTGCTTCAAACCCAAAGATCAACTCTAAGTTGCATATATTTAGAAGAGATTGAATGTTATGGGATACTGTAAATGTGAGTATCTACTAGTTTACTTAGGCCAACAGAGGAACAAAATGAGTGTTTAGACAATGGGCAGTTCCCATTTTAAGAATTTATCTTCTCAGGCACTTGTCGTTTAAGATCCTTGAAACGAAAGTTGACCCTAAACCTCTACCCCCTGAAGGTATTCTCAGGACATTTGTGAATATGAAAACGAATGGTGTTCTTTTACTTTACTAGAAGACACAGATGAGACCATACAGATTGGGTACGAAGATCAGAAAATCATCAGAAGAAAGTGGTTGAAAACATGGATATGTCCAAACGAAAAACCAAAAAGAAGATAAGTGGTAATCAGAAGGCCAAAGCAATCCAGATCGAGTAAATATCAGAAGAGCTGCAGAGAGGCAATTAACTCCGAGCGAAAGATCGCATCAATACCAGTATAGATTCGTGTTGATTCAAGGATACATTCATAGACTCGAATAAGAAGAAAGAGATTCAATGCTAAAAACCTAGAATGAACAGTCTAAAAAAGAAAAAAAATAAAAAAAAAGAAAAAAGAAAAAAAAAAAAAAAAAAAAAAGAAAAGAAAAAGGAAAGAAAGAATATTGTATACGCTTCACACACAGATCAAACAATATAAGAATGAGACTTCAACTATGTGCAAGAGACACAATGAATCCACATTTCAAGTAAATATCATTTTTGAAAATTAGTATAGAAGCTCAAATTGAAGCCAAGTCAAGACAAGTCGGCCCGAAGATTGCCAATTTTGAAAAAGGAAATGACCTCTAGGGTGAAAACCCAAAAATGGGCAGTTTAGAGTGATCCTGAAAATGAAGAAAAAGAGTAGTCTGTCTGAGCATGCTGGCATCAATATCCAGACAAAATACATTGATCCGAAGGTACAAAAGAAGGAAATGACCTCTAGGGTGAAAACCCAAAAATGGGCAGTCTAGAGCGATCCAAGAGAAAAAGTGAAAAAGAATAAAAGAAAAAAGAGAAAAGAAAGAATAATATTTCATCCAGGTGTGCCAATCACAAGAATTCGAAATGTATTCATAGTCCTTTATTCAAGAAATCTCAGTTTCGAGGAGTATTGAAGGATCAATCATTATTGAACAGAAAACGAACATCAGTATATAGCCAGAATGCAAGGCAGCCTACAATAAAAATAAAGGAAATGAACTCTAGGGTGAAAACCCGAAAACGAGCAGTCTAGAGTGATCAAAAAAGAGAAGGAATAATGGGCATATCCAAGTTACACAAGTACGTAAATCTTTGTTTCACTTAACCATAAACCAAAGGCCTACATTACAAACCCCAAAGACTATTCGGTCATCCATAGATATCCAAGTTGAATGAGAATGTCTTGATTTTATTCCGCCTATAAGGGTTAACTTTGCTTCAAGGAACGTCAAACTTCGAAGTGCTTGATCGACACCCAAATGAAGGAAGGACGGGGCATGGTGAGATAGTGAGATTAAGAGAGCGACCTTAAACGGGGTAGAAACTAGGTAGGGTTGTTCCTCTCAAAAGCATATTAGACCAGAAGAAACTATACATTGGCATATATCTCCACAATGGTCAAGATCTTCTAAATATGCGCTTCATTAGAGTTGATCTCTTGGCAACTTGAAGCAGATGCGCTATGGTGTTTGATATTTCGGGGGCAAACATGTTTTAAAAGGTTTGACATTTTCTCCCAAAGTTTTGATGTTTACCATTTCCCCCAAACATTAGTTTTTAAAAAATGTTTGGCAATACACTTTGAATTTTGTTTACCATTCTCCAAGCATTATTTAAAAAATGTTTGGTCCTTAAAAAAGAAGAAGAAAAGAAAAAGATGTTTACCATTTGTTCCAAACAATGTTTTCAAAATGTTTGGTATCCCCTCCAAGTTGTGATTTTCAAAATGACTGTTATCTTTTCAAACAATCATTATTTGTTGAAATATACGCAAGTAAATTGCCTTTTGCATTACTTTAAAAATGAATGATGATGAGATTTAAAGCATAGGGACCGAGAGTTAGTTCCCGTCGAAGTGCTACAATAAGATCAAGGATGAGCTCAGGGGATGGAAACATTTTGGCTCACCCTGGTGACTAGAAATAAATCAAGGCTCTATATGATGGGTCAGAAAATTCAAAGTAGTGGAGCCCGTGGTTGAATGGGGCAACGCCAAGCGAAGAAGATGACAAGGGTTCTTATAAGAATAATATAAGAACCAGAGGATCATTTATGAAGACGGGTGATAACCCTGAAGACAAGAAAACCTTTCGCACAAAAGGTTTAAAAGCAGGTTCAAATGAAGATTTAAGAGCATACAGTGAAGCAGTAAAGAGATGAAGAAATCTGAGGAACGACCTTTCAGGGTGTAAGACTTTAGAACAAAAAGGCTGAAAGAAAAAGAGAGAAAGAAAGAGAAAAAGTGAAAAAAGAAAAGAAAAGGAAAAAAGAAGAAAAGAAAAAGAAAATGAGAAGAGAAAAAAGAAAAAGAAAAGAAAGAAACCATTACATTGTATGCATCATATAGATAGGGGCATGTCAATTTTTGCTTATTTTGGAGAGGTACTCAAGAATTATCAAAGAACATTAAGAAGTGGATTTCATTGAAAAGTTTTGTGCCATTTTGGCATGAGTCCCTAAATTTGAAGAAGTTTTGGCAGCCATTTTTGGCGTGAGTCCTAAATTTGAAAAGTTTTGAAGCCATTTTTGGCGTGAGTCCCCAGTTTGAAGAAGCCATTTTTGGCGTGAGTCCCTAAATTTGAAGAAGTTTTGGCGGCCATTTTTAGCGTGAGTCCCTAAATTTGAAGAAGTTTTGGCGTGAGTCCCTAAATTTGAAGAAGTTTTGCGGCCAAGTGAGTCCCTAAAATTTGAAGAAGTTTTGGCAGCCATTTTCGGCGTGAGTCCTAAAATTTGAAGTTTTGGCGGGCATTTTGGCGTGAGTCCCTAAAATTTGAAGAAGTTTTGGCGGCCATTTTCGGCGTGAGTCCCTAAATTTGAAGAAGTTTTGGCGGTCATTTTTGGCGTGAGTCCCTAAATTTGAAGAAGTTTTGGCGGCCATTTTCGGCGTGAGTCCCTAAATTTGAAGAAGTTTTGGCAGCCACCTTCGGTGTGAGTCCCTAAAATTTGAAGAAAGTTTTGGCAACCACCTTCGGCGTGAGTCCCCCAAATCTGAAGAAATGTCGGTAGCCATTTTTGGAGTGAATCCCAAAATTTGAAGAAAGATTTCGGTAGCCTTAGCAGCGTAAGTCCAGAAAAATCAGCAGCCATAACAGTGTGATGCCCATATGTTAAATCCTTCGGGTCATCGGTAAGTCCTTCGGGCACGGTGTTAAGTCCTTCGGGCCACCAGTAAGTCTTTCAAGCCTGGTGATAAATCATTCGGGCATGATGCGGCAGCCTTAGAAGCGTAAGTCTAAAGATATCAACAGTCTTGTAAAAAAATGATGAAAATGAAATAGAAAAAAAGAGAGAAAAGAAAAAGAAAAAGAGAGAAAAAGTGCCGAAAAAGAAGGAAAAAGAAAAAAGGAAAAAGAGAAAAAAAATCGAAGATAAAGGTTCTATATAGAAAGGGCCTATATTTTTAAGCTCCCGTAGCAAGAGGTTCTATGTAGGAAGAATCCGCCGCTCCGAGGCTTCAAAAGCTGAAAGTTTTATATAGGAAAGGCTTCCGGCTCCAGAGTGAAGACTAGCAGTTCTATATAGGAAGAACTCCCAGCCGAAGGAATTCACCCATGACACACAAGGTTATATAGGAAAACCTGTTGTGTTTGAAAGCGAAGAGTCTTATATAGGAAAGGCTCCGAGCTTCACTGTCTTAGAGTAAAAGATTCTATATAGGAAGAATCCGTAGCTCCAAGATTTCAGAAGCTGAAAGTTTTATATAGGAAGGACTTACAGCTCCAGGGTGAAGACTAGTAGTTCTATATATAGGAAGAACTCCTAGCCGAAGGAATTCACCCATGAAACACAACGTTATATAGGAAAACATGTTGTGTTTGAAAGCGAATAGTCTCATATAGGAAGGGATCTGAGCTTTACTGTCTTAGAGTAAGAGGTTCTATATAGGAAGAACCCATAGCTCCGAGATTTCAGAAGCTAAAAGTTCTATATAGGAAGGACTGGCGGCTCCAGGGTTTGAAGACTAGCAGTTCTATACAAGAGGAACTCCCAGTCGGAAGAATCCATCAGTGGCGCAAAAGGTTTTATATAGGAGAAACTAGCGTTGAAGGTGAAGAGTTCTATATAGAAAGGACTCCAAGACTTACCGTCTCAAAATGAAAAGTTCTATATAGGAGGGACTCATAACTTGAGGCTTCACAGTGAAGGGTTCCATATAGGAAGAGCCTATAGTTCCAAGATCAGAAGGTGAAGAAGTTCTATATAGGAACAACTTACGAGCCTGAAGATTCAGCTAAGGAAGAGCGGAGAGTTCCAGAAGAACACGTGATTCCGAAGCCAAAGACGAGAAAGTAAGTCAAAAATGAGTGCTTTTGATCTTTGCTTTGTCCTCGTTTCACAAGAACAAGCAAAGAGGGGCAACTGTAATCACTCATTTTTGATCGGGTTTTAGTGTTATTAGTATTATTTTAATAATAATATTATTAATATAAAATTAATGAAAAAAAATATATATATATTATTAAAAAGAAAGGAAAATTATGTGGAGCAAGGTGCTCCATGTCACCCATTTTCCCACCCCCTTTGCCTATAAATAGGCAGGATTGGACGCCCAAAATTACACACAATTGCACGCCAATTTTGCCACAAAATTGGCAAATGCAATTGGCTCCCCCAATTGGGAGCATGGCCGGCCGCAAGGCTGGCCGGGGGCAGTGCCCACGGCCCCAGTTGGTTCGATCCAACATTCGATTGGGGTCCTATTTTGGATCTAATCTAGTTAATATTTTTTGGAGAGGTCGTGGTAGATCCCGGTGGGGTTCAGTCGGGTTCGTCATTCGAGCTCCTAGTTAGGTATATTTTCTTCCCTTTTTATTTGTGTTGTAATTTTTATAATTTAATGAAGTATTAGTTAATTTAAAATTGTGTTCTTTTTACTTTGTATGTTTATTTATGCTTTAGATTAATATTTATTATGTTTTAAATTTATGTTTTATATTAATATTTTAGTTATGTTAAATTTGTTTCTTATGTGTTAGATTAATATTTATGAATGTTAGTATTTTATTTATGTTAGATTTTTTATAAGTTAGATTAATATTTATGTATGTATGTTTTAGATTAGTATTTATTTATGTTTTAAATTTATGTTTTAGATTAATATTTTATTTATGTTAGATTTGTTTTTATTTATGAGTTAGATTAATATTTATGTATGTATGTATGTTTTAGATTAGTATTTTATTTATGTTAAATTAGTATTTTATTATGTTAGTATTTATTTATATTTTATCGCATTGTATTTATATTCGCCATGTTTTAGGTTGCATAACAGATATATAAATTGTCAATGTGGTGCCTTTTTATCCGAGCGTAAATGGGGCCAGTATCAGGCGTAGTGATAGTGGTTGGGCGTTTACTCTCGGATGACGGGGCATTTAAAATTTATTCGCAATTATAACCGAATTTTAAACTAATCGTCACTTTAATCCGGAAAGTCTAATATTAATGAAGCGGTAATTATTAAAGTACCAATTTTGGGCGGTGTGGGGGTGTTAATCCTTCCCCATCCCGAATCGACTCCCGAACCCAACTGTTTTTTTTAAATCTCTGGTTTTATGGTGTCCGGCCTACCTAAGTGGCCGGTGGCGACTCCAATTTTTAAATAAAATGTGGTTTTTTTAAACCCCCACGGAATAAACATTTTATATCCGAAAAATCACAAACACCTTGAAAATCCACTTTTTTAGCGAAACGGACATCGCTACAAATCTATTTTAACTTTTCATTTTGTTTAATTTGGTGTTTTAACTGTAATATTTTATAAATTCTTTCTTTTCACCAATTCTTTGACTCCTTTATACTATCATCCGGGTTTTATTAAAAAGTTTATTCTTTAAAAATGATGATATTTTTTTATTAAAATATATTACAAATCTTACTTAGTTAACAATAATACGAAAGAATATACACATATATCTCATAAACTAGTGAACATTCCTTCTAGAGTACATTTGAAAGTCACATTTCCCTCCGGACGCTTTCGAGATGCCCTTAATAACCGGTGAATGTCACAACTGAAGAAGACAATCGAAGCAGGACAAAAATTGTTTTTTTTCAGTATTCCTTTTTATGGCTCAATATTAAAAAAATTAAATTATAAGTTCTAACACTTAATTTTAAATCATAATCATAAACCCTAAATTTTAAAAATACATTTTATTCTTAACTCCCTAAACTCAAACCTTAAATTTTAATTTATTTTTTAATACGAGACATACATAAAACACTGAAAAGGTAAAAAAAAATTAGTCATCGAGGTGTGAGAAGACATTCTCGTTCTCGAGCTTTCGTGGGTTACAAGATCGAATAGCACATCCATCTTACTCTATCAACAGTCCAACAGGAAGAAGGATCAAGGAAATTGGGATCAGCTGCCTTTACTTTGGGTCTTGAATCTCATGTCATTAAAAGTCCGGAGCAGTCCACCACCTTTCCATGCTCCACCTCAACACCGCAGACAAACGCCGTCCCACCACCACAACCACCGACAATTACACGGCATGTGGCGGCTCCATGAAAAGGCCACCCCCCTCATTCGTTTTGTCTCTCCCGGAACTCTCGCCCAAAATCGTCACTTTGCTTCCGCCCTCCCCTGTGGATGAACGGGGAATGAGCTTTCTGAAGTAAACTGAGTCGGCGGCAAATAGGACACCGGTGAGGAAGGTTGTTATGCTTACCGCTTAATAATCTTAGGTTCAGATAGAAGCAAGTCTTCTTCTTTTCTTGATTTATCACTCAATCAACATAGTTTCCACTCACTCCTTGTCGACCGCCTCTTTTCTAGTCACTTTTGATCAAACCTTTCTTGTGATTTTCTTTTCTCTTATGAGAAATGGTTTGCTTCGTTTGAGCCGTCGTCGCGGGAGACTGGGCATTTCCCCGACGACCCCTTTTAAAAGAGAACCAAAAGAACAACAATGAACTCAAAGCTAATGAAGGAGATCCGCAACTTGAACAAGGTACACGGGATCTTTCCTATCCCACGCTTGTTATATTTAGATGATAATAATAAATCTAGTGTTAGAATTAGAAGTAAGTCGCCTATGAATGAGTTCCAAGAAAGCGACCGTTGCACTGACACTCATACCCACCTATGAAAGGTGGAATCCTATCCAGATTAACATAATTGCTTCCTATCCATTTCTTGCTTGTTCTTTTTCTACATTTGCTTCCTCCGCACTCAATGAATAATCAGATGCGGGATTACCTGTTGATTGCGGTGTGCTTGTCTTGGTTGATTTAATAACTTTTACATCCAGTCAGATTAAGTATTGAATAATATTTATTTTAGAATTTAAAATGTAAGGTTAAATTTTAGGATTCATAATTTAGAAATAGAGATTTAAATGTTAAATTTCAAATAGAAACGATTCTGTAAACTTTATGAAAATTGCTCATAATATGTTCAAAGAAAAAGAAGATAATTATTAACCCAAACAAGAGCATTATCGTGCTTTTACGTTGAGCAATAGTTTCAACTACTTTATTCCAGTAGTTGGTACGCGGGAATTGGGAAAACTTTTGGCGGCGACAACTAGGGACATAAAACAGGTAATTGGATAGGTTTTAGATTGGGTTTTGTTAAGTCGGGTATATACAAATTATGTTAATTTGATATTTTACATACATATATTTTATCGGGTTCATTTCAAAGTTGGGTCAAAATAGTTCGGTCTGAATCGGATAATTATACATTTACATTAAGTTTGAGTTTGGTATAAATAGTCGATAGACTTTGGGTTGGTCATTCAAGTTAACTTTGACATACTAATCACATTAAAAATAAATATTACACTAGAATGAACAAAAATATCATCAAATGATTCATATCTAAAATATTAGAGTAAATTTAAAAAATTATAAATTAATAAGGGTCAATTTTGATGAAAAATAAAATTTTAGGGACTAACATGAATAAAAATATCATCATATTAAACACACTTTGACTAAATTACAAAAAAAATTAATAGAAGATAATTTGGGATAATAATATAATTTTAGCCTTTTAGGGACTATAATGAACAAAAATATTACATTAAAAATATAAACATTGTTACAAAAAAAAATGAACAGGGGTCAAATTGGACTAAAAATAAAGTATATGTATGTATCATGTATGTATGTATGTATGTTTTACTATATGTAAATGTATAATGTGTATACTTATATATGTATGTATATATACATATATATATGTATGTACGTAAGTTTTAGTATGTATATGTATATTGTATATATATATACATATATGTATATATATACAATATATACATATATGCATAGAAATAAATATAGGTAAGTATGTTATATATACATTAATATATATATATATATACATTAATACATATACATATATATATATATTAATACGTATGCATATTAATACATACACATATATATATACATATACATTAATACCTATACATTAATACATATACATATACATATACATATACATATACATATACATATACATTAATTCATATATACATTGGACTAAATTCATATACATATATATATATACATACATATACATTAAAACATATACATATATACATACTTATACATTAATACATATACATATATATGTGTATATAGAAATAAATATAGGTAAGTATGTTATATATACATTAATAACACACATATATATATACACACATTAATAGTTAATACATTAATATATATATATACATTAATACGTATATATATATATATTATAATATTAATACATATACATTAATACATATATACATTGGACTAAATTCATATACAATTATACATATATATACATTAATACATATATGTACATATACATTAATACATAATACATATATATATGTACATATACATTAATACATATACATATATATACATACATATACATTAATACATATATATATATATATATACATATACATTAATACATATATATATATATATATACATTAATACACATATATACATACATATACATTAATACATATACATACATATACATATATACAAAAATATACATATATATACATATACATATATATATACACACATATACATTAATACATATATATATATACATATACATTAATACATATAATTGATCTAAATTAAAACCTAGAAGCATAAATTAATACTTTAATACATAAATACATATACATATATATACATTAGACTAAATGTATATGGGTCAATTTCGACTAAAAATAAAGTTTTAGGGACTAGAATGAACAAAAATATCATCATATTAAAAACATTAGACTAGATTACAAAAATTTAAAATAAATAAGGGTCAATTTCGGTTAAAAATTATCTAATTGATCTAAACTAAAACCTAGAAGCATAAATTACATACCCAATTAAAATAACTCTAACATTAAATGTTGAATATCAATTAAATTAACCTAAATTGAGGCTTAATTGAATTAAACTAAAACCTAAAAGTGAACATTAAGAGCTTAAATGAAAAACATCTAAAGTTAGAAGGGTTAAAAAAGTAATTTTCCAAACCTATAAATTTGGGCGGGTTCTTTCCCTCCCTACCGCCACTAATTGTAATTAAAAAAAGGAGAAAAATTTTGGTTTAAAAAAGAGGGAATGAGAGAATTTTGGAGGGGAATGTGGGGTTTTTTGGGTTAGAGATTAATTATTTTTTAAGTCTTTTTGTATTTTAAATGTTACATTTTAATTTTAATATTCACTTTTAAGTTTTAATTTAATTCAATTTAGTCACAAGTATCCCCATAGTTTGGATTTCTGATATGACAATCCTTTCCCCATGGTGATATTTAATCCTTAAAAATTTACTTTTATATGAAATTGAACCCTATTTATTTCAAAATTTTATAATTTAGTCTAATAATTTCAATATACTTTAAATTGTTTAAAAAATTAATAATTTACCTTTATCAACACTTTAAATTGATTATATATATATATTCTTATATATAATTTAATAAATTAATAATCAATAATTGAATTATTTAACAAAAAGATTTTAAATACAAAAATTAATAATTTAAAAGGTAAAAATTAGTTTATCATATTATAATATAATAAATTTATAATTTCTCATCTGCTTTATTTTTCTATTAAAAATCATCAAATCATAGACTTATATTAAACCATGTCAATATCAGTTCAGGTCAACAACAGGTCGAGTTCAAAACAAGTCGGGTCAATTAACAGGTCGGGTTTAAAACAAGTCAGGATTCGGGTCGATTCAATTAAATAATATCAATTATCTGCCAAGTCAGTCTCAAATTCAAGTTCGTTTCAGTCAAGTGCAAGTCGAGTTTCAAGTCCACAATAACAAATCTAATTCGGATTCGAGTTGTTCTCGATCGAATGCAAGTCAAGTTCGATTATTATAGTAACATGTCTAATTCGGATTCGGGTCAACAACAATCGATTACAGATCGAGTTAACAGATTTCAGTTGAATTTTCAAGTCATATCAACTTTTTAAACTTTTTACATCCCTAGCAACAACCTTAGGTTTGGTGGCCGTCACTGTCTTCTGGGACAACAAAGAATTTGGTGCTTTGATTCTCTAGGGTTGGCCTAGGGTTTTTAAGACCCAATTGTTTATCAAATCAGATAAGACGTAGAAAAACAGAGTAGGTCATGATACTTGTGAGAACGCCATTGGAATCAATGTGCCATAATTATATATCATGTTAAATTATAACTCAATAACCAACCACAATCATCATACAAAGTGAACATTGTACCAAAACTGAAAACCAAAGAGACTACAACATGACCACATTTCTCAAGATCATGATCCTTCATTTGTTGTTGCATCCATCAGCTCAGCTCCAGCTTCTGCCTCAGTCGATTCATCAGCCTTCTTACCTGTAGTAACACATATTTGAACCTTGGTTTACTATACAAACACTCCAAATATTTGATAAACCATGTTATTTGATATGGCAAATCATTCATAAACCATGTTATTTTTATCCTTCATATACATCATACCTTTCTTCTTCTTACCGCCACCTTTTTTCTTCGTCTTTGTACCCAAAGCTAACCATGCCTTGATTTCAGGATCATCTATAGTCTTGGTAGGCTGCAGCTCCTGCAAAGAATGGGATGTTATCCGATCTGATCCGTTAGGCATTAGCAACACGGTGAACTTGATATGAGCAACGTGATCACCTGCACAATTAAACATGGTGAACATATTAAGCTCGTAGTGATTTATGATGGCGTTAACAAGGTAAGATATCCTCGGTCCTCCCATTATTAAACAAGATATTCACTACGAAATCATACCAGGCTTCTCATGAAGAACAGGATATGGCTGCAAGAGATCATGATTCACACATTCAACTAAACCTAATCGAGCTCTCTTCTCTTCCAAAGCCCTGTTTCAAGAAAATCCACATAAACTGGTTAAACATCAGATATAATGCCAATGCATATTCATAACAAACGCAAAACAATCACAGACCGAGCAGTGAATGGCAGGATGGGAAATTTCTGGTTTATCTCACTGAAAATAAATCTAGAAGTCTTCATCTTTAAATGATAATTCTTGTCAACAGCTCGCTTGTAAATAGTTGTCTGCTTCTCATCTAACAGCTTCGGCTGCCATTTAAACGCATGGAAATCTCAAGGATAAGTTGCATCACACAAGCATGGTAAAGCTAAAACAAGAAAAATACCTTGCCTTCACCAGTGCTTGCAACTATATCTACAGCATAAACTTCATTTTCCTCAAATTCGGCATCATCAACTCTTGTATCTGGATTGGAGACACTTAATATGACTTTGTTTCCATCTATCACAAACTGCTTCAATTGATGACTAAGAACACCTTCAACAATTTTGCAGTCATAAGCTGCAGCTACCTTCTGAATTGCATCAGCTACATCCTTATTCTGCCATTAAAACCATAATGGAAAGAAATTAAGTACAACAGAGAATATAAATTATACAAGTGATAATGCAGATTTTAAAAATATAAATTACAAAGGAAAGTAGTACTGAATTCATCAGAAAAGCAGGCAGCCCATATAGAGCAGAAACCTAAGAAATATTTTCCCTTATCGCAGTAACCATGACAAAAACCAACTTGTAAGTTTGTCCATGGCTCTTTTAAAACCATGATATATATATATATATGACAAGTACAAAAAAAGAAAGAAAAAGGTTGAGCTCGTATGAGTTGCCCTTCAACTGCAGCAGGCAGTTTGGATGGTCGACTTGGATTGTATACAGTGTGGCACAAAGACTAAATGATACTCTATCAGTGTAACTATGACAAAAAGAAGCAACATTGGAATTAAATCCATAGCCATGATTATCTTCATCGTGTAGATAACATATGAACCTTGTACCACACCTCCCCAACCACCATAGTAGGGAAAAAAGCAAAGGTGAAAAGGCAAAAGTTGACACAAGCTAGCTGCTGCCACGGTAAATAAAACCAAATTGTGTATAAAAACAAGAGCTTTGCAACACTGATAAAACAATCAGTGTAACACTCATTTATGGTAGTTTTAAAGAACATGTTAGTCCAGTTAGGCGATTGGTATAATACAAACAAAGATGTATCACCCTAACACAGCCTAGCATGACCAAATAAAATATTGGCAACAGGGAAAAGAGGAGATCACAAAGCATTGATCACCTCGGCAAAGTTGCCTCTCAAACAAATGTCTATTTCTTACACAAGGGTAACACAACTTTAAGGTAGTTTGAAAAAAGAAACAATCATGGGGGCAACACCCACTTGTGGAAGTTTTTAGAAAAAATGTTGGTCCACTTAGGCAATCGGTATAAACCATAAAAATGGTATCACCCTAAGCCCGCCTAGCTCAACCAAACATGAGATTGGCAACAGGGAAAAGAGGAAATCGACAAGAAATTGATCACCTTGGCAAAGTTGCCTAGCCTTCAAATTTCATTCTACATCATACAATAACTTCAAAGAAAAACAAAAACATGGTGTAACCACAAGAAAAGTTGTTGCAAAAACTAGGTTGAGATATCAATTCCCCTATCAGAGTAACTATGACAAAAAGCTTCATTTGGATGTACATCCATAGCTAATAAAAATAATTTCATCATTTAGGGGTGGGTCTTGTGAGAGCAAAGTCTTTATACTTTAAAAAAGCAACCACAAACTCTACTTGGGAAATAAAAGCTTGGCTCAAAACTTTTGAAATAGCAAAAGCAAAATAGATGAAGAAACATTCAAAGAACACAAAGGAGAACTTAGACTATTGAACATCATAGCATTGATATACAAAAAAGCTACCTTCTTTCCTGGTCTGACAAGTCTCAAGGCAACTTCAGCGGCGGTATTTGCAGCGGCAATAACATCAGCATGCCTGCCAGTGACTGGCCCATCCTTAACAACATGGGTGTGTGCAACTACAGCTATAAACCCATCAATGTGGCAACCCATATCACTACAGCCAGAAAAAAGAAAACATATTACTTGCCACTCAAAGTATGAAATCCCAACCAAAACATTAAATAAAGGAAATGGTATATATAAAGCTTACATCTTCACCATATCTCCATCTTCCAACTCCGATGTATCACTAGCAAGAGGAGAGAAATGACAGACAGTGTTGTTCACTGAGAGGCAAGTAGGAAAAGCAACACCCCTCTCAATCTTCTTCTTAGCATTCTTGTACATATTGCCTGTTCGCCTTTACATAACATAACCCATATATTACTAATTTCATAATCGACAGTCAAATCTATAAAAACAGTAAACCAGCATAAACTAAAGCGCTTACTCTCTGATAAATGCATCACCCTTTTCACAAATGTCAACAATCTTAGCTTTCGGCTTGCATTCTTTTACAACTAACTGCAACGCCTCTGTCAAATTTCAAACAAAGCACCAAAATAAACAACAGAAAAACACCCAAATAAATATTAAACTCAAAACCCATTTTCAATAAGCTAACAAAATGAAATAAATAGAAAGAGAGATTAGAGATTAACTGTTAACGATCTCAGCAGCGCTCTTGTATTTGGTAACAACTTCAGAGGAGGTAAGATCCAACTCCTTCTCCTCCCTCTCGTCGTCCGACATCGTTTTCGCAGCTTATAAAAACCTATTAAATCCCTTAAAAAACAAAAAAAAACGATATTAATAGAGAGTCAAAGAAGATACTGCGAAAAAAGATAATAGAAATTGAAAGAGAAAGGAGCTCACTGGTTGAAATTAGCGGCGGTCAATGAAGGGAGCTAGGGTTTTGGCGAGGTGAAATGCTGATAAGAGATGGGTATATATAAATAAATAAAAAGATGGAGGCTGAGGCTGAGGCTGAGGCTGAGGCTGAGGCTGAGTCAGAGAGGAGAGAACTAGGGTTTTTCGATCCTTATAACGGCAGCGTTTACTTGTATAGAAAAGGGGTTTTGCTTTAGAGACGGACATTAGGGTTTTGTAATTGTGTGGTTGTTGCAGTAAAAATAGAGAGACAAATGTCTAAACATTACTTCCATTTTTTTATTACAAACACTTCGATACCCCGCCGCTTGTAAATTTTTTGTAATAAATTTTTTGTTATAAAAACGACTTTTTTATTTTTTTAATTTATTTTGGCACGTAATAACATTTTCTTTGATTTTGTAATTTTTTTAATGTTAACGACAAGGGGTTATAATGATGGATATAATGAAAATAGAAGGGTTAAACTGGTCAAAAATAGTTGAAGGATTAATGTGATAATTTCACTATAATTCTAGGATTAAATTAGATATTAATTCAAATTTAAAATATAAATTTAATTTTTTTAGTGATATAAATTTAATCTTATTGTACGGATAGAAGAACTTTTTTATAAGTTGAAGCCAAAAAGAAGAATGATAAGTTATGAGTAACTTCTCCTTTTATACCTTTATAATTCTGAGCTGTTAAACACTAACAAAAGGCTAACATTAATAACAAACTGTAACTAACCTAATGGTTAACAGCTAACTTAATAATTGCTAATATATTATAACAGCCCCTCCTCAAGATGGAGTTTGATGAATATTAATCAATCCCATCTTGAGTACAAAACTATCAAAAGCAGGAGCATGCAAGGCTTTAGTAAATATGCTTGCAAGTTGGTTGCTGGATTGTACGTGGAAGAGTTTGAGAAATCGATCTCTTACTTTATCAATAACAAAGTGACAGTCAACCTCAATGTGCTTTGTTCGTTCATGAAACACTTGATTTGAAGCAAGGTGAATGGCAGACTAGTTGTTACAATACAAGGAAACAGATGGGATAGGCACTTGAAATGAAGATAGGAGAGCTGCAAGCCATACAAGTTCACAATTAGCAAAAACTAATGCACGATATTCTGCTTCACAAGAAGATCTACTAACAGTTTGTTGCTTCTTAGATTTCCAAGCAATAAGATTGCTGTCGAGATACATGCAGAAGCCTGCGATTGATCTTCGAGTGTCAGGACACGCACTATAATCAAAATCTACAAAACCCGTGAGTTATAGGTTTGAAGTAGCAGGAAAAAATGATCTTAAACCAAGAGTTTGCTTAATATATGCCAGAAGATGATAGGTTGCTAATAGATGAGGTTGACGTAGTGAGGAAACAAATTGGCTTAGTATGTGCACAACATACATTATGTCTGGCCTTGTATGAGTAAGGTAGAGCAATCTCCCAATTAACCTTCTGTACAACTGTGGATCTTGTAAAAGATCTCCCTTATGCATACTTAATTTATGGGGTGAAACTATAGGAATACTAACTGGTTTTTCCCCAAAGAACCAATGTCATCTAACAAGTGTAGGGCATAATGTCTTTGAGACAATAAAATGCTTGTTGAATTTCTAGCTATCTTGAAGCCAAGAAAGTAGCAAAGTATACACATATCTCACGGTGTAACGCCCCAGTTTTGGGCCTAGCGATTTATAGGCTGATTAGACGGTCCGGTGGACCGAGTTAGAGATTCGAGTCAGATTCAGGATTAAAATTGGATTAAATATTTTTGAGTGAGAAAATATTTGGGAAAAATATCTAAAACCATTACTTAATATATGGATATTTTTGGTAAAATCAATTTTGGAAAATGAGGTTTGGAAATGTGAAATTTTGGCTGGTGACCAAAATGTAAAGATTGAAAACTGTTTTTAGTGACTATTTTTTAAAAGGGTCAAAACTTCAAATCTTTAAGGAGCTATTTTACCTAAAGTGTTAATTTGAGTTTCCTCTTAATTGTGATTAATTTTAATGGCTTTTAATTAAAAGAATTAAAGATGAGTTAATTAAAATAGGTGGTTATTTTTCCTAAAAACGCATTTGACGTAACTTTTCTCTAAAGACTTTTCTCTCAAAATCTCTTCAGCCAAACACTCTCTTTTTCATCAAAGATCAGAGGTTCTCTTGATTTCTTAAGTTTTTGATTTCTAATGGAATCCTTAATCTTGTTTTGCAAAATCTTATTGATATATTTGTTTTTTAAGAGTAAAACATCCAATTGAGAGAAAATTCACTTATTAGAGGTAATGTTCGTTCTTCTCCTCTAATGAATGGTTTTTTACTGAAATTCCGAAGTTATTGATCATTTATATATGTTTTCTAATGATTTTTAATGATCTAATTATGGAAATTGGTTTAATCAATGTTTAATTGATAAAATTATGTGGTTTTCGAATTGGATCTATTTTGCTGAGTTCTTCATTGATTTAAATCATGATTTTGATGTTATATGATGTTAATAGATTGAATTTAATATTAGAATCCCAAAGCTATGTGAATCTCTAATTTCTAGGTTGATAGTAATGAGTTTTTGAGGAGTTGTAGAGCTTTAATGTATGTTGAAGGAATAAGGTTGATGTTAGGTTATTTTTGGATGTCAATTGAAGGTAATTGAGTGGTTAAAACTTTGTTTCTTAGCCAAGTTAAGTGTGAAGGATGTTTGATGTTGATTTCGGTAGTTTTGGAAGGTTATGGCTAGAGTTTGAAGGGGGTCGTTGTTGTTTTGTTGTGGCTGGTTTATGAATGCATTTTGATGCATTGAATCCCCTATTTTGTATGGTAAAACCAGGGGTGATTGATCCTCAAGCTTGAAGCGTCACTTCAGAAGCTTTGGAGGGGTGTTTCACATCGGCGAGCGAGGCGTTGCATTGTCGGTGAGTAGAACATGGATTTCAGCTTTGAAATAATTTAAAGGTTGTTTTGGGAGTTTAAATTAAGCTTGAAACCCTGATTTAAACTTGGAAGTAAGTATAAAGAGATTTCTCCTTCGGTCATGCTTTAATGAAATGGTTTTTATGCACTTGTTTTGAATTACATGGTGCCTACTGTTGAGAATGATTTAAAGTATATTTTATACTGTTTTTGATCATATAATGATAATGGATGCATTTGGTAAATGATCTATGTAAGTATGCGAAATACTTGTTAAACATGGTTTAATGCTTTGGAAATGGTTTTCATTTGATGTATATAAAAGCAGTGAGGTACATGGTTAATGATGAATTATATTGGCAAGTGATGTGGTTTAAAATGTTATCGGATATAGTTTGTTGGCCATAAGATTAAAAGTGCACTATAGAAATTTTCCTTGAATGTCGAGGGGTTTATACGTTGTACCGAATACTCCATCCAAGTACCGTAACGGTTGAGGGGTTATATGGTACCGAAAACTCCCGTTAGTGGATTATGTATCTAATCGATGATTGAGGTTGGCTTCCCCAGGTTGTAAGTGGTACCAGAATTTCGGTTGAGATGGCATGAAGTGTTGAGAAGACACTTGTTGAATCCGTGTATCCGATGTAATATTTTGGAAAGTGGAACTTGGTTTATGATCACTTGAAAGCCAATATAATTGTTGATATATCATGTAGATGATTGTTAATGTATAATGGTGGTTTACACATGTTTACTCTTTAAGCTTTGCATATGGGTTGTTATGCATGGGAAGGCTTAAATTGAGGGTTAGTAATGAGATTTGCTGTTGATTCATGATACATGTTGCATATGGTTTGATATGCTAGTTTTTGAAAGTGTTAAGTGTGTGGTTTTCAATGCATGATGTTTTAAATGATGATTCAAATGGTGATTTCAATGTGGTTTTGGAAAATGGTTTTAAAATGCATTGATGATGTGTTGTTTGAGCACTCCTCGGTAAGCCTTGTGTGCTTACATTCTTTTTGTCCATCAATGTAGAGAACTAAAGTTTGCAAGGCAGCATGTGAGCAAGGGATTACCAAGGACTTCGAATATTGAAAGTATGGTTTCGATCTAGACTTGTAGTAATAAGGTAATGAGGTTCATTGTTGTGTTTTGGGAGGATTTATGTTAAACTCCTTGTTTGAGCATGTTTGTAATGCTGCTTTGGATTTGTAATTGGCCTTTTATGTTGGTTGTAGCTTTGGATTTACGTTTTTAATGTTGAATGGCTCGGTTTCTAGGAAGCTGCCTCTAGTTTATCTTTTGAAGCTTAATGCCATGATTTGATGAGGTTTCTGTGATGAAATGATAAGGTTTGATCCTTGGTTTGGTTGTGTTTATGATTGAAGCATGTTTGAATGAATTGGAGTCTTTAAAAGTATGAAAAACCAGCAAAAATGGACATTACAAGTCCAAGCGTATTGGTAAATGTGTCCCTGTACAAGTACGGGTAAGATTTGTTTAGGGCTGAGTTTCGGTACACGAAGACCTGTTTTGGTACGGGCAAGGGTAATTTGGCAAGACATACCGATATGCGTATAGTTGTATCAGTATGGTTTTGAGCTACTAGAATCTAAAATTTTAAGGATTGACAAAGCCTACGATACACTTGTTCGTGTACTAATACGGGCAGCTGTTAATTATGTTAATATGGTGTTTGGAAGTTACTGTTTCTTCTATTTGGTCCCTTAATGTTATGTATGCAATTGAATGAGTTGAGGTGGTTGTTTAAAGCTGGCATTTGACCTATGAGCATGTAATTTGACTAAATACGGATTGGTAACTTCAAAATGAGCTAAGTCCCTGTAATTTTGATAGAATTGCAATTTGGTCCCTAATTGCAATTGCGAACAAGTGGATATCGGTTTAATGCCTGATTGAGTTTAGTTTTTTTTTTCCCCTGGGAGTATGCACACCATAGGTTAATATGTTGTATCTAGATAAGATAAAAAGAAAAAAATGGTTGTTAAACCTAATGTAGCTCGCTCGGTTCGGTCTTGTGTCTACACTAGGTCAATGGGTTACATTTGGTGGTTGAGACAGGTTTGCGATAAGTGGGATGATGTCATGATTGTTGAAATGTTATAATTGGTTGATTTCTGATGTTTTCTATGCACGGTGATTGTTTTATGCACATTGGTTGCTTTATGCCATGTTGGGGTATGTTTGGGGGACACATTACATTATTACTACAGTCTGTAATGTTTTGGTTTGAAATGGAAATCTTGGATCCTTGCTTGAGGTTGGCCTGATTATTTTGATTTGGTGTATTATCATGCCTAAGATATTTTAGCATGATGGGACCGAGGAGAGAGTTGCGATCTAGTACGGTTGTTGTTGGGCAAGGGAATCAGAAGGATGTGGTACCACTTGGAGGGTTGCTACCCCTCCGCTTATTCCACCTGAGAATGTGGAGCAAGCACCACCTGTGGCATGTAACGCCTTGATTTTAGGCCTAAGTGTTAGCCGAGTTTAGGCTAGACGGTTCGCTCGAACTAGTTTTAGCATTTTAGGCTAGTTTCGGGATTTAAATGGTTTAAAGGGTTTTTGGAGGAAATAAAATATGAAAAATGTTTTAAAATCATTATTTAATATATAAATGATTTTGGTGGGATCAATTTTGGAAAATAAATTTGGAGGTTTGACATTTTAGACAAGTGACCAAAATGTAATATTTAAAAACTATTTTTAGTGACTAATTTGTAAAAGATCAGAACTTTGGATCTTTAAGGAGCTTTTGACCAAGAGTCTAATTCTAACTTTTTACCTATTAATTGCCTGATTTTAAAGTGATTTTTAATTGGTAAAAAGGATGGAGAGAATTAATTGCTCATTATTTTCTTGAAACACATTTCACATAACTAACTTTTCTCTCAACCATTTTCTCTCAAATTCTCTCGCAGCCAAACATCCATTTCTCTTCAAAGATTTCAGGTAAACATTTTATTTAATCCATCTTTTTAATCCTAAATGATTTTTAATGTTTTCCTAGCAAAACCTTGTTGTTTTATCTTTGTTTTCCCATGTAAATCTATATAATTGAAGGGGAAAAGTCATCATTAGAGGTAAGGTTTCGTTATCCTCCTCTAATGATAGGTTTTTATTGAAATTCCCAAGTTATTGATCTTTTATGAATGTTTTCTAATGGGTTTTTATGATACAATTATGGAAAATTGGTTTAATTGAAGTTTAATCCTCTGTTTTTCTTGGTTAGAAGTAGGGGAGTTGCTTCCAATAGCTTTGGAAGAGGGGTCGATTGATCCGAAGGCTTGAATTGCTTTGGCACAAAGCAAGCAAGGCGTGTTGGTGAGTGGAAACAAGTTTTAGAGCTTTAAAAAGGTTTGAAAGTGACTTTTGGGGGTTTAAATTAAGCTTGAAACGCTGGTCTAAACTCATAAGTAAGTATGATTTAGTTCGTTCTTGGTTCTCGACTTTTCCTATTGTTTTGATAAATCATGCTCACGTTTGAAGATAGAATTTGTTACCTACTGTTATGCATGTTTTTATGAATTGAGAGATGATTCATGTGATCCGTGAGATAGATATATGGTTTTGAAAGAGTTTATAACTTGTTAAGAAATGCTATGCAATGATATTACTTTTGAAATGGGATGAGAAATGGTTTATGTTCATGTATTGAAAACAATAAGGTAACATGGCTTTTAAAAGTGTATATTGGTAAGTGAAGATGCTTATTATAATCAGATATAATTGGTTGACTAATAGGATGAGAGTGCATTATAATATATATGAAATTCGTACGTGAGCCAAAGACTTGATTACACAATGAGGGTAGTTCTATTGTGTTGCGAGTGATGGGGGTAGTGCCATTACCACGGGCAATGGAGGTAGTGCCAACCCAGCCGAAGTGTACGATATGGTGGGTTGTATCACCATGAGTCTTGATGGGGTTGTAGCCATCAAGGTGTTCACATATCTGAATATTTAAAGGATGGGGTTGTAGCCATCCGAGGATGGGGTCGTAGCCATCCGGGTCATTTGAGAGCCAATATATGGACTACATGTATCATTGTTTTAAATGGTTTTGTATAATGGAATTTATACATGTGATCCTATTTTGGGAAATGCTTTGTAATGTTTAAGCATGAGAAGTGGCATAGAGTTTTGCATTGGATTTGATGCATGAGCTAAATGATACATGTGTTTTGAAAGGTAGATGATTTTTCTTTAACGAGTGATAAGTGTTCAAAAGTACTAATTTTATTACCCTTTTTACTCATATTATTGTTAGACTTAAGCTCATAATAGTTGCATAATTAGTCATTCATGCATTAATTCATGTTTCTTTCCACCGTTGAGCTTGATTACATAACTTGGTGATTTTTGTGGAAAAAGATGCTGCTTTGGTGTGTGTTTTTTGTGTGTATGCAGGATCACTTGCCAAATGATTTGTTGCCAGGGCAATGCATGAAGGAGGAGCTAGTTTCAAAGGCAGTTGCCATGGCAATTGTCGACAAAGAAAAGATGCAATAGGGATGTCGAAATTAATGACTAGACAAGCCCAAGATGACGTGGAGCAAAGCCCAAACCCAAAGGAATTTGATTTCCATGCAGAGATTAAAGAAGAATTAAATTCCAAGAAGATAGGAGAAGTTCTAGTAGGAATACAATTATAATAAAGAATTATATTCTTTAAAGATAATTTAATTCCAACTTAAACTCCTCCTCAAACAAGGACTTTGGCCTAGCCCTATAAATAGCAAGGAGATTTCGACAATCCAGAGAGAAAAAAATAGAGAAATTTCGATAGAGAGCATTAGGGGAAATTTCAACTTCTTCTTCTTCTTTGCTTCCATTAGATTCATGGTTTGGGGATTATTCTTTGTATATCTTTTGAACCCAACCATGAACTAACTTGACTGGTTGGGGTTATTGTGTTTTGTTGTTGTGAGAAACTATTGGTTTTTGTTTAGGTAATAAGAGTTTGCACTTTTCTATTTCAAGGTTTATTCATTCTTGGTTCTTATTATTGTTTGCGAGTGAATTGGGAAAGGATCTCGTGATTTCATCCATTTATCTAATATCGGGAGAGTTAGATTCAAGAAACGAATGAATATGATCTTTATTCAATCCAATGATGGTGAAGATTTGTTTTAGGAATAAGTTAAGGATTTCAACGGCTAAGAGGAGCGCAAGATTGGTTGTTGTTCACCCTTTGATGTTTGAGGATGTATTATCAAGGCATGCACAAGTAGCTAGAGTTTTTAGGGATAAGAAGAAACCATTGTTGAAGTTGCTTGTCTTGGCAACCATAGTTGTGCAAGTTGCCACGGCTTATAGATTTTGCACTCTTTTACCAAGACGATCCAATCGGCTATCACACCTCAACTCACGATAACCTGGCCTATTCTCTCTTTTTCTTTTATCTATTCTTTTAGTTTATTGCTCTTAGTTTACTCGTTAATTAGAACTCTTATTATCAATTGAGTTTTTACTTTTCACTTTTAAGCAAAGTGGCCCAAACCAATCCTCGTGGAGCGATCGATACTCATATCACTTTATTACTTGCGACGTGTATACTTGAACAATTGCGTAGCACTTATCACACGCAACAACGAGTTTAAAAGTAGGAGATATATTTGAGCATGATGTAAAATGATTTGTTGAGGAAAGGATTTTCAAAAGGCATTGTTAGTGGTTTACTTTTGAGCATCCCTCACTAAGCTTATTGCTTACGCTCTTTTTTCTTAACTATACAAATAAATAGCTTATTGGGTAAGAAGGAGGCAAGAGTAGAAGTCCAAGAGATTCACTTAGCTCAAGTATGGTTTTGAACTAATTGATAGTAATAAATTTGGCAATGGGAGGGTACCTTTATGATTTGGGAGAGTATGTTGTGAACTCCCTAGTTTGTGGCAAGTTTGTATTGCCTTATTGGTTTTGTAAATGTCCTTTAATGTTTGATTTGATCTTTGATATGGTTTTTGGTGTTTGTCTTGTCTTGGCAATAGGGTGCATGCTTATAGATTTTCCCTTTTAGTATGTGATCATGTTTTGGTGTTGTTTCTGATGCTTTTGGCTGAGGTTTGATCTCTAGATATGTTGTGGTTGCCTTAGAAGAAGGTTAGAATGGTTTGAATATCTTTGAGGTGTGTTTAAACATCAAATTAAGACATTACAAGCCTAGGCGTATCGGTACGTGGGGTACCATTTCGGTATAGGTAGGCCAAATTAGGCTTAGCGTATCAGTACAGATAGACCCGTATCGATACGGTCTTAGAGGAAAAAGGCTGGGCGTATCGGTACACAGGGCCGTATCGATACTGCTTTATGCAACATAGAATTTTGGTATAATTTGTACCGACACGGGGAACAAGTGTACCGATACGATGTTAGGTAAGTTGGTTATTTGGAATCTTATGATGTTATATTTTCTTACGTTTTAGTCCCTAAAAATTGTGAATGCAATTGAGCGTGTTTGGATGATCAAATTGAGTTGAAATTTGACATGTGAGTATGAAACTTGACTAATTAAATATTGGTAACCTTAATTTCACAATAATTTCATGTAATTTGTTAGTTTTACAAAATGGTCCCCAAATGATAACTGGAGCAATTGAATGTCGAATCGACGCCTGATTGAGTTGTAAATTCACCCACTGCTAGGTTGTACACATAGGTTAATAATGTTGCATCTAGAAATGATAAAAAAGGATCGTTTATTGAAGGGAAACTTTCAAGTTTTTCTTCAATATTCCTCATGTAACCCGTTCAGTCCGGTCTTGTGACTAGGTCGGGTCGAGGGGGTTACACGCCAGTTGGGCTAGTGTTGGGTGATATGGAACCTTTGATACAAGCAATGAATAGAGCTTTTTAGGCTGCTATTGCTGGAGCGCATGTGCCTGCGCCAGCTGCTGGGCAAATAGGGTTACCGTTGGAACGTCTCTGTAGTTTGGAGCTCGAGGTATCCGAGGCGTGGATGGCCAGTACAATACGAATTTTGGATTAGATGGGGTGTAATGATGCCCGTAAGTTAGGATGTGTTGTATCTTTGTTACAATGTGACACTAATAGTTGGTGGACAACTGTAATTGCGGGTATGGAACCCAATGATATGGATTGGGAGTTTTTCCTAGTTGTCTTTAAGAAGAAGTATTTGGGGGTTAGATAGTTGGATGAAAAGAAACGAGAGTTCATGGCTTTGGTTCATAGTAGTATGTTTGTGGTTGAGTATGATGTTTAGTTTGTTCGGTTAAGCCAGTATGCTTTTGAGCTAGTACCGAGTGAGAGACATCGCTGTGACCGCTTTCATTACGGGCTGGTATAGGATGTTAAGACTTGCATGTTAACTTTTAACTATATCGATTTCGATGTGTTGGTTACACGGGTGAAAGATATTGTGCAGAACTTGGGTTTATCTTCTCGTATAAGAGGTTTTGGCTCTGGTAAAAGAGTTGCAGACTCTAGCTTCAGTGGCTGTCAGTTTAAAAAGAATCATGATAAGAGGTATCATTCTGATTCGAGATGAGGTAGAGGTAGTGCTGGGCGAGGATCGCAGGGTGAGGGTACCTAGGCTAGATCACATTTTAATACCTATTGAGGTGTTAGATGTGGGAATGCAAGTAGCTAGTTCTTTCGGTGAAACAATTGTTACAAGAAGGTTGTTTAGGAGATGTCATTTGATCATTCAAGGTTATGAGTTTGCGGTTTATTTGATGGAGTTGCCATTTCACGGTTTTGATGTAATCCTAGGTATGGATTGGTTGATCAAGCAGATGGCTATGGTTGATTTTGAATCTAAAAGAGTTACCTTGAAACTTGCTGATGATTACGAGGTGGTAATCATGGGTAAGAATGCTAAGTTCTTGCCCAATGTTGTTTCAGCTCTGAAAGCAGTCACTTGATGGATTCTGGTTGTGAGGCAAACTTATCCTATATTATGAATACGAGATTAAAGGAGGTACATGTTTAGGACATCTGTACGGTAGTGAGTTTCTAGGTATTTTTTTGAAAGATTTGTCTGCTTTGTCGCCTAATGGAGAGGTTGAGTTTGACGTTGAGTTGTGTGCGAATACAACTCCAGTGTCTATTGCTCCCTATCGCATGGCTCTGAAGGAGTTAAAAACCTAACTTCAAGACTTGCTTGATCTATGGTTTATTAGGCCTAGTGTTTCACTGTGGGGTTGCACCGGTGTTGTTTGTGAAAAAGAAAGATGGCACGATGCAGATGTGCATTGATTATCGGCAACTGAACAAGTTGATGATTAAGAATTAGTATCTTTTACCATAGATTGATGATTTGTTCGATCAGTTCAGATGTGCATCAGTGTGCTCTAAGATTGATTTGGGGTTCAGGTATTATTAGTTGAAGGTGAAGGATGTGGATGTACCTAAGACTACTTTTCGTACGAGGTATGAGCATTATGAGTTTTTGGTGATGCCGTTTGGTTTGACCAATGCACCGACTGCATTCATGGATATGATAAATCGGGTGTTCCATGAGTTTTTGGATCAATTTGTGGTTGTGTTTATTGATGATATTCTTGTGTACTCTCGTACTGAGGAGGGCTATAATAGACATTTACGGATAGTGCTTCAGTTGTTGTTGTATAATCAGTTGTATGCCAAGCTGAGAAAATGTGATTTTTGGCTTGGGGAGGTTATTTTCCTTTGGCATGTGGCATCGGCTGATAGAATTTGGGTTGACTCACATAAGATAGAGGCGGTGATAGGTTGGAAGTCACCTAAATTAGTGCAAGAAGTTCGAAGTTTTCTCGGTTTGGCGGGTTATTATCGTAGGTTTGTCAATGGCTTTTTGAAGATTTATGCTACTTTGACCAAGTTGTTGGAAAAGAACAACCGTTTTGAATGGACGGAGGATAGATAACGAGCTTTCAAAAAGTTGAATGAGGCTTTGACGCAAGCTCCTATCTTGATTCAACCTGAGTTGGGTAAGGAGTTTGTGGTTTATAGTGATGCATCATATGTAGGTTTGGATTATGTGTTGATGCAAGAAGGAAAAGTTGTGGCTTATGCATCTAGACAATTGAAGGTGCACGAGCGCAGTTATCCTACCCATGATCTTGAACTTGTCGCGGTTGTGTTTGCATTGAAAATTTTGAGACATTACCTCTGTGGTGAGAAGTGTGTTGTGTACATGGATCATAAGAGTTTGAAATATTTGATGACTCAAAAGGATTTGAATCTTAAGCAACATAGATGGTTGGAGTTGCTTAAGGATTATGATTTGGCGATTGAGTATCATCTGGGAAAGGCTAATGTTGTAGCTGATGCTTTGAGTAAGAAAGTTGCGGTGGAGTTAAGGGCGATGTTTGCGCAGTTGAGTGTGACGCGAGATAGAGGTTTTTTGGTTGAGTTACAAGTAAAGCCATCTTTGTCACAATTGATTAAAGAAAAGCGAACTTATGATGATGCATTGGTACCGCATGTTAAGGATATCATGAATGAGAATCTGATGGATTTTTATTTTAATGATGATAAGGTGTTGTGTTTTAAAGGTCAGAAAGTGGTGCCTAATGATGGTGGGTTGAGGCGTATCATTTTGACCGAGGCTCATGCTAGTCCTTTTGCTATGCATCCCGGTAGTACTAAGATGTATCAAGGCTTGAAAGGAGAGTACTATTGGGTTGGTTTAAAGAAAGATATGGTTTATTTTGTTGCTAGATGCATGGTGTGTCAGCGTGTTAAAGCTGAGCATCAGTTTCTTTCAGGGTTGTTGCAACCGTTGAGGATACCAGAATGGAAGTGAGAGAGAATCACCATGGATTTTGTGTCTGGGTTGCCGATAACGCCCACTAAAAAGGATTCTATTTGAGTGATTGTGGATCGGTTTACGAAGTGTGCACATTTTGTGCCAGTGCATATGACGTATACCTTGGATAAGTTGGCAGATTTGTATATTGTCTAGATTATGCGTTTGCACAGTGTGCCTAAGTCCATAGTTTTGATTAGAGATCCACGGTTTACAGTGAGGTTTTGGGATTGTTTGCATCGAGTTTTGGGTACACAGTTAAGTTTCAGTACTTTGTATCATCCTTAGACGTATGGTCAGTCTGAACGTGCGATCCATGTCTTGGAGGATATGTTGAGGTGTTGTATCATTGAGTTCCAAGGAACTTGGGAGAAACAGTTGCCTTCGGTGGAGTTTGCCTATAATAACAATTATCAGGCTAGTATACAAATGACACCTTATGAAGCCTTGTATGGTAGGAAGTATCGTACGCATTTGTATTGGGTTGAGGCAGGGGAAAAGTATGTTTCTTTGTCGGACGTGTTAAAGGATACAAATGAGAAAGTGAACCTTATTTGTGATCACTTGAAAACGGATTCAGATTGTCAAAAATCCTACGCGGATTTGAAGCGTAGAGAGATTGAATATGCGGTTGGTGATCGTGTGTTCTTGAAAGTGTCGCCTTTAAAAAAGGGGATATAGTTCAAACATAAAGGTAAGCTTAGTCCGAAGTTTAAGTATAAAGTTGTGGAGCGTGTTGGTCCTGTTGCTTATCATTTGAGGTTACCTCTTGAGTTGGAGAAAATTCATGATGTGTTTCATGTATAGAGGTTGCGGAGGTATCGGTCGAATCCATCGCGTGTTATGCCAGTGGAGGATATTGAGTTGCAACCGGATTTGTTCTATGACGAGGAAACAGTAGAGATCCTTGATTCTAGCAGCAAAGTTCTTTGTGGTAAGACGATTGAACTTGTAAAGGTGTTGTGGCGAAATCAGGGAGTTGAGGAGGCCATGTGGAGAGCAAAACAGACATGTTGAAACAATTTCTACATTCTTTTCCTTCAGGTAAAATTTTAAGGACAAAATTTCTTAAGTGGGGGAGATTTGTAACACCCTGGTTTTGGGCCTAGCAATTTATAGGCGGATTAGACAGTCCGGTGGACCGAGTTAGAGATTCAAGTTAGATTCAGGATTAAAATTGGATTAATTATTTTTGAGTGAGAAAATATTTAGGAAAAATATCTAAAAATCATTGCTTAATATATGGATATTTTTGGTAAAATCAATTTTGAGAAATGAGGTTTGGAAATGTGACATTTTGGCTGGTGACCAAAATGTAAAGATTGAAAACTATTTTTAGTGGTTGTTTTGTAAAAGGGTCAAAACTTTGAATCTTTAAGAAACTATTTTACCTAAAGTGTTAATATAAGTTTCCTCTTAATTGTGATTAATTTTAATGAGTTTTAATTAAAAGAATTAAAGAGAAGTTAATTAAAAAAGGTGGTTATTTTTCTTAAAAACACATTTGATGTAACTTTTCTCTCAAAATCTCTTCAGCCAAACACTCTTTTTCATCAAAGATCAGAGGTAATATTCTTGATTTCTCAAGTATTTGATTTCTAATAGAATCCTTAATCTTGTTTTGTAAAATCTTATTGATATCTTTTATTTTTCAAGAGTAAAACATCCAATTGAAAGGAAATTCACTCATTAGAGGTAAGGTTCGTTCTTCTCCTCTAATGAATGGTTTTTTACTAAAATTCTCAAGTTATTGATTCTTTATATATGTTTTCTAATGAGTTTTAATAATCTAATTATGGAAATTGGTTTAATCAATGTTTAATTGAAAAAATTATGTGGTTTTCGAATTGGATCTGTTTTGCTGAGTTCTTGATTGATTTTGATCATGATTTTGATGTTATATGATGTTGATAGATTGATTTTAACATTGGAATCCCAAAGCTATGTGAATTTCTAATTTTCTAGGTTGATAGTAATGAGTTTTTTAGGAGTTGTGGAGGTTTAATGTATGCTGGTGGAATAAGGTTGATGTTAGGTTGTTTTTGGGTGTCAATTGATGGTAATTGATTGGTTAAAACTTTGTTTCTTAGCTGGGTTAAGTGTGGAGGATGTTTGATGTTGATTTCGGCAGTTTTGGAAGGTTTTAGCTAGAGTTTGAAGAGGATCGTTGTTGTTTTGTTGTGGCTGGTTTGTGAATGCATTTTGATTCATTGAATCCCCTGTTTTGTGTGGTAAAACCAGGGCAATTTATCCTCAAGCTTAAAGCGTTTCTTCGGAAGCTTTGGAGGGGTGTTTCGCATCGGTGAGTGAGGCGTTGCATTGTCGGTGAGTGAGAACGTGGATTTCAGCTTTGAAATGATTTAAAGGTTGTTTTTGGAGTTTAAATTAAGATTGAAATGATGGTTTAAACTCGGAAGTAAGTATAAAGAGATTTCTCGTCGGCCGTGCTTTAATGAAATGGTTTTTATGCACTTGCTTTGAATTACATGGTACCGATTGTTGAGCACGATTTAAGGTATGTTTTATATACTTTTTTGATCATATAATCATGATGGATGCATTTGGTAAATGATCCATGTAAGTATGTGGAATACTTGTTAAGCATGGTTTGATGCATTGGAAATAGTTTTGATTTGATGCATATAAAACAATGAGGTACATGGTTAATAATGAATTATATTGGCAAGTGATATGGTTTAAAATGTTATCAGATATAGTCTGCCGGCCATAGGATTGATAGTGTACTATAAAAAGTTGCCTTGGATTTCAAGGGGTTTATACGGTGTACCAAATACTCCATCCAAGTACCCTGATGGTTGAGTGGTTATATGGTACCGAAAACTCTCGTCAGTGGATTATGCATCTAATCAATGATTGTGGTTGGTGTCCTCGGTTTGTAAGTGGTACCATAATTTCGGTTGAGATGACATGAAGTGTTGAGAAGACACTTGTTAACTTGTTACTAATATAGTCTAGCCTTTGCTCTTCTTTAGACCCCTTGTTTCACTCCGATAGTATAATAAAATCGGGTCGATGTAGAAGAAATGAATGCGTTTTCATACTATTAAGATAAGAAACTAAAAAAATAACTAAAATCTAATTTGATTTATGCCAAATCACTTATTCTACTGGATCTTACGGAGCCCTGTTTATACACAACATCATTAGGTCTGATCATAGAAAGATTCTCTTTAAGTGAACTAGCCTATCCTTTGTATGGGGCTTACACGGTGGTTGGAACAAAGACACATTTGGTTGTGAAGTCTAATGTAGCAGATAAAGGCATATTTCTGCACGGCTCAATCAATAGAATCCGTGTATCCGATGTAATATTTTGGAAAGTGGAACTTGGTTTATGATCACCTGGAAACCAATATAATTGTTGATGTATCATGTTGATGGTTGTTAATGTATAATGGTGGTTTATACATGTTTACTCTTTAAGTTTTGCATATGGGTTGTTATTCATGGGAAGACTTAAATTGAGGGTTAGCAATGGGATTTATTGTTGATTCATGATACATGATGCATATGG
The DNA here is from genome assembly GCA_019671005.1 of Hibiscus mutabilis. NCBI lineage: Eukaryota > Viridiplantae > Streptophyta > Magnoliopsida > Malvales > Malvaceae > Hibiscus > Hibiscus mutabilis. The sequence continues at coordinate 61,972,112 of CM033712.1, forward strand.
TTTGATATGCTGGTTTTTGAAAGTGTTAAGTGCATAGTTTTCAAGGCATGATGTTTTAAATGATCCTTAAAATGGTGATTTCAATATGGTTTTGGAAAATGGTTTTAAAATGCATTGATGGTGTGTTGTTTGAGCACTCTGTTAACCTTGTAAAAGGTTAACATTTCATGTCTCTTTACTCAGGTTATTGCATGAAATTAAACTCATTTCATCTCATTTCGTAGCATATAGTTGCATTTAGCTCATGTAGTTGAATTTGGTGTTATTTGTTTGGTTATCTTTGTTTATTTATAAGAATGGTGCTACTTGGGAAGGTTGTTGTTTGGTGTGGTGATGTGCAGGGAAATGAGGAGCAGTGCAAGAGAAAATGAAAAATGCCTTAGCATTTTGGATAGCATTTCTGGGCGCACTAGAGGACAACGAACTAAAGATATTTCGCAGCCCTACACGTGAACCTGCCAGCCAGCTGTGTCCCCACATGTGAAGGGAATATTGCCTTGGAATTAAGGGCACAAAACCCTAGAAGCCCCACTATATAAAGAAAAAGACACCCACATTAAAGAGGGAGCCAAAAAATTACTTTGTGGGCTAAGAAAGAGAAAAAGAAAAGGCGGCTGCCCTTTCTTCATCTTCTTGATCGTGGTGTCCTCCATTGTTAAAGCTCCAAGGGGTGTTCTTTATGGCCTTTGAGAGAATCAGGAAGCTTAGAGCAGCTCACGGTAGTCCAAGGCGGTTTTGGAGTTTTTCCCTTCCTTTAGTTGTTTTTGCTGTTTTATGTCCTATTATTTGGATGAGTTGTTTTAAACAAATGATTGTGGATGATATTTGCCCAGCCATGAACTGATTTTAAGTGGCTTGGGCTTGTTATGGTTTTTATGTTTCAAGTTTGAATGAATGTTTTGTTTGCTTTCTTGTCCTTTACATGCTTTTGTTGTCACTAAATTTTCACCTAACTTCTTTACTTTCATCATTTTAACTATGTCATTTTTGGTTAGGTAGTATTATATAACATCGTTAGTGTTACATCATTTTTAGTATATGTTAGTGTTATAAAAATTAATGTGGTAATTAGAATTGTTTAGGTGTCATATAATATTATACTTAGTGTACTATAATAATTGTTATATGTTAGTATGTTGATATGGTAATTAGAATTAACATAGGTTATATGCATTTTTGTTAATAATATAATAGTTAGTTATTAAAACCTCAAAAAATAAAACAGGCAGCCCACTCAAATAAAATAGAAGGTCCATTAGATATAATTTAGAGTCCATTAAAATACATAGAGTCTTTTTTTCATTATAAAAGGCTTGTTAGGCCCGATTACAATTAATCACAAAAGGGGCCCTAACTCCTTATGTTTCTACGCAGATAGGGGACCGTTGGATTAGATAGATCCAACGACATGGATTGAACACGCCTTGCACGTAGGATCCAGCTGGAGGAGGGCAAACAGCCCAACATCTGGACCGTAGATTAGAGGCAATCCAACGCCCAGATTGGCTAATAACAGAGTACGCGGATTGCCACTCGAGCGTGTTAGTCACGTGCCTGACTTTCCAGCTGCCGTCGAACGCTTCGTCTTCTCCGACGCTTCACCCGCTTCGATTACTTCCACCGGCGGAATTATCACCATTTGAAGATCGCCAAAGACAAAAGCAAAAGGAAAATTAGTATCAGATCAAAGAAAGGGAATTTAATCCTAAATCAAAGCCCTATCTGGAACCAAATCAGAAGCAAAATAGGAAAGGTTAATCCCTAAATCAAAGCCGAGGCAAGAATCAAGCTAAATTAGATTCAAAGCAAGGGTGAATCGCGGATCAACAACAAATAAGCCTAAAATCGGAGCCAAGATAGAAGCCTTTTAGATGATAATTAGGGATTCATTATTGGAATTCAAGCATTGTTGTAACTATAAATAGCACTGTAAAATGCATGTAACACCACGACGAATTTGATTCACAAAACACAAAGCATACAAGAAGCATTCAGATTGTAAGCATTCGTTGAAGAAATAAAGCAAGCATTCGATTATGGTAATTTTTCATCTTCTATTCATTTTGTTTAAGAAAGAAAATGGGTTTGTTTATACCTTATTTTGTTTAGAACGTCGTTGTAATTTGATTTCGACATAGATCCGGTGGAAAAAACACGATTTTGGGGTTGCCAAAATCTGGAAAAACTAGGGTTTTTGGGAAATTTCGCTGCCGGTAACGGCGGTCAGCGCGGTGGAAGGCGGCCGACACGACGGATCATCATCATGTTCTTTAGTTCATGAAGAACACGAATGAACTCGTCAGAGGATTTAAAAGAAATTGAGTTTGATCCATTTGGGGAGAGTGGTATAAAATGATATCTCTTTATAATTTTGGCCATTTATAATGACCCGATGAACCGACCCGTACCCGGTTATAACCCGCGCCCTTCTTTCCCTGACCTTATGCCGCAGCTCTTCAATTTTCAATTGTTTCAATTTTGTCATTTTTCTTTTCAATTCGGCACCAAATTTTAAATTGTTTTCAAATTAACCCTTACATTTGGTTTTCTTTTAATTCAGTCCATAATATAGTTTTTTTTGATAAATAAAATTAATTTCCCTTTTCTTTATTTTAATTACTTTGATAGTTAATTTAATTTAAGTATTTTTGTTCATTTTGTTCTTATATGTATATATGTATGTATGTTAAACCTTAGGATTAGGGACTTAAAACCTAGAATAGAGACGTGTATGTTTTAAAACATTCTTCATTTCTAATAAGACACACTTAATTGTATTTAAACCTTAATAGTTAAAATGAATGTAGACATTTTTAGGGTTTAAACACTAAATTCTAAAAAATGATAACACACCTAATCTTCTCTCTGGTTTGCTTTAAAAAGTGAAAACTTAATTAATGTGGTGTCTTATCAAACGGGAGTGACGGGTTAACGCCAAGAGTGTTGGCAGTGATTAAAGTTCATTTCTCAGGCGATAAGGCCGTTAAAGTAGATTTACATTCATTAAGCGGACAAATAAATCAAAATTTTGTGAACTTGCAAATTCCTGTTTTTAAAGCCTTTTTTTTAAATCAATTAGGTACTAGTTTTTGGGCGTTGTGGGGGTGCTAACCCTTCCCTACACGTAACCGATCCCCATACCTGTTTTCTTTGTTTTATGTAGACCAAAATGTTATTTTGATAAATAAAACGTTTTATCAAAATACCCTTGTTTTAAAAGTGATCCAATCATACTTTTTTTTCAAAAAAGATTGGTGGCGACTTTGTGATTTTATAAAATTTTCCAAAACGTCAAAACTCCTAAAAAAGGGTTGCGACAGCTTGGCGACTCCGCTGGGGACATTTTGTTTTTTTAAAAGAAAAAAGGGTCAGGCCACAAATTGTTTTAAAATGTTTTTAGAAAAAGGAATTTGCAAGTTCACAATGGTTTCAACTTATTTGTCTGCTTAATGAATGTAATTCTATTTTACGCATTTAAAAAGTTGTTGCAAAAGTTCTACTCCCGAGCTTCACCCAATTGTTAAGTGAGGGGAAAACACTTTGCTCATGTCAGAGTATTGATTCTCCATATGAGCCTAGCAATTACCTTCGGGACTCATATGCCTCATGTCTTCGTAAGGATACTGATTCTTCGAGAAGACATAGGAAGGGAGTCCTCCTGAGTTGAACTTGGTTCGTTTGAAGCCTATAATGGGTGAGAATGAGAGTAGGGGACAGCAAGGACAACTCGGGTACCTTTTAGAACCCAACCGTTTAATAATTTAGAGCCTACCCCAATAGAGCCGTATGGAAAACCTAGGGTTTTGAGTCTGGTCAAAATCATTGTGGATAATTTGTGGATACATGTTCTCGAGTGTTGGAATGCGCTACCCAGAATTATTCGTGAAATTATTTTGGTGTCTTTATTCTGATTTTTTTGTTTTGTTGTTTTGCATATTTATTCATGCATCATCATTCCATTTCATCGGGTTTTGACATTCAACAAAGCTATTTCTAAAAGTAGATATTTTATTAAACCAATGTTCTTTTGTTTGCATTCATGCATTTGCATCATTCTTCTGTTTGTTTGGTTGTTTTCTTCGCATTGCATTCCATGCATGCATGACATAATAAAAATATAACTTAAATAAAAATGGCAGAAAATCAAAATAACAAAAACAAACCACAAGTACGGTACTCAGTCTCAAGTCAAAGCAATGGAAGACAGAGTGACGTCCTTAGAAAGCAACCATAAGAGTACCCATGATAGGTTGGACAAGCTGGAGACGGATCTGAAGCAATAGATGGAGTTAGTTCATCAAAAGGCATCCATGTTAGGCTTTAAGGACCCAGACACAGTGGAAGTTGGCGAGGAAGCAAATGTTGTGCCAAAATTTCATGGGATGGCCTTTGTTCATCCAAGTATGCAAAGAGAAGCTCAATCTTCAAAGGCTAAGATTTCACCACATTTTATTGAAAACTCGGCTCGAAATGATAGGAAGATAAACTCTGAAGAGGTTATTGTGGTGCCTGATCTAGATAAAATTGCCGATAAAGTGAAAGCTAAGAAGACATGTGAATGTCGCTATGATTAAATCTTTTCAAGAAAGAGGTATATACGGAGGAGTGGATGCCAAGGATTTAAACTTAGTGACTGATCTGGTAGTACCATCAAAGTTCAAGGTTCCTAACTTCGAAAAATATAATGGAACTACGTGCCCTGCAGTACATCTAACTATGTATTGCAGGAAAATGTTGATGTTTCTTGAGAACAAGAAGCTACTTATCCATTGCTTCCAAGACAGTCTAGTAGGACCAACTGTATGCTGGTACACGCAGTTAAGCTGAGTTAACATCAAATCATGGAAAGATTTGTCTAGAGCCTTTAGTGAGCAGTACAAGCATGTTTCAGACATGATTCCAGCCCGTTTAGTTCTGCAAGGGATGGAGCAAAAGCATCATGAGAGCTTCCTACAATACGCACAAAGATGGAGGGATGTGGCTGCCCAAGTCCATCCACCATTACTGGAGAATGAGATCACCCTAATGTTTGTGGAAACATTAAAGGGTTATTTCTATGACCGTATGCTCAATCATGCCACAAAGAGTTTCGTGGACATGCTTATAAATGGAGAGTTGATACTTGCAGCCATGAAAAACGGAAGGTTAGATAGTAGGAAACAAAGAAACCGTACAAAAAGAGAGATAATGAAGTCAATGCCACTAACGTCTACAACCCTAGTTACTCAAAGGGGGTAGTCTTCAACAAACCCAATGTTTCGACCACAGCTCCAACAGTCACAAATCCTCCGAAGGAAGAACGAAGATATCAAGGGAGCTCGAAACCATATTTCCTCCTATCCCAATGACATATGCAGAATTGTTTGCTGAACTGGTCAAATCCCAGATGGTGTTGCCATGACATGTTCCCTCATTCTCACCCCCATACCCACCATGGTATGATGAGAAGGCACAATGTGAATACCATGCAAGAGTTAGGGGGCATACCATTGAAAATTGTACTGCATTCAAAAGGGTAGTGGATGACTTAAGAAAATTAGGGATGTTATCATTTGATACGTCAGAAGAAAAGGGAAACCCTTTGCCAAATCATCAGAAGGCATGTATGAATGCAATCATAGATGAGGAGGATAAGGTGGTTAAGGAATGTGTTGCTGAAGTTAGAGCTCCCATGAGGTGGATATGAGCTCAAATGGTGGCAGTAAGGATGCTGGAAGAAGGAGTCTAGAAGCTGAAAATCGAAGATGAATTATACTGTGAATACCACATGAAGAAAGGACATGAGATTGATCGTTGCTTAGAATTTAGGCAACTAGTTCAAGACAAGATGAATGAAAAAGAACTTGAGTTTTTTTTGGAAAAAAAGACAAGAAATGCATGTTGGACAGATGTGCATTAGAGGAGTCACCCTCTAGAAGAGATTACTCTGGAATAAAGCCTTTAGTTATTAAGGATAAAATGAGAGCTAGTGAACCGGCAAGGGGTGTAATCTCGCGGCTTATAATTAAGGCACCAACCCCATTTCCATATAAGGATAGCAAGCAGGTTCCTTGGAATTACGCTTGTGCGGTGGCAGCTCCGAGAGAAACATCTGTTAAAGAGAAAGAACCGGTCAATGAGGTGACCCGTTTCACGAGGAGTGGAAGGCTCTATTCCCATTCAATAGCAGAGGATAGAGATATAGCGCAATGGAAAGCCGCTGCTGAAGAACCTGAGAAAGAAGATAACAGAGATTTCTTCAAAGAGAAACCGATAGCATATCGTGAGCCTGTAAAGGAATCAAAAGCTCAAGAAATTTTGAAGATTTTAAAACACAGTGAATACAGCGTCGTGGAGCAACTCCACAAGCTTCCAACTCAAATTTCTATGCTTTCTCTACTATTAAGTTTCGAGGGCCACCGCGAGGCCTTGTTAAAGATTCTAAACCAGACATTCATACCAAAAGAGATCACAATTGATAAGATGGACATGTTAGTCAGTAACATTGCTGTCAACAACTTCATTTCATTTAATGATGAGGAAATACCAAGTGAAGGAACGAGATCGTGCAAGGCTTTACATATCACTACCAGATGTAAAGGACATATGTTACCTGGAGTCCTAATTGATAATGGGTCGGCGCCAAATGTTCTACCATTAGCCACACTGAAGAAGCTGCCAATAGATAGTTCTCATATGAGGACTTATCAAAATACAGGTAAGAGCATTTGATGGAATTCAAAAGGATGCGTTAGGGAAAATTGAGGTGCCTTTGCAAATTGGACCAACGATCTTCAATGTTGAGTTCGTGGTCATGGATATATGACGTGTTACAACTTCTTGCTTGGGTGACCGTGGATCCACACAGCAGGAGCGGTCCCATCTACTTTACACCAGAAGCTGAAATTCGTGATCGATGGTCAACTAATAACTGTCGGGGTAGAGGAGGAAATCATTGCTTTAGTAACCACTGATGCACCCTTCATCGAGATCGATGAAGGTGCACTCGAGTGTCATTTTAGGACATTGGAGCTAGTCAATGCAACCTTTGTCACTGAAGGGAGCAAGGTGCTAGAACCGGAATTATCAAGATGTGCGAAGATGCAGGTAAAACAAACGCTTGGGAAAGGAGCTAAAATTGGGAAAGGATTTGGAAGGAGACATTAAGGGAGGCTGTATCCCGTAGCAATCCCAACGAAAAAAGATCGGTTTGGATTGGGCTTTAAGCCCAACAAATGGCAAAGAAGGGCTGAAATTAGAAAACATCAAGAAAGGAGAAGAGCTAGATTGAAGAGATAGGAAATTGAGTGGGAGCCGATGACTTTCCCTCTCCTGAGCCATAACTTTATATTTGGAGGCATGCTGGATCCAAGTGCCCCAATTAGTGAGGAAAGAAAATGAGAGAGCGCTTTATGTGAAGCATTTGAAAAGCTGAGTATTAAAGCTGTGATCAACGAAGAAGAAGAGAACCAGTACCTGTCAATGATTCGCTCTTGCTCTGAGCTTGACAATTGGACCGCTGAAGAAATTCTTGTAATCTTTAATACATGTTCAGAGTAATTCTCAAAACCAAACCCTTTGCTCCAGGCCCGGAGACAATAGAGGATCTTATGTAAATGGCCTATGTCAAACTTTTAATTTGAATTCAATAAAAGATGCACTTCCTTAAATCTTGTATGGTAAACTTTTTTCTTAAATAAACCAAAACCAAATGAAAACCATAAAGTTAAAATCATAACATTCCATTCATTTTGTTTCTTCCCTTTGTATGTAAACTACTATCATAGCCAAAACTAGACAAAGTCTGGTTGAGCTTTTGAAAGAGTTCAAAGATATCTTCGCTTGGTCGTATCAAGATATGCCCGGCCTTGACACCAACATCGTCATGCATAGGCTCCCTATAAAGGAATGATGTAAACCTATAAAGCAAAAGCTAAGAAGAATAAAGGTTGAAACAATCCTCAAGATCAGGGATGAGGTAAAGAAGCAATATGACGCAGGATTCCTCAAGGTAGCCAAGTATCCAGAATGGGTGGCGAATATTGTCCAGTACTGAAAAAAGATGGGAAAGTACGAATGTGTGTTGATTATAGAGACCTCAATAAGGCAAGCCCTAAGGACAATTTCCCGCTCCTACATATTGACACTTTAGTCGATAATACAGTTGGACATTTACTCTTCTCTTTCATGGATGGTTTCTCCGGGTCTAACCAGATTAAAATGTGCCCAGAAAACATGGAAAAGACAACTTTTGTAACACTATGGTGAACTTTTTGCTATAAAGTGATGCCCTTTGGACTTAAGAATGCAGGGGCAACCTATCAAGGGCCATGGTCACCCTTTTCCATGATATGATGCATAGGGAAATAGAGGTATACGTCGATGATATGATCGCCAAATCTCGATGTGAGAAAGAACATCTGGTTAACTTAAGAAAACTCTTCCTAAGACTGAGAAAGTTCCAATTGAAGCTCAACCCGACTAAGTGCACATTTGGAGTCACATCTGGGAAGTTATTGGGTTTTGTTGTAAGTAGAAGAGGAATTGAGATCGATCATGATAAGATAAAAGCTATACAGGAACTTCCCCCACCTCAAACACAAAAGGAAGTTCGAGGTTTTCTTGGACGATTAAACTACATCGCACGCTTCATTTCTCAATTAACAGATAAGTGCGATCCAATGTTTAGGTTACTTAGGAAGAATAACCCCGGGACATGGAATGAAGAATGTCAAGTGGCTTTGGAAAAGATTAAAGAGCAGTTGAGTAATCCTCTAGTATCAGTACCACTTGTTTTAGGGAGACCACTGATCTTGTACCTAACGGTTTATGAAAACTTAATGGGTTGTATGTTTGGGCAACATGACGATACTGGAAGAAAAGAAAAGGCGATATACTACTTGAGCAAGAAATTCACTGATTGTGAACCAGATATTCATTGATTGAAAAACTATGTTGTGCTATGGTCTGGGCAGCTAAAAGGCTAAGATAATTTATGCTTTATCACGTTACGTGGCTAATCTTGAAGTTAGACCCATTGAAGTTCATGATGGAGGCCCCGACTCTATCAGGAAGGTTAGCGCGTTGGTAAATGTTATGATCAGAATTTGATATTCAATATGTGATCCAAAAAATGATAAAATGGAGTGCCATAGAAGACTTTTTGGCAAGTCGCGCTTTTGATGACTATGAAGCATTAAATTTTAATTTTCCTGATGAAGACTTGATGTGTATCTCAGAAGATGATGAAGCTCCAACAGAATCTTGGGTTATGAACTTTGATGGTGCAGCAAATGCGTTAGGGCGAGGTATTAGGGGCAGTTTTGGTTTCACCGGAAGGAGATTATTACCCTTTTACCAGTCATTTGAATTTCTTCTGCACTAATAACATGGCAGAGTACGAGGCCTGTATAATGGGTCTAAGTGAAGCTATAAGGAGGAAAATCCGTACTTTAAGAGTTTTTGGGGACTCTGCATTGGTCATTTATTAGATACGTGGCGAATGGGAGACAAAAGATGCAAAGTTGGTGGAATACCACAAGTTGGTTCTTGAGTTGACCAAAGAATTTGATGAGATCACTTTCAAATATATCCCCAGAGAAGACAACCAAATGGCCGATTCTTTAGCCACCTTAGCCGCCATGTTTAGGGTAAGTGAGGGTTCTAAGATGGTGTTTATCAGGTTACATATGCTAGACTCTCTAGCTCATTGTTATGATGTGGAAGAAGAGATGGATGAATTGCCATGGTACCATGACATCTTGCAATATGTAAAATTCCAGCAATACCTACCGCAAGCTACAGAGAATGAAAATAAAATGATAAGGAGAATGGCATCAAGATATGTCCTTGATGGAGAGATTTTATACAAAAGAAGTCGTGATCAAGTGCTTCTAAGATGTGTGGGGGTGCAAAAGAAGCTCAATTAATTATGGAAGAAGTTCATGAAGGAGTTTACAGAACCCATCCTAGTGGTTTCCCCATGGCCAGAAGGATCATGCGTCTTGGATATTATTGGTCAATCATGGAAGGTGATTTCATCAACTATTCTCGGAAATGTCACAAGTGCCAAATCTATACTGATAAGGTTCACACGCCACCTCAACCTCTTCATGTTATGATAGCCCCTTGGCCATTCTCCATGTGGGGCATTGATGTCATCGGTCAGATTTACCCTAAGGCGTCAAACGAGCATCATTTTATCTTGGTAGCCATTGATTATTTCACGAAGTGGGTAGAGGCAGCCTCGTATGTAAACGTCACCAGATCCACGGTTTGCAAGTTTTTGAAAAAGGAAATTATTTATCGATACGGCTTGCCTGAAAGTATCATCACTGACAATGCCTCTAATTTGAATAACATGATGATAAGTGGAGTCTGTGAGCAGTTCAATGTCAAGCATCGTAATTATGTGGTATATCGCCCGAAGATGAATGGGGCAGTGGAAGCTGCGAATAAGAATATTAAGAAGATTATTGCAAAAATGACTGATACCTATAAAGATTTACACAAGAAGTTGTTGTTTGCTTTATATGCTTATCGAGCCGCAATAAGAACTTCCACTGGGGCAACATCTTTCTCATTGGTTATGGAGTAGAAGCTGTGCTACCCATCGAGGTTGAAATACCATCGCTCCGTGTCTTAATGGAAGCAAAGTTGGAAGAAGCAGAATGGGTTCAAGCAAGATATGACCAGCTTAATCTGATTGATGAAAAGTGGTTTAAAGCACTGTGTCATAGCAAATGTACCAGAGAATGATGATAAGGGCTCACGAGAAGAAAGTTCATCTAAGAGAATTCAAAGAGGGGGATTTAGTGTTGAGGAAAAAACTGCAAATCCAAAGCGATTCTCAAGGAAAATGGGCACCGAATTGGGAAGGATCTTACATTGTAACAAAGGTCTTCTTAGGAAGAGCATTAATTTTAGCAGAAATGGATGGAGACGAACTCCAAAACCCGATAAATTTAGACTCGGTTAAAAAGTATTATGTTTGAAGAGGAGAGAAAGAAATAAAAGAAAAAAGAAAAAGAAAAAGAAAAAGAAAAAAAAAAAAGAAAAAGAAAAAGAAAAAAAAAAAAAAAGAAAAAGAAAAAAAAAAAAAAAGAAAAAAAAAAAAGAAAAAAAAAAAAAAAAAAAAGAGAAAAGAAAAAAAAAAAAAAAGAAAAAAGGGGGTTCAAAATGAAAACCCGCAAAGGGCATTTTGACACCAAAGGAGGATCTGAGTTCAAAACCCATAAAGGGTGGCTCAGGTAATTTGCAAAAGTGGTTCTTCCGCAAATCGATACCTGGAAGTTTTATATCTTTCGCATAATCGTTATTTCCAGGGTCTGCTTAGCATATTGGACATTCAATGCATCTTATGAAGTCATGACATGAGGAGTTTTGGTTTTTGATATCTAAATGTCTATTCCTTTCCTTGTAATTTCTTTTTTGTTTGCCACAATATTAATAAAATTTTGTTGTGTAGACCTTTTTCTTTTCCTCCTTTGACATCTTTCCATAAAGCATTTTGCATTGAAATGAGAATTAAAATTTGGCATCACTTGAAATATACAAAAGATTTTTAGCATTACTTTGAAATTTGTCTAGAAGGGTATTGGAACTATGAGGTATTCCATGGTCAAATTTGGAGCTTAGGACATAAAAAACAGCAAACTTATTAGGAGATTCAAGATGAAAATAGGTTTTGTTGCAAATCTCTGCGGATGACCCTCAAGAGATGCTTTGACATTACCTTAAGGCAACATGTTGCAAAACAAAGATGCTTATACGAGATAATTTGTTTTCTACAACAATGAGAACAATTTTACAGACATTGGAGGAAATAGTTAAGGATATGAGACATTGGAAGAAAATCAGGATTCTAGGAAGCCTGTCACTGAACATTGATGTATCAACTACAATGATAACTTGACAAAGGCTAAAAGAGTGTTGAAGAATATGAGGATAAAGTCAGTCCTTCCAACTAGGATTACAAGATAACTGGATTAAGCGAGCAAACGTGTAAAGATCATAAGCAAAGAAGTACTAAGAATGAGAATGGTAAAGCATAAATGATGGAGATGACTCTCTATGATTGTTTTGTCATTCATCGTAGCATACAATTGCAAATTTTAGATGATTTCCCATGCGTTAATGCGTTCCCCATATCCCCACGAGAGTTTTGCTCTTAGGTGTCCTATCAACAAGGAGCTTCCCTATTTGAAAAATTAAGGCAGAAGTCATAGGAAATGATGAATGTATTGTCTAAAGTAATGTTGAATCCATGATGTGCCATGGAAAATGAAGGGGTTAAGAGTAGGCAATGGTGAAGATTACTTTCCAAGGAATGGTTGATGGAATTTTAAATACAAGAAATTGGTGAAGTCAACTAGTATTGAAGGATAAGTTATTGCAAGCTTTCTTAGTGCAAAGCCTTTCAGTGTAGAAAAATGAAAGAAAGTCACACCGTCTTTTCTAATAGGATGGACCAAAACAAACACACCATTTGTTGACAGAGTTGAGAAAATGTTTGAGATGATACAATCCAAGTTTCCCGAGCTTCACAGTTTCTTTTTGGTTGAGAACCTTGTTTGGTGGGATTCGGATACCCAAAACGTGTTGCAACACTATGGTAAGTGAAGTGATGAATGGAGGTTATCGATGGTTTATGACCTGAGCCATATTCATATATGTAAATACTCAAGGGGGATTCTGAGTAGGGGTGTATATTTCGATGTTACGTGACCCGGCCTCACCCGGAGTGATGTACCGATGCTTTGTGACCCGACCTCACTCCTATGTTTTTATGGTATGGTATGGTTGAGCCTTGTATGCCCGTTTGATTTTGAGATGAGATTTGCATGTGTTTAAGTGACTAGCATAGCGCCAAGTATCTTTTGATTTCCCATGTCACCTTACTTCTTACATGGTTATGTTTATGATTTGTGTGAAGCATGATAGAGTAGAGGTGTATCCACTAAGCTCTATGAGCTCAGCATTTGGAATCGTTGTTTCCTTATGCAGGTTTTTAGGTGGTTGCGTTGCATCCAAGGAGCCCATCAGAGTAGGATTTCAGTTCATCGGTGTGATAAAGAGTACAATACTTAGGATTATCGGGCAATGTATTCATAGGACCCTTGATTTATGTCTGTAACTCTATTGGATTTATTGATCATGTCAAATGCTTTTAATTACTTATTTTAATTGGAGCTCCCATGCAAACGATTTAAACTATTTTGTATTGACCTATTTTCTAAAATGATGTTGGATTTTATGGAATTGATTATATTTTGAGCTAAATCTAGTTGCAAATCTTATAAATGGGTTGGGATTGAGGCCCAAGTGTGGCGTCGGGTGTAATCCCCTCAACCCGACCTAGACGTCCGACTGAATCGGGTGAGCTACATTAGGTTTGTCGATTCAAACCCGAATTAATTAACTAAAATTAGGTCCATTATTTTTTCTTTTTATCTTGTCTAGATGCGACATTATGTCCTAAGTGTGCATGCTAGTAGTGGGTGAATTGTCAATGGTTACAAGCATAAAAAAGGCAACCGATTTCACATATACACATTTTAGGGACTAAAATGTAAATCTGGAAAATTATATAGACTTAGTTAAAATTTGGGTTTCCAATCCTAAATTAATCAGATTACATGCTTGCTTGCCAAATTTCAACTCAAAACGATAATCCAAACTCATACAATTGCATTCAAGAATATTAGGGACCAAAAATGAAAGAATCATAAACTCTCAAATAGTACATTAACTAAATTAACGATAATCGGTATGGTTACGCGGGCACCCATACCGATACAAGGCTTCATTCCAATAGGTTCGTACCGCTATAGGTCCAAGGCGTATCGATACGCTGGTACATTTATAAAACACTAGATTCCAGTGGCTAAAACCCGTACCGATACGACCTCCCGTGTACCGATCCCCAGGCCTAATTTCAACTTATGCGTACCGATACGAGGCCCCACGTATCGGTACTCTATAACCTAAAATGTCCAATTTTGCTAGTTTTTCATTCAATCATGGATTTAAACTTGCTTTAACAAGCCATAAACATGTACACCACTAAACTATAGGTCAAACCATGCCAGAATACCAAAGGAACAAGATCAAATCATAGCAACATACTTCAATCATATATCTAGAGGCATGCTTCCTAAAAACCAATCCATCCAACACACCAAAATGTAAATCCACATAAAAAACGAACATATAAAGCCTCACACAACTCCACAACAACATTATAAACTTTTACATAACGGAAGTTTAGCAAATAACCCTCTCAAAGAACAATGCACCCCATTGCCTTTATTACTACTAGTCTAGTTCAAAAACCATACTTTCGAATAGTTTAAGTTCTTGGATTCCCCTTCGCATGCTCGCTGCCTCCAACCTTTAATTCTATGCATTGATGGACAAAGAGAGGGTAATCACACTAGGCTTAGTGATGAGTGCTCAAAAACAAAACACCATCAATGCATTTAAAATCGGTTTTTAACTCATATTGAGATCACCATTTAAAACATATTTCAAAACATCATGCCTTACAAACCATGCACTTAACATTTCCAAAAATATGCATATTAAACCATATGCAACATGTATCATGGATCAACAACAAAATCCTATTTGCAATCCCTCAATTTAAGCTTTCCCATGCATAACAACCCATATGCAAGGCTTAAAGAGTAAACATGTATAAACCAACATTATAAAACATAATCCATCAACATGATACACTATCAATTATATTGAATTTCAAGTGATCATAAACCTATCCCACTTTAAAAAATATTACATCGGATACACAGATTCAACAAGTGTCCTCTTAACACTTCATACAATCTCAACCGAAATTAAGGTAAGATCAAAACCGGGTACCATCTGTTATCACTAATTTTATCCGGGGCGTTAACCCGTCTTTGTATCTTATATTTTGCAATAAAGGGCTTTGTTTATCTACTTTATCTATTTCATTAAGTATGTATCGTTAAAGCTAAAAGAAACAAAAGATGTTATTAGAATTATGTGTTTATTACAATTAAGTATTACAATTAGTCTTTTATTATTACATATTAGTGATATAATACTATCTATTATCATGTTTGGTTATTATTATATTATTACCCAATTAGAAAACCCTAAAATACTATTAGTATATTATATTAGAATTGTTATATAGTATTTTAATTATTATTAGTATTATATAATTTAAATCTTAAAAAAAAAAAACTTAGTTAAATAAATAACAACCAATTTTATTAATGTTTATAATGTCTATATACAAATAAATAAAGCCCAATATATATATAACAGTTAATATTAAGCCCAAGTTCATTACATAGTCCGTTAATAAACAAAAAAAGAAAAAATTAACTATTATTACATTAGGCCTGTTAAGGGGCCCAGAACTAAAACCCTAGATTGATAATCCATGTTCTCTTGCGCAGCCGGATTTGGTGCGTCTGATCGAGGGAGATCGTCGGTCTAGATTGCCCATTGAACGAAACCCTAACGAGCCCACACTTGGATGCCACACCGCAGTGTCCCGTCTGTTGGGTCGAGATCTCCATCAACGGCCAAGATCACATCTGCTGCGCGTGCGGTCCATGACCGGCCCAATTCCTCACGCGCGCCTGACTCCTCACTGCCGCTGTTATCCTCCTCCACTACGCATGAGTTTGTCCAAATCCGGTCCCCTCCTCCACTGCCAACCGCGCGTGCAAGGAAAACAAAAAAAAACTACATTTCAAACAGTGACAATTGTTATGATTGAAGTGTGCTTGACAAAAGGTATAAAAATGAGTATTGGGAATGTATAAAACAATGCCAAGTTGAGTCTTTTTTCATGCAAGTATACACGGTCGACAAGTAATACAACAGTTAAGCTGAGTATCGATCCCATATGGATTGTCTTGGAATTTAATTGTTCAATTGTTACTTGCATTTGGGGTGAAAAATGATTATTTTGGAAAGTGAATTTAAAAGAAAATAAAATAAAAGAAAACAACGTTGACAAGGAGAGCTTGAAAAAGTGGATGATGGGCGTTGGCAAGGAATGCATAGTTTTCACGTTATTTATGATATGCCAGCCTTTAATAATGTCATGCTTTGGCAATGTTTTATTGAGCAGATTCAAAAGATGGTCATTGCCTCCGTCGATAGCAGCGCCTTAAACTAATCATGTAAAAACCCCTATATGTCTATAGTGCATGTTTCCCATTAATTAATTTAGTGTAGTTCCCATCTTTACTCTCTAAGGGGTAGACTCACTCCCGAAGTAAGTTCCTCTACTTGAACATCTTCTGTCGAAGCTTCTCACCTTAGAATTTGGCAAGTAATCGTTGCCTCCCAAGTCAGTTATGATATTGAGTTGCAATAAGCAAGCTACACTAGCCGTCACTTGGCATAGAAGTTTTGGAAAAAGTAAAGAACATTGCCAAATGAATAAAACTTTATGCCGAAGCATTCTTAATTAATAAAAGCAAGCTAAAAACAACGTTTCATCCATCCACCCCTCACCAACTATTAAATTAGTTCATGATAAGGGGGTTAACCATAAAATAAACTTCATCATTTGCAAACATCATCTTCAAAATTAAAATAAATCAAAGGAAAAAAGGGAAGAAAGGGGTCGATCGACGCAGCCTCACTTGCTCCAGCCCTCCTCGGTGTGGCTACTCCAGCCGGTGGTAGAAGTGATCAGAGATGATCCTAAGCTAGCTCACTTGAAGTGTGTTGCGTCCCTCCTCACTCAAGGGTTTTACCCCCACGATCTCACACACTTTGATCTTCTCCATCGGTCTTTAAATAGGCGTGCAAGGAAGAGATAAGAGATAAAGTCTTATTCGATCTGTATGATAGCTTATTAGGCTAGGGCTGACGTCATCATGCCGATGTTGCCTTGGCATACAAGCTTGGCATGTCTTTGCCAGCATAGCTTGGCATCACTTTATCCGCTATTTTTTCGGAAGTTGATCTTTTTGCGATCTTTTAGAAGCCTGATCATGTCCTATTTTTTTGGGGTTCAACATCCTCTTGACATGACATCAAGTTCACTTCTCTTCCAACAAGTGCTTGGAACTATCTGGTCCTCTTGTGCCAACAACACTCGGCATTCTCTCTGGCATTCCTTACTGCGCTGCATTCCTGTGCCAAATACTATGCCAAACCTGCAAAATTGCCAACAAATCAACCTTTCATGCTAGCATAGACAGAAGTCTTAACTCCTTATGTAAATGCATGATTTTAATATCCTAATGCAACTAAATGTACCTAAAAACAAGAAAAAGCATTGTAAGATTAGCATTAAAAGCAATACTTTTAGAAAGGTAACAACAACCATATCGGATAATTTCAGAGGCAAAGGCATGCAAAAGATCGAACGAATACAAACAAATGGAAAAGGCAACCAACATGATATCTCATAGTTGTTTTTCTTTTTTCCAAAAATTATGTAAATCAAGGGCTATATAACGAAAGCCCAAACATTGTAAACTCGAGGGGGAATTTCAAGAGAGGAATACACAATGCAAAACTTTTGAGGTACATGTCCTCCTATATTTCATTTGTATATACATACAAGAGAAGGGCTAGGGGGTCCTAGTTTTACCTTTGTCACTTCCAGGCTGACGATAATCCTCTCGGCCTCTTTGTGGCCGTATATGGTGAGTCTGCGGGGGTAGAAAACTAAATGGGTTTCCCATTTTAAAAATAAGAAAATGGGCGCTCGATTTTTGTTTAAAAAAGGGGTGGGATCTTATCATTTTATAGAGATTAAAAGGTCGGATCTAGGGTCTAGAGATAAAGGAGAGTCATTTTGGCTACTTTTTGGGCCATTTAGCATAATAAAAAAGACAGCTTACCAAACTAAAGTCCTGTCCAAGGAAGAATGAGCCATCATATGTTTTACGAGCATCTTCCAAGTAATCAAAAGTAACACCTAAAGCAAGTACAAAGTTTCAGCTGGTTCTTATTGAATTATCTACAAAACAAGAGAAAAAACTGACGAAATAGAAGCTTTTTTCAGACTAACTAGTTTCTTTTATTGGATCTCCTTTAAATGAAGTAAATATTACTCTAACAAATTTGTAAACATATGACAACAAATCCTCAAAGAACTTCTTCTTAGCAAGATCCTAAAACATTCTTAAAAGATTACTTTGGTTAGTATAGTTGGAAGGAAACCTTCACCAACCGATCTTACATTGGGTGAAAGTGAAGGTCCTTCAAAGTTGCTATCCACATATTTAATCAGACCAAGACTCTGCCCAATGACTTTGCCATTATGTTCCAAGGATGGCACCTGAAGGTGAAGTTAATTGCATTGTAAATAACAAGGGGAAAAAAGGGTTCATAAAGCTTAAACATTTCATGGTGATCCCATGGTGATGGGAAATTCTTGCAATTTTATAGTCAGGCATATGACCTTTAATTTTATAGTCATGCATGGAAATTAATTAATTTAAACCCTAAGAATGAGGTATTTATTAATTTTGATATTTGTGTTGTAACAGTCCTGGTTCAATGGATGTTGACCAAATATTTGAATAATTCCTACCATCCGAAGGTAAACTTAAATTAAAAGTTGACAAATCATGCCTCATATTTAAATGCTTGCATCACGCATAAAGGTGATGTATGAAATTTAAACCATGAATTAACACGGTAGTATGCCTTATTCGATGTCGGTTTAATCTATGTTCTGTTGTATTGTCACCCTTATTAATTAAATATTTAATTAATTTGGATCCATCAATTTGACTAAGCCTACTTAACTAGAGCCTATACCAATTGAGAACACTTAATTAGAGTTAATTTGAATTTCATCTATTTCCATCGATTAAAAGAAATATATGATTTGGTATCGATTTCGGGCGTGGTGGGGGTGCTAAACCTTTGCTACACGTAACCAACTTCTGAAACCAATTTCACGAATCTCTGGTTTTGGGGTGTCTTGTCTACCTTATCCAAGTGACCGATGGCAACTCCAAGTCCTCTTATTTTCCAAAAGAACAAAAAGGATTTTCCAATTTCAAAAAGAGGTCGCTACAACATGGAGACTCCGTTGGGGAACCATTTTATTTTACAAAACAAAAAGAGAGTTAAGCCAAAAATCATATTTTTACTCTTATCGATGGAAATTCTAAAATTTATGTGGACTTTAATTGATTTGTTTTTTCTCAAAGATGACACTTTCATTAAGTGGGATTTAATAATTAGTAGTTTTGCGTTAATTTCTCATTCAATTTATAAGGAATCACTGACATGTGTTGCATCATGATCATCAAGCTCTATACCCAAGCTCTGTCCCTTCAGTGGGAGTGAAACACCATATACCCACCTGAGTAGCCCTCCACGGGTCGGTAAGTCACTTATGAAATCCACGTCTTTGACATGTGAGCAACCCTCCACGTCACTAGGTCATGTTTTCCCTCGAACCAAATCCAATTCTCAAGCTTGTAATGGGCCATAATTGGGGTTCTTGTTACCTTAGTAGGTGATAAGATAGGTTTAGGTACCCTTGTCTAGAACTAACCCACATGTGTGAGAATCTAGGAAGCCCACCCCCATCAGAGCCATGCGGACAACCATAGTGAACTAGAATTCATATGATTAAGGGTTTCTTTTTGCATTCGCCTTTTGCGTAATTTTTTTGTACTTATCCTTTTTTATTTTTGAATTTATTGTTTATTTCGTGAACTGACACAATTCTTTTTGTCTCATGTATTTTCCTTTTTATTTTGCATATTTTGTCATATCATGAAGAGCACATTGAGTCAGAAATAGTCTAAAATTAAAGGCTCGATCAATGGGAGATTTGGTCCGTAGCAGCGACGAGAAGAATTCTGATGTAAAAGTATGGTCAGAAGGAGAACAACTCCATGATGGAGATAATATTTCTGCCAGGTTTGGGTTTGCGATGTCAACCGAGACTTTCATGAACACGGAGTATAATGATGTGTTCGGATTAAGGTCGATTTGGAGTAGTTGGGATGTTGAGACAAGAGATGCTTTCAAAGGAGAGTATGGCGACATTGCATACTTGTTAGATGTTTCCGTCGATCAATCGCTACTTCAAGCCTTAGTGAGGTTTTGGAATTCAGCCTACAGTTGTTTCACAGTTGGCAACATCGATTGGACCCGACAATTGAAGAATACCGAGCCTTCATAAATTGCAAAAGATCAACGAGAACCGTGTCTATTCAAAACCAAGCAACAACAAATCCTTCTGGGCTAAGCTTGGTAGGTTCTCAGATACTTTTCTATCTTGGGTCAACAATCAGGTTACAACTTGGAACAAGAGAGAGCATCTCAAGTGGGAAAGAATTTTGGCCTTAGCTTCGGTACATCCCATGGGTCGAGTTCAGCGGGACCTTTTTTCTCTTTTGATAAATGGGTTAGTGTTATTTCCGAAGGCCTTGGGACTTATCGACCTATCATTGTTGGACTTGTTCGATCGCTTAGGTGGAGGGACCAATTTGGTACCCTTGATTTTGGCAGAAACTTTTCAGTCTTTGAGGTTTTGTAGAGGGCACAAAGGAGGTCGTTTCTGAGGATGCCCCTAGCTTTTGACCATTTGGCTTTACAGTCACTTTTGGTCGGACGTTCGTTTCGCAAGACCTATTTTTGATGGCAAATTCTCACCATTAGAGGAGTTTATATGAAAGGGGGATTGGCTGATCAGGAGATTCGAGGAGGTTTCGATAGACCTTTTCCAGCATCTAAAAGATAAGGACATAGTTTGGAGAGCTCCGTGGCTATCGGTGAGGAATATCCTTTATAGATGGGGGGAGTACTCTTGGGTACCGTTACTTGGTCTTTGAGGGCATACAACTTATGCATCCCTTTTAGTTTCGAGGCAATATGGTTCTAAGCAGTTCGTGCCGGCCACAAGAAGATTGAACGAGTTCAACATGGACTACGAGACTGAAAAAGGCTACAAGGGGAATATGTACAATGTTTCTTCGGCTTGGAATGACGCGAGACGAGTTAAGATCATGAGCACTCCTTACGAGGTCACCCTCGAGTATAAAGTATGGTGGTTCAAGTGCGTCAACGACAATATTCCTAAGTTGGATCCGAAAAATAGGAGGTATGTTGAAGAAAGGTTGGCTACGCTCCCCACTGAAGCCGATTTGATGGAAAAGCAGCTCAAAGAGGAACAAAAGAGGTTTATTCAGCTCAAAGAGAAAGCCAATCAAGATAGGTTCAACTTTGAATTAGATAAAACAAAATTTGAGGGGGAGATTAGAGGCTGCAAAAAAGAAAGGATAATTTGGAACTTGAGCTCAAGTTGGAGAAGGAGGAAATTTAAAAACTGCAAAGGCTAAACAAGAGCAAGAGAGTCACTGAGGAAGGGTCAAGTGGAGGATTAGAGCTTCAACTTAAGGAAGAGAAAGCAAAAGTTGAGACTTACAAGAGGAAATATTACAAGCACAAGGACCAAGTGCTCTCTATGACACAAGAGATGGAAAATCTATGGATCTCTCACTCAAGGTATCTTGAAAAGGAACAACACTAAAGGGAAGCACTGAAAGCTCAAGTAAAGTGTTTAGAGAAGTCTCTCCTCAAGCATAAGGGTTCTACCCGAAGATTGGAATCTAGTAGCTCAGAAAACCAGGCATTGAAGACCCATATTGAAGAATTGGAAATCGAAGTTCAACAATTCAATGACCAAATAAAAAGTTTTAGAGGGGTAATTCAAGTGTATCAGATGCTGACTTTAGAGTGACTACGGTTTGCCGCGTACACTATTTGGAGGCAAGAGCAAGAGTTGGCACATTTGATGACTTAGATTTAAGAGGTCGCCCAAAAGTTATTATTTCTAGCGGAAGATGCTACTGAGATTCAAGACTGTGTGGATGATGAATCCGAGGAGGAAGAAAGGATTGTTTGGATCTTGAGGGAGATCATCGACCTAGATGCTAGCTTAAGAGTGGGTTTCTTTGGTTATTGTAACGAAACAATGTTTCCATTAGTGCAAGTTGTTTAATGATGATATTTTCCGAACTCAGTGTCGCTCTTTGCATTCATGCATAACACAATTATTTGCATATTTTTTTAATTACTAAAATTAATTAAATTTCTTATTTTAGAAAACTTTTAATTCCTTAAATTGCAATCATTCCACACCCATATCACACTCGATTACAAAAAAGGATAATGGAGGAAAGTTTTGCAAAGTTGAAAGCTGATCTAAGAGGCCACTTGGAATGGGCTCAACAAGAACTAAGGGACACCATCATCAAGTCACAACAAGACATGATGAAGGAAATATCTTAGATGATACAATCCAATCTAAGAGGAAAGGGTGCTGTCGAGAACCCAACCCAAGACTTGGGGGATCGTTCGTATGCCCCAATCTTTAAGAACCCTCTCTTTATTAACCATTCACCTCCGCAAGGGGTATATTCTCCTCATCAGGATGGTGCCTCCGCCCCTAGCTCAGCCGGGCGTGACATTCAGAAACATTGAAAATGTTGGAGATAGCATCCTAGATTTTGATGAGTTGAAAAATTACACCTAGTGGAGGTAGAGTTCTCAAAGCAGTTGGAGGACACTCAGAAGGACCTCGAAGAAAAGTTTCGGGTAAAGAAAGATGAAGAAGGTCCCTACGGAGTAAACGCTAGAGAGCTTAGTTTGGTCCTAGATTTAGAAACCCCATACAAATTCAAGACCCTAGAATTCGAGAAGTTTGACGGGACGACTTGCCCCACTACAAACCTGACCATGTTTTGTCAGAAAATGGACAAACAATGAGAAGCTATTGATTCACTGCTTTCAAAGATAGATTAGTGGGATCCACCTCGAGGTGGTACAACCAGCTAACACGAGCTCAAATCAAGTCGTGGAAAGATTTGGCCAAAGCTTTCACCAACCAGTACAAACACATAACTGAAATGGTTCCTAATCGACTTCTGTTGCAAGGAATGGGGCAAAGACATGATGAAAGCCTTAGGGAGTATGCTTAGAGGTGGCGTGATGTAGTGGCACAAGTTTAGCCCCCGCTTTGTGAAAACGAGATCTCTATAATGTTCGTGGACACACTAAAGGGGACACTCTATGGTCGTTTGATCAGCAATCCTATTAGAAATTCCATAGAGATGGTTATGACCGGCGAGTGCATCAAGAATGCCATTAAGAGTGGGAGAATTGACGAGGGAGAACCGTTACAGAAGCACTACAAGAAGAAGGATCATGAGGTTAACAACACTTATGAGGCCGTCAAGAACCTCACCATCGCCCAACCCCAAGCCACATCAAGGCATGCTCGAACTTTCAACAAGATAGAAGACATGAGACCTAAGAGGGAAAGTAAGAACAGGTCCTTCACCCCCTACCAATTTCATACAAATAACTTTACTCTAGTTGTATAAGGCATATCTCATTCGGCCTTACCATGTCACACCTTTCAACCTACCTTACGCGGTGTGGTATGACCCTAAGGCACACTGTGAGTACCACATCGATGTTTTGGGACATTCAATTAAAAACTACGTAGCATTCAAGAAGTTCATTTAGCATTTGATCCAGACCAAAGTCTTGCAGTTAGGGGAGCCAAGCACGGCTATCAACCTCATACCAAATCATGGGGGGCAAGGCGTAAATGCTATTGAAGAAGAGTATGCTTGAAAAGCTAAAGTGAGTGTGTCTGAGGTTTAGTCTCTGTTGAGATGGGTTTTCCAGCAGTTGTGCATAGCGCGTCTCATCAACCGAGGAATGTTAGTCGTGATGAAGGGTTGTGGACCATACTGCGAGTATTATCACTCGGGGGAACATGAGATACAAGATTGTGGGGAGTTCCGCCAATTAATTCAGAAAATGATGAATAATAAAGAAATCGAGTATTTTGAGGAAGAGGAAGGAAGGACTCTGAAGTCTGTGCGTCGGAGAATCAAGATGCCAAGTATAGCACAAAGAGACCCCCTTGTCCTTAGTTTCAAGTCAGTTGAGAAGAGTGCCCCTAAGGTGGCCCCCAAGGTTATAATTTCGGCCCCGACGTCCTTTCCTTTCAAGGATACACATTTGGTTCCATGGAAGTATACCGCTAGCGTTTTGGCACCAGTGACCTCCAGCTCACAAGAAGGTACAAAGGTAATGACATGGACAAAACCCGCTCTAGAAGGGCCTGTAGAATCGAGTCTCGAAGGGGTAAATAGTGTAGGGCATTTCACGAGAAGTGGATGGTGCTATAGTCTCGAAGCACCCAAAGTAGCGGAAGAATAGAAAGAAGAAAGTAAAGAAACCGAGGTCAAATCTGAGAAGATATTCAGAGAGGAACCACCCCCAAAGATCAAGGAACTAATCACAGAGACCTAGGCTCAAGAATTTTTGAGATTCTTAAAGCACAACGAGTACAATGTCATTGAACAACTTCAAAAATAGCCAGCTCAGATTTTGATACTTGATCTCCTACTCAACTTAGAAAAACATCACGATGCTTTGTTAAAGGTTTTAAACCAGACTTTTGTTACAAGTGATATTTTATTTGGGAATTTAGATCGAATCATCAACCATATCACCACCGACAATTACATCACCTTTAGCAACGATAGGATACCGACATA
This sequence comes from Hibiscus mutabilis, assembly GCA_019671005.1. Classification (NCBI taxonomy): domain Eukaryota; kingdom Viridiplantae; phylum Streptophyta; class Magnoliopsida; order Malvales; family Malvaceae; genus Hibiscus; species Hibiscus mutabilis. The sequence goes on from CM033712.1 coordinate 61,996,660, forward strand.
AGGTAGGGGGTCCACCAAGGCCCCGGCAGCTTTGAACAACTTGATAAACCTTGGTGCTTCTTTCGTGTCCGGGGTTACGAAAGGTCAGAGAGTCGCGGCTTCGGTAGCTAAGTCATTCACACACCTTGTAGCTCGTTGTATGTCCACCATTAGGGTCTCGTGTGTATACTTTGGCACTACACGCTTGCTCGGCAAATCGTTACTTCGGATCTATTGATTAATCTCTGACCGATGTCGCGCGACTGGATCGATGCCGTCCTTTCTAAGACATCTATTTTCCATGATGAAAGATTTTCTAATCGGGCAAACCACTTGAATCAACGCCTCTATGTAATGTGGATGCAATGATAATGCAACAAAAGTATGTGTAACATAAAAATAAAAATAAAACACAAAAAAAGAGTTAGTACCGGATAAAAATAATAAATACATAAATAAAAGGACAAATTAAATAAGGTAAACAAAAAAAAACCTATTTATCCCGTCTCAAACACCTAAGGTTATCCGCATGGCTCTAAAAGGGTGGGTTTCTATATGTTCTCTACATGTAGTGTTGGTGCTAGGAGGTACCCAAATTGTCCTTGTTGTCCTCTACTAAGAGTAGCAAGGCCCCTGATCATCACCCATTATAGGCTCCTTTCAACCGGGTTTAATTCAAGGGGACCCACTCGTTTATGCCTGCACGAAGGAACAATATCCTTACGAAAGCATAAGGTACTCGAGCCCCGAAGGTACTTGCTAGGCCTACACGGGAGAACGATATCTCCACGAAAGCATTAGCGTTTTCCCCCACTTAAAAAACAAATTTATATGCCAAATTTTAAATGCGTTAAAATAAACGCACAATTACAACCGAATATTAATTTAATAGTCACTTTAATCTGGAACTTCTAATATTATTAAAGCGGTAATTATTTTAAAAAAGCTTGACTCTCTTTATTTTGTTAAAAAAAATAAAAAAATCCCCAGCGAGGTCGCCATCTGTAGCGATGTCCCTCACGCTAAAAAACGAGTTTTCGAAGTGTTTGTGGTTTTTCGGATATAAAAATATTTATTCCGTGGGGTTTTAAAAACCACGTTTTATTTAGAAATTTGAGTCACCACTGGCCACTTAGGTAGGCTGGACACCATAAAACCAGAGATTTGAAAACTATTGGGTTCGGGAGTCGGTTACGGATGAGGAAGATTAGCACCCCCACATTGCCCAAAATTGGTACTTTAATAATTACCGCTTTATTAATATTAGATTTTCCGGATTAAAGTGACGATTAATTTGAAATTTAGTTGTAATTGTGAGTGGATTTTAAAGGCCCCGTTATCCGAGAGTAAACGCCCAACCACTATCACTACGCCTGATACTGGCCCCGTTTACGCTCGGATAAAAGGGCACCGCATTGATAATTTATATTCCATTATGCAACCTTAGAAAGCAAAATAAATACAAAGCGATAAAAATATAAATAAATACTAATATAATAAAATACTAATCTATCATAAATAAAATACTAATATGAAACATACATACATAAATATTAATCTAACACATAAAACAAATCTAACATAAATAAAACATTGATCTAAAACACAAATAAGTATTATTCTAACACATAAATAAAAACAAATCTAACATAAATAAAATATTAATCTAAAACATAAATTTAAAACATAAATAAATACTAATCTAAAACATACATACATAAATACTAATCTAACTCATAAAAACAAATCTAATATAGATAAAATACTAACATTCATAAATATTAATCTAACACATAAAAAAAACAAATTTAACATGAATAAAATATTAATATAAAACATAAATTTAAAACATAATAAATACTAATCTAAAGCATAAATAAACATACAAAGTAAAAAGAACACAATTTTAAATTAACTAATACTTCATTAAATCATAAAAATTATAATACAAATAAAAAGAGAAGAAAATATACCTAACTAGGAGCTCGAATAACGAACCCCGACTGAACCCCACCGAGATCTACCACGACCTCTCCAAAAATATTAACTAGATCGGACCTAAAATAGGACCCCGATCGAACCGACTAGGACCGAGGGCACTACCCCGGTCCTTGGCTAGCCGGGAGCTAATGCCCCCTTATTTGGCCTTGCCATGGCCGATTGTTCTCTCCCAAATTGCTTCAATCCTATGCCTATTTATAGGCGATTTTAGGGGTGGAGTGGGGGATTTGAGTGACGTGGAGCTTTAGGCTCCACACCAATTCCTTTTTTTTACCTTTATATATATATATATATATTTTACCTTTTTTATTAATTTTTATATTAATAATACTACCATTAAAATAATACTAATAACACTAAAACCCGGTAAAAAATGAGTGATTACACATAGGAGTGGGTCCCCCTAAGTTGAACCTGGGTCGTTTAAAGCCTATAATGGGCGAGAATCAGGGGCCTTGCTACCCTTAGTAGGGGACAGCGAGGATAATTTAGGAACCCTTTTAGAACCGAACTTGTGTGAGAATTTAAAAGCCCACCCATTTTGAGCCATGCGGAAAGCTTAGGTTTTAGAGTTCTATCAAGATCAATTCTATGCACTAATCCTTTGTCCCCCTCTTGCTTGCTTGTTTTGTATGTCTGTCCATTTCATCATCATTCCATTCCTAGAGGGGGTTGATTCTTAAGACATTTTCTCGGTTAGAAGAAACTTTTTGACCATAGATGGGAGATTCTTTCAGAAAGAAGAGGATAGTATGGATGTGTATCACTGGTCCAGGGTCAACCAAGAAGCATATGGGGATAGTCTGAAAGGTGATTATGTGACAGAAACTTCAGAGTATGCCCACATCAGTGCCAAATAGAATAATGTTCGAGAGCTACGGGAAATTTGGGAGCATTTTGATTACACAACTAAACAATTGTTCCTTCAAACCTTCGGTGACATAGCATATTTGTTGCATATAGAGGTAGATGAACATTCCTCAAAGCTCTAATTCAGTTTTGGAATCCTAGATATTGTTGTTTCACATTCAATGGTGAGGATATGATGCCTACACTAGAAGAATACTCTGCACTTTTCAACATGCGTGAAGTGAAGAGGGACTGAGTTTATGCTAAGCCACCCAAGAACAAGAACGCTTATGTGATGCTCCAAGCTCTTGCCGGTATGGGTGAAGGGTGGGCAAAAGGCTTGATACAGAAAAGAGGGGGCATATTCTCTTTCCCATGGCGAAGTATCCAAAACATAATTCTCACTCATCCTGATAAAGAAAAAAGGGTGGACCTGTTAGCGATTGCAATATACGGTCTTGTTATCTTCCCGAGGGTGTTGAGCAGAATTGATGTGGCTATGTTAGATCTTTTTGAACAGTTGAAGAGAGAGACCAATCCAGTGCCAATGGTGCTTGCCGAAACCTTCATTTCCTTGAACACATGTCAGAAGTTGGAAGGTGTGCATTTCAGAGGATGTGCTCAATTGCTTCAGGTTTGGGCCCTTAGCCACTTTTGGAAATGCCCAGCCTTGACTTTGCCCAACATATTCTCTCCACTTTGGGAGTTTCTAAAGGAAAAATGGCGGTGTTGAAAAGGAAGAAGTGGATCGATGTTTTTCGGGACCGTCGTGATCAAGATATTATTTGGAGGGCTCTATGGCTGGGACACACCCAGGTTCTGTATAAATGTGGGGATTATAATCATCTTATTTTGTTGGGCTTATGGGGTGGAATCGGTTGTGCTCCTTTGCTGGTATTGCGATAATACAACATCCGCCAGTTTGTTTTTTTCACAGCAGGCCTTGATTCAACAGAATTTGAGTTTCAAGGGGAGTTTAGAGAGAAGGTTCATACCATTAATGATTCATAGAAGCACGGATACCGTATAAAAATGGAACATGGTAGAGATCGTACATTTACCCCTGACTATGATGTGTGGAGACATATGAGGGTGAATGACATGGTTCTACCACTCACTGGCCAAGTTAAGCTTATAGAAGAGCATTTGAAGGTAGTCTAATCTAAAGCTGATATTTTAAGGGCTGATATCAAAAAACTCAAAGTCAATATGGAATCCTTAGAAGAACAACACACGAGAGGCCTGTATGAGGCAAGCTTGAAGGTGCAAAAGTACAAGGGCGAGACAGATCGAGTGGTGAAGATGTACAAGAACTTGGAAGAAAAGTTTGAGGTAAAGAGAGTTGACTTTCTCAAGTTCCAGGTAACAGTCCGAAATGCTGATTTGAGGAAGACCCTAGAGCAGTGGAAGCGAGAAGTAGAACAAGCTGTTGGAAAAGAAAAGGAGAGAGAGCAAAAGGGAAATTGAGAAATACAAGCATGATCTTGCTGAAGAGAGGATGAAAGGTAAGCAAACAGTTCAAAATAAAAAGTGGAAGCAAAACCTCGAGGAGAAAAGGGAGAATATAGTTGCTTGGAAGAGGAAGGCCCATGTCAACAAAATCTGTGTGTGCGAGCTGCAATCCCAGTGTGATACAACCCATGAGAAGTTGAGACAAAGCCAGTTCGTTGTTTCTGAACTACAGGCCAAGGTAGCAGAACTTAGCCATAATATGTATACACTTCAAAACCATCACACATATATCGAGCTTTAGGCTAGTCAGGCAGAAAATGAAACTCTGAATGAGCAAATGGAAATTATGGAGAACATTATCCATGAGTACAGAATGAAGATCCTGGTCTTACAAGACATCAATGAAGGTGGAAATGATTATTGGTTCACTCGGCTTAGGGACAACGCTAGGAAGTTCCAAGAACAGGATGAGTTTGACAAAACTGTTATGACCCAGGTCCAGGATGTGGCCAAACATGTGATGATGCTAGCTACAAAGGCTGGGGCTCTTCGTCAGTATGTCAAGCCAAAATAGAAACTCACAAATACGGTACCCGTTCCAAAACCAGAGCGATTGACAAGAGTGCTGAAGACAGAATGTCATCTCTCAGAATCAACCACAAGAGTACTCAGAACAGGCTGGATAAAATTGAGAGTGACTTGAAGCATGAGATTGAATTGGCACATAGGAAGACGGTTGGTTAGATTGTAGCCATATTAGGGTTTAGAGACCCTGATGCTCAAGATAACCCAGAAAATGTTAACATTTTACCACAATTTCAGGGGATTTACCTTGGAATACCAAGAGGAACCTCCCTGTTCAAGACCAAGTCCTCGCTTAACTTTGCAGAGTCTTATGCTCGTGCACAAACTGAGCTAGTGGTCAACTCTAGAGCAGTACATGATTATAAGGTCTCGGACCTTGATGAAATCGCTGATAAGGTCAATACAAACAAAAAACTTGAAGATCGTTGTGACAACTTAGAGGAGATCATTAGGACTTCCCAAGAAGGGAACACCCATGGAGGCATAGATGCTAGAGACCTGAGTCTTGTGTCCAACATGACAATTCCTCTGAAATTTAAGATCCCTGACTTCGATAAATACGATGGGACTACATGTCCCAAGGCTCATCTAACCATGTATTGTCGTAGAATGTCGATGTACTTAGAAAATGAGAAACTCCTCATTCATTGCTTCCAGGATAGTTTGTATGGGTCTGCCACTCGCTGGTAAAACTAGTTAAGTCGGGAAAACATCCAAAATTGGAAGGATTTGTCAAGGGCGTTCGGTGAACAGTACAAACATGTTGCTGATATGGTCCCAAACAGGCTTGTTTTGCAAGGGATGGAACAAAAACATAATAAAAGCTTCCGCCAATACGCTCAGAGATGGCAGGATGTGGCTGCTCAAGTTCATCCGCCACTACTGGAAAGTGAGATACCTCCTATGTTTGTGGACACCCTTAAAGGTGCTTTCTATGATCGTATGATCAATCATGCGACGAAGAGTTTTGCAGACATGTTAATGAACAGAGAACAAATTTTGGCAGCTGTTAAGAGTGGGAAGCTCGATGGAGGAGAGACGAAGAAACCATATAAGAAAAAAGATAATGAAGTTAGTATGACAGGTGTTTACAACCCTAATTATTCAAAAGGGGTAGTCCTTAATAAGCATGTTGCCCAGAATACCAACCTTGTGGCTTCAAATCCGCCAGAAGATGAGCGAAAATACCAAGGGAATAAGAAGCCATATTTTCTTCCTATCCCTATGACGTATACCGAGTTATTCTACAAGTTGGTTGAAGCAAAGATGGTGTTACCACGACATGTTTCTCCTTTCTCACCACCATACCTGATAAGTGTTCAAAAGTACTATTTTTCTTACCCTTTTTACTCATATTATTGTTAGACTTAGGCTCATATTAGTTGTATAATTAGCCATTCATGCATTAATCCATGTTTCCTTCCATCGTTGAGCTTGATTACATAACTTGGTAGTTTTTGTGGGAAAAGATGCTGCTTTGGTGTGTTTTGTGTGTATATGTAGGATCACTTGCCAAAGCAAGGCTATAGCTAGTTGCCAGGGCAATGCATGAAGGAGATGCCGAGCTAGTTGCCAGGGCAATACATGAAGGAGACACCGAGCCAGTTGCCATGGCAATTGTCGACAAGAACAAAGGTGATATGGTAGTCGAAATTGATGACTAGACAAGCCCAAGATGACATGGAGCAAAGCCCAAACCCAAAGGAATTTGATTTCCATGCAGAGATTAAAGAAGAATTAAATTCCAAGAAGATAGGAGAAGTTCTAGTAGGAATATAATTATAATAAAGAATTATATTCTTTAAAGATAATTTAATTCCAGCTTAACTTCCTCATCAAAGAAGGACTTTGGCCTAGACCTATAAATAAGATGGAGATTTCGACAATCCATAGAGAGAAAGAGAGGGGAATTTCGACAAGTCCAATGAGGGCAAGAGGAGAGAATTTTCGACAAGCATCTAGGGCAAGGAGGATTTCGACAAGCCTCCTTCTTCATCTTTTCTTTCTTGTTTGATTGGGTTCATGCTAGGGATTAATTATCTTGTGTTTCTTTGGAACCTAGCCATGAACTAAATCTATTTGGCTATGGTTATTGTGTTTTGTGGTTGTGAGAAACTATTGGTTTTTGTTTAGGTGATAAGAGTTTGCACATTCTTGGTTCTTATTCTTGTTTGCAGTGAATTGGGAGAGGATCTCGTGATTTCATCTATTTATCTAATATCGGGAGAGTTAGATTCAAGAAACGAATGAATATGATCTTTATTCAATCTATTGATGGTGAAGATTAATCCGGCTTAAGAATAAGTTAAGGATTTCAACAGCTAAGAGGAGCGCAAGATTGGTTGTTGTTCACCCTTGATTCACGCAGGATGTATTATCAAGGTATGCACAAGTAGCTAGAGTTTTGACTTAGGGATAAGAAGAAACCATTGAAGAATGCTGTGCCGAACCTTGAAGATTGCTG